>CM035163.1:106826446-108228946 GCA_020205615.1 Panax quinquefolius
AAAGAAATGATATCCCAGATGAGTATAATAGAATATACGAAAAAAATGAATGGATTTTCACCGCCATGCGCAGAATCCACGTGATGATCATTTCCATAATTTAATAAAGAATGAATACGAAGGATCATTCACCATACATATAGTAATCCACATGTAGGCAGTTATTCCAATGTAATAATAAAGAATGGAATAATGTAAGAATTCACCATGAATGTGATAGACCGCATGAAACAAAAGTTATTCCCAATGTAATAATAAAGAAGGGAACCAGTCATGTATGTAATCCGCACGCATGTGATATTCCAACGAGAATAATAAAGAATGGAACCAGGTCATGCGTAATCCGCACAGACAGGATATTCCAACAAAATAATAAAGAATGGAACCAGGTCATGCATAATCTAAAATGATGTGATATTCCAATGTAAAAATAAAGAATGGAATAACAACAGAATTCACACCGGTGCATGCGATAGATCCTGACAAACAAGTTATTCCAATGTAATAATAAAGAATGGAATAACGAAGAATTTCACCATGTATGCGGTATTGCGCATGTATTGCAGGTTATTCCAACATAATAATAAAGAATGGAATAACAACCCTTACGAGTATTGAAAGAAAACAACTCTCTTCATGAATACGAAAGAATAATACCCATTACCTCAAAAGAAGACTGGATACTGGAATAGTGAGGTAGCAGACTTCTCTTTTTCTTTCTCTCTATAATTTTTCTCTATAATAATTGCTCTATAGCTTTAGTGAATTGGTGAGAAATGAAGGAAGAATGAGCTTCTATTTATAGGAAAATATAGTTTCGATAATTGCACATTTTGGGGCTCGAAATATTATAGTATAATACCTTCTTCTTTTTCTTCATTTTTAATTTAGTCCTGCAAGTATTATCAAACTTGCACCACCTCCCCTAATAGTAAATCATGTGAATCAATAGTAAATCATGTGAATCAATAGTTCTAGACATGTGAAAATACGAATTACAGTATAGTACCTCCATTTTTAACTTAGTCATGCAAGTATTATCAATCTTGCACCAACTCCCCTAATAATAAATGAATGTGAATCAATAGTACACACATGTGAACAAATAGTTATAATCATGTGAATCAATAGCAATTAATTGCTCATTTATCCGGTTAATTATCCGATTTGTCAATATAACCTCCAGACATCAATTATTATCGAAATAAATGTCGATTTTCACTAACACTAATCATTCCAACACAATGGAACTATCAATTTCATCTTTAATCAACACGAACTTATTCATCATTAATATTATAATTCACAATATTTAACAACCGTGTCGCTCCGGAAAGAGGGGCTTTCGATAAGGATCTCTCCTTATTGGCGTGCAATTAGGTGACCAAACCTCTCCTTGACGAACTTCTAGACATTGTCAATATTGCAAATAATAATATGAATAACTTTGTCATCTCAATTATTGATTTAATAATATAACACATTATACAGATGATCTTGTGACAATAATTGAATCAATAATATGAGAGATATGATGCAACAATTCATCGTGAGCGATGGTTGAGTATAACCGAGTGACTTCTTACGTAAGTATCAATAATCAATACCATGTGCTACTATGCAACGACCACAGATTATTCTTGTACTTTTACTACCGAGTAGTTCAACGGTTTTAACGGTAACACTTTTGCCGTTATTTTTATAAAAAAGATGATTATGTCATTTTCTAACTACGATAATATTTCCGTTGTAGGGGTCCACCATAATGATTGTGTCGTCGTCATGAATATTTCTGTTAAAACGAATATTCCCCACCAATCGAATATTATATAACAACTTGCTTACTTTGTAAAATTTATAAATATTACCCACAACTATAACATTATATCAAATCCACACCATAATATTAAAAAAATATTTTAAGAAATTTAAATCTTTATTCATAAAATTTGGTGTCTCACAATGACAACCTCAAAGATAACCCTGCGAAAAGACTATTATAAATGTGCAAAACCTAGAGATAACCCTTGAAAAGAGCAAAATGGTCATTTTGCCAACTCAACTTCAATTCAAATCAAATACATTCATTTCAATACAAATCACAACAAAATTTGTACCACAAGAACCATATCTCAACTTTCAAGCTCAAACTATGCAAAAAGCGGCTCAACGGACTACCCGACGAAAAAACCTAAATGCCATTTCGGTCATGGACCCATCTTCCTAGAATCAAAAGGGCAAATCCCATGTCATGGCATAACTCTCAACAAAATCGGTCCGAAGAAGGTCTTGTACACCTCGTTCGGATGCTCGGATTGAAGTTCTGCAAGTTCGAGCGGACATTATAGTGCACAAGTGCACATACTTCAAGACGACGGGACCCGCGCAACCCCAGGCAGCCGCAGGTACACATACGGCTAGCAGTCTATAAATATAGAGCTTGGGGTCAGCCATTTGAAAAAAAAGTCGAGGAAGCCCTGTCCAATTTGCTTTATACACACCCTATATCGAGTGTTTGCTCTTTTTAATCACCTGTTAGCCCACATACAGTTATAAATTTACCAACGGGAGCTAAAGTGTTCATCCGTGTAGAGTTATAGAAGTCTGCATTGGCAACCCACTGTAAGCCTTCTTACACTCTATAAAGCCTTTCTCTTCATATTTGCATACACTATTCTACACATTAAGAGTCGTGTTGTGTGTATATATTTTAACTTCTATCCGTGGTTTTCATTACATACAGATATATATATACTTATATATATATATATATATATATATATGGACAAAGATTATCGAGTTATGCCTCGATTGAACCTGAACTTGATGCCTGAGCCTGACTTGATCACATGATCTTCGCAATTTGTATGCAAAAAAGCGAGAAGCGATATATATATATATATATATATATATATATACATTTCTGTCGAGTTCAAGTTTACTTACGTTTGCCTTTACTGACTTTTTTTTACATTTCGTCTCTGCTTGAGTTTACTTACAGAGCAGATTGATAGCTTTTACTTTTTATTTACATTCAAGTCCTTTGGAGTTTACTTCATGGCGGTTGATAGCATTCTTGCTTTATTTAAATTTCTCGATCCCGTGGAGTTGCTTTGTGGTGGCTGATCATGCACACACACACACACACACACACACACACACACACACACACACACACACACACATATATATATATAAACTGCTTACTGCTTTCCATACAAACTGCAGTATCATGTGAGCCTAGAAATCATGTGATCACAGATTCAGTCTACTAAATCTAGATTCAGTTCCCGTGATAGACATTTTTTCAATTTATGCGCGACTTGTACATTATTCTGATGTCGAAATTCCTTGGATGGTCATTATGCCCATGAGGAGTTTGGCACTACTTTATATTATTTTCTAAGTAGATGCTTTGTATCTAGAAAATAAAAGCAAACAATGAACATTTAATAATAAAATGGAAGTATCAAAGGCCTCAATTACTATTGAGCACAAGGTTTGAAAACCTATTTTACAAAACTTCATTGCTATATCTTGGTTAAACCGAACTTTTCTATAAATTCAAACCTTGTGTATATAGGTGCGAACGAGGCCTCGCACTACTTTCAAATAATTGCAAATTGATCCTCACACACACACACACACACACACATTCATATAATAGTTTCTTTGAGAAGTGGCGATTAAATATCGTGGCAACACGGATGTCGGGGGGTGCCTAACACCTTCCCTCCGCATAATCAAGCCCCCGAACCCATAATGAATCTCGGTTTCACAGACTCGTTTAGCGATGTCATATCATCACTGGGTCATTGATATGCAAACCTTTTCATTAACGTGATCACGATTCGATCTACTAAATCTAGATTCGCCTCCGTGATGGACATTTTTTCATTTATGGCGACTTGTACATTATTTACAAATGTCCGAATTTCCTTGGATGGTCATTATGTTTATGAGGAGTTCTAAGATGCTTTATATTATTTTCTCGTAGATGCTTTGCATCTCAAAAATAAAAGCAAACAAGCCGAACATTTAATAATAAAATGGAAGTATCAAAGGCCTCAATTACTATTGAGCACAGGGTTTAAAAAACCTATTTTACAAAACTTCATTGCTATATCTTGGTTAAAACTGAATTTTTCTATAAATTCAAACCTTGTGTATATAGGTGCGAACGAGGCCTCGCACTACTTTTAAATAATTGCACATTGATCCATACACACACACATACACACACATTCATATAACAGTTTCTTTGAGAAGTGGCGGTCACCGTGGCAATACGGATGTCGGGGGCTGCCTAACACCTTCCCTCCGCATAATCAAGCCCCCGAACCCATAATGAATCTCAGTTTCACATACTCGTTTAGCAGTGTCATATCATTGGGTCAATATGCAAACCTTTTCGGTTGCGTGATCACAGATTCAGTCTACTAAATCTAGATTCAGTTCCCGTGATGGACATTTTTTAGCTGTAAGCAGCTTTTACATTATTTACAGTGTCCGAATTTCCTTGGATGGATGTCATGCCCATGAGGAGTTCGGCACTGCTTTATATTATTTTCTCGTAGATGCTTTGCATCTCGAAAATAAAAGCAAACAAGCCGAACATTTAATAATAAAATGAAAGTATCAAAGGCCTCAATTACTATTGAGCACAGGGTTTGAAAAACCTATTTTACAAAACTTCATTGCTATATCTTGGTTAAAACTGAATTTTTCTATAAATTCAAACATTGTGTATATAGGTGCGAACGAGGCCTCGCACTATTTTCAAATAATTACACATTGATCCACACACACACACATTCATATAACAGTTTCTTTGAGAAGTGGCGGTCACTGTATAACACGGATGTCGAAGTGCCTAACACCTTCCCTCCGCATAATCAAGCCCCGAACCCATAATGAATCTCGATTTCACGGAATTGGCTTAGCGATGTCATATCATTGGGTCAATATGCAAACTTTTTCGGTTGCGTTGGTGCAACCAATTAAAAACACCAACTGGCGACTCTTAAAGTCAAATCGTCGACATTAAACATGTCGGACATTTTTCACTTATTTTTTCAAACAAATCTCACATTAACATGAGAACACCAAAGAACAAGTAATGAAAAGGGACACTAAAAAATCCCGACTTCGACAGGCAGTTGTGTACACTTATTCAGAATGAAATCTTAGTAAATTTGGTTTGTCATGAATTGTTAAATCTCTCCATTCTTTGTCAATTACTTTTTTTTGTAAGGAAATCAAAGTTGAAGCTTTTGAAAAGTTTGCCCAAGGATATACATACCCTTCATTCAAGTTTTATACTGGGTTTGCATACTTCCAACTCCTTCACCCTCAAATTAGAAATCAAACATCATCACCTTTTGCACTAAGACTTCTGTATGAACCAGGGCCCTCAGATGAAAATCAAACAGGTGTCCCCAAAATTCATCAAGAACTACATCTAATTGGTTATGGAGGAGAGAGAGAAGGGAAAGAAAGTCAATGTTGAAGAAGATAAAAATGAAAAGACTTAAATACCCCTTCAGATCCACGTTATAGCCTTGATGCATCAAACTTTAACCTAAGTAAGAAAAAAAGTGTCTTTTTTCGGTTTAAAGGTCTGAAAAGTCAACAAGGTGTAAAATTTTGGGGTCTTATCGTTTTTTTAGTCTTAAAATTGGTACTATCTCTGTTCTTAAAATATTTTTATTTAAAAATTTTACATATAAATTTAAAAAATTATTTAATAATATTTCCGTTAATGACTAAGGGCCCCACACAGCTTATAATTGTAGCAACCTCATATAAACAGTAATGCAAAGTACCTTATCCTCAACATTAAACATGACTTCCTGATTCCAACGTAACCACAATCAACGGCCAGAAATCAATCCCAACCAAATCAAGGCCTCACGAAAAGATTTGTAATCAAAAATACACACGTAGGATTCCCTTCCCAAAAAAGAAAAGTTATATGCACTCGTTCGACCTTCCCCCAACACCCCCACAGTACAATAAAAGTCACTAAAATTCCTTTAAAGTGACAAGTCTAATCTCTCTCCATTTCCCTCTCTAGAAACTGTTTTTGTTTTTTTATCTATTTTTTTGGTTGTTGTTGTATTTTCTCTTTTTAAAAAGTTTTAATCTGTTTTTTTTTGTGGTCGTAGCAAGCGGATCTGATTCCAGATAGTTCAAATATACATTTTATTTAAACAATTTATAATATCAAATTACATTAATATAATAATTTATAATAATGACACCTGTATGGTCTGCATGTAAGAGAGAGAAAATGCAAGTGGTTGGATAATCATGACAGAAATGAGAAAGATATCTATTTCTGCTTTTTATGCTTCGTATTCTTTTTCTTGATTTCTGGAGCGAAACCCTAGATGGAGTATATGATACCATATAATTTTAAATTTATATTTTTCAGAAATAAACTTTTTTTCTCTTAAATGGGTATTTATATTTATTATTGTGTGGATTTTTTATTTTTTCAGATCTGAGTGAAAATTTATTTAATTTTTATTATTCGGTGTTTTTGGATTGTTACCATTTTGGGAAAGCAGAGGTAGCATTATTAAGAGTTTCACCTTGAAACTGACAGAAGAGAGTGAGCACACAAAGGGCAGATTGTATGATTAATCATACCGTTTCTTTTGCGTGCTTACTGCTCTATCTGTCAGCTTTCACTTTAGTGGAATCAATTTTTTCTCTCTCTATATATGTAAATGGTTTTTTGTGGGTGTGGCTGTTAAAAGAAAGAATTACGCCAGAGAAAGAGGATATGTACCAGCACTATTAGTCAAGAAAGGAAAATGGTACTTTTCTCATGCCTTTGGAACTTTAGGTATGTTTTCTGTTTGGTTTAATTTGCTTATTTATATAAAATTTATAAGTTATAAAATATATATTTTAAAACTATTTGTGAAAGCCAAGTTTTTCTTTATACAATTCAAAATTGATAAATTTTATTAATAATTATGTTTTTTTTGTAATTGGCACTATTCTTGATAATTTAAAATATTGATTATTGATTATTGATTAAAATTAAATAATTATATTTTATAATTAATAAAATTATCTTATACTTAATTAATTTGGCATAGAAAATGATCTTATATTTTGACATACAAAATCTTTTATTATATTGAAAGCGTGACTATTGATGGGGGTTTTGGTTTTGAAGAAACCCCTAATTACTGTTCCATTTTAACGGAAAACTACATAACGTGAAAATTCTATTTATATATACTCCTGTGTTAGTATGATGGTCCTCGCATAGAAACCCTTCTATTTCTCTTAAATATAAAAATTACTGCTTTTTAATTCTTGCGCGTGCTATGTTAATTCAGAGATTTGTTCTGATCTACTAGTAGTAGCAGCAGCTTGTAGTCTTTCCTTGTTTGTTGTAGTATTTTCCTTGTTTCTTTCACACCGGTGCAATCTGATTTTATTTATTTATTTTTAAATACAAATTTTAAATTTATTTTAATTATGTGAGTTAATTTTGTTTCTTCGTCGAAGTAGAGTTAGCATTTTGAATGTATTAATTTCCCTTTTTGTTGGTCCCTAAAGTTATAGTATATGGAATTATGGATTGTTTTTGCTTTATTGGTTTGTCTATTTTTCATTTATGTTTTTGTAGATTAAATGAAAGTTGTTCATTCCATGAATTGTCAAGAAAATAATATCTATACCAAGGTTTGAAATTTGAACCCTTTCTATAATGCGAGTATTATCAATTATCATTTAGTTTGTCGTGCTTATAAACAATTTATGTATTTCGATTTGGATTATATTTGTAAATGGAAATTATTTTTCCCAGTCATATAATTTTTTTGAGATATTTGTTTTGTTTTTCCCTTCATGTTTGACTAACTTCAGCATTTGAATATTATAGTAATTTTCAATTGCTATATTTCTGATATATATTCATATATATGGGGCTCACACTATTTTTGTGAGCGATTTACCTAGCCACCACTAAATGAGATTCTCTCTCTCTCTATATATATATATATATTTTATCTGATATGAATGACCTGGTTCTTTGTGGAGTTAACTCCTTTTTAGCAGCATATCAATTTTTTTTTTTTTCTCCAATTGTCGCGTCTGAAATTAAAAAAAGTTTCCTCTACAAAGAACCTTCTTTTGGATGGAATCTCATATATGTATATATATATATATATATATATATATATATGGGTAAGATTTCAAAATGAATGTCTTAAATTAGTTTTTCCCTTACTTTTAATACTACATATATTTTCCTTCACCCTTTCTTTTAGTTGAGAAATCATGGTTTTCACTAGCCTTTCTCTGTATAATAAATTTCTTCTTTGAATATAATATATTTTATATTTTTGTGGCGACTTCAGATTTGTTTATTCCTTTTTCAAGGTTCAGTTGCGTCTCAAATCCGTACACTGATTAAAAATGGGAATGCATTTGGAATATCCAGATTTTCACTAGGTTCGGGTAATAATTCTTTAGACATTTGCATTTTGTTCATTCAGTTTCTTAACGGATATATGCTCGGTTATTCTTTGTTTGGAACTTAAGTTTACTTATAATTTATTGGGTTAAGTTAGGATGACCACCTTTGGGTTTAGCGGTTTTCCCATTTAACCACCTGTAGTCGATAAAAGCTACATTTAAACACCGACGCGTTTTGAGTTGAAGTGAAAAAGCGCTTTTACATTATAACTCCGATTAATTAAGTTGGATAAAGACTTAATTACCTCTCATTTTTAGAGTTTTCGATTCTTTTTTTTTCTCTTTTTCACCAGAAAAGAAACTACATACTTAGAATATAAAAGAAAATCAAAGAGTCCATGAAAAGAAGCTTCCATGACAAGAGCTTCTATCCCATTATGCTCCATCTTCGCCATCAACTTCTGAATCAATGAGATGTTGGCTAGGTCTTAAAACTTTGTTGTTCTGATAATGAGATGTTGTTACCAGAAGAATTGGTGCACAAATCTCCTATGAATATGTTTACACAAAAATTGGGAGTCACTGGCTTTGTTTCAATGTGATAGGCTGATGTAGATGGATGTTTTAACCAGTGATCATCACAACCTTGGAATCTTGGACTGGAATTTATTTATCATGGCGCACATATGCATCAGCATAACACTTGTGGGCAATCCAACAGTATATAGCACAATCAATTTTCCATTACCTTGTTGAATTTTGGGATCATAAGAAATCAGCTCTCCACTTTTTGCTGCAGTTTTGATTAATTGGTTTCAAATAATAAACTTGAGCCTCCAGTACCTTTTAGTAGCATACTGTTTAGCTGTAAGCTATAAGCATAAACTTGAGATTTGTGCACCAATTCTTCTGGTAACAACATCTCATTATCAAAACAACAAAGTTTTAAGACCTAACCAAGTTCAACCATTTGAAGCATAGCCAATTAGCTCTTGTATAGAACCACTGTGACATCCAATAACAAAAGGGTGACTTAAGAACAAAACTTTGAAACTCAACCATTTGAAGCATAGCCAATTAGCTCTTGTATAGAACCACTGTGACATCCAATAACAAAAGGGTGACTAAGAACAAAACTTTGAAACTCCGGTGATGCCGCCTCTAAAACATAACCATCTTCTCCCCAAAGCAAATTGCCCACATTAACGTTGCCCAATCCAGTACCACCACTCTAAGTGACAACACATCTCCGGAAAACCCATTACAAAATCCCCAAAATAATTGGAAATGCAAATTCCCAAAATCGTCTCACCGTAATTGAACTTACAATTGAAGGGCTTACACCAAAATCACTTTGGAACCCACTAACCTTAAGATTAAATTCACTACTAAATTCACCAACTTCATCCTCAATGTCATTAACATTCAGCTTTTGAATTGAAAATTGTGCAATTGATAAATCGAAAAGCTTGAACCTCTGTAGCTGATTGGGACGGAGACTCGACCGGAGTGATAAAAAAGTAATCTTTGGGAGGTAGGCGAGTGTAAGTGGTGGCCTCGCCGTCGGATACGGAGGAGAGCGGCAGCGGCAGAAAACTTCGAGTACACCTCGCAAAGAGGAGAGAGACAAGAATGTGGACATAGAGGATCCACTGGCGCTAACGCATGGAGCTGTGGCCGAATACACCTCGCAGAGCGGAACGTACTTCACTGGAGTTTTCGAGATTTCGCCTTCTTCTTCGTCTGTATTCAATACAAACGCCATTGAATCAGTCGAAATTGAGCGGATAGAGAAGAATTTTTAGGGTTTTAACGGGTGAATTTGAGGGAGATCAGATTGGGGAAAAGATTGGCCAGTGTATATGAGAGAGAGGACGTACGGTTTGAGAGAGGGGGTATTTTGGAGATTTACTAGTCTTTTTTTACTGTTTCAGTACCTTCTCACGCGTTTTTGGTGTGTGACATACACGCACGGTTAAGTTGGATGGAAAATGTGACGTTTTTACTTCAACTCAAAACGTCAGGTGTTTAAATGTAGTTTTACTAACTACAGGTGGTTAAGTGGGAAAACCGCTAAACCTTAGTTGGTCATCTGAACTTAACCCTAATTTATTTTACCAGATGATGGACTTTTCTATAGGACACATTTTACTTACTATATAGAAAACTGAACCAAAATCCCCAATAAAAAATAATATTGGAATTTGTTAAGGTCTATCATGTGGATGTAGTCAAAATTGCTAGTTCCAATTTTAAGTTGCTAGTGCCTAGTTTACTTTTGATCTCAGTAATTCTCAATGGGCATGAATATTGCACTCCCTCCGTTCTAAAATATTGATGTTAACGCTAAGATCTTTCCACGCATCTCAACCACTTAAAAGCGTGTCTAATCTTGCACAGTTCCACAGATCAATACCAGAAGCTTGACAGTTTGGACCGTCGGGGGATAGCTCCGTGTGAGAGTCGTCTGAAAGTGTATCTGAGGATAACAATGGAAGAATATAGTTCTAGTGTTTTGATAGGATAAAATATCAATTACCTCAAATTGTGTTGTATCCGGTCCTCATATACTCGACTCTCCGGTTTTGCGCGTACACCAAGGCATTCACCGACACCATCCCACAAAGATGTAGCTTACCTGCTGATCCCATCACCATTGTCCACCGCCGGCCGATTCTGTCTAATCCTCATTAATGCATTACAAAGATAACAGTCAACTGTTATCTTTGTAATGATTACCGGTCAAAGCCCGAATATCATCATCTTTATCTAATAATCCGGCTCAATGCCTCAACCCCTTTGTTAAGTCTGAAATAAAGATATTATCCACCCAATAGGTCGGCCCAATGAACAGGCCCAATAATTTCAAGACTCAGGCCTAACATGTCTAAAGTATTATGGCCCAATATTGCCCCCACAGTCTTTTATTAAACAGAATGTTTAATGAAAGACTATAAATGGCCCAAAGTAAATACAATTGAGGCCCAATTGGTAAGAAATTTAAGCAACAAGACAAATCAGAACCGGAAGCCCAATTTGAAAGCCCACTCCGGTTAACAACTCTCCAAATTCATCATCATTACTATCAATAAATATGTCGCCTTCATGTTTCGTGAGCAGCTAAAAAGACCGCCCCTATAAAAGCCCTTTTCCCCCCAATTTTGAAAGTTTTACCAGCTAATTTGAAATTCGGACTCTTTGAGCTTCCTTTTTCCTCTCGATTTCTATTTCTTTCTACAAATCTCCAATAATAGCGTCCCAAGAATCCGGAGATACTGCCATGCCCCTTGTTGTAACCCCCCTCACCTCTATTCCTCCTAGCCCAAGCCCTACCAAAGTGGCTTCGGGTTCCAACCCCACATCTACAGCCACTCCTAGCAAGAATCCAAAGCCAAAACCACTTCCAAATCCTTCAGAATTCTTCAAGAATGAAGAACACTTTCCCCATGCCAAAACTCCTTCCATCATTACTGAGATTGAGCTGCGCAACATTCGGACTCGTTATCAGATTCTGGATACCCATCTGGTGAGGGCTCCAGCTCCCAAGGAACGAATGTACCAGTGACCTGAAGGCTGGACCGCCATACCGGTAACTCTTCTCGAAAAGGGAGTTTGATTTCCTCTTCATGCCCTTCTAGTTACCCTCTTAGGGTTTATTGGCGTGGGATTTTCCCAACTGGTGTCGAATTCCTACATCCACATCCTAGCTTTCATCGCCTTCTGCCACGAGGTAGGCGTTGTTCCTACCCTCGACTTCTTTTCCATCTATAACATCAACAAATCCCGTGAAAAGGGATTTAAGGTTCTGAGCAAGCAATCACCGAAGCCAGGCGAGAAAATCGAAAGGCGTTCCTTGGATTCCACTTCTTCCAGCAACAAAGGGTGGCATAAGGAGTGGTTCTTCGTCAAAGGACCAGAAATTGCTTCCCTTCCCGACTTGACGACTTTGGATAAGGTGTCTAATGTAAGACCCCAAATTATTAATTAATGAAATTTATTTTCTTCTATTTATTATTTTGAAATAGTAAGGGTTAATTTGATTAATGTGGATAGTTATGGGTAAAATACGCAAATATTTCGAATAAGCAAATGGTTATAAAATATTCATTATTATTCGGGAATATTCGTTTGGTCGTGGGAATATTCATGTCTTTATCGGGGAATATTCGTAAATGCGGCCAATAGCAGATCTTTTGTGGGCCCCATAACTAAAAGCGATTGGATGAAGAAAAAACGACAAATATAAGTTTTTTATAAATAACTACAGAGTTATTACCAATTATCTTGTTGGAATACCCGGTGGTTAAAATACACTAATACGCGTTGTTGAACAAGAAGCACACGATATTGCACCAATTATTGATTCTTACGTAAGAAGGCACTACTCAATAATAATTATACGAATTACTATTCAAAGATTTTATTTTATCGATTCAATAATTACTGCATTGATATTTTATATTACTCGCTGCTTTTGATAAATTGTCATTACACAATATTTTTCATTATCGAAGCAATAATTCATATTATCCTAATAATATTATTAGAAAATATTATTGGCAATGTCTAGAAAGTTACATCTAAGGAGAGGTTTGGTCACCTAATTGCGGCGCCAAGAAGGAGAAATCTTTATTGAAAGCCCCTCTTTCCAGGACTACCTTTGTTGCAAGATCGCGATTCTTACTAATATTATTTGTAAATAATTAATTATTGATTTATATGATGAGGAAAATATTGATTTTATATGGATATAGATGGAGAAAATTTTTAATGTGACAATTGTTGAAAATTAATATTTTATCTTTTTCCGATAAAATAATTCATTTAAATATATTATTTAATAATATAGTAATGGTGATATTTTTATAATGAATGTGGGATATATGAGTATATGAGGAGGAAGAGTATTTTGTGGCATTAAATGTTTAACACATATTTTGTGTGTTGGTGGACACAATTATTGAATCAAATTTGATTATATCCTCGTAAAATCGTCTGCTTTATGGATTTCGGTCAATTTCGCTTGGAATTTGGAAAAACTTTCTTCGCAGTTGTAGAGAATTGAATTTCCTATAAAAAAATGCAAGATTCGAATTTTCTGATAAAAGGGCTATTTATTATGAATTATTGAAGTTCAAGTTCAAATAATTGATTTTTGAAAGTTTTAATTATTTTATTTACAAAAACGTGTTTTTCATTTTGTTTCCCTCATTTAACATGTGATAGGGGGCTGAGTTCAGATGGTAAAAGCATGCGTATGAAGTTTTGGAAAAATATAATAATATTTAATAAATTTTCTACTTTTGGTGTTCTAAGCGTTTTCCTATAAATATGGTGCTTAGGTTAGAATTGAAAATCACACCGTAAATCAAGTTTTCTCTATATTATCGAGCGTATTCTTGTGAGTATTTTGAGTATACTTTGAGTGTTGCTATACTCTGCAAGTTCAAGTTCAGTCATAGCCTTATATCCTGTTTTAACTAAAATCTTGTCTTTTCGAGGTAAGGGTGTTATTTTATTCGAAAATGATATTATTTCTTCAATATCATTATGTCGAAATATTGGTTGGAAATTTTTATCAAATTTAGAACTTTTTCATGTCGGGGTTACTATTCATGAGTTACTATTCACGAGTTACTATTTATGAGTTACTATTTATGAGTACTATTCACGAAGCGTGAAGATGTTTTTTGTGAAATTTCAATCTTTTGGTGTCTGAGATTACTATTCACGTGTCTTGGCACTATTCACGATATCTGACTATTCACGAAATCTGAACACTATTCAATTAAAAATAAAATTTTTCTTTTCATCCAAAATATCTATTATGGATACTAGCTTTGATTGTATCCATGTTTTGATCATTCTTGAATTTTACTCCACTCGATTACTTATGAAGTATTTTTGAACTTGGATTGTTTAAAATACTGAATCCTTAATATTGTTCTTTTGTTTCACCGGATTCGTTTCCGTTAAAATATTTTTCATCATCCTCGGTCCTAAATGATGATATTCTCAAATATCTTTGGCATGTAGTGCAAAGATGAGCAGTGTTGAGATGAATATATTGGATCGATTAATATCTTTGGCCGTAGTGCAAAGATGAGCAGTGTTTAGATGAACATGACCAATCGATGAATATCTTTGGCTCAGAGTAAGTGCAGATGAATATTTGATTCCGTATATATTGATTGATGTTACGAGGATAAAATATCAACGATGAACTTTTAAATTCATATATAGAAGATAGTAGTTTGCATTCTCTACTTAACTCTTCTAATGAATTATTATTTCATTGCGAAGATTGATTTAAAACCTGGTTGTCTATTATTATTTCTATACCATGTATTTGGCGACTTCGTAATGGGTTGGATGGAATGGACCTATTTTGGGGGCATCACGGTTAGTATCGTAGCTTGGGATATGATCTCCTGCGGAGATCGGGAATAGAACTAGGAGGGAGAGATGAGTAAACCCTTCGCTAGTGTGTCCTACCTAAGCTTATTTGTTAGTTGGTTAGTATATAGGGATATTATGTGATATATTGATTTCCTTAATTAACCCTTGTTTTATGATAGTATTTGAGAATGTCGATTGAGAATATTAACAGTGAAGTAAATGAGACCGTGGAGATGCTCAGACTTACTAACGAGGAGAACGTGCAACACAGTGGCAATGTACCTCCTGTGAACAACACCAAGCAATGATGATGAACGAGGGATGTTTAGATTTTTTTTGCGCTTATGCAAAATCGACGAGGAGACTCGTGTTCAAAATACGAGAGGAAATGATAGCAATTCACGGGTGGTCACAATAAGCGATTCAAAGAGTTGGGACCACGTAATTTAAGGGAAAGCTAGATCCAATCATGGCGAAAACATAGGTCAAGCAAATTACCAAGATATTCGATGTCTTGATTTACCGGAGAAACGAAAGTTCCATTCGCTACTTTTATGTTCCGTAATGAGGCGATTCTTGGTGGGAATCACGTGAGCGTACCCATCCAAATTGCACTCGGCGATGTCATGGGAGATGTTTCAGAAGCAGATTCGATAACAAGTACTTCCACGAAAGTATTCATCGTATATGAAGGAAGTGGAGTTTATTAGACGGGAGCGAATAACATGATGGTGTCCCAAAGACGAGGCGAAGTTCATGAGTTATCCAAGTTTACACCTCATTTGGTGGAGAATGAGGAACGTATGACGCGGATGTTTTTGAGAGGTTTGAAACCTAGCATACGTCGAAGATCTCATTTCTCATAAATTTTCTCTATTCGATGTTGTCACAATAGGCTCATTGTTAGAGAGCGAGATAACGAGTACGTTCAACCGAGGGACCATAACCAGGATCATATCAAGATAGCGATCATCGTAATAACGATAACCAAATGAGAAAGAAGAATACTGGACAAAGCGGTAACCACTCTGGTGGTAATCGTGGCCATGAAAATAGAAGAAGCGAGTCGGAGGAGGTTTTAAAAGAGGAGATTCAACAACGACCATGTGAAGACGTCAACACCAACAAAGAATCGTTCCAAGGAGGAGAAAGACCACCGGTCATATATTTACAAATGCGGAAAGAGGGACATATCATTGAAACGCCTGATAGTTTAAGGTATGCTATAATTATGGAAAAGAAGGACATATCGCTTCGAGATTATGCGATATCGAAACCCACCCAATGAAATGGTGACTCAAAAGATCGTCCCAAAAAAGTTAAAGTCAACGATTCTCGGAAGTGCGTTTGTCGTGAATCCCAATAAAATGCGAGAACCCGAACGAAGTTAGCACGGTTAGTTAATTATAAATTCTTGCGAAGTTTATACCTTACTGAATCTTAGGTTCTACCTATTCTTTTATCTCTCTTGATTGAACTCAACATTTGAACTTGACTACGGAGAAATTAGACTTTGACCTATTTATGGAGACTCCGTTAGGAGAAACTTTCATTACATCCGTTGTTTAGAAATCTTGCTTAATTCAGGTTGGCACTATCACATTACCTGTTAACCTTATTTCTATAGAGATATTTGCTTTTGATGTGATTTTAAGGTTAACTACTCATCATGTCGAAATTGATTACTTTCGTAAGGTTGTTAGTTTTCATATTCCTAAGCAACCTGTTATTCGAATTCAAGTAATCAAACCATTGTAGTCAAACATTTTCATATTAAGCCATGAAGTCATTCGTTTATTATGGATGTCAAGTTTTCTTAGTCCATATTATGGATTTGAATAAAGACACGCCGATTTGAATAATATTCCGTTGTTATTATTTTTTTCCGACGTATTTCAAGAAGAATTTCTTGCTTACTCCCAAAGCCCGATATTAAATTTTGTATCAACTTTGAACCCAGACAAAACTCATTTCTAAAATCTCATATCGAATGGCTCTATTGAACTTCGTGAGTTAAAATTCAACTATAGAATTTGGTACTGAGCCTTTATCTGGTGACTTCCTTTGTGGAATGCACCGAAGCCGATTCTCTCGTAGGGGACACCATATTCGTGCGATAGTAAACATGATAGTGTCATAGTAACGTCTTATCCAAGGTTGGGATATGAGTCACGATTGAGAACAACCTAAGTCAGAATCGAAATACGTAGCTTTTTAGGCTTAGTTGGTTATTATCGGAGATTCGTTGAAGGATATTCTCGAATCGCTATTCCATTAACGCAAATGACTCGTAGAGATACAAAATTCAATGGAGCAAGGAATGTGGGAAGAGCTTGAAGAACTCAAGAGGAGACTCATTTCAAAGACGTGTTCGACCATGCCATCCTCGAAAAGCGAACGTGGTAGGTGACATATTGAGTAGAAGATCGATATCAAGTACGAGTACGATATTGTCAAAGACTCATTTCGTATAATTTACAAATAATAGAGATGGAGATGAAAACTCTAGGTACCCACGTGATGATATACGAGTATAATCGACTTTAATCGATAAAGTTAAAGTTGTTCAAGCTACACACCGGAGCTGATGAATTTGAAGAAGGAGGTGCAAGAAGTTGTTATTTCAAAAGTAAGAATCGGTGAGGTGAGGAAAGCTCAAACCTTCGATTTATTAATCCATTTAAAATTCTCGATCGAATAGGAACTGTGGCCTATAGACTCATTTTACCGCCAAGTATGACGCGTGTTCATAACGTTTTTCACGTATCGATGTTACGACCCGAACCACGTCATTGAGTTAGAACCAAACGAGATAGCCGAAGACTTAACGTACGAGGAGGTACCTGTCAAGATCTTGGATAGGAAAGAACATGTCCCCATGTCTTTATATTATACCACAAGTTAAAGTTTTGTGGAGAAACCATGCTACTGAGGAAATGACCTGGTATTTGGAAACGGAAATGAAAGCGAGGTATTCTCATCTTTTAAAAATACCAGGTGCGTACGTCAATTTCGAGGACGAAATTTCATGAGGAGAGGTTGTAAGACCCCAAATTATTAATAAATGAAATTTATTTTCCTCTATTTATTATTTTGAAATAGTAAGGGTTTATTTGATTAATGTGGATAGTTATGGGTAAAATACGCAAATATTTCGAATAAGTAAATGGTTATAAAATATTCGTTTGGTCGTGGAATATTCGTACGACGGCGCAGTCTTTTGTGGGCCCCATAACGGAAAGCGATTGGATGAAGAAAACGACAAATATAAGTTTTTTATAAATAACGGCGTAGTTGTTACCGTTAATCTTTGTTGGAATACCGGTGGTTAAAACACACTAATACTGGCGTTGTTGAATAGTAAGCTGCGGTATTGCACCAATTATCGATTCTTACGTAAAGAAGGCACTACTCAATAATTGTTACAAAGAATTACTATTCAAGATTTTATTTTATTGATTCAATAATTGTTGCATTGATATTTTATATTACTTGTTTCAATATAAATTGTCATTACACAATATTTTCCATTATCGAAGCAATAATTCATATTATCTGAAATACGAATATTTGAATCTTTAATATTGTTTAAAATACGAATCCTTAATATTTGTTCTTTTGTTTCACTGGATTCGTTTCCTTTAAAATATTTTTCATCATCCTCAGTCCTAAATGATGATATTACTGAATATCTTTGGCCAGTAGTGCAAAGATGAACAGTGTGTTGAGATGAATATACCGATCGATTAATATCTTTGGCCAGTGTAGTGCAAAAGATGAACAGTGTTTAGATGAATACATGACCAATCGATGAATATCTTTGGCTGTAGTGCAAAGATGAATATTTGATTCCGATATATATATTGATTGATGTTACAGGGATAAAATATCGACGATGAACTTTTAAATTCATATATAGAAGATAGTAGTTTGCATTCTCTACTTAACTCTTCTAATGAATTATTATTTCATTCTAAGATTGATTTAAAACCGGTTGTCTATTGTATTCTATTAGATTTTTTCTGTTGAAGACTAACGATAATTTGTTGTATATTATCTTAGTCATAATATTCTTTACTTGGGCTAGTTGAGCTCACCCTTTTCCTTTTGTTCCATTTTTCTTCTCGGGAGGCGAGAATGTGGCGAGTACTAGCTCTGGGTATGGAATGAAGGTTCTGTAGAGAGTTGTTTAGTAGTCATCACCATTTTGTAAAATAATATATCAATAATTGTGATGGGGATTTATTTCATGTGTGGATATTGTCTGAAGACAGACAATAATTTTATTTAAACTCACAAAGATATATGTTGTCGTATTTTGCACGACAAATGTATTAATAAAGTTGTAGTTATTTTTGTACCATGTATTTGGCGACTCAGAATGGGTTGGATGGAATGGACCTATTTTGGTGGCGTCACATCTGCCGACTTTGGTGATATTGCCGAAGAACGTGTGAATGAGATGATAGAGCTTTTTGAAAACTTCCCAAAGAAAGAATGGAACTTCGGACTGTTAACCAAGCAAGCATGGTTATATGACCACAAACGTAAGTCTTGAACTCTCTTTTTGTGCAATATTTGAAATCTTCAATAATATTGACTTTGATTTATTATTTTATACCCTTTGTGGTGTCTCTTATCAAACTGACCTCTTCAGACATAAGAGATCTTGAAGAATTTATGTCTGGGAAAGTTTCGAAACCTTCTGCTGAACCCCCAATTGCTGAACCCCAAGACATCAATTTACAAGCCAACAAACCAATTCTTACCGAAGAACCCAGCCAACCTCGTTGAAAGAAAAGAGTCGTCCGCAAGGCCAAACCTATCCCCACCCATGTTTTCTACGAAAGTTTGCTTGACATGCCTCTGGATGAACGGACCCGAGTCCTTCGTACCAAAAAGAGGAAAATTAAAATAACCCCCCTTTCTGCTGAAGACCTTCGAGTGCCTTCTTTCGAAGCCAATCTTCCTCCAGTCATTCTTGTTGAGATTGTTGTTTCTGAGGAGGAGCCCGAACCCACTCCTTCACTCACTCACAAGAGAAAACAACCTTCCGAAAGCCAATCTATACCGCCTCCTGAATCTACAACAGCTACCGCTCCACCTCTAAATAACCAGAAAATTACTCAACCTCAGCCTCCACCCGAACAACCTATGCCTTCTCCCCAACGACCATCCTCTTCAGATATCAGGCGTGAAGATGTAGCATCCCCTTCTCTTTGGCCTGAACTCAATGAACATTTTCCCTTCCAACTCTATGATTCGTTTGTTTGCAACACCAATGATCATCGATTTGGCAATAGTTCGATCATGGATCTAATCGACAAAGGAATGAAGTAAGCCAAGGTAAGTTATTGATAACCCGTTCATTTCAACTTATGTATATCCACCTGATATTAATTGATTAACTCAGAATGTGTAGGGAAATGCGATCTTCGGGCGTCTCCATCCCAAGTACAAAGAATCTGAAGCCGAAGAAGACGTTGCTCGATGAGAGAATGCTATTCTGAAGTCGGAGTTAAATAAGGAGAGAAGTGACCACGGTGCTGCTCTCTTCAATAATGAGTTCCTTTGCAAAGATCTCCATAATATTAAAGAAAAATTGGAGACAGCCGAGGCTACTCACCGAATCACATTCAATATGAACGTAGACCTGATTCATAGAAATGAAGTCCTCGTTCAAAAAAGCAAGTCTCTCGCCAAAGCCAACTAAAGCCTAGCGCTTCAAGTCAACGAGGTTGAAGCTAAGGAGCTAAGACACTTGAAAAAACGTCAAAAGCTGGAAGAGGAGCTTCGAGAGCTTCGAGCCCTTAGAGATCTGGGTCCACCCTTGACCGAAGATCTTCGTAAGGATATCCAGAGAGATTACCAAAAATCAGTTGAGCTGAATGAGGAAATCATTCGGATGTTCTATGAAGGGTACGAGGAATACCGAAGTAAAGGCAAGGCAAAACTTTTCGAAGTCAAGGTAGATCCATCTCTGCTCGACTCCTCGGAAGGTGAAGACGATGCTTGAAGATGTCTTTTCTTTACTTTTTTGCCTTTGACATTCCTATAAAAACTTCTATCTACTTGTAAACAATTTAATATTAATGAAATATCAACTTCGTTCCTTATTACTCCTTTATGATCATTTCTTGTTAATAATTCACCATCAATCAACTTGAAAAATGTATAAGCTACTTTTAAACTTAACTTAAACTGTTAGTCAATAATCAAGTGAACTATGTGAAAGATAAGTTTAAGTAATAATACAATCCAAACTCAACACTTAAAGGAAATCAGGTAATAAAGTAATACAATACTTATTCGTCACCGAAGTGTGAGACAGATATACAAAAGATCAATTCGCCATCTTTAAGATGAATAGTTCCACCCTAACATCCGAACACGAGTAAAAACTCCATAATAATTAATTCAGCATTGAATGGTCGAATTCACCATTGAATGGCGAGGCAAGTCCACCCGAACCTCCTTACACCATGAAAAATCCATAACTATTAATTACCATCGAATGGTAGGCAAGTCCACTCGAACCTCCTTATACCATTGAACATAATATCATTGAACAAAACACAAATTAGAGAAAAGGAATCTTTTATTGATGAAGATTAACATGATTAAAAACTTCTATATATTAATACTGTCTCTACTAAAAATATTTTTGAAGCCATCCAGCATGCCAAGTATTCTTTATTTTTGATTCATCTAATGCTCTTAACCGATAGGTCCCTGGCTTCGGTTCTTCAATAACTTCGTAAGGACCTTCCCAGTTCGGCATTAGCTTTCCCAAATTCTGAGGCATAGAAGCTTTGACTTCTCTGAGAACGAAATCTCCTACTTCAAACCTTCGAAGCCTTACCCCTTTGTTATAGTGCTTGGCTACACGGCGCTGATAGGCTGCCAATTTGATCAAAGTTGTCTCCCTGAATTTTTCCAGTAAGTCCATATTGACTTTCAACCCTTCATCGTTGTATATCTCTTTAAGCTGACTAACTCGAAGACTTATAGACCCAATCTCCATAGGGACTAAGGCATCAGTACCATAATCCAACCTGAAAGGTGAATCTCCCGTTGTAGTCCTCGTAGTAGTTCGATAATTCCATAACACACTGAGCAGCTCCTCTAGCCATCTTCCTTTAGCTTCATCCAATCTATGCTTGATCCCATTCAAAAGTGTTCTGTTGGTTACTTTAACCTAGCCATTAGACTATGGATAAGCTACTGAAGTCTTTTTGTGCTGAATCCCTAGTTCTTTCAAGAATGCTTCAAACTTCGATCCCACAAACTAGCGTCCGTTGTCCGATATTACCACCTTCGAAATGCCTAAACGAAACACTATAGATTCCTTTAAAAACTTTAAGCAATACTGCTCTGTTATTAACCTGAGTGGTTTCGCTTTAACCCATTTGGTCATATAATCAATTGCTACTATAACGAAACTAACCTGACCTTTAGCTTTCGACAATGGACCCAGTATATCTACCCCCCAGCAGCAAAAGGTATAGGAGATAAAATCGAGTATAGCTCTTCTGGTGGATGATGTGGGATCAGACTATTTAACTGACACTTCTGATATTTCTTCACATATTCAGTAGCTTCCTTAAAGATTGTGGGCCAATAATACCCCTGCCGAAGTACTTTGTAGGCTAACGACTTTGCAGTCATGTGATCGCCATAGATACCTTCATGAACTTCTCGAAGAACATAATCAGCTTCAGAAGGAACTAAACACTTCAACAACGGAGATGAAAAGTCCCTTCGATAATGATCCCCATCAATAAGCATAAAATTGGCACTCTTATACTTCACCTTCTTAGCTAGCATCTGATCCGAAAGAAGTACGCCATCTGCCAGATAAGTTAAGTAAAGAGTTGTCCAGTAGTTTGAACGCTCTATGCACAATACCACTTCATGTTGGATACTTGGTTTTTTTATAATTTCCAAATACACTGAGCCATCAAAAGTGCTTGGTTCAGTGGTAGCCAATTTTGATAATGCATCAGCAATAGAGTTGTCATTGCGATCGACCCCCTGAAATTCATAGGAAAGGAAATACTGAAGTCGATCTTTCAACTCTTCTAGGTACTTGATCATTCGTGAACCTCGAGCTTCATACTCCCCTGAAATCTGTTTAACGACTAGCTGAGAGTCACTGTAGATGATTATCCTCTGCACTTCAAGACTTTTCACCAGTTGTAATCCCGCTAACACCGCCTCATACTCTGCCTCATTGTTCGTTGCTCTGAACCCGAACCTGATGGCCTGTTGCACTTTAAATCCCTCCGGACTTGTTAAAATAATCTCTGCTCCACTGATGTTCGAATTAGAAGATCCATATGCATACAACGTCCACAAACTCTAATTCTACTGAAGCACTACAACAACTCGGTTAGACACTTCAGCTTCTCCCAAACTGTCGTCAGCTTCAGAAAACGAACATTCAATCATGAAATCAGCCAAAGCTTTCCCTTTTATAGCAGTCCAAGGATGATACTCTATGAAAAATTGGGACAACTCCATAGTCCATGCAGCAAGTCTCCCTGAGACTTCAGGTTTCCCTAGAACCTTCTTCAGTGGCTGATTTGTGTAGACTATTATCAAGCGACCTTGGAAATATTGCCGAAGCTTTCGATTAGCTACTATCAAGGCAAAAGAAAATTTCTTAAGGTTTGGATACCTCATCTTAGCATCTCTCAGAACATGGCTCACATAATACACTGGATGTTGTTTACCCCCAACTTCACGTACCAGAACTGCTCTAACTGCCAACGAACTAGCTGCCAAATATAAGTGCAGTGGTTCAGCAGGAGATGGTTTAACCAATAAAGGAGCCGAAGATAAATACTTCTTTATTCCTTGGAAAGCGTCTTCACATTCCGAAGTCCACTGAAATGTCTTAGCATTCTTTGGCCCTTTCAATGTATCAAAGAATGGTAAACACCTTTTTGCTGATTTAGACATGAATCTCCTCAAAGCTGCAATTTGACATGTCAGGCGTTGTACATCTTTGTAAGATTGAGGGGACTTCATGTTTAAAATATCCTAGATCTTTTCTGGATTGGCTTCGACACCCCTTTTGCTAACCAGATAAACCTAAAAATTTTCCAGCACCAAGTTCAAAGGTACATTTGGTAGGATTCTGCTTCAGGTTGTAATGACGTACCGTCTGGAAACACTCCTCTAAATCATCCAAATGTCCCTGCACAATCATGCTTTTGACAATCATGTCATCAACATATACCTCCATATTCCAACATAGCTTCCTCGTGAAGATGAAGTTCATTATCCGTTGATATGTAGCCCCCGCATTTATCAAACCAAACGTCATCTTCTTATAAGCATATACCGAACGATGTGTAATGAACGCTATCTTCAGTATATCCTCTTTATACATAGAAATTTGGTGATGACTAGAAAAGACATCCATAAAACTAAGTAAAGCATACCTCAAAGGAGCATCAATAAGCTGATCAATGTGAGGCAAGAGATAGAAATCCTTCAGGCAAGCTTTATTCAGGTCCGTGTAATCTATGCAAACTCGCCACTTTTTGTTCTGCTTTTGCACTAACACCACATTCGCCATCCACTCCGGATAATCGATCTCAAAAATAAAACCAGCATCCAGCAATTTAGGGATCTCTTCATCAATAATCTTCTGCCGTTCTGGTGCAAATATATGCCTCTTTTGCCGAACTGGCTTCTTCTCTGGATCCACTTCTAGCCGATGCTCTGTAACCTTTCTACTTACCCCCGGCATATCACTAGGTACCCAGGCGAAGATGTCAGTATAACATCGGAGTAGTTTTATGAGGCTCATCCGGAGAGGCTCCGGCAGACCTGAACCTATCTTTACCATCTTGTCCTTCTTCCCCAGAATCAGCTCGAACTCCCCTGCCGGTATAACTAATGGTTCTGAACTGCTTTCCATAAAGGGCTCGATCTCAATAGTCATAGCCTACTTCTATTTACTGACGCCTACCCCCGAAGCAATTATCGCATTCCAATAACATCTTTTAGCGAAATCTAGATCCCCGGCCACTTCACCAACTCCACGTGCCATTGGGAATTTGATTTTAAAAGGAGGAATTGATGTTACCGCCTGAAGGGCAGTCAAGGTGGGTCTTCCTAATATGGCATTGTAAGCCGAGTCTACATGCACAACATAAAATCTATACATAATTTCTACCTGTTGTGGAGATGTTTTGAAAATAACTGGAAGTTCAATGGTACCTGCCACCTTAACTGGATCATTTCTGAAGCCATATAAAGGATCCTCCTGCCTGATCTCCATCTTTCGCCCATCCAGATTCATCCTCTAATAAGCATGGGCATATAGGAACATTATCGATCATCATTCGCTTCATATCCACTGAACCCACTTGTTCTGTAATTACAAGAGCTCCTTCATGGGGTTCAATGGGTTCCAAAGGGTAATCCTCATCAGTAAAAGAAATTACCGTCCCTTGATACGTTCTGTTAGTCTTCAGGAGGGTACCCACCACTGACATAACCAAATCCAGGTATCCTCGTCTTTTCTTCCCGATCACCATACCAATAGTTCCCCCCGTAATCACATCAACGACGTGTCTAGATGGCTAATTCGAAATGAGTTGTGCAGGTTGAACTGGTTGAGCAGCCTGAATAGACTTTGCATTCTGATGTTGTTCTCCTTGGTGCTCTCTCCTTGCTACATACTGAACTAAAGCACCACTTTGAACCTTCTTTTTAATGAGCTCCTTTAAACCACATCAGTCATTCGTATCATGAACAGAAGCCTGATGGTAATCACAATACTTACGAGTATTATTCGATCTATGTTTAATATTGTCACGAGGCAGTTCAAAGTAAGGTTGGTCTTTGATCTGATCCAAA
Organism: Panax quinquefolius; assembly: GCA_020205615.1. NCBI lineage: Eukaryota > Viridiplantae > Streptophyta > Magnoliopsida > Apiales > Araliaceae > Panax > Panax quinquefolius. Next base: position 106,852,163 of record CM035163.1, read on the forward strand.
ATAATAGTCCTATCCGTATTCAGTTGAGTGTATACTTTGTTCACCTTCTGGGAGGGAACAGGTGGACGATTCCCTCCTTGACGCCAATTATTATTATATTTCTTTGAACTCCCTTCTGGACGATCATTATTCCCACCGCTCTTCTTCTGATCACCTTCAACTTTGTCTTTGTCTTTTAACTTATCCGAAGAAGGACGCTTCAGGCTATTCATAGCTTCCTCCACCATAATATTGACATCTGCTTTATCAAAGGCTTTGGCTAAACTCTTCGGGTGGTGAAACATCAGCTTCTTCACCAGCTTCTCGGACTTCACCAAATCTAAACTATTCTGAAATAGCCCAATAGCTTGAAGATCATTGAGATCAGTTACTTGGTCGACTGCTTCCCTGAATCGCTTCACGTATTGGCCCAAAGACTCATTCGAATATTGTCGAACTTGAGCCAATGAACTAGTAGGCTTTCCCCTTCTTTTATTTCTCCCAAAATGGGCATGAAATTTACCACATAGATCCGTCTAAGACGAGATTGAATCTGAAGTCAGAGTTCCCATCCACTATCTTGCATCCTTCCTGAGCGTCGTCATAAACGTCTAACATTTAGCTACATCCGAGAAATCATAATAACTCATCAGACTATCAAACGCCTGGTTATGGTCATATGGATCACCCGAACCATCATAACTTTCCATATAAGAAAGCTTTTTGGTGGAGTTAGCTTTCTCTTTACGAATATCTGAAGAAAAAGGAGAAGCCTTTTCCCCAGAAGTATCTTTCACTTGTTGAACTTCGGATAGCTATCTCTGAAGCTCTTTCAATTCCTTGACTAAAAACTCTACTCCTTCCGGTTGTGAGGCGACCTCTTTCTCCGAAGAACACTTCTTCTTTTGAGTAAATTGGCCTTTACCATCTGAATCCATAGCTTTAGATGGACTGCCCCGATGACGAGTATTCACAAGGAGGTGTGCCTTTGTTGGATTCTCGGGAGTATGACTTCTGGATTTGCTTTGGTATGGGGCTCTATCACTATGATGAGAATACTCAAGGTGGAATACCTTCTTTATATTCTCAGGCGTGTGCTCCTTGGACCTGCTTCTTCGCCAGCTTCTACCATGATCCCGAGAACCGATAGGGTGAGATGCTCTCTTCGGTCCCTCAGGAGTATGGCTTTCTTGACCTTCTTCGATCCCAAGGATGACCTCGAGATATATGACCAGAGTGTATAGGTTCCTTTCCTCTTCTTGGTCGCCTTTCTGTAGACTTGTTATGCCCTTTGGATTGAGCATAACTTGATGCCTCATCCTTTAGTTCTACCATACGAAGCATCTGTTCAGCAATTTCTTCCCTTTGCTTCAGAAGAACCTCTAAGATCAGCTTCTTTTTCCATCTTGGCCAACTTGAAAGCCCTATCGGTCTGACCACCTCGGTGTTGGGTTCTAGGCGGTGTGCCTTTTACCTATTTCTGACCATGGTCAGGTCCTTTATCAGCTGCAAAAACCAATCTTCTCTTAGCATCGCCATGGAATCGCGCATGAGAACCTTCTGAAACATCTTTGGAAACAATACTATCATGAGCACTTTTTGAAGGACCCAACCGATCCTTGACAGAAACACGTTGCAAAGACGAACTCACAGCCATCAGTTGCCCTTCGCGCGGCAGTAGCTGTCTTACTCTTCACCATAACTTCCAACGTAAAACAGTTGCTTTTTGTGATTGAAATTTAAGAACACTAGATAATCATCCCTCCTTCTAGCGCCAATGTTAATGCCAAGATCTTTCGATGTGTCTCAACCACTTAAAAGCGCTCCCAATCTCAAGCACAGCTTCAATGTGTCAATACCAAAGCTTGACGGCTTGGACCGTTGGGATAGCTCCATGCGAGAGTCGATCAAGATGCATGATACAAAGATAACAATGGAGGAATATAGTTCTAGCATTTTGATAGGATAAAATATTAGTTACCTCAAATTGTGTTGTATCCGGTCCTCATATACTCTAACTCTGGTTTTACGTACCACCGACCCGCTTGACACCATCCCACAACAGGTAGCTTACCTGCTGATCCCATCACCATTGTCCACTGCCGACTGATTCTGTCTAATCCTCATTAATTCATTACAGAGATAACAATCAACTGTTATCCTTGTAATGATTACCGGTCAAAGCCCGAATATCATCTTCTTTATCTAATAATTCGGCCCAATTCCTCAGCCCCTTTGTTAAGTGAAATAAAGATATTATCCACCCAATAGGTCGGCCCAATGAACAGGCTCAATACTTTCAAGACTCAGACCCAACATGTCTAAAGTAATATGGCCCAACAGGACTATTATTGACTTTTGATATTTTCAAACTCCAAATTAGCATATTTATTTAATTTCAGTCAAAACAAAGATGAATATTGTAATTCATCTCAAAAATACTATTAATATATAAGATTTATTTATTTTTCGTAATATTTTGAAATGGATGGAGTATTTATTTGATATTTCCCATCTATGCTAGCTCTAAGTAGGACAAATATGAGTATATTTTGTGATTTTAACATAGAAGTCAGTGCATTGTTTTTGTTTGGTTAACCGTGATGATTTGTTTTCAAAAGCTGTTAAAATGTACTCCCTCCGTCCTTTAATACTACCTCCGTTTCTAAAAAATTATCGTTTAAGGTTTTGACACATGGATTAAGAAAGTATCATTTACCAAGTAAAAATTGTTTAAAATTTCATCACTATCCCTTTATGAGAAGTTGAAAACTATTAATATAAGAGAGAGAATTTCTTGGGACAATGAAAGAAGGTAGGGGTAATATAGGAAAGTAAATAATTTATTTTCCTCGAAAGTTGTAACGACAAATTTTTTGGAACAATTTTTTCTTCTAAAACGACAATCTTTTAGGAACGGATGGAGTACTATAGAACGTTTTAGAGTTTCTCAATCGTCTCTAATTATTTGATGTTTGTTAAAATCTAGGAGAATTGGTCACAATTTTTCCAAAATTACCTTCATTGCTCTACCTAATTTTTTGATAAACTCAAGAATTGGATAAGTTGTTTTGTGGGGATGGAGAGAGATCAATGAGTAAATGAGACTAATGAGTTTTTTTAGGAGAAAATTATGGGAAAATGTGTGAGAGAGAATATGAGATAACTATGAAAAGATAATATTTAAGGGTATTATAAACAATTGATACTATATTTAATATGTTTTCCAATTATTATCTTAATTCTTGTGCAACACTCTAAAACGTACTATATTAAGGGACGGAGGGGACCGAGGGACTATCTTTCAAATGGCCACATGAAAGGGTACTGTAGGTTTGGAGCCAATTCCAAGCTCAGGGGTTGTCATGATAAATTTGGTGTCGATCATGTTCTGCACATAATAATTATGTCGACCCAAAACAGAAAATCTTGAGAGCCTCACTAATGGTTGTATCTAGTTAGGCATCTTCTAACACAATTCCATGGAACTTTTCACAAGGTGTTTATATTATGGATATCCGACGAGTTCTTATATGGTTGGCAATTGGAGGGAGACTAGAGTTTAATAGATACCATCACTCCTATTTTGAACATAGTGGATGATGCTCAAAATATATTCAATATTGAGCTTTTACCCTAGGTAACAGATGGAAAATGCTACCTAGTTGATTAGAGTTGATGTTAATATCCTTCTAATTTTCTGTTAAACTAAAATAGTAAGCACACTTAACCTTAAAAAATAAATCAGCAACATAATATTATGTCTGATTTTTTATTTTTTTTTTAATTTTAAACATTGTGGGCTTTTTAGAAACTGATGTTACATATTCTTCTGGTAGCTGAATTGTGAATTAAAACATCGCTTTACAAAGTAAATAATTGTTAGTTTTGATTATATGATGTTTTGATTGTTAATTTAAGTGAAGATGTTGATTATTATTAAATATGCATGGATTATTATAATATTATAATAGATATGCATGAGTTATTGAATATTGAGTTTTCTTAAGGTATGTGTGTTTAAAATCGCCTTCAGATTTGAATATTTATATTATGGAAGAATTTGGATTATTATTTGGTCCTTAAGGTATGTTGGTATTTATAATAACAAAATTATGGTCCTTAATTCCTAGCCCAAATTTCTTCTATGTCATCGTAGTATTTCGTGGGTGCTAATTTAATTAAGGATTTTATCTTGCTTAGTGGAGCCCACATTAGTTAGTATTCTATTTTGAAAAGGAGTCTTACTCAAGCTATTGGGATTTATCCTTATTTATCTCCTTTATTCCTGCTTAACACAATTAATTGTGGGTAGAGTTTTCTCCTTTATTTCAAATTTCTTCAAAATCAAATAGTCAAGATATAATTGCTTAATATCTTTCTGGTGATACAAAGTTACTGAAATTATGGATGGTTGCTAACGGGACTGAGATTTCTTAGCTAACAGATTTAATAGTCGTTGCTTGTTTCATTATATAAACCTCTTCTTCTACCGATCAAAAACAACTTAGAACCGCAAATCAAGTCGAGAGATTACATCGAGCTTATCAACTGCTTTTATTCCAAATATTTATTCTTATCTATTATATCCTTTTGTGGCCGGAAATTTTATTCATTGTAAATCAAAGTATTCAAGCATAGCTTTGGCTTGAGGTTTCTCGTTTTAGTTAGTCCTGCTCATGTAAGGCTCAAGGGTCTCAGAGGTGAGAAGAGGTGCAAGGCAGTGTACAAGTCAGCAGAGGTGCAAAAAGGGGGCATAGGTGTCCAACATCGATTTGAGGCTTCTTTCAGTAATGTGGAGTAATTTTGTATTGAGGTTTAAATAGTAATAAAAAGAGTCTCCAATCTTAGTTGGGATCGGACGTGATTAGGCCACTAGATTAGAGGATAGGGTTAACCACGAAAAATCTTGGTGTGATTTTTACTTATTATCTCTTTAACTCGCCATTCACGCTCAAATTTTTTTTTATATTCACACCACTATCCAGACACTAAAGCGCATGTGTCTAGTCGTCTCGATAATAAGAAACGAAGAAATATAAGCTAAAGCAGACACTAAAGCGCATAGTGTGTAGTAGCATCTAATTAAATCATCAGAGCAAAAAATTTCAAAAGTTTTCACCATTTATCACTTTAAGCTTAAACACCTATTCACCCCCCCTAGTGTGCATATTATATAGAATTACATTTGGTATCGTAAGCTCAGGCTCTACTAATATTGATCGTCAGAGGTCGTAGGGGAAGATCCTATGGCACACCTAAACTTTCAAGAAGGTCACCCACAAGTAGGCCACCGCTGTTGCTGTTCTAAAGTGAAAACTTCAATTTTTGGAAGTTCAAATGAAGATCTATCTCAACCGTGACCCATGGAATGGTGGGTAGTCGAAATGGACCACCATTCCATGACATGATGATGGCAAGCCAAAGAATCTCATGGAAATGGACTCAAATGAATCAGATATGGTGTCTTATAATTCCAAGGCCATGAATACACTTTTAAGTGGTATGGTTCAATGAGATAGATAAAGTCTCTTCTTGTACTACTACTAAGAAAATTTGGGACACAAATATCATGAGCCACGGAAGGTACTACTAAAGTGAAGGAGGTCAAGTCGAGCATGCTAATGCACGAATACGAACTATTCAAATTGAGAAAATGAATCAATTAGAGATGCCCAAGCAAGATTCCTTACTCTAATGAATTCTCTAAGCATGCTTCTTGACGAAAGATCGATCAAAAGGAAATCAACCGAAAGCTTCTTAGAGTCATGCCAAAGCGATTCGCACCAAAGGTTACTACACTTCAAGACTCTACCACAATCAAAGACAATGGAAACTCTTACCTTATTTGGAGAACTCAAGAGTTTGAAAACCAACTAAAATCAGATGATGAAGAAGAAGATGAGGCACCTAAGAAGAAGACCTCGCTCTACAAGTCGAAAGCTACATGAAGGCAAATGATGAAGATTCGATGAAGAAATAACTTTAATGACCGTAAAATCGAGGAGCCGATCCGAAAAGAAGAATAGATCAAAATTACCAACAAAAGCTTTCAACAACAAGAAAGATTTCAAGCAAAAGCCTCAAGAGGAAACCTATTTCAATGTGGAAGGCCTGGACATTTTAAAAGAGATTGCTTTCAACTAAAAAGAAAGAACAAAGCAAATGGTTCAAAAGGGAAGGCTCTAATGACATGGAGTGATGATGAATCTGATCATGAAGATCAAGAAGAAGAAATCGCTTCAACTGTGGCTTCACCGAATACACAATGAGGAAACATCCGAGGTAAGTCCCGAACTTGAGAAATTACTATTTTGACTATCTTGTTTTAAAAATGAAAACCTTCGTATGAAAAGAGAGAAAAATGCTCACTTGAAAAGTCGGATAAACGACTTAATGAAGGAAGTAGAAACTTTAATCGAGGAAAACAAGAAATAGTTAAAGATCGCTCATCATGTGAAGTATCTCAAATGAATGCTAAAATTGATATTTAGATAATTATAATAAAATTTTATATAATCGCAAAACAAATTAAATGAAGAAAATAATAGCCTTAAAAAGGAAAAATGATGATCTAAAAGAAAGCTTGAAAATGAGAGATACTTGTATAGATGCTTTTAATGATGGAAAAATAATAAACATGCAAAATAACAATGAGGAAGAAATAATATCTTTGAAAAAGGATCTTGCAAAATTTGTTCAAGGAGAAGAGAATTTAAATATAATGTCAGTGCTCAAAGGTCAAGCTTAGATAAACAAGGAATTGATATAATCCTCGTTAAAAACATAAAAAGCACGACATTAATAAAATTAGAGTAATAAATAATAAACCAAGGAACAAGCCTCTTTATTTCTCACCTTATGTTACTTGCATGTAAAATGTGGTTTAAAAGGACATTTTGATACAAACCGTAGTAAAATTAAAATAAAACAAGTTTGGGTAAAGAAAGGAGATTTAATCACATTAACAATATCGGACCCAAACAGATTTGGGTACCAAAACGATGAGTTACTTTTTTTTTTGAGGTACGCTTAAAAAAGCTAAAGTACCATCACATAAATGGGTACTGACAAAGGATGTTCTAGACACACGACGGTGATAAACTAAATTTACCTCACTTGTTGCAAAGAAAGGAGGCACTACATTACTTTTGAGATGACACCACATGCCAAATCACTCCAGTAGAAGGTAAAATTGGTAATGGTAAGGTTTACATCGATAATGTCCATCATGTCAAGGGTTAAAATATAATTTAATTAGTGTAAGTCAACTAATGGATAGTGGTCATAAAGTTATTTTTGAAAAAGATAAATGTGCTATTATTCACGCCTCTCATAATGTTCCTTTAGTAGCTAACAGAGAAGGTAATATATATACTATAAATTTTGAAAATCAAAATGAGGATATTTGTTTAGTCATTGTTCAAGATCAAACTATTCTACGGCATGTAAGGTTAGGTATGTGCATATGGAATCGATTAACAAGTTAGTTACAAAGAACCTTGTTAAAGGTTTACCAAAGCTAAAATATGAGAAGACAGTATTTGTGATGCACGCCGCTTAGTAAACAAGCAAGAAATTCCTTTACAAGCAAAAAATCGTATCAACTTCTTTACCTCTTCAATTATCAGATCTTGATTTATTTGGACCCGAGAGATATGCTAGCCTAGGAAATAATCATTATGCTTTTGTTATTGTTGATGATTTTTCAAGATTTATATGGGTTTTATTTTTGAAAACTAAAGATCAAGCTTTTGCACAATTTGAAAAGCTTATAAAGAATGTTGAAACAAAACACAACCTCAAGCTAATTCCAGATACTGAGTGACCACGGTGGAGAATTTGGAAAAGATTTTATACCATATCATAGTGAGAGAAAGGTGTTACATATGAGTTTTCTCGCACTCAAGAACGCCTCAACAAAATGGTGTGGTGGAACGAAAAATCGTATTTCTTTTCAAGAAACCGCAAGAACTTTACTACATGAAAGTAAATTGCCTAAAAGTTTTTGGGCAGAGGTCAAGTACGTACATGTTACATTTTAAATAGAGTACTAATTAGACCCATCCTATTGAAAACACCATATGAAAGTTGCTAAATAAAAGGATTCCAAATATTAATTATTTTAAAGTGTTTGGTGCTAAATGTTTCATTCTAAATACTAATAGTAATCTTGGAAAATTTGATGCAAAATCAACCAAGCTATTTTTCTTGGTTATTCAATGCATAGTAAAGCTTACAGTGGTTTATAATCTTGATAAATTTAAAGTCAAGAATCTGTATGTTGTATTTGATGAATTTAACCGTGTCCTATCAAAAGAAGAAAATGAAGTTTTGCAGAAAAGACATTCGATTAGTGGAAAATGTATACTACTTAATCTGGATGTACCGAGCCATCCGTGATCGTAAGGAAAATCGATGAACGTGAAAGCAAAAACAAATGAAATTAGACAACCTCGAGTCATCCGCCTTTAGTTGAAAACTCGACATGCAGACGCTTAAAGTCGACATACCAACCCGCTCTCGCATTAGAAGAAAAATTTGATGATCAACTTGATGTAGAGCATTACATCTTAGAACCTCGAACTCAAGAACAAATAACTCGCAGCAGAAGGCTTCCTTGCACCATCTAGAATAAAGAGAAATCATCCACCAAATCTTATCATAGGTGATCCCGAACACTGGATGAACACAAGAAGGAAAGCAAGGAATTATCAGCATTCTCCGTGATTTCTTTCACAAATAGAACCAAAGAATGCCAAGGAAGCGCTTCAAGATGAAAATCGTCTATTGCCACGCAGAAGAATTAAACCAATTCGAAAGGTGTCGTATGGGATCTTGTTAAACCTCCTAAAGATGCTTCTATAATTGGTACAAAATGGATTTTCAAAAATAAACTTGATGAAAATGGCATAATTACTAGAAATAAGGCTAGATTGGTAGCTCAAGGCTATAATCAACAAGAAGGTATAGATTATGAAGAAACCTTTGCCCTGCTGCAAGGTCGAAGCCATACAAATTTTGTTAGCCTACGATGTTGTTTTAGATAATTTAAATTATATCAAATGGATGTGAAAAGTGCATTTTTAAATGGCTATTTAAATGAGGAAGTGTATGTCAAGCAACCAACGGATTTGAACATGAAAAATATCCACATCATGTGTTTAAATTGAAAAAGGCTTTCAGATGGATTAAAATAGCTCCAAGAGCCTCGTATGAAAGATTAAGTAAGTTTTTATTAGACAATGGTTTTAATCGTGGTAAAATTGATTCTACTCTTTTATTAAAACCAAAAATAAGGACTTATTAATTGTTCAAATTTATGTGGATGATATAATTTTTGAGCTACTACTAACTCTTTTCAGGTGAGTGGTTTTCCCAATGTATGCATAATGAATTTGATATGAGCCTTATGGGCTAATTAAATTATTTCTCGGGGCTTCAAATCAAACAATCCAACGAAGGGATTCATATTCACCAATCAAAGTATGTGAAAGAGCTATCAAGAGATTTGGATCAAAATACCAAACCAAAGTCAACACCAATGAGTACTACCATCAAGCTTACTATCGGATGCTATGGTAAAGATGTTGAAGTAACAATGTATCGAGGTATGATTGGTTGTTTACTTTATTTAACCGCATCAAGACTAGATATTATGTATAAGTATGCCTTATGTAGATTTCAAGCTCAACCGAAAGAATCTCATCTTAAAGCGGTAAAAAGAATATTTAAATATTTAGTCAAGCACAATTAATTTAGGCTTATATTATCCTATATCTCCAAGTTTTGAACTAATCGATACTCGTGATGCAGATTATGCAGGTGCCAAGTTGATAGAAAAAGCACAAGTGGTGCTTGTGAATTTTTAGGTCAAAGCCTCAGAGTCAGCACAAAGAAGAAACAAACATCTGTTGCCTTGTCTACTACTAAGGTGAATATTTGGCAAGGCAGTAAGTTGTTGTTCACAAATTTTGTGGATGATACAAACATTACATGATTTAAATGTTATTTGTGAAATGTGCCTATTATGTGTGACAATACTAGTGCTATTGATATTTCTAAAATCTCGTGCTTCATTCTCGTATTTAAGCATATTGAAGTGAGACATCATTTTTAAGAGATAATGTTGCTAAAGGATTAATAAAGTTAGTATTTGTCCCTCACCGAACATCAATCAATCGACATTTTTACAAAACCTTTAAGTGAGGAACGCTTTTGTACTTTTGAGAAGAGAACTTGGAATGTCTATATGTGGCTTAATTTTTTTTTTTTTCGCCTTTAGAAATTAATTAAAATATAAAATTATAAAAATAATAATATATATATATATATATATATATATATATGGAATTTTTTATTTAAGTATCACGCTTCATTATATGTTTAATCGCCATATGTGAAAATATGTGTAACTATTTCCTATCTAATAAAGTAACATAAGGGATATTAGTGGGTTTTCATGTCATTTAGTGATTGAGCGAATACAACTCTATGTAATATTCACTCTCATATCTTTCCTCTTCCACATCTTTCTTTCTATTATTACCCCAGAGACAGGGTTTTGTTCTATTTCAAATTTCCTTTATCGCTATTCTCTATCCTCGCCTTCTTTCCTTCCTTTCAAAACCTAGGGTTTTCAAAGAGTTCTTCCATGGCTAAAAAACTCGTATGGACATGTGGTCAATACCTACAGAGAAGCTATTCAAAGCAAGAAGGATATCCCACCTCACTCCTCACGAAGGCGCCGAATCGGATTATCACACGAAGATCAACTCGATTTGGGGAGTTCTATCAAGCAAATCTATGAAGAATCGCTTTAAAGGGAAGTCAACCAAACCCATCCTCATTCCCCGATTCCTCTTCCTCCGACCAACCGATTTCTTCTTTTCCTCAAACACATGGTACTCCTCTAATTTTTACCTCTTCTAGTTATGCTATGCGCTTTGTGATCTTATGATCAATAAAACTATTGTTTTTGGGAAATCAATTGATCAAGCCCTATTTCAACAAATTGGGGTAACATCCTTATTTGAAAAAGTTCACCTCTCTCTATGTCGAGTCCCCCCAAATCAGATATCCAACTTTCATTAAACAATTTTTTGGGAATATGTCTGCTAAGGATGATGTCATAAAACTTTTTAATAAAAACAAAACATCGGTCATCGATTCTATCAGATTGGGTTCTATTCTCAATATTCCATGTTCGATTCTCGTCCTTTCACACTTAAGGGCCCTTAGAGTTTGAAAATTTAACTCGTTTCTCAACAGCTTAAGAATCAGGAAAGAGTGTTCTATCATCAATTTATCGGCTTACCAACCGTTATTGAAACTACCCTTTGAATAATGTTATTCATAAACTCATTCGTGCTAATTTAGTACCTAGAAATGGGGTAGGTCCAATATGACGATATCAAGATTTAATTTTTCTCGCTTTAATCATCTCTCGTACAAAGTTTAATTTTGCCTTGCTTATGATTAAGCACATGGAGAGTTGTTTGACAAATAAAACAAAGTGCTTTCCTTATGGGGGTTTTATAACCAAAATTTCGCACACTTTGGAATTTCTTTTCACAATGAAGATGTTATGCAAATTTCTCGATATCATTGATAAATATATCCTGTCGCAATCTAAATTGAACGTGAATTCTCACCGGACTCTTATGTCGGGATGTTGAGAAGGTTCCTACTCAATGCTCTCTAACTCCAACTCCACCATCTCCAAATTCTTCTCCTATTCATAATTCTACTTTACCGCAATTATCCGATCTTCCTCCTCCTTCAAATGTTCAAATTTCTACTCTTTTCAACTTATCCAAGATATGGGCTCTTGCTTGACTTTCTTCTTCTTCAATCACAACCCAAAACAAATTCAAGAGGTGAACGACAAAGTTGATTATGTCTCCGGACGGCTGAAAGTGTTGGTCTCTCATCACAACGACTATGTGGTTAAAATCCAAGAATTTGACAAGAAGCTTGATGATGTTCTCTATGAGACTACTACTGATGAAGCTGCCTGACTCCCATCTTTTGGATAATGCCAAAGGGGGAGAAGTTTAAGGATAAGGGGATAAGAGAGAGGATACTCGATGTTTTTTTTTGGATATATTAGACTACCATTTATGCTATCGATGATGTTATTAGTTTCTAACTATTTTAATTTGGGATATGATATCTATGTGTCACATGGGCTTACTTATTTAGATATTATATATATATCTCCTTTATTTGTTATTTATTTCCCTATTTGCTACGAAAATCTTATATGCATAAATTTAGGGGGAGCTTAAATTTAGGGGGACCATATGATTGGTTAAAGTAGTGCATAAATTGTCATCATCAAAAAGGGGGAGAATGTTAGTTTTTGATTATATGATGTTTTGATTGATGACTTTAATTTAAGTGTGTATGGTTCATGGTGTGTTATTATATTATTAAATATGCATGGATTATGGGTTATAATATTATAATTGATATGCATGAGTTATGGTTATTACATGAACTATTGTTGGTGATTTCTTTCGCTGGTAGTTGGAATGTGTTTAAAATCGCCTCATATTTGAATCAAGTCTATTATGGAAGATTTGATTTGAGGTTATTAAGGAAGATTTAAATTGAGTTTATTAAGGTATGTTGGTATTTATAATAACAAATATTATGGTCCTTAATTCCAAATTTAGCCCAAATTGGCTCTTCTATGTCATCGTAGTATTTCGTGGGTGCTAATTTAGTTAAGGATTTTATCTTGCTTAGTGGAGCCCACATTAGTTAGTATTCTATTTTGAAAAGGAGTCTTACCAAGCTATTGGGTTTATCCCTTATTTATCTCCTTTATTCCTATTTAACACAAATGATTGTGGGTAGAGTTTCTCCCTTTATTTCACTTTTCAAAATCAAATAGTCATGCGATAATTGCTTAATATCTTTCCGTGATACAAAGTCAAAATTATGGATGGTTGCTAACTAGACCGAGATTTTTAGCTAATAGATTTAATAGTTGTTGCTTGTTTCGTTATATATACCTCTTCTCTTCGACTAATTAAACAACTTAGAACCGCAAATCAAGTTGAGAGATTACATCGAGCTTATCAACTATTTTTATTCCAAATATTTATTCTTATCTATTATATCCTTTTGTGCCGGAAATTTTATTCATTGTAAATCAAAGTATTCAAGCATAGCTTTGGCTCGAGGTTTCGCTTTTTAGTTAGTCTGCTCATGAAGGCTCAAGGGTCTCAGAGGTGAGAAGAAGAGGTGCAAGCAGTGTACAAGTCACAGAGGTGCAAAAAAAAGGGGGCATAGGTGTCCAACATCGATTTTGAGGCTTCTTTCAGTAATAGGAGTAATTTTTGTATTGAGGTTTAAATAGTAATAAAAGAGTCTCCAATCCTAGTTGGGATCGGACGTGATTAGGCCACTAGATTAGAGGATAGGGGTTCAACCACGTAAAAATCTTGGTGTGATTTTTACTGCTTATCTCTTTAACTCGCCATTCACGCTCGCATTTTTTTTATTCACACGACTATCCAGACACTAAAGCAGATAGGTCTAGTTGTCTGATAATAAGAAATGAAGAACATAAGCTAAAGCAGACACTCAAAGCGCATAGGTGTAGTGCCTCAATTAAATCATTAGGAAAAATTTTCAAAAGTTTTCACCATTTATCATTTTAGCTTAAACACCTATTCACCCCCTCTACATAGATAATTAAAGGTTCAATTGAATCTTTGTTCAAATATAAAAAGTCGGCTCAAGATAAAAAGTCGGCTCTCTCATCTCGGTGAGGCTCCTAGCGACGATGCGCACGTGCGAAGTGCAAAGTGCGCCTAAAGCGCTAATGTGACTTTGTGACTCAAACCCGAACCCGCACCACGGCCCCTGGGTCGCGGGACGCGGGCGGGTGGTGCTTTGCACCATGTCATTGTGACAAACTCCAAGCCTTTCCTTTAGTACCACTAGTGAATTAAACTATTCCACATATACTTATAAAGTATTAAATAGTTTTATTCCTACTCAATGTGGGACTTAAATAAAATAGTTTTCTTAAACAACAATGAACCCTTTCATATTCTCCACTTTAGATACAATTAAAACATAATATATAATTCCTACTTGAATTATATATTACTCTCTATTAATCTCCTTGTAATAGACTATCAAATGCACTTTTAATGTTATACAAATTTAATCAATTAATGAGTCTAAATTAATCCCCAAATTGATCAAAACTCGTGTATGAAAAGGTGCATTAACAATCCCCCACTTGTTTGAAAAACTACTTTTCTTCAAACAATTCTTTATTTATCAACTCTAAGGTTTGTATGCATAATAAAAGGTGTGACGAACATTGAACCTTCTTTTAGCATAAACAACTCAAAGTCATATCAAAGTAGATGGTGTCCGTAGATTGAACCTCTATTTCAAAAGATATGACCGGAGTTATCATACACACACAAAACCTCCCTTTACGGTGAGCATAATAGTCACTTTGCGCTATTAAAGCCATGCGCAATATCCTATTTCTTGAACCTCTAAGAGAGTAAACCATAACTCTCTATAAGAAGCGGCTTCACTTCTAGTTCATATAGGCAAAATGTTTCTCTAGCACTCCTGTTGCTATAAGTGCAACACTTTGTTAAGAGCATAACTCATCCTCAGTCGTGCAACAGACGTTACTATCATATACTACATATAAAACCAAATTGATAGTAACACAGCCAACAACTGTGACTTATTTTTCCCATTGAACCTATAAACTAGGGGTAACCTAGTAATAGGTTGGGTTTCCATCACCCTTGGCTCAGAATGGTTTAAGTTCCATATCTCGTGTAGTCAAACTTATTAAATCTCTCGTCAGAGGCTTAGTAAGTGGATCAGCCAAGTTTTTACTTGACTTCACATAGACAATAGTTATGATACCATCATGTATCAATTGTCTCATAAATTCATGTCTCAGACCAATATGTCTAGACTTACCATTATAGGTACCACTATACACTCTTATTAGCGTAGCTTCACTATCACAATATAGTGAAATTGGAGGCATTGGATTTGGCCATAGATCTGTGTCTAACAACATATTTCTAATCTAATCAGCCTCTTTTCCTGCTTGAGCCAAAGCTATAAACTCTGACTCCATAGTAGAGTGAGAAATACAAGTCTGTTTCTTGCTTGCCCAAGAAACAACACCACTGGCAAGAGTGAAAATCCACCCACTTGTAGATTTATTCTCCCACACTATTAATCCAACTTGCATCGTAGTATCCTCCAAAACACTAGGAATTTATAGTAAAAAATCCTATGTCACCGGGTTCTTTTAGATATCCAAGTACCCTTCCAATAGCTTTCCAATGATCAATATTAGATCGCTCAGATATCTACTAAGTTTAGAAACTGCAAAAGAAATATCTGGCCGAGTACAATGCATAGCACACATAAGGCTACCAATAGTACTTGCGTATTCCTGCTGTGCAATAGCTCTACCCTCATTTTATTTTAGTTTAACTCCATTCTCAAAAGGAGTATTCACCTCCTTAAACTCGAGATGACTAAACTTAGTTAATATTTTTTCAATATAGTGAGATTGATTCAATACATAACCCCCACTATGTTTTTTAACTTTGATGCCTAAAATAGTATCTACTTCACCTAAGTCTTTCATCTTAAAGACAGAGGATAAATACTTTTTAGTCTCATTTACTCCAACCATATTCGTCCTGATGATCAACATATCATCTACGCATAAAAATATCTATCACCATATAATCGTAAGTGGTTTTGGAGTATATGCACCTATCTCGCATCTATTATATTTAAACCTAAAGTTTATAATAAGCAACATCAAATCTCTCGTACATCAAGCTTGGTGCCTGCTTTTTAGATCATAAAGGGACTTAACTAATTTGCATACTTTAGCCTCATTATCGGAGCAAATAAACCCTTCTAAGTTGTTCCATATATACTTCCTCATTCAAATTACCATTCAAAAATGCAGTCTTTACATCCATTTGATGAACGTAAAGATCATACAATGAAGCTAAGGCAAAAAGAATTCGAATGAAAGTAACTCATGCTACCGGTGCATAAGTATCAAAATAGTCAATACCTTCTACTTATCTAAAACCTTTGGCTACTAATCTTGCTTTAAAAATAGAAATAGTACCGTTAGTGTTATACTTTGTTCTAAAAACCCATTTGCAACCTATAGGTTTAGAACCTCTAGGTAAATCTGTCAATACCCAAGTATTATTTCCCAAGATTGAATCCATTTCATCATTTACAGCTTCCTTCCAAAAGGCAGCATCCGTAGAAGCCATGCCTTCTTTAAATGATTTAGGATCAGTCTCAAGACTATATACATAAGGCATTTCATTTACCACCTCATTATTTTGGTCCCCTTCCACCAAAAATAATAGAGACTGTGATGAAATGAAATCATCATCTAAATATTTATATTTTCTAGCTCTAGTACTCCTTTTAGGTCCACTTGGTTGAATTGGAACACTAGGTTCTTCAACTTCAACATTAGACCTTATAGGACCTCTAGGCTCATCAAATTTTGGCATATCCACATTCTCAACATCTTTTGAGAATTTATTTTCAAAAAATTCCACATCCCTCGACTCAGTTATTACAGTAGACTCTAAATCAAGAAGCTCAGATGCTTTACTATTTTCAAAGATATCCAACAAATATACTTCTAATAGCTCTAGCTCCTAACTTAGTCCTTTTAGGATCAGGAACTTGAAAATAAGCTATACACCCCCACACTTTAAAATAATTTATGTTAGGTTTTCTGCCTTTCCATATTTCATAAGGACTAGTTTTAATAACAGTACTAGGAATCCTATTTAAAATATGACAAGCAGTTAAAAGCGCTTCACCCCATAAATTATTTGGCAAACAAGCATGATTTAACATACAATTAATCATATCATGAAACACACGATTTTTTTTTCTGCTAAACCATTTTGTTAAGGTGTATATGTTTCACTTGTTTGATGTATAATGCCATTTTCTTCACAAAATGCATCAAAAGCATTTAAACAATATTCCATGCCTCTATCAGAACGTAAAATTTTAATCTTCTTCTCAAGTTGATTTTCTACTTCTGATTTGTATTTTTTGAATGAGTTAAATGCCTCATCTTTTGTTCTCAACAAATACACATAACAATATCTGCTAGCATCATCTATAAAAGTAATGAAATATCCTTTTCCACCCCTTGTCAATATTCCATTTAACACACAGATATCAATATGTATTAAATCTAATAATTGTGATTCTCTATGTACACTTGGAAATGGTTTCCTCATAATTTTTGAATTAACACAAATTTCACATTTCTCAAGTTTAGTATTGCCAATATCAATCAATTTCATTGCATGCATATTTTTTAAATTCTTTGAATTTATATGTCCTAAATAACTATGCCATAAAGAAATTGCACAAGTGATATAAGCAGAAACAGAACTGTTTTTATTGATAGATAATTTGTACATTCTATTACAAGCATAACCTTTTCCAACAAAAACTCCATTCTTTGAAAGAATGACTTTGCCGGACTCAACAGAAATCTTAAAACCTTTCCTATCTAAAAGATCAACAGAAATTAAATTCTTTCTAATTTCTGACACAAACAACACATTCAGCAAGGTTAGCTTCTTTCCGGAGGTGAAATTAACTTCCACGGTTCCTTTTCCATCAAATTTAGCCACTGAACTATTTCCCATCTGAACTTCTTGTCCAATAATCTCTTCAAATGTTTTAAACATTTCTCGATTATTACAAATATGGACAGTAGCTCCGGAGTCTAACCACCAACCATTCGGCTCACTTACCATGTTAACTTCAGAAATCATAGTCACATCAATACTAAGATCAGATACCATGGCAACAAGGTTTTCCTCAACCATGTTAATGGAGCCACTTTTAGTTGTTTGCATTCTTCTTCGCATAGTGTCCGGCTTCTCCACAAACACGACACTTACCCTTTCTCTTATTAGGATCGATTTTTTATTTTTCTCATCCCGTGATGCTTGAACTTATGATTATCTTTTTAACACCGTGTCCTTTCCCTTTAAATGATCTTGCCTCCAAATAGTTCACACTAGATCGTCCTCTGAAGTCAAATTCTTAGCATCACGCTTTCGCCTCCTCCTCAATACGAAGATGCTTCTGAATTTGATCCAAGGAAAAATCCTCAGATTTGTGCATCAACTTTTTAGCAAAATCTTTTCAAGATGGAGGTAATTTTGCAATTATTGGTCCAACTTGAAAAGTTTCAGGCAAGACAATTTTAAGAACCCTCAACTTATTAATAATAACCTGGAGCTCATGCACTTGCTCCAAGATAGGTTTATTATCAACCATCTTATAATCAAAATATATAGATACTAAATATTTATTTGTACCTTCTTCCTCAGCCTTGTATTTGAATTCCAAAGCCTCCCATAACTCCCTTGGTGACTGAATATTGCTGTAGAAATCGTAGAGAATATCTGATAGCGTATTGAGGATATGTCAACGAGTAAGTTCCTCATCTTCATTCCTTTTCCTTCTTTGCTCTTTCCGTGCTTCGATGGCATCATTATCTAGCTGCTGACCTTCTGTTGGTTTGGGATCTTCAGGAATAGGCTGAAGGTTAGGGTCTAAAACATATGCAATCTTCAAAACAGTAAGTAAAAATTTCAGTTTATCTTGCCAACGACTGAAATTATTTCCATCAAAACGATCGAGCTTGACAAAATCCTGGTTCATGATTTTGAAAGACTCTGTATCCATTTCAATAAACACCTTAAGATTGAAAGAAGAAAATGAAATACAGAGTAAAAGAAGCAAGAATTTGACATGGGTATTCCCTGTCCTTAAGGTGTTTATCGCCCCTTACCACTAAGGTTTGCTAAAGGCTACTAGCAATTCACCTCCAGGATATATGTCAAGTCTTATCTAATTTTCAAGATAATAGAACTCACTAAAATCTCTATTTTATGCCGCTTTGTAAAGGTTGATGTGAGAAAGAAGATAGCTAAATTGTTTAGTTTCTAAATCGATAAAATCTGAATTATGAATTAAAACATCGCTTTTACAAAGTAAATAATGTATTAATGACAAATCAGTTTATAACAGTTGTAGAATTTTTTGTATCCATAATAATTAAAGGTTCAATGAATCTGGTTCAAGATAAAAAGTTGGCTCTCAGCTCGGGCAAGGCTCCTAGCGACGATGCGCACGTGCGAAGTGTAAAGTGCGCCTAAAGTGCCAATGCAACTTTACTTTACGACCCGAACTTAAACTGCACCACTACCCCGGGTCATGGACGCCAAGGCGTGGTGCGTGGTGCTTTGCACCACATCATTGTGACCAACTCCAAGCCTTTCCTTTAGTACCACTAGTGAATTAAACTATTCCACATATACTTATAAAGTATTAAATAGTTTTATTCCTACTCAATGTGGGACTTAAAGAAAATAGTTTTCTTAAACAACAATGAACCTTTTCATATTCTCCACTTTAGATACAATTAAAACACAATATATAATTCCTACTTGAATTATATATTACTCTCTATTAATCTCCTTGTAATACACTATCAAATGCACTTTTAATTTAATACAAATTTAATCAATTAATGAGTCTAAATTAATCCCCAAATTGATCAAAACTCATGTATGAAAAGGTGCATTAACAAGATATATAAACACTGATGTGGAAACTATAAACTTCATTTAAATCTATGACATAAAAATTATATCTGCCAATTCTTTTCTCTATTTACTCGTTTAGGTCAATATGAACTGTTGCGTTTGTCGTCAAAAAATATTTGGCTATTAGTTTTGACACATGAACAGACTCAAAGAAACATGGACACTTTTGCAAGTTGTCCTTGTCAAACATGTGTTGGTGTATATATTTATCCGAAATGAGCTTTTCAATTATCCAATTATTGAACATAATGTGTGTCATGTTGTGATTGTGTCTGTTCATTGCCTTTGTGACAACCCGAAAATTCGGATTGTTCAGAATTTAAGATTTAAAGAATTAGTTATTAATAAAATGAATTTTTATTAATACTATTATGTGCTATGTGTTTATTAATCGTTCTAGAACCTAGAATGATTATAAATCGGAAGGATTCTGGCTATGAGCTAGACTAAACGAGTACGAATTTTCAAGACGAAAATAAAAAAAATTCGGGAAACAAATATTTCCGAGGAAAAAGACGAAATAGACATTATTCACCCAACGAAACCCTAAGGGTTAGGGTTTGAATAACCTAAGCCTTTCCGAGAGTTCGGTATGTCGAAATGATATTCTGTCGAAAGATTTGACGATAATAAATCATGAAAAGTTAATTAAGCCGATAAAGTTTTTCTCGAAAAACGTGTAGAAATTGGACGAAATAAAAAAGACGAAAAGTACTGCTATGTATTTTTCACTCGTTTAACTACATTAGGGGAAGACGTGAATGAAAACGCTTAACACCAAAAAGTGTTTTTCAGTTTTTCGGAGATCCAAAGAATACGTAAAAGTTAATCGATAAATGAAAGACGAAATATCCAAAAATATTTAGATTTTGAGAATTGCAGTTTTTGAACTGTCGAATGAATTCCGCAGGACGGAAGCACGAAGCTTCTAAGGGAAGCTTCGTGAATAGTAAGGAGGTGGAGTAAGGGGTAACTAAACTTAAGGAGTAAGTAAACTTAAGGGTTAAGTAAACTTAAAGGCTAAGTAAACTTAAGGGTTAAGTAAACTTAAGGACTAAGTAAACATAAGGGCTAAGTTAACTTAATGCTTAAGTTATGAATAGTAACGAGGTTTGAGGGCGAAATGACTATTTTGCCCCTAGCCTTGGTTTTCTATAAATAGGAAGCTTAACTCATTTGTTTAGGATTTTGAAAATCCTACAACTTTTGAGAGAGAGAGAGAGAGAGAGAGAGAGAGATTTTGAATGAGAAAGAAAAGGAAGAGGAAGAGGAAAAGCTTGCTTGGGAGCAAACTTTGTGCGATAGAAGGAGATTAAAGAAGAAAGGTAATCCGAAAATCTAACTTCTAGATAATTTTCTTTAAGTTTATATGTTAAAAACATAGCTTAATGAGAATAAGAAGTAAACGATGTTAAGAATGGTTTCATATGGTTGAAATCATGAGAAAAGAAGAAATAAGAAATTAGAAATTTAGTTTATAAATTTCTTAAGGAAGTGTACGATTCGTAATGAATTAGAACGATCCGAGTGGATTATATGAATGAGTAGGTGAAATAAGTAAGGAATGGTGTTCTATAACATCAAATTTCAAGAAAAAGTAAAATCATAATCAAAATATCAATTAAAAATGAAGAACGAACGAAGAACGCGAAGAACGTTCTTGATGGACAAATTTAAAACCATCGTAGGATAATTGTTGTTGATGGACAAGTTTAAAACCATCGCGTATAAGTTAGTTTCTTAATTCTTGGTTAGGAACGTTAGAAACGTTCATGAAGAATTAAAACAGAGCTATAACGAAGTTATGGCAAAAATTCGTAAAAGATGAACGAGAAATAGAAAGTATGTAAATGAACCTGAATGTGTAGGGTTTCATAAGAATGTAAGAAAACTTATAGAACGTGAGTCGTGGACTCAAGAACAAATGAATGCTGAGTTCGGATGACCGAATTACGGACGAACGAATGAAGAACGTTAAAAACGTAAAATGAACGAAGGGTGAAGATTAAGCCAATCGAATAGCATGTTAACGGATTCAGAATGAAGTTTTGTCCGAGGGTAATCGAAGTACGTAAGATAAGGAAGAGAATGGCTTTGGAACGTCCTCGTTCCAAGTTATAACGAATAAGTTATGGAATCAGGAAGTAAGCGTCTTAAGCAATTTCTAAGACTCAGAAAAATTTTCTAGGTTTTATGCTTTCGTCAGTAGCCGCCAACAAGCCTTGGGGAGGCAAAGGCGTTTGCAGAATATGAGGTTCGCCATCACCTATTATTGAGTGGCGCCACAAGGCCAAGAAATAGAGAAGAGAGGCGGCCACAGCAATGCCAAATTTCGACGGTTTGACATCTGCAGAGTGAAAGCAATGAGAGGTAAAGGAAGGGCACCACGGCACAAGCCAGCGGTGCAAAAAGTAAGTGCCCAGTGATTAGCTTTTAACTGCTTAATTACTGGAGGGATGTGCAAGAAAGAAATATGAACATGTAGTTCAACTAATGTAACACTTAATTAATTGTATTAAACCTTTGATGAAGGTTGAATGAAAAGATTAAACGAGATTAAAAGACAAAGAATGTAGACGCGGGTTACAGAACTGATATCCGGGGACCGTAGTCGTAATGGAACAAACGTGGGGGATTTCTATGATTGTGATTCCTTAGACATTGAGTGACGACGGTAATGAATAATATTTCAATGTTATGACATGGTAATGAGAGATGGATGTAAAGCGTATAGACGCTGTGAACGCAACGTTGTTGCGATGAACGATTGGTCTTAGCATACAACAAACCGTATGGCTTTGACATTAAGAAAGAATATTGAACATGGGGTTCAGATGATAGTAATGAATAAAAGTGATTAAAACCTTAGATAAAGGTTGAATGAGAGATTAAGGGATGAAAAACGTAAATGTTGAATACGTAAACGATTCTCATGAATCGTATTCACGTCGGGTGAACATTCTAAGTATACATTGGTTGTATGACTTAGACGTTGATGAAGTTGTAAGTAAGATATGAATTATCAAGAAAGCCGTAGCGAATGGTAAGAAAATTAAAGAAAGCCGAATGTGAGTCGGATGAGAATGTTAAAATGAAATGTAAGCGTTGAACACTTTAATCAACGTGAAGGTTAAGTATACGCGAATATTAAACGGGTAGAACCTAGACCCCGTGTATGGTTTGACCATAGGATAATGAAGACCAATGATTAAACCTGTGAACGATGAAGAAGCTGAATTAAAGACAAGTACGTATAACGTAAAGAAGCCGAGTTACTGTTTATAACTTGGAAGACGTTTCGAGTCGAATGAACCAGACATTGTAAGATAAGAATAAGGTAACGTAAAATGCTTAACGCTATAAATGCATAGAATTACTAGTGAATGATCGTTTTGAGTATACAAAAGACTGTATGACTTAGACGATGATGAATAAATCCTGAGGTATGGCATTTAGTTGCCAAAAAGCCATAAGGAATAAGAAATTGACTTAACAAACATTATAGTTTAATAGTTCGGATAAGTTAAGATGAATTTAAGTTGTAGTACAATCGTAACCTTTGATGGTTGACATATGGGAGCTGGGTTAAATAATTCCTTCAGAGAGCAAAGGTATATACAAAACTGGCAACCGATCTAACTCACTACTATGGGCAGTGTAGATGAGACGGGAACTTGTTTGTTGGTTGTTTGTGGGAAACCACTCAAAGTATCATATAGACTAATAGCGGAGATATGATGTGTGCTGAGTCCTAGAGAAGTTATAAGAAGAAGATAAGAATGTAAATCATCAAAGATGATGAATGTATTGAGTAAGACATCTCCGTATGTCATGAAGTCGTTAACCGGGTAAAGGAAGTTGGTCGCGTAAACTTAGTTTATAAGAACGTGAACCCTAAGAAGTAAAGTTAAGTAAACCAATGCGTAAAGTCAAGTATATGACTAATTGGTGTATGTGTTATTTTCTTATGTGATACATAGGAATTGGAATGAGCAGTTCAACATAAATTATAAGATGTAGTTGTGCGTAAAGCAAGTTTCTTAACTTCATTCATATATAAATGCTAGTTTCTAAAACTTCTCATATGTTGAACTTGAGAAGTTTTGTCTATGTACAAATGTGTGATATTTGTACAAGGTGTTAGAATATAGGAGGCTTTATGCCACAATGTGAACACTTCGGTGTTTCTATGATATGAATTGTTCTGTGATTGAACTGTTCAATATGAGAATGTTTTGTTTATTCATGAACCGTTATTGTTAAGTCTGTACTATTGATTCTAGCCAGACAGAATGTGTATGGAAGAGAGTAGAGAATGAAAGTATTTCAAAGTGAATGTGACTAATGTTTTAAAATGATAGGAATCAATATTATTCCTATTATTCAAGCTGCTTCATAACCTATGTTCGGTTATTGAAGTCTTAAAGAATGTTTAAATTCTTAAAGTTGTTTGTTCAACTGTTATGACTTGCTAGGCAATTGAATGCTCATACTTGCTTTAAATAAAAATATTTTCAGCGAACGATGTTAGAATAACTTAAGGATCCCGTAAACATCAAGCTGATCGATATCCAGAAGAAGTGTCATTCATTATATGAATGAGCGTGAAGATCAAGCGAAGACTTATAATATAGAATGATAGAATTAAGCTATAGAATAGTTTAATGAACGATTATATATCCTTGGTGGCGGATGAAAGTCACTCGTACAAGATGTAAAGAATAATGTAATTATCATTATTTGTAATGAAAGAGGTTTTTAAGGTTTTAGAACCTGGGATTTGAGAATGTATGTTGTTATATTTAGTTATATAATTATGTATATTTGGAAGAAGATGGGACCATGACATACGTAATTCAGATGTGAAAATAGACCGGATTTCAGGGTGTTATAGAGTGGTATCAGAGCTGATAGGTTATAAATCTTAGGTATGAGTACCTAAGACTATAATCGTAGTGAGAAGGATAAGAAGATCACCACGTGATCATAGTAAATCGTAGTAACAGATGAGTTGTTAAACGATGAATGATTTATAGCTAATGATATGAATGAATGGTACTACGAAGTAGTACGGGAAGAAGAACTCAGATTGAGTTGTAAAGGATAGCATACGAATTAAAGAAAATTCCTATTAAGTAAAGAGAAATTTAGAAGTTGTAAGATTTCAATTGAGGACTCATGTGATAGCTAAGTTGTATAACCTTTGTTATGGGCAGAGGTTTGTGCTTGGTGTAACAACTGCTTAGCTTATTACAGTGATAATCATTGGAATTGGTCGCGCTGTCAAGATGTATATGCCAAGAAGGTAAATCTTTTCTCATGTATATACTTGATAGGTAGAGAACGATAAGGTAGGTGCGAGTTCTTAAAACTCATACTTATGGTACGTTCGTGACTCATAATGATATGGTAGGTTTTTGAAATTCTCAGTGAATGGATGCTTATGGTCTATCTGGGATAGTTCTTAAACTCATATTATTGTGGAAAGTTTTTGAACTCATAATGTGTGGTAAATTGATGGACTATACTAAGGTATAGGAATGTGTAGACTGAAAACGAGTTGTTTTTAGTAGACTTAGCATTGAATTTTCTAGAGAAGATTAAGTATTGTCACAAGTAAGACAATGAAGGAAGATGGAGAATAGGATATTCCAAGTCATCTAGCTATGATAGATTTCGAAGTTTCTTGAAATCGTGCAGAAGTGCACGTTTTGAAAAGGGAAGAATTGGTTCAACTTTTGGAACCAATGGATTTTGAAAGAACTATTATTGGTATGTCTATGCTAATTGTTTCAGCTAGACAGAAATTAATTTGAAATAACAAAATGAATTTTATATCATCAGTGCATTTGATGCAAGGATGGTAAAAGGATGGAGTTATTAATGCAATTAAACCTGGTGTTGGATTTGATCTTAGGATCAACAGCCAACTATGGTATGATGTATAATGATGAAGTCATAAACTAACAAAGTCCTCAACGTAATGTGAAAAGTACGGTATCATGACGTCATAAAACATTTTGATGTATTGCGAAAGAATTTAAAGAAGTAGTCGATGTCAATTGATTTGACTAGACGAATGTTTCAAGTAGATGTCCAATTTATTGGTATGGTCTAAGCTACTTGATTTGGCTAAAACGAATGGTATGTCATGATTAAAAGAAAATCGAGCTTTCTTTGAAGAGTTATGCCGAACCAAATTGTTTTGGTAAGGAATCTAATGATTAAGTCTGAGGTGAACATACTCCGAATTGAGGTTATACGATGGGTTGATCGCCTACGTATGGAAGAGGTAGTTTACCTTCTTTATGATTGTAAACTGACCGTGTAAGAAGGGTTTACAGTGAAATGTTGTTAAACCTAGTAAGAGTTCATGGTCAATTTGACCCCTAAGCAAAAGTATGAAATGTTTTAAAGGAATCCTTGTATTCCGATTTATTCCTTTCACTTCATGATTCTTGATAAGTTCTGAAGGGTAGGGAATGTTTGAAAGATAAGAACTTCTTTGAAGAGAAGTTGAGAAGAAGGATAAGCTAAAATTTTGAGGACGAAATTCTGTGAAGAAGGGGTGAATGTGAGGACCCGAAAGATTGAAAGTATAGTTAAGCGGAAGGTTAACTAATGACGATTATGTCAACAGATGATCCTTGTGAGAAGGATGAATTGAAATTAAACCTTTGTTAAAGGTTGTAGGCACCCCGGGTATCGGCGTGGTTTTATAAATTCCGAGGACAGAATTTTTATAAGGAGGGAAGAATGTGACAACCTGGAAATTCGGATTGTCCAGAATTTAAGATTTAAAGAATTAGTTATTAATAAAATGAATTTTTATTAATACTATTCTGTGCTATGTGTTTATTAATCGTTCTAGAACCTAGAATGATTATAAATCGGGAGGATTCTGGCTATGAGCTAGACTGAACGAGTACGAATTTTCAAGATAAAAATAAAAAAATTTCAGGAACAAAATATTTCTGGGGAAAAAGACGAAATAGGCACTATTTACCCGACGAAATCCTAAGGGTTAGGGTTTGAATAACCTAAGCCTTTTCGAGAGTTCGGTATGTCGAAATGGCATTTCGTTAAAAGATTTGACGATAATATATCGTAAAAAGTTAATTAAGCCGATAAAAGTTTTCTCAAAAACCGTGTAGAATCGGACGAAATAAAAATGACGAAAAGTACTGCTATGTACTTTTCACTCGTTTAACTACATTAGGAGAAGACGTGAAGAAAAACGTTTAACACCAAAAAGTGTTTTTTAGTTTTTCGGAGATCCAAAAAATACGTAAAAGTTAATCGGTAAAGGAAAGACGAAATATCCAAAAATATTTGGATTCCAAAATTGCGAGCTTTTAAATCCGTCGGACCAATTTCAAGAAGATAAAACACGAAAGCTTCCAAGGGAAGCTTCGTGAATTGTAAGGAGGTGGAGTAAGGGGTAAGTAAACTTAAAGGCTAAGTAAACTTAAGGGTTAAGTAAACTTAAGGACTAAGTTAACTTAAGGGCTAAGTTAACTTAAGGGCTAAGTTAACTTAGTGCTTAAGTTATGAATAGTAAGGAGGTTTGAGGGCGAAATGACTATTTTGCCCCTAGCCTTGGTTTTCTATAAATAAGAAGCTTAACTCATTTGTTTAGGATTTTGAAAATCCTACAACTTTTGAGAGAGAGAGAGAGATAGAGATTTCGGATGAGAAAGAGAAGGAAAAGGAAGAGGAAAAGCTTGCTCGGGAGCAAACTTTGTCCGACGGAAGGAGATTAAAGAAGAAAGGTAATCCGAAAACCTAACTTCTAGATAATTTTCTTTAAGTTTATATGTTAAAAACATAGCTTAATGAGAATAAGAAGTAAAAGATGCTAAGAATGGTTTCATATGGTTGAAATCATGAGAAAAGAATAAATAAGAAATTAAAATTTTAGCTTATAAATTTCTTAAGGAAGTGTACGATTCGTAATGAATTAGAACGATCCAAGTGGATTATATGAATGAGTAGGTGAAATAAGTAAGGAATGGTGTTTTATAACATTAAATTCTAAGAAAAAGTAAAATCGTAATCGACATATCGATTAAAAATGAAGAACGAACGAAGAACGCGAAGAACACGTGAAGAACGTTGTTGATAGACAAATTTAAAACCATCGTAGGATAATTGTTGTTGATGGACAAGTTTAAAACCATCGCATATAAGTTAGTTGCTTATTGCTTGGTTAGGAATGTTAGAAACGTTCATGAAGAACGGATTAAAACTGAGCTATAACGAAGTTATAGCGAAAATTCTTAAAAGATGAACGAGAAATAGAAAGTATGTAAATGGACCTGAACGTGTAGGGTTTCATAAGAATGTAAGAAAAATTATAGAACGTGAGTCGTGGACTCAAGAACAAACGAATTCCGAGTTTGGATGACCGAATTACGGACGAACGAACGAAGAACGTTAAAAACGTAAAATGAACGATGGGTGATGATTAAGCCAATCGAATGGCATATTAACAGATTTAGAATGAAGTTCTTTCTAAGGGTAATCGAAGTAAATAAGATAAGGAAGAGAATGGCTTTGGAACGTCCTCGTTCCAAGTTATAACGAATGCGTTATGGAATCGGGAAGTAAGCGTCTTAAGCAATTTCTAAGATTAAGAAAAATTTTCTAGGTTTTGTACTTTGGTCTTGCAGCCGCCAGCTAAGCCTTTTGGAGGCTGCGATCGCAGAGCTCGAGGTTCGAAAGCCATCACCATCGGCCTTTCGTGGCGCCGCCAAGATGAGAAATAGAGAAGAGAGTAGCAATGGCAGACCTTTTCGAGCTTTGACATCAGAGTGAAGTAGCCACACGAGGTAAAGGAAGGGGGCACACGCCGCTTAAGGCAGAAGTCAAGGCCAATGATGAGCTATTAACTGCTCAATTACTGGGGGATGTGCAAGAAAGAAATATGAACATGTAGTTCAACTAATGTAACACTTAATTAAGTGTATTAAACCTTTGATGAAGGTTGAATGAAAAGATTAAACGAGATTAAAAGACAAAGAATGTAGACGCGGGTTACGGAACCGATATCCGGGGACCGTAGTCGCAATGGAACGAACATGGGGGATTGTTATGATTGTAATTCCTTAGACGTTGAGTGACGATGGTAATGTATAACATTTCGATATTATGACATGGTAATGAGAGAAGAATGTAAATTCGTATAGATGCTGTGAACGCAACGTTGTTGCGATGAACGATTGGTCTTAGCATACAACGAACCGTATGACTTTGACATTAAGAAAGAATATTGAACATGGGGTTCAGATGATAATAATGAATAAAAGAGATTAAAACCTTAGATAAAGGTTGAATGAGAGATTAAGGGATGAACAACGTAAATGTTGAATACGTAAACGATTCTCATGAATTGTATTCACGTCGGGTGAACATTCTAAGTATACATTGGTTGTATGACTTAGACGTTGATGAAGTAGTAAGTAAGATATGAATTATCAAGAAAGCCATAGCGAATGATAAGAAGATTAATAAAAGCCGAATGTGAGTCGGATGAGAATGTTAGAATGAAATGTAAGCGTTGAACACTTTAACCAACATGAAGGTTAAGTGTACGCGAAAATTAAACGGGTAGAACCTACACCCCATGTATGGTTTGACCGTAGGATAATGAAGACCAATGATTAAACCTGTGAACGGTGAAGAAGCTGAATTAAAGACAAGTACGTATAACGTGAAGAAGCCGAGTTACTGTTTATAACTTGGAAGACGTTTCGAGTCGAATGAACCAGACATTGTAAGATAAGAATAAGGTAACGTAAAATGCTTAACGCTATAAATGCGTAGAATTACTAGTGAATGATCGTTCTGAGTATACAAAAGACTGTATGACTTAGACGATGATGAATAAATCCTAAAGTATGGCATTTAGTTGCCAAAAAGCCATAAGGAATAAGAAATTGACTTAACGAACATTATAGTTTAATAATTCGGATAAGTTAAGATGAATTTAGGTTGTAGTACAATCGTAACCTTTGATGGTTGACATATGGCAGCTGGGCTAAACAATTCCTTCAGAGAGAGAATGTATATACAAAACTGGCAACCAATCTAACTCACTGTTATGGGCAGTGTAGATGAAACGGGAACTTGTTTGTTGGTTGTTTGTGGGAAACCACTCAAAGTACCATATGGACTACTAGCAGAGAAATGATGTGTGCTGAGTCCTAGAGAAGTTATAAGAAGAAGATAAAAATATAAATCATCAAAGATGATGAACGTATTGAGTAAGACATCTCCGTATGTCATAAAGCCGTTAACCGGTAAAGGAAGTTTGTCGCGTAAACTTAGTTTGTAAGAACGTGAATCCTAAGAAGTAAATTTAAGTAAACCAATGCGTTAAGTCAAGTATATGACTAATTGGTGTATGTGTTATTTCCTTATGTGATACATAGGAATTTGAATGAGCAGTTAACCGTAAACTATAAGCTGTAGCTGTGCGTAAGGCAAGTTTCTTAACTTCATTCATATTTTAAATAAATGTTAGTTTCTAAAACTTCTCATATGTTGAACTTGAGAAGTTCTGTCTATGTGCAAATGTGTGATATTTTTATAAGGTGTTAGAATATAGGAGGCCTTGTGCCATAATGTGAACACTTCGGTGTTTCTATGATATGAATTGTTCTGTGATTGAACTGTTCAATATGAGAATGTTCTGTTTATACATGAACCGTTATTGTTAAGTTTGTGCTATTGATTCTTGCCAAACAGAATGTGTATGAAAGAGAGTAGAGAATGAAAGTATTTCAAAGTGAATGTAACTAATATTTTAAAATGATAGGAATCGATATTATTCCTATTATTCAAACTGCTTCATAACCTTTGTTCGGTTATTGAAGTCTTAAAAATGTTTAAATTCTTAAAGTTGTTTGTTCAACTGTTATGACTTGCTGAGCAATTGAATGCTCACACTTGCTTTAAATAAAAACATTTTAAGCGAACGATGTTAGAAGAACTTAAGGATACCGTAAAGATCAAGCTGATTGGTATTCAGAAGAAGTGTCATTCATTATATGAATGAGCGTGAAGATCAAGCAAAAACTTGTAATATAGAATGATAGAATTAAGTTATAGAATAGTTTAATGAACGATTATGTATCCTTGGTGGCGAATGAAAGTCACTCGTACAAGATGTAAAGAATAATGTAATTATCATTATTTGTAATGAAAAAGGTTTTAAGATTTTAGAACCTGGAATTTGAGAATGTATGTTGTTATATTTAGTTATATAATGATGTATGTTTGGAAGAAGATGGGACCGTGACGTACGTAATCCGAATGTGAAAATAGACAAAATTTCAGAGAGTTATAGCCTTGCACAGGTTAACGACGTCATGTCCAACTTTGGATATGAGATTTTAGTAATTTGATGGGAAAGTAGAGATTTTTTGAAGTAACTATAACTATTTTAAAATTTTAAAATATACTTTTGAAAACAGAAAAGATTAAATACATACATCATACATGCCTTGAAATTTACATAACCGCTAGCAATTGATTATTATTGTTTTGAAATTATATATGGGTGTTTGATCCACTTGGAGCATTCAACTAATTCCACGGGTGCCTAACCCTCCTGCAAGATACTTACATCGGGCTATTCTATGGGTTTGGGTATCCCCTAGAGTTCGCTGAAGTTGATCATGTGACATCTCCTTGGCAAATATCATGGTAGAGCACGTCTTTGAACCAATCCTTTGCATGTGCTACAGATTGATTATTACGTTGTATACATTAATAGTTTTAATGTTACTATTGCATGATATTAATTAGATTTTCTGTTATATTGTTTTTATATAATTATTTCATGTTACTGTGTCCTTTTTAAGATCAATTGCTTTGCCATCTTAGATTCCTGTTCCATGAATTTAAAATTTTACTGTGTTGCTTTGCTAGTAGACGTTTTTAGCTTCGATTTGTTGGTCAACATTCCTTCATCCATTAATGTCCCGCCCTTTGATTATTCTTCAGTCCAAAAACCCTTGAAAATTTTGCCCACTCATTTATTTCTCATCTCCTACATTCAGCTATAAAAGAAGACCAAATGGATGGAAGATATACACCAACACAGAAATCATATACTCTCATCCGAGAGTTTAAGTTGAGAAAAAAAAGTTTTTGTAAAGATTTAGAAAATAGAGAGAGAAAGGTAGTTCAAATAAAAGAGTGTTTTATTTAGGTTCCATCACATAGTTATTGTGGTGAATTAATTTGAGTTTGTACTTAAATTAAGATATCTTTGTATTCTCTCATATTATTCTAGTAAATTTTTCGGAGATTGTCCCGTGGTTTTTACCTCTTAGTTTTAGAGGGTTTTCCACGTAAAATCTTGGTGTCTCGTGGTTGGATATTTTTTCTACTCATTATTTCCTGCAGTGGTTATTATTTTGGTAGAACTACAAATTTAATTTGTTTGGCATGTGCTGATATTTTATCCGTCTAATTTATCAAAGACAACAGTATTTGGGAGGTGATTTTTCCCAACAACTGGTATCAGAGTTAAGGTCATTTACTCGGTTGTTTTTGATAAATTTTATGGAGGGATCAGTCGGAGCCATGATTAAATTGACCTCTTCAAATTTTTCGATCTAGAAGCCTAGAATGGAGGATATCCTTTATTGCAAGAATTTGTATGATCCGTTGGAGCTCAAGGGAAAGAAGCTCGCGGATAAGTCTGAGGCTGATCGGAATAAAATGAATAGGAAGACTATTGGTCACATTCGGCAGTGGATTGATCAAAGTGTGTTCCACCATGTTTCGCAGGAGACGGATGCTCACAATTTATGGACAACACTAGAGTCTATGTACGAGAAGAAGAATGCACAAAATAAAAATTTTGTCATTCGAAAAATTATGAATTTAAAGTACAAGGACGGGAGCAGTATGTCGGAGCATATGAGTGAGTTCCAAGGTTTGGTGAACCAGTTGTCCACCATGAAGTTGAATCTTGATGATGAGATTCAGGCTCTTTTGCTTCTCAGTTCGTTGCCAAACAGTTGGGAGACTTTGGTGGTATCTCTAAGCAATTCAGCTCCAGAAAGAAAAATGACTATGCAGATGGTCAAGGACAGTCTTCATAATGAGGAGACAAGGTGAAAGGAGCAAGGCGTAAATTTTGAGACTCATGCTCTTGTCACAGAAAACAGGGGCAGAAGCAATTTTAGAGGATCTCACAAAGGAGATACAAGTCGCAGCAAAAGCAAAAATCACAGGAGAAAGTCAAAGACCAGACAAGGCGAAACGTATAGATGCTTCCATTGTAATAAGGAAGGTTATTATAAGAGAAATTGCAGAATCTGGTTAGACAAGCAGAAAAATGGTGAGCAGGGAAAGGTTGATGAGAAGCTGAAGATGTTGTGATTCTTTCATTTGGGGAAGAAAAATGCTTGCATGTTGATGATCAGAAAGTTGATTGGGTGGTTGATACTGGTGCCTCGTATCATGCTACACCTAAGAGAGAATTTTTCACAACTTACAAAGCTGGAGACTTTGGGTACGTGAGAATGGGAAATCTTGGTCGATCACCCAAGATTATTGGAATTGGTGATGTTTGCATTCAGACAGGTGTTGGTTGCACTGTTACCTTGAGGGATGTTAGACACGTTCCTGATTTACGTCTCAACTTAATTTCTGGCATGGCCTTGGACAGAGAAGGCTATGAGAATCACTTTGGTAGTGGAAAGTGAAAGCTTACCAAGGGCTCTATGGTGATTGCAAGAGGTGTTGCTTGTTGTTCATTGTACAAGACTCATGTGAAAGTGTGTTCTAGTGAATTGAATGCAGTTGAGGATGACTCTTCACCAAACTTATGGCATAAGAGGCTTGGCCACATGAGTGAGAAAGGGTTGCAGTTATTAGCAAAAAGGTCACTCATTCCTTTTGTTAAAGGTATTGTTTTAAGCCCTTGTGATTATTGTTTGTTTGGGAAACAAAATAGAGTTTCTTTTAGTAGTTCAGCTAAAAGAAAATCCGAGCTACTGGAGAAAGTATATTCTGATGTATGTGGACCCATTGAGGTTGAGTCTTTGGGTGGAAATAGGTACTTTGTTACCTTTATTGATGATGCTTCGCGGAAGGTGTGGGTATTTTTATTGAGAACAAAAGACCAGGTATTCCAGCATTTTCAGATTTTCCATGCTATGGTTGAAAGGGAGACTGGAAAATCATTGAAGTGTCTTCGTAGTGACAACGGAGGGGAATACACTTCTAAGGAGTTTGCTGAATATTGCAGTAAGCATGGCATTCGACATGAGTAGACTATTCCTGGTACCCCACAGCATAATGGTGTGGCTGAGAGAATGAACCGCACTATTATTGAGAGAGTGCGATGTATGTTGAGAATGACTAAACTGCCTAAGTCATTCTGGGGTGAAGTTATTCGTACTGCTTATTACCTGATTAATAGATCTCCATCAGCACCGTTGGATTTTCATATTCCAGAAATGATTTGGAGTGGTAAGGATTTATCTTATTCTTATTTGAGGGTATTTGGGTGCAAGGCTTTTGCACATATCCCCAAGGAACAAAGATCGAAACTTGATGACAAGTGTACTCCATGTGTGTTTGTTGGCTATGGAGATGCAGAGTTTGGATAACGGTTATGGGATCCAGTGCAGAGAAAATTATTCAAGAGTAGAGATGTGGTGTTTAATGAGCATCAAAATTATGAGCATTCTGATTATGCTACACAGCCCAGAGATAATAGAGTTCCAGACCTCAGCGAAGTTCCATCTCCAGTACAGGATGCCACAGTTGTAGAAGGAGGTCAGAATGAAGATTTGCACGATGGTGATGGGTCAGATGCAGAGAGTGTTGACCAGGGGGAGCAACCTGACATTGAAGAACCTCAGCTAAGAAGATCTACTAGAGAACGTGTGCCATCAGTTAGATATCATTCATCTGAATATCTTTTAGTTGCTGAGGAGGGGGAGCCAGAAGATTTTTAGGAAGTCAAGACTCATAAGGAAAAGGGCAATTGGCTGAGAGCTATGCAAGATGAGATTGATTCTTTGCACAAGAATCACACCTATGAGTTGACTACACTTCCGAAGGGCAGGAAAGCATTGAAGAACAAATGGGTGTTTAAGCTTAAGAAGGATGGTGAAAAACTAGTGAAGTACAAGGCTCGATTAGTCGTCAAGGGTTTTGCTCAAAAGCAAGGTATTGACTTCGATGAGATTTTTTCTCCAGTTGTGAAGATGACTTCTATACGAGTGGTGTTGGGGTTAGTAGCTAGTATGGATCTTGAGCTTGAGCAGTTGGATGTGTAGACTACTTTTCTTCATGGTGATTTGAAGGAAGAAATCTACATGGAACAACCAGAGGGATTTGAAGTTAAAGGGAAAGAACACTTGGTTTGCAAGTTGAAGAAAAGTTTGTACGGCCTGAAACAAGCCCCAAAGCAGTGGTACATGAAATTTGATTCATTTATGGTGGATCAAGGTTATAATAGAACAGTTGCAGATTATTATGTGTATGTTAAAAGGTTCCGGATGGTAACTTCATTATTCTGTTGCTATATGTAGATGATATGTTGATAGTTGGGCAGGATGCTGATATGATTCGCAGGCTCAAGGGTGAGTTGTTCAAGTCCTTTGATATGAAGGACTTAGGTCCAGCTAAATAGATTTTGGGTATGAAAATTGTTCGTGACAGGAAAGCCAAGAGGTTGTGGTTGTCACAAGAGACGTATGTAGAGCGGGTGCTTGTAAATTTCAACATGGGTGATGCTAGACCAGTTAGCACACCACTGGCTAGTCATATTAAGTTGACAAAGTGCATGTGTCCTTCTACCAAAGAAGGGAGAGATGATATGGCAACAGTTCCTTACTCCTCTACTGTAGGGAGTCTTATGTATGCAATGGTTTGTACGCGATCAGATATTGCTCATGCAGTTGGCGTTGTGAGCAGGTATTTGTCAAATCCTGGCAGAGAACATTGGGAAGCAGTTAAGTGGATTCTCATATACTTGAAAGCTACTTCCAATTTATGTTTGGGTTTTGGGAGTACGAGTCCAGTCTTGGAGGGTTTTGATGCGATCTACGACATGGCGGGAGTTACGAGAAGAAGTCTACTTCGGGGTATTTGTTTACTTTTGCAGGGGGAGCAGTATCGTGGCAGTCCAAGTTGCAAAAGTGTGTTGTTTTGTCTACAACTGAGTGAGAATACATGGCTGCTACTGAAGAAGGCAAGGAGATGTTGTGGTTGAAAAGGTTTCTCCAAGAGTTGGGTTTAAAACAAGATGAGTATGTGGTTTATTGTGATAGTCAGAGTGCAATTGACTTGACCAAGAATACCACGTATCACAATCGAACCAAGCATATTGATGTTCGTTATCACTAGCTTCGAGAAGTGATGGAAAAGGAATTGATGAAAGTGAAGAAAGTACATACCGACGAGAATCCCTCAGACATATTAACAAAAGTTGTCACTCACGACAAGCTGGAATTTTGCAAGGAATTGGCTGGGATGAACTCCAAGTGACGAAGTCACAGAGATTACCTCCTCTAATGGGTTCGGAGGGGGAGATTGTTGGTCAACATTCCTTCACCTATTAATGCCCCGCCCTTTGATTATTCTTCAGTCCAACAACCCTTGAAAATTTTGCCCACTCATTTATTTCTCATCTCCTACATTTGGCTATAAAAGAAGACCAAATGGATGGAAGATATACACCCACACAGAAATCATACTCTCATCCGAGAGTTTAAGGAGAGAAAGAAAAGCTTTTGTAAAGCTTTAAAAAATAGAGAGAGAAAGGTAGTTCAAATAAAAGAGTATTTTATTTGGGATCCATTACATAGTTATTATGGTGAAGTACTTTGAGTTTGTACTCAAATTAAGATATCTTTGTATTCTCTCATATTATTCTAGTGAATTTTTCGGAGATTGTCCCGTGGTTTTTACCTCTTAGTTTTAGAGGGTTTTCTACGTAAAATCTTGGTGTCTCGTGGTTGGATATTTTTTCTACTCATTATTTCCTGCAGTGGTTATTATTTTGGTGGAACTACAAATTTAATCTGTTTAGCATGTGCTGATATTTTATCCGTCTAATTTATCAAAGACAACAGTATTTGGGAGGTGATTTTCCCCAACAAGATTAATTTTTGTGGTTCATATATATGATTAGAAGATTAGTCTATGGACGTCTATGGAAGGTTTTATGGGTTTTTGCCATTATTTTCAACAAAGTTGAGATTGGACAATGCGTTCATCAGTCATCAACCTCTTTTTTGTTCTTTTGTTCTTTTGTTCTTTTTTATTACCCCTTTTTCCTTCCCTTTTTACTCTTTCATTCCTCTATCTTTCTCCTTATCCAGTGTTTGTGTTATATATTCTAATTCTTGCAGTAATTTTAAATCCTATTATTGCTAATCTAAATTGTTCTGATAATGTTATTTGTTCTAATATTATCATTACTAATTTAATTATTATCTTCTAAAATCACTACTTTTTAATCCTAAATTATTATTTTGAATTTATAATCCCTAAATCATTATAAATGTAAATTGTTTTGGTAATGTTAATTGTTACGTATTATCCTTTCTAATTTAATTATTATCACTTAAAATTACTATTTTATGATATTATCATTCTTGAGTTATTATCATTACTCTCTCGTTATTTAACCCGATTTTTTCTCTATAAATACAATATAATATTATATCATTTATAATTATATTACAACATAATATTATATGTTTTAAAATATTTTAAACAAAATTTAAAAAAATAGATAATATTAATCATAACTTACTATGTTGATTTTATAATCCTCAAAATCCACTACTTTTCTAAACATAATTATTATATTCTAAAATCACTATTTTTCTAATATTATACCATTCATAATTATTCCATACATTATGTCATACATGTATGCTATAATATTATAATACACCTATAAACAATATAACAAAATCACTACCTATCTAAACTATATGGATATTATCATTACTAATTAAATTATATTAAAACATAATATTATACCATTTATAATTATATTACAACATAATATTATACTGACTTTAAAACATTTAAAACAAAATTAAAATAAATAATATCAATCATAACTTATTATGTTGATTTTATAATCCTCTAAATCACTACTTTTTCAATCTAAACGGTTTTTATATTATCGTTACTTTATTATTATCTCCTAAAATCACTATTTTTTAATCTCACATTAATATTTTAATTTTATAATCCCATAAATCACTACAAATCTAAATTATTCTAATAATGTTAATTATTTTAATATTATCATTACTAATTTAATTATTATCTTCTAAAATCACTATTTTTTTAATCCCAAATTAATATTTTGAATTTATAATTCCCTAAATCACTACAAATCTAAACTATTTTGGTATTGTTAAGTACTGTTCAGATATTACTCTTTTTAATTTAATTATTATCTCCTAAAAGCACTACTTTATGATATTATCATTACAGCTAAATGACACTTTTGTCCCTCCAAGTTGTCACCTATTTTCAAAGTCGTCCCTAAATTCAATTATTGTCAGTTAGGTCCTTAAAGTGGCATTTTGTTGGCGTTTTCTTTCCTTCAGTCCAATTTAACCTGAACTCGACCTATTTTGAACCAATTCGACCTAGTTTGACCCAACTCAAAATTTTAATATTTTAAAATATAAATTATTTTTAAAATAAGTTTAAAATTATAATTATATTTAACATTTAAAAATATATATTTAATATTTTAAAATAAAATATTTTTAAAACTAATTTGCAAATAATAATTATTATATTTAATATTTTAAAATAATATTTATTTTTTATATTTAAAATAAAATATTATTTTAAAAAGTTATAAAGATAATTATTATTATTATTATTATTATTATTATTATTATTATTATTATTATTATTATTATTATTATTATTATAAGGAAAAACATTAGAAACTTTTATTTATTCAAAAATGAGCAAACTTTCATAAAATATAGATTCAAAAAAATTACATAAGAAAATTAAATATAATTATTATTTTAAACTTATTTTAAAAATAATTTTATATTTTAAAATATTAAAACTTTGGGTTCGGTCAAACTGGGCCGGGTTTGTTCAAAATGATTCGGGTTGAAGTCAAATTGGGCTGAAAGAACGAAAACACCAACAAAATGTCACTTTAAGGACTTAACTGACGAAAATTGAACTTTAAGAACGACTTTAAAAGTGTGTGACAATTTTAAGGGACACAAGTGTCATTCAGTCGAAATTGAGCTATTATCATTAATCTTCGTTATTTAACCTAATTTCTCCCTATAAATACATACCAACTATTACACGACAACTAATGCTACAAACAATTTTAAATACTGTTGAAAGTACAAATTAGTTTTATGGAGACATTTAGATTATAATGACAGTGCATTCAATGAGAAGGGTTATGGCTTCATTTAAAAATGAACTATATAAACGCCAAGATCTTTTCACACGTCCCCAATCACCTAAAACGCCCCGATCCTCGCAGAACGTAAACACAATAAACACCACAAGCTCGACGGTTTACGTTCCGCTTTGGGATAGCTCAAAGCGTGAGAATCAAGATGTGAATTCACAAGGTTTATCGAAAACGATGAGGCTATATCGCCTAATATAAACAGATATATATAAAATAATAATAATTCTCCGTGAATATCCGATTCTAAATGATCAAATGTATGAGAACGCACCTCTCGGTGGATACTTC
The DNA here is from genome assembly GCA_020205615.1 of Panax quinquefolius. Lineage (NCBI taxonomy): Eukaryota > Viridiplantae > Streptophyta > Magnoliopsida > Apiales > Araliaceae > Panax > Panax quinquefolius. The sequence continues at coordinate 106,891,598 of CM035163.1, forward strand.
TTTGCCAAGTTATACCTTCCTCGCTCAATTACCGCGTACACCCACTACTACTACCGACATTCCCCCTTTACCCGATGGGTTCTCGCCGATCGCATGTAGTTTATTCTTTCTTATCATCAAGCATTACCACCGATCGATTATAATCCCATCCACATTAATGCACGGCAGTGTTCTTTAGTCAACCGACATGCTTTTTTCATCATTACAGTCAAAGATCAGAGATATTTAAAATGTCTAAATGATTGATCCATCGACCAATCTTGCCTTATAAGTTTGAAATGAAAATAATATGATGATCGGGCTTAATGATTTTCATAATTCAATAATAAAGGCCCAATAGAATAAAAAAGAATAAGCCCAATATATTCTACCCAAAGAGATAAAAATATCACGACCCAACATCGCCCCTAGTTTTTTTTTCAATGTAATGTTTAATAGAAAACTATAAATAATCCATGATATTTTACCGAGAATCAATAAATGACAAGGTGTAATTAAAAACGCACTCCATTTATTGTCCATGAAATGAAATGAAAGGAAGTTAAGGGCCCAATTCGTAAAGACTCTATCCATTAAGTACCCTTAATTCAAACCCGACGCTTCCCATTCAAATTCCAAATTATTACTAGCATTTAATGCACCTGCTTTGAACACCGTAAAATCACAAGATAAAAGGATAACTTTACCAAATTTGACAGCTTTTACTGCTCATTTGAAATTCGAGCGCCTTTCTAAAATTTCTCGATCTCTCTCTCTCTCGCAAATCGTCACAAATGGCTTCTCAAAACCCCGAATGTAGTTCTCCCATACTTGTAACACCCATCACCGTGGTTCCTCCAAACCCTAATCTTCATGAGGGACTTCAGCACGAATCCCAAACAGAAAACCCGTAAAACCCTCCGAATACTACAGAGTACGGAGCGATTTTCGCATGCCAACACTCCTTCTATCATAACCGAGGTCAATTAAAGAGGGTTCAACTCTGCCCACATTCCGATACCCATGCCGCCGTGGTACCTCGCTCGAGAGAGAAGATGTATCAACTACCAAGGATGGACTACCGCATCAAAGACTTTTATCGAGAAGGGGTTCGCTTCTCTCTTCACGCTTTTTATAGTGACCTCACCGGGTTTTTGGGTGTAGATTTTCAATCAATTGCGCCGAACTCCTACATCCACATTCTCGCCTTCGTGGCCTTCGCCATGAATCAAGCGCCGAGCCCTCATCGACTTCTTCTTCACCATCTATAAGATAGTATAATCCAGGAGAAGGGGTTCAAGGCCCTCAAAGAAACATTCTCCAAAGTCCGAGAAAAATTCGACAGACGTCACACGTGAACACCCCTTCGAGCAATAGGGGATGGCACGAGAAATGGTTTTTCGCCAAAGGCCCGTAGATCTCTTCTTCCTAATCGGGCAACCGATTTAAAAATATCTCACCGACTTTGAGATGTTTCAAGAACGGAAGTGGAAATGATGGAGTTTTTTGACAACTTCCCAAGGAAGAGTGGAAATACTGACTCTCTCAAGCAAGTACATGGTTATATGACCATAAGTGTAAGTACCAGCTTTATTTCATATATTTATATTTTTTTGAAATATTTCCATAATATATAATTATAACATGGAATTGTTTGATTTGTGGCAAGATCTTTGATCGCACCGAGCTCAGAAATAAAGGAACTCAAGATTTCTTGTCTGGGAAGTCTTCTAAGCAATTGAGGCTACACCAACCGGCTACCCCTCAAGTAGATTCAACACCGTAAATTCATACTTGATGAATTTCAACTGAAGAAATAGAGGTCAAGAGGTTCTCATACCGTAAGAGACCCTTCACCCTCGACAAAAGAGAGAGCTACCAGAAAAACCTGTCACACCTTTCAGTAACTCCTCCCAACCCACACCGTAAATGTAACCAACTTCCAAAACCATTCCTCGATCAAAGCGCTTACTTGATCGTCCCGATCAAGGAGTATACTTAGACCAAAAAATTAAAACAAAATAACCCCTTTAATCGCCAAGAACTCGTGGTTCTCGCCTTCTGGCCATTCCTCCCTTCGTGCCCCCCGTAGAAATACAGATCAAGAGGATGGTGACCAGATTTAAGGATTCCGACGTTATCCGTAAAGAGGAAACGCACTCGACAAATACCATCCAAGTTCCGCATCCGCTTCAACACCCAAAGAACCTACTTCAAACAAATCTCCCAGAATCGAAACCGCTCACGCAGACTTACACTCCCCGAAATGTTCCACTCTTTCCCCCTCGAAGGTCGAGACCTCTCCCGAACTACCTGGCCCTTCAGTGTCAAGGTTATCATGTCAAGCCGTGGATCTCCGACCGCGGCCTAGGTTTAACGCCAACTTTCCTTTCGACCTCTTCTTGAGCTTTCGTCGACACACCGATGACCACCGATTCAAAGGATCATACTTGACGGAAATCTTCTCGACGAGGGAATGAAGTTATTCGCCAAGGTAAAGAATAATCACTTCTTTCTCTACATCTCTATTTCCTTCGAGTATTTTATACATTCGACTTAAATATCTTGAAAATATGCAGTTAATCGTCGTTTTCTTTGACGATCAAGGTCCGAGACACATAAATGGAGAGGCCGAGGAAGATTTCATGCGCCAAGAGATAAACATGCCGAATCGACCTTGCACCGAGAAAGAGCCTACCGTGAAGATGCTTTTCATACCATCAACGGCCTTCGAGATAGAATCGATCGGGCCAAGATGGATTTGAAGACATCCGATGACGAACCGAGGGCCATTAGTGGACGAGTCATCATATCTCAAGCCGCCCAACAAAATCGACCAACCTCGAATGTCGGGGCTTCAAGAAGAGAACTTACTCCCGGGCGAAAAATGAGGAGTTTTCTTCACCAAATCGCTTTAGTCCTACAACTTGGTGAAGCCGAGACGAAAATTCGTGATGAAGTCCAAGGCATAAGGCCAAGCGCCACAAGCTTCGCCATAAGATAAAGGACCTCGAGGACGAGGCCCTGCTCGATCATCAAGAGCTCCTAAGCGTATTCAGCAGTAGTATAGAGACTCTGATGAACTTAATGTAGAGATCATGAAGGTTTATTCGAGAGGGATACGAGGACCGCTTGAACGAGGAAAGAGAAGCTATCTACCGCTTCACCGACTCCTAAGACCGCTTTCAATTCGATGATGAAGGCGCGTGCTCTAATATATATCATGTTTTTGATTCTATGTAAATATTTAACTTTTTATGTTCATGTAATTAATTTAAATCGACTTAAATGAAATGAACATTTTATGCTTATTGATAAATCTTTAACTGCCTTTGATTATAACTTCGCCCCGATCAATTTTTGTCAATAATTTTTAGTATCAATAAGATGAACTATCAATTAGATATGGCATATAACAGCTTAACTTATGAAGTGAATTGAATTTTACTTTACAGATTCAAGTTAATCAACTAAATAAACCGAACTCAACACTTAAACAAAATAAATAACTTATACTCACTTGCATCAAGAGTGAGATCACCATACGTGAAGTAAATTTGAACGACAAATGATAAGAACCAAGACATAAGGATTAATAATGACCATCGACTTACCACCCCGATAAGATCAATATAGACCAAAAGGACTCGAGACTACCATCGAATGGCCAAATGAGTCCTACCATACCTCCTTACACCATAAAGACCATCTGGACCAATAAAGACCATCGACTTACCACCCCGATAAGATCAATATAGACCAAAAGGACTCTGGGACTACCATCGAATGGCCAAATGAGTCCTACCATACCTCCTTACACCATAGTGACCATCTGACCAATAAATGACCATCGACTTACCACCCCGATAAGATCAATATAGACCAAAAGGACCTGGGCTACCATCGAATGGCCAAATGAGTCCTACCATACCTCCTTACACCATAAGTACCATCTGACCATTATAGTGACCATCGACTTATCTGACCAAAAGGACCTGGGCTACCATCGAATGGCCAAATGATCCTACCATACCTTACCATATGACCATCGACCAATAAATGACCATCGACTTACCAATTCCGATCAGATCAATATAGACCAAAAGGACCTGGGCTACCATCGAATGGCCAAATGAGTCCTACCATACCTCCTTACACCATAAAATGACCATCTGGACCAATAAGACCAAAGTTGATAATTTGTGGAAAAGTGATCTTTATCGATATCAAACAACAGGTACGCATTCGATAAACCGACTTAAACTTTATTGAAAATACTTCAAGCCCGCCAAGATGCCAAGTATTCTCGATCTCTAACCATCAAGTGCCTTTTAATCGATAAGTACCGCTTTGGTACTTCGATCACTTCATATGGCCCTTCCCAATTCGCATTAGCTTTCCTGTTTCGAGGTGTAGAAGCTTCGCTTCTAAGAACGAAGTCTCCCACTTCAATCTACGGTTTGACGCCTTTGTTATAATGTTTGGCCACCCTTCGCTGATAAGCACCAATTTGATTAAAGCTTCCTCTCTCGACTTCGCCTACAGAGTCCAAGTTAGCCTTCACCCTTCATCATCAGAGATTTCTTTGAATCGACTTACCAAGACTCGAGATCCGATTTCGACCGACTAAGGCATCGCATTCATAGGCCAATCGGAAGGCTTAATCCCCGTAGTAGTCCCTACAGTAGTTCGCAGATGCCCACAAAGACGCCAAAGAATTCTTCCGCCATCTCCCTTAGCTTCATCCAATCTACGCTTTATTCCATTCAAAGAGTCATTCCCGTGGGTCACCTCAACTTGCCCATTCGACCGTGGATGAGCCACGTAAGTCTTCTTGGTCAATCCCAAATCGCTCAAAAATTCTTCAAATTTTGAACCCACGAATCAAGGCCCATCATTCCGATATCAATACCTTAGGGATCCCGGTTAAACACCACGTGCACTTTTATAAACTTTAAGCACTCTCGCTCATTATCGAATCAAGTGGTTTCGCCTACCCACTTAGTCATATAATCAATAAGAATTATGACGGTTAACCTCGACCTTTTAGCTTTTAGGTAATCTGGCCCCAATATATCCACCCCCGCATAAATGTAAGGGTATAGAGAGATAATCGAGTATAACTCTTCCTATGGTCGATGGGACCCACTATCGAAATGGGCATTTTCACATTTCTCGACGCATCAGAGCTTCTTTGAAAATTGTTTACCAATAGTAACCTTGTCAAGTACTTTATACGCCAAAGACTCATGCAACATATGATCACCGCAAATCCTTCATGAACTTCCCAAGAGCATACTCTTGGCCTTTGACGAACCAAACATTTCAATAATGGTGAGGAAAATGCCAATCGATAAAGATCCCCATCAATAAGATCAAATTAGTACTTTGTATTTGATCTTCTTTTGCAAAGATTTGATCCGGGCGAAGGACGCCATCCGCCAAATACTCAATGTAGGGGTCATCCAACATTGTTCGCTCGATGCACATCATCGCTTCGCGTCAACACTCTACCGCCGCAAAATTTCCAAATACACCGATCCATGAAAGACATCTCAGATCCGTAGAGGGCCAATTTCGACAAAGCATCGCAGAGAATTGTCGCCATTTATACCTCAAACTCGCACGAAGCAAAAAATTGAAGTCGGTTTTTAACTCCGCCAGTATTTGATCATTCGGTCCCACGAGCTTCATAATCTCCCCGATAAATCGCTTAACGACCAACCGAGAATCACTATAGATAATTAATCGCTGACTTCGAGACTTTTCGCTAATCGGACACCGCTAACACCGCTTCAGACATCAAATTTCATTATTCGTTGCTTTAAACCCGAATCGATAAATCATTGACTCAATCCTCCCGACTTATTAAAATAATTCCCGCCCACTAATCATCATCGTAGAAGATCCATCCGCATACAACGCCCACGCCTTTCGACCTCGCCAATAACGCCATCGCCGATCGTAAGATTCACCGTAACTCAAGACGGCTTTGGGAACGAGCATTCTACCATAAAGTCGCCAGGGCTTGGCCTTTAATGGCGCTCGGGATGATACTCAATAAAAAAATCGAGATAACTCCATAGTCCACGCCGCTAGTCGCCCGAGACCTCCTTTACCCATCACCTTCTTCAATGGTCGATCCGTAGACGACCAGAGTCGACCTTGAAAATATCGCCAAGCTTTCACCGCAATTATTAAAGCAAAGGCGGATTTTCAATGTTAGATACCGGTTTCAAAGATCTCGTAGACGCGGCCGACGTAATAGACCGGATGCTTTCCCACCGATCTCTCGAATCAAAATCGCCCAATCGCTAAGGAACGGCGCAAGGTACAAATATAAAGTCTCTCATGGACAAAGCTTTACCAATAAAGGAGCCAAGATGATACGCCTTTATACTTTGAAAGCATCTTCACACTTGAAGTCCACCGAACGCCTTCGCATTCTTCTGGCCCCTTCAATGTATCAAAGAAAGGAAGACATCTCTCCAGATCCGCGATTTAACCTCCTTAAAGCCGCAATCCTACCAAATGACGAACGCCCTTGAACGACCGAGGAGTCTTCATGTCGAGGATGGCCTCGGATCTTCTCTCGATTGGCTTCGATGCCCTTTCGATCGACCAGATAACCTGTAAATTTTCCAAACTCCAAGGCCGAAAGTACATTTGGCCTGATTAAGTCGCAGCTTGTCGATGACGAATAGTTTGAAAACATTCCTCTAGATCGTCCAAATGTTTCAATTTGCATACTCTTCACGATCATGTCATCTACATAAACTTCCATATTCCTCCCCAAATTGCCTATCGAATATGAAGTTCATCATCCTCCCGATAAGTAGCTCCAAAGATTAATGAGGCCAAAAGTCATTTTTTTGTATGCATACACCGAATCTGTGTAATAAACGCTGCTTTTTGGAATGTCTTCTTTGCACATGGATATTTGATGATAACCTCAAAAGCATCCATAAAACTTAATAATGCATACCCAAGTGGCATCAATGAGTCGATCGACATGGGCAGAGGATAAAAGTCCTTCTGACAAAGCTTTGTTGAGGTTTGCAGTAGTCGATGCAAACCCGCCACTTTCCATTATGCTTCGCACCAATACTACATTTGCTATCCACTCCGTAATCAATCTCGTAGATGAAGTCAAGAACAAAGAATTTTGCAACCTCTTCATCGATGATCTTTTTCGACGCTCGAGCAAATATCCGCCTCTTCCGATTTAACCGCTTTTTTCAAGGATCTATCTCCGCTTATGCTCAAAGAACCTTCCTATTAACTCTGTGCATGTCTTGTGGTTCCCATGCAAAAATATCGACATAAAGATCGTAAGAGTTCCATAAGATTCGTCCAAGAGGTTCTCGCAACCAACCAATCTCACCGCCTTATCCGGCTTCCGACGACCAATTCAATCTCCTCCGCCCCCCAATGGGATTACCAAGGGTTCTCGAGCTACTACTTTGAAGAAGGGTTCAATTTCAATTGCCATCGCTTTTCTTTTTTGTTTATCGACCCATTCCGGATGAAATGACAGTAATTCCTATAACATCTCCTGCCGATCCAAGTCACCCATCACCTCTCCTACTCCACGTGCCGGGGGGAACTTGATTTTGAAATGTGGATGGAAGTTACAAATCAAGAGTCACAAACGTAGGTCTTCCCAAAATGGCGCCAGAGGTCAATCCACACGCACAACATAAAATTTACAAGTTATCTCCACTTGTTGAGGGGCCGCACAAGATGACAGGTGGAGTTCAATAAAGGCTTACCACTTTGACCGGATCATCACAAAACCATATAGAGGAGCCTCCCGTCCGACCTCCATTTTGTGTTCATCGAGATGCATTCTCCGATAAGCACGGGCATAAAGAATGTCCACCAAGATCCGTTATCTATCATCATGCGCTTCACATCCACCGAGCCCACTCAAGGCCGCGATCACCAATGCCCCTTCACGCGGCTCAACGGGCTCAAGGATAATCCGCATCCGTAAACGAAATAATAGCTTCTCGAAAAGGCCTCACAACCTTCGTAGTAAAGATCTCATTATCGACATAATCAATCAAGATAAGACCTCCTCTTCCCTACTAATTTACCAATGCACCCCACCAGCTTATTACATCAACGACTTGCTTTCAAGGCCGTGGTGGAGCATTTTGAACAAAGCAGATTTGAACTGCTTTGAATCAAGACGATTGATAACCCACCGATCTCGACGGTCCTTTTCTCACCACATATCAATCAAGAAGCCACTTTTTAATCTTGTTTTCTACAAAATCCTTAAATTACAACATTCATTAGTGTCACGACCAAAGCAATTTTGATGATAACCACAATATTTGCGAGGGTCGCCATGTCCCGCTTTTGTAATTATCACGAGGTGGTTCAAAGAAAGGTCGGTTTCGGATTTGATCCAAAATTATCGACCTCTCTCAGATTCAACTCGGTATAAACCTTATTAACCTTCGGGTAGAACAGTGCACGATCGCGCCTTTGTCGCCACGAAGTTATCAGATTTCTTCAACTACCTTCCCGCCTTTTGTCAGTATCCTCCCTCTTCTCTCGATCAACATCACCTTGGGAACCTCTACCTCCTTTAATTGGCTCAAAGAAGGATTCTTCAGATCGCTCATAGCCTCTTCCACAACAATATAGCCCTCTCCTTTTGTCAAGGCTTCAAGGCTCTTCTTCTGATGGTGAAACATCAATTTCTTTACCAATTTCTCCGATTTAACCAGATCCAAATTTATTCTCGAATAATCCAACAAATTGAGATCATTAAGATCGACACCGTCCGACCGCTTCCCTAAACCTCTTTACATATCGCCTAAGGATTCATCAGAACCACGGACTTGTGCTAAAGAAAGAGCCCAGAAGCTTCCCCTTCTTCTACATTTCCAAATCGGCATGGAACTTATCACAAAGTTCACCCACGAGGAGATAGAATCCGATGGTAAAGTCCCCATCCACCGTCTCGCGCCTTTTCTCAAAGTAGTGACAAAAGTATGACATTTAGCAAGATCAAGAAAGTCATAGAATCCATTAGCTTGGCCAAACGCCTCGACTACGGTCATAAGGATCTCCCGACCCATCATAACTCTCCATGCGAGGTAACTTTTTGGTAGATCCGCTTTCTCCTCGAGAATATCGAGGTAAAAGGGGACGCCTTCTTACCGTAAGTATCCTTCACCGCTGACCTCACCAATTGTTTTCTTGAGTTCTTTCAACTCTCTTACTGTAAAATCAACACCTTCGTCAGGATGAGATCTCCTTCTCCGGGCGACATTAGGCTTTGAATGGATCGATCCTTCCTCGCCGATCTCACCGCCTTTCATGGACTTCTTGATTTACTAAGTCGTAAAATCTCATCCTCATAATGAGAACGATTGTGACGATTCTCCTCTTCTGATTTCGCATAATTTCTCTCGACCGCTTCTTCGCTGCTCATCGTCACATGAATCGATCCCACGATCGCTAATGCCTTCTTCGAGGCCAAGCGCGCTCGCTTCGATTTCCTCCCATCGTGAGAATGATCCCCGACACATGCATGTAATGTTCCGGCCTTACCCTTCCGACGGGTACCTCCTTATGCCTACTCCGCCCTTCTAATGTATACGGCTAGATGCTTCGCCTCTCAATTCATTCACCAAGCATCCGTTTCGGCTATATCTTCCTTTGTTTTAACAGTAACCTCCAAAGCTTTATCCGCTTCGTCCGCCATCCTCGCCAACTTGGTAGCTCTGGCCTCTTCGACCACTTCTTGCGATGAGTCCCGGTTGGGCGAACCGCCACGCTGCCCCTCGATCGGGATCACGCCTTTATCGGGCATGAAAACTAACTTCCGTCTGCTCCACCACGGATCTTCTGACGGTTCTTCCGAATTGTTTTTAGAAGCCGTGTTTCACGAAAGCACTTTTAGAAGGACCCAGCGATCCTTTATCGAAATACGAGGCAAATGATGAACTAATGTACCATCGCCGCCTTTTCCGTGTTCCATTTCTACTCCTCATCATCTTTCAAGCAAATTTAAACAATCAGATTGAAAAGAGCCCTCCTTCTAGCCAATGCCAATGTTAACGCCAAGATCTTTTCACACGCCCCAATCACCTAAAACGCCCCGATCCCGCAAACGTAAACACAATAAACACCACAAGCTTCGACGGCTGGTTCCGGCGGGATAGCTCAAAGTGAGAATCAAGATCTCAATTCACAAGGTTTATCGAAAACGGAGGCTATATCGCCAAAGGTATATATCAAGAGAAATAATAATTCTCTCGTGGTTCATATCCGATTCTAAATGATCAAATGTATGAGAACGCACCTTCTTGGTGGATACTTCTTTGCCAAGTTATACCTTCCTCGCTCAATTATCGTACACCCACTACTACCCCGACATTTCCCTTTACCCGATGGGTTCTCACCGATCGCATGTAGTTTATTCTCTTTTTTTCATCATTACACCATTACCGATCCGATTATAATCCCATCCACATTAATGCATGGGTGTTCTTTAGTCAACCGACATGCTTTTTCATCATTACAGTCAAAGATCAGATATTTAAAATGTCTAAATGATTGATCCATCGATTCAATCTTGGCCTTTATTTTTGAAATGAAAATAATGATGACATATACTAATTTGATCATTCCAAAATAATATTTTTTTTATTATATTTTAAATAATAATTCTGGCCCAATAAAAAAAAAGAATAATAATTCTAATATATGGTAAATCCAGCCTTCTGACTTGGAAACACCAATAAATAGAGATAAAAAGGTATCACGGCCTTTATAAAAAGAAAATATTATTAAAAAAAAATTAAAATAATAATTATATTTAATATTTTAAAATAAAATATTTTTAAATAATTTTAAAATAAGTATTATTTTTAATAATTTAAAATAAAATATTATTTTAAAATAATTTTAAAATATTAATTATTAATTATTAATTAAATTTAATATTTTAAAATAATTACAATTTTAATATTTTAAAATAAAATATTTTTTAAAATAATAATAATTTTTTATATTATGTAAAATAAAACATTATTTATAAAAAGCTAAAAACTAATTAGTATTCTAAGAAAAATATTAGAAAATTTATTTTTCAAAATGAGTAAAGTTTTATAAAATATAGATTCAAAAATTTCTAAAAGAAAATTAAAACTTTATTTTTTTTTAAATAGATTATTTTTTTATTTTTTATGTAAAACTTTATTTTTACATAAAAAAAGTTAATATCTTTACCATTATTATACATATTCTTAATTCTTAATAATAGAATTTTAAAACAAAAATTAAAATTAAAATTAAAATACAAAAAATTGTAAAAGATAAATTAAAAAAATGATTAATTTTTTAAAAATTTAAATTAAAAAGATTTAAAATTATTATTATTTTCAGGGAAAAAATTAGAATTTTGTTATTTTTTAAAAAATGAGTAACGTTTTATAAAATATATATTCAAAAATAAAATTTTATTTTCATAATTTATTTTTAAAAGATGTGTTAATGTTCACTAAAATAATTAAGATTTAAAAAATTTTAACTTTACTTCTTTTTAATCTATATTTTATGAAACTTTACTCATTTTTGAAAAAAATATTTTTTTAAAATAATTTTTTTCTTAAAATAATAATGTAAGACCCCGAATTTTTATGAATAAAAATTTAATTTTCTCTTATTATTATTTTAAATAATAAGGTGTGAATTTGATATAATGTTATAGTTATGGGTGATATGTGCAAATTTTGTAAAGTAAGCAAGTTGTCATAAAATATTCGTTTAGTCGGGGAATATTTTTTTTGTCGGAGAATATTCGTACGACAACATAATCATTGGTGGACCCCACAACGGAATGACTGTCGGATATAAAAAGTGATATAAATAATATTTTTATAAAAATAACGACAAAACTTTTATTGTTAAACTGTTGAAATATCCGATAATAAAAGTACAGTAATATGCGTGGTTGCACAGTAGCACACAGTATTATACAATATCTCTGATTATTGATGCTTATTTAAGAAGTCACTAAGTTCATTTAATAATTGTCACAGTAGTTGTTGCATAGTATCTCATATTATTGATTCAATTATTGTCACAACATCATCTACACAATATTTTATATTATTAAATCAATAATTGAGACGACACAGTTATTCATATTATTATTTGCATTATTGACAATGTCTAGAAAGTTTTGTGGAGGAAATGAGTTAGGTTATTTAATTGCGCACCAATAAGGAGAAGTCCTTATCGGAAAGCCCCCTCTTTCCTTGGAATGATCTGATTGTCAATGTTATGAATTATAATATTAATGATGAATAATTGTTGAAAGATTAAAAATATGTTTATTGAAGATAAGTGATTTATGATAAATATTTATTCAATTTTTTATATAAATAGAGGGGTTGTCATGAAGTATTTATTATAAGTTTGGCTTAGTACATGGACCCCCACTTACTTATTTTTTAAAATCACTGGTAGAAAGTTGTCTCAGTTTTATTTTATTATTATTATAATAGTAATAAAAACAGAATTTTTTTTGTATAAAACAGAATACTTTTTATATTATATATAAAGTTATTTGTTTTTTTAGATTATAATTAGAATATATTATATTTTATATAAAGTTTTTGTTTTATTAAAATATTTTATTGCACAGTGATGAACACTACACCAAAAATGACCTATAGTGAAGGACAAATCCTTCACTAGAGGCCCTATATCACTCACAAGTGATTTATTGCGAAGGAATATTTCCTTCACACGAGTGTTCGCATTAGACCTCCTCGCAATTGACTATCCTTCGCTAAGTAGTAACTAAATATTTTTTGTGAAGGATATATTGTGAATAACTTTTTTATTCACAAATTGTATTTAGTAATGAAATATTGTTATTTAGTGAAAGATTGGTTTTCTTCACAAATAATATTTTAAGAACGACTATTTGAAATTAGTGAATAACTTGATTCCCTCACAAATAATATATTGTGAAGAACAAATTTATTTAACGAGAGAATATTTTCCTTCACTAATTATAAATTGAGAATGCATCTTCAAATTAGTGAGGGAAATAATCCTTCATTGATGACTAACTAATTAACTAAAAAAAGATTTTAGTGAGGGAAGTAATCCTTCATTAATGTCTATTTCTCAAGTAAAATCCTTCACAAATTATAAATTTGTAAATAAAAATTAATTGATAAATAACTAAAATTCATTGCAAATTATAATTAATTTTCAAATTAGTGATTTCATATTTATTATTATTACTATTATTATTATTATTATTTATTACTATGATATATATTAAATTTAGTATTTCAAGTTCATATAAATGCCATACTTTTTTTTTTACTAAATTTAAACTGTATTAAAAAAAGAGAAAATATACATATTTCAAGGGTCATGCCCCAGACCAAATATACCATATAGGACCCCTCATGATAGGACAAACCCAAGCATGATGATGGAAAAAGACTATGCCAGAAAGAGCACAAAAAGGCTAAATACCAAGCATGATACAAAGAAGTCACAAGGCAAAACAGCCAAACTATACATCACAGACCCAAGAGCAAATAAAAAATAGAGACCAGCAGCCCAAAACCAAGAGGATGCTTGATCAGTGACAAATCAAGAATATAATAAAATTTTAATTAATGATGTCAGACAGCCGCTTTTCTCAAAGCCAGCAATCCAGTCCAGCAACAAAATCAACATCTGGTTGTTATATCGTTTACAGAGTCTGAAATTTCTCCTGCACAGTCAACATACATCACAGACAACAGCGATACATCAGCATAATAGAGACAATGCAGCCTAAAGAACAATGACCAAATAATAAAACAAATCATATCATACCATGAAAAAGATACAAATTTGAAGTACATATTAAGTAATACTCTTACAAGGCATCTCAATTACCATAAGGCATCAATCACATTGTAAGCTTCCCTTCCGTCCAGTTCAGTGGAGGGCATCTATTATATACGTACCAGGCAGGACAAAAAGAAATTCCCTTCACAGCAAATTCTATAATACAAACCTTTTCTTTTTTGTCGAATTCCACTTTGACATAATCATATGTATGACCGTCCTGCTTCCAGAATTTTGTATGATAATTTGGTCAAAGGGTCGGCAGCTGCAGTGTGTTCAAAAGTTCCCTCCCAGATAAATCATCCGAGAAACTAGACTATCCCTATCCCTATCCCTATCCCTATCCCTATCCCACTCTCTTTTGCTTATTACTAAAAAGACACTCAAGAGTTCTGAAAAAAAAAACAAAACAAAATGGTATCTTTTTTGGCAGTATAAGAATCGAATATAGTAATATTCTACACCAGCCGATTAACTTCTGCTGCAACAGTGTCATGGAATTTCTCGCCCCCAGCCTCACTCCTCATTTGAGTATATATGATGCTGAAAATGGAAATGAACACATGTTGATAAAGGTGATGAATTAACAAAGAAGAAACACAAAAATGGTAATTGAATTAATTGCAACAGAGAAAGAGATTCACAAGTACTACAACTGTTGTGGAGTACTAAACTTCTTTTTATACATTCCACAAAGTAATTATTCAAAATTTTCATTCTATACAATTACTTTAAATGAAAGAAACATGAAATATAAACTTCTGATACTTTCTGTCAATATACAATGAGTGGTAAATATAAACTTCTCAATTATTATTATACAAACAGGGCAAGTGTAATATGAAGAAGGCATCTTTATTTATAATGGATGCAATGATATAATAGACCACGCCATATTTATTTGTTGACTTTTGGCCTTTGGGCTTCATTTTCTGGATTGGGTCATTTGAATCCGAAGATCAAATATATAATTTTTCTTGGGGATCAATCCCTAGTTCATTGTTTTAAGGAATTGAAGTGATTTTTAAAGAACTTGGTAAGTATTATGATTTTGGAGTATTAATGTTGACACATGTTTCTTAGTACCAGATAGTCTTCAATTTAATAATTTGCAAGCAACTAAGGGTGTATGACAGTCTTACAAGTCCTGTTGAACCCTGTCACAGGATGGCATATCAGGGGAAAAAAGGGTTACATGTCTATTGACATCTGATTGCGATGAATTGCAATGAAAAAGAAATATTTAGAATCTAGTTTGGTTTTGGTACTTGCATTTTCTTGGAATTCAGTTGGCAACTGATTATATAACTTAGAGGTTTTATTTTATACATAGAGGATGGTAGAGAAGCAATTTAGTGTGTGCTCTGTTACATGGTGAAAAATTCTTAAAGTAGAATGGTTTTAAATATAACAAATGTTTTTCTGCAATACTAATGACAGCCCAGCTCATGGGTTCTAAGTTCTGACATATATGACTATATGAGTACTGTCGACTTACCCCTAATTCGTATTCCTCTTCTTATGATTGACCAACAAAACATTTAAAGATGAATTTTGACATAAATACAAATGATAGATCACAGTAAGAAAGCTAGAAAACAGAAACTAAAAAATCAAGATAACTTACCCTCTTTTCCCTCGCTAGATAGACATGACTAAACTTTCCCCTTCCAAGAGGCTTTCCGATGTCAAAATCATTTAGTGTCCACCTTCTTTTTTCCACATCTGCAACGTCTGAAGTGGCCTATAATCAAATTTAAAAACATCAGTTGTAGCAGAACTATACAATAACATGACAACAACTTGAACTAAGTCATCCAAGTACACCAAATACCAGTTATGGATAATGTTACAATAACATGACATCTTGCTAAGACCAGAATCCGACGAACAACCCAACCCACTGCAGCCATCAAATCCTAACTATCACTACAGAGTCGGAGCAATCAAAATCAAACACTAAACACAATCTCATCTAAAATATAGAATAAGCAAGAAGAACAAAATTAGATAAAATTGGAAGCATTGAGGAACTCAGCCACCGATCAATGTCAAATGAATCATCTACTATGTTTCTTCTATTATGCAGTTCTCCACACCCTATATTACATAAGAACTCCATCTAAGCCAGTAAATGAAAAAATTATATTAAAAGGTAAGGAGTATTTTGATTGTACCAATCTCCGTGCCAGATTGGGAATTGGCTAAACTAACACTTAGATTCAGCACCTCCCATAACCAAATTCATTTAGGATGGTGCTTAGCATTGTTATGTACATATTCATATGTCAAGGGCAGTACTCAACCAAGCTTTAACCAGAGAAATAAATAGCCCTAACATTCATACAATTGAAGACAATGATTTAAGAGAGATATGAGACAGACATTTACTTCATTATATCCACAGGTTACTAATGAAATATTACAAAAAGTTTACCACCAACTTCCTTTGTTAATTTTTTTTGTAATTTCATTACACTTATATATCTTTATATCCAAATTCATTCGAGATTTCATCCCCCTCCCATAGCGGTATTGCAAATTTAATCATGCTAACAGAACATATAATCATGATCAGTAACATGAGTAACCTATAAATAATAACAATAAGCAAGAATTTTTTTTAAGGTTTGTGCAACCTTCTCACTACTCTGGTTGTACATAGGTTGACCTCCCCCTCCCTCAACAACAAACATAGAATTGGTAAAATCATATGTTCACTGTTTTAACTACCTTTACCTGTAATAGTTTGGGTTCTTTGATGTGATGTGTCCACAAGTTCAGCTGCTTCCTCCAAGAGAGCTTCTATCTCTGCCATCTCATTGCCAATCTCATCTGATAAAATGTCAGCTCTGAGTATAGATAATGGCAGCAAAACAAATCTCCAAAAACAAGACTTGGTTTGTTCTGCATCAGCCAAAGCTTGCCATTGTAAACAATCACATATGTAGACAATAGAATGTTAAAAGTGAGAAATTGTTCAGTCTCGTGGGTAGAAAATATTCAAGCATCAGAGACAATGTACCATCTAATTTTCTTTAACCTACGACAGCAGAAGAGGGAGACTCACCTATGCGAGAGTAGGGGTTTGGCCGTCCTCCTCAATCCAGACCTTGACGGAACACCTCCGCCCCATCCACCACTCCTAAAATCCCCCACCGACTGATTCCGCCTCCCATCAGATGCAGATCTAAACCCTCCGTCATCGAAATTATCCCAAGTATAGCCCATCTTTTATTTATGGTTCTTGCACCTGTCGACACAATTATAAAAAAATAGCAGAGAATGTAGAAATTAGGGCTTGACTCGGTATGAGAGATTTAGGCCCCTGTATAAGATATCAAGGGTGGATATGAGACATTTAGGCATGGATATCTAGTAGTGACCTCTGCCGCCATTGAGAGTGGCTTCCATAGAAAAAACAAATTCGCCGGAGGGATGGGTATGGATGAAGGCTTTAAAATGTGAATTTTGGCCAAGGAAGAGAAAAGAAACCTAAATAGCTCTCTGTTTCATGCCTTACTCTTTTCCGAGACCACACACATAACTCTTAAATTAGGGACTCTGTTCCAAAAAAACAAATTACTTAAAATTATTTAATTTCCAAATTACTTAATCTCCAAAAGACTTTTTTGAATTAATATTATATACTTAAAATAAAATTTAAAATCTTTTGATTATTTAATTTTATTTTATTTTAACTTTATTTAATTTTATTTAATTATGATCATAAAAATAAACTTTTATGGAGAAATTTTAAAGTTTAAAATAGTGTAAAGTTATTTACTTTATAGTTTATTAAAATAAATAGTTGATATTGTAAGTTAATTAAAAAGTGTTATTAAAGTTAAATTTACTATTGTAAAAATTTAAGGTATTTATATTCACCACAATTAATTCAAAAAAATTATTTAAAACAAGATAGTGACCAATTTTATCCTCTCGTAAAAACTTACGAATAATGATATATAGTGAGTAATAATTCCTTCACTAAATAAATTTTTTCCATCCCAAATTTTCATCATAAATTGGCTCCAAAAATCTTTCCATCGCCCCTAATTTTGCGAAATTATGAAAAAATATATAAATTGTGAAGGAAAGTTAAATTCTTCACAAAATTTCCTTCGCTAGAGGCTATATTAGTCAAAAATCACGCTATACTTTTTTTTTATCCGTAATTTCTTAAATAGTACTCGCCATTCTCCTAAAATAACTCCTCATAGTTAAGAAGAAAATCACACCGAATCGAAAATTCTTCTTCTATAATATTATGCGTACAAAATTTCCTTAGTGCAAGTTTTTCTCAGAATATCTCTCATTATACCATTTTACTCTCTACTAAGGTAATGGGTATTATTTTTTATAATATGGTAGTTGTGTTTACGAGATAAAATATTGATGATGAACTTTTAAATCATAGAAGATAGTAGACATTATGCTCTACTTGACCCTTCTAATGGATTGCTTGTTCCGTTGCGGTTGTTGATCTAAACTTGTTATCTATTGTATTCTATCAGATTTTACACTGTTGAGGATTAATGATAATTTATTCTACATTATCTTAGTCATAATATTCTTTACTGGGCTAGTTGAGCTCACCCTTTTCTTTCATTATTCTCTTCAGGAAGTGAGAATATAGCTAGGACTAGTCGGGGAATGGAGTGATGGTCCAAGATAGTGGCTATAGTATTCCTCACTATTCTATGAAATACTGTAATAATAATTGTAATGAGGACTTCATTTGAGTTTGGATATTGTCTACGAGACAATATTCGTATTAAAACTCACAGTTTATGTTTTGTCGTATTTTACACGACAGTTAATAATTGTATAAATAAAATTTGTATTTGAATTCTGTACCATGTATTTGGCGACTCAGCATGGGTTGTATGGACTTATTTTGGGGCATCACAGTTGGTATCAAACCTTAGGGATATGATCCCTGGCGGAGATCTGAGGCTAGAACTAGGAGGGGGAGAGACGACTAATGAAAGTAGTATGCACACAAGCCAATCATGTTTGATGATAAAGCATATACTTTGTAACAATCTTATTCATTTATTAATAAAAAGTATTAATTTATTAAAGGCTTTTAATTATCTACATGATGCTGTTTTATAATATGTGATAAACCCATAGTTTTAAGCAATGCTTTTAGAATAATGATGATGATCATTCTAATGAGATCTAAATTCTTAGAAAGCTTAAAAACTAAAATAGTTCCCAATCATTGGATTACTAAATTGGGGATTAGTGAATCCGGATAGATTGGTACATACGTTGCTTGCTCATTGGATGAGGATGATTGATCTCATGATCATTTGTGTGGAGACACTAAAGCAAGTATGTAGGTGCTTATTAGAGAATAAGTTCATTTGAACGCATTGGCTCGCTAAGGAATACCTAATGGAGTTTTATTTGCACAATAGAATTCTCAGAGTGATAGTAGTACAAGTAATCCTTGGACTTGAGATCATCATAGTATCTTGTGTATGATGAGTTATACTTTGACTTATTCCTTAAGACCCTTAGGGTATATCAAAGGGTATGCTTGGGTATAATAAGTTATACATGGAGATAATGTATGATCAATAAAGAATCTACCACTTCTAATAAAAGAAGAGAATGTCCTATGTGATTCGATAAATGACAACCCAAAGTAGTCCTTGGCGAAGGCGTAATGAAATTAGAAAAGAGTTTCTAATTTGCATTATTTGAGTTGTGCATTTAAGGATCGAAATACATATAATTAAATAAAATAAGACTTGACAATAATTTCATGTCTTATATTTAATTGGGACATTGTATGATGGAAGGATTGAATTGTCATGCAGAACTATTTACTCAAAGGTTCTTTAATGATTAATGTTGAAATCTATATTATCTGGAAAGTCGCCGATCGCTAGGGGAGGCTTATCCCTATTGTAGAATAAATATTATTTATTTAAATAAATTAATTGTTTAATTTATTTATTTAAATAAGATTAAATTGTTCTAATTGATTTATTCACAACCTGTTTAATATGGAGAACCTAAAGGGTCACACCATAAAAGGAAGAATAATTATTTAAGAAGTTAATGGCATAATCGTAATAATATATGTTATGTATATTTAATTTAATCTATGGTGATAGAATAAATTAAATAGCTTAATATTTATTATTTAATATTTTAGAAATATTAAATATAAATTAATAAGAGAGTCTTATTAATATTATTACAATTATTATTATTTTAATTTCTAAAGAGTTTAGGAATTAATTTAATATAAGTACTCTCATTTATTCCTAATTGGATTAGGAAGTTAAATTAATTAAAAGAGTTTAATTAATTATCCCTAATAAGATTAGGGAGCTTAATTAATTAAAAGAATTTAATTAATTAAATAAATCCCAATTCCTTAATTGTTAAGATGGGTTGCCCACATCTATAAATAAGAGGAGTCTTATTATGGGTGGTATGTGTTGTTGACTTTAACAAAGTACGTAATAATTCCAAGTTGTTGGGAGTACGCCTTTTCTATAGAGATGAAAACTAGGTTAGCCATAACACCCATCTTCTTAAATTTTATTCTTCCTTGGTGGATCACCTCTGAGGCCCAAACACACGGGTGGCTAACGTTGATCAAAGGAAGGAACCAAACCCGGTGGATTCAAGTTGAACGCGAAAAGAGATTGGAGGTGAACTTGTACCTGAGGAAGCTCGATCTTCAAGGGTATGATTTTATTCTTTATCTTTTCATTTAATTAATAATTGTGCATAAAGGATGATCCAGGTATATGGTTTGTAAATTTTAAACTCTGATTTTTACACGCTTCCGTATTATTTTGTAATTTGATTGCGCACATAAATATTACAAACCTAACAGTGGTATCAGAGCCAATCCTTTATGCGAATTATTAAATGTTTTAATTTGATATGTATATTGATATGTGTTTAGAACAATTTAATTGGGCATAATTTTATTGTATAAAATTTATAATAATAATAAAAAAAAAAGACTGCCACGTTTTACAGGAATTTTTTTTGGGGCCGAATATTTTTTTTTTATGGCCACGGTAAGTTCAATTTGTAAATCCGGTCAATTTTTTTTGTAAGCATGGCACGGAAATCGAGAACAGGTTGTTTTGAAAAAGAAGGTGCACGGTTTTGCTGGAAAAGAACTTACGTATATATATATATAGTATAATAAAGTAACACTTAACTATATATATATATATGTACGGATATTTTATAATATATATATATTACATTATAAAAACCGCCCGGTTTTATATATATATATATATATATATATATATATTCTTCATTTATTTTATAATATATTATATATATTATATATATAATATATTATTCTTAATAATTTTATAATTAAAATAATATTTATTTTAATTTTAAAATAAAAGGTTTATTTTAATCTTAAAATAAAAGGGTTTATTTTAATTTTAAAATTAGAATTTCATGCTAACTAATTAGAGTTGGAATTGGATTTCATGATAACTAATTAGAGTTGAAATTGGATTCCGTGTTTCCTTAAAATAAAGGAGTTTATTTAGATATGAAATAGGATTTCATATTATTCAAAATAAAAGAGTTTATTTGTGAATAGGAAAGAGAATCCTAATTTCCTTAAATAAAGGAGTTTATTTAAATATGGAATAAGATTTCATATTATTCAAAATAAAGGAGTTTATTTGTGAATAGGAAAGAATATCCGTGTTTCCTTTAATAAAAGTTTTTTTTTTTACATGGAATTGATTCCATAATTAATTAAAATAAAAGAGTTTATTTTAATTAAAGATTTTTTTATATGGAATTGGATTCCATAATTAATTAAAATAAAGGAGTTTATTTTGATTAAAGATTTTGATTAAAATAAAATAGTTTATTTTATTCAAAATAGGATAAATTAAAATAAAATAGTTTTATTTTTGATTTAAATTTGGATTAAAATAAAGGAGTTTATTTTGATTCAAAAATAGATTTTATATAACTAAATTTGCCCATTAAATGATATCAATATATATATTAAATATTTATAATTCATAAGATGAATGTTATTTATTGATACATATGGTGATGTGTATGATAATAAATGGGATTGATTATGTATATTCAATTAAATGCGATTGGATTTTATTTTAGTTGGATGCACGAATGTATGGGTTTTATTAAATGGGGTCTGCAGACTCGCCTTCTCTAATTTTTCTTAATGTAAATTCTATCTCCTCCTATGTATTTCCCATCGATCCACGATCAAGGTTTCTATTTATTTTAAAATAGTTTTGTAATAGGAATATTTAGAATTAATTTTGAAAAATTGGAGATCAAGGAGCAAGGAGCGCTTGACAAGACCCATTTGTAATGGAGCCCTGTTTAAATGTAATAGTTATATTTAAATATTATTTCTTTGCACCTCTAGGGTTTGACCTTTTGGTTCACTTGGTGGCTCTAGTGAACCAAACTAGAATAAAAGTCCATAATCAATCCGGGTAGAATATAGTATTCTATATGTGCATGCTATACTATATATATTATATATTATGCAAACATGCTTACGCATGTTCATTAATATAACGCGTATTTTATATATATATGTAATGCATGCTAAAAACAAGATGAGATAAATTTAATAATAAATCCTCCATTTTTATATTAAGTCCTAAGCGTTCAAAGATATTTGGAATATCGAACGTCAGCTTTCTAGCATGATAAAATTAATAGAGTATTAAATATTTAATATGAGTTTGTTGTGTCACCACAAGGCAAGTATTAAGTATTTAAGATGTTAATTTATCACATTTGATGCTTATAAAGAAAATTGAACAATATTGTTTTGTTGTGTCACCACAAGGATGATATTTTTCTTTTTTGAATATATGGAGTGCTAGGTTGACTTAACTTGGATAATTTTGATTCTTGATGTGCCACCACTTGATCAAAATAATCTAAGAGGCAAAAGAAAAGGAGTTGCATAGTTGATGTAATTGACAAAAGTTGTTTACCTATTTATTTATATATAGTTTGTTGTGTCACCACAAGGCTATATACATTTGAAATGGGATCCTTATTCTCACTAGCAAATCTTTAATTAGATTTTGCCGAACTATATAAGTGAGGGTAATATAGTTTGAAGAAAATAGTGGGAGATACCAAATTAAAACAAGACCTAAATTATTTTGGTAATTAATAATAGAATGTATGTTAAAATGTTGTTAATTACAAATTCATTTACAAAATTTTATAATGTCTAAATTACTATCACTGCGAAGCATATTAGATGCTAAATTAATCAGACCGAATTAAACGGATTGGTTAAGGAAATTGAGAAAAGTTCTCATAGCTGAAAAAGGTATCTTATGTCCTTAATACGCCTATCCCTGCAATGGTTGCAGACAATGCCTCTGAGGAAGAGATTGCTACTTTTAGAAAGTGGCAAGATGATGCACAGTTGGCTCAATGCATCATGCTCACATCTATGAGTAACGAGCTTCAAATCGGCGATGATACTATGGATGCTCCTACTATATTCCTGCACATCAAGTAGTTGATGGTGAGGAAAGTAGGACTGATAAATATCAGATATCTAAGGAGCTCTTCCGATCTAGAATGGCCAATGGCACTATAGTACAGACAAAAAGTTCTTAACATAATCAATTTGATTGATCAATTAGACAACCGGTTTTGTCATGGATGGAGAGTTGAGCCAAGATTTGATCTTGCACTCACTCCCTTTACTCCTTTCACAATTGTTGTGAATTTTCATATAAACAAGCTAGATATCGACCTCACCGATTTGCTTAACATGTTGAAAAATGTTGAGAGTCACTTTCCAACCAAGAAATTCCATGTCTTACTGGTAGGGGCCAAAGGATCTTCAAAAAGGAAGAACGATTCAAAGAAGGTAAATAGAAAGGCATAAACAAAGGATAATAAGAACAAAATCGACACGGATAGCAAAGGAGTTTGCTTCCACCGCAATAAGCCTCGACAATCGGAAAGAAATCTGCGAGAAGCATTTTGCGAGGCTAACCAAAGAAGCTTAGTGAAGTTTCTACATAAATACAATTTTGTTCATGATTTAAATAAATTTTCTTTAAGTCAAGGTTCTACTTGGGTATTGGATACCGACTTTGGTTATCATAAATATAGATTTATGAAGGACCAAGCGAGTAGAAAGCTAAACAAATATAAGTAATCCTATGTATGGAAATGTAGCAAAGGTTGCCATATTAGCCATAGAAACTTATAGTTTAGCAATGCCTACGGGCAAATCTATTAAGTCAATAAGTTGTTATTGTATTCCAATTCTTGTTAGAAACATTATTTCCGTTTTATTGTTGGACAATAAAATTTTTAGTATTATAATTAAGAACAATTGTTGTTCTATTTATAATAATAATATTTTGTATAGAACTGGAATATTACTTAATGGATTTTGTATACTTGACTTACATGAAAATATTTTGCAAATTGAACAAACTAGTATAAGAAAATGAGATGATCATTCAAATAGTTGAATGTGTATATTTTCTGAAATACAAGTATGAATTATTTGAAAGGTTCAAAGAATTCAGAAATGAAACAAATTGGCAAAGTATTAAGATTCTTTGATTAGATCAAGGAATAAATACTTGTGCAATAAGTTTCTAGATCATCTCAAATGGTTTTTTTCATAATGGAAACATCCTGATACGCAATAATTGATTGATGTATCTGAATGAAAAATCGTACCTTGTTGGACATGGTGCGGTCCATAATGATTTTACTGACATTCCAGTATCTTTCTGGGATAATGTCCTAGAAATGGTCGATATCTACTTAAAATGGTAACCTCAAAATCCTACCAAGACTCCATAAAAGTTATGGACAGGAAGGATTCCTAATCTTAAGTATGTTAAGATAAGGGGTTGTCCAACTTATGTGAAAAGGTTTCAAAGGATAAGCTTGGGACAAGATTTGACAAGTGTCGATTTGTGGGACATCCTAAAGTAAGTTTAGGGTATATGTTCTATAATCCTACTAAGCAAAAGGTGTTTGTTACGAAACACGCTGCCTTCTAAGATAAAGGTGTTTATCATTGAAAGGGCTAGTGGGAGGATAATAGATCTTGAAGAGTTCAAGAACCACAAAATACTATAAGTCAAATAAGAGGAACCTGTAGATAGACCTATTATACCACAACCAATCAGAAATCGAATAAGTACCAAAGATACCTCGAGGTATGGATTCATCATAGATGATGATGATGATGAGGTACACATCATAGAAGATGATGATCCAGTTACATACGATGAGGTAAGTATTGTAGACACTCAGAGAAATGGATTGAAGCAAGTTTCTCAAATATGGAACATTCGTTTTGATGAGGCAATCAAAAGAGTTTGATTTTATCAAAAATAAGAATGAACCTAGTGTGTACAAAAGGGTCAATGGGAGCATCGTGACATTCCTAGTACTATATGTTGATATACTACGGATAAGGAATGACATACTAATGCTATAATCAGTAAAGATAAAGTTGTCTAAATATTCTTCCATGAATGATTTGGAAGAGTATCTTAATTGGGGATATAAATCTATATAGATAGATTTAAGAGGATGCTCGACTTAACCCAAGGAACGTATATTCATTTGATGCTAAAGTCGTTTAGCATGGCAAACTCCAAGAGATGTCTCATGTCGATGAGCTATGGAGTGTATCTCTCTTAATAGTCCCCACGACTCTCGAAAAGAGAGGTCGCATGAGTGACAATCATGTATGCAATGAAATGTACGAGACCCGATGTTGATCACCATATTATGGAGAAGTTCACTATGAGTCGCTGAAAAACATCTTAAAGTTCTTAACCAAAGACTAAGGATGTGATCATATTTATGGTGGGTCTAAATTAAAACTAGAGGGCTTAATGCACTCAAGTTTTTCGCATGAACTAAGACGACGTAAAATCCACTTTAAGGTAAAGGGTTACCTTGAATCGGTGGTGCAGATGAATTGGAAAGGTTCCAAACAAAGAAAGAGTTGTTGGTTTAGTGATAAAGACAAAGTATATAACTATAAATGAAGTCGCAAGTTGATTATTTGGATTAAAAGTTCATTACGTAACTAGGAATAGTTCTAAGTCTCATCTTGGATCTAAACATGTGTTGTGGCACTTTCATTTGATTATTAGAATCATTGAAAGATGGGAAATCACTATAGAGATAGTGGACTCTTATGAACAACATTACATATCCATTTACTTGAAGCTTATCCAACAAACAGGATAATCGTCACTTAGAGAAGAAGAGTATGGGATACCATGATGATCGGCTTTAGTGCAAGTGGGAGATTGAAAGTAGTATGCACACAAGCCAATCATGTTTGATGATAAAGCATATACTTTAAATAATCTTATTCATTTATTAATAAAAAGTATTAATTTATTAAAGGCTTTTAATTATCTACATGATCTTGTTTTATAATATGTGATAAACCCATAGTTTTAAGCAATGCTTTTAGAATAATGATGATGATCATTCTAATGAGATCTAAATTCTTAGAAAGCTTAAAACTAAAATAGTTCCCAATCATTGGATTACTAAATTGGGGATTAGTGAATCCGGATAGATTGGTACATACGCTGCTTGCTTTCATTGGATGAGGATGATTGATCTCATGATCATTTGTGTGGAGACACTAAAGCAAGTATGTAGGTGCTTATTAGAGAATAAGTTCAATCGAACGTGGCTCGCTAAGGAATACCTAATGGAGTTTTATTTGCTGTCAATAGGAATTCTGTAGAGTGATAGTAGTACAAGTAATCCTTGGACTTGAGATCATCATAGTATCTTGTGTATGATGAGTTATACTTTGACTTATTCCTTAAGACCCTTAGGGTATATCAAAGGGTATGCTTGGGTATAATAAGTTGTACGTGGAGATAATGTATGATCAATAAAGAATCTACCACTTCTAATAAAAGAAGAGAAATGTCCTATGTGATTCGATAAATGACAACCCAAAGAGTCCTCGGCGCGGCGTAATGAAATTAGAAAAGAGTTTCTAATTTGCATTATTTGGAGTTGTGCATTTAAGGATCGAAATACATATAATTAAATAAAATAAGACTTGACAAAGAATTTCATGCCTTATATTTAATTGGGACATTGTATGATGGAAGGATTGAATTGACTTTTAACTATTTACTCAAAGGTTCTTTAATGATTAATGTTGAAATCTATATTATCCGGAAAGTCGCCGATCGCAGGGAGGCTTATCCCTATTGTAGAATAAATATTATTTATTTAAATAAATTAATTGTTTAATTTATTTATTTAAATAAGATTAGAATTATTCTAATTGATTTATTCACAACCTGGTTTAATATGGAGAACCTAAAGGGTCACACCATAAAAGGAAGAATAATTATTTAAGAAGTTAATGGCATAATCGTAATAATATATTTATGTATATTTAATTTAATCTATGGTGATAGAATAAATTAAATAGCTTAATATTATTATTTAATATTTTAGAAATATTAAATATAAATTAATAAGAGGAGTCTTATTAATATTATTACAATTATTATTATTTTAATTTCTAAAAGAGTTTAGGAATTAATTTAATATAAGTACTTCATTTATTCCTAATTGGATTAGGAAGTTAAATTAATTAAAAGAGTTTAATTAATTATCCTAATAAGATTAGGAGCTTAATTAATTAAAAGAATTTAATTAATTAAATAAATCTCAATTCCTTAATTGTTAAGGTGGGTTGCCCACATCTATAAATAAGAGGAGTCTTATTATGGGTGGTATGGGTTGTTGACTTTAACAAAGTGCGTAATAATTCCAAGTTGTTGGGAGTATGCCTTTTCTATAGAGATAGAAAACTAGGTTAGCCATAACACCCATCTTCTTCAATTTTATTCTTCCTCGGTGGATCACCTCTGAGGCCAAACACACGGGGTGGCTAACGTTGATCAAAGGAAGGAACCAAACCCGGTGGATTCAAGTTGAACGCTTAAAAGAGATTGGAGGTGAACTTGTACCGAGGAAGCTCGATCTTCAAGGGTATGATTTTATTCTTTATCTTTTCGCTTAATTAATAATTGTGGTATAAAGGATGATCCGGGTATATGGTTTGTAAATTTTAAACTCGATTTTTACACGCTTAGCATTATTTTACAATTTGATTCACATATGAATATTACAAAAACCTAACAAAGGGTATCGAGCCAAACCTTTATGCGAATTATTAATTGTTTTAATTTGATATGTATATTGATATGTGTTTAGAAATAATTTAATTGGGCATAATTTTATTAGATAAAATTTATAATAATAAAAAAAAAAAAAAAACCGCCACGCTTTTTACGTGAATTTTTTTTTTAGTAAGTAATATTTTTTTTTTATGGCCACGGTAAGTTCAATTTGTAAATCCGGTCAATTTTTTTTTGTAAGCATGGCACGAAAATCGAGAACAGGTTGTTTTGAAAAAGAAGGTGCACGGTTTTGCTGGAAAAGAACTTACGTATATATATATATAGTATAATAAAGTAACACTTAACTATATATATATATATGCATTTTATATTTTATAATATATATATATTACATTATAAAAACTTCTTTTTTTTTATATATATATATATATATATATATATATATATATATTCGTTTATTTTATAATATATTATATATATTATATATATAATATATTATTCTTAATAATTTTATAATTAAAATAATATTTATTTTAATTTTAAAATAAAAAGTTTATTTTAATCTTAAAATAAAAGGGTTTATTTTAATTTTAAAATTAGAATTTCATGCTAACTAATTAGAGTTGGAATTGGATTCCATGATAACTAATTAGAGTTAAAAATGACATCTAAATTTTTTGAGATAAGCAATGGAGCATATGAGACCGTTGAGACACCGCCAATCAATAACTAGAATAATGTTCATCAGGAAGGCAATAATGTGTAAATAAAAACACCGACCAAATGATGAACGATGAGATGTTTAGGAGCTTTCTGCAATTCATGCAACACAAAACGAGAGAGATTCCTGTTCAAAATACAGGTGAAATCAATGGCAACTCACGGTTGGTCACTACTAAGCAATTCAAGGAGCTGGGACCGCCAGAGTTTTTGAGAAAGCCAGATCCACTTAAGGCAGAGGCATGGAATAAGCAGATCACTAAGATATTTGATGTCTTGCGATGCTCAGAGGAGCAAAAAGTTTTCTTCGCCACCTTTATGTTGCGAGGAGAGGCAGATTACTAGTGGGAATCTATAAAAACGTACTCATCTTTCCGCACTAAAGATGTCTTGGGAGAAGTTTCAAGAATTGTTCAACGATAAGTATTTTCCAGAAAGTATTCGTCACATGAAGGAGGTGGAATTCATCAAGCTAGAATAAAACAATATAACCGTATCACAATACAAGGTTAAGTTTGCTGAGTTATCCCGGTTTGCATCCCATTTGGTAGATAATGAGGAGCGAATGACATGAATGTTTCTGAGAGGTTTGAAGCCTGAAATTTGTCAAGACCTCATTTCTCACAAACTTTGTTTGTATTCAGATGTTGAAAATTGGGCTCAGTTATTGGAGCGTGATAATGAGTCAGCCTAACCAAAAGATAATGGTAACCACTTCGGTGGTAATCCTGGCCAAGATAATAGAAGAAATGAGTCAAGTGAAAATTTCAAAAAGAGAAAATTTAACAATGACGGAAAGACATCAGCACGAGCACCTGTTTTTAATGAAGAAGAATGACCACCGGTCGTATGCTATATGTGACGCCCCCAAAATAAGTATACATCACCCATTCCGAGTCGCCAAATAAATGGTACAGAATACAAATACAAACTTAATTATACAACTACCGTGTAACATAAGCTGAGATTTTTAACACGAATATTATCTTCTAGAAAATATTCAAACTCAAACGGAGTCCTCATTATAATTATTATCACACTATTTTAAAATAGTGAGGACTACTACAACCATAATCTCGGGCCGTCACTCCATTCTCCGACTAGTCCCAGGAATGTTCTCATTTCTTAAAGAGAACAATGAAAGCAAAAGGGTGAGCTCAACTAGCCCAGTAAGAAATATTATGACTAAGATAATGCAGAATAAATTATCGTTAGCCTTCAACAGTGTTATACTGGTAGAATACAATAAACAACAAGTTTAACTGCAGCGGAAAAAACAATCCATTAGAAGAGTCAAGTAGAGCATGATATCTACTATCTTCTATGATTTAAAAGTTTATCATCAATTTTATCACTAAGACTCAGCTAAATAAATAATCCATATCACTGAATTATCCATGCACTACGGGCCAAGGATATTCATTATTATCACCAATGGTCATGATCATGCCAACCACTGTCCATCAATGCACTACGGGCCAATGATGACTTTTACCACATCATTTGTAACATTACGGGTCATGATTATACCGAATAATCCCTGGTCATAATCATATCAATCAACAGTCCATCTATGCACTACAGCCAAAGATGATTTTCATCATAATATAAGCATGAGAATGATGACAATGATATAAGAATTCAATTAAATGAGAGCAAGGATAAATTTTAAAGATTTATAATTCAATTTATCCAGAATTCAATAATGTCCAAATTGTCAACATGATACTGCTTTGTGGAGTAAAATTCAAGAATAATATTGTATCAAAAATAATTTGGACAGAAAAGAAATTAATTTTTGTCATGAATAGTACCCCGGGTGAATAGTACCCGAGTGAATAGTACCCCGTGAATAGTACTTCGTGAATAGTACCCCGTAAATAGTACTCCAGCATAAAAAGATTAAACTTTAACAAGAATGTTCAGAAAAATATCCTTGTGAAACGATACTATATGAAGCGCAAATTTCAAAGATATTCTACTAATTTCAAGGAGTATAGAAGCAATGCTTAACAACATGAGTGTAGAATTTAGAATCTAAAACGAAATAATATTACTTACATACTACAGAGTATGGAAAAAATATCATTTCATACGAATATTGAACAAAAATAATATCCCTGACGAATACAAAAGAAATAATACCCTTTACGAATACGAAAGAAATAATACCCCTTACGAATATGAAAAAAATAATGCCCCTTACCTTAGTAGGAGATTGGATACTGCAATAGTGTAGTAAATGAATACTTTTCTTCTTTCTCTTTGATTCTCTCTCTATAGAATTCTCTTGTGAGTCGTAGTGAATTGGTGAGAAAGAAAGAAGAAATAAGCTTCTATTTATAGAAGATTTCTAGCTTAGCCCATGCAATGTGAAGAGGCAAGTGGCTTGACGACTGGTGATGTGAAAATAAAAGTGATTTGACGCCTGTAATGTGAAACAACAAGTGGTTCAATGCCTATAATGTGAAATGAAAAGTGGTTTGACGACTGTAATATAAAATGACAAGTGGTTCGACTCATGTAATGTGAAATGAAAAGTGGTTCGACGCCTGTAATATAAAATGACAAGCAGTTCAACGCCTGTAATGTGAAACCACAAGTGGTTCGACGCCTATAATGTAAAACGACAAGTGGTTCGACGCCTGTAATGTGAAATGACAAGTGGTTTGACGTCTGGTAAAGGCAAGTACTATTGGCGAAAGTGACTCTTAGATGATGACATATGGGCCCCATAGAATAAACTAAACTTACAACAAACGTCTCATAACAAACTTCTTATTTATATCAAATATTGAATAAATTTTACCACAAATCATTTTATCTTCAATCAACACATTTTTTTTTAATCTTTCAACAATTATTCATCATTAATATTATAAATCACAATATTGATAACCAGATCATTCCCAGGAAAGAGGGGGCTTTCCGATAAGGACTTCATCTTATTGGCGCGCAATTAGGTGACCAAACTCCTTTCCTTGACAGAACTTTCTAGACATCGTCAATAATGCAAATAATAATATGAATAACTTTGTCGTCTCAATTATTGATTTAATAATATAAAATATTATGCAGATGATACTGTGATAATAATTAAATCAATAACGTGAGATACTATGCAACAATTATTGTAGCAATAATTGAGTGAATTCTCACGTAATCATCAATAATCAATACCGTGTGTTACTATGCAACCATGCGTATTAATGTACTTTTATCATTGAGTATTTCAATAGTTAACGGTAAAACTTTTGCCGTTATTTTTATAAAAAGATAATTCTGTCTTTTTCTAACGACAATAATTCCATTGTGGGGTCCACTAATGATTGTACCATCGTACAAATATTCCCCGACAAAAAGAATATTCTCCGACCAAATGAATATTTTATAACAACTTGGTTACTTTGTAAAATTTATAAATATTACCCACAACTATAACATTATATCAAATCCACACCATAATATTCAAAATGAAATTTAGAGAAAATTAATCTTTATTTATAAAAGTTGGGGTCTTACAACCTCCCCTTCTTATGAAATTTCATCCTCAAAATTGGTGTACATACCTGGTATGTCGAAGAGGTGAGGATACCTTGATTTAATTTTAAATTCTAACTCCCAGGTCATTTCCTGAACATCGTGGTTTCTCCACAAAACTTTGACTTGAGGTATAATCTTGGAGTGTAGAATATGTTCCTTCTTATCCAAGATTTTAATAGGTACCTCTTCATACGTTAAATCTTCCTCTATCTCATCTGGTTCTAATTCAATAATGTGGTTCGGGTCTTCCACATATTTACGTAAAATATATATATATATATATATATATATATATATATGAAAAATGTTATGAACACAAGACATACTTGGTGGTACGGTGAGTCTATAGGCCACAGTTCCTACTCGATCGAGAATTTCAAATGGGCCAATGAATCGAGGATTAAGCTTTCCTCTCTTTCCAAATCTCGTAACTCCCTTCCATGGAGCAACACGTAACAACACATGATCTCCAACATTGAACTCCACGTCCCTTCGATGAAGATCAGCATAACTCTTTTGTCTATCTTGTGAGGTTTTTATATGTTACTGGATAGTTTGAATCTTTTTCATTGTCACGCGTAACAATTCCGGTCCCAACAACTTTGCTTCACCCACCTCATCCCAGCATACTGGAGAACAACACTTGCGTCCATACAACGCCTCAAATGGAGCCATGCCTATACTTGCTTGATAACTGTTGTTGTAGGAGAATTCCACCAATGACAAGTACTTGTCTCAACTTCCTTTGAAGTCTAGGACACAAAGTCTTAATAGATCTTCAAGAGTTTGAATAGTCCTCTCTGATTGTCCATCCGTCTGAGGACGATATGCAGAACTGAATTGTAAATCAGTGCCCATAGCTTTCCGTAAACTGACCCAAAATCGTGAAGTGAATCTTGCGTCTTGATCAGAAACTATGGATACTGGCATACCAAGTAGTCTTAGAATCTCACTTATGTATATACGAGCAAGACGTTCGAGTGAATAAGTTTCTCGTATAGGTAAGAAATGAGCAGGCTTGGTTAATTTATCAACAATGACCCAAATTGCATCTATTGTGACAACCCGAATTTTTGAAAATTATCAAAATAAGAATTTAATAAATAAAATTCTTATTATGATATGAGAGTAATGTATGTTATATAAAAATATAATATGTTATATGTTACGATTGTGAGATATTAAATTATTAAAATATTTATCAAGTAAAATAAGTATTTTAGTTGAAATATTTATGGATTAAAATAAATATTCAATGAAAATTATTATGGAATAATTTATTTAAGTATGATGATATTAAATAAATTGATGATAAATAATTTTATAATTTTGCATAATTATTACGTTAATGTGGTGGTGATTTTCTAATTTAATTAAGTAATTAAATTAGAGGATTAATGATTGTTAAATAAAATTATAATTATATTGGCTAAATAGAAGTTATAATTTTATTAGTAAGGTTTAATTGGATTTATTAATGAATTGAGATTAATTCAATTCAAATAGTTAATGGGTGTGACAAGAGTATCATATGATAAGAAGGATTGTTAAAAAAAATAATTGAAAAAAAAGAGATTTTGGGTGCTAGCCAAACATGGCTTAATGACCCTTTGTTATTGTAACTGATAAGGCCATAATGCATACGCATTATGTTTATATCAGTTATATGGATGTACGTATTTTGTTCCTAAAGCCTAAGAATAAAGAAAACAAAGTGTTGGAGAAGAGAGTTAGAGAGCTTTGAGAAGAAGCTTGGAGGAATCAAGGAAGAAGAAGAAGGTTTCTCATCATCTAATCAAGTTTAAGAAGAATCAAAGGTATTCATCTAGTTCTAAAATTCTAATTTATAGTTTCTTAAGTTTTTCACTTAAAAAGCTATTTTGGTTGGGTGATTTGAAGAGATGTTGTATATATATGTTTATGGGTGTATAATCTGGTATATATAGTATCTTTAATTGGTTCTAGAGTAATCAAAATCATAAGAATATGTTAAAGATGAAAAACTTGGGTTTTGACGGCATATGTATATTTTAACTTATGTTAGAGTCACAATTGATGTATAGAATCTGAAATTGATGATAGATATTGTTAGTATGTTGAAAAATGAAAACAACCCAAGTTGAACGAGTCAAAACGGATGTAAAACGAATTCACAGTGAAGTATTTCGCTATGAATGTCAAAAGAAGAAGAAATAATAGAAATAGTGAAATTAAAGGTTGTAATCTTGATGGGTTATGTTGTTTATATGGTTAGAAACGTGTTAGAAATATTAGTTTATGTTTCTGTAAACATATTACACCTTGGGTAGGTTAATATGGTTGTTAGAAAAGAGTTTGTAGGTCTAATTTGGCTTTCTGTAGTGTTCGGGATCATAATTCGCGAACTAGCAGAAGGGACCCCCACCCCGGCGGGCTACCCTAGTGTAAAAACCCGCGCCTCGGTGGGGGTGGGGGGTGGTCTGTTTTGAAAATTTTTGAAAAAATAACTGACCGGACATGTTTTACTAAAATAAGAATAACGTTTTCATACGAACTCCGATTGAGGTGATTCAAGATGATCCGGAACGAGGACGAATAGACCTACAACTATTATTCTTTACGTTTTTGAATTTGAGGTTGGGAACAGAGGTCAAAATGGTCATCTTTAGAACTGTTGTGTTTTCGAAGGCAATTGGAGGGCGTCGGGCATGCACTTATGCAAGTGTAGTGCTCTTGACAATAAAAGATGTTGTTCTAAGTTATAAAACATGAATTTTAGTAAGCATAATGATTCTTAAAATTAATAAATAATATATTAGATAAGTTATAGAAGCATAGTAAGCATACACAAGAGAGACAAATCGAGCGTGCGACGAATAAACGTCAAAACGTAAAAAGTGTTTTAAGTCAAATGAAATAAATATTATAAAATATGAAATGGGTTTAACATAAAACCAATAATGATTCCTAGCAAGATTTAAACACTTGAATGAATTTTGAATATTACATAAGTCGAAAAGTTAACACAATCTAATTGAACATTGTGTGCTAATTAATAGGAAAGATTATTTGATGTGGAGTAGAGTTTACATTACAATTACTATGTGTTGTTATGTGACTAATAGTTAATGTGTATGATTATATAATTGTGTAGGACACGTAAAGTGCAGATAAGTGTAAGTTGTTAAACTGTTATTGGTAAACAACGATCAAGACAAGTCTTTCAGTTCCTATTTGTTATGTGAACTTGATGATGAACTATTTTAAATATTTGTTACAAAGAGCATGATGTGTTCTATATATATTGAAAGTATGAAATGTTAAAGTCAATTTATGACTACGTTGATTGAATAATGAATGTTGATTGAGTAAGGAACTCAATCTTTATACTTGTTATATGAAATACAACATGTATGTTATATTAGTCCAATGTTTATGAGATATATGTTGAGCATGTTATTATGTGCTATGTGATGCATGAAAACTGTTAGATTTTGCTGGGTTGTCGAGCTCAACCTTGCAAATAACCACTTTTGCAGGTTAAAGATTTAAGGTAAGGTTATGTGCTACTTGAAAGATTTGAATCAGATGTGATACTTGAAGATTTATATACTTTGGCTGAGTTAATATTATTTGAACCATGTTTAAGGTTCCGAATAATGTATTAATGTTGAATTGTAATATTGTTTTGCGTTGTAAACTCTTGTAGTATTACAATGATTCTGAGATATTTAGATGTAAAGGTTGAAAGTTTTGGGAATGAGAATAGTTTGTAATAGAAATTTTTTATTGTAATAGAAAATTTTAATTATTCCACAAATTTCAATGGTTATATTATCGTTTAATGATGTAAAATTAGAGGTTGAATATATTGTTAATGACCGAAGTCGAGAATTAAATTGTATGAATTTTGGGGTCGTTACAGTTGGTATCAAAACGGTAGGTTATAAACCTTAGGTAAGAGTACCCTAGGCTATAACCTTAGAGAATAAAGGAGAAGATGATAAAGAATAAGCTCAGATAGAGTTTGAACAATAAGAAGTAATTTAAGAAATTTATAAAGAATGGATTAAAACATGTGTGAGATTATTCAAAGAAGAATCTCACAGAGTAATAAGGAATATGAAAGTGGGGTTACCCAACTCCAATAATAAGAATGTTAGGTGATAATAAATAGACAATGTCTATAAGAACAGAGTGATAAAGAAGTTAAGAATAAAGGTTATATTTAAGTATTGTACAATTGTACTCTTTAATAGTTAATGTATGGTATCTGGGCTAAAAGATTCTTTCATAGAGCGGATGTATATACGAACTAGCAACTCAGAACCTAGTTTGTTGGTTATTTGTGGGAAACCACTCAGCGTACCATATTGAAACTATTAAAGACTCGATGTGTACCGAGTATAGAAAATGGATACGTATGATGAAAATGTGGAACTCGAATGAAATGTTGAGCAATGTAAATGAAGTTAGAAATTCTTAAAGTAAGAATTGTTATATAAACAAGAAAATTCAAAGAAGAATCTTGAAGAGATATAAAGATAAGAAAATGACAATAGCCAAGATAACGAATAATGTCGTAAATGATGAAAAAGGGAAAGAAAGAGGATCGTAAAACAAAATGATCACGAGTTAAGAAAAGAATTTTAAGGGGGATAATTATAGAATAAGATCACGACGTGATCTGTTTAAGTTATAAAAGAAAGATGGTCTGTAATGTTTGAATAATTATAGCTTGATGCTATGTAGATAATGTACTATAATATAGTGCGAGATAAACTCACGAGGAGTTATAGATAATGTGATATGAGGAATTCGTATCGAGCAAAGGGCAAGTTAAAAATAAGTTATGAGTAAGATAGAGTTAGGTAGGATTTCAATTGAGGACTCATGTGATGGCTGAGTTGTACAAACCTTTGTATGGGTGAGGGTTTTGTGCTTGCACTCAGTTTATCACATTGATAATCATTGGAATGTCGGTGTCGCGCTATCAATGTATGTGTGGTGAAAAGGTGATTCTTTTCTCATGTGTATATTTGATAGTTAGAAACTATTAAGATTAGTAAGATATTATTAGGACTAGGTGCGGTGCTTAAAACTAATGCATATATCACTACACCAAAAATGACCTCTAGTGAAGGACAAATCCTTCACTAAAGGCCCTATATCGCTCGCAAGTGATTTATTGCGAAGAAATATTTCCTTCACACGAGTGCTCGCATTAGACCTCCTCGCAATTGGGTATCCTTCGCTAAGTAGTAACTAAATATTTTTTGTGAATGATATATTGTGAATAACTTATTCCTTCACAAATTGTATTTAGTGATGGAATATTGTTATTTAGTGAAAGATTGGTATCCTTCACAAACAATATTTTAAGAAGGACTATTTGAAATTAGTGAATAACTTGATTCCCTCACAAATAATATATTGTGAAGAACAAATTTATTTAACGAGAGAATATTTTCCTTCACTAATTATAAATTGAGAATCTTTTTCAAATTAGTGAGAAAAAATTCCTTCACAAATTATTAATTTATAAATATAAAATTAATTGCTAAATAATCAAAATTCATTGAAAATTATAAATCAATGATTTCATATTTATTATTATTACTATTATTTTTAGTAATTGCTATAATAAATATTAAATTTAATATTTCAAGTTAATATAAATATCATACCTATTTCAAACTAATTGATAAACGAATGCATAAAGAGCCAATAATTAAAACTAATACTCCATATATAAATAGATAATGCTCAAGTCACGATAAGTACAAAATTTGTTATTATGTCTTGATCTCCCAAAGATCATAGTACTTACAATATTTAATAACAAACATAAGAAAACTGAAAAAATAACAACGAACTAGATAGAATGAAGTGTAACATGAACATCATGTTAGCTAGGTCCAACGCAAAGATGAAATCTCCAAAGGCAGATAAAGATTTGTTTATATATATTGTGCTTCCTTAAGTCTGTCTCCAGTTGCCTCAGAACCAGTTTGGCCATATGCAAATATACTTGTATCCATCCAATACCGACTGTATCAAGGGTCGGGTATCTGAATATACATTCGTTGTCAACATTCAAAATAATGATTGTAAATGATGACACATATTTGTGTAAATCTAAATCTGATAGCAAACATCATAATCAGTTTTGCACTAACTGTAATAGAAGCATAAACAAACCACTTGTCAAGGCCTCGTGTATTGAATTGGGTATTGAATTGGGTACCGGGTATTGTTTAATTGAGGATTTGTCAAGGCCTCGTGTTATATATAAGCTTCATTATCGCCACTTGCTGTCACAAGACTGTCTCCTAATAACTTCTTTATGTACCCTTCTGTATCTACTTTCTGATAAGTTTTATCTCTATTATTCAATATTTCTTTAACAAACTCTAGTTCTGTAACAATAAACTGAGCTCTAGGACCATACCAATTCAGAATATTCTTCCCTGAAATAGAAACAAGGAATGCAAATAATGAGCAAAACCAAAGCTAGTACTAGTAGTCATTCGCTATTTGAAAAAACTAAGGTAATTAATGGAGTGATTAAAACAACATTTGCACATAATTATAAGGTTATTTGCTAAAATTAATGGAGTAATTAAAGCCGCATGTGCATATAATCATTATGCACTAAAGATTCCTAATTTAGTTTTAAAAAGTTAAGACCAGTATAAAACTCATGCTACAATTTAATACACCATAAAATTGCCACACAAAAACAAACAAACTAATAAAGTCTTGCTCTAGGCCCCAGTTCTTTCTTGAAGGTCCAGAGAGCAGCAGTTCAAATAATAAGAATTTGACAAGTGAAGGTGGTGGCAATGGTTGGTTGAGCAGCTTTGGCCCCTGATTCTGCAAGCAACAAACACGGTTCCAAAGTTCCTGATCTAACTTGAAAGTTGACCTACCCTCCTTAAATTTCCTAACATTAAATTTCCTCATGCAAGATTATTAACTAGGAGCCTAGTTATTTTACATGTTAGCAAATGCCAACAAAATGAATGAAAATAAATAAACAAAAATTCTAATGACACGTCAACATAGTTCATGGGTAGAAATATCATATAAAGATATCCACAATATGAGGCACTAGTTGGTTGATGAATCAATATAATCAGTAATCAACAATGGGATATTAAAGAAGATTAAGTAGAATTAAAGGGATTTTGATGGAAAATGGGGAAGAAGGATAGAGATTGAGATAGAGAGTGATAGATAGAGAGAGGTTAGACTCAACCTTATTTTTGTTTCAATTAAAAATCAAGTTGTTACATACCATCCAGATCACTATATTTTATACTAAGACAAGGCCTAATGATATATGTATAATGTAGTACAGTATTAGTGACATCTTATAAGTACAATGTTAAAACTTTACACTAAAACACATATGTTAAAGTCCTTGGAACATGTTATCTATTTATATTGAAAACTGCACAAAACTATACACAAGATGTCATATCGTAGAGGAAGATATATAAAGACATAAATACACACACACACACACACACACACATATATATATATATGTTTTGTTATGGTCAAATTTAGAATGAGGCATCTCTCTATGTGGGACATTACTTGTATAGATCAAATAGGAGTCAACCATTTATTAATGTAGTAGCAGTAACAATGTAACATACATGCTAAAATTTATGTGTCTGAGGAAAATACTTACTTTGCCCCATCAAAACCCATCTTTGTATCTAGATCACCATTGCTCTTTACCACAACAAGCTTGTCCAAAACTTTTATAAGGTAGGACAAATATTTCATCACGTGCAGTCTTGCTGTCTTCAATAGGTTGAGCTGCCTCTCTTCCATACATATTTGGAAAAAACAAACTTCATAAAAATATTTCCATATGAAAGCAAAACAATGTAATAGGACATTTGGTTTAAAAAAACTTTCTAAAGGTAAGTCAACAAACTTTACAAAATCACAACATGTTATCTACACAGTAGCCATCTAAATTTAATTATTTTCTTTTTCTGGACCTCACCAACGTGAAGTGCACGACTTTCCAGTTCTTTTAATTTTCCAATGAGCTTATCAAGAAATCCATGAATGAACTCGGATATATTTGTTGAATGCTCAATACTAACATCAAATCTCTGTAGAAATAAAATGCCAAATAGTAATAAAAATTAAAAAATGATGCATGCATTTATAAGAAATATAATTTGATTCTACATGTGAGACTTCAAAATATAACCCAACTGGAACATAGTGAAACCAGCCTAACAAGTGAGCCAAATCAGCTGAAAGCAGCAACAATATGTTTCTCTTTGTTAATTCAAATAGGAGGGTCATGCTAGAATAACCCTTCAACACAGAGCAGTAACCAAACATATTAATCTTCAAAGTAGTCCTCATAATATACTGGACTTAAAACATACATTTTCCTCTTCTAATAATTTTAACCATAGACAGGCAGCAAGCAGTTTAGTGACACATGACTAATACAAGCGAAGGCAAGGTAGTCCACATTTATTGATCCATCAAAACCAATTCAATTAATCTTGGTGTGTGATCTCCTGCATGCTCACATCCTACCTCACACACTACGTACCAATATATATATATATAATATTTCTTACTTAAGATACTTGACAAACCAGTCCAACAAATCACGGTGTGCCTCTTCCGCGGACTTCACAGCCGCCTCATCTTCATCCTTGTACCTCACGGACCAAACATGTGCAACACCTGGAAATATCTTCACAAACGAATCAACCTGCAAATAATTTAAAAACAACAAGAAATTGAAACCACCTTCACACTACTAATACAAACCATCTAGAGGATAAAACACATAAATTCCTACTACTCGATCACCAACACAAGAATAGATCACTATAGCAATATATTTTAGGTAGGACAAGACCACTATAAGATAACTCAACATATGAATACATTAGTGAAGAAAAAAAAATTGAAGTGTTGAGGTTGAGGTTGAGGTTGATATAATTTCATACCTCAGGCTTACTATCTAACACCTCCTCAAATTGCTTCGAGAGCTCTAGCGGATAATGTTGGTCAATCTCACCTCCCAGTATTGATATTGGAACCTTAACCTCTGAAAGCCACATTAAATATCAGTGATTCAACATTGTAAAGTGCCCACACTTGAGCCACAAAACTAATGTAGACAAGTTAGTGGTGTATGCTTCTGAATAGTAATATATACCTCCTCCATTCCAAAGTAGGACATAAATTTTCCTTTTTTGTCCCTTCCACAATTAGATATCTTTCCATAATTAGACCATTCCTATAACTATACAAGTGATTTATAGTAATCAGTTAAATATTTAAAAATATACTACACGAATCAGACAATCCCCAAATGAGAAAATAGTAACACCAACAAAATATTTGACTACAGAGTGAGACATTTTATCAAACACTTCATGTGCATTATACACACAAACACTTCATTTCAAAATACTCAAAACCATAAACATGAAATTGACCTCTATAAACATGAAATCCGCCACAAACGGATGATTATTATGATATAAGAAAACTAAAAAAGGTAACTACAATCTATTCGATATATTCAATTGAGGTTTTCGTCTTTGTCTAATTCGACAATTCATGAGCCATGGATTCTAATTTTAGTACAATTCATGCCTATTTTTAAATTGCCCATAGACATGTTCAAACCCTAGCCTTAATTCGTGGAATGAAGAACAAACAACCAAAACAATTGACATACCAATAGTCAGTGGAACGAAGGGCAGAGACGCAGAGAGGCCGGAGGTGGAGACGCAATTGGGCAGGCAGAGAGTGATGCGATTTGGGGTTTAGGCACTGTAGAGAATGAGACTGGGAGTATCGATTGAATGATTTGGTTTGCCTCTGTACTGTTTTAACTTTTAAACTGCTCAATTAATTTTCTGATTCATTTATTATATCCATGATTGAAACGCCTGTGCATGAACCTCTCTAATTGAAACATTCGTACATGAATTTTTGGCTAAGGTGGAGAGGAGAAACCTAAATTGGCGTTTGTGAACTCTTCTTCAAAAAAGAGTTTAATTTTAATTTGTAAAATTATTATTTCAAAAACTTAAATAAATTTTAATTTTAATTTCAAGATGTCGTAAATTAGTTAATGATAAACTGAAATATAACTGTTTTGTGGAACAAAAAAATAATTATTAGTTAATTTAACATATCTGTTCCACAAAAATAGTCTTAATTATTATAATTTTTTATTACCAATTTATAATATTTTACAATTTTTATTCACCATAATTAATTATAAAAATTATTTAGAATAAAATAGCGACCAATTTTATCTCTCATGAAAAAACTTACGAAACAATAATATATAGTGAGTAATAATTCCTTCACTAAATATATTTTTTTCTCGCAAATTTTCATCATAAATTGGCTCCAAAAATCTTTCTATCGCCCTAATTTTGCGAGGAAAAAAATAGAAATTGTGAAGGATGTTTCTTTCCCTAATAACTATATTGTCACTATATTTTTTTCCTTCACTGTTCCTTCGCTAAACAACTCCTCATGTGAAGGAATAAATTCCTTCACAAAATTTCCTTCGCTACATCCCTATTTTGGTGTAGTGTATGGTAAGTTCATGACTTATAATAATATGGTATGCTTTGAACCCCTCAGCGAATGGACGCCTATGGCCTGACTAAGATAAGTTCTTAAACTCATATTATTGTGGAAAGTTCCTGGATTTTCAAAGTGTGGTAAGTTTGATGAACTATTTTGGGTAGAAAACAGTTATAGTATAGAGAGCATTGATGAAGTTAAAAATTGATAGAATGGTTAAGTAATGAAGTAATGAAGTAAAGATTGAAGTTGATGGATACCTGGATATTCTAATTCTACTAGTTATGCTAGACTTTCGAGATTTATTGACTTCATGCCGATGGTTGTACTTTTGATTTTTGAAAAATATTGGATCACACTAGTGATAAGTGGGTTTTACACCTACTTATTGGATATTAATTCGCGCGAACTATGCCCATCTCAAGTACATTTTAGTGTATTTTCAGTTTCATTTTATGTTATTTTGCATTGCATTTACTTAAAACTCCTTTGGTGGAACAGTTGCAGGAAATGGCATGATTTGGTGAGGCTAGATGGCATTATGCTGATGGATGCATGGCATGAGGATATAATGGAGCAAGAAGACCAAGCATGGAAGGAATGAGTAGTAGGACAAATCGATGGCAATGACAATCGCAGAAACCGCAACTTAATCGAACGAATGCAGATTTGCAGGTCAGCCGCGGCTATTATCTGAAACACACGCCGCTAGCGTGATGGCCTGGATTTGCCAGATTCTGAAGACGCGCCGCGTCTTGAGGATTACACTGGGGAGCGCTAGCGGTCATCACGATGCATTCTTCTTCTTTGAGCTATTTATTTTAATTTTTAATTTTAAAGGTTGTAATTAATTAAAAACGATTTCTGACTGGTGTCAGTGAATCATTCAGTACTTTTTTTTACGTATTTTCATATCGGAACTAGGGTTTAAACTCTGGGAGAGATTCCAACGGAGAACGAAGCCTAAATTTCATCTTTTCTAATTCTTCGTGGGATTTCCAATCATTGTGGATAACTCTTGTTATTTTTCTGGATTTATATGAGGATTTGAACGTTATCATTGGTTTATAATCAGCAATTGGGTTTGATCTTTTCTATCCCTTTCTTCTCAATTGTTTGCTTATTATCCATGTTTAGCTTTGGTCCCATAATGGCTTTTGGTTCAGTCATGAACTAAACTCCATTATGGGATTCTAACGGATTTTAATATATAGTTTAATTGTATGCTTGATGGCTGGACTGTTTGACATATCAATTGGAATTTCTATCATGGTTGTTTTTCATGCATGAATGCTTGATCACCATTCGTTTTCAGTACTTGTATGGAATTGACAATGAACATGCGAGTATGGATTATAATCATGATAGCATACGTATATGGGGTTGTTTTGCATGGCTTATGTATTTCGTGAATTAGATAGACATATACTAATTCGCCGTATGAGTTAATATAAGGGCTTGTGCTTAAATTCAGTATAGTTGCAATTTCACATAAACATATAGTGATTTTAGTTATATTGATGATTACATGGTGTTTATCGCTTGTGGATACTGTGTGAGTAGGTCATAGCGCATTGAAAAATGGCTATGACTATTTTAGTGCTCTTGGCTACTTTTTTGTGATATGTAAACAATCTTGCATGATGGTGGCAATTAGATGAAGTATTAAATGAAGTTAGGATCCCATTATTTCCAGATTTGATTTAATACATTCTCATTTTAGTTATTATTTGCATTTAGAATAAATTCACAATTATAATAATTAGTTTAAGCATATAAAAATAGTGATTTAGTTGATGCATAAGAGTTTAAATTAAACAACTTTCTCTGTGGGACGATACTCTACTTACTTTGTTACTTGTTGACACATGTATGCTTGCATGAGTTAGAGCACTTTTGTTAGAACTGAAAAAGAGGCAACAAGTTTTTGGCGCCATTGTCGGGGAAAGGCGTTTAAATTTAAATAATTATCATCAATTT
Organism: Panax quinquefolius; assembly: GCA_020205615.1. Taxonomy (NCBI): domain Eukaryota; kingdom Viridiplantae; phylum Streptophyta; class Magnoliopsida; order Apiales; family Araliaceae; genus Panax; species Panax quinquefolius. The sequence goes on from CM035163.1 coordinate 106,936,504, forward strand.
TAAGCTATATTGTATGACTTAGACATATCTAATCTTATCTCATTTCTATTTTTGTTTTGTCTATGATTTCAGGTACTTGTAGATTTTTATGCACACGCGATCATCTAATTCTGAATTAATACCAGCACAGGATAACATTAACGGAAAAGGTTGGAAATCAAGTGTGCGGAGAAATTTACAAGCTCAGTTGGAAAGTATTATATCTGACATGGCAGAAGAACAAAGAGAGGAGCACAAGGCTCTAAGAGATTATTCTATGCCGAATATAAATGGACTATAGTCGAGCATAGTCAGACCGATAATAGCAGCAAATACTTTCGAGATTAAACCGGGCACCATTCAGATGGTGCAGAATTCAGTACAATTTGGGGGTGCTGCTACGGATGATCCGAATGAACACTTGTTGAGTTTTATCGAGATTTGTGATACATTCAGATACAATGGTGTGACGGAGGATGCTATCAGACTTAGGCTATTCCCATTCTCATTGAGGGATAAGGCGAGAAGTTGGCTACATTCTTTGCCGTCAGGGTCAATCACTACATGGGAGGACTTAGCACAAAAATTCTTAGCCAAGTTTTTCCCAATGGCTAAGACTGCAAAGATGAGGATAGCTATCTCTCAGTTTGAGAAACAACAGGGCGAGTCCTTATATGAAGCATGGGAGAGATATAAAGAGATGCTGAGGAAGTGTTCGCATCACGGAATGTCGGATTGGATGGTAATCAATACATTTTACAATTGATTGGGTTGGCAATCGAGACCTATTGTAGATGCAGCTGTATGAGGGGTATTATGGGCAAAGAGCTATGATGAGGCCTATACACTTATCGAGACTATGGCTGCAAATGATTTTCAGAATCCTACATCTCAGATGCCACAACCCATGGTTGCAGGTTTGTTGGAGGTAGATGCTATTACGCAGTTGTCAGAACAAATGGCAGCTATGGCAAAGAAAATAGATACACTAGCAGAGAGCAAAGTGAAAACAGTTTCCTTCGTATGTGAGATTTGTGCGGGGTCACACTTGACAGATCAGTGTGCTATTAGCTCAGAATCGGTACAATATATAAGTAATTACAGGAAAGACCAAGGACAGTTTCAGAACATATACCACCCCAACAACCGTAATCATCCAAACTTCAGTTGGTCTAATAACCAAGGGAATCAGCAAAATCAGTTTCAGCCGAATCAACAATTTCAATCACAGCCATCTCAGTCACATTTTACACCAAAACCACCGTTTTTGTCGGGATTCTCTCAACAACAACAACATCATACCCCAGCTGCACCTCAGTAAGAGAAGAAATCAGAAGTTGAGGAGATGATGTTGAAATACATGGCAAACACAGAGGTAATGATCAAAAGCCAAGCAGTGGCTATTAAGAATTTGGAGACTCAGATGAGGCAAATGGCGAGCATGCTTAACAACAGGACCCAAGGTTCTTTGCCAAGTAATACAGAGTTAAATCCAAGAAGAAATGAGAAGGAACAGTGCCAAGCGATTACATTAAGATCTGGGAAAGATCTTGCAGGTACTGCAAGTCGTGCCCCCCCCCGCATGATTACACCAAGGAGCTGCTTGCAGGGCACCTTGAAAGCGTGAAGCAGTGTGATTGGCCGAGAGGAAAATCGACAGCGATTACGAGGTACAACAGGAAGAGAAGGATAAATCAAGGTCAGTTGAGAATCCTATGAGTTCAGTACCACCAGTTCACCCTCGAGTTCCATATCCGCAAAGATTAAATAAGTAGAGGGAAGATAAGCAATTCAGCAAGTTTCTGGAGGTCTTTAAAAAGATGCAAATCAACATACCTTTTGCCGAGGCATTGGAACAAATGCCAAGCTATGCAAAGTTCATGAAGGGTATATTATCAAGGAAGAGGAGATTAGATGAATTTGAGACAGTAGCCTTGACAGAGGAATGCAGTGCAGTGCTTCAGCAGAAATTACCTCCAAAGCTGAAGGATCCGGGCAGCTTCACAATTCTGTGCACAATCGGGAAGATGAGCTTTAGTAAGTGTTTATGTGATATTGGGGCAAGTATAAATCCGATGCCCTTGTTAGTATTCAATCAATTGGGGTTGCCGGATCCAAGGCCGATAAACATATCATTACAGCTAGCTGACAGTTCTATCACGTATCCGCGGGGAATTGTTGAAGATGTGTTGGTAAAGGTGGACAAATTTATCTTCCCGGCTGACTTCATCATCTTAGATTACGAGGAAGACAAAAGCATACCAATCATATTGGGGAGACCATTTTTAGCCACATGCAGGACTTCGATAGACGTGCAAAAAGGGGAACTCATGATGCGTGTACATGATCAGGAGGTTACCTTTAATATCTTCAAAGCAATAAAGTTCCCAACAGATGAAGAAGAATGCTTCCTAGTTGACTTGGTGGATCGGGGCCTAAATGATGAGGTACAGAAATCGACGAATTATGAACCGTTGAGGTATGTAACTGGTAAAAATTCAGATTTGGAGGTAAAGCCATTGTCGAAAGTACAAGAATTTAATGTGAGGGGTGAGGTGGTCAGGCAAGATGTCACCTCAATTCTCCCTTTGACGTGAGATTCAGAGACAGTCAAGCTAATTGACTATAACTTAGCACTTGATGGGAGGCAACCCACTATTTCTATCTCTATTTTCTTTTTATTTATTCAGTTTAGATTGTTTTAGTTGGTTCATCTTTAATTCATTATTGATAGTTTGTTAGATTTGCATAATTGAGTGTGTAGCAAGATTTGCATTGAGAATGTTTGAAATGGTGTGTAGCAAGATTCTTTGGGCATTGATTCATGCCTTAACAGTGTAAATTAATGTCTATGTAGGTATCAACAATTGAAGTCATCACTGATATGCAGTTTGGAGTTGAACATTAGCGGTTGCAAATAACGTGAGATCGCGTGGTAGTCGCAAAGAATGCAAAAGATAAATGCGCGCTACCGCAAGGCTGTCGATCGAAGCATAAATCACCCTCGGCCATACCGCTCCAACACACATGAACACCCACGCTATAGCGTCGACATAACGGACTTAGCGGTTTAAAAGTTTAAAAACATGATTGAGATCAGTTGGGCTCTCATTTAAAAAAAAAGAAACAGAAGCGCAATTACCGTGCTCTCTCCAAAATGCACGTCTCTTCTCTGTATCGGTTACAAATTCAAGCCATCAATCTCTACACCACGTGATTATCCACGATTTCTTCCACGTTCTACATCTACCCACGTCTCATCACTGCAGTATAAAGCTAGGGTTTTTGATTCGATTTGTAGAAACGATTTGGAGGTTATCACATCATAAGCTATCATTCATTCTTAGTCAATTCATCTCCATTATCTCTATCAAAGAAAATGGGTCCAAAAAGAGCTCGCTCCGCTTCATCTTCCTCTGGCAGTCAAGGGGAAGATATTGTCGACCACAACAATTTTTTGTGTTTGGAAGCCCAACAGGAGTATTACAGAATTGTGGCAAAGTCGTTTGTCAAGGAATGAGGTTTCAAACTGAAGGGGCAAGATGGTCAGTTATGTGCCATGATTCACGAGAGAGGCTGGGGTGGATTGACTGCCACTCCCACGCCCATTCCGATGAGCATAGTCCGCGAGTTCTATGCTAATGCTAAGGTCACCATAAGTGGTATCTCTATGGTTCGCGGGTTCGAGATAGACTACAGACCCTCCGCCATTAGAACCATTTTCAGACTCACGGGTACACCGCCAACAGGGGCTGCCAATTGGGTTACCGGTACACATATGGAAACAGACTTGGAATTGGTGATTGCTGAGTTGTGCGTGCCTAGCACGAAATGGACGTATAAAGCTGGCATAAATCAGCCTCGCATATTCCCAGTCGCAGCCTTGAACCGATATGCAAAGGCGTGGAACCTGTTTATCTGTGGCAAGTTAGTTCCGTCTGCTCACCAGCATGAAATAACCACTGAGCGGGCTATCATTTTGTGGGGCATCATCAAAGGCAAGTACATTAACGTAGGCCACCTGATTCATCAAAATATGCTGCGTTATTTGCGGGGGAGCACTACTGGGAGTATTCCACATGCATCTGTAGCAGCCATGCTTTGTACCCAACAAGGAGTCCCGTGAAATAACGAGCAGCTGCAGAACCCGAGCCACGACATCACTCATGCAACTATTGCCAAGTTCAAGGATTGGACAGGTGGTGAACCGCATCCGAGAGGATTAGGTTTTATCATCCAGCCCACATTCCTAGAGCCATCACAACAGCCCTCTCAGACAGATGAGGCGGGCCCATCCACGCAAGCACCTGCTGCCCATGGTGATCGCCAGCTCTAAAGGTTTGAGCGAAAAGTCGATGCCATGTATGATAATTTCGGAGCGTTTGCGACGGGACTCACGAGGGCCTTGGTCGAGGCTTTTGCTCAGCAGGGGACGATGCTCGAGTGGCCTCAGTTCGGGACAGCAGTGCTATATCCACCACCAGATTCACCACCCGAGGAGGGTGGTACCACTGATCATTAGGGGAGTTTTTCTTTTACCCTTTACCTTCATTCAATGGGGCATTGAATATTATAAGTTTGGGGGTATTGGGGTAATATGATAGTTGCATGTAGTTTTTGCATGAGTAGTTAAAAATTTTGCATGTTTATTTGTCATGTTGCATGTTTAGTTTATTTGTTTATGTGTTAGAATTTTTTTTTTGTTTTAGTTAGTTTGCATGTCTCACAAAGTTCTTGCTTTGTGGAAATTTTTGTCTAGCCAATGATGATAGTGAATTTTGAAAGATTTTTTTGAGTATGTTGGATAACATGAACCTAGCTATAGTGTTTTACACGATGTAATTCATTTTGCTGTTTAAATGCTTTCGGTTTGCATGAATGTGTTCACAATCACTTGAAGGCATAAGAATGATATGTTGCATTACTCGATAGAAAATGTAGTGTTAAAAAGAGAATTATGTGGAACATGGATGTAGACTTATAAAACATTGACTTTCAAACTTTGGGAAAACATGTTGCTATTTGTTTCGGCTAGAAAAAAAAATATGATTTTTAAATTTTCAAATATATTTTAATTATATGTATCGGGTGATATGATAAACGATTGAGTCATCAATGCAATGGAACATGATGTTGGATGTGATCATATGATCGTCAGCCCACTATGGTGAGATGTAGTATGACAACGTCATAATCATGACGCCATAAAAGGATTTTTGAGATTTCTTTGAGATATGAGAATATATATATATATATATACGTATATGTATATTTCGATTGATGTTCGAATTGTTGTAGAAATTTATGCTATTTGATTCAGCTAGACGATTATTGAATGATGTTCATGAAATTCAAACATTTCTTAAGAAGTTTTTCCAAACCAAATTGTTTTGGTGCGGATTCAGATGTTAAAATGCTGAGATGAACAACCCTTTTATAGGGGATTACGCGGAGGCGTTTAGATGTTTGTGCACAATACATGGTACGAAGGGCTGATCACCCTAAGTATGGGGAGTCCCTACAGTATTACTATTAAGGTTAAAGTTGAAAGATTACTTGTAACCGTGAACATAGTTCGTGGTTTTGTGACCCTCAGTTACATCTCTAAAAACTGAGAAGAACAAACCTATTATGGGGGATTTATTTTTACGCGATGCGTTTAGATGTTTGTACACAATACATCGTACAAAGGGCTTAACACCCTAAGTACGGGAGTCCCTATAGTCTAATGACTGTTAAGGTTTAAGTTGAAAGAGTACTTATAACCGTGGACATAGTTCAAGGTCTTGTGACCCCTCAGCATGATTTGAAATTTTTTAAATTCCTGAGTTATTCATACTGCTTCCCAATTATTGAGCAATTGTGGAAGATTCTTGCTATTCTAAAAGGCGAATGTGGTAAGGATGATATTCCTTAGAAAGAAGCAAGTCGTAGAATGCGACATTGAATGATGAATATATTGAATAAGTGAGAAAAGAAATTTTGAAATGAGAAGGAGATGAGTTATCAAAGAATAATGTAAAACTTTTAATAGAAAATTTTAATAATTGTAGAAAGATCTTTGTGGAAAGAAAGTTGTTATAGAACCCAATGAATGAATAAAGTACTAACGTAAAATCTATTTTTATAGATTGAATGAATGAAGATTAATAAATAAAATTCCGAGGACGAAATTCTTAGAAGAAGGGGTGAATGTAATATCCCAAGTGTTTATGATAACGATCCTTAGAAAAGGAAATGAATGGGTTAAAAAATATATAATACTCAAAATATAATTGAGTTCAAGTGAAAGTTATGAAATAAAACTTACAAGAATTTATTATCAAGAATGGTGGGAGTAGGAAATATAAAACCTATATTAAGATAATGTGTTTAAGTTATTCAACGAAGAGATTTGATGAAAACCTGAGTAAGGTAGGGTTTCGGTGATTCCGAGGACGGAATCCTTATAAGAAGGGAAGGATGTGACAACCTGAATTTTTGAAAATTATTAAAATAAGAATTTAATAAATAAAATTCTTATTATGATATGAGAGAGTAATGTATGTTACATATAAATGTAATATGTTAATATGTTACGATTGTGAGATCGTAAATAATTAAAATATTTATCAAGTAAAATAAGTATTTTAGTTGAAATATTTATGGATTAAAATAAATATTCAATGAAAATTATTATGGAATAATTTATTTAAGTATGATGATATTAAATAAATTGATGATAAATAATTTTATAATTTGTGCATAATTATTACGTTAATGTGGTGGTGATTTTCTAATTTAATTAAGTAATTAAATTAGAGGATTAATGATTATTAAATAAAATTATAATTATATTGGCTAAATAGAAGTTATAATTTTATTAGTAATGTTTAATTGGATTTATTAATGAATTGAGATTAATTCAATTCAAATAGTTAATGGGTGTGACAAGAGTATCATATGATAAGAAGGATTGCTAAAAAAATTTGAAAAAAAAGAGATTTTGGGTGCTAGCCAAACATGGCTTAGTGACCCTTTGTTATTGTAACTGATAAGCCATAATGCATACGCATTATGTTTATATCAGTTATATGGATATACGTGTTTTGTTCCTAAAGCCTAAGAATAAAGAAAAAAGAGTGTTGGAGAAGAGAGTTAGAGAGCTTTGAGAAGAAGCTTGGAGGAATCAAGGAAGAAGAAGAAGGTTTCTCATCATCTAATCAAGTTTAAGAAGAATCAAAGGTATTCATCTAGTTCTAAAATTCTAATTTATAGTTTCTTAAGTTCTTCACTTAAAAAGCTATTTTGATTGGGTGATTTGAAGAGATGTTGTATATATATATGTGTATGGGTGTATAATCTGGTATATATAGTCTCTTTAATTGGTTCTAGAGTAATCAAAATCATAAGAATATGTTAAAGATGAAAAACTTGGGTTTTGATGGCATATGTATATTTTAACTTATGTTGGAGTCAAAATTGATAGATAGAATCTAAAATTGATGATAAATATTGTTAGTATGTTGAAAAACGAAAACAACCCAAGTTGAACGAGTCAAAACAGATGTAAAACGAATTCACAATGAATAATTTCGCTATAAATGTCAAAAGAAAAAGAAATAGTGAAATTAAAAGTTGTAATCTTGATGGTTTATGTTGTTTATGTGGTTAGAAACGTGTTAAAAACATTAGTTTCTGATTCTATAAACATATTACTATGACACCCCCAAATCTAGGTACTTCATTCCCACAAGACTTGGTGTTCACTATCCATTCATTCATATCTATCTACCCAAGTATAATAAAATTTTATGATAAATCCTCCCTTTAAATAGGGTTACATCATTAAATAAAAATCTTCCTAGGTTGTCTAACCTTAAACATCATTAAAGTGCAGAAATAAAATTATTACATCACATCATTAAGTAAAAGTCTATCATCAAATTAAAAGTCTAATCATTATAACAATAATCAAAATTACAAGTCTTCATCACTTGTACATTTTTCCCTTTGCTTTGCTAGTTGTAGGTTCATCTACATTCTCAACTTTAGCTGTAATAATAATATTTATGCAAGAATGAGCAAAAAATTGCTCACTAGATATAGTAATGAATCAACAGGAGAATAGTAATAATAACTGCCAATGAATAGGCTCATCAAAACTGAATATTACTCTATCAATGATAACCAAAGACTGGAATCAAAATATGGAATATAAATATCTGAGGGTCATATAAGACCACGAACTATGTCCATAGTTGCGAGTAATCTTTCAACTCCAACTTTAACAGTCATAAGACTATAAGGACTCCTCGTACTCAGGGGATCAGCCCTTCGTACAATGTATTGTGCACAAAAATTTCAAAGCTAAACATAACTTATCCCCTAATAATAGGGTTGTTCATCTCAGTATTTATAGTACAAGTCCGTACCAAAGAAAGTTTGGTTTAGATGAGCTTTCAAGGGTAATTTGAAGTTTAACGATCATCAACTAGAGGACTAGTTGACTCAATAGTGTTTCATAACATAAGAGTTGATCAATAGTAAGATAATATGGAACAATGAATAAGTGTAAGCGAACTAACTATATCTTGAACTCATGCTTAGAAACAACTACATAGCATAAGTATTGAATGACAATAATCCTTGCTTGAATAATATTAAGCTAGGACTATGAATTATTGAATATACATTAAGTAATAGCAAGCTAAAAAAATAAAGCTTGCTCATTATGAGAATAGCATGTGTCGAGTAAATGAACTAAGATAATTCAACATTAGAAATTAGAATTCAAGAAAATTGCATTCATAGTACATGAAGGACAATAAAGAAACTTGTCTAACAATAAACAAGTTAGAATACATCAATAAATATTGGAATTCAAAACTTGTTCGAATAAAGTTAGAGTCATAGCTAGCTTGTTCAAATAATGATTAAGAATACAAGAGTTCGCTTAATGAAAATTTAAAGTAAGAAACTTGCTCAACTTAAATGTAGAGTTAGAAAACTTGCCTCGAGCGTAAGTTATAAAATTAAACTCACGTTCACCTACACATAGGTTTTGAGCCACAATACCTATTAGATATGCTAACATACCATAACATGCACATTTCAAGCTAAACTTATCATTTTAGCACAAGTCTTATGCTACTATACAAATATCAGAAATTTTAAGTGTTAACCTTCACAACACCCGTTTACTATTCATCATGCTCACTAAGTCTAATATACCACGTTTATTACTTACTAGTCATTTGAAACTTTAAATTTACTAACCACATAACATAACTCTGTTTTAACCTTGTTGTTATGTGTTTATCATACTAACATATCATTGGACCAAGGTATGTTGCTATCCCATAACCAGAGCGACAGTAAGTCAATGTCCCAAACTGTAGTATGGGCGCAATTGTGTGCATACACATGCCTAGGGCCTACAAGGCAATTGCAAGATTTTGCAATTTTTGCTTGCATTTCAGGGCAATTGCTGGCAATGTACCTGTATGAAGGTAGAGACAACTATGAACAATAGCCGACTTTAGCCCAACAAACACGAATTTCACCCACTAGACAGTGATATTACCACAAACAATTGATATAAAACTATCATAAACATGTTTGCCAACATATTCCTCAACATAGAACAATTTAACATCAACTAAAACTAGTTTAATTTCTCAAATTTCATGTTTTCATGCAAAACTCAATTTTCTTGACATTCATCTCAAAAATTAACATTGTAAACACAATTCCTGTCCAAATTACTTCGTTCAAACTATGTTATGTTCATTTCTTAATGAACTAGCATAAACAAGCTTCAATTTGCAATTTAACATACGAATTGATCATCAAAATTGATGGTTACCCAAGCCATATGCAAAATACAACACTGTCATTATTTTCCTACTATTATCCGAAATTAGCATGCAATTTCCTTGTTTAAGCATAAACTCTAGCATTATATCACATATCCACCATAATTTAGTTACATAACAACAATTTTGAAAGAATTAGAATTCACAGAACTTAAACAAAACTTTACTGTATATTCATATATGTATATATATATATATATATAATACAAAGGTTAGATAAAATACCTTCAATATGCTTGCTAATCCTTGCAATTACAGACAATTCTCTCAAGTTTCACTCTCAATTCTCAATTCTCTGAACTCTCAGACTTAGCCAAGTATGTGTAAAGAAAACTGATATACGTAGTAATATAAAACTGATATAACCTTAATACGCTATTAAACACAATATCAGTTAGGTTATAATTATATTATATTTATTATTTTAATTTGTTTTATATATTCTATTTATATTATTAAAATTCAAAATTTAAAAATTCAAAAGCCATAAGGCTTTGTTTGTAAAAAACCTTTAAACATTTAAAGACTTAATATATTAAGCCTTGTTTGACAAAACTAAATTAAACCCATTAATTTATTTTAACAACCATTTAGTTAATAATATATAATTACATCTTATTTATTTGGATTTCTATATCCAACATAAATCAAATAAATCAATCACATACTATATTTTAAATAAATTTACCATTTAAACAAATAACACCAAACTATAAATTCATTATAATTTTATTTAATAATTTAATATACCATTTAAATTATTAACTCAAAACAACAATATACACCTCATGTCATATTACAACTCTTCAGAATTATAAATTAATTTAATTCGAATATTATCTAATAAATTTAGATTCATAAATATTTACTAACAACCATCACATCAACAAAATATTTATTCAACAATAAACACCTCAAATAAATATTTATACAATTAAATAAATATTTAAAATTACAATTTGAAATTTCGGATTGTTACAATTACATCTTGGGTAGGTTAGTATGGTTGTTAGAAAGGAGTTTGTATGTGACGCCCCCAAAATAGGTATACATCACCTATTCTGAGTTGTCAATACGTGATGCGAAAACAACTACAACTTTATTATTACAACAAGAAAAGCTGTGAGTTTGAATACAAATATTATCTTCTGATAATATCTATACTCAAATAAATCCTCATCACATTTATTGATACATTATTTTACAAAAATGGTGAGGACTACTAAACAATTCTTTCTAAAACCTTCATTCCATACCCCACTTGCTCGCTATATTCTCGCCTCTTGAGAAGAAAAATGGAACAAAAAGGAAAAGGGTGAGCTCAACTAGCCCAAAGAAAAGAATATTATGACTAAGATAATATACAACAAATTATCGTTAGTCTTCAACAGGAAAAATCTAATAGAATACAATAGACAACAAATTTTAAATCAATATTCGCAATGGAAATAATAATTCATTAGAAGAGTTAAGTAGAGAATGCAAACTACTATCTTCTATGTATGAATTTAAAAGTTCATCGCTCATCTTTTATCCTGTAACATCAATCAATATACATCTCGAATCAAATATTCATCTTTGCACTCTGAGGCCAAAGATATTCATCAATTAGTCATGTTCATCTAAACACTGCTCATCTTTGCACTGACTACCAAAGATATTCTTCAGAAATCATTCATCTTTGCACTGAGCCAAAGATATTCAATAATATCATCATTTATAGACCAAGATGATGAAAAATATTTTTAAAAAAACGAATCCAATGAAAGAAAATGACAAGGATTAAGGATTAAGGATTCGTACTTTGTTTTATCCACGTCCAAAAATACCTCCAAAATAATCATAGGGGTGTAAAATTCAAGAATGATCAAAACATGGATACTGAATCAAAGCTAGTATCCGAATAGATATTTTAGACGAAAAGAAAAATTTTCATTTTTCTAATAGTCTTAAATGATTCGTGAATAGTGCCAGATATCGTGAATAAAGTTGATACTTGAATAGTAACTCAGACACCAAAAGATAGAAATTTCACAAAAAACATCTTCACGCTTAATGAATAGTACTCGTGAATAGTAACTCATGAATAGTAACTCGTGAATAGTAACTCGTGAATAAGTAACCCCACATGAAAAAAAGTTCCAAATTTGATAAAAGTTCCAACCAATATTTCAAAGATAATGATATTGAAGAAATAATATCATTTGAGAAGAAAATAACATCCCTTACCTCGAAAGATTAGTACTTCTAGCTGGAATACCGGGTATAGTGCTGAAGGGAACTTGCACCGTCTAACAATACTCAAAGTATACTCAAAATACTCACAAGAATACACTCGATAATATAGAGAGAGAAAAACTGATTTACGGTGTGTTTTCAATTCTAACCTAAGCATCCTATTTATAGGAAAATGCTTAGAACACCAAAGCAGAAAATTTAATATAATATTATTATTTATAATAAAATTTCCTACACCAACCTTCCAAGAACTGAATTCAGCTCATTCAACCCACATGTGTAACACACCATAATGAAAAAACGTTTTTCTAATTTTAAATATTTTAAACTTCCAAAATCAATTATTTGAACTTGAACTTCAATAATTCATAATAAATAGCCCTTTCATCAGAAAATTCGAATCACGCGAGTTTTATAGGAAATTCAATTATCTACAACTTTGCGTAGAAGAAAGTTTTTCCAAATTCCAAATAGAAATTGACCGAAATCCACAAGCCAAGCGATTTTACGTATAATCAAATTTCATTCGATAAATGGGGTCCACCGACATGTTTAACATGTTTTAAACATTTATTGCAACAAAAATACTCTTCCTCCTCGTATACTCATATATCCCACATTCGTTGTAAAAATATCACCATTATTATATTATTAAAATATAATAATATATTTAAATGAATTATTTTATCGGAAAAAGATAAAATTTTAATTTTCAACAATTGTCACATTAAAATTTTCTCCATCTATATCCACATAAAATCAATATTTTCCTCATCATATGAATCAATAATTAATTATTCACAAATAATATTACGAATCACAATATTGACAACCCGGCGGTTTCCAAGAAAGAGGGGCTTTTCAATAAGAATTTCTTCTTCTTGGCGCCAAGAATTAGGTGACCAAACCTCTCCTTAGATGTAACTTTCTAGACATTGCCAATAATGTTATCTAATAATATTATTCAGATAATATGAATTATTGCTTTGATAATGAAAAATCTTGTGTAATGACAATTATTGAAACAACAAAGAATATAAAATATCAACGCAGCAATTATTAACTCAATAAAATCTTGAATAAGAATTATCGTAACCATTATTGAGTAGTGCCTTCTTCGTAAGAATCAATAATTGGTGCAATACTGGTGTCTTCTTGTGTTTTAACCACCGGGTATTTTAACAATTAACGGTAAATAACTAAGCCGTTATTTTTAAACCACTTATATTTGTCGTTTTCTTCATCCAATCGCTTTCAGTTATGGGGCCCACATACATCAAGCTACTGTCATTTAATATTCCTCGACAAAGATCTGAATATTCCACGACCAAACGAATATTCCCCGACAACAATGAATATTTTATAACCACTTGCTTATTTTAAAGTATTTATGTATTTTACCCCTAACTATCCACATTAATCAAATCAACCCTTACTATTTTAAAATAATAAATAGAGAAAATTAAATTTCATTAATAATAAGTTGGGGTCTTACATTGTAGGCCTAATTTGGATTTCTGTAGTGTTCGAGATCATAATTCGCAAACTAGCAGAAGGGACCCCCGCCCCGGTGGGCTACCCTAGTGTAAAAACCCATACAGAAGGGGGGGGGGGTGTGTGGTCTTTTGCAAAATTTTGAAAAAAAAACTGACCGGACATGTTTTACTAAAACAAGCATAACGTTTTCATACGAACTCCTATTGAGGTGATTCAAGATTATCCGAAACGAGGACGAATATACCTACAACTTTTATTCTTTAAGTTATTGAATTTGAGGTCGGGAGCAGAGGTCAAAATGGTCATCTTTAGAACTATTGTGTTTTCAGAGGCAATTAGGGGGTGTCGGGCATGCACTTATGCAAGTGTAGTGCTCTTGACGATAAAAGATATTGATCTAAGTTATAAAACATGAATTTTAGTAATCATAATGATGCTTAAGATTAATAAATAATGTATTCAATAAGTTATAGAAGCATAGTAAGCATAATCAAGAGAGACAAATCGGGCGTGCGACGAATAAACGTCAAAACGCCGTGATAAGTGTTAATGAACGTAAAAAGTGATTTAAGTCAAATGAAATGAATATTATAAAATATGAAATGGGTTTAATATAAAACCAATAATGATTCCTATGACAACCGAGATTTTATAATTTAATTTTAATATTTATTAGATTAAATAAATATTTTTCGATGAATTAATTATTAGATTAAATAATTAATTAATGAAGTTGTGGTAGATTAATTTAATTATATGTGTTATATTTATTAAATTAATGTGAAGAATCTTTATTATTCAAGTAGGTATTTAGTATGTATTTAATAAATGAGAAATTTAATTATGTGACTACGTGAATTAATAAGAAATTATTATATTTTCTTTAAATTAAATTAAACAAGATATTTGATTAATTATTTAATTGGGTGTGACATTTTCAAACTATAGTATAAGAGATTAATTAAAATAATTAGAAGGGTTACTTATGTTTCAAGCCAAACGAGGCCTTATGAGGAATTGAAATTTATTAAACCACGATAGATTAATCGACCTCAATCAATAAGCAAAAATGTTCAACCTGGTTCCTTTACGTATTTTCAATTAAGATTTCAATTTGAGAGTTCAGAGAGAATTCAGAGAAGCATTGAGAAAATTGTGAGAGTCAAGAAGAATCTGAGAAGGAACTTCACTCTTATTCATTCGTAATAGGGTAATCTCTTCTTCCCCAAATCTCAAACTTACGTTGTTTAAGTTTTCGGCTTTCAAGTTTCTGTTAAATTCATGTAATTGGAAAGAGTAATAATTATGTGTATATATGTGATAAGATGTTGTTATAATATGTTTTAATATATATTGTATGGTTCCATATCATCAGTTTCATAATATTATAACGTATATTGTTGCTACAAAATCTATAGAGTATAGAAATATGGCCATATGGCCCTTATACGTAAATTTAATATGCCAAAAATATATTTTCTCATAAATTTTACACCTTTATATAATTATGTATGTTAAAACGAAGAAAACAAACCTTGAATGGGCAGATTTGGTGTTATAACGAACCCATGATGTTAATTTTTATGTTTTGTGTTCAAAACCTTCAAGAATAGTGAAATTACATGTTTTGATTCTGTAATTATGTGTTTTAACTTGTTAAAATCATGCTAGAAGGGTTGAGTAGCAGTTATTTGTGTATTATTACATGTTTGGGTATGTCTAATTTCGTGTAAAAATAATTTTAATTGGAGGTTTTGCCATGTTACGCAATTTTGCGAATCATGAATCGAAAGTAGAGTTTCAGCCATACGCTGACTCAACTCCATGCCTTAAGTCCTGGCAACAGAAGCGCCATCACTGCCTTGGCGCCAGAGTTTAAGCCATAATGCCACTGCCGCCAAGAATAAAGTTTAACGGTGGTAGCCATATTACACTTAGCAGATTGTCCATAAATGAATTTTTTTTAAGTGTCCAAGTTTAGAAATGTGATAGTAACCAAATCCAAGGAACATACAACTATGTTAGACGTATAACGAGACGTTAAGATAAATTCTGAACATAGTAAAAACACAATTATGTGCGAATTGAATTATTGAACATATGGTTAGCTTATTATTCATAAAGTGTAAATTATGCGTCAATGAATGAAGAAATTTGATCAAGTATGGTCATAATCAAAGTTAGACAAAGAAAGTGAACTTGTGATGACTAGTTACGTTATAATTGACTGGTATTGTGAATGTAAATGATATATAGGATTTAAATCAAGGAACGTGTATAAATTAACGTGTAATATACTCACGAGGCAAGTTTCCTAACCCTACTCGTTATCATTATATGAGTTTATAAGTTTATCTCTTTACATTGAGCAAAATTCTCGTTATTATTGATCAAGTCCATTTTGTTATATTAAAGTATATTAATCTTTCAAAGTATGATTCTGTTATACAATATTTATTCTATTGTATGTCTCTTGAGATTTCTATTCGATTTAATTATCAGATACTGTTGAACCTTGTTAGACTAGCAAACCCTTAATGATTCGACTAGTCCATAGTTGATGAGCGTTCTAAATTTTAGAACCCTTGTTGAATTATCCAAACCAAACTTCCTTTGGTGCGGACTCTAATGTTAAACTGAGATGAACAACCCTGTATAGGGGATTACTTATGCATTAGCGTTAAGATATTGTGCACAGTATAGTACTAAGGGCTGATCCCCCTAAGTACGAGAAGAAGAGTCCATAGTTTTATAACTGTTAAAGGTTTCAAGTATAAAAACTTGACAACCTAGGACATAGTTCAAGGTCTTATAACCCTCAGAAGTTCTTTTGTTTCTTGTTATTCATTCTTGATTCAAAAGCTGAGTTTTCCTATTTTAGAAGTCTTTGATTTATTCGCATGTTATTATTCATTTGTTATATTGTTATACTTGTGGGAAATCGTGCTCACTCTTGCATAATAATAACATTGCAGTTAAGGACGAAAGATCTGACGAGCCTTCCACTAGTAAAGGCAAGGGCAATGTTAACAAATGAAGAAGTCTTGTTGTTACTATGTATTTAAATTTAGACTTGATGTTGTTTAAGACTTGTTATTTGTTTATGATTCCGCACAGATGTTTAAGGTTAGAGTGACCTGGGACTGTATTTATTATGCAGATGGTGTAACCCTTAAGGGGAAGATTTATTTATTTATTTCTATCTATTGCATGGTTTGGATTTATTTATGGGTAGATAGATAGATGATATTTGAACAGTGAACACCAAATCCTGTGGAAATGGAAGTACCAGGATTTGGGGGTGTCACAATTCCTAGCAAGATTTAAACACTTGAATGAATTTTGAATATTACATAAGTCGAAAAGTTAACACAATCTAATTGAACATTGTGTGCTAATTAATAGGAAAGATTATGAGATGTGGAGTAGAGTTTACATTATAATTACTATGTGTTGTTATGTGACTAATAGTTGATGTGTATGATTATATAATTGTGTAGGGTACGTGAAGTGCAGATAACTGTAAGCTATTAAACTGTTATTGGTAAACAATGATCAGGGCAAGTCTTTTAGTTCCTATTTGTTATGTGAACTTGATGATGAACTGTTTTAAATATTTGTTGCAAAGAGCATGATGTGTTCTATATATATATTGAAAGTATGAAATGTTAAAGTCAATTTATGACTACGTTGATTGAATAATGAATGTTGATTGAGTAAGGAACTCAATCTTTATACTTGTTATATGAAATGTAGCATGTATGTTATATTAGTCCAATGTTTATGAGATATATGTTGATCATGTTATTATGTGCTATGTGATGCATGAAAATTGTTAGATTTTGCTGGGCTGTCAAGCTCAACCTTGCAAATAACCACTTTTGCAAGTTAAAGATTTAAGGTAAGGTTATGTGTTACGTGAAAGATATGAATCAGATGTGATACTTGAAGATTTATATACTTTGGCTGAGTTAATATTATTTGAACCATGTTTAAGGTTCCGAATAATGTCTTAATGTTGAATTGTAATATCATTTTGCGATGTAAACTCTTGTAGTATTACAATAATTCTGAGATATTTAGATGTAAATGTTGAAAGTTCTGGGAACGAGAATAGTTTGTAATAGAAAATTTTAGTTGTAATAATTTTTTTTTTAATTATTCTGCAAATTTCAATGGTTGTATTATCGTTTAATGATGTAAAATTATAGGTTGAATATATTATTAACGACCGAAGTCGAGAATTAAATTGTGTGAATTTTGGGGTCGTTACATCTATGCCTTGACAAACCGTAGGAAGACCAGTAATGAAATCCATAGTAATGTGCTCCCACTTCCATTTTAGAATTTCAAGTGGTTGCAATAGACCTTTGGCACTTGATGCTCCGCTCTGACTTGTTGACAAGTTAAGTACATTGAGATAAACTCCGCTATCTTTCTCTTCATATTGCTCCACCAAAATGTATGTCGAAGATCACGAAACATTTTGGTACTCCCAGGATGGATTGCAAATGGTGTGTTGTGTGCCTCCATCATGATTTTATACTTTAAATCAGTGTCGTTAAGAACACAAAGTCTGGAGTTGACTCGAAGTATTCCTTCTTCATCGATTCTTGATTTTGGAATAGCACCTTCTGTTAGGTTTGTAATATTCATGAAAGCAATCAAATTGCAAAATTAATGCGGAAGCGTGTAAAATCAGAGTTTAAAAAATTTACAAACCATATACCCGGATCACCCTTTATGCATAATTATTAATTAAACGAAAAGATAAAGAATAAATCATACCCTTGAAGATCGAGCTTCCTCAGGTACAAGTTCACCTCCAAATCCTTTCGCGTTCAATCTTGAATCCACCGGGTTTGGTTCCTTCCTTTGATCAACGTTAGCCACCCAAATGTTTAGCCTCTAGAGGTGATCCACCAAGGAAGAAGAAAATTCAAGAAGAAGGGGTGGTTGGCTAAACCCTAGTTTTTCTATCTCTATAGAAAAGGTGTACTCCCAACAACTTGGAATTATTACGTAGTTGTTAAAGTCAACAACCCATATCACCCATAATAAGACTCCTCTTATTTATAGATGTGGGCAACCCACCTTAACAATTAAGGAATTGGGTTTTAATTAATTAATTCTTTTAATTAATTAAGCTCCCTAATCTTATTAGGGATAATTAATTAAACTCCTTTAACTAATTTTCCTTCCTAATCCAATTAGGAATAAATGAGAGTACTTATATTAAATTAATTCCTAAACTCTTTTAGAAATTAAAATAATAATAATTGTAATAATATTAATAAGACTCCTCTTATTAATTTATATTTAATATTTCTAAAATATTAAATAATAAATATTAAGCTATTTAATTTATTCTATCACCATAGATTAAATTAAATATACTTAACATATTATTATGATTATGCCATTAACTTCTTAAATAATTATTCTTCCTTTTATGGTGTGACCCTTTAGGTTCTCCATATTAAACCTATTGTGAATAAATCAATTAGAATAATTCTAATCTTATTTAAATAAATAAATTAAATAATTAATTTATTTAAATAAATAATATTTATTCTACATATAGGATAAGCCTCCTAGCGATCAACGACTTTCCAGATAATATAGATTTCAACATTAATCATTAAAGAACCTTTGAGTAAATAGTTACCGTACAATTCAATCCTTCCACCATACAATGTCCCAATTAAATATAAGACATGGAATTACTGTCAAGTCTTATTTTATTTAATTATATGTATTTCGACCCTTAAATGCACAACTCCAAATAATGCAAATTAGAAACTCCTTTCTAATTTCATTCGCCTTAACAAGGACTACTGGTTGTCATTTATCGAATCACATAGGACATTTCTCTTCTTTTATTAGAAGTGGTAGATTCTTTATTGATCATACATTATCTCCATGTACAACTTATTATACCCAAGCATACCCTTTGATATACCCTAAGGGTCTTAAGGAATAAGTCAAAGTATAACTCATCATACACAAGATACTATGATGATCTCAAGTCCAAGGATTACTTGTACTACTATCACTATAGGAATTCCTATTGACAGTAAATAAAACTCCATTAGGTATTCCTTAGCGAGCCACGTTCGATGAACTTATTCTCTAATAAGCACCTACATACTTGCTTTAGTGTCTCCACACAAATGATCATGAGATCAATCATCCTCATCCAATGAGCAAGCAACGATGTACCAATCTATCCGGATTCACTAATCCCCAATTTAGTAATCCAATGATTGGGAACTATTTTAGTTTTAAGCTTTCTAAGAATTTAGATCTCATTAGAATGATCATCATCATTATTCTAAAAGCATTGCTTAAAACTATGGGTTTATCACATATTATAAAACAAAGATCATGTAGATAATTAAAAGCCTTTAATAATTAATACTTTTTATTAATAAATGAATAAGATTGTTACAAAGTATATGCTTTATCATCAAACATGATTGGCTTGTGTGCATACTACTTTCAATCTCCCACTTGCACTAAAGCCAATCGTCATGGTATCTCGATACTCTTCTTCTCTAAGTGACGATTATCCTCATTGTTGGATAAGCTTTAGTTAATGGATATGTAATGTTGTTCATGAGAGTCCACTATCTCTATAGTGATTTCCCATCTTTCAATGATTCTAATAATCAAATGAAAGTGACACAACACATGTTTAGATCCAAGATGAGACTTAGGAACTATTCCTAGTTCTGTAATGAACTTTTAATCCAAACAATCAACTTGCGCCTTCATTTATAGCTATATACTTTGTCTTTATCACTAAACCAAAGAACTCTTTCATTGTTTGGAACCTTTCCAATTCAACGCACTTCATGCTCAAGATAACGCTTTACCTTAAAGTGGATTTTCTCATCATCTTGGTCTCGTCTCGAAAAACTTGAGTCTGTTAAGCCCTCTAGTTTTAATTCAGACCCATCATGTATGATCACATCCTTAGTGCTGGTTAAGAACTTTAAGATGTTTTTCACTGACTCACAGTGAACTTCTCCAGAATATGACTGATCAACATCAGGTCTCATATATTTCATTGCATACATGATAATTACTCATCTGATCTCTCTTTTCAGGAGTCTATGGAGACTATTAAGAGAGATACACTCCATAGCTCATCGACATGAGACATCTCTTGGAGTTTGCCATGCTAAACGACTTTAGCATCAAATGAATATACGTTCCTTGGGTTAAGTTGAGCATCCTTTTAAATCTATCTATATAGATTTGCATCCCCAATAATGATACTCTTCCAAATCATTCGTGGAGGAATGTTTAGACAACTTTATCTTTACTGATTGTAGCACTGGTATGTCATTCCTTATCCGTAGTATATCAACATATAATATTAGGAATGTCACGACGCCCTCCATCGACCCTTTTGTACACACTAGAACTCTTACCTCATCGTATGTAACTCGGATCATCATCTTCTATGATCGCACCTCATCATCATCATCCATGATGAATCCATACCTCCTAGGTATCTTCTAGTACTATTCCGTATTTACGATTCTTTGTGGTACAATAGGTATATCTATAGGTTCCTCTTATTTGATTTATAGTGTTTTGTGGTTCTTGAACTCTTCAAGATCTATTATCCTCCCACTAGCCCTTTCAATGATAAGCACCTTTATCTTAGAAGCCGTGTTTCGTAACAAACACCTTTTTTTTTGCTAAGTAGGATTATAGAACATATACCCTAAACTTACTTTAGGATGTCCCACAAATTGTACTTGTTAAATCTTGTCCCAAGCTTATCCTTTGAAACCTTTTCACATAAGTTGGACAACCCCTTATCTTAACATACTTAAGATTAGGAATCCTCCCCATCCATAACTTTTATGGAGTCTTGAAATTTGGATTTTGAGGTTACCTTTTCGTAGATATGTAGCCATTTCTAGGACATGAACCTGAAGGATCTTTGGAATGTCGGTAAAATCATTATGGACCGCACTATGTCCAACAAGGTACGATTTTTCATTCGGATACATCAATCAATTATTGCGTATTATCGAGGATGTGTCCATTATGAGAAAACCATTTGAGATGATCTAGAAACTTATTGCACAAGTATTTATTCCTTGATCTAATCAAAGAATCTTAATACTTTGTCATTTTGTTTCATTCTCAATTCTTTGAACCTTTCAAATAATTCACAATTGTATTTCAAAGAAATACACATTCAACTCTTTGAATGATCATCTCCTTTTCTTATACTAGTTTGTTCAATTTGCAAAATTATTTTCATGTAAGTCAAGTATACAAAATTTATTAAGTAATATTCCAGTTCTATACAAAACATTATTATTATAAATAGAACAACAATTGTTCTTAATTATAATACCAAAAATTTTATTGTCCAACAATAAAATAGAAATAATATTTCTAACAAGAACTAGAATACAATAACAACTTATTGACTTAATAGATTTTCTCGTAGGCATTGCTAAACTATAAGTTTTTATGGCTAATGTGGCAACCTTTGCTACATTTCCGCATTATTAGGATTACTTATATTTGTTTAGCTTTCTACTTTTTCTTGGTCCCTTCATAAATCTATATTTATGATAACCAAAGTCGGTATCCAATACCCAAGTAGAACCTTGACTTAAAGAAAATTTTATTTTAAATCATGAACAAATTTGTATTTATAACCTAAACTTCACTAAGCTTCTTTGGTTAGCCTCTGCGCAAGATGCTTCGCAGCTTTCTTTCCAAAGGTCCGGGCTTATTGCGGTGGAAGCAAACTCCTTTGCTATCCGTGACGCTTTTGCTCTTATTATCCTTTGTTTATGCCTTTCTATTTACCTTCTTTGAATCGTTCTTCTTTTGAAAAGATCCTTTGGCCCCTACCAAGAAGACTTGATCTTTCTTGGTTGAAAGTGACTCTCAACATTTTTCAATATGTTAAGCAAATCAAATGAGGTCGATATCTAGCTTGTTTATATGAAAATTCACAACAATTGTGAAAGGAGTCCCGGAGTGAGTTCAAGATCAAATCTTGCTCATCTCTCCATCCATGAAAAACTCGTTGTCCTAATTGATCAATCAAATTGATAATGTTAAGGACTTTTTATCTCATCTACTATAGTGCCATTGGCCATTCTAGATCTAAGAGCTCCTTAGATATCCGATATCTATCGATCCCTTCTTTCCTCACCATCAACTACTTGACGTGCGGAGTATAGTAGAAGTATCCATAGTTTCAGTGGACGACGAAGCTTGTTACTAATGGATACGAGCATGATGCATCGAGCCAATCGCGTGCATCATCTTGCCACTTTCTAAAAGTAGCAATGTCTTCCTCAGAGGCATTATGCGCAACCATTCTTGAGGATAGGCGTATTATGGACATAAGATAGCTTTTCACTATGAGAACTATTCTCAAATTCCTTAACCAATCCGCTTTAATTCTTGGCCCGATTAATTTAGCATCTAATATGCTTCATGATGATAGTAATTTTAGACATTGTAAAATTCTCGTAAATGAATTGATAATTAACAACATTTTAACATACATTCTTTTATTAATTACCAAAATAATTTAGGTCTTGTTTTAAATTGGTATCTCCCACTATTTTCTTCAAACTATATTACCTCACTTATATAGTTCTAAGCAAAAATCTAATTAAAGATTTGCTAGTGAGAATAAGGATCCCATTTCAAATGTATATAGCCTTGTGGTGACACAACAAACTATATATAAATAAATAGGTAGACAACTTTTGTCAATTACATCAACTATGCAACTCCTTTTCTTATGCGTCTTAGATTATTTTGATCAAGTGGTGGCACATCCGAATCAAAATTATCCAAGTTAAGTCCGACCTAGCACTCCATATATTCAAAAAAGAAAAATATCATCCTTGTGGTGACACAACAAAACAATATTGTTCAATTTTCTTTATAAGCATCAAATGTGATAAATTAACATCTTAAATACTTAATACTTGCCTTGTGGTGACACAACAAACTCATATTAAATATTTAATATTCTATTAATTTTATCATGCTAGAAGGCTGACGCTCAATATTCCAAATATCTTTGAACGCTTAGGACTTAATATAAAAATTGAGGGTTTTGTTATTAATTTGTCTCATCTTGTTTAATACAAGCATTTATATATATATATAAAATACGCATCATATTAATTAACATGCAAGCATGTTTGCATAATATATAATATATATATAGTATAAGCATGCACATATAGAATACTATATTCTACCCGAATTGATTATGGACTTTTATTCTAGTTTGGTTCACTAGAGCCACCAAGTGAACCAAAAGGTCAAACCCCTAGGGTGCAAGAAAAATATTTAAATATAACTATTACATTTAAACCCGGGCTCCATTACAAACCAAGTCTTCAAGCGCTCCTTGCTCCTTGATCTCCAATTTTTCAAAATAATTCTAACTATTCCTATTACAAAACAATTTAAAATAAATAGAAACCTTGATCAAATAATCGAGGGAAGTACATAGGAGGAGATATAATTTACATTAAGAAAAATTAGAGAAGACGAGGTACGCAGTGAATTCCCATTTAATAAAACCCATACATTCATGCATCCAACTAAAATAAAATCCAATCGCATCGGTCAATAGTCCATAATCAATCCCATTTATTATCATACACATCACCATATGCATCAATAAATAACATTCATCTCATGAATAATAAACATTTAATATATATTGATATCATTTAATGGGCAAATTTAGTTAGTATAAAATCTATTTTTGAATCAAAATAAACTCCTTTATTTTAATCCAAATTTAAATCAAAATAAAACTATTTTATTTTAATTTATCTAATTTTGAATAAAATAAACTATTTTATTTTAATCAAAATCTTTAATCAAAATAAACTCCTTTATTTTAATTAATTATGGAATCCAATTCCATGTAAAAAAAATAATCTTTTATTAAAGGAAACACTTGATATTCTTTCCTATTCACAAATAAACTCTTTTATTTTGAATAATATGAAATCTTATTTCATATCTAAATAAAACTCCTTTATTTAAGGAAACATGGAGTCTCTTTCCTATTCACAAATAAACTCTTTTATTTTAAATAATATGAAATCTATTTCATATCTAAATAAACTCCTTTATTTAAGGAAAGATGGATTTACTTCCCTATTCACAAATAAACTCCTTTATTTTAGGAAAATAAAATCCAATTTCAACTCCAATTAGTTATTATGGAATCCAATTCCAACTCTAATTAGTTAGCATGAAATTCTAATTTTAAAATTAAAATAAATCTTTTATTTTAATATTAAAATAAACCTTTTATTTTAAGATTAAAATAAATCTTTTATTTTAATTATAAAATTATTTAAAATTAAAATAAAACTTTATATTTTAATATTAAAATAAACCTTTTATTTTAAAATTAAAATAAATTTTATTTTAATTTTATAATAATTAAGAATAATATATATATATATATATATATATATATATATATATATATATATATATATATATATATATATATAAACGGCCATGATTCTCGGCTTCACGTGCTATCCTCGACTTCCATTTTTTTTTTATATGTTATCCGTGCCATGTTCTCCTTCCTGTTGCTATCCACGAATCCTTGAAGATCAGGTGCTTATTACGTGAATTTCATGGGAATGAAGCAAAAATAAAAAACGGCATGAACAAACAAAAAAAAAAAAAATTCGTTCGTTTTTTATTTTATTTTATACAATAAAATTATGCCCAATTAAATTATTCTAAACACATATCAATATACATATCAAATTAAAATAATTAATAATTCGCATAAAGGTTTGGCTCTGATGCCACTGTTAGGTTTGTAATATTCATGAAAGCAATCAAATTGCAAAATTAATGCTGAAGCGTGTAAAATCGAGTTTAAAAATTTACAAACCATATACCCTTGGATCACCCTTTATGCATAATTATTAATTAAACGAAAAGATAAAGAATAAATCATACCCTCAAGATCGAGCTTCCTCGTGTACAAGTTCACCTCCAAATCCTTTCGCTCAATCTTGAATCCACCGGTTTGGTTCCTTCCTTTGATCAACGTTAGCCACCCAAATGTTTAGCCTCTGAGGTGATCCACCAAGGAAGAAGAAAATTCAAGAAGAAGGGTGGTTGGCTAAACCCTAGTTTTTCTATCTCTATAGAAAAGGTGTACTCCCAACAACTTGGAATTATTACGTAGTTGTTAAAGTCAACAACCCATATCACCCATAATAAGACTCTCTTTTTATATAGATGTGGGCAACCCACCTTAACAATTAAGGAATTGGGTTTTAATTAATTAATTCTTTTAATTAATTAAGCTCCCTAATCTTATTAGGATAATTAATTAAACTCCTTTAACTAATTTTCCTTCCTAATCCAATTAGGAATAAATGAGAGTACTTATATTAAATTAATTCCTAAACTCTTTTAGAAATTAAAATAATAATAATTGTAATAATATTAATAAGACTCCTCTTATTAATTTATATTTAATATTTCTAAAATATTAAATAATAATATTAAGCTATTTAATTTATTCTATCACCATAGATTAAATTAAATATACTTAACATATTATTATGATTATGCCATTAACTTCTTAAATAATTATTCTTCCTTTTATGGTGTGACCCTTTAGGTTCTCCATATTAAACCTATTGTGAATAAATCAATTAGAATAATTTAATCTTATTTAAATAAATAAATTAAATAATTAATTTATTTAAATAAATAATATTTATTCTACAATAGGGATAAGCCTCCCTAAATGATCAACGACTTTCCGTATAATATAGATTTCAACATTAATCATTAAAGAACCTTTGAGTAAATAGTTACCGTACAATTCAATCCTTCCACCATACAATGTCCCAATTAAATATAAGACATGGAATTACTCACAAGTCTTATTTTATTTAATTATATGTATTTCGACCCTTAAATGCACAACTCAAATAATGCAAATTAGAAACTCCTTTCTAATTTCATTCGCCTTAACCAAGGACTACTGGGTTGTCATTTATCGAATCACATAGACATTTCTCTTCTTTTTATTAGAAGTGGTAGATTCTTTATCGATCATACATTATCTCCATGTACAACTTATTATACCCAAGCATACCCTTTGATATACCCTAAGGGTCTTAAGGAATAAGTCAAAGTATAACTCATCATACACAAGATACTATGATGATCTCAAGTCCAAGGATTACTTGTACTACTATCACTATAGGAATTCCTATCGACAGCAAATAAAAAAACTCCATTAGGTATTCCTTAGCGAGCCAATGCTCAAAGAACTTATTCTCTAATAAGCACCTACATACTTGCTTTAGTGTTCCACACAAATGATCATGAGATCAATCATCCTCATCCAACGAGCAAGCAAGAACGATGTACCAATCTATCCGGATTCACTAATCCCCAATTTAGTAATCCAATGATTGGGAACTATTTTAGTTTTAAGCTTTCTAAGAATTTAGATCTCATTAGAATGATCATCATCATTATTCTAAAAGCATTGCTTAAAACTATGGGTTTATCACATATTATAAAACAAAGATCATGTAGATAATTAAAAGCCTTTAATAATTAATACTTTTATTAATAAATGAATAAGATTGTTACAAAGTATATGCTTTATCATCAAACATGATCGGCTTGTGTGCATACTACTTTCAATCTCCCACTTTGCACTAAAGCCAATCGTCATGGTATCTCGATACTCTTCTTCTCTAAGTGACGATTATCCTCGCCGTTGGATAAGCTTTAGTTAATGGATATGTAATGTTGTTCATGAGAGTCCACTATCTCTATAGTGATTTCCCATCTTTCAATGATTCTAATAATCAAATGAAAGTGACACAACACATGTTTAGATCCAAGATGAGACTTAGAACTATTCCTAGTTCTCAGAATGAACTTTAATCCAAACAATCAACTCAGCAGCTTCATTTATAGCTATATACTTTGTCTTTATCACTAAACCAAAGAACTTTTCATTGCTTGGAACCTTTCCAATTCAACGCACCAATTGCTCAAGATAACGCTTTACCTTAAAGTGGATTTTCTCGTCATCTTGTCTGTCTTCGAAAACTTGAGTCTGTTAAGCCCTCTAGTTTTAATTCGCACCCACCATGTATGATCACATCCTTAGTGTTTGGTTAAGAACTTTAAGATGTTTTTCACCGACTCACAAAGAACTTCTCCATAATATGACCGATCAACATCGTGTCTCATATATTTCATTGCATACATGATAATTACTCATCCGATCTCTCTTTTTCGTGAGTCTATGGAGACTATTAAGAGAGATACACCCATACTCATCGACATGAGACATCTCTTGAGTTTGCCATGCTAAACGACTTTAGCATCAAATGAATATATCGTTCCTTGGGTTAAGTCGAGCATCCTTTTAAATCTATCTATATAGATTTGCATCCCCAATAATGATACTCTTCCAAATCATTCGTGGAGGAATGTTTAGACAACTTTATCTTTACCGATCAGTAGCATTGGTATGTCATTCCTTATCCGTAGTATATCAACATATAATATTAGGAATGTCACGACGCTCCCAATCGACCCTTTTGTACACACTAGAACTCTTACCTCATCGTGATGTAACTCGATCATCATCTTCTATGATGCGTACCTCATCATCATCATCCATGATGAATCCATACCTCCTAGGTATCTTCATTACTATTCCGATTTACGATTCTGGTTAATGGTACAATAGGTATATCTATAGGTTCCTCTTATTTGATTTATAGTGTTTTGTGGTTCTTGAACTCTTCAAGATCTATTATCCTCCCACTAGCCCTTTCAATGATAAGCACCTTTATCTTAGAAGGCAGCGTGTTTCGTAACAAACACCTTTTTTGCTAAGTAGGATTATAGAACATATACCCTAAACTTACTTTAGGATGTCCCACAAATTGTACTTGTTAAATCTTGTCCCAAGCTTATCCTTTGAAACCTTTTCACATAAGTTGGACAACCCCTTATCTTAACATACTTAAGATTAGGAATCCTCCCCGTCCATAACTTTTATGGAGTCTTGGGCTGGATTTTGAGGTTACCTTTTCAGAGATATGTAGCCATTTCTAGGACATGAACCTGTAGAAGGATACTTTGGAATGTCGGTAAAATCATTATGGGACCGCACTATGTCCAACAAGGTACGATTTTTCATTCGAGATACATCAATCAATTATCACAGATCGATGATGTGTCCATTATGAGAAAACCATTTGAGATGATCTAGAAACTTATTGCACAAGTATTTATTCCTTGATCTAATCAAAGAATCTTAATACTTTGTCATTTGTTTCATTTCTCAATTCTTTGAACCTTTCAAATAATTCACAATTGTATTTCAAAGAAATATACACATTCAACTCTTTGAATGATCATCTCCTTTTCTTATACTAGTTTGTTCAATTTGCAAAATTATTTTCATGTAAGTCAAGTATACAAAATTTATTAAGTAATATTCCGCCTCTATACAAAACATTATTATTATAAATAAACAACAATTGTTCTTAATTATAATACCAAAAATTTTATTGTCCAACAATAAAATAGAAATAATATTTCTAACAAGAACTAGAATACAATAACAACTTATCGACTTAATAGATTTTCTCAGTAGGCATTGCTAAACTATAAGTTTTTATGGCTAATGTGGCAACCTTTGCTACATTTCCATACGTAGGATTACTTATATTTGTTTAGCTTTCTACTTTTTTTTGGTCCCTTCATAAATCTATATTTATGATAACCAAAGTCGGTATCCAATACCCAAGTAGAACCTCGACTTAAAGAAAATTTTATTTTAAATCATGAACAAATTTGTATTTATAACCAAACTTCACTAAGCTTCTTTGGTTAGCCTCCGCAAGATGCTTCGCAGCTTTTCTTTCCAAAGGTCCAAAGCTTATTGCAAGGGAAGCAAACTCCTTTGCTATCCGTGATCGCTTTGCTTCTTATTATCCTTTGTTTATGCCTTTCTATTTACCTTCTTTGAATCGTTTCTTCTTTTGAAAAGATCCTTTGGCCCCTACCAAGAAGACTTGATCTTTCTTGGTTGAAAGTGACTCTCAACATTTTTCAATATGTTAAGCAAATCAAAGAGGTGATATCTAGCTTGTTTATATGAAAAATTCACAACAATTGTGAAAGGAGTCCGGAGTGAGTTCAAGATCAAATCTTGGCTCATCTCTCCATCCATGAAAAACTCGTTGTCTAATTGATCAATCAAATTGATAATGTTAAGGACTTTTTGTCTGCATCTTATAGTGCCATTGGCCATTCTAGATCTAAGAGCTCCTTAGATATCTCGATATCTATCACCCCTACTTTCCTCACCATCAACTACTTGACGTGCGTGGAGTATAGTAGAAGTATCCATAGTTTCAGTCGACGAAGCTTGTTACTAATGGATACGAGCATGATGCATCGAGCCAATGTGCATCATCTCGCCACTTTCTAAAAGTAGCAATGTCTTCCTCAGAGGCATTGTTCGCAACCATTGCGTGGATAGGCGATTATGACATAAGATAGCTTTTCACCATATGAGAACTATTCTCAAATTCCTTAACCAATCCGCTTAATTCTTTACGATTAATTTAGCATCTAATATGCTTCGCAGATGATAGTAATTTTAGACATTGTAAAATTTCAGAAATGAATTGATAATTAACAACATTTTAACATACATTCTTTTATTAATTACCAAAATAATTTAGGTCTTGTTTTAAATTGGTATCTCCCACTATTTTCTTCAAACTATATTACCTCACTTATATAGTTCTAAGAAAATCTAATTAAAGATTTGCTAGTGAGAATAAGGATCCCATTTCAAATGTATATAGCCTTGTGGTGACACAACAAACTATATATAAATAAATAGGTAGACAACTTTTTGTCAATTACATCAACTATGCAACTCCTTTTCTTATGCTCTTAGATTATTTTGATCAAGTGGTGGCACATCCGAATCAAAATTATCCAAGTTAAGTCCACCTAGCACTCCATATATTCAAAAAGAAAATATCATCCTTGTGGTGACACAACAAAACAATATTGTTCAATTTTCTTTATAAGCATCAAATGTGATAAATTAACATCTTAAATACTTAATACTTGCCTTGTGGTGACACAACAAACTCATATTAAATATTTAATATTCTATTAATTTTATCATGCTTTAAGGCTAATGACGCTCATATTCCAAATATCTTTGAACGCTAGACTTAATATAAAAATTGAGGGGTTTGTTATTAATTTGTCTCATCTTGTTTAGCGCGCATGCACATATATATATATAAAATACGCGTCATATTAATTAACATGCGAAGCATGTTTGCATAATATATAATATATATATAGTATAAGCATGCACATATAGAATACTATATTCTACCCGAATTGATTATGGACTTTTATTCTAGTTTGGTTCACTAGAGCCACCAAGTGAACCAAAAGGTCAAACCCTTGGGGGTGCAAGAAAAATATTTAAATATAACTATTACATTTAAACCCTGCTCCATTACAAACGGGTCTTCAAGCGCTCCTTGCTCCTCGATCTCCAATTTTTCAAAATAATTCTAACTATTCCTATTACAAAACAATTTAAAATAAATAGAAACCTCGATCGCTAGCCAAGGGAAGTACATAGAGGGAGAGATAATTTACATTAAGAAAAATTAGAGAAGACGAGGTACGCAGAGACCCCATTTAATAAAAAACCCATACATTCATGCATCCAACTAAAATAAAATCCAATCGCATTGGTCAATATAGTCCATAATCAATCCCATTTATTATCATACACATCACCATACGCATCAATAAATAACATTCATCTCATGAATAATAAACATTTAATATATATTGATATCATTTAATGGGCAAATTTAGTTAGTATAAAATCTATTTTTGAATCAAAATAAACTCCTTTATTTTAATCCAAATTTAAATCAAAATAAAACTATTTTATTTTAATTTATCTAATTTTGAATAAAATAAACTATTTTATTTTAATCAAAATCTTTAATCAAAATAAACTCCTTTATTTTAATTAATTATGGAATCCAATTCCATGTAAAAAAAAAATCTTTTATTAAAGGAAACACGGATATTCTTTCCTATTCACAAATAAACTCTTTTATTTTGAATAATATGAAATCTTATTTCATATCTAAATAAACTCCTTTATTTAAGGAAACATGGAGTCTCTTTCCTATTCACAAATAAACTCTTTTATTTTAAATAATATGAAATCCTATTTCATATCTAAATAAACTCCTTTATTTAAGGAAAGATGGATTTACTTCCCTATTCACAAATAAACTCCTTTATTTTAGGAAAAATAAAATCCAATTTCAACTCCAATTAGTTATTATGGAATCCAATTCCAACTCTAATTAGTTAGCATGAAATTCTAATTTTAAAATTAAAATAAATCTTTTATTTTAATATTAAAATAAACCTTTATTTTAAGATTAAAATAAATCTTTTATTTTAATTATAAAATTATTTAAAATTAAAATAAAACTTTATATTTTAATATTAAAATAAACCTTTTTATTTTAAAATTAAAATAAATTTTATTTTAATTTTATAATAATTAAGAATAATATATATATATATATATATATATATATATAATATATATATATATATATATATATATAAACTAAGCCATGATTCCTGGGCTTCACGTGCTATCCTGACTTCCATTTTTTTTTTTTTTTATATGTTATCCGTGCCATGTTCTCCTTCCTGTTGCTATCCACGAATCCTTGAAGATCAGGTGCTTATTACGTGAATTTCATGGGAATGAAGCAAAAATAAAAAACGGCATGAACAAACAAAAAAAAAAAAAATTCGTTCGTTTTTTATTTTATTTTATACAATAAAATTATGCCCAATTAAATTATTCTAAACACATATCAATATACATATCAAATTAAAATAATTAATAATTCGCATAAAGGTTTCGCTCGATGCCAATCATTAGGTTTGTAATATTCATGAAAGCAATCAAATTGCAAAAATTAATGCTAAGCGTGTAAAATCGAGTTTAAAAATTTACAAACCATATACCCTGATCACCCTTTATGCATAATTATTAATTAAACGAAAAGATAAAGAATAAATCATACCCTTGAAGATCGAGCTTCCTCAGGTACAAGTTCACCTCCAAATCCTTTCGCGTTCAATCTTGAATCCACCGGGTTTGGTTCCTTCCTTTGATCAACGTTAGCCACCCAAATGTTTAGCCTCTGAGGTGATCCACCAAGGAAGAAGAAAATTCAAGAAGAAGGGTGGTTGGCTAAACCCTAGTTTTTTCTATCTCTATAGAAAAGGTGTACTCCCAACAACTTGGAATTATTACGTAGTTGTTAAAGTCAACAACCCATATCACCCATAATAAGACTCCTCTTATTTATAGATGTGGGCAACCCACCTTAACAATTAAGGAATTGGGTTTTAATTAATTAATTCTTTTAATTAATTAAGCTCCCTAATCTTATTAGGGATAATTAATTAAACTCCTTTAACTAATTTTCCTTCCTAATCCAATTAGGAATAAATGAGAGTACTTATATTAAATTAATTCCTAAACTCTTTTAGAAATTAAAATAATAATAATTGTAATAATATTAATAAGACTCCTCTTATTAATTTATATTTAATATTTCTAAAATATTAAATAATAATATTAAGCTATTTAATTTATTCTATCACCATAGATTAAATTAAATATACTTAACATATTATTATGATTATGCCATTAACTTCTTAAATAATTATTCTTCCTTTTATGGTGTGACCCTTTAGGTTCTCCATATTAAACCTATTGTGAATAAATCAATTAGAATAATTCTAATCTTATTTAAATAAATAAATTAAATAATTAATTTATTTAAATAAATAATATTTATTCTACAATAGGGATAAGCCTCCCTAGCGATCAACGACTTTCCGGATAATATAGATTTCAACATTAATCATTAAAGAACCTTTGAGTAAATAGTTACCGCATAATTCAATCCTTCCACCATACAATGTCCCAATTAAATATAAGACATGGAATTACTTTGTCAAGTCTTATTTTATTTAATTATATGTATTTCGACCCTTAAATGCACAACTCCAAATAATGCAAATTAGAAACTCCTTTCTAATTTCATTCTCGCCTTAACCCAAGGACTCATTGGGTTGTCATTTATCGAATCACATAGGACATTTCTCTTCTTTTATTAGAAGTGGTAGATTCTTTATCGATCATACATTATCTCCATGTACAACTTATTATACCCAAGCATACCCTTTGATATACCCTAAGGGTCTTAAGGAATAAGTCAAAGTATAACTCATCATACACAAGATACTATGATGATCTCAAGTCCAAGGATTACTTGTACTACTATCACTATAGGAATTCCTATCGACAGCAAATAAAACTCCATTAGGTATTCCTTAGCGAGCCAATGCTCAAAGTGAACTTATTCTCTAATAAGCACCTACATACTTGCTTTAGTGTCTCCACAAAATGATCATGAGATCAATCATCCTCATCCAATGAGCAAGAACGATGTACCAATCTATCCTGGATTCACTAATCCCCAATTTAGTAATCCAATGATTGGGAACTATTTTAGTTTTAAGCTTTCTAAGAATTTAGATCTCATTAGAATGATCATCATCATTATTCTAAAAGCATTGCTTAAAACTATGGGTTTATCACATATTATAAAACAGCATCATTTAGATAATTAAAAGCCTTTAATAATTAATACTTTTTATTAATAAATGAATAAGATTGTTACAAAGTATATGCTTTATCATCAAACATGATTGGCTTGTGTGCATACTACTTTCACCTTCTTGCACTTTCTTCTTCATATACATCAGCTTCAGGTCTGTAGCTCAGCAGCTTTAACTTTATCGATTAAAGTCGATTCTACTCGTATATTTGACATCATCATGTTGGTCCTTGGAGTCTTTAACTCTATCTTCATCCTTTGTAAGTCAATTAAAATAGGCCTTTACGTTGACTATACTGCACTCGTACCCGCATATGATCTTCTACACAATGCGTCAACTACTACGTTTGCTTTTCTTGGATGGTATTAAATGGTATGATCGTAATCTTTCAATAGCTCGAGCCAACGTCGTTGCCGCATGTTGAGTTCCTTTTGGGGGAAGAAATATTTGAGACTTTTATGATCTGTATAGATCTCCACCTTCTCTCTATACAGGTAATGCCTTCAGATTTTAAGCGCAAAAACGACTGCTGCCTACTCTAGATCATGAGTAGGATAATTCCTCTCATATTCTTTGAGTTATCATGAGGCATAGGCTATGACTTTCCTATATTGCATGAGAAAACATCCTAAACCTCTACCTGAAGCATCACTGTAGATGACATATCCCTCCGAACCAGATGTTATTGTCAGAATAGGTGCTGAAATGAGTCTCCTCTTTAGTTTTTGAAAACTCTTCTCACATTCCTCGCTCCACCCGAATTTTGTATCTTTTTGAGTTAGATGAGTTAATGGAGTAGCGATTCGAGAAAATCCTTCAACGAATATCCAATAATAACCAGCTAAGCCCAGAAAGCTGCGTACTTCGGTAACTTACTTAGGTTGCTCCTAGCTTTAAATTGCTTCAATCTTTGTCGGGTCAATAGATATTCCATGATATGATATCACGTGCCCTAGGAATGCTACTTCCTCAAGCCAGAACTCGCATTTCTTCAACTTGGCATATAGCTTGTTTTCACGAATCTTTTAGAGTATTAGCATCAAGTGTTGCTCATGATCTTCACGGCTTTTGGAGTATATGAGGATGTCATCAATAAAGACAACAATAAAATGATCAAAATATTCCTTGAATACTTGGTTCATTATATCCATGAAGGCCGCAGCAGCATTAGTCAATCCAAAAGACATTACTAGGAATTCATAATGCCCATACTGAGTTTTGAAAGTAGTC
Organism: Panax quinquefolius; assembly: GCA_020205615.1. Classification (NCBI taxonomy): domain Eukaryota; kingdom Viridiplantae; phylum Streptophyta; class Magnoliopsida; order Apiales; family Araliaceae; genus Panax; species Panax quinquefolius. Next base: position 106,972,140 of record CM035163.1, read on the forward strand.
TTTGGAATGTCATCAGTTTTAACTTTTAACTGATGATATCCGGAACGAAGATCAATCTTTGAAAAGAATTTAGCACCTTGCAACTGGTCAAACAGGTCATCAATTAGAGGTAATGGGTACTTATTTTTGATGGTGACATGATTCAACTCCCGATAGTCAATACAAAGTTGCATACTTCAATCTTTCTTCTTTACGAATAGAACAAGAGCACCCCAAGGAGACGTACTAGGATAAATGAAACCGAAGTCTAATAATTCTTGTAGTTGGGTTTTTAACTCCTGAAGTTCAATAGGAGCCATTCAATATGGGGCTTTGGAAATAGGTTTTGTACCGGGTTCAAGATCAATACAAAACTCGATTTCACGCTCTGGGGGTAGGCCAGGAAGTTCTTTAGGGAATACGTCAGGAAATTTATTAACAATATAAATATCATTCAAATCTGACGTATTTTTGTTTAAATCTGGGACATGGGCTAATAAAGCTTGACATTCGTTTTTCAATAAACGAATGGCTTTATGGCTTGATATGACAGTGATTGACTTTAGTGGTTTGGTTGCTTGAATTCCCATAATTGGTTGGTTAGGAATATGAAAGCTAACAACCTTACAAAAATAACCAATTTTAGCATGATGAGTAGTTAACCAATCAATCCCTAAAATCACATCAAATGCAAGTATTTTCAAAGAGATAAGATCGACAGGTAATGTGAGGGTGCTGACTTGACTTAAATAAGACTTATAAATAGTGGATGTAATGAATGTTTCTCCTAACTGAGTTTTAACAGATAAGTCAAAGTCTAATTTCTCCGAAGTTAAATTTAAACGTTGAACGCAAGTAGGAGCAATAAAAGAATGGGTATAACCGGTATCAAATAACGTATAGACTTTGTAAGAGTTTATGATTAGCTTACCCATGATAACTTCATTTGGGTTCCTTGATTTTTTGGGAGGTCACGACAAACACTTTGCCTTGAACTACCGACTTTGACTTGTCTGGGACGGCCTTTGGTGTCTCTATCCCAGCTGGACTTGACTTCACTACACGACAAAATTAGGCTAGGTGACCTTCTCTTCCGTAATTATAACACGCTTTGGATTGTTGTATACAGTTTGGACTGATGTGTCCCTCCCCTCCGTATTTATAGCATACGACTGGTGGTCATTCCCTTTCCTTGAAAACGGGTGCTAGTGCTAACGGCTTTCCATCATTATTGAACCTCCTCTTCTTGAAATTTTCGCTTCTATTGTCTTTGCCATGATTACCACCGAAGTGGTTACCATTTATGGCATGTTTATTTCCTCCACGTTTGTTGTCACCGCTTCGATGACTGCTACCACTGGTATTATCGTTTTGCTGGCTGCTATCTCTTTGTTGGGTTGACTCATTATCGTGCTCCAATAATTGAGCCATATTCACAACATCTAAACACAAGTAAAGTCTGTGAGAAATGAGGTATTGACGTATTTCGGGTTTCAAACCTCTTAGAAACATCCGCGTCATACGCTCCTCATTATCTGCCAAATGGGATGCAAACTGGGACAACTCAATAAACTTAGCTTTGTACTGTGACACTGTCATATTATTTTGTTCCAACTTGATAAATTCCACCCCCTTCATGTGATGAATACTTTCGGGAAAGTACTTGTCATTGAATAGTTCTTGGAACTTCTCCCAAGACATCTTTAGTGTGGTATGTTGAGTATGCTTTACAGATTTCCACCAATAATTTGACTTTCCTCGCAACATGAAGGTGGCAAAGGGAACCTTTTTCTCCTCGGAGCATACCAAGACATCAAATATCTTGGTGATCTACTTTATCCACGTCTATGCCTTAAGTGGTTCTGAATTTCCAAAAAACTCCGATGGTCCCAGCTCCTTGAACTGCTTAGCGGTGACCATGCATGAGTTGCCAGTGTTTCCACCTGTATTTTGCATAAGAGTCTCTCTCGCTTGGTGTTGTATGAATTGCAAAAAGCTTCTGAACATCCCATCGTTCATCATTTGATCAGTGTTGTTATTTACCTGAGGATTATTGCCTTCCTGATGCACATTATCCTGGTTATTGATCATCGGTGACTCAACTGTCTCATGTACTCCATTGCTTATCTCAACATTTTCAGATGCCATTTTCAAACACAGCCATAAAACAAGGGTTAATTGACATACCACATATTATCCCTATATTCTGACCGACCAATTAAATAACAAATAAACTTAGGTAGGTTCTTAGTTCTAGTCTCACATCTCAGCTAGGGATCATATCCCTAAGCTTTGATACCAACTGTGATGCCCCCAAAATAGGTATACATCACCCATTCTGAGTCACCAAATACATGGTACAGAATACAAATACAAACTTAATTATACAACTGTCGTGTAACATAAGCTAAGAGTTTTAACACGAATATTGTCTTCTAGACAATATCCAAACTCAAACGGATTCCTCATTACAATTATTATCACACTATTTTAAAATAGTGAGGACTACTACAGTCACAATCTTGGACCGTCACTCCATTCCCCGACTAGTCCCGGCTACGTTCTTATTTCCTGAAGAGAACAATGAAAGAAAAAGGGTGAGCTCAACTAGCCCAATAAGAAATATTATGACTAAGATAATGCAGAATAAATTATTGTTAGCCTTCAACAGTGTTATACTGGTAGAATACAATAAATAACAAGTTTAACTGCAACGGAACAAACAATCCATTAGAAGAGTTAAGTAGAACATGATATCTACTATCTTCTATGATTTAAAAGTTTATCATCAATTTTATCGCCGAGACTCAGATAAATAAATAATCCACATCACTGATTTATCCATGCACTACGGGCTAAGGATATTCATTATTATCACTAACGGTCATGATCATGCCAACCACTGTCCATCAATGCACTATGGGCCAATGATGACTTTTACCACATCATTTGTAACATTACGGGTCATGATTATACCGAATAATCCCTGGTCATAATCATACCAATCAATAGTTCATTTATGCACTACGATGAAAGATGACTTTCATCACAGTATAAGCATGAGGATGATGAAAATGATATAAGAATTCAATTAAATAAGAGCAAGGATAAATTTTAAAGATTTATAATTTAATTTATCCAAAATTCTATAATGTCCAAATTGTTAACATGATACTGCTTTGTGGAGTAAAATTCAAGAATAATATTGTATCAAAAATAATTTGGACAGAAAAGAAATTAATTTTTGTCATGAATAGTATCCCGGGTGAATAGTACTCGAGTGAATAGTACCCTATGAATAGTACCCCATGAATAGTACTCTGGCATAAAAAGATTAAACTTTAACAAGAATGTTCAGAAAAATATCCTTGTGAAACGATACTAGATGAAGAGCAAATTTCAAGGATATTCTACTAATTTCAAGGAGTATAGAAACAATACTTAACATCATGAGTGTAGAATTTAGAACCTGAAACGAAATAATATTACTTACATACTACAGAGTATGGAAGGAAGAAAATATTATTTCATATGAGTATTGAACAAAAATAATATCCCTTACGAATACGAAAGAAATAATACCCCTTACGAATATGAAAGAAATAATACCCCTTACCTTAGTAGGAAATTGGATACTGCAATAGTGTAGTAACAGAATACTCTTCTTCTTTCTCTCTGATTCGCTCTCTATAGAATTCTCTTGTGAGTCGTAGTGAGTTGGTGAGAATGAAAGAAGAAATAAGCTTCTATTTATAGAATATTTCTAGCTTAGCCCTTGCAATGTGAAGAGGCAAGTGGCTTGACGACTAGTGATGTGAAAAGACAAGTGGTTTGACGCCTGTAATGTGAAAGAACAAGTTGTTCGACGCTTGTAATGTGAAATGCCAAGTGGTTCTATGACTATAATATGAAATGACAAGTGGTTCGACGCATGTAATGTGAAATGAAAACTGGTTCGACGCTTGTAATATGAAATAACAAGTGGTTCAACGCCTGTGATGTGAAACGACAAGTGGTTTGACGCCTGTAATGTGAAATGGCAAGTGGTTTGACGTTTGGTAAAGGCAAGTACTATTGGCGAATATGGGCCCCATAGAATAAACCAAACTTACAACAAACATCTCATAACAGACTTCTTATTTATATCAAAGATTGAATAAATATTTACCACAAATTATTTTATATTCAATCAACACATTTTTTAAATCTTTCAACAATTATTCATCATTAATATTATAACTCACAATATTGACAACCAGATCATTCCCAAGAAAGAGGGAGCTTTCCGATAAGGACTTCTCCTTATTGGCGTGCAATTAGGTGACCAAACTACTTTCATCGATAGAACTTTTAAGACATCGTCAATAATGCAAATAATAATATGAATAACTTTGTCATCTCAATTATTGATTTAATAATATAAAATATTGTGCAGATGATACTGTGATAATAATTTAATCAATAATGTGAGATACTATGCAGTAATTACTGTAGCAATAATTGAGTATAACTGAGTGACTTCTCACGTAAGCATCAATAATCAATATCGTATGTTACTATGCAACAACGCGTATTACTGTACTTTTATCACCGGGTATTTCAACAGTTAACAGTAAAACTTTCGCCGTTATTTTTATAAAAAGATAATTCTGTCGTTTTCTAACTCCGAAAATAATTCTGTTGTGGGGTCCACCAATGATTGTGGTATTGTAACGCCCGAGAAAAATTGGATTTATATGATAATTAAATTTTTATTTGATTATGTGAATTAAATGAATTTAATTGATTATTTATGTGAGTAAGCTATGTGAAGGTCGTTCTATGACCTAGAATGTGTAAATGTGGTTAGTATTCTGGCTACGTGCTAGAATTAATTATTTTGAATTTCCAAGACGAAAATGAATGTTTTCTGAGAAATTCTCGTAAAAACACTATTCATCCATTTCTGCTCGGGAATTAGGTTTGAAATTTCGAGAAACGTGTAATGATAGAATATGAAGATGAGGTGGAATATCTAATAATATTTCATTTATGGCAAACGAAGTTTTCGCTTGCGGACTTAAAACCTAAGGGTTGAGTAGAATGATTTCCGAGAAGGAAATGAGAAACGCATAAGGAATTACGATAATGATAAAGCGTGCGGTATACAAGTATGATACTATTTTGTATCTATGTATAATCTGAAGTTAATATCTGATGGTGACTCCCCAAATAGGTCCAATCCACCCAACCTATTCTCGAAGTCGCCAAATACATGGTATACGAAAACAACTACAACTTCATTATTACAATTGTGTGTAAAATACGACAACACATACTGTGAGTTTAAATACAAATATTGTCTTTTAGACAATATCAACACACAAATGAGTCCTCATTACAATTATTGATATACTATTTTACAGAATAGTGAGGACTACTATAACCACTACCTTGGAACATCACTCCACACCCCGACTACTCCCCGCTATATTCTCGCTTCCTGAGAAGAAAAATGGAACAAAAAGGAAAAATATTATGACTAAGATAATGTACAACAAATTATCCTTAGTCTTCAACAGAAAAAAATCTGATAGAATACAATAGACAACAAGTTTTAGATCAACAACTGCAGCGGAAACAATAAATCATTAGAAGAGTTAAGTAGAGAATGAAATCTACTATCATCTATGAATTTAAAAGTCCATCATCAATATTTTATCACTGTAACATCAATCAATATACATCTTTAATCAAATAGTCATCTTTGCACTACGTGCCAGAGATATTAATCAGTCGGTCATGTTCATCTTAACACCTGTTCATCTTTGCACTACGGGCCAAAGATATTCATCAAGAAATCATTTATCTTTGCACTAAAGGCCAAAGATATTCAGTAATATCATCATTTAGGACTGAGGATGATGAAAAATATATTTTAAAGAAAACGAATCCAATGAGACAAAAGAACAAATATTAAGGATTTGTATTTTAGACAATCCAAGTTCAAAAATACTCCATAATAAACTATTATGGAGCAGAATTCAAAAATGAAGATCAAAACATAGATCCAATCAAAGATAGGAACCATAACAGACAATCTTGGACACAGAAAAGAAAATTTAATTTTTCTATGAATAGTGTCGTATTTGTGAATAAGTAATCTTGATACGTGAATAGTCTTGCAGTATATGTGAATAAGAACTCATCACACTAAAAGGTAGAAATTCTACAAGAAAAATCATCATGCTTCGTGAATATTACTCGTGAATAGTAACTCATGAATAGTAAACCCGACATGAAAAGATTAGAATTTCACAAGAAAAATGTTACCAATATTCCGTAATAATGATATTGAAAAAAATAATATCATTTATAAAAAAAATAACACCCCTTATCTCAAAAGAATAGTACTTCAGGCTGGAATATCTGATATAACGCTAAAGGAAACTTGCACCGTATAGCAATACTCAAGATATCTAAATACTCACAAAAATACGCTCGATAATATAGAGAGAGAAAACTTCAGTTTCTGGTGTGATTTACAATTCTAACCTAAGCACCCTATTTATAGGAAAATGCTTAGAACACCAAAGCAGAAAATTTAATAAAATATTATATTTATAATCAAATTTTCCTTAGCCCACCACATCAAAAATACATTTACCACACAAAAAAATGAAAAACATGTTTAAAACAATTTTTGTAACAAAATTAATTCAGACTCAATATTCTGGAACTTCAATAATTCATAATAAATAGCCCTTTTATCAAAAAAAATTCAAATCTTATGTTCATTCCATAGAAAATTTAATTCTCTACAACTTTGCTGAAGAAAGTTTTTTCAAATTACAAACAGAATTTGACCGAAATCCACATACGGACGATTTTGCAGGCTATAATCAAATTTTAGTCAAAAATAGGGTCTACCAACACATAAAACATGTGTTAAACATTTTTTTTGTAACAAAAATACTCCTCATTTATTCATATATCATACATTCATCGTAAAAACATCACCATTATTATATTATTATAATATAATAATATATTTAAATAAATTATTTTATCAGAAAAGATAAAATATCAATTTTTAACAATTTTCACATTAAAAATTTTCTCCATCTATATCCACATAAAATGAATATTTTCCTTATCATATAAATCAATAATTAATTATTCACAAATAATATTACAGAATCACAATACTAACAACCAGGCCGTTCCCAGGAAAGAGGGGGCTTTCCAATAAGGATTTCTCCTTACTGGCGCGCAATTAGGTGACCAAACCTCTCCTTAGACAAAACTTTCTAGACATTGCCAATAATGCTATCTAATAATATTATTAAAATAATATAAATTATTGATCTGATAATGAAAAATAATGTGTAGTGACAATTATTGAAACAACAATAATATAAAATATCAACGTAGCAATTATTGAATCAATAAAATAAAATATTGAACAGTAATTACTGTAACACTTATTGAGTAGCGCCTTCTTACGTAAGAATCAATAATTGGTGCAATACCGCAGTGCATCGTGTTTGTTTTTAACCAATCGAGTATTCCAACAAGATAACTGTGAATAACTACGCCGCTATTTATAAACAACTTATACTTGTCATTTTTTTCATCCAATCGCTTTCCATTATGGGCCCACACAAGGTCACTATTGCCGCATTTAATATTCCCCGATAAAGAATATTCCACGACCAAACGAATATTCTCCGATAACAATGAATATTTTATAACCATTTTCTTATTTGAAATATTTACATTTTACCCATAACTATCCACATTAATCAAATCAACCCTTACTATTTCAAAATAATAAATAGAGGAAATTCCATTTTATTAAATTTTTTTGGGGTCTTACAACCTCCCTCCTTATGAAATTTCGTCCTCGAAATTGACGTGACGATATTTGTCTTTCAAAAGGCGAGGATACCTCGCTTTCATTTTTGATTCCAACTCCCAGGTCATTTCTTCGATAGCATGGTTCCTCCACAAAACCTTGACTTGTGGTAGAACCTTTGTGCGTAGGACATGCTCCTTTCTATCCAAGATCTTGACACGTACCTCCTCGTACGTTAAATCTTCGGCTATTTCATCTGACTCTAACTCAATAACGTGGTTCGGGTTGTTCACATATTTTCGTAACATCGATACGTGAAAAACGTTATGAACACATGACATACTTGGCGGTAAAATGAGTTTATAGGCCACAGTTCCTATTCGATCGAGAATTTCAAATGGACTAATAAATTAAAGGTTGAGATTTCTTCTCTTCATCAAATCTTACTTCTAGAATAACGCCTTCTTGCACCTTCTTCTTTATATCCATCAGCTCCGGTGTGTAGCTTGAACGGTTTTAACTTTATCAATTAAAGTCGGTTCTACTCGTATATCATCACGTGAGTCCCTAGAGTCTTTAACTCTATCTCTATTATTTGTAAGTTATACGAAATGGGTCTTTGACAATATCGCACTCGTACTCGTATACAATCTTTTACTCAACACGTCAGCTACCACGTTCACTTTTCCAGGATAGTATGGTCAGAACATGTGCCGAAATGAGTCTCTTTTTGAGTTCTTCGAAGCTCTTCCCACATTCCTTGCTCCATTCAAATTTTGTATCTCTACGAGTCAGCTGAGTTAATGGAATAGCGATTCGAGAAAATCTTTCCACAAATCTCCAATAGTAACTAGTTAAGCCTAGAAAACTACGTATTTCGATTACTGACTTAGGTTGCTCTCAACTGTGACTGTATCCCAATCATGGATAACACGTCACAATGGCACCTATCAGTTTACTATCACACGAATATGGCGTCCCCTATGGAGAGTCTGGCTTCGGTGCATTCCACAAAGAAAGTCACCAGATAAAGGCTCGGGTACCAAATTCTATAGTTGAATTTTTAACTCCTGAAGTTCAATAGGAGCTATTCGATATGAGATTTTAGAAATGGGTTTTGTACCAGGTTCAAGTCGATACAAAATTCAATATCACGCTCTGGGAGTAGGACATGATTTTCTTCAGGAAATACGTCAGGAAATTTACTAACAACAGAAATATCATTCAAATCTGACGTATTTTTGTTCAAGTCCATGACATGGGCTAAGAAAACTTGACATCCGTTTTTCAATAAACGAATGACTTTATGGCTTGATATGAAAGTGTTTGACTTCAATGGTTTGGTTGCTTGAATTCAAATATAAGATTGCTTAGGAATATGAAAACTAACAACTTTACGAAAGCAATCAATTTTGTCATGATGAGTAGTTAATCAATCAATCTCTAAAATCACATCAAAAGCAAGTATCTTTAAAGAGATAGGATCAACAGGTAGGGTGATGGTACCAGTTTGAATCAAGCAAAATTTTTAAGCAGTGATTGTAACAAAAGTTTCTCCTAGCGGAGTCTCGACAGATAAGTCAAAGTCTAATTTCTCCGGATTCAAGTTTAAACGTTGAGCACAAGCAAGAGAGATAAACGAATGGGTAGAACCGGTATTTAGTAAGGTATAGACTTCGCAAGAATTTATAATTAACTAATTCGTGATACCTTCGTTTGGGTTCCTCGCATTTTGGGCAGTCATGACAAACGCTCTTCCAGGAACAGCCGGATTTATTTTGTCCGTATCCGCCTCTGGTGCCACCATCCCAGCTGGACTTAATTTCGCTACAGGACAAAATTGAGCTATGTGACCGTCTTTTCCACAACTAAAACATACCTTGGAAGGTCGTGAACAGTTTGGACTTATATGTCCCTCCTCTCCGCATTTGTAGCATCTAACTGGCGGTCGTTCTCTTCCCCTAGAATTTGTTGCTGGTGCTGGTGCTGCTGACGATGTCTTCCCGTTATCGTTAAATCTTCTTGAAATATCCACTTGAATTATTTCTTCTATTATCTTGGCCATGATTACCACCGAAGTGGTTACCATTTCTGGCATGATAATTTCCTCCACGATGATTATCATTGTCCCGATTGTCATTGCCACCGGTACGATTATCATCGAGTTGTTGGTCGTTATTCTTCAGTTGAGCTGACTCATTATCACGCTCTAATAACTGAGCCCTACTCACAACATCTGAATATATAGAAAATTTATGAGAAATGAGATATTGACGTATATCGGGTTTCAAACCTCTCAGAAACATCCGCGTCATACGTTCCTCATTCTCCACCAAATGAGGTGCAAACCTGGATAACTCCGCGAACTTCGCCTCATACTGGGACACCGTCATGTTGTTCTGTTCTAGTCTAATAAACTCTACCTCCTTCATATGATGAATACTTTTAGGAAAGTACTTGTCATTGAACAGTTTCTGAAATATTTCCCAAGACATGTTAGTAAGTGCGTGGGGTCAGTACGCTTCACGATTCCCACCAAGATTCTCCTCACCACTTTAACATAAAGGTGGCGAATGGAACCTTCGTTCCTCCGTGCATCCCAAGACATCGAATATCTTGGTAATTTGCTTGACCCACGCCTCGCTTTTAATCGGATCCGCTTTCCTCGCAATTCGTGGTCCCAACTCTTTGAATCGCTTGGTCAGTGACAAACCGTATGTTGCTATCATTTCCACCAGATTTTGTACACGAGTCTCCCTCTTCGATTTTTGCATGAACTGCAAAAAGTTTCTAAACATCCCTTCGTTCATCGTGTGATCAGTGATGTTGTTTACAGGAGGAACATTGTCGTCCTGTTGCACGTTCTCCTGATTGGTGAGTAAAAGTGTCTCCACGGTCTCATTTTCTCCATTGTTAACATTCTCAGTTGCCATTGTAAAATACTGCCATAAAACAAGGGTTAATTAAAGAAATTAACATATCACATAATATCCCTATATTCTGACCAACCAACAAATAAGCTTAGGTAGGACACACTAGCGAAGGATTTACTCGTCTCTCCCCTCCTAGTTCTATTCCCGGATCTCCGCCAGAGATCATATCCCTAAGCTCCAATACCAACTGTGATGCCCCCAAAATAGGTCCAATCCACCCAACCTATTCTGAGTCGCCAAATACATGGTACATAAAAACAACTACAACTTCATTATTACAATTGTCGTGCAAAATACGACAACACATATATGTGAGTTTAAATACAAATATTGTCTTCTAGACAATATCAACACTCAAATAAGTCCTCATTACAATTATTGATACACTATTTTACTGAAATAGTGAGGACTTCTAAAACAACTATCTTGGAACATCACTCCACACCCCACTACTCCCCACTATATTCTCGCTTCCTGAGAAGAAAAATGAAAAAAAAGGAAAAGGGTGAGCTCAACTAGCCCAATAAAGAATATTATGACTAAGATAATGTACAACAAATTATCCTTAGTCTTCAATAGGGAAAAATCTGATAGAATACAATAGACAACAAGTTTTAGATCAACAACTGCAGCGGAAACAATAATTCATTAGAAGAGTTAATTAGAGAATGAAATCTACTATCATTTATGAATTTAAAAGTCCATCATCGATATTTTATCCCTGTAACATCAATCAATATACATCTTTAATCAAATAGTCATCTTTGCACTACAAAGCCAAAGATATTAATCACGATCATGTTCATCTCAACACCTGTTCATCTTTGCACTACGGGCCAAAGATATTCATCAAGAAATCATTCATCTTTGCACTAAAGGCCAAAGATATTCAGTAATATCATCATTTAGGACTGAGGATGATGAAAAATATATTTTAAAGAAAACGAATCCAGTGAGACAAAAGAACAAATATTAAGGATTCGTATTTTAGACAATCCAAGTCCAAAAATACTCCATAATAAACTATTGTGGAGCAGAATTCAAAAATGAAGATCAAAACATAGATCCAATCAAAGATAGGAACCATAATGCATAATCTTGGACACGTAAAAGAAAATTTAATTTTTTATGAATAGTGTCGATTTGTGAATAATTAGGTCGTATACGTGAATAAAGCTTGAGTATATGTGAATAGTAACTTCGACACTAAAAGGTAGAAATTCTACAAGAAAAATCATCATGTTTCGTGAATAGTAACTCGTGAATAGTAACTCATGAATAGTAACTCCGACATGAAAAGATAAGAATTTCACAAGAAAAATGTTACCAATATTCCAGCATAATGATATTGAAAAAAATAATATCATTTATAAAAAAAATAACATCCCTTACCTCAAAAGAATAGTACTTTTGGCTGGAATATCAGATATAACGCTAAAGGAAACTTGCACCGTATAGCAACACTCAAGATATCTAAATACTCTCAAAAATACGCTCGATAATATAGAGAGAAAAAACTTCAGTTTCTGGTGTGATTTTCAATTCTAACCTAAGCACCCTATTTATAGGAAAATGCTTAGAACACCAAAGCAAAAAATTTAATAAAATATTATATTTATAATCAAATTTTCCTTAGCCCACCACATCAAAAATACATTTACCACACAAAAAAATGAAAAACATGTTTAAAACAATTTTTGTAACAAAATCAATTCAGACTCAATATTCGAACTTCAATAATTCATAATAAATAGCCCTTTTATCGTAAAAAAATTCAAATCTTATGTTCATTCAATAGGAAATTTAATTCTCTACAACTTTGCGTAAGAAAGTTTTTCCAAATTACAAATGTAAATTGACCAAATCCACATACTGGACGATTTTACAAAGCTATAATCAAATTTTAGTCAAAAATAGGGTCCACCAACACATAAAACATGTGTTAAACATTTTTTTGTAACAAAAATACTCTTCCTCCTCATTTATTCATATATCATACATTCATTGTAAAAATATCACCATTATTATATTATTATAATATAATAATATATTTAAATAAATTATTTTATCAGAAAAGATAAAATATCAATTTTTAACAATTGTCACATTAAAAATTTTCTCCATCTATATCCACATAAAATGAATATTTTCCTTATCATATAAATCAATAATTAATTATTCACAAATAATATTACGTAATCACAATACTATAACAACCAGCCGCTCCTGAGAAAGAGGGGCTTTCCAATAAGGATTTCTCCTTATCAACGCATAAATTAGGTGACCAAACCTCTCCTTAGACAAAACTTTCTAGACATTGCCAATAATGCTATCTAATAATATTATTAAAATAATATAAATTATTGATCTGATAATGAAAAATACTGTGTAGTGACAATTATCAAAACAACAATAATATAAAATATCAACGTAGCAATTATTGAATCAATAAAATAAAATATTGAATAAGAATTACCGTAATAATTATTGAGTAGCCTTTCTTACGTAAGAATCAATAATTGGTGCAATACCGCAAAGCATCGCAAACAACGCTTCATCGTGTTTTAACCAATCGAGTATTCCAACAAGATAATCAGAATAACTACGCCAAGTTATTTATAAACAACTTATACTTGCCATTTTTTCATCCAATCGCTTTTTACGCTATGGGGCCCACACAAAAGTCACACTCGTCGCATTTAATATTCCCCGACAACCAGAATATTCCACGACCAAACGAATATTCCCCGATAACAATGAATATTTTATAACCACTTTCTTATTTGAAATATTTGCGCATTTTACCCATAACTATCCACATTAATCAAATCAACCCCTTACTATTTCAAAATAATAAATAGAGGAAATTCCATTTTATTAAATTTTTTTTTTGGGGTCTTACAACCTCCCCTCCTTATGAAATTTCGTCCTCGAAATTGACGTACGTACTTGGTCTTTCAAAAAGACGAGGATACCTCGCTTTCATTTTTGATTCCAACTCCCAGGTCATTTCTTCGATAGCATGGTTCCTCCACAAAACCTTGACTTGTGGTAGAACCTTTGTGCGTAGGACATGCTCCTTTCTATCCAAGATCTTGACACGTACCTCCTCGTACGTTAAATCTTCGGCTATTTCATCTGACTCTAACTCAATAACGTGGTTCGGGTTGTTCACATATTTTCGTAACATCGATACGTGAAAAACGTTATGAACACGCCATATACTTGGCGGTAAAATGAGTTTATAGGCCACGCCCTATTCGATCGAGAATTTCAAATGGACTAATAAATTAAAGGTTGAGATTTCTTCTTCATCAAATCTTACTTCTAGAATAACGCCTTCTTGACCTTCTTCTTTATATCCATCATCTCCGTGTGTAGCTTTGAATCGGTTTTAACTTTATCGAATTAAAGTCGGTTCTACTCGTATATCATCACGTGAGTCCCTAGGGTCTTTAACTCTATCTCTATTATTTGTAAGTTATACGAAATGGGTCTTTGACAATATCGCACTCGTATACAATCTTTTACTCAACACGTCAGCTACCACGTTCACTTTTCCAGGACAGTATGGTTAGAACATGTGCCGAAATGAGTCTCCTCTTGAGTTCTTCGAAGCTCTTCCCACATTCTTTGCTCCATTCAAATTTTGTATCTCTACGAGTCAGCTGAGTTAATGGAATAGCGATTCGAGAAAATCTTTCCACAAATCTCCGATAGTAACCAACTAAGCCTAGAAAACTACGTATTTCGATTACTAACTTAGGTTGCTCTCAACTGTGACTCGTATCCCAATCGTGGATAGCACATCACAATGGAACCTATCAGTTTACTATCACACGAATATGGCGTCCCCTACGGAGAGTCTGGCTTCGGTGCATTCCACAAAGAAAGTCACCAGATAAAGGCTCGGTACCAAATTCTATAGTTGAATTTTTAACTCCTCGTTCAATAGAGCCATTCGATATGAGATTTTAGAAATGGGTTTTGTACCGTTCAAAGTCGATACAAAATTCAATATCACGCTCTGGGAGTAGGACATGAAATTCTTCAGGAAATACGTCAGGAAATTTACTAACAACAGAAATATCATTCAAATCTGACGTATTTTTGTTCAAGTCCATGACATGGGCTAAGAAAACTTGACATCCATTTTTCATAAACGAATGACTTTATGGCTTGATATGAAAGTGTTTGAATTCAATGGTTTGGTTGCTTGAATTCAAATATAAGATTGCTTAGGAATATGAAAACTAACAACTTTACGAAAGCAATCAATTTTGGCATGATGAGTAGTTAATCAATCAATCCCTAAAATCACATCAAAAGCAAGTATCTTTAAAGAGATAGGATCAACAGTAAATGATGGGTGCCAACTTGAATCAAGCAAAATTTATAAATAATGAATGTAATGAAAGTTTCTCCTAACGAGTCTCCACAGATAAGTCAAAGTCTAATTTCTCCTGATTCAAGTTTAAACGCTGAGCACAAGCAAGAGAGATAAACGAATGGGTAGAACCCCAGATTTAATAAGGTATAGACTTCGCAAGAATTTATAATTAACTAATCCGTGATACCTTCGTTTGGGTTACTCGCATTTTGGGCAGTCATGACAAACGCTCTTCCAGGAACAGCCGGATTTATTTTGTCCGTATCCGCCTCTGGTGCCACCATCCCAGCTGGACTTAATTTCGCTACAGGACAAAATTGAGCTATGTGACCGTCTTTTCCACAACTAAAACATACCTTGGAAGGTCGTGAACACAGTTTGGACTTATATGTCCCTCCTCTCGCATTTGTAGCATCTAACGGGCGGTCGTTTCTTCCCCTAGAATTTGTTGTCTTTGGTCTTTGTCATTTCCGACGATGTCTTCCCATCATCGTTAAATCTTCTTGAAATATCCACTTGAATTATTTCTTCTATTATTCGCCATGATTACCAATCAAGTGGTTACCATTTCTGGCATGATAATTTCCTCCACGATGATTATCATTGTCCCGATGTCATTGCCACCGGTACGATTATCATCGAGTTGTTGGTCGTTATTCTTCAGTTGAACTGACTCATTATCACGCTCTAATAACTGAGCCCTACTCACAACATCTGAATATATAGAAAATTTATGAGAAATGAGATATTGACGTATATCGGGTTTCAAACCTCTCAGAAACATCCGCGCCATACGCTCTCATTCTCCACCAAATGAGGTGCAAACCTGGATAACTCCGCGACCTTCGCCTCATCCTGGGACACCGTCATGTTGTTCTGTTCTAGTCTAATAAACTCTACCTCCTTCATATGACTAATACTTTTAGGAAAGTACTTGTCATTGAACAGTTTCTGAAACATTTCCCAAGACATGTTAAGTGCGGCGGCTGGGTACGTTTTACAGATTCCCACCAGTATTCTGCCTCACCACGGAACATAAAGGTGGCGAATGGAACCTTCTGCTCTTCCTCAGCATCCCAAGACATCGAATATCTTGGTAATTTGCTTGACCCACGCCTCCGCTTTAATCGGATCCGCTTTCCCTGCAATTCGTGGTCCCAACTCTTTGAACTGCTTGGTCAGGATAAACCGCATGCGTTCTATCATTTCCACCTGTATTTTGTACACGAGTCTCCTCTTCTCGATTTTGCATGAATCGCAAAAAGTTTCTAAACATCCCATCGCTCATCGTGTGATTAGTGATGTTGTTTACAGAGGAACATTGTCATCCTGCTGCACGCTTCTCCCGATTAGTGAGTAAAAGTGTCCACTGGTCTCATTTGCTCCATCATAACATTCTCACCGCCATTCTCAAATACTACCTTAAAACAAGGGTTAATTAAAGAAATTAACATATCACATAATATCCCTATATTCCGACCAACCAACAAATAAGCTTAGGTAGACACACTAGCTAGGATTTACTCGCTCTCCCTCCTAGTTCTATTCCCCGATCTCCACCAGAGATCATATCCCTAAGCTCTGATACCAACTGTGATGCCCCCAAAATAGGTCCAATCCACCCAACCTATTCTGAGTCGCCAAATACATGGTGCAGAAGCAACTACAACTTCATTATTACAATTGTCGTGCAAAATACGACAACACATATACTGTGAGTTTAAATACAAATATTGTCTTCTAGACAATATCCACACTCAAATAAGTCCTCATTACAATTATTGATACACTATTTTACGTAATAGTGAGGACTACTAAAACAACTATCTTGGAACATCACTCCACACCCCGACTAGTTCCCCATTATATTCTCGCTTCCCGAGAGAAGAAAAATGGAAAAAAAAGGAAAAGGGTGAGCTCAACTAGCCCAATAAAGAATATTATGACTAAGATAATGTACAACAAATTATCCTTAGTCTTCAACAGGAAAAAATCTGATAGAATACAATAGACAACAAGTTTTAGATCAACAACTGCAGCAGAAACAATAATTCATTAGAAGAGTTAAGTAGAGAATGAAATCTACTATCATCTATGAATTTAAAAGTCCATCATCGATATTTTATCCCCTCAGAACATCAATCAATATACATCTTTAATCAAATAGTCATCTTTGCACTACAAACCAAAGATATTAATCGACCAATCATGTTCATCTCAACACTGCTCATCTTTGCACTACTAGCCAAAAAGATATTCATCAAGAAATCATTCATCTTTGCACTAAAGGCCAAAGATATTCAGTAATATCATCATTTAGGACTGAGGATGATGAAAAATATATTTTAAAGAAAACGAATCCAGTGAGACAAAAGAACAAATATTAAGGATTCGTATTTTAGACAATCCAAGTCCAAAAATACTCCATAATAAACTATTGTGGAGCAGAATTCAAAAATGAAGATCAAAACATAGATCCAATCAAAGATAGGAACCATAACAGACAATCTTGGACACAGAAAAGAAAATTTAATTTTTCTATGAATAGTGTCGTATTTGTGAATAGTGTCGTATACGTGAATAGTGCCGTATATGTGAATAGTAACTTCGACACTAAAAGGTAGAAATTCTACAAGAAAAATTCATCATGTTTCGTGAATAGTAACTCGTGAATAGTAACTCATGAATAGTAACTCCGACATGAAAAGATAAGAATTTCACAAGAAAAATGTTACCAATATTCCAGCATAATGATATTGAAAAAAATAATATCATTTATAAAAAAAATAACATCCCTTACCTCAAAAGAATAAGATTTTGGTCGAATATCGATATAACGCTCAAGGAAACTTGCACCAGATATAAGAACACTCAAGATATCTAAATACTCACAAAAATACGCCGATAATATAGAGAGAAAAACTTCAGCTTACGTGTGTGATTTTCAATTCTAACCTAAGCACCCTATTTATAGAAAAATGCTTAGAACACCAAAGCAAAAATTTAATAAAATAATATATTTATAATCAAATTTTCCTTAGCCCACCACATCAAAAAAATACATTTACCACACAAAAAAAAAAAAAAACATGTTTTAAAACAATTTTTGTAACAAAATCAATTCGCACTCAATATTCTCGAACTTCAATAATTCATAATAAATAGCCCTTTTATCGTAAAAAATTCAAATCTTATGTCCATTCCATAGGAAATTTAATTCTCTACAACTTTGCGTAAGAAAGTTTTTTCCAAATTCCAAATGTAAAATTTGACCGAAATCCACATACCATACGATTTTACAAAAGCTATAATCAAATTTTAGTCAAAATAGGGTCCACCAACACACAAAACATGTGTTAAACATTTTTTGTAACAAAAATACTTCCCCTCATTTATTCATATATCACACATTCATTGTAAAAATATCACCATTATTATATTATTATAATATAATAATATATTTAAATAAATTATTTTATCGTAAAAGATAAAATATCAATTTTCAACAATTGTCACATTAAAAATTTTCTCCATCTATATCCACATAAAATGAATATTTTCCTTATCATATAAATCAATAATTAATTATTCACAAATAATATTACGTAATCACAATATCGATAACCAAAGCCGCTCCTGTGAAAGAGGGGGCTTTCAATAAGGATTTCTCCTTATCAAGCCGCAATTAGGTGACCAAACCTCTCCTTAGATGTAACTTTCTAGACATTGCCAATAATGCTATCTAATAATATTATTCAAATAATATAAATTATTGATCCGATAATGAAAAATAATGTGTAGTGACAATTATCAAACAACAATAATATAAAATATCAACGTAGCAATTATTGAATCAATAAAATAAAATATTGAACAAGAATTACCGTAACAATTATCGAGTAAAGTGCCTTCTTACGTAAGAATCAATAATTGGTGCAATACCGCAGTACATCGCTGTAACAACGCCAGACATCGTTTTTAACCACCGAGTATTCCAACAAGATAATCTGTAATAACTACGCCATTATTTATAAACAACTTATACTTGCCATTTTTTTCATCCAATCGCTTTCAAGTATGGGCCCACATAAAAGTCATACTTGTCAGTATTTAATATTCCCTACACAAAGAAGAATATTCCACGACCAAACAAATATTCCCCGATAACAATGAATATTTTATAACCACTTTCTTATTTAAAATATTTATGCATTTTACCCATAACTAACCACATTAATCAAATCAACCCTTTACTATTTCAAAATAATAAATAGAGGAAATTCCATTTTATTAAAAAAAAATTTTGGGGTCTTACAACCTCCCTCCTTATGAAATTTCGTCCTCGAAATCGACGACGACGTACTTGGTCTTTCAAAAGGTGAGGATACCTCGCTTTCATTTTTGATTCCAACTCCCGTGTCATTTCTTCAATAAAGATGGTTCCTCCACAAAACCTTAACTTGTGGTATAACCTTTGTGCAGTAGCGTAGGACGTGCTCCTTTCTATCCAAGATCTTGACAGGTACCTCATCGTACGTTAAATCTTCGGCTATTTCGTCCGGTTCTAACTCAATAATGTGGTTCGGGTCGTTCACATATTTTCGTAACATCGATACGTGAAAAACGTTATGAACACGCGACATACTTGGCGCTAAAATGAGTCTATAGGCCACAGTTCCTATTCGATCGAGGATTTCAAATGGACTAATAAATTAAAGGTTGAGATTTCTTCTCATCATCAAATCTTACTTCTAGAATAACGCCTTCTTGCACCTTCTTCTTTATATCCATCAGCTCCGGTGTGTAGCTTGAACGGTTTTAACTTTATCAATTAAAGTCGGTTCTACTCGTATATCATCACGTGAGTCCCTAGGGTCTTTAACTCTATCTCTATCATTTGTAAGTTATACTAAAATGGGTCTTTGACAATATCGCACTCAGATCAATCTTTTCTTCTCAACACGCCGCCTACCACGCTCACTTTTTCCAGATGGTATGGTTAGAACATGTGCCAAATGAGTCTCCTCTTGAGTTCTTCGAAGCTCTTCCCACATTCTTTGCTCCATTCAAATTTTGTATCTCTACGAGTCAGCTGAGTTAATGGAATAGCGATTCGAGAAAATCTTTCCACAAATCTCCGATAGTAACCAACTAAGCCTAGAAAACTACGTATTTCGATTACATCGACTTAGGTTGCTCTCAACGTGACTCATATCCCAATCTTGGATAAAGACATCACAATGGCACCTATCGCTTTACTATCACATCTAATATGGCGTCCCCTACGGAGAGTCCTTCGGTTGCAGCATTCCACAAAGAAAGTCACCAGATAAAGGCTCTCAAACCAAATTCTATAGTTGAATTTTTAACTCCTCAAGTTCAATAGAGCCATTCGATATGAGATTTTAGAAATGGGTTTTGTACCGGTTCAAAGTCGATACAAAATTCAATATCACGCCTCGGGAGTAGGACATGAAATTCTTCAGAAATACGCCGAAAATTACTAACAATGTAAATATCATTCAAATCTGACGTATTTTTGTTCAAGTCCATGACATGGGCTAAGAAAACTTGACATCCATTTTTCATAAACGAATGACTTTATGGCTTGATATGAAAGTGTTTGAATTCAATGGTTTGGTTGCTTGAATTCAAATAAAGATTGCTTAGAATATGAAAACTAACAACTTTACGAAAGCAATCAATTTTGGCATGATGAGTAGTTAATCAATCAATCCCTAAAATCACATCAAAAGCAAGTATCTTTAAAGAGATAAGATCAACAGTAATGTGATGGTGCCAACTTGAATCAAACAAAATTTATAAATAAAGGAATGTAATGAAAGTTTCTCCTAATCTGAGTCTCCACAGATAAGTCAAAGTCTAATTTCTCCTGATTCAAGTTTAAACGCTGAGCACAAGCAAGAGAGATAAAAGAATGGGTAGAACCGATTTAATAAGGTATAGACTTCGCAAGAATTTATAATTAACTAATTCGTGATACCTTCGTTTCGGTTCCTCGCATTTTTTGGCGATCATGACAAACGCTTTCCAGAACCGCCGACTTTTTTTTTCCAGATCCGCCTTTTCGAGTGCCACCATCCCACCGGACTTAATTTCGCTACAGAGACAAAATTGAGCTATGTGACCGCTTTTTTCCACAACTAAAACATACCTTGAAGGTCGTGAAATAGCTTGGACTTATATGTCCCTCCTCTCCGCATTTAGAAGATCTAACCGGGCGGTCGTTCTCTCCCCTAGAATTTGTTGTTGGTCTTTGTCACAGCCGCCGATGTCTTCCCGCTATCGTTAAATCTTCTTCTTTAAAATATCCACTTGAATTATTTCTTCTATTATCTTGGCCATGATTACCACCGGCGGTTACCATTTCTCGCATGATAATTTCTCCCACGATGATTATCATTGTCCCGATGGTCATTGCCACCGCAGACGATTATTATCATCGAAGTTGTTGGTCGTTATTCTTCTTAGTTGAAATGACTCATTATCACGCCTAATAATCGAGCCCTATTCACAACATCTCAATATATAGAAAATTTATGAGAAATGAGATATCGACGTATATCGGGTTTCAAACCTCTCGAAACATCCGCGTCATACGTTCCTCATTCTCCACCAAATGAGGTGCAAACCTGGATAACTCTGCGAACTTCGCCTCATACTGGGACACCGTTATGTTGTTCTGTTCTAGTCTAATAAACTCTACCTCCTTCATATGACTAATACTTTCAGGAAAGTACTTGTCATTGAACAGTTTCTGAAACATTTCCCAAGATATGTTGTTAAGTGCGGCCGGTGGGTACGCTTCGATTCCCACCAAAGATTCGCCTCACCACTTTAACATAAAGGTGGCGAATGGAACCTTCGTTCTCCTCCGCATCCCAAGACATCGAATATCTTGGTAATTTGCTTGACCCACGCCTCCGCCTTTAATCGGATCCGCTTTCCTGCACTCGTGGTGGTCCCAACTCTTTGAATCGCTTGGTCAGTGACAAACCGTATGCGTTATTATCATTTCCACCTATATTTTGTACACGAAGTCTCCTCTCTCGATTTTGCATGAACTATAAAAAGTTTCTAAACATCCCATCGCTTCATCGTGTGATTAGTGATGTTGTTTACAGGAGGAACATTGTCATCCTCTGCTTGCACGCTCTCCTAATTAGTGAGTAAAAGTGTCTCCACGGTCTCATTTACTCCATCGTTAACATTCTCGCCGCCATTCTCAAATACTACCTTAAAAAACAAGGGTTAATTAAAGAAATTAACATATCACATAATATCCCTATATTCTCGACCAACCAACAAATAAGCTTATGTAGACACACACTAGAGAAGGATTTACTCGTCTCTCCCCTCCTAGTTCTATTCTCGGATCTCCACCAGAGATCATATCCCTAAGCTTTAATACCAACTGTGATGCCCCCAAAATAGGTCCAATCAACCTAACCTATTCTGAGTCGCCAAATACATGGTACATAAACAACTACAACTTCATTATTACAATTGTCGTGCAAAATACGACAACACATATTGTGAGTTTAAATACAAATATTATCTTCTAGACAATATCAACACTCAAATGAGTCCTCATTACAATTATTGATACACTATTTTACAGAATAGTGAGGACTTCTATAACCACTGCCTTGGAACATCACTCCACACCCCGACTACTTCCCCACTATATTCTCGCTTCCTGCGAAGAAAAATGAAAAAAAAAGAAAAGGGTGAGCTCAACTAGCCCAATTAAGAATATTATGACTAAGATAATGTACAACAAATTATCCTTAGTCTTCAATAGGGAAAAATCTGATAGAATACAATAGACAACAAGTTTTAGATCAACAACTGCAGCGGAAACAATAATTCATTAGAAGAGTTAATTAGAGAATGAAATCTACTATCATTTATGAATTTAAAAGTCCATCATCGATATTTTATCCTCAGAACATCAATCAATATACATCTTTAATCAAATAGTCATCTTTGCACTACAAACCAAAGATATTAATCGACCGGTCATGTTCATCTCAACACTGCTCATCTTTGCACTACGCCAAAGATATTCATCAAGAAATCATTCATCTTTGCACTAAAGGCCAAAGATATTCAATAATATCATCATTTAGGACCGAGGATGATGAAAATATATTTTTAAAGAAAACGAATCCAAAGGAGACAAAAGAACAAATATTAAGGATTCAGATTTTTTACAATCCAAGTCCAAAAATACTCCATAATAAACTATTGTGGAGCGTAATTCAAAAATGAAGATCAAAACATAGATCCAATCAAAGATAGGAACCATAATGTACAATCTTGGACACGTAAAAGAAAATTTAATTTTTCTATGAATAGTGTCGTTTTGTGAAATAGTGTCGTATACGTGAATAGTGCCGTATATGTGAATAGTAACTTCGACACTAAAAGGTAGAAATTCTACAAGAAAAATCATCATGTTTCGTGAATAGTAATAGAACTCGTGAATAAATCGTGAATCATGAATAAGAACTCATGAATAGTAACTCATGAATATAAAAAAAGATAAGAATTTCACAAGAAAAATCTTACCAATATTCCGGCATAATGATATTGAAAGAAATAATATCATTTATAAAAAAATAACATCCCTTACCTCAAAAGAATAGTACTTCTGGCTGGAATATCAGATATAACGCTGAAGGAAACTTGCACCGTATAGCAACACTCAAGATATCTAAATACTCACAAAAATACGCTCGATAATATAGAGAGAGAAAACTTCAGTTTCTGGTGTGATTTTCAATTCTAACCTAAGCACCCTATTTATAGGAAAATGCTTAGAACACCAAAGCAAAAAATTTAATAAAATATTATATTTATAATCAAATTTTCCTTAGCCCACCACATCAAAAATACATTTACCACACAAAAAAAAAAATGAAAAACATGTTTAAAAAATAATTTTTGTAACAAAATCAATTCGCACTCAATATTCGGAACTTCAATAATTCATAATAAATAGCCCTTTTATCGAAAAAAATTCAAATCTTATGTCCATTCCATAGGAAATTTAATTCTCTACAACTTTGCGTAAGAAAGTTTTTCCAAATTCCAAATGTAAATTGACCAAAATCCACATACCACGATTTTACAGGTATATAATCAAATTTTAGTCAAAAATAGGGTCCACCAACACACAAAACATGTGTTAAACATTTTTTTGTAACAAAAATACTCTTCCTCATTTATTCATATATCACACATTCATTGTAAAAATATCACCATTATTATATTATTATAATATAATAATATATTTAAATAAATTATTTTATCGTAAAAGATAAAATATCAATTTTCAACAATTGTCACATTAAAAATTTTCTCCATCTATATCCACATAAAATGAATATTTTCCTTATCATATAAATCAATAATTAATTATTCACAAATAATATTACGTAATCACAATATCGATAAACCGTGCCGCTCCTCAGAAAGAGGGGCTTTCCAATAAGGATTTCTCCTTATTGGCGCCAAATTAGGTGACCAAACCTCTCCTTAGATGTAACTTTCTAGACATTGCCAATAATCCTATCTAATAATATTATTAAAATAATATAAATTATTGATCCGATAATGAAAAATAATGTGTAGTGACAATTATTGAAACAACAATAATATAAAATATCAACGTAGCAATTATTGAATCAATAAAATAAAATATTGAATAAGAATTACCGTAACAATTATCGAGTAGCGCCTTTTACGTAAGAATCAATAATTGGTGCAATACCGCAGCTATCGCGTAACAACAACGCAGACATCGTGTTTTAACCACCGAGTATTCCAACAAGATTAATTGTGAATAACTACGCCAAGTTATTTATAAACAACTTATACTTGCCATTTTTTTCATCCAATCGCTTTCATGGGCCCCATAAAGTCATACCGTCAGCATTTAAATATTCCCCGACAAAGAAGAATATTCCACGACCAAACGAATATTCCCCGATAACAATGAATATTTTATAACCACTTTCTTATTTGAAATATTTACAAGATTTTACCCATAACTATCCACATTAATCAAATCAACCCCTTACTATTTCAAAATAATAAATAGAGGAAATTCCATTTTATTAAATTTTTTTTTTGGGGTCTTACAACCTCCCCTCCTTATGAAATTTCGTCCTCGAAATTGACGTACGTACTTGGTCTTTCAAAAAGACGAGGATACCTCGCTTTCATTTTTGATTCCAACTCCCAGGTCATTTCTTCGATAGCATGGTTCCTCCACAAAACCTTGACTTGTGGTAGAACCTTTGTGCGTAGGACATGCTCCTTTCTATCCAAGATCTTGACACGTACCTCCTCGTTACGTTAAATCTTGACTATTTCATCGACTTCTAAACTCAATAACGTGGTTCGGGTTGTTCACATATTTTCGTAACATCGATACGTGAAAAACGTTATGAACACATGACATACTTGGCGGTAAAATGAGTTTATAGGCCACAGTTCCTATTCGATCGAGAATTTCAAATGGACTAATAAATTAAAGGTTGAGATTTCTTCTCTTCATCAAATCTTACTTCTAGAATAACGCCTTCTTGCACCTTCTTCTTTATATCCATCAGCTCCGGTGTGTAGCTTGAACGGTTTTAACTTTATCAATTAAAGTCGGTTCTACTCGTATATCATCACGTGAGTCCCTAGGGTCTTTAACTCTATCTCTATTATTTGTAAGTTATACGAAATGGGTCTTTGACAATATCGCACTCATATACAATCTTTTACTCAACACGTCAGCTACCACGTTCACTTTTCCAGGACAGTATGGTTAGAACATGTGCCGAAATGAGTCTCCTCTTGAGTTCTTTGAAGCTCTTCCCACATTCTTTGCTCTATTCAAATTTTGTATCTCTACGAGTCAGCTGAGTTAATGGAATAGCGATTCGAGAAAATCTTTCCACAAATCTCCGGTAGTAACCAACTAAGCCTAGAAAACTACGTATTTCGATTACTGACTTAGGTTGCTCTCAACTGTGACTCGTATCCCAATCGTGGATAGCACATCACAATGGAACCTATCAGTTTACTATCACACGAATATGGCGTCCCCTACGGAGAGTCTGGCTTCGGTGCATTCCACAAAGAAAGTCACCAGATAAAGGCTCGGGTACCAAATTCTATAGTTGAATTTTTAACTCCTGAAGTTCAATAGGAGCCATTCGATATGAGATTTTAGAAATGGGTTTTGTACCAGGTTCAAGTCGATACAAAATTCAATATCACGCTCTGGGAGTAGGACATGAAATTCTTCAGGAAATACGTCAGGAAATTTACTAACAACAGAAATATCATTCAAATCTGACGTATTTTTGTTCAAGTCCATGACATGGGCTAAGAAAACTTGACATCCGTTTTTCATAAACGAATGACTTTATGGCTTGATATGAAAGTGTTTGAATTCAATGGTTTGGTTGCTTGAATTCAAATATAAGATTGCTTAGGAATATGAAAACTAACAACTTTACGAAAGCAATCAATTTTGGCATGATGAGTAGTTAATCAATCAATCCCTAAAATCACATCAAAAGCAAGTATCTTTAAAGAGATAGGATCAACAGGTAGGGTGATGGTACCAGTTTGAATCAAGCAAAATTTATAAGCAGTGAATGTAACAAAAGTTTCTCCTAGCGGAGTCTCCACAGATAAGTCAAAGTCTAATTTCTCCGGATTCAAGTTTAAACGTTGAGCACAAGCAAGAGAGATAAACGAATGGGTAGAACCGGTATTTAGTAAGGTATAGACTTCGCAAGAATTTATAATTAACTAATTCGTGATACCTTCGTTTGGGTTCCTCGCATTTTGGGCAGTCATGACAAACGCTCTTCCAGGAACAGCCGAATTTATTTTGTCCGTATCCGCCTCTGGTGCCACCATCCCAGCTGGACTTAATTTCGCTACAGGACAAAATTGAGCTATGTGACCGTCTTTTCCACAACTAAAACATACCTTGGAAGGTCGTGAACAGTTTGGACTTATATGTCCCTCCTCTCCCCATTTGTAGCATCTAACTGGCAGTCGTTCTCTTCCCCTAGAATTTGTTCTTTGGTCTTTGGTCAATGATCTTGACGATGTCTTCCCGTTATCGTTAAATCTTCTTGAAATATCCACTTGAATTATTTCTTCTATTATCTTGGCCATGATTACCACCGAAGTGGTTACCATTTCTGGCATGATAATTTCCTCCACGATGATTATCATTGTCCCGATTGTCATTGCCACCGGTACGATTATCATCGAGTTGTTGGTCGTTATTCTTCAGTTGAGCTGACTCATTATCACGCTCTAATAACTGAGCCCTACTCACAACATCTGAATATATAGAAAATTTATGAGAAATGAGATATTGACGTATATCGGGTTTCAAACCTCTCAGAAACATCCGCGTCATACGTTCCTCATTCTCCACTAAATGAGGTGCAAACCTGGATAACTCCGCGACCTTCGCCTCATACTGGGACACCGTCATGTTGTTCTGTTCTAGTCTAATAAACTCTACCTCCTTCATATGACTAATACTTTTAGGAAAGTACTTGTCATTGAACAGTTTCTGAAACATTTCCCAAGACATGTTAAGTGCGGCTGGCTGGGTACGTTTTACAGATTCCCACCAGTATTCTGCCTCACCACGGAACATAAAGGTGGCGAATGGAACCTTTTGTTCCTCCGTGCATCCCAAGACATCGAATATCTTGGTAATTTGCTTGACCCACGTCTCCGCCTTAATCGGATCCGGCTTTCCCCAGAATTCTGGTGGTCCCAACTCTTTGAACTGCTTGGCTGTGACAAACCGTGCGTTGCTATCATTTCCACCTGTATTTTGTACACGAGTCTCCCTCTTCTGATTTTGCATGAACTGCAAAAAGTTTCTAAACATCCCATCGTTCATCGTGTGATTAGTGATGTTGTTTACAGGAGGAACATTGTCGTCCTGTTGCACGTTCTCCTGATTAGTGAGTAAAAGTGTCTCCACGGTCTCATTTGCTCCACTGTTAACATTCTCAGTTGCCATTCTCAAATACTACCTTAAAACAAGGGTTAATTAAAGAAATTAGCATATCACATAATATCCCTATATTCTGACCAACTAACAAATAAGCTTAGGTAGGACACACTAGAGAAGGATTTACTCGTCTCTCCCTTCCTAGTTCTATTCTCGGATCTCCGCCAGAGATCATATCCCTAAGCTCTAATACCAACTGTGATGCCCCCAAAATTGGTCCAATCAACCTAACCTATTCTGAGTCGCCAAATACATGGTACATAAACAACTACAACTTCATTATTACAATTGTCGTGCAAAATACGATAACACATATTGTGAGTTTAAATACAAATATTGTCTTCTAGACAATATCAACACTCAAATGAGTCCTCATTACAATTATTGATACACTATTTTACAGAATAGTGAGGACTTCTATAACCACTGCCTTGGAACATCACTCCACACCCCGACTACTCCCCACTATATTCTCGCTTCCTGAGAAGAAAAATGAAAAAAAAGGAAAAGGGTGAGCTCAACTAGCCCAATAAAGAATATTATGACTAAGATAATGTACAACAAATTATCCTTAGTCTTGATATAGGAAAAATCTGATAGAATACAATAGACAACAAGTTTTAGATCAACAACTGCAGCGGAAACAATAATTCATTAGAAGAGTTAATTAGAGAATGAAATCTACTATCATTTATGAATTTAAAAGTCCATCATCGATATTTTATCCCTGTAACATCAATCAATATACATCTTTAATCAAATAGTCATCTTTGCACTACGGGCCAAAGATATTAATCAGTCGGTCATGTTCATCTCAACACTTGTTCATCTTTGCACTACGGGCCAAAGATATTCATCAAGAAATCATTCATCTTTGCACTAAAGGCCAAAGATATTCAGTAATATCATCATTTAGGACTGAGGATGATGAAAAATATATTTTAAAGAAAACGAATCCAGTGAGACAAAAGAATAAATATTAAGGATTCGTATTTTAGACAATCCAAGTCCAAAAGTACTCCATAATAAACTATTGTGGAGTAGAATTCAAAAATGAAGATCAAAACATAGATCCAATCAAAGATAGGAACCATAACAGACAATCTTGGACACAGAAAAGAAAATTTAATTTTTCTATGAATAGTGTCGTATTTGTGAATAATTAATCGTATCGTGAATAGTCTTAGTATATGTGAATAGTAACTTCGACACTAAAAGGTAGAAATTCTACAAGAAAAAATCATCATGCTTCGTGAATAGTAACTCATGAATAGTAACTCATGAATAGTAACTCATGAATAGTAACCCCGACATGAAAAGATAAGAATTTCACAAGAAAAATGTTACCAATATTCCAGCATAATGATATTGAAAAAAATAATATCATTTATAAAAAAAATAACATCCCTTACCTCAAAAGAATAGTACTTTTGGCTGGAATATCAGATATAACGCTAGAAGGAAACTTGCACCGTATAGCAACACTCAAGATATCTAAATACTCTCAAAAATACGCTCGATAATATAGAGAGAGAAAACTTCAGTTTCTGGTGTGATTTAAAATTCTAACCTAAGCACCCTATTTATAGGAAAATGCTTAGAACACCAAAGCAGAAAATTTAATAAAATATTATATTTATAATCAAATTTTCCTTAGCCCACCACATCAAAAATACATTTACCACACAAAAAAATGAAAAATATGTTTAAAACAATTTTTGTAACAAAATCAATTCAGACTCAATATTCTGGAACTTCAATAATTCATAATAAATAGCCCTTTTATCAGAAAAATTCAAATCTTATGTTCATTCAATAGGAAATTTAATTCTCTACAACTTTGCAGAAGAAAGTTTTTCCAAATTACAAACAGAATTTGACCGAAATCCACATACGGACGATTTTGCAGGCTATAATCAAATTTTAGTCAAAAATAGGGTCCACCAACACATAAAACATGTGTTAAACATTTTTTTTGTAACAAAAATACTCCTCATTTATTCATATATCATACATTCATTGTAAAAATATCACCATTATTATATTATTATAATATAATAATATATTTAAATAAATTATTTTATCAGAAAAGATAAAATATCAATTTTTAACAATTGTCACATTAAAAATTTTCTCCATCTATATCCACATAAAATGAATATTTTCCTTATCATATAAATCAATAATTAATTATTCACAAATAATATTACAGAATCATAATACTAACAAGAAAAATCATCATGCTTCGTGAATAGTAACTCGTGAATAGTAACTCGTGAATAGTAACTCATGAATAGTAACTAATGAATAGTAACCCCGACATGAAAAGATAAGAATTTCACAAGAAAAATATTACCAATATAAAAAAAATAACATCCCTTACCTCAAAAGAATAGTACTTTTGGTTGGAATATCAGATATAACGCTGAAGAAAACTTGCACCGTATAGGAACACTCAAGATATCTAAATACTCTCAAAAATACGCTCGATAATATAGAGAGAGAAAACTTCAGTTTCTGGTGTGATTTAAAATTCTAACCTAAGCACCCTATTTATAGGAAAATGCTTAGAACACCAAAGCAGAAAATTTATTAAATAATATATTTATAATCAAATTTTCCTTAGCCCACCACATCAAAAACACATTTACCACACAAAAAAAATGAAAAACATGTTTAAAACAATTTTTGTAACAAAAACAATTCAGACTCATTATTCCGGAACTTCAATAATTCATAATAAATAACCCTTTTATCAGAAAAATTCAAATCTTATGTTCATTCCATAGGAAATTTAATTCTCTACAACTGCGGTGAAAAGTTTTTCTAAATTCCAAATGAAATTTGGCCAAAAAATCCACATCTGAGACGATTTTGTAAGCTATAATCAAATTTTAGTCAAAAATAGGGTCCACCAACACACAAAACATGTGTTAAACATTTTTTTGTAATAAAAATACTCCTCCTCCTCATTTATTTATATATCACACATTCATTGTAAAAATATCACCATTATTATATTATTATAATATAATAATATATTTAAATAAATTATTTTATCGGAAAAGATAAAATATCAATTTTTAACAATTGTCACATTAAAAATTTTCCATCTATATCCACATAAATGAATATTTTCCTTATCATATAAATCAATAATTAATTATTCACAAATAATATTACGAGAATCACAATCATCGACAACCGGTAGTTCTAGGAAAGTGGGGCTTTCGATAAGGATTTCTCCTTCTTTGGCGCACAATTAGGTGACCAAACCTCTCCTTATGTAACTTTCTAGACATTGCCAATAATGCTATCTAATAATATTATTAAAATAATATGAATTATTGATCGATAATGAAAAATAATATGTAGTGACAATTATAGAAACAACAATAATATAAAATATCAACGTAGCAATTATTGAATCAATAAAATAAAATATTGAATAGTAATTCTTGTAACACTTATTGAGTAGTGCCTTCTTACGTAAGAATCAATAATTGAATGCACATCTTGTGTCTTCTATATGTTTTAACCACGAGAGTATTCCAACAAGATTAACTTGAAACAACTACTGCCAGTTATTTATAAACAACTTATACTTGTCGTTTTCTTCATCCATATCTTTTAGTTATGGGGCCCACACAAGGTTTTGCGCCTCGTCTAATATTCTCCGGCAATGAAGAATATTCCACAACCAAACGAATATTCCCTGACAACAATGAATATTTTATAACCACTTTCTTATTTGAAATATTTACGCATTTTACCCATAACTATCCACATTAATCAAATCAACCCCTTACTATTTTAAAATAATAAATAGAGGAAATTACATTTTATTAATTTTTTTTTTGGGGTCTTACACTTAGTATAATCCAATTGAGTTGGATTATATCAAGACCAAGTGATGAATTATATTGAGCCCAAGTAATTATGATTTCAAAGCCCAATGTTAGAATTAATTAAGCTCGATCCAAGAAACTGAACCGTGGATCGAACCGGTGGGTCACCAAATGGGTAAAACCCATGGGGCAACCCATGTGGATGACCCATGGGCATGGTGGGCCGGCCACTTGGTGTGCAAGTAAAGGTAACTACTTGATCATCAAGTATGTTACTTGGTGATGAAGTAGTGAATAGTAAGGAGGTGGGACAAATGACCAAAAAGCCCTCCCTTCTGTTTTCCTATAAATAAGAAGCATATGTTGGTCATTTTGTGATTTTTCAAAGAACATCCAACATATATTGAGAGAGAGAAAGAGCTAGACTTAATCAACCATTTCACTTTGAAGCTTTTCCTTAGAGTTTCTATCAAGAACACAAAGATCGTTAAGGTAATATTCCTTAATAATAGTTCCCATATCTTTTGATTTCTTTGAGTATGAAGAATCATAAATTGGTGGAGTATGCCTCTTATGGAGGAATAGGGATGGCTTGTAATATGTAAAATATTTATAAGTCATGAAGAAATAGAAATCGTAAGGGTTGATGTAAGTTTTAAATCGTAGGAAATATTGATTGTTGAGGTTGGTTGTTGAGGAACAATTGAACTCCATCAATGTAAATATATGTGCATCTTGCTTGGTTAGGATATAGATATGAAATTAATGGAGTATTCCATGTGCTTTGGCATATAGAACACTAGTAACGAATTTATGGCGAATTTTACGAAATTAGACGTTAAACATCGAAAACTTAGAAATTTCAGATTGGTAGTCAAAAATTGTCGTGAGACTTGAAAACGTTGGTTTTCAATGTTAACACGTGAGATAGGGTATTTAAGAGTCATGGACTCAAGAATCGTCCGATTCCGACTTAAAACGAAGCAAATGAGTATTGAACGCTCATTAACGTTTAACGAACGCATGAAAATGAACTTAATAGTGAATTTTGAGTTAACAGATTTGAAATAGTAAAATTCTTATATGAACACGTAGAGTATGTAATTTTTGAGTTGTAGGCTTTTGAACGGACCAAATCGGACTTATAACGAAGAAGTTATGAATCTGGGAAGCTCACCAAAATTTTTAACTGTCAAAGTTTTTTGGTACTAAGGTCTAGCGCCGCGGCGCCAGACAAGGCTTAATGTGCCATGCCGCAGCGCCGATACAGTGTCATAACCTACTGGAGAGTGGTGCCACAACACCACTCATGTGAAGGAGTTTCACACCGCAGCGCCAGAACCAGGACTCAGTTACTGCAGACTGGCGTCGCAGTGCTAGTGCTAGGTTTAAAGGCCACGCCGCGGCGCCGAGACATGGGTTTTGTTAGAAAAGCTAGGTTTTGAACTTTAGTTGTTCTGAGACCTACATGAGTTGAGTTTATATACTCAATGAATGTACTAAGACTATTCCTATGTTATATATACTAGTGTATATGGTAATGAACTTAGGAATTTAACGTAAGTTGTGAACGAAGAACATAAAGTGTTATTAATGAACCATAATCGGTAAACAACATTGGTACTTCACCAATGATGATAGAGTCCGGTTAATAACGTAAGATTGTTAATAAGCCGGAATGAAGGGTAATAAGTCGAATTAACTTTATTAATGAAATGAAGTTAACTAAAGATATAGAAGAGAAAGAAGTTGGTAGAAACAATGTGAGTAATTGTTTGGTAGCTAATTACAGTGTGCTATGTGAATATATCATGTAGATTCTGTTAAGGCTGAGAACAGTCGATTAAGTTATTTGAAGACGCTGAAAGGCAAGTTGTCTTAACACTTGTCTAACCTTCAAGTTAGTCAAGTTCTATGTGATTCATTGTACTGAATTGCATGATAGATTTTAAAGAAAGGGTCAATGCCAGTCTTAACTCGGCTAGACTATTTGTAAGATATAGATTGATTTGTCTACATATCTTTCTATATAGAAATGATAACGCTATCCTATGCCAAGTAATTGGTACAGATTCGAAGGTAAGGTTTGTCTATGAACAAACAAAAGTATTTTTCATCGATTATTCGATGGGCACGCGAGTTTGCCAAAACTTAAACGTAAATACATTTAACGGATGAATGTTAATCAACATAGAGTACTATAGGCTGATCACCTAGAAGTGCTCGTAAGTAATGCCGGATGTACAACCTTAGTGTTGTGATGTCCTTTTCAAGTATGAAAAGAGAAAGCAACTGTTCATGGTCTATCGACCGGTTCAGGATTCCTAATCTATTCTATACTTTGGGAATTGATGTTATGAATTGTTAAAGTATTAATGTTTCATGATACTTCATAACTATTTGTTTAGTTATGTACGAATTGTCATATAATTCACGAATGTGCTATTGATATTATCCTTTGTTAAACTTGCTGAGCTTGTTATGCTCACTTCTTGCGTGAATTATGTTTGCAGTTAAGGCTGAACGTACTGAGAATGCTAAGAGAGATAAGGGCAAAGCTAAGATGGATAATTAACCATCATGTAATAGATTAATATGTTTGTACGTATTATACCTTACAAACAACAAATGATGTAATCGGTTTATGAACCTGGGAAAGGATTTCACTTTGATTGTAATAAAAAGATAGTAATTACATTCATTATGTTGTATTTCAATGGATTGATTATATAGTTATGAGTACCGTGTAGCACCATATGTCGGGTTGGAAGATACCCGAATTTGGGGGCGTCACAGGTATCGTATGAATATTCTCCGACAAAAAAAATATTCCCCGACCAAATGAATATTTTATAACAACTTGTTTACTTTGCAAAATTTATAAATTTTATCCAAAACTATAACATTATATCAAATTCATACCATAATATTCAAAATAATATTTAGAGAAAATAAATCTTTATTCATAAAAGTTGGGGTCTTACACTATAAATGTAGACATGAGGGACACATCAGTCCAAACTGTATGCTGCAACTCAAAGTATGTTTCAATTGCGGAAAGGAAGGTCATTTAGCTCGATTTTGTCATGTAGCGAAGTC
Source organism: Panax quinquefolius (assembly GCA_020205615.1). Classification (NCBI taxonomy): domain Eukaryota; kingdom Viridiplantae; phylum Streptophyta; class Magnoliopsida; order Apiales; family Araliaceae; genus Panax; species Panax quinquefolius. The sequence continues at coordinate 107,007,304 of CM035163.1, forward strand.
AAATCTAGCTGGGATGGTGACACGAAAGGCTGTCCCGGATAAGTCAAAGCCGGTAGTTCAAGGGATAACGTTTTTCGTGACCTCCCAAAAAGTGAGGAACCCAAACGAAGTTATCACATGTAAGATAATCATAAACTCTTGCGAAGTCTATACCTTATTAGATACCGGTTCTATCCATAAGTTTATTTCACCTGCTTGTGCTCAACGTTTAAATTTAACTCCAAAGAAATTAGACTTTGACTTATCTATTGAAACTCCGTTGGGTGAAACCTTCATTACATCCACTATTTATAAATCTTGTTTAATTCAAATTGAAACTTTCACATTACCTGTTGATCTCATCTCTTTGAAAATACTTGCATTTGATGTGATTTTAGGGATTGATTGGTTAACTACTCATAATAACAAAATTGATTATTTTCGTAAGGTTGTTAGCTTTTATATTCATAACCAACCTATTATGAGAATTTAAGCAACCAAACCACTAAAGTCATTCACTGTCATATCAAGCCATAAAGCCATTCATTTATTGAAAAATGGATGTCAAGCTTTCTTAGCCCATGTTACGGATTTAAACAAAAATACGTCAAATTTGAATGATATTTCTATTGTTAATAAGTTTCCTAACGTATTTCCTGAAGAACTTCCTTGCCTACCCCCAGAGCGTGAAATCGAATTTTTTATTGACCTTAAACCCGGTACAAACCCATTTCCAAAATCCCATATCGAATGGCTCTTATTGATCTTCAAGAGATAAAAACCCAACTACAGGAATTGTTAGACATCGGTTTCATTCGTCCTAATACATCTCCTTGGGGGTGCTCCTATTTTATTCGTAAAGAAGAAAGATGGGAGTATACAACTTTGTATTGACTATCGGGAGTTGAATCATGTCACCATAAAAAATAGGTACCCGCTGCCTCGCATTGATGACCTGTTTGACTAGTTGCAAGGTGCTAAATTCTTTTCAAAGATCGATCTTCATTCTAGATATCATCAATTAAAGATTAAAACTGATGACATTCCAAAGACTGCTTTCAGAACTCGGTACGGGCATTACGAATTCCTAGTCATGTCTTTTGGATTGACTAATGCTCCTGTTGCCTTCATGGATATGATGAACCGAGTATTCAAAGAATATTTGGATCATTTTGTGGTTGTCTTTATTGATGACATCCTTATATATTCCAAAAGTCGTGAAGATCATGAGCAACACTTACGACTGATACTCCAAAAGCTTCGTGAAAACAAACTATAAGCCAAGTTGAAGAAATATGAGTTTTGCCTTGAGGAAGTAGCATTCCTTGGGCAAGTGATATCGAATCATGGAATATCAGTTGACTCGATGAAGATTGAAGCAATACAAAGCTGGGAGAAACCTAAGTCAGTAACCGAAGTACGTAGCTTTCTGGGCTTAGCTGGTTATTATCGAAGATTTGTGGAGGTATTTTCTCGAATTGCCACTCCATTAACTCAGCTGACTTGAAAAGATACAAAATTCGGATGGAGAGAGGAATGTGAGAAGAGCTTCCAAGAACTCAAGAGGAGACTCATTTCAGCACTTGCTCTGACAATACCATCAAGTTCGGAAGGATTTGTCATCTACAACAATGCTTCAAGTAGAGGTTTAAGATGTCTTCTCATGCAACATGGGAAAGTCATAGCCTATGCCTCACGATAACTAAAAAAATAAGAGAGGAATTATCCTACTCATGATCTAGTGTTGGCAATAGTCGTTTTTGCGCTAAAGATCTGGAGACATTACCTGTATGGGGAGAAAGTACAGATCTATACAGATCATAAAAGCCTCAAATATTTCTTCACCCAAAAGGAACTCAAAATGCGTCAACGATGTTGGCTTGAGTTGTTTAAAGATTACGACCATACCATTCAATATCATCTTGGAAAATCGAACGTGGTAGCTAATGCGTTGAGTAGAAGATCATATGCGGGTACGAGTGCGATATTGTAAACACAAAGACCTATTTTGTATGACTTATAAAGGATGAAGATAGAGTTCAAGACTTCAGGGACTCACATGATGATGTCAAATATACGAGTAGAACCGACTTTAATCGATAAAGTTAAAGTTTCTCAAGCTAAAGACCTGGAGCTGATGCGTATGAGGAAGAAAGTATAAGAAGGTGCTATTCCAGAAGTAAGAATCAATGAAGAAGGAATACTTCGAGTCAACTCCAGACTTTGTGTTCCTAACAACTCTAATTTAAAGTACAAATCATGATTGAGACACACAACACACCGTTTGTAATCCATCCCGAGAGTACCAAAATGTATTGTGATCTTCGACATATATTTTTGTGGAGCAATATGAAGAGAGAGATAACAAAGTTTATCTCAAGGTGTTTAACTTGTCAATGTGTCAAGGTGGAGCATCAAGTGCCAAAAGGTCCATTGCAACCACTTGAAATTCTAGAATGGAAGTAGGAGCACATTAACATAGATTTCGTTACTGGTCTTCCCAAGGTTTCTCAGGGTATAGATGCAATTTGGGTCATTGTTGATAGATTGACAAAGTCTGCTCATTTATTACCTATACGAGAAACATATTCACTTGAACGTCTTGCTCGTATATATATAAATGAGATTGTAAGACTGGATGGTTTGCCAGTATCCATAGTTTCTGATCGAGACCCTAGATTCATTTCATGATTTTGGGTCAGTTTGTAGAAAGCTATGGGCACAGATTTACGATTTAGTTCTGCATATCATCCTCAGACGGACGAGCAGTCGGAGAGGACTATTCAAACTCTTGAAGATCTATCGAGACTCTGCATACTAGACTTCAAAGGAATTTGGGTCAAGTACTTTTCATTAGTGGAATTCTCCTACAAGAACAATTATCAAGTAAGTATAGGCATGGCTCGATTCGAGGCGTTGTATGGAAGAAAGTGTCGTTCTCCAGTATGTTTGGACGAGGTGGGAGAAATCACGATGTTGAGAAAATGAGCTGGGAGTTAGAATCTAAAATGAAAACAAGGTATCCTCACCTCTTTGACATACTAGGTACGTATATCAATTTCGAGGACGAAATTTCATAAGGAGGGAAGGTTGTACGACCTCAACTTTTTATGAATAAAGATATAATTTTCTCTAATTATTATTTTAAATAATAAGGCGTGGATTTGATATAATGCTATAGTTATGGGTGATATGTGAAAATTTTGTAAAGTAAGCAAGTTGTCATAAAATATTCGTTTAGTCGGGGAATATTCTTTTTGTCAGAAAATATTCGTACGATGGCACAATCATTGGTGGACCCCACAATGGAATGACTTTCGAATATAGAAAGTGACATAAATAACCTTTTTATAAAAGTAACGGCAAAGCTTTTACCGTTAAACTGTTGAAATACCCGATGATAAAAGTAGAGTAATACGCGTGGTTGCACAGTATCACACAGTATTGTACAGTATCTCTGATTATTGATGCTTATTTAAGAAGTCACTAAGTTCATTTAATAATTGCCATAGTAGTTGTTGTATATTATCTCATATTATTGATTCAATTATTGTCATAGTATCATCTGCACAATATTTATATTATTAAATCAATAATTGAGACGACACAATTATTAATATTATTATTTGCATTATTGACAATGTCTAGAAAGTTCTATCAAGGGAAGGGGTTAGTTTATTTAATTGCGCGACAATGAGGAGAAGTTCTTATCGGAAAGCCCCCTCTTTCTTGTGAATGATCTGGTTGTCAATATTGTGAGTTATAATATTAATAATGAATAATTGTTGAAAGATTAAAAATGTGTTTATTGAAGATAAGTGATTTGTGATAAATATTTATTTAATTTTTGATATAAATAGAGGGGTTATCACAAAGTATTTATTGTAAGTTGGCTTATTACATGGACCCCCGCTTACTCATTTTTCAAAATCGCCGGTAGAAAATTATCTCAGTTTTATTTTATTATTATAATATTAATAAAATAGAAAACTTTTTATATAAAATAGAATACTTTTTATATTATATATAAAGTTATTTATTTTATTAGATTATAATTAGAATATATTATATTTTATATATAAATTTTTTATTTTATTAGAACATTTTATTGCACAGTGATGAATAGTAAAAATCAGAAAATCGTGCGAATTCTTCGTGATTTCACCTGTGATTTTTTTTTTCTGTGCATCCATGATTTCTTAAATAGTACCCCGTCATTCTCCTATAAATAGGATACTTTGTTAAGAAATAAAAATTACACCAGAATCACATAATTCTTCTTCTATAATATTGTGCGTATTTCTTTCTAGTATAAAGATACTTTGAGTGTAGCAAACAGTGCAAGTTTTTCTCAAGAATATCTTCGCTATACCAGTCAGATTTGCTCTCATACTAAGGTAAGGGGTATTATTTTTTATAACATGGTAAAGGGATATCATTTTCTTCATACTCGTAAGGGATATTATTTTTATTCAGTATTCGTAAAAAATATTATTTTCTTCCATACTCTATAGTATGTAAGTAATATTATTTCGTTTTATATTCCTAAATCTACACTTACTTTGATAAGTATTTGCTTCTATAATCCCTGAAATTAGTAGAATATCCATGAGTTTTGCGCTTCATCTAGTATCGTTTCATTAAATAATTGGTCTAATCTTTCTTATTAAATTTCAATATTTTCATTTGGGGTACTATTCATGGGATGCTATTCACTCGGGTCACAATAAAATTGGTTTCTTTTTTGTCCAAATTATTTTTGATACATGAATGTCATTCTTTAATTTTACTCCGCAATTAATTATCATGTGGAAAATTTGGTCATTCTTGAATGCTGGATAAATTGAATTATATATCTCTAATATTTATTCTTGATCTCACTTGATGGGTTTCTTATATCATTATCATCATCCTCTTGCTTATATTGTGGTGAAAGTCATTTTTGGCCTGTAGTGCATAGATGGACTGTTGATTAGTATGATTCTGACCATGAATTTTGTATTGGTATAATCATGACCTGTAATGGTACAGACAAATGTTGCGTTAAAAGTCCTCTTTGGCCCGTATTACATAGATGGACAGTTGTTTGGCATGATCATGACCACTTATGATACAAACGAATATCCTTGGCCCGTAGTGCATGGATAATTTGTTGGTTTGAAACATTTATTGAGTTGTGTTACAGAGATAAAATATTGCTGATGAAATTTTAAATCATAGAAGATAGTAGACATTATGCTCTACCTAACTCTTCTAATAGATTGCTTGTTCCGCTGCAGTTGTTGATCTAAACTTGTTGTCTATTGTATTATTTCAGATTTTAAACTGTTGTAAACTAAGGATAATTTATTCTACATTATCTTAGTCATAATATTCTTTACTGGGCTAGTTGAGCTCACCCTTTTCTTTCATTGTTCTCCTCAGGAAATGAGAATATAGTTGGGACTAGTCGGGGAATGGAGTGAAGGTCCAAGATGGTGGCTATAGTAGTCCTCACTATTTTATGAAATAGTGTGATAATAATTGTAATGTGGAGTTCATTTGATTTTGGATATTTTCTACGAGATAATATTCGTGTTAAAACTCACAGTTTACGTTTTGTCGTATTTTACACAAGAGTTAATAATTTTATAAATAAAATTTGTATTTGAATTATGTACCATGTATTTGGCGACTTAGAATGGGTTGTATGGACCTATTTTGGGCGCGTTACAGTTGGTATAAAACCTTAGGGTTATGATCCCTGGCGGAGATCTGAGGCTAGAACTAGGAGGGGAGGGACGAGTAAATCCTTCGCTAGTGTGTCCTACCTAAGCTTATTTGTTATTTAATTGGTCGATCGGAATATAGGGATAATATATGGCATGCCAATTAACCCTTATTTTGTGACAGTGTTTGAAAATGGCATCTGAAAATTTTGAGATAAGCAATGGAGCACATGAGACCGTTAAGACACTGCCAATTAATAACCAGGATAATGTGCATTTGGAAGGCACTAATCGTCGTGTAAACATCAGGATAATGCGCTTTTTTCACTCGGGATTGCTTTTATAGTTTTGCTTGACCATATTCATGGTAATTTAATTTGATTTGATGTTGAGTTGGAAAAATTACTCTTTTGCCCTTCCGTGTTGGTTTTCAGGCTTGACGCAGCTGCCTTTCTTGGGGTTATCTCCGGGGTTTGACTGCTGTCGACTCTTGTCTGTCTTCAGGATTATCTTTAAAGTTGATTTGATGATTTCCTGGGGCTGTCTCCGAGGTTTGGTTTGATGATTTTGACTTCCAAGGTTGTCTATGAAAGACGATTTTGCCCTTGTGCATAGTTAGTATCAGGAATGCAAAATTTTGAGTTTCTACACTAAACAATTAAAATGATCTACTAACTCATCATCAACAACATCACTAAGTTAACAATTAGAAATGATCTACTAACTCATCAACAATTACTAATATAAGCTATTATTTCATAAATTATATACAATATGATTTACAAAACTTGTGTAGACGTAACTAGACTACAATATGTACAAATGATCTACAATTTAATGAATAAATGAATCCAAATATTACTAGTAGTATAATCAGCGTCGTACTCACCCAGTTCGTCATCGCCATCGCCACCTTGTTGATAGAATTAAAAATAAAAATTATTAGTCCGAATATATATGAGAATTAAATAGAGACTATTAAGTGAAAATAAAATAACATGAAGAATACTTGAGTAGGCAGGGCCTGAAGAAAAGCCTACTATAGGAGGGTAACCACCAGCCGGAGTATCTCACCGCTCAACGCGTTAAACTGCTCCTGTAGTAAGCCCGTAGTCTCTGCGGTGAAGACGAGAACTGCTAGGCGCCGTACTATTTGTTGTCATCGATAAAGTTTGTCCCAAATACTCCTTGAAAAGTGTAAGCTAGTTGTGGCCCACCTCTGCATGCTATCGAGAAACATCCTCGATTTAATAGTCCTAGGCATATCAGCTGTTACTCTTATTTTTGGGAAAATCAACTGCCATAGAGTGAAGGGTTGAAAACTGAGACATTTTTTACTCATAGTCTTAGCTGACTCAAGGTCTGCATGTACTAAATGTGCAGTAGTGATTCTACCCAAGATATCATTGAATTTCTTATAAAATCAGACTTATTCAATAGTTCCCAATAAGTGGTTCACCTTACTATACTTCCTCTTGAATTTCTGAACAAAGTGGCTCACCATTTAACTACTTTGTTCAAGAATTCAAGAGGAAGTACTGTTGATCAATGATACCTTAGGTATAATCTCTACTGGACATTTAGTATATGCAGACCTTGAGGCAACTAAGCTATGAGTAAAAAATGTCTTTAGTTAGCAACCCTTCACTTTTATGGCAGTTGATTTTACAATATCGGGAGCACCAGCTGAAAAGCCTAGGGCTTTAAAACTAAGGATGTTTCTCGATTTTATAAAAATAACGGGAAAAGTTTTACCGTTAGCTGTTGAAATACCCGGTGGTAAAAGTACAGTAAAACGTATGGTTGCATAGTAGCACACGGTATTGATTATTGATGCTTACGTGAGAAGTCACTCAGTTTATTTCAATTATTGCCGCAGTAATTGTTGCATAGTATCTCACGTTATTGATTCAATTATTGTCATAATATTTTATATTATTAAATCAATAATTGAGACGACAAAGTTATTCCTATTATTATTTGCATTGTTGACAATGTCTAGAAAGTTCTATCGAAGAAAGGGATTTGATCACCTAATTGCGCGTCAATAGGGAGAAATCCTTATCGAAAAGCCCCCTCTTTCCTGGGAATGATCTGATTGTTAAAATTGTGAGTTGTAATATTAATGATGATATAATGTTGTTAAAAATATTGAGGGGATTTTTATGAAGTATTTATTATAAATTTGACTTATTATTTGGACCCCCACTTACCCATTTTTCAAAATTATCAGCAGAAGTTATCTCAGTTTTGTTATATATATATATAATAACCCGGGATTTCGAGTAATTCAAATTTTATGAATAATTTTTTATTTATTTAATATTAATATTGACTGTTAATATTGTGTTGTGTATCTGTGATACAAGTTTTGAAAATTAGTAAATTTGTGTATTGACTGAGAAAATAAGAGTAGAGTTGTGCTTAACCGAGAAATTAAAAAACCCTAACCCTAAGTTCGGATGGGGATTTGATAGAAAATATAATTAAAATAATTATATTGATGAGTATGTGTTGGTACTATATAGAATTTTTGATCAATGATTGATCGGATAAGGTTTAAAATTAATAAACCCTAATAAGAGATTAGAAACCCTAATCTCAGGTTTAAAAACCCTAACGCCCAATTAGGAACCCTAATTGTATGTCAGGAAACCCTAATTTTAAATTTAGGAATCCTAAATCCTAATTAGGAAACCCTAATCCTAATTAGCAAGCCTAATGTGAATATTAAACTTTAATATGATTAGGAAACTCTAATATAATTAGAAAACCCTAATTATAGTTTAATCGTCTTAATTTCCTATTTTCAAAACCGTAAATTAAAAATTTTAGAAACTAAAGTTGTAAAACCTAAGGGTTAGAACCTTAGGGATAATCCTAAGGGTTAAACCCTAAGGATTGGACAAATGACTAGATTGCCATTAAAATTATTATGCAATTGACCAAAATGCCCTTTTTACTTTCTTTAATTGGTAACTTGTAGAATTTTCCAAAACCTTTAGTTGGTGACCAACTAAATTGACTTGGTGACCTAAAAATCCAGCAAAATCAACCAACACATCAGATCATTCATTGCATCCAAGTGGTTATAAAAGAATTAGAGAGAGAAAGTTCATATATTTTGCTTATTTGATATCAAGCTCTCACCAACTCTTGTTCTCTGTAAACCTCTGAATATATTAAGTTACTCAGTCCCTAAAACACCCCCTTGATCACCTAGATCAGATTTGGAGAGGAAGAATCAAAGATTTAGCAAGAGAAGGTATAACCCTAAACTCAACCTAGATCTTGTATGCTAAGAAAATGTTTGTGTTTATATGTTTAAATCAGTGTTAGATGATGTTTTATGATGATCTATGTTGATATAACATAGATCCATACCATCAAAATGCTTTAAAATTAAAGTTTTACAAAACATCCCAAGAAGACTTAAGTGGTCTGACAATCAAATGTCAGGAGCCACAGATTCTTGTCTGTTTATGATTTTTGATGTTTTAAGTTTTGGATCTATAGTCTGGTATGAGGTCTTTCATTAGAAAGTGGAATTATAGCAATTGGATGTCTAGATTTGAAGTTATAATCGGTCAAAACCCGTAGATCGGGCTTGATCAGTCAAATTCTGGGTAACCCAGAAATGGTTTTCCAGCGTCTGATAAGATCTTCTAAGGCCCAGATCTGTCAGGTTTTAAGATATTTGATGTTGTTGTTATATACATGTTGTAGCTTGTAATGTGTACTCTAGAACCGTGCCTGTAGATCTCTTAAAAAACACGATCGGATGTAGTGGATGGTCAAAGTAGACCATCCGATAACATTTCATGTTTTTTGGAAAAGCCAGAAAATGTAAGAACAAAATTTCTGACCTCCTTTGACCAGATTGTATCTTGTGATTCTGTTGTTGTTGGATTGAGGAAATGTTATATATTTGGTCTTTGACATAAGTACTATATACTGGAACCATAAAATCAACAAACTAATGACTAGAACATTAAATTAATTGGACTGGAATGTAGGCACTCGAACTGCCTGGGTTTCTGGAAAACCCAGGAACGCTCTGACAGTATGTTTGAGAGCTCAGATCTTTATGTTGTGTTGATGTATGACCTATATATTGATTGATAGTTGTAGTGGTGCATACTTACTACAAGATCAACGTTTAAACAAGTCCAGAATATGCTCAGGATGAGAATTAAGCGTGGTCAAACCTAGCGTGTTGGTAACCGGCCTATCAGTGTTCTTGAGGCTCAAGAACACCAACAGCGACGGTTACTGTCACTATAACTTTTAGCGACGGTTTTTAAATATTTTTAATTTCTGATTTTCTAGAAATTAATTAAAAATAAAATAAATTTCTAAAAATTACTAAATGGTTTTAAAAATAATTTTAAATTATAAAAAATAAATTTTGACTATTTTGATATTTTTCATTAATATTTATAATTATTTAAATATTAATGGTATTTAATTTATTTCATTAGTATATTAAATAAATTAGAGAAAATGATTTTAATATTATAAAAATCATTTTAAATAAGAATAAAATGTTTAAAAATATTTTGAGTTATAAAATGTAACTTTTAATATTTTTGGATAATTTTTATTAATAATTTCATATTAATGATGTTGGATTTATTTAATTATAATATTAAATAAATGAATTAAAAATGATTTTATTAATTTAAAAATCATTTAAAAATGAGAAAAATGATTTAAAAATATTTTAAGTTATAATTAATGAGTTTTAATATTTTGGTAAATATTTTATTAATATTTAAATATTAATGGTGATGATTTAAAAATGATTTTAATTAATTTAAAAATCATTTAAGTAGAATATTTATGATATAAAAATATTTTAAGTTATTAATAATAACTTTAATATTTTGACAAGTATAACATTAATATTTTTATATTATTAAATATTAATGATGATAAGATTATTTGATAATTAAATCATTTAAAATGATTTAAGTGTTTGAAAAACTATTATAAATTATAATAAATGTTTATAAATTATTAAAAGCTTCCAAAAAATATTATAAAGGATAATTGACTTATCTAAAAAAATATAGAAGTTTAGAGACCAAGTTTAATTGACAATCAATGTGTTAATTATTGGATAGGGTGACCAGAACATCGAGAATAGACCGAAGTCCAACTAGACCGATCTAGTTAGACCTAATAAGTGTTTATATAAGTTATAAACATTAATATGGCTACGTGGTAATGTGTCTAGGAGAAAGATTGACTTTAATTACAATATTGTGTGTTGTGAATTATTGTTCTAATTGTGAGACCGATATTATTTATTATAGGTCTTACGAACGCATATAAGTATATTGTGTAGCAGTAATCAACGTGAAAGGCAAGTTTCCTAACTCAACCTTGAGTTATATCTGTTTAAATACTATAGTGGTTAATTATTGTTGATTAGACCACATCCAAGAATTTATTGTTGATTATTCGCAGTTAGTGCATGTTTATTAATTCAAATGGAATCAATGATTCTGAAAATATATATTCGTAGAATAACTGTTGTTGGATATTTAAATCCGTAGAAGCTATTATTGACAGTAAAGATAATTCCTGTCTATTGTCGAATTGTGTTGAGAAATGTCTTAGCTAATTATTATGGCTAGACGAACATTTATTACAACTTGATAGGTTCGAGAAGAGAATTCAATTAATATTGACAGATCGATGCCAATTATTTCGGCAAGATCGAGAAAGTTACTAAATATTGAAATCATAGTATTTCGTTGTTAAATCAAATTTTGATTCTGAGACTGAGAAGAACAACCTTTTATAAAAAGGGAACATTTTATTGGTCGTATATTCGGCCTTTGCGCGTGTGTAAGTATTATGCATAATATAGGGTACAAGGAGTTAGTCGACTCTAAGTACTTGAAGAGGGATATGATTTAATCTTTATGGTTATCTGATACACCTGGGTATATCAAAGTAAATCTTTGATAGTTAGTCAAGAAGAGATGTTTAAGATCCAATGGATCGCTCATCATAAATCTGGAAAACAATCCACTTTGTTATTGCGTAGAATTGATTCTTGATTATTCATTAGAATATCATAGAAACTTTAAAAGCGTTGTACTCTTTCATTATCAAATTATTGTGTTGCATAGAATGCGAGAAGACTTGTTATGTATTAATGAATTGTTCAGCTATTTCAAAGTTCCTCGAACTTTGGTATCATTCTATCAAAATAGATAATCTGTTATTCTTGAATTCTTATACATCTATTATATATCTTAACTTGCGGGGAAAATTTGTTGCTCACCCTTGCTAAATAAAACTTTTCAGCTATGAACGAAGAGGCCAGCGGGGCTAAGAAGAACAAAGGCAAAGGCATAGTGATGGAGTAGTTTTATGTTAAGCATAATTATTATGTTGTTTTGTAAACCCTTTTTGTATATCTAAAGGGTATGTTTGTAATGTTAAGGTTAGATGACCTGAGACTAATGTATTAACAATCTCTGTTAATGACTTATGTATTACTATTTCTATATGAATGGGTAGTTAGATGATATTATATTATGGATCATGAGCACCAAACTCGGGGGTCAGGCAACCCAAATTTGGGGGCGTCACATGTTGGTATCAAAGCTATAGGTTATAAACCTTAAGTGGGTGGAGAAAACCCTAGGATTATAACCATAAGCGAGATAGAGAATACTCATTTAGAGTACTAAGTGAGGGATTATTGAAGTGCATTAATAGTGAGATAGGTTGACACATAGTGTGAGAATTTTGTACCGGTGAAGTACTAATCAAGTTGTTTAAACTGATTGTAGGATGTCGGGAGAAGACGAGATGAGTACGAAGATGCTAGCGACTGTTGCACCAGTGCCAGTATCCGAGGTGCCAGCGCAAAGCGAGTCAGTTGAGGAGGTGGGAAAAGATGAACCTATGATCAATCTGGGGAGTGATCATTATGATTATCCCGAGATGTATCTGAGTGGGGATGAGGTGGCAGAGTCCGAAGAAGTCAAGGCGGAGAAAGAGAGTCAGACTAAAGTAGGAGAAAAAGATCAAGAATTTGTAGAAGTCCAAGAACTCCAGATTAAAGTATTTCTCTTGGAGGAGTTGTGGAAGACGGAGCGAGTGTTACGCAAAATGACTGAAGCACGGAATGAGCTGAAGGCACAGGTGGAAAGGATGATGACTGAAGGTGGTGGATCGTCTGAATGAACAATCAAGCAGCAGAAGGGTAAGAATAAGAGAAAAAGGGACAACGACAGTGATAATTCTGAAAATTCAAACCCGAAGAAGAAGCAAGTCTGTAGCAAGTGCGGAAAGACTTACGCGGGAGAATGCATGATGTGGAAGAACGTGTGCTTCAATTGTAAGTAGGAAGGACATATTTCCCTATATTATCCTAAGCCAAATATGAGGAAATGTTTTTCATTGGGAGAACGGGTCACAGATTCAACAAGTGTCCCAACAAGAAGATTGGTGAAGGGATTGGACGATAGATAGCTTAAGTTTAAGCGTTAGTAACTTTTGGTAGTGTGTGATATTAAAGCTTTTAATATCGAGAACGATGTGTAAGCATATGTAAATATATATGTTTGTATGAATGAAATCTTTATTTTCTATATGAATATAAGATTAAGATTAATTTGTGAGTTCTTAAAACTCATACTTATGGTAAGTTCATGACTCATAACTATATGAAATGTTTTTGAACCCCTCAGTGAATGGACACAAAAGGTCTGACTAGCATTAGTTTATACACTCATATAATTGTGGCAAGTTCCTGAACTCATAAGTGTGGTAAGTTTAATGAACTGGGGATAGCTATGTGTGAATGAAGAAGTTGTGTAAAGTTGGAGAATTACAACTTTTGTTTAAAGTTGTGTTGTTAATCCTGATATTTATGAAAAAAGGGATAGTTGTATATGTTAAGTACTAAAAGTACTATGTGCTATTCGAACAAATATGCAATTATATTATAAATATGTGTTGAATTCTTATTGTGTTAAGAATTTGTATAGAGAAAGAGAACTAATGTAAGATTTTTATTTAAATCAGATCATGCCGCCTAGACGATAGAATAGAAATCAAAGAGAAGAGTAGTCGGCGAATAATGAAGGAGGTCAAGCTGACCCGATGCAGAATTTTCGTAGATATGTTAGTCCAAGCTATGTGAAATAGAGCTCCAGCAAGAGGAAGAGCGAGAGAACAACCAGATGATAGCTTGGCAAATTTCAAAGACTTTAAAGCGGTAGGACCGTCAGAATTCAAGGGAACCACAGATCCGATTGAAGGCCAAACTTGGGTGAAGGAGATAGAGAAAACATTCGTTATGGCCAGAGTAGCAGAAGAGAAAAAGACAGCTTTTGCAACATACTTGATGAAGGGAGAAGCCAATTATTGGTGGGAAACTAATCAGGCGAGAGCTGGTATAGCGGTGCTGACTTGGACAAGATTCAAGGAGTTGTTCTTTGAGAACTACTTTTTGTCGAGTATGCAAGCTCGGATGGAAGTTAAGTTCTTAGAACTAAAGCAGGAGAATATGTCTGTTTTTGAATACGCTGCTAAATTCGGCGAATTAGTAAGATTCGCACCTCATCAGGTGGATACGGAATTATGGAAGGCAAGAAGATTTAAGAATGGATTGAAGCTGGTTATATACAACAAAGTAACAGTATTGTAGATAAATACGTTCGCGGCTTTATTGGAGAAAGCGTTAATTGCTGAAGGAGGGAGCGAAGCTGCATCTCGATTTCATCAGGAGAAGAAGAAGAAGACAAACGATGGAGGTAGTAGTGCTGGTAATAATCCGAATAAAAGGAAGTGGAGTGAGAATACCCAGTCGGGTAACAAGATAGAAGAGATTATGAAAGGGAGGGAATCATGTGCAACTTGTGGGAAGAATCATTCTAGAGTTTATCTGAAGAAGAAGGGAGTCTGTTACAACTGTGGTCAAGAGGGACACATGTCACCCAATTGTCCCAGTCCGAAGAAGATACAAGGTTGTTTTGCGTGCAGATTGACATATCATCTGGTTTGGAACTGTCCAAAGAGGAACGTGGAGAAGAAAAGCGTCAACAAGGGACCTGGTAGCGGAACCTTAACAATTCGAGGACCTGCACAGCCAGGAAGGTCAACAACCCGTACTTTCAACATGATGGCACAAGATGCAGTAGCTGCTCAGGAGGTGGCGACATGTAACGATTTCGCTTAATACTTTAATTACGCGAGTAATATTGGATAAATATATGCCGTGAATTATTTTCTTTTATGGATCCAACTCACATGTTAGAATATAAGACACAATTTAATATTGTGTTGATAAAAATGAATTGATGATACAACTTTAAAAGATTGTAGAGAATAAGAAAGTGGTGATTCCGAGGACTGAATCCTTTTAAGGAGGGGTGAATGCAATAACTCGGGATTTCGAGTAATTTGAATTTTACGAATAATTTTTTTTATTTAATATTAATATTGACTATTAATATTGTGCTGTGTAATTGTGATACAAGTTTTGAAAATTAGTCAATTTTTGTATTAACTGAGAAAATAAGAGTAGAGTTGTGCTTAACCGAGAATTTAAAAAACCGTAACCTTAAGTTCAGATGGGGATTTGATAGAAAATATAATTAAAATAATTATATTGATGAGTACATGTTGGTACTGTATAGAATTTTTGAACAATGATTGATCGGATAAGATTTAAAATTAATAAACCCTAATAAGAGATTAGAAACCCTAATCTTAGGTTTAGAAACCCTAACGCCCAGTTAGAAAACCTAATTGTATGCCGAGAAACCCTAATTTTAAATTCGAGAATCCTAACCCTAATTAGGAAACCCTAATCCTAATTAGCAAGCCTAGTGTGAATATTAAACTTTAAAATGATTAGGAAACTCTAATATAATTAGAAAACCCTAATTATATTTTAATCATCTTAATTTCCTATTTTCAAAACCCTAAATTGAAAATTTTAGAAACTAAAGTTGTAAAACCCAAGGGTTAAACCCTAAGGGTTGGACAAATGACTAGATTGCCCTTAAAATTAATATTTAATTGACCAAAATGCCCTTTTTACTTTTTTAATTGGTAACTTGTAGAATTTTCCAAAACCTTTATTTGGTGACCAACTAAATTGACTTGGTGACCTAAAAATCCAGCAAAATCAGCCAACACATCAGATCATTCATTGCATCCAAGTGGTTATAAAAGAACTAGAGAGAGAAAGTTTATATATTTTGCTTATTTGATATCAAGCTCTCACCAACTCTTGTTCTCTTTAAACCTCCGAATATATTAAGTTACTCAGTCCCTAAAATACCCCCTTGATCACCTAGATCAGATTTGGAGAGCAAGAATCAAAGATTTAGCAAGAGAATGTATAACCCTAAACTCAACCTAGATCTTGTATGCTAAGAAAATGTTTGTGTTTATATGTTTAAATCAGTGTTAGATGATGTTTTATGATGATCTATGTTGATATAACATAGATCCATAGCATCAAAATGCTTTAAAATTGAAGTTTTACAAAACTGCCCAAGAAGACTTAAGTGGTCTGACAATCAAATGTCAGGAGCCACAGATTATTGTCTGTTTATGATTTTTAATGTTTTAAGTTTTGGATCTATAGTCTGGCATGGGGTCTTTAATCTGAAAGTGGAATTATAGCAATTGGATGTCCAGATTTGAAGTTATAATTGGTTAAAACCCATTGAGTGGGCATGACCAGTCAAATTCTGGGTAACCCAGAAATGGTTTTCCAGCGTTTGACAAGATCTTCTAAGGCCCATATCTGTCAGGTTTTAAGATATTTGATGTTGTTGTTATATACATGTTGTAGCCTGTAATGTGTACTCTAGAACTGTGCCTTTAGATCTCTTAAAAACAAGCAGATCAGATGTAGTGGATTATCAAAGTAGACCATCCGGTAACATTTCATGTTTTCTAGAAAACCTAGAAAAAGTAAGAACAAAATTTTTGACCGCCTTTGACCAGATTGTATCTTGTGATTCTGTTGTTGTTGGACTGAGGAAATGCTATGTATTTGGTCTTTGACATAAGTACTATAGACTGGAATCATAAAATCAACAAACTAATGACTAGAACATTAAATTAATTGGGTTGGAATGTAGGCACTCGAACTGCCTGGGTTTCTGGAAAACCCAGGAACGCTCTGACAGTATGTTTGAGAGCTCAGATCTTTATGTTGTGTTGATGTATGACCTATATATTGATTGATAGTTGTAGTGGTGCATACTTACTACAAGATCAATGTTTAAACAAGTCCAGAACATGCTCAGGATGAGAATTAAGCGTGGTCAAACCTAGCATGTTGGTAACCGGTCTGTTAGCGTTCTTGAGGCTCAAGAACACCAACAATGACGATTCTTTATCATATATAACTTTAAAATGACGGTTTTAAATATTTTTAATTTCGGATTTTCCAGAAATTTATTAAAAAAGAATTTTTTTTAAAAAATTACAAAAATGATTTTAAAAATTATTTTAAATTATAAAAAATATTTTTTGACTATTTGGGATATTTTTCATTAATATTTATAATTATTTAAATATTAATGGTATTTAATTTATTTAATTAGTATATTACATAAATTAGAGGAAAATGATTTTAATATTATAAAAATCATTTTAAATATTTTAAAAATATTTTGAGTTATAAAATGTAACTTTTAATATTTGGAGAATATTCATTAATAATTTAATAATAATGATATTGGATTTATTTAATTATAATATTAAATAAATGAATTAAAAATGATTTTATTAATTTAAAAATCATTAAAAAATGATTTAAAAATATCTTAATTTATAATTAATGACTTTTAATATTTTGGTAAATATTTCATTAATATTTAAATATTAATGGTGATGATTTAAAAATGATTTTAATTAATTTAAAAATCATTTAAGTAGAATATTGATGATTTAAAAATATTTTAAGTTATTAATAATAAATTTAATATTTTGATAAGTATAACATTATTATTTTATATTATTAAATATTAATGATGATAAGATTATTTGATAATTAAATCATTTAAAAATGATTTAAGTGTTTGAAAAATTATTATAAATTATAATAATTGTTTATAAATTATTAAAAGCTTTCGAAAAATATTATAAAGGATAATTGACTTATCTAAAAAAATATTGAAGCTTAGAGACTAAGTTTAATTGACAATCAATGTGTTAATTGTCAGATAGGGTGACCAGAACACCGAGAATAGACTGAAGTCCAACTAGACCGAACTAGTTAGACCTGATAAGTGTTTATATAGGTTATAAACACTAATGTGGCTATGTGGTAATGTGTCTAGGAGAAAGATTGATTGTAAATTATAGTATTGTGCGTTGTGAATTATTGTGCTAATTGTGAGAACGATATTATTGATTATAGGTCTTACGAACACAAATAAGTATATTATGTAGCAGTAATCAGCATGAAAGGCAAGTTTGCTAACTCAACCTTGAGTTATATTTGTTTAAATACTATAGTGGTTAATTATTGTTGATTAGACCACGTCCAAGAATTTATTGTTGATTATTCGCAGTTAGTGCATGTTTAGTAATTCAAATAGAATCAATGATTCTGAAAATATATATTCATAGAATAACTGTTGTTGGATATTTAAATCCGTAGAAGCTATTATTAACAATACATATAATTCCTGTCTATTATCGAATTGTGTTGAGAAATGTCTTAGCAAATTATTCTGGCTAGACGAACATTTATTAGAACATGATAGGTCCAAGAAGAGAATTCAATTATTATTGATAGATCGATGCCAATTATTTTGGCAAGATCGATAAAGTTACTAAATATTGAAATCAGAGTATTTCGTTTTTAAATCAAATTTTGATTCTGAGACTGAGAAGAACAACCTTTTATAAAAAGGGAACATTTTATTGGTCGTATATTCGGCCTTTACGCGTGTGTAAGTATTATGTATAATATAGGGTACAAGGAGTTGGTCGACTCTAAGTACTTGCAGAGGGGTATGATTTAATCTTTATGGTTATCTGATACACCTGGGTATATCAAATTAAATCTTTGATAGTTACTCGAGAAGAGAAGTTCAAGATCCAATGGATCGCTCAACATAAATCTGAAAAACATTCCACTTTGTTATTGTGTAGAATTGATTCTTGATTATTCATTAGAATATCGTAGAAACTTTGAAAGCGTTGTACTATTTCATTATCAAATTATTGTGTTGCATAGAATGTTAGAAGACTTGTTATTTATTAACGAATTGTTCAACTATTTCAAAGTTCCTCGAACTTTGGTATCATTCTATCAAAATAGATAATCTGTTATTCTTGAATTCTTATACATCTATTGTATGTCTTAACTTGCGGGATAAATTTGTTGCTCACCCTTGTAAATAAAACTTTTCAGCAATGAACGAAGAGGCCAGCGGGGCTAAGAAGTACAAAGGCAAAGGCATAGTTCTGGAGTAGTTTTATGTTAAGCATAATTATTATGTTGTTTTGTAAACCCTTTTTGTATATCTAAAGGGTATTTTTGTAATGTTAAGGTTAGATGACCTGAGACTAATGTATTAACAATCTCTGTTAATGACTTATGTATTACTATTTCTATATGAATGTGTAGTTAGATGATATTTTATTGTGGATCGTGAGCACCAAACTCGGGGATTAGGTAACCCAGATTTGGGGGCGTCACAATATATATATATATATATACGTATTATATATATATGTGTGTGTGTTAAATGATTTTGTTGGGGGGGTGAAGGATGAGTTCAAGGGAGGGAGTACTATTTAGTATATATATATATATATTATAATATGTTTTGATTTTTATGAAAAATAGAATATATTATATTTTATTATGCATAGTGTTTGTATAGTAAAATCAAAAAATTTCGTCAGAATCCTTGATTCCTTATTGTACGGTCTATGATTTTCTAAATTCAAATAATATTCGTCCATTCTTCTATAAGTAGGATGCTTAGTTTAGAATTGAAAATCACACTAGAATCAGAAAATTCTTCTTCTATAATGTTGAGCGTATTTCTTTTGAGTCTTAGGATGCTTCGAGTGTACAAAATAGTACAAGTTTTCTTCAAGAATATCCCCGCTCTACCAGTCAGAAATACTCTCTTTTTAAGGTAAGGGATATTATTTTTGTTCCAAATTCGTAAGAAATTATATTTTCTTCTATACTCTGTAATATGTAAGTAATATTATTTCATTTCAGATTCTGAATTCTACACTCATTTTATTAAAGTATTGCTTCTATACTCCTTGAAATTAATAGAATATCCTTGAAATTTTTGTTTCATCTAGTATCTTTTCACGAAAATATTATTCTGAATATTCTTGATAATTTTTAATATTTTCATGCCGGGGTACTATTCTCGAAGTACTATTCATGGGGTACTATTCACCTGGGGTACTATTCATGACAAAAATTAATTTCTTTTCTGTTCAAATCATTTTTGATACAATATTATTCTTGAATTTTACTCCACAAAGTAGTATCATGTTGATAATTTGGACATTATTGAATTCTGGATAAATTAAATTATAAATCTTTAAAATTTATCATTGCTCTCATTTAATTGAATTCTTATATCATTGTCATCATCCTCATGCTTATATTGTGATGAAAGTCATCTTTGGCCCGTAGTGCATAGATGAACTGTTGATTGGTATGATTATGACCAGGGATTATTCGGTATAATCATGACCTATAATATTACAAATGATGTGGTAAAGGTCCTCATTGGCCCGTAGTGCATTGATGGACAATTGTTGGCATGATCATGACCATTGGTGATAACACGAATATCCTTAGCCCGTAGTGCATGAATAATTCGTGGATGTGATACTAATGAATATCCTTGGCCCGTAGTGCATGGATAATTCAGTGATGTGGATTATTTATTAAGCCGAGTCTCAGCGATAAAATTTACGTTAAACTTTTAAATCATAGAAAATAGTAGATATAATTATATACTTGACTCTTCTAATTGATTGCTTATTCTGCTGTAGTTAAACTTGTTGTTTATTGTATACTATCAGTTTAACACTGTTGAAGGCTAACGATAATTTATTCTGCATTATCTTAGTCATAATATTTCTTACTGGGCTAGTTGAGCTCACCCTTTTGCTTTAATTATTCTCTTCAGGAAATGAGAACGTAGTCGGGACTATTCGGGGAATGGAGTGAAGGTCCGAGATGGTGGCTGTAGTAGTCCTCACTATTTAATAAAATAGTGTGATAATAATTTTAATGAGAACTCTATTTGAGTTTGGATATTGTCTAGAAGATAATATTCGTGTTAAAACTCTCAGCTATGTTTTGTCGTACTTTACGCGATAGTTGTATAATTAAGTTTGTATTTAAATTCTGTACCATGTGTTTGGCGACCCAAGATGGGTGATGTATACCTATTTTGGGGGCGTCACAGTTGGTATCAAAGCTTAGGGATATGATCCCTGGCTGAGATGTGAGACTAGAACTAGGTGGGGAGAGACGGGTAAATCGTTCACTAGTATGACCTATCTAAGCTTATTAGTTATTTAATTGGTCGTTAAAAATATAGGGATAATATGTGACATATCAATTAACCCTTATTTTATGGCAGTGTTTGAAAATAACTTCTGAAAATGTTGAGATAAGCAATGGAGCACAAGAGACCGTTGAGTCACCAGAGATCAATAACCAGGATAATATGCATCAAGAAGGCAACAATCCTTATATAAACAACAACACCGACCAAATGATGAACGATGGGATGTTCAGAGGCTTTCTGCAATTCATGCAACATCAGGCGAGAGAGACTCCTATGCAAAATGCAGGTGGAAACACTAGCCAATAACGGATGGTCACCGCTAAGAAGTTCAAGGAGCTGGGACCACCAGTGTTTTTGGGAAAGCCAGAACCACTTAAGGAAGAGACATGGATAAAGAAGATCACCAATATATTTGATGACTTGGGATGCTTCGAGGAGCAAAAGGTTCCCTTTGCCACCTTCATGTTGTGAGGAGAGGCAGATTACTGGTTGGAATCTATAAAACGTACTCAACCTGCAGCACTAAAGATGTCTTGGGAGAAGTTCCAAGAACTGTTCAACGACAAGTACTTTCCTGAAAGTATTCGACACATGAAGGAGGTGGAGTTCATCAAGCTGGAGCAAAACAATATGACCATATCGTAGTAAGAGGCTAAATTTGTGGAGTTATCCTGGTTTGCATCCCATTTGGTAGATAATGAGGAGCGTATGAAGCTGATGTTTTTAAGAGGTTTGAAACCTGAAATACGTCAATACCTCATTTCTCACAAACTTTTCTTGTATTCAGATGTTGTGAATAGGGCTCAGTTATTGGAGCGCGATAATGAGTCAACCCAACCAAGAGAGTAATAGGAAAATTGATAATACCATTGGTAGCAGTCATCAAAGCGGTGACAACAAACGTGGAGGGAATCAACATGCCAAGAATGGTAATCACTTCGGTGTAATCATGGCCAAGACCATAGAAGTGGAAATTTCAAGAAAAGAAGATTCAATAATGATGGAAAGGCGTCATCACCAGAACCCGTTATTAAGGAAGGAGAACGACCACCGATCGTATGCTTCAAATGTGGAGGGGAGGGACACATCAGTCCAAACTGCACAATGCAGTCCAAAGCATGTTATAATTACGAAAGAGAAGGTCACCTAGCCCAATTTTGTCATGCACTAAAGTCAAGTCCAGCTGAGATGGAGACACCAAAGGCTGTCCCAGACAAATCAAAGCCAGTAGTTCAAGGGAGAGCATTTGTCGTGACCTCCCAAAAAGCGAGGAACCCAAACTAAGTTATCACAGGTAAGCTAATCATAAACTGTTGGAAAGTTTATACCTTATTTGATACCGGTTCTATCCATTCTTTTATTTCTCATACTTGCGCTCAATGTTTAAATTTAACTCCGGAGAAATTAGTCTTTAACTTATCTGTTGAAACTTCATTGGGAGAAACCTTCATTACATCCACTGTTTATAAATCTTGTTCGATCCAAATAGTCACCCACACATTACCTGTCGATCTTATCTCTTTGAAAATACTTGCATTTGATGTGGTTTTAGGGATTGATTGGTTAACTTCTTAGCATGCTAAAATTAATTATTTTTGTAAGGTTGTTAGCTTTCATATTCCTAACCAACCTATTATGCGAATCCAAGAAAACAAACCATTAAAGTCAATCACTGTCATATCAAGCCATAAAGCCATTTGTTTATTGAAAAACAGATGTCAAGCTTTCTTAGCCCATGTCACAGATTTGAACAAAAATACGTTAGATTTGAATGATATTTCTATTTTTAATAAATTTCCCGACGTATTCCCCGAAGAATTTCCTGGCCTACCCCCAGAGCGTGAAATCGAATTTTGTATCGACTTTGAACCTGGTACAAAACCCATTTCCAAAGCCCCATATCGAATGACTCCTATTGAACTTCAGGAGTTAAAAACCCAACTGCAGGATTTGTTAGACATCGGTTTCATTCATCCTATTACGTCTCCTTGGGGTGCTCCTGTTCTATTCGTAAAGAAGAAAGATGGAAGTATGCGACTTTGTATTGATTATTGAGAGTTGAATCATGTCACCATCAAAAATAAGTACTCATTTCCTGGCATTGATGACCTATTTAACCAGTTGCAAGGCTCTAAATTCTTTTCAAAGATTGATCTTCGTTCTGGATATCATCAGTTAAAGATTAAAACTGATGACATTCCAAAGATTTATTTTAGAACTCGGTACGGGTATTACGAATTCTTAGTCATATCTTTTGGATTGACTAATGCTCTTTCTGCCTTCATGGATATGATGAACTGAGTATTAAAGGAATATTTGGATCAGTTTGTGGTTGTCTTTATTGATGACATCCTTATATACTCCAAAATTCGTGAAGATCATGAACAACACTTGAGGCTGATACTCCAAAAGATTCATGAAAACAAGATTTATACCAAGTTAAAGAAATGCGAGTTTTAACTTGAGGAAGTAGCATTCCTTGGGCACGTGATATCAAATCACGGACTATCTGTTGACCCGACAAAGATTGAAGTAATTCAAAGCTGGGAGCAATCTAAGTCAGTAACTGAAGTACGTAGCTTTCTGGGTTTAACTAGTTATTATCGGAGATTCATTGAAGGATTTTCTTGAATCGCTACTCCATTAACTCAGCTAATTTGAAAAGATATGAAATTCGGTTAGAGAAATGAATGTGAGAAGAGTTTTCAAGAACTCAAGAGGAGACTTATTTCAATACCTGTTCTGACAATACCATCTAGTTTGGAGGGATTTGTCATCTACAACGATGATTCAGGCAGAGGGTTAGGATGTGTTCTCATGCAACATAGGAAAGTCATAGCTTATACCTCACGACAACTCAAAGAATATGAGAGGAATTATCCTACTCATGATCTAGAGTTGGCAGCATTCATTTTCGCGTTTAAAATCTGGAGGCATTACCTGTGTGGGGGAGAAAGTGGAGATCTATACAGATCATAAAAGCCTTAAATATTTCTTCACCCAAAAAGAACTCAACATGCGACAATGATGTTGGCTCGAGCTGTTGAAAGATTATGACAATACTATCTTGGAAAAATGAACGTGGTAGCTAACGCGTTGAGTAGAAGATCATATGCGGGTACGAGTGCGATATTGTCAATGTAAAGACCCATTTTATATGAATTACAAAGGATGGAGATGGAATTAAAGACTCCAGGGACCCACGTAAGGATGGCAAATATACGAGTAGAACTAACTTTAATCGATAAAGTTAAAGCTGCTCAAGCTACGAACCTAGAGCTGATGCGTATGAGGAAGAAAGTGCAAAAAGGTGCTATTCCAGATGCAAGAATTGATGAAGACGGAATACTTCGAGTTAACTCCAGACTTTGTGTTCCAAACAACTCTGATTTGAAGTATACTATCATGATGGAGACACACAACACACCATTTGCAATCCATCCCAGAAGTACCAAAATGTATCGTGATCTTCAACATACATTTTGGTGGAGCATTATGAAAAGAGAGATCGCGGAGTTTATCTCAAGGTGTTTAATGTGTCAACGAGTCAAGGCAGAGCATCAAGTGCCAAAAGGTCCATTGCAACCACTTGAAATTCTAGAATGGAAGTGGGAGCACATTATCATGGATTTTGTTACTGGTCTTCCCATGGTTTCTCATGGCATAGATGCAATTTGGGTCATTATCGATAGATTAACCAAGTCTGCTGATTTATTACCTATACGAGAAACTTATTCACTTGAACATCTTGCTCGTATATACATAGATGAGATTTTAAGACTGCAAGGTATGCCAGTATCCATAGTTTCTGATTGAGACCCAAGATTCACTTCACAATTTTGGCTCAGTTTGTAGAAAGCTATGAGCACGAATTTATGTTTTAGTTCGGCATATCATCCTCAAACAGACGGGAAGTCGGAGAGGACTATTCAAACTCTTGAGGATCTATTAAGACTCAATGCCCTTGACTTCTAAGGAAGTTGGGACAAGTTCTTGTCATTGGTGGAATTCTCCTACAATAACAGTTATCAAGCAAGCATAGGCATGGTTCCATTCGAGGTGTTGTATGGACGCAAGTATCGTTGTCTAGTATGCTGGGATGAGGTGGGTTAAGCAACGTTGTTGGGACCAAAATTGGTACACATGACAATGGATAAGATTCAAATGATTTGGCAACGTATAAAAACATCACAAGATCGACAAAAGAGTTATGCTGATCTTCATCGAAAGGACGTGGAATTCAATGTTGGAGATTATATGTTGTTATGTGTTACTCCATGGAAAGGAGTTACAAGATTTGGAAAGAGAGGAAAGCTCAATCCTCGATTCATTGGCCCATTTGAAATCCTCGATCGAGTAGGAACTGTAACTTATAGACTCGCCTTACCGCCAAGTATGTCTCGTATTTATAACATTTTTAACATATCCATGTTACGTAAATATATGGAAGACCCGAACCACATTACGTAAATACGAGATAGCAGAAGATTTAACGTATGAAGAGGTACCTGTTAAAATCTTGGATAAGAAGGAACATATTCTACGCTCCAAGGTTATACCTCAAGTCAAAGTTTTGTGGAGAAACCACGATGTTGAGGAAATGACCTGGGAGTTAGAATTTGAAATGAAATCAAGGTATCCTCACCTCTTCTTTATACCAAGTATGTTCACCAATTTTGAGGACAAAATTTCATAAGAAGGGGAGGTTGTAAGACCCCAACTTTTATGAATAAAGATGAATTTTTCTCTAAATATCATTTTTGAATATTAAGGTGTGAATTTGTTATAATGTTATAGTTGTGGGTAATATTTATAAATTTTGCAAGTAAGCAAGTTTTCATAAAATATTCGATTGGTCGGGGAATATTCGTTTTAACAGAGAATATTCGTACGACGACACAACTATTGGTGGACCCCACAATAAAATTATTGTTGGAGTTAGAAAATGACAGAAATATATTTTTATAAAAATAGCGGGAAAAGTTTTACTGTTAACTGTTGAAATACCCATCGGTAAAAGTAAAGGAATACGCGTGGTTGCATAGTAGCACACTATATTAATTATTGATGCTTACATGAGAAGTCACTCAGTTTATTTTAATTATTTCCATAGTAATTGCTGCATAGTATCTCACGTTATTGAGTCAATTATTGTCAAAATATTTTATATTATTAAATCAATAATTGAGACGACAAAGTTATTCATATTATTATTTTTATTATTGACAATGTCTAGAAAGTTTTGTCGAGGAAAGGAGTTTGGTCACCTAATTGCGCTCCAATAGGGAGAAATTCTTATCGAAAAGCCCCATCTTTCCTGGGAATGATCTGGTTGTTAATATTGCGAGTTATAATATTAATGATGATTTGATGTTGTTAAAAATTTTGAGGAAATTTTTATAAAGTATTTGTTGTAAATTTGGTTTATTATTTGGAACCCTACTTACCCATTTTTCAAAACTGTCGGTAGAAGTTATCTCAGTTTTGTTATATATATATATATATATATTATATATTATATATATATATATATATGTTAAATGATTTTTGTGGGGGGGGGGGGGAAGGATGAGTTCACGGGAGGGAGTACTATTTAGTATATATATATATATATATATATATATATATTATAATATATTTTATTTTTTATGAAAAATAAAATATATTATATTTTAATTATGCATAGTGTTTGTATAGTGTCTGCATAGTGTTTGCATAGTAAAATACGAAAAATTCGTCAGAATTTGTGATTCCTTACCGCGTAGTCCGTGATTTTCTAAATTTAAATAGTATCCTTCCATTCCCCTATAAATAGGATGCTTAGTTTAGAATTAAAAATCACACCAGAATCAGAGAATTCTTCTTCTATAATATTGAGCGACTTTCTTTCGAGTTTTAGGAAGCTTTGAGTGTAGAAAACAATACAAGTTTTCTTCAAAAATATCCCCGCCCTACCTGTCAGAAATACTCTCTTTTTAAGGTAAGGGATATTAATTTTGTTCAATATTCGTAAGAAATAATATTTTCTTACATACTTTGTAATATTTAAGTAATATTATTTCGTTTCAGATTCCGAATTCTTCACTCATTTTATTAAAGTATTGCTTCTATACTCCTTGAAATTAGTAGAATATCCTTCAAATTTGCGTTTCATCTAGTATCTTTTCACGAAAATATTATTCTGAATATTCTTGATAATTTTTAATATTTTCATGTCGGGATACTATTCACGGGGTACTATTCTCGAAGTACTATTCACGAGGTACTATTCACTCAGGTACTATTCATGATAAAAATTAATTTCTTTTCTGTTCAAATCATTTTTGATACAATATTATTCTTGAATTTTACTCCACAAAGTAGTATCATGTTGACAATTTGGACATTATTGAATTCGGATAAATTAAATTATAAATCTTTAAAATTTATCCCTGCTCTCATTTAATTGAATTCTTATATCATTGTCACCATGCTCATGCTTATATTATGATGAAAGTCATTTTTGTCCCTTAGTGCATATATGAACTGTTGATTGGTATGATTATGACCAGGGATTATTCAGTATAATCATAACCTGTAATGTTAGAAATAATGTGGTAAAAGTCCTCATTGACCCGTAGTGCATTGATGTACAGTTGTTGGCATGATAATGACCATTGGTGATAACACTAATATCCTTGTCCCGTAGTGCATGGATAATTCGTGGATGTGATACTAATGAATATACTTGGCCCGTAGTGCATGGGTAATTCAATGATGTGGATTATTTTTTAAGCTGAGTCTCAACAATAAAATTGATGATAAACTTTTAAATCATAGAAGATAGTAGATATCATGCTCTTCTTGACTCTTTTAATGGATTGATTGTTCCATTGTAGTTAAACTTTTTGTTTATTGTAAACTATCAGTTTAACACTTTGGAAGGCTAACGATAATTTATTCTGCATTATCTTAGTCATAATATTTCTTACTGGGCTAGTTGAGCTCACCCTTTTGCACTTATATACAAAGGGTTTGATTTATATAAAAATCAAATTATAAGCAAAATATATAGAAATGATGTTTGAAAACAGGTTTTCAAACCCTTATGCTCACATAGTAATTGAGGCCTTTGACACTTCAATTTTATTTCGTATTCGGCTTGTTTTGATTTTATTCTCGAGATACAAAGCATCTTTGATAAAATATTATATATATAAGTATTGAGCTCCTTATGGGCATAAAAGCCATCGAAGTGACCCGATCACCACAAAGATGATGTATAAGCTAATTGTACAACTGAAAAGGGTCCATCATGGGAACCAAATCTTGATCCGCCAGCTGGATCATAGATCCCGTGGCTCCTAGGCTCACATAATGTTTTATGAATAGCATGCATAACAAATATACTGAAATAAAACATATATTTAATCTAAATGTCACAAAATAGAGGATTTATTAGTTAAATCCCTGCATGCGCGTAGCTAAATCTTCCAGCTTCCTCTAGATACAGATCTAAGGACGCGTGGTTGCTTAATACTTATAAAACTAGAAAGAAAACTAAATTTGAATAAATCTTTGCCAGTCTAGCTCAACAGTTCCAGTTTTACAACTTTTAAACCAATTAAAAGTTAGATATAGATAGATTTAGATAAATCTAGTCCATAAACATTAATATCACCGTACATTGAATAAATAGTTAGAATAGATATTTTAAAGCAGTAAACAATTAATATATATATATATATATATGTATGTGTGTGTGTGTATATGTGTGTTCACACTCAAAATTTCTTCATTCCTGTTACTAACCTTGCACGAGGGTAGAATCGTCTTCTAGAGATAACCCTGGAGGTCAAATATGCTCAATCCCGGAGACAAACCTGGGATACTCAATTTTTAATCTCGGAGAGAACCTCGAGATACTCAGTTTCAGTCCCGGAGACAATCTCGGGAGTTTTAGTTCCAACCTCGGAGACAACCCCAAGGAATGAAGTTGTAGTTCTGGAGATAACCCCGGAAAAGTCCATTTTGATCCCCAGAAGTCAGATTCAACCTCGAAGATAACCCCGAGGCACTCAATTCCAACCCCGAAGATAACCCCGGGAGGTCAGGCACACATCAGAGATAACCCTGAGGACATTTAGTACTCACAGCAGCCTAATCTAAGAGATAACCGTGACCAACGACTGCTAAATCAGCCCAGAGCCGGAGATAACCCCGGTGAGGGGAAAAATCATCAGTTTGCCACCTCAATCCCACATTTTCGCCATCTCAACAACAATTCAACCCACATTCTAGACAGAAGTGTCCTACAAGAACTATAACTCAAATCCTGAGTGACTACTACACAAATCAACACACCGGATAGAAATTGAAGACTTGAAGATCTGGTCATGAATCCAACTTCTCGGCTTCATACATCCTCTTATCTCATGTCATTATGTAGCTCTCAACAACATCATTCCGAAAAGGTATTATACGCCTCAATCGGATGTCCGGATTAAAAGTTATGAAGGTTCGAGCGGATAACGCGTTGCATGAGTGCACGTACTTTGAGACGACAGGACCCACGAAGCCCGAGGTACCCCGGGTAGCTGCAGGTACACCTATGGTCCCCCTATAAATAGAGGACTTGGGGTGGCCATTTTAAGAACAGAAAAAGGCGAGGAAACCCTGTCCATTTCACTCCATACACACTTCTAAGAGATAAATGAGATGAAAGCCTGTCCATTTTACTCTGTACATTGAGTGCTTTCTATTACTAAACACCTGTGAGTTTGTGTTTTGCTATATTTTACCGGTGGAAACCGAGTATTCATTCATTTAAAGCCATCTAAAGCCTTCTTGGAATCCCACTGTAAGAAACCTCACATTTCTTAAAGCCTTTCTCTATTTTCATTCACACACAGTTATTCACGTTGAGAGTCATGTTGTGTGCGTATGCCTGGACCATCGGTACATGGATTTTATTGCTTATATATATATATATATCTCGAATTCGAACACTTGATTGAGCTTGGATAGACACATCTGGTGCGCTTAGTACTTATATATATAAATATATATATCTCGAATCCAAATTCGATTGAGACTGGATCGACATATCCGGTGCGTTTACAGCTTATATATATATATACATATATATATATTTACAATCTATTCAGGCCTGGAGATCACTTTGTGGCTATTTATTGCTTATATATATATAAATATATATATAACTGTCTACCGCTTTTACACATACTGCATCATCATGTAAGCCTAGGAATCATGTGATCACAGATCCAGTTCCTGAATCTAGATTCGGTTCCCGTGATGGAAATATTTAGCTGCAACCAGCTTGTAAATTATTCATGGTGTTTGAATATCCTTAGATGGATCTCATGCCTACTGTGACACCCCCAAATCTAGGCACTTCATTCCCATAAGATTTGGTGTTCACTTTCCATTCATTCATATTTATCTACCTAAATATGATAAAATTAAATCATAAATCCTCCCTTTAAGTAGGGTTACATCATTAAATAAAAATCTTCCCAGGTTGTCTAACCTTAAACATCATTTAAGTGCGGAAATAAAATTATTACATCACATTATTAAACAAAAGTCTATCATCATAACAATAAAATAAAATTACAAGTCTTCATCGCTTGTACATTTTTCCCTTTCCTTTGCTAGTTGTAGGTTCATCTACCTTCTCAACTTTAGTTGCAATGATTATATTTATGCAAGAGTGAGCAAAATAAATGCTCACTAGATATAGTAATGAATCAACAAGATAATAATAATAACTGCCAATGAATAGGCTCATCAAAATTAAATAGTACTCTATCAGTGATAACCAAAGACTGGAATCAAAATATGGAATATATATATATATATATCTGAGGGTTATAAGACCACGAACTATGTCCACAATTGTAAGTAATCTTTCAACTTCAACTTTAACAGTCATAAGACTATAAGGACTCCTCGTACTTAGGGGGATCAACCCTTCGTACAATGTATTGTGCACAAACATTTTAACGCCAAGCGTAAATTATCCCCTAATAATAGGGTTGTTCATCTCAGTATTTAGAGTACAAGTCCACACCAAAGTAAGTTTGGTTTGGATACATTTCAAGGGTAATTTAGAATTTAACGGTCATCAACTAAAGATTAGTTGAATACAATATTGATAACGTTATGCTATGGAATAATCATAACTGAATCGACATTATAAATTAAGATCATGCTTTAGGAATAAACTAATAGCATAAACATCGAATAATCATAACGTACCTTGCTTGAACAATATTAAGCCAAGGTTATTTAGAATTGAGTGCTAAGCATGCATAACAAATAGTAAATTGAACTATAAAACTTTTTCAACATTGGTATATTAGAATATATAAACTTGCATGCTAAATAACAAGTTAAAGACAAGAATAACTTGTTCAATATAAAAATAAGATTTAGATAACTTGCATCATCATAAACAAACTAGATACAAGAACTTGCTCAATCGTAAGAATAAAATTTCACAATGTAATAATAATAGAACTAGCTCAACGAAAGTGTAGAGTTATAAAACTTGTGTAATGTAATCGAATTAGAAACAATAATTTGCTCAACGAAACAATAGATTTAGAGAACTTTCCTTGCTTGTAGGCTAAACCGTAACAACTCGAATCACAATACCCTATATATATATGTCATCATGACATAATTAGTCACTACCACATTTTATACATAACTAAGTTCATTCATCATGTAAGATTTGATTTTTAATCACATAATCAATTACATTAGTAATAAAACTAGTTAATCGTTAATAACATGCTCATTCTAGGTATAGAAATACTGAAATCATAATTTAACAGTCCTACTATTAACACATATCAATTTTTTTTCAGACTTTGTGTAAATAAATCACACTTTGTCGACCATTACGCTAACTTCATATTTCTTATTTTCATAGTTTATCTCAGTGGTTATTTACAGCGATGTCTTTGCCTGCTGACATGAGAAGCTATCTTGAGGTCACACGTGGCATGGCACTAAGCGCCTGCAAGCTGTGAGAAAGCTGTACTCTGAGAGGCCATGACTGCGATGCCGAAATGCATTCCTCGACGACCAACTTCAGAAATCACATGAACAAAGCCAATTTTTGCCAACAAGCTACTTTCTAACAACCTAATTAACATGTAATTCATAAAGAGACTTCATATAAACATAATTCAAAGACTCTTTACATGATTCTACCCATAAAACAACATAAACATCGAATTTAAAACATCCAATTTCACTATTTTTGATAAAACCTCACTTTTTGACATTTTTAGTAAAAATCATCAATTTGTAGCTTTATTTTTAAAACCAAAACGATTAATTCAAACTACTTTATTTTAGTTTATTCAAATTACTTTCAAAATCATAGTCAATATATATATATATATATATATATATATATATATATATATATATATATATATTAAACAACTAATTGAACCTTAATTTTACTTTTAAACTAAGCTATATTCATATATATTCATATAAACTCACTTTGTAATATGGTTTTCTTCACAAATTACATATATACATGAATTAATTCATCTATAAATTTATGAAAATAGTTTTATAACAAATAATTTATCATATAAAGCCATATACAACAAACAATTTATCCTTCACAAAGATTTTATAGAGAATTTTGGAAGAGAAAACTAAAACTTTAAAGAAACTTAAAAATGGTAAGATGATACCTTAGTTTTAGAAGATGATAACTTTCCCTTTGATCAACAATCTTTATTTTTCCTAATTCTTCTCTCAAAGCTTCTCTAGAATTCTCTCAAGTTTTCTCTATAAGTTTTCTTCTTCTCTTCTTTTTCTTCTTCTGAGTCTTTCTTCCTAACTCTAACTTACGTACTAACAAAATATAACGTATATGATATAATATGTATTAATTATATAATATAATTATATGTATAACTTATATAAGTTATAATGTTTTTTTTAAATCAAAACCCATAAGGGTTGTTTGGCTACCCACTTAAAATATAATCATTTAATCCTTATGCCTCGTTTCGTAAAACACATTTAAAATAAAGACTTAATATGCATTAAGCCTTGTTTGGCAAAACTGAATTAAACTCCTTTAATTTATTTTAATAACTCCTATATAATAAGGTTATTTGTCACACTTTTATTTAATTAAATTTTCAATAATCAATTTAATTAATTCCAATAACAATTTATTAAATTACTTTAACATATAAATCAATACCACATAATTATAATTTTCTTTATAATTATAACTTTATTTAATCAACTAACACATCATTTTAATTACAAATTCAAATTAAAATATAATGCTTCATTTAATCCTTATAAAATCTCTAATTTAATTATTAAATTAAATTAGTATATTATCTCATAACAATAAATTTTCTTAACTCCTTAATTATTTACTTAACAAATAATTAACCAATTAAGTCAAATAAAATTAACTATTTATTCAACACTAATCACATCCATTAAATATTTATAAAATTCAATAAATATTTAAAATTACAATTTAAAATTCTGGATTGTTACATCATTCCCTCCTTATAAGGATTCTGTCCCCAGAATCATAACTCAAATAAATCATTTGTTACATTCTTCTCTACTTATAAAGATTCTGTCCCCAGAATCGAAGACACATACTAAACAAATAACTCAGGGTAATCTTTCATCATTTTATCTTCGAGTTCCCACGTAGCTTCATCAGCATTGTGGTTCCTCTATATCACCTTCACAGAAGGTATTACTTTATTCCTGAGCACCTGTTCTTTCCTGTCGACTATCTGGATAGGAACCTCTTCATAGGATAAGTCTTTATCAAACTGCAATGGTTCGTACTCGATCACGTGCTTGTAATCGGGTTTATACGGTCGTAACACCGAAACGTGAAAAACATTATGAACGTTTTGCAATTCTGGAGGTAGAGCTACGTCTTAAGCCACCTCTCCAACTCTTCGCAACACTTTGAAGGGTCCAATAAACCCCGTGCTTAGATTTCCCTTTTTACCAAACCTAATTTTTCTCTTCCAAGGAAAAACTTTTAGGAATACGTAATTTCCAACGTCGAATGCACGATCTTGTTTGTGTTGATCATCATACTTCTTTTGTCTATCTTGAGCAGCTACCAATCTTGTTCTGATGAGTTTGACAACCTCAGCAGTTTGTTGTACCAGTTCTGGTCCTAACAGTTGACGTTCACCGACTTCATCCCAAAGACAAATGGAGTTCTCGCACTTTCTACCGTGTAATGCTTCGTAAAAGCAAGCGGCGTCTTAGGTGTGGGTAATATTTATAAATTTTGCAAAGTATGTAAGTTGTTATATAATATTCGATTGGTCGGGGAATATTCGTTTTAACAGGGAATATTCGTACGACGGCACAATCATTGGTGGACCCCACAATGGAATTATTGTCGGATTAAGAATACAACAAAAATATTTTTATAAAAATAACGGCGGAAGTTTATTGTTAACTGTTGAAACACCCTTGTTAAAAAATACGATGTAATGCGTGGTTGCATAGTAGCACAATTTGTATTGATTATTGATGCTTACGTGAGAAGTCACTCGATTTTGTTCAATTATTATTACGATAATTGCCGCATAGTATCTCACGTTATTTGATTCAATTATTGTCGATATTTTATATATTATTAAATCAATAATTTAGATGACGAGTTATTAATATTATTATTTGCAATATTAGCGATGTCTAGAAGTTACGCCAGGAGAGGTTTGGTCACCTAATTGCGGCGCCAATAGGGAGAAATCCTTATTGAAAGCCCCTCTTTCACAGGAATAACACAGTCGATTAATATTGTGAATTATAATAATGATGATAAATGTTATTAAAAATATTGAGAGGTTTTTTTTATGAAGTAGTTGTTGTAAATTTGGCTTATTATATAGACCCCCATTTACCCATTTTTCAGAATAATCGGTAGAAAGTTATTTTATATTAAAGTTGGGGGCCACAAGTGGGGCCCACGTGTTGAAAAATAAAATTATCAGGTGGGATTTCTGCAGGTTCACGGGTGGAAGACTTTTTGTCACAGGTGGGGGAGTTTTTTTGGTTATATTATATATATATATAATATCTAGTGGTAGGAAATCACGGGATTCATCCCCCGTGAATTGGTGTTATATATATATATAATATTATATTTTATTTAAAAGTTTTGCATAGTATCCTTTTCATTCTCATATAAATAGGATGCTTAGTTAGAATTGAAATCACACCAGAAATTCAGAGAATTCTTCTATAATCTTGAGTGTATTTCTTTAGAGTTTTTCAGAAGCTTTGAGCGTAGAAAAACAGTATAAGTTTTCTTCAAGAATATCCTCGCCCTACCAGTCGGAATACTCTTCTTTTACGGTAAGGGGTATTATTTCTTTCGTATTCATGAAGAGAACTTCTGTTATTCTATTTTTATTATTCTATTGGAATAACCTGTATACGCGGGCTACCCTATACTTGGTGAAATTCTTATGTTATTCCATTCTTTATCATTATGCTGGAATAACCTGTCTACATGCAAAGTACTGCATACATGGTGAAATTCTTCTATTATTCCATTCTTTATTATTTTGTTGGAACATCCTGTCTGTGCGTTTATGCATGACCTGGTTCCGTTATTTATTATTCTGTTGGAACATCCTGTCGGTGCGAATTTCGCCTGACTTGGTTCCGTTATTTATTATTCTGTTGGAATATCCTATCTGTGCATTTATACATGACCTGGTTCCGTTGTTTATTATTCTGTTGGAATAACCTGTCTGTGCGGTCTATCGCATGCCTGGTGATTTCTTTTGTTATTTCATTCTTTATTATATTTAGTTGGTTAAACTTTTGACTTCTATACAACATGAAATTAGTGGAATATCCTTGATATTTGCGCTTCATCCAGTATCTTTTCATGAAAATATTCTTCTGAGCATTCTTGAATTTTACTCTACAAAGAAGTATCATGTTGACAATTTGGACGTTATTACTTCCTGGATAAATTAATTCTTGAACTTGTATTATTGAATTCTTATATCATTGTCATCATCCTCATGTTTATATTATGTTGAAAGTCATCTGTGGCCTGTAGTGCATAGATGGACTTGGTATGATTATGACCAGGGATTATTCGATATAATCATGACCGTAATGTTACAAATGATGTGGTAAAAGTCCTCATTGGACCGTAGTGCATTTATGGACAGTTGTTGGCATGATAATGACCATTGATGAATACATGATTATCTTTGGCCCATAGTGCATGGATAATTTGTGGTTGTGATACTAATGAATATCCTTGGCCGTAGTGCAGGGATGATGTGGATTATTTATTAAGCTGAGTCCCAGCGATAAAAGTGATGAAAAACCTTTTTAAATCATAAAAGATAGTAGATTTTATTCTCTACTTAACTCTTTTGATGGATTTCTTGTTCCGCTGTAGTTAAACTTGATGTCTATTGTATTTTATCAGTTTAACATTGTTGAAGACTAATGATAATTTATTCTGCATGATCTTAGTCATAATATTTCTTACTGGGCTAGTTGAGCTCACCCTTTCTTTCATTGTTCTCTTCAGGAAATGAGAACGTAGCCGGGACTAGTCGGGGAACGGAGTGATGGTCCAGATGATAATATTAGTAGTCCTCACTATTCTGTTAAATTGTGTGACAATAAATGTAATGAGGACTTATTCTGAGAGTGGATATTGTCTAGAAGACAATATTTGTATTAAAACTCACAGCTCTCTTGTTGTATATTAAAGATTGTATTTGTATTCCGTACCATGTATTTGGCGACTCATAATAGGTGATGTATACCTATTTTGGGGGCGTCACAGTTGGTATCAAAGCTTAGGGATATGATCCCTAGCTCAGATGTGAGATAAGAACTAGGAGGGGAGAGACGAGGAATTCTTTCGCTAGTATGACCTACCTAAGTTTATTTGGTATTTAATTGGTCGGTCAGAGTATAGGGATAATATGTGATATATTAATTAACCCTTGTTTTGTGGCAGTATTTGAAAATAACATCCGAGAATGTTGAGAACATAAATGGGGCACATGAGACCATTGAGTCTCCACAGATTAATAATCAGGATAATGTGCATCAGGAAGGTGACAATCCTCAGGCAAACAACAACACTGAACAGATGATGAACGATGGAATGTTCAGAGGCTTTATGCAATTCATGCAACATCAGGCAAGAGTGGCTCCTGTATAAAATGCAGGTGGAAACACTGGCAACTCTCAGACGGTCACCGCTAAGCAGTTCAAGGAACTGGGACCACCAGAGTTTTTTGGAGAGCCAAAACCACTTAAGGCAGAGACATGGATAAAGTAGATTTGTAAGATATTTGATGTCTTGGGATGCTCCGAGGAGCAAAAGGTTCCCTTTGCCACCATCATGTTGCGTGACGGTGGCATTCTTGGTGGGAATCAGAAGCGTACTCAACTGCCAAGATCAAGATAACTTAGGAGAAGTTCCAAGAATTGTTCAACGACAAGTACTTTCCCGAAAGTATTCGTCACATGAAAGAGGTAGAGTTCATCAAGCTGGAGCAAAATAACATGACCATGTCGCAGTACGAAGCCAAGTTCACCGAGTTGTCCAGGTTTGCATCCATTTAGTTGATAATGAGGAGAGAATGACGCGAATATTTCTAAGAGGTTTAAAACCTGAGATACGTCAATATCTATCTCTTATAAACTCTGTTTGTATTCAGATGTTGTTAATAGGGCTCAGTTATTGGAGCGCGATAATGAGTCAACCCAACCAAAAGAGAGCAGTCGACAAAATGATAATACTAGTGAAAATAGTCATCAAAGCGGTGACAATAATTGTGGAGGGAATCAACATGCCAGAAATGGTAACCACTTCGGTGGTAATCATGGCCAAAACAATAAGAATGGACATTTCAAGAAGAGGAGATTCAACAATGATGGAAAGACGTCAGCATCAGCACCTGTCATTAAGGAAGGAGAACGACCACCTATCATAAGCTTCAAATGTGGAGGAGAGGGACACATCAGTCCAAACTACGCGATGCCATCCAAAGCATGTTACAATTGTGGAAGAGAAGGTCACCTAGCCCGATTTTGTCATGCACCGAAGACAAGTCCAGCTGGGATGGAGGCATCAAAGGCCGTCCTAGACAAGATAAAACCGGTAGTTCGAGGGAGAGCGTTTGTCGTGACCTCCCAGAAAGCAAGGAACCCGAATGAGGTCATCACGGGTAAGCTTATCATAAACTCTAGTGAAGTATATACCTTATTTGATACCTGTTCTACCCATTCTTTTATTTCTCCTACTTGCGCTCAACATTTAAATTTGACTCCGGAGAAATTGGACTTTGACTTATCTGTTGAAACTCCATTGGGAGAAACCTTCATTACATCCACAGTTTATAAGTCTTGTTTGGTTCAAATCGGTACCCTCACATTAGCATTCGATCTTATTTCTTTGAAAATACTTGCATTTGACGTAATTCTAGGGATTGATTGGTTAAGTACTCATCATGCAAAAATTAATTATTTTCGTAAGGTTGTTAGCTTTCATATTCCTAACCAACCTATTATGCGAATTCAAGCAACCAAACCATTAAAATCAATCACTGTCATCTCAAGCCATAAAGCTATTCGTTTATTAAAAAATGGATGTCAAGCTTTCTTAGCTAATGTCACGGATCTAAACAAAAATACGTCAGTTTTGAATGATATTTCTATTGTTAAAAAATTTTCCGACGTATTCCCTGAAGAACTTCCCAGCCTACCTCCATAGCGTGAAATTGAATTTTGTATCGACCTTGAACCCGGTACAAAACAAATTTTCAAATCCCTATATCGAATGGCTCCTATTGAACTTCAGGAGTTAAAAACCCAACTGCAGGAATTGTTAGACATCAGTTTCATTCATCCTAGTACGTCTCCTTGGGGTGCTCCTATTCTATTCATGAAGAAAAAAGATGGGAGTATGCGACTTTGTACTGATTATCGGGAGTTGAATCATGTCATCATAAAAAATAAGTACCCATTGCCACGTATTGATGACCTATTTGACCAGTTACAAGGAGCCAAATTCTTTTCAAAGATTGATCTTCATTCCGGATATCACCAATTGAAGATTAGAATCGATGACATTCCAAAGACGACTTTCAGAACTCGGTACGGGAATTATGAATTCCTAGTCATGTCTTTTGGATTGACAAATGCTCCTGCTGCTTTCATGGATATGATGAACCGAGTATTCAAGGAATATTTGGATCACTTTGTGGTCGTCTTTATTGATGACATCCTTATTTATTCCAAAAGCCATAAAGATCATGAACAACACTTGAGGCTGATACTCTGAAAGCTTCGTGAAAACAAGCTTTATGCCAAGTTGAAGAAATGTGAGTTCTGGCTTGAAGAAGTAGCATTTCTTGGGCACGTAGTGTCAAGTCATTGAATATCAGTTGACCCAGCAAAGATTGAAGCTATTCAAAGCTGGGAGCAACCCAAATTAGTGACCGAAGTACGTAGCTTTCTTGGCTTAGCTGGTTATTATCGGAGATTCGTGGAAGGATTTTCTCAAATTGCTACTCCATTAACTCAGCTGAGTCCAAAAGATACAAAATTTGGTTGGAGCGAGGAATGTGAGAAGAGTTTTCAAGAACTCAAGAGGAGACTCATTTCAGCACCTGTTCTGACCATACCATCTGGCTCGGAGGGATTTGTCATTTACAGTGATGCTTCGGGCAAAGGGTTAGGATGTGTTCTCATGCAACATGGGAAAGGCAAAGCCTATGCCTCTCGACAACTCAAAGAATATGAGAGGAATTATCCTACTCATGATCTAGAGTTGGCAGTAGTCGTTTTTGCACTAAAGATTTGGAGGCATTACTTGTATGGGGAGAAAGTGGAGATCTTTACGAATCATAAAAGCCTCAAATATTTCTTCACTCAAAAGGAACTCAACATGCGTCAATGATGTTGAATCTGATGAAAGATTATGATCATACCATCCAATACCATCTTGGAAAAGCAAACGTGATAGTTTGGCGCGCATTGAGTGAAGATCATATCTTGTATATGAGTGCGATATTGTCAACGCGAAGGCCCATTTTGTATGACTTGCAAAGGATGGAGATAGAGATAAAGACTCCAGGGACACACGTGATGATGTCGAATATACGAGTAGAATTGACTTTAATCGATAAAGTTAAAGCTGCTCAAGCTATAGACCTGGAGCTGATACGTATGATGAAGAAAGTATAAGAAGGTGCTATGCCAGAAGCAAGAATCGATGAAGAAGGAATACTTTGAGTCAACTCCAGACTTTATGTTCCTAACGACCCTGAGTTAAAGTATAATATCATGATGGAGGTGCACAACACACCATTTTCAATCCATCCTGGGAGTACAAAAATGTATCATGATCTTCGACATACATTTTAGTGGGGCAATATGAAGAGAGAGATAGCGCTGTTTATCTCAAGGTGTTTAACTTGTCAACGAGTCAAGGCAGAGCATGAAGTACCAAAAGGTCCATTGCAACCACATGAAATTCCAGAATGGAAGTGGGAGCACATTACCATGGATTTCGTTACTGGTCTTCCCAAGGTTTCTCAAGGCATAGATGCAATTTGGGTCATTGTTGATAGATTGACCAAGTCTGCTCATTTCTTACCTATACGAGAAACTTATGCACTTGAACGTCTTGCTCGTATGTACATAGACGAGGTTGTAAGATTACATGGTATGCCAATATCCATAGTTTATGATCGAAACCCAAGATTCACTTCACGATTTTGGGTTAGTTTGCAAAAAGCTATGGGCATAGATTTACAATTTAGTTCAGCATATCATCCTCAGACGGACGGACAATCAGAGAGGAAAATTCAAACTCTTGAAGATTTATTAAGACTCTGTGTCCTTGACTTCAAGGGAAGTTAGGACAAGTTTTTATCATTGGTGGAGTTTTCCTACAACAGTTATCAAGCAAGTATTGGCATGGCTCCATTGGAGGCGTTGTATGGAAGAAAGTGTCATTCTCTAGTATGCTGGGATGAGGTGGGTGAAGCAACGTTGTTGGGACCGGAGTTGGTACGTATGACTACGGAAAAGATACAAACAATCCGACAATGTATAAAAAGCTCACAAAATCGACAAAAGAGTTATGCTGATCTTCATCGAAAGGACGTGGAATTCGATATTAGAGATCATGTGTTGTTACGTGTTGCTCCATGGAAAGGAGTTACGAGATTTGGAAAGAAAGGAAAGCTCAATCCTCGATTCATTGGCCCATTTTTAATCCTCGATCGAGTAGGGACTGTAGCCTATAGACTTGTTTTACCGCCAAGTATGTCTCATGTTCATAACATTTTTCATATATCCATGTTACGTAAATATGTGGAAGATCCGAACCACATTATTGAGTTAGAACCGGACAAAATAGCGGAAGATTTAACGTATGAAGAGGTACCTGTTCAAATCTTGGATAAGAAGGAACATATTTTACGCTCCAAGGTTGTTGTAAATATTGCTTATTATATGGACCCCCATTTACCCATTTTTTCAAAATAATTGGTAGAAAGTTATTTTATATTAAAGGTGGGGGCCACAAGTGGGGCCCACGTGTTGAAAAATAAAATTATCAAGTTGGATTTCTGCAGGTTCATGGGTGGAAGACTTTTTGTCACTGGTGGGGGAGTTTTTTTTGGTTATATATATATATATATATATATATATATATATATCTAGTGGTAGGAAATCACGGGATTCATCCCCCGTGAATTGGTGTGTTATATATATATACATATATATATATATAATATAATATATATTATATTTTATTTAAAAGTTTTGCATAGTATCCTTTCCATTCTCCTATAAATAGGATGCTTAGTTAGAATTGAAATCACATCAAAAATTCAGAGAATTCTTCTGTAATCTTGAGCATATTTTTTTAGAGTTTTCAGAAGCTTTGAGCGTAGGAAAATAGTATAAGTTTTCTTTAAGACTATCCTCGCCTTACTAGTCGGAATACTCTTCTTTTACGGTAAGGGGTATTATTTCTTTCATATTATTGAAGAGAACTTCTGTTATTCCATTTTATTATTACATTGGAATAACTTTTGTATCTGTGAGCTACCCTATACTTGGTGAAATTCTTACATTATTCCATTCTTTAACATTATGTTGGAATAACTTTGTCTATCAAAGTAATCTCCGCATATATGGTGAAATTCTTACATTATTCCATTCTTTATTATTTTGTTGGAACATCACATCCCAA
Organism: Panax quinquefolius; assembly: GCA_020205615.1. Lineage (NCBI taxonomy): Eukaryota > Viridiplantae > Streptophyta > Magnoliopsida > Apiales > Araliaceae > Panax > Panax quinquefolius. The sequence continues at coordinate 107,049,855 of CM035163.1, forward strand.
ATGCGTTCTTACGCATGACTGAATCCGTTATTTATTATTACATTAGAACATCCGGTTGATTGCAAATTTACTTGAGACCTAGTTCCATTATTTATTATTACATTGGAATATCCTCATACGTGTATTTATGCATGACTGGTTCCGTTGTTTATTATTCCTTTGGAATAACTCAGTGCGTGCGGTCTATTACATGCCTGGTGATTTCTTTTGTTATTCCATTCTTTATTATATTTAGTTGGTTAAAGTTTTGACTTCTATACTCCATGAAATTAGTGGAATATCCTTGATATTTGCGCTTCATCCAATATCTTTTCATGGAAATATTCTTTTGAGCATTCTTGATTTTTACTCTACAAAGAAGTATCATGTTGACAATTTGGACGTTATTAGTTCTTGGATAAATTAATTCTTGAACATGTTTTATTGAATTCTTATATCAATGTCATCATCCTCATGTTTATATTATGTTGAATGTCATTTGTGGCCTGTAGTATATAGATGGACTTGGTATGATTATGACAAGGAATTATTCGGTATAATCATGACCGTAATGTTACAAATGATGTGGTAAAAGTCCTCATTGGCCCGTAGTGCATTGATTGACAGTTGTTGGCATGATAATGACCATTGATGAATACACGAATATCCTTGGCCCGTAGTGCATGGATAATTTGTGTTTGTGATACTAATGAATATCCTTGGCCGTAGTGTAGGGATGATGTGGATTATTTATTAAGCTGAGTCCCAGTGATAAAAGTGATAAAAAACCTTTTTAAATCATAAAAGATAGTAGATTTTATTCTCTACTTGACTCTTTTAATGGATTGCTTGTTCATTGCCAGCAGCTAAACTTGATGTCTATTGTATTTTATCAGTTTAACATTGTTGAAGACTAATGATAATTTATTTTGCATTATCTTAGTCATAATATTTCTTACTGGGCTAGTTAAGCTCATCCTTTCTTTCACTGTTCTCTTCAGGAAATGAGAACGTAGCCGGGACTAGTCGGGGAACGGAATGATGGTCCAGATGATAGTATTAGTAGTCATCACTATTCTGTTAAATATAGTGACAATAAATGTAATGAGGACTTATTCTGAGAGTGGATATTGTCTAGAAGACAATATTTGTATTAAAACTCACAGCTCTCTTGTTGTATATTAAAGATTGTATTTGTATTCCGTACCATGTATTTGGCGACTCATAATAGGTGATGTATACCTATTCTGGGGGCGTCACACCGATGCTTGCGTGGTAACTGTTATTGTAGGCAAATTCCACCAATGGTAAATGTTTATCCCAGCTCCCTTTGAAATCCATGATGCATGCTCTCAGTATATCTTCTAATGTCTGGATTGTTCATTCGCTTTGGCCATCTGTTTGCGGATGATATGTCGTACTTATTCACAACTGTGTTCCCATAATTTCTTGTACTCTCTTCCAGAAGTTATGTGAACCTCAGATCTCTATCTGACACAATTGACACTAGCACTCTATGTCTCAAAACGATTTCTCTAACGTATAACTTTGCTAACTGATCAAGATTGAATCTAATCTTTATTGGCAAAAAGTGTGCTGATTTCTTCAGTCTGTCCACTATCACCCAAATTACATCATATCCTCTCTGAGTAGTTGGAAGGCCCACCACAAAATCCATTGTGATGTGTTCCCACTTCCATCCCGATATTTCCAACGGTTGAAGTAAACCGCTTGGTCGTTGATGCTCGGTCTTGACTCTCAGACATGTCAAGCACTTTGCAACACATTCTGCAACATCCCTTTTCATATTCAGCCACCAAAAATGTCGCAGCAAATATTGATACATCTTCGTACTTCCAAGATGAATCGAATATCTTGAGTTATGAGCCTCTGTCAAGATTTCTTCTTTAATATCTGGTACTGCTGGAATCCAAATTCTTCCCTCGAACCTTAGTAACTCTTTAGTATCAATCTTGTATTTCACTTTACTACCCTCAACCACTTTCTCCTTGATTTTTCTATATTCTTCATCTTGTAGTTGAGCATTCTTTACCTTGTCCACCAAAGTTGGACCAGCTTCTATTTGGAATAGTCGTTCGTCGGCTTCTTTCGGAAATTTTATTTCCAACTCCAGCCTTGCCATTGCTAAAATGAGCTCTTCCAGGTTGGTTAACAACATCAACTTTTCTCTGCCTTTCCTACTCAAGGCATCTACAACCACATTAGCTTTGCCTGGGTGATAAAAGATCTCACAATTGTAATCTTTTATCAATTCCATCCATCTCCTTTGACGCATGTTCAGGTCTTTCTGAGTGAAAATATACTTCAGACTCTTATGGTTTGTGTAGATCTCACATTTTTTTCCATAGAGATAATGTTTCCATATTTTTAGAGTAAATACCACTGCATCCAATTCTAAATCATGAGTCAGATATCCTTTCTCATAGTCCTTCAATTGTCTTGATGCATAAGCAATTACTTTGCCGTTCTACATAAGAACACAACCTAACCCTTTATGTGAGGCACCACTATACATTACAAAATTTCCTGTATTATCTGGTAATATCAACACAGGTGCCACACTTAACTTCTTTTTTAATTCTTGAAAACTTTCCTCTCACTTCTCCGTCCAAACAAATTTTAAAGCTTTCCTTGTCAAATTTGTTAACAATGTGGCAATCTTGGAAAAGTCCTGAATAAAACGTCTATAATAACCGGCCAGTCCTAAGAAACTCCTCACCTCCGAAGGTGTTCTTGGTTATTCCCAGTTGATTATAACTTCAACTTTTGATGGATCCACTGAAATCCCATCTTTGTCAATCACATGCCCAAGAAATTATACACGTTATAACCAAAATTCGCACTTAGAGAATTTCGCGTACAACTTTTCCTTTCTTAGTGTCTCCAACGTCAAACGTAAATGTTCCACGCGTTCTTCTTGAGTTTTGGAATACACCAGAATGTCGTCGATAAATACCAAAACAAATTTGTCTAAGAATGGTTTAAACACCATGTTCATCAAATCCATGAATGCAGCAGGGGCATTGGTCAAACCAAAAGACATCACCAAAAATTTGTGATGTCCATACCGAGTTCGGAATGCCGTCTTTGGTACATCCTCCTTCCTTACTTTCAGTTGATGATACCCACTTTCAAATCTATTTTTGAGAAATATCTAGCACCCTTCAATTGATCAAGCAAGTCATCTATTCTTGGCAACAGATATTTATTCTTAATAGTGACTTTGTTTAATTCCCTATAATCAATGCAAAGACGCATCGACCCATCCTTCTTCTTTACGAAAAACACCGGTGCTCCCCATGGTGACACGCTCAGCTAAATGTATTTCTTGTCCAACAGCTCCTGCAGTTGTACCATCAGTTCCTTCATCTCTACAGAAGCCATTCTGTACGGGCCTTCGATATTGGTGTTGTTCCTAGCGCTAAATTGATCAAAAACTCAATCTCTCGGTCAGGCGGAAGTCTTGGCAAATCATCCGGAAACACATCTACAAATTCCCTAACCACTGGTATCTCTTTCAGTGTCACACCCTTCTTCTGAGTATCGACTATGTAAGCTACATAACCCATACAGCCTTGACTCAACAACTTCTTGGCCTGCATAATCGTTAGATATTTCATTTTTCTAGGCGATTTGCTACCATAAAAAACTACTTTTGATGGAGTCATAAGATTTACACATTTCTTTTGGCAATCAATTATCGCTCCATAATTGAACAACCAATCCATTCCCAAAATAACATCAAACTCTCCAAGTCTAATTGGAATTAAATCTACCATCATAATATTCCCCTTAATATTCACCCTACAGTTCTTGTATACGAACCTAACATGAATTACTTCCTTATTCGTAATTTCTATGTTTAGAGGGAAATTTAATTCTACACTAGGCAATCCTAATCTCTTAGCAAATTCATTAGATATAAATGAGTAAGTAGCACTCGAATCAAATAATACATAAGCATCAATATCATTGATTGGGATAATACCTGACACCACATCTTTCGATTGCACAACATCTTGCACAGTCATGTTGAAGGTTCTGTCTGTGGGTTTATTTGATGTCGTTGGTCCAACAATGACCCATGTACCTCCACTACTACCTCCCTTACTTCCCGTTGCCTCTCCAGCTTTCTTTTTAGGGCACTCACGAGAAAAGTGATCCTTGGACCCGCATGTGAAGCAAACATTCTTCTCGGGTTGATTGCAATTTGGGGCGATGTAACCCTCCTGGCCACAGTTAAAGCATACTCATTTCCCCATTAAGCATACACCCTTGTGAAACTTCCCGCATGTAGCACATACTTCAAACTTCTTATTCTGCTGGTTACCCTGCTTATTTTCAGCACCCATATTTCTATTCCATTTTCTTTTCAGATTATTGTTACCATTTCCACTACCACCACCTCCATTCTTAACCTCCACTTCATTCTTCTTCTTTTTCTGTTCTTGATTGAACTTAGTTACAGCCTCGCCTCAACCTTTAGTGAGAATTGCCTTCTCCATTACCATTGCAAATGTCTTTAGCTGGAACAGGGAAACCCTACTATACAACCAGGGCTTCAGTCCCTGTTCAAACCTCTTCACCTTGCGTTCACCTGTGCTGACTTGATATGATTCTAACCTCGCCAACTCGTTGAATTTCACGGCATACTCAGACACCGTCATTGTTCCCTGCTTCAGTTCTAAAAATTGCACTTCAAACTGACTCTTCGAACTCTCTGGGAAATAGGTCTCGAAGAATATTTCCTTAAACCTATCCCGGATCATCACCCCTTGTCCTCCTCGAGTTTAATTGGTCTACCACCAATAACTAGCTTCTACTTTCAACATGAATGTTGCAAAAGCAGTCTTCTGATCCTCCCCTACTCCCGCAACATTGAATACTTTCTCTATCTCCATGATCCACGTCTGTGCCTCAACTGGATTCAAGGACCCACGAAATTCTGGTGGTCTAACCGCCTTGAAGTCCTTATACGTTGTAGCTTAATTTTTCGGTTAATTCTGCGGTTGATTCTGCAGTGCACCCGTCAGTAACGTCACTAGCTGCTGAACGGGGTTAGCTTCAGCATTATTGACATCTTTGAGGCATTTTCTGTTAAAAATACACTCATTAGATTATTACTCAACTCTTTTAAGTAATTTCTACTTAACTTACATCTCATAAAAGAAATCATCACATAACACATAACACTTTGAATAAAATAAAATAATAACTTTTATTCATTCATAGTTTCTTTAAAAATATCATAACAATAACATCACTGCTATTTACATTACTTCCATGAACTACTAAAGTTCTAGGATAACATCATCGTCATATCCCATAGGTTACATAACACTTGGGATTTACATTTTATTTATCATATCATAAATCACATATCAAGTACATTCCCTATGATGTCCTACTAAGATATTGCATAGCCTTACGATGCTCTTCCTCCATAATTCAGAACATTGTTTGGCGATCTAACACGTATGATGGCAGCGTCTTGAACTAAATAGGATAACACATAAACCGAACCTGTGCTCGATTAATCACGATGTTGAATACGTTATTCATTTCTTCCATCTTCATCCTCTTTGCTTGTGCGTCTCTCTCTGCTATTCTGGCTCGTTGATAAACTTCCTCGTGCACGTCTTTGGCTCTTGCCCTCTTAGTAGATTCCTCTTTCAACTTGTTCTTCAACTTTGCAATCTCTGCAATCATTCACTCGTTTTCTCCTTCAGTGTGGACCAACTCTTCTTCAACATTGTTCAGACGTTCCTCTCGATCTTGGATCTCGTCGTCCTTCTGTGCCATCGAGGTCTGTTGCTCAGCTACTATCTCTTGCAACTCCTCGACGGTATCCTGAAGTTCCACGTTGCGGTCGTAGACTTCATCGTACATATGAGCAATAATCGAGGTCAGTGGAATCTCTTCCTCCTCAGCCTCGTCACCCTCATTCGCCTGCGACAGCTCAACGGGGTCTTCCTCATCTGTTTCTACATCATCATCCTCATCTTCAACCACTGTGAGCAAAGGGGCTGACTCCCATGGAAGTAGTTGTTCCCAAACCACCTAAATGTCACGAGATTCCTCCTCTCTAGTCATCTGAGGTCCTTCCTCCCTAGCCTGACTGGATTCTCCGACATTAGTCATCTTGACAACAAAATTTGTAAGTTTTTAATTATTAATCATTACTATTCGACACTCACGAGCACATAAGTTGTAATCACGTAAGCACATAAGTGTTTTATTACTTCTTCCTTAAAACTCGATAAGAGTTTATCACCACTATCTTTTCCAAGGTTACTTCCTATGGCTTTTCCCCCCACTTAAGGTTCATAAACTAAAGCTTTGATACCAACTTGTGACACCCCCAAATCTAGGTACTTCATTCCCACAAGATTTGGTGTTCACTTTCTATTCATTCATATCTATATCTACCCAAATATGATAAAATTAAATCATAACTCCTCCCTTTAAGTAGGTTACATCATTAAATAAAAATCTTCCCGGGTTTTCTAATCTTAAACATCATTCAAGTGTGGAAATAAAATTATTACATCACATCATTAAACAAAAGTCTATCATCATAACAATAAAATAAAATTACAAGTTTTCATCACTTATACATTTTTCCCTTTCCTTTGCTAGTTGTAGGTTCATCCACCTTCTCAACTTTAGCTGCAATGATTATATTTATACAAGAGTGAGAAAAATAAATGCTCACTAGATATAGCAATGAATCAATAAGATAATAATAATAACTGCCAATGAATAGGCTCATCAAAACTGAATAGAACTCTATCAGTGATAACCAAATACCGGAATCAATATATGGAATATATATATATATATATATATATATATATATATATATATCTGAGGGTCATAAGACCACGAACTATGTCCACAGTTATAATTAATCTTTCAACTTCAACTTTAACAGTCATAAGACTATAAGGACTCCTCGTACATAGGGGGATCAACCCTTCGTACAATGTATTGTGCACAAACATTTCAACACTAAGTGTAAATTATCCCCTAATAATAGGATTGTTCATCTCAGTATTTAGAGTACAAGTCCGCACCAAAGTAAGTTTGGTTTGGATACATTTCAAGGATAGTTTAGAATTCAACGGTCATCAACTAAGGGTTAGTTGAATACAATATTGATAACGTTATGCTATGGAATAATCATAACTGAATCGACATTATAAATTAAGATTATGTTTTAGGAATAAACTAATAGCATAAACATCGAATAATCATAACGTACCTTTCTTGAACAATATTAAGCCAATGTTATTTAGAATTTAGTGCTAAGCATGTATAACAAATAGTAAATTGAACGATAAAACTTGTTCAACATTGGTATATTAGAATATATAAACTTGCATGCTAAATATAAGTTACAGACAAGAATAACTTGTTCAATATAAAAATAAGATTTAGACAACTTGCATCATCATAAACAAACTAGATACAAGAACTTGCTCAATCGTAAGAATAAAATTTCACAATGTAATAATAATAGAACTAGCTCAACGAAAGTGTAGAGTTAGAAAACTTGCGTAATATAATCGAATTAGAAACAATAATTTTCTCAATGAAACAATAGATTTAGTGAACTTACCTTACTTGTAGGCTAAACCGTAATAACTTGAATCACAATACCCTATGTATATATATGTCATCATGACATAATTAGTCACTACCACATTTTATACATAACTAAGTACATTCATAATGTAAGATTTGATTTTTAATCACATTATCAAATTACATTAGTAATAAAACTAGTTAATCGTTAATAACATGGTCATTCTTGGTATAGAAATACTGAAATCATAATTTAACAGTCTTACTATTAACACATAACAATTTTTTTCAGACTTTGTGTAAATAAATCACACTTTCTCGACCATTATTCGCTAACTTCGCGTTATTGTGTTTGCAACGAGGTGTTTGCCATGACATGATGGCACTAGCGTTTGACACGAGAATCATCTTTGAGGTCACTACTGGTGTCATCTGCGTGTATTTAGATCACGAGAATCAGCATTACTGACACCGAATTGCAGTCCTCGGCGACCTACTTCGGAAATCACATGAACAAAGCCAATTTTGGCCTACAAGCTACTTTCTAACAACCTAATTAACATGTAATTCATAAAGAGACTTCATATAAACATAATTCAAAGACTCTTTACATGATTCTACCCATAAAACAACATAAACATCGAATTTTAAACATCCAATTTCACTGTTTTGATAAAACCTCACTTTTTGACATTTTTAGTAAAAATCATCACTGTTTGTTTTTCAACCAAAACAACTAATTCAAACTACTTTGCTTTAGTTTATTCAGCTACTTTCGAAATCATAGTCAATATATATATATATATATATATATATATATATATCGAACAACTAATTGAACCTTAATTTTACTTTTAAACTAAGCCATATTCATATATATTCATATAAACTCACTGTAATATGGGTTTCTTCACAAATTACATATATACATGAATTAATTCATCTATAAATTTATGAAAACAATTTTATAACAAATAATTTATCATATAAAGCCATATATAACAAACAATTTATCCTTCACAAAGATTTTACAGAGAATTTTGGAAGAGAAAACTAAAACTTTAAAGAAACTTAAAAAGGGTAAGATGATACCATAGTTTTAGAAGATGATAACTTTTCCTTTGATCAACAATCTTTCTTTTCCCCAATTCTTCTCTCAAATCTTCTCTAGAATTCTCTCAAGTTTTCTCTGTAAGTTTTCTTCTTCTCTTATTTTTCTTCTTCTGAGTCTTTCTTCCTAACTCTAACTTACGTACTAACAAAATATAACGTATATGATATAATTTGTATTAATTATATAATATAATTATATGTATAACTGATATCAGTTATAATGTTTTTTTTAAATCAAAAGTCATAAGGCTTGTTTGGCAACCCACTTAAAATATAATCATTTAATCCTTATGTCTCGTTTGGTAAAACACATTTAAAATAAAGGCTTAATATGCATTAAGCCTTTTTTGGCAAAACTGAATTAAACTTCTTTAATTTATTTTAATAACTCATTTATAATAATGTTATTTGTCACACTTTTATTTAATTAAATTTTCTATAATAAATTTAATTAATTCCAATAACAATTTATTAAATTACTTTAACATATAAATCAATACCACATAATTATAATCTTCTTTATAATTATAACTTTATTTAATCAACTAACACATCATTTTAATTACAAATTCAAATTAAAATATAATACTTCATTTAATCATTATAAACTCTCTAATTTAATTATTAAATTAAATTAATATATTTTCTCATAACAATTAATTTTCTTAACTCCTTAATTATTTACTTAACAAATAATTAACCAATTAAGTCAAATAAAATTATCTATTTATTCAACACAAACCACATCCATTAAATATTTATATATTTCAATAAATATTTAAAATTACAATTTAAAATTCTGGATTGTTACATCCTTCCCTCCTTATAAGGATGTCGTCCCCAGAATCATAACTCAAACAAATCATTTGTTACATTCTTCCCTACTTACAAAGATTCTGTCCACAGAATCGAAGACACATACTAAACAAATAACTCAGGGTAATCTTTCATCATTTTATCTTCAAGTTCCCACGTAGCTTCATCAGCATTGTGGTTCCTCCATATAACCTTCATAGAAGGTATTACTTTATTCCTGAGCACCTGTTTTTTCCTGTAAAACTGTGACGCCCCCAAAATAGGTATATATCACCCATTCTGAGTCGTCAATAACATGGTATAGAAACATCTAGAACTTTATTAATACAAGCCAGAAACTATGAGTTTAAATACAAATATTGTCATCTAGACAATATACATACCAACTAAGTCCTGATTACAATTATTGATACAATACTTTACAAAAATGGTGAGGACTACTAAAACAACTTCCTAGAACCTTCATTCCGTACCCCGACTAGTACTCGCTACATTCTCGCCTCCTGAGAAGAAAAATGGAACAAAAAGGAAAAGGGTGAGCTCAACTAGCCCAGTAAAGAATATTATGACTAAGATAATATAGAACAAATTATCGTTAGTCTTCAACAGGAAAAATCTGATAGAATACAATAGACAACAAGTTTCAGATCAGCAGCGAAAATAATAATTCATAGATGAGTTACGTAGAGAATGAAATCTACTATAATCTATGAATTTAAAATTCCATCATCATTATTTTATCCCTGTAACATCAATCAATGCACATCTTGAATCATATATTCATCTTTGCACTACAGGCCAAAGATATTCATCAGTTGGTCATGTTCATCTCAACACCTGTACATCTTTGCACTACGGGCTAAAGATATTCATCATAAAATCAACCATCTTTGCACTACATGCCAAAGATATTCATTAACATCATCATTTAGGACTGAGGATGATGAAAATAATTTTAAAGAAAACGAATCCAGTGAAACAAAAGAACAAGAATTATGGATTCGTACTTTAAACAATCCGAGTTCAAGAATACTTCATATATCAACACTCAAGGTATCAAAATAACATCCCTTACCTCGAAGAGACGGTACTCCTGACTGGAATACTAGATATAGTGCAGAAGGGAACTTGCACCGTATAGCAACACTCAAGGTATCAAAATACTCACAAGAATACGCTCAATATATCAAGAGAGAAATAGAGAGAAAACTTCAGTTTCTTGTATGATTTTCAATTCTAACCTAAGCACCCTATTTATAGGAAAATGCTTAGAACACCAAAGCAGAAAATTTAATATAATATTAATATATTTATCAAATTTTCCTTAGCCCACCTCTAGACATCTGATTTCAGCACTTTGCACATGTTAATGATGTCCACAAAATACAAAAAATGTTTTTTATCAAAAAAAATAAATAAAATTTCTAAAAATCAATTATTTCGGAACTTCGGAACTTCAATAATTCATAATAAATAGCCCTTTTATCAGAAAAATTCGATCCACATGTCCTTTCCATAGAAAATTTCATTCTCTACAACTTTACAGAAGAAAGTTTTTCCAAATTCCAAATAGAAATTGACCGAAATCCACAAACGGGCGATTTTACAAGCTATAATCAAATTTCGGTCAAGAATTGGGGTCTACCGACACACAAAACATGTGTAAATAATTTAATGCAACAAAAATACTCTTCCTCCTCATATACTCATATATCCCACATTCATTATAAAAATATCACCATTATTATATTATTAAAATAATATATTTAAATGAATTATTTTATCAGAAAAAGATAAAATATTAATTTTCAACAATTGTCACATTAAATTTTTTTTCCATCTATATCCACATAAAATCAATATTTTCCTCATCATATAAATTAATAATTAATTATTCACAAATAATATTACAGAATCACAATACTGACAACCAGGCAGTTCCTAGGAAAGAGGGGGCTTTCCAATAAGGATTTCTCCTTACTAGCGCGCAATTAGATGACCAAACCTTTCCTTAGACAGAACTTTCTAGACATTGCCAATAATATTATCTAATAATATTATTCAAATAATATGAATTATTGATCTGATAATGAAAATATTGTGCAGTGACAATTATTAAAACAACAATGATATCAACATAGCAATTATTGAATCAATAAAATATAATATTGAACAGTAATTACTGTAACAATTATTGAGTAATGCCTTCTTACGTAAGAATCAATAATTGGTGCAATACCATGTGCTACGGTGTTTAAACCACCGGGTATTATAACAGTATTAACGGTAACAACTACGCCGTTATTTATAAATAACTTATTCTTGTCATTTTCTTCCTCCTATTGCTTTCCGTTATGGGGCCCACACAAGGTTGCGTCGTCGTACGAATATTCCCCGACAGTAAGAATATTCCACGACTAAACGAATATTCTCCAACAATAATGAATATTTTATTATCACTTGCATGTTTGAAATAATTGTGTATTTTACCCATAACTTACCACATTAATCAAATCAACCCTTACTATTTCAACATATAAATAGAGGAAATTCAATTTTATTAATAATAATTTAGGGTCTTACAACCTCCTCTCCTTATGAAATTTCATCCTCGAAATTGATGTACATACCTGGTGTTTCGAAAAGGTGAGGATACCTCGCTTTCATTTCTGTTTCCAACTCCCAGGTCATTTCCTCTATAGCATGGTTTCTCCACAAAACTTTAACTTGTGGTATGACCTTCGTGCGTAGGACATGCTCCTTCCTATCCAAGATCTTGACAGGTACCTCCTCGTACGTTAAGTCTTCAGCTATCTCGTCCGGTTCTAACTCAATAACGTGGTTCAGGTTTTTCACATATTTACGAAGTACAGATATGTGAAACACATTATGAACACGAGACATACTCGGATGTAACGCGAGTCTATAGGCTACATTTCCTACTCGGTCAAGAATTTGAAATGGACCAATAAATCGTGGATTGAGCTTTCCTCTCTTCCCGAATCTTGTAACTCCCTTCCATGGGGCAACACGCAACAATACATGATCCCTTATACTAATTTCCAAGTCCTTTCGATGAAGATCCGCATAACTCTTTTGTCGATCCTGTGCTATTTGTATACGTTGTCGAATCATTTGGATCTTTTCCGTAGTCATACGTACCAATTCGGGTCCCAACAATGTTGCTTCACCCACCTTGTCCCAACATATTGGAGAGCAACACTTTCGTCCATAAAATGCTTCAAATGGAGCCACACCTATACTTGCTTGATAACTGTTGTTGTAGGAGAATTTCACCAATGGTAAATACTTATCCCAACTCCCTTTGAAGTCTAGGACACAGAGTCTTAATAGATCTTCAAGAGTTTGGATAGTCCTCTCTGATTGTCCGTCCGTTTAAGGATGGTATGCCAAACTAAATCATAAATCCGTGTCCATAGCTTTTTGCAAGCTAACCCAAAATCTTGAAGTTAATCTTGAGTCATGATCCAAAACTATGGATACTGGCATGCCATGCAACCTCACAATCTCATTCACGTACATACTAGCAAGACGTTCAAGGGAATAAGTCTCCCGTATCGGCAAGAAATGAGTAGACTTGGTTAATCTATCAACAATAACCCAAATAGCATCGATGCCTTGAGAAACCGTCGGAAGACCCGTAACGAAATCCATGGTAATGTGTTCCCACTTCCATTTCAGAATCTCAAGTGGTTGCAATGAACCCTTAGGCACTTGATGCTCCGCCTTTACATGTTGACAAGTTAAACACCTCAAGATAAACTTGGCAATCTCTTTCTTCATATTATTCCACCAAAATGTATGTCTAAGATCACGATACATTTTTGTACTTCTAGGATGGTTTGCAAACGGTGTATTATGTGCCTCCGTCATAATCTTGAACTTCAAATCAGAGTCGTTAGGAACACAAAGTCTGGAGTGAACTCGAAGTATTCCTTCTTCATCGATTCTCGCTTCTGGAATAGCACCTTCTTGTACTTTCTTCTTCATACGCATTAGCTCCGGGTCGGTGGCTTGAGCAACTTTAACTTTTTCTATTAAAGTTGGCTCTATGCGTATACTTGACATCATCGCACTCGTTTCTGCATATGATCTTCTACTCAACGCGTCAGTTACCACGTTTGCTTTTCCAGGATGGTATTGAATAGTGTGGTCATAATCTTTTAACAGCTCGAGCCAACGTTGTTGTCGCATGTTGAGTTCCTTTTGGGTGAAGAAATACTTGAGGCTTTTATGGTCTGAATATATCTCCACTTTCTCTCCATATAGATAGTGCCTCCGGATCTTTAAGCGCAAACGATTGCTTGCTAACTCTAGATCATGAGTAGGATAATTCCTCTCATATTCTTTAAGTTGTTACGAGGCATAGGCTATGACTTTCCCACGTTGCATGAGAACACATCCCAACCCTTTGCCTGAAGCATCGCTATAGATAACAAATCCATCCGAACCAGATGGTATTGTTAGAACAAGTGCAGAAATGAGTCTCCTCTTAAGCTCTTGGAAACTCTTCTCGCATTCATCGCTCCATTCAAATTTTGTATCCTTTCGAGTCAGCTGAGTTAACGGAGTAGCGATTCGAGAAAATCCTTCCATGAATCTCCGATAATAACCAGCTAAGCCCAGAAAGCTACGTACTTTGGTCATCGTTTTCGGTTGCTCCCAACTTTGTATTGCTTCAATCTTTACCGGGTCAACAGATACTCCATGTTTTGACACCACGTGCCCAAGGAATGCTACTTCCTCAAGCCAGAACTCGCATTTCTTCAACTTGGCATATAGCTTGTTTTCACGAAGCCTTTGGAGTACCAACTTCAAATGGTGCTCATGATCTTCACGGCTTTTAGAATATATGAGGATGTCATCAATAAAGACAACAATGAACCGATCTAAATAATCCTTGAATACTCGGTTCATCATATCTATGAAAGCCGCAGGAGCATTAGTCAATCCAAAAGACATGACTAAGAATTTATAATGATTGTACCGAGTTCTAAAGGCAATATTTGGAATATCCTCAGTTCTAATCTTCAACTGATGATATCAAGAACGAAGATCGATCTTTGAAAACAATTGTGCTCCTTGCGACTGGTCAAACAGGTCATCAATACAAGGTAGCGGATACTAATTCTTGATGGTAACATGGTTCAATTGCCGATAGTCAATACAAAGTCGCATACTCCCGTCTTTCTTTTTTACGAATAAAACAGGAGCACCCCAAGGAGATGTACTAGGACGAATAAAATCGATGTCCAACAACTCCTGTAGTTGGACCTTTAACTCCTGAAGTTCAATAGGAGCCATTCGATATGGGGTTTTAGAAATGGGCTTTGTACCAGGCTCAAGATCAATAAAGAATTCAACTTCACGTTCTAAGGGTAGACCAAGAAGTTCTTCAGGAAACACGTCAGGAAATTTACTAACAACATGAATATTATTCAAATCTGACGTGTCTTTATTCAAATCCATAACATGGGCTAAGAAAGCTTGACATCCGTTTTTCAATAAACGAATAGCTTTATGACTAGATATGACAGTGATTGATTTTAATGGTTTAGTTGCTTGAATTAAATAACAAAGGGTTGGTTAGGAATATGAAAACTAACAACCTTACGAATGCAATCAATTTTGGCATGATGAGTAGTTAACCAATCAATCCCTAAAATCACATCAAAAGCATGTATCTTTAAAGAGATAAGGTCAATAGGTAATGTGATGGTGCCAACTTGGATCAAACAAGATTTATAAACAGTGGATGTGATGAAAGTTTCTCCTAATGGAGTCTCCACAGATAAATCAAAGTCTAATTTCTCCGGAGTCAAGTTTAAACATTGAGCACAAGTAAGAGAGATAAATGAATGGGTAGCACCGGTATCAAGTAAGGTATAAACTTTGGAAGAATTAATGATTAGCTTACCCATGATCACCTCGTTTTGGTTCCTCGCATTTTGACCAATCACAACAAACGCTCTTCCAGGAACCGTTGACTTTGACTTTTCTGGGACAGCCTTTTGAGTCACCGTCCCCCGTGGACTTGATTTCGCTACCGTACAATCTCGAGTGATATGTTCTTCCTTTCCACAATTATAATATACCTTGAACTGTTGTGGACAGTTTGGACTGATATGTCCCTCTTTCCCGTATTTGTAGCATACGATCGGTGGTCGTTCTCCTCCCTTAGAACTAGTTGCTGCTGGCGCTGACGTCTTCACATGGTCGTTGTTGAATCTCCTCTTTTTAAAATCTCCTCCCGACTCGCTTCTTCTATTCTCATGGCCATGACTACCACAAGAGTGGTTACCATTTTTGTCCATCTTTTTCTTTCTCCGTTGGTTATCGTTATTCTGTTGACTGCTATCTCCAGTATGATCCTGGTTGTGATCCCTCGGTTGTCCATACTCGTTATCTCGCTTTAACAATTGAGCCCTGTTGACAACATCTGAATAGAGAGAAAATTTATGAGAAATAAGATCTTGACGCAGTCTTAAGGTTCAAACCTCTCAGAAACATCCGCGTCATACGTTCCTCATTCTCCACCAAATGAGGTGCAAACCTGGACAACTCTGCAAACTTTGCCTCATACTGGGACACCGTCATGTTATTTTGTTCCAGTCTAATAAACTCTACTTCCTTCATATGACAAATACTTTCAGGGAAGTACTTGTCATTGAACAGTTTTTGAAACGTCTCCCATGACATCTTTGAGTGCGGTGGATGGAGTACGCTTCCGCATTTCCCACCGATGTCTGCCTCATTACGGAACATAAAAGTAGCGAATGGAACCTTCTGTTCCTCCGTGCATCCAAAGACATCGAATATCTTGGTAATTTTCTTAACCCACATCTCTGCCTTAATCGAATCCGGCTTTCCCCAGAATTCTGGTGGTCCCAACTCTTTGAACTGCTTGGCTATGACAAACCGTGCGTTGCTTTCATTTCCACCTGTATTTTGAATACGAGTCTCCCTCGTCTGATTTTGCATGAACTGCAAAAAGCTTCTAAACATCCCATCGTTCATCATCTGCTCAGTGGCGTTGTTCATAGGAGAAACATTGCCAGCCTGCTGCATGTTCTCCTCATTGGTGAGTACAGGCATCTCCACGGTCTCGTTTACTCCACTGTTAACATTCTCAGTCGACATTCTCAAATACTGCCATAAAACAAGGGTTAATTAAAGAAATCAACATACCACATAATATCCCTATATACTGACCAACTAACAAATAAGCTTAGGTAGGACACACTAGCGAAGGATTTACTCGTCTCTTTACTCCTAGTTCTATTCCCCGATCTCCGCCAGAGATCATATCCCTAAGCTCTGATACCAACTGTGACGCCCCCAAAATAGGTATAAATCATCCATTCCGAGTCGTCAATAACATGGTACAGAAACAACTACAACTTTATTAATACAACCCATAAACTGTGAGTTTAAATACAAATATTGTCATCTAGACAATATACATACCCAACTAAGTCCTCATTACAATTATTGATACAATACTTTACAAAAATGGTGAGGACTACTAAAATAACTTCCTAGAACCGTCATTCCGTACCCCGACTAGTACTCGCTACATTCTCGTCTCCTGAGAAGAAAAATGGAACAAAAAGGAAAAGGGTGCGCTCAACTAGCCCAGTAAAGAATATTATGACTAAGATAATATAGAACAAATTATCGTTAGTCTTCAACAGGGAAAAATCTGTTAGAATACAATAGACAACAAGTTTCAGATCAGCAGCGGAAATAATAATTCATATATGAGTTACGTAGAGAATGAAATCTACTATAATCTATGAATTTAAAAGTACATCATCATTATTTTATCCCTGTAACATCAATCAATGCACATCTTGAATCATATATTCATCTTTGCACTACAGTCCAAAGATATTCATCAGTCGGTCATGTTCATCTCAACACCTGTACATCTTTGCACTATGGGCTAAAGATATTCATCATAAAATCAACCATCTTTGCACTACAGGCCAAAGATATTCAGTAACATCATCATTTAGGACTGAGGATGATGAAAATAATTTTAAAGAAAACGAATCCAGTGAAACAAAAGAACAAGTATTATGGATTCATACTTTAAACAATCCGAGTTCAAGAATACTTCATAAACAATCATGGTGAAGTAAAATTCAAGAATGATCAAAACATGGATACAATCAAAGCTAGTATCCATAATAGATATTTTGGACAAAATACAAAAATTTAATTTTTCTGTAAATAGTGCCGTATTCGTGAATAGTGCCGTATACGTGAATAGTAACCCCGACACAAAAAAATCCAAATTTGATTAAAAGTTCAGATCAATACTTCGGCATAATGATATTGAAAGAAATAATATCATATATGAAAAAAATAACATCCCTTACCTCGAAGAGACGGTACTCTTGACTGGAATACTAGGTATAGTGCTGAAGGGAACTTGCACCATATAGCAACACTCAAGGTATCAAAATACTCACAAGAATACGCTCAATATATCAAGAGAGAAATAGGGAGAAAACTTCAGTTTCTGGTGTGATTTTCAATTCCAACCTAAGCACCCTATTTATAGGAAAATGCTTAGAACACCAAAGCAGAAAATTTAATATAATATTAATATATTTATCAAATTTTCCTTAGCCAACCTCTAGACAACTGATTTCAGCACTTTGCACATGTTAATGATGTCCACAAAATACAAAAAACATTTTTTATCAAAAAAATAAAGAAAACTTCCAAAAATCAATTATTTCGGAACTTTGGAACTTCAATAATTCATAATAAATAGCCCTTTTATCAAAAAAATTCAAACCCCATGTCCTTTCCATAAGAAATTTCATTCTCTACAACTTTGCAGAAGAAAGTTTTTCCAAATTCCAAACAAAAATTGATCGAAATCCACAAACGGGCGATTTTACAAGCTATAATCAAATTTCGGTCAAGAATTGGGGTCTACCGACACACAAAACATGTGTTAATCATTTAATGCAACAAAAATACTCTTCCTCCTCATATACTCATATATCCCACATTCATTGTAAAAATATCACCATTATTATATTATTAAAATAATATATTTAAATGAATTATTTTATCAGAAAAAGATAAAATATTAATTTTCAACAATTGTCACATTAAAAATTTTCTCCATCTATATCCACATAAAATCAATATTTTCCTCATCATATAAATCAATAATTAATTATTCACAAATAATATTACAGAATCACAATACTGATAACCACGCAGTTCCTAGGAAAGAGGGGGCTTTCCAATAAGGATTTCTCCTCACTGGCGCGCAATTAGATGACTAAACCTCTCCTTAGACAGAACTTTCTAGACATTGCCAATAATGTTATCTAATAATATTATTCAAATAATATGAATTATTGATCTGATAATGAAAATATTGTGCAGTGACAATTATTAAAACAACAATAATATCAACGCAGCAATTATTGAATTAATAAAATATAATATTGAATAGTAATTACTGTAACAATTATTGAGTAATGCCTTCTTACGTAAGAATCAATAATTGGTGCAATACCGTGTGCTACTTTGTTTAAACCACCGGGTATTCTAACAGTATTAACGGTAACAACTACGCCGTTATTTATAAACAACTTATACTTGTCGTTTTCTTCCTCCAATCGCTTTCTGTTATGGGGCCCACATAAGGTTGCGTCATCATACGAATATTCCCTGACAGTAAGAATATTTCACGACCAAACGAATATTCCCCAATAATAATGAATATTTTATAACCACTTGCATGTTTGAAATAATTGCGTATTTTACCCATAACTCACCACATTAATCAAATCAACCCTTACTATTTCAACATAGTAAATAGCGAAAATTCAATTTTATTAATAATAATTTGGGGTCTTACAAAAACTATCTGGATAGGAACCTCTTCATAGGACAAGTCTTTATCAAACTGCAATGGTTCATACTCGATCACGTTCTTGTAATCGGGTTTATACGGTCGTAACATCGAAACGTGAAAAACATTATGAACGTTTAATGTGTTCTTGAATAGATTTGGAAAAAATAAGAGTATCTTTAATATAGACAACGATAAAATGATTGAAAGGATTCAAAATGTTGTTGAAAATATTTTGAAATTCACTGGGGGCTTTTTTCAAACCAAATGCCTGAACATTCCACTCGTAATGACCAAATGTGGTGGTAAAAACAGTTTTGTACCTATCCTCAATGTGAATGGCGACTTGCCAGAATCCAGATTTAAGGTCAAACTTACTAAAAATAGTGGCATTGCTTAACCTATTAACGAGGTCTTCCTTATTTGGTAAAGGATATTCTCAACGAATAGTGGTGACTTTTTACTATGCATCTTTACTTTCGACGACTTTTGACGAAATGGCCGAATATTTTTACTGAGAGGCTACTTTTAGTGGAAAACCAGGGGCATACGCATGTGACTGAATGAATGCTGACAACAGACAACATAAATTGACTAAGGAGTCATGCAAATAGATCCTTAGCATCTTACAGGTTGATGGTGCAGTAGGGGTCATCACCATCTTCATTTTTATTGGCGGAGGTGTTTATGGACAAAGAAGAGGAGCATTCCAAGGCTTCTTCATGTAACTCATCAATCCTTTCATGAAGGGCTTGAGCAATAAGCTTTAAATCATTACTAGAACAACATTTGATATTAGAGATTTCAATAGAGCTTGATGAACCTATTGGACTGATATTTGACTCTTTTGTTTAACTGGAAGATCCTTTGGATGGGATAGATTTAACTAGAATAATAGGAAGAGGGACAAAAGGAAATTCTTTCTGAACTTATCCAACAATCCTAATAAAATCAAATTTATCCCACCACTTAACAAAGAACATGCGGGTTACCATTGTGACATGTGAAATGGTGGTTTGTGTTTCTAAATGACTAAACTCAGGAGACTAAAAACCTGTCTCAGCAACTAGGGTGAGAAGGTCGTACTGCCATTTTAGAATCCAAGGAATTTTATATTTACTAACAAACTGAAGAAGAATAGGAATACCTTCATTCTTCTGTTGATATTTACTATGATTACAAAAATGACTGTGTTGATCTTTTAAAAGTTCAGGGAGAAGGTCGAAAGAAGAACCAAATTTCGACCACCACAGAAGGAACCAGAGAGGAAATTGACTTTTGAATTTGTGGTCAAATTATAAGAACCACGAATGACTGTGAGACTCATTTTGATGAAGGGAGATTTTATTCCAGGCTTCTATATAATCAAAATAACAAAATGACTTATTTTGATTGGAAAGTTGTCTAAGATCAGAGGGATGATTTCCCCAATCAGTAATTTGAATGATCTGTTTGATGTAAAGAGAATGATAGAGGAGTTTAGATTCATCATTCTTAGCATAAATAGGTTTGATGAAAATTGAATCGATTTCCAAAAGGATATCCTTATAATACACAAGGGATTTATAAGGAGCAAGAGGAACAAAATGCCATCCAGAAGGAAAATATTAGGAAAGGGAGTTTAATTGGGTTATCTCTTGGTTTTATATGGGTTTCAATAAGAAATAGGTTATTTTCCCAATTGAGTTTGAATTGGGAAGGAAAATGAACATGAAAAGAGGATGTGGCCCTTGAAGGGTCACCAAATGGATCAAAGGCTTTAGGGTTACTATCTAGAACTGAGCTAAAGGGCTTAGGAACATTTCCAAGAACCTAAAATCTATTAACTGGGTTGACTGAAGGGACTGGGTTAACTAGGTGAGGAACCAAAGTTCCTTTGGGTTGATTACTTGGGCCTGAAGGGTAACTCGAACCACGAAAAGATGAACCTCCTCGGACACTCATTTTGACTGTATAGTACCTATATTAATGAATTCCCGAGTGAAAAAGTCAGGAATGGATTTGTTATTGCCTTTGATATATTCAATCTCAAAATCAAGAATGCTTAAGAGGGCTTGCCATCTCGCAAAAGAATGTTTAGAGGCGATGTTTTCAACATCTTTCTCTAAAATATATTTTGCAGATTTGCAATCAATTCAGACCAAAAACTTTTGATTTAATAAGTCACTTTGAAATTTATTAATACATACAACTAAAGAAAGAATTTCTTTTTTAATAGTGCTGTAATTTAACTGTGTATTGTTCTAAGCACCAGAATGAAATCGAACAATTTGCTCAGAAGAATTGAGGGTCAGTTTTTGCTTGAGAATACCTCAGAATCCAATATCTGATGCATCAGTTTAAACAATTTTGAAGGTTGAATCATTGGAAATGTCAAGGAAAGGAAAAGCCTTGACATATTTTTTCACTTGCTGGACGACAGAAGTGTGAATGTCAGTCTAAGGGGGAGGATTGTCTTGCAAAAGCTGAAAGAGTGGTTTGCAAATTTTTCTGAGTTTTTTTTATAGAACTTGCCAATATAATTAAGCGAGCCTAGAAACCTCTACAATTGGGTTTTATTGGTAATATTATCAGGAAATCTATCAGCAAATTGAATAGCTCTATTAATAGGCTGAATAAGTCCTTGATAAATATTGAGACCAAGAAACCGAACTTTTAGTCTGAAATAAACTGCATTTGGAAGGGGAAAGAACAAGTCCATTGTTCTTGACTATTTTGAAAAATGAATTCAAATGTTTAATGTGTTCATCAATAGATTTGGAAAATAATAAGAATAGTGTCAATATAGACAATGATAAAATGTCTGAAAGGATTCAAAATGTTATTGAGAATATTCTAAAATTCAGTGGGGGCATTTTTCAAACCAAATGCATGAACATTCCACTCGACATGACCAAATGGGGTGGTAAAAGCAGTGTTGTACCTATCCTTAGGGTGAATGACGACTTGCTAGAATCCATATTTAAGGTCAAACTTACTAAAAATAGTGGCATTGCTTAACCTATTAATGAGGTCTTCCTTATTGGGTAAAGGGTACCTAATCCATTCTAGAACTTTGTTTAATGGTATGTAATTAATAACTAGACGGGGAACACCTCTTTCCTTCTCTACTTTATTGTTGACATAAAAGGCAAGATATGACCAATGGGATTTACTAGGTTTAATTAATCCTTTATTAAGGAGAACATTAATTTCTTTCCTGCATAACTCCATTTGTCCATGACTCATTTGTATCGGCCTAGCCTTAGTAGGAATTAAATGTTCTTTGAATACCTTGGCGTAAGGAAGCCTTACAATGTGTTTCTTTCGATGCCAAAAAGCATTAGGAGAATCATAAAAAAGGTTTTCTTTTAAATAAGTTTTTAACTCTTCAATCTGTTCTTGAATCACTTTATTATTAAGTTGTTCCTCAATATGCTTGTACTTCATCTCTTCTTTTAAGAAGTTTAAAAGGATGGATTTTCAATTTAACAAATTCAATGATTTAGAAATAGATTCATTTTGGATAAATCTTAAATCTCTCTTTAGGTTAAATAAGAAACTTAAATGTTATCTTTTTACCTAAATGTTTACAGTTTAATCCTTCATTATTGGTAGTAAAAGGATACAATAAATATATAAACGGTAATCCTAAGATGATCTTATCTGTAAGATTGCGAATTAAAATAAATGATGTTTTAAAACACATGTTATCTTGACAAATATGAACTTTAGGCAGTTTATATTTTATTTTCATTTGACTACCATTAGCCGAATTCAATTTTTCACTAGTTTTCTTATAGTACTTGGTTGGGATTAACCCTTCTTGGATACAATTCAGATCTGCCCCCGTATCAACTAAGGCAGGAAGTTGTATCGAGAAAGTTTTATCGATTACTAAGTTAATAGAGATATACCATTTTTGAATGGTTATATCTTTAACTCTTTTAAGAGAAAGACCTTGAATAAGAAGATCTGGCCCTTCTTAAGTACCTGATGATTCTGGTTCGTCATGATTTTCATCACTAGAAGAGGAATCATGTACTTGAAGGTCTGATTTCTTGTCTTCAATTTCTTTTCTTAAATTAGAAACATCTAACTTTAGGTTAGAAATCTCCTTTTTAAGTTTATTAACTTCTTGATTTAATTCTGGAAGGGTAACTTCTTTAACCGGGATTTTAAATATTTTAAGGGTTTTAGTAAGGCTAAATATAGGCTTTTCATTTTCTTTAATAATTTTGTTTTTAACTTTGTTATCTTTAGTTAATAAATCTTTTAATTGCTTAGTGTATTGAATTTTTAACTCAGGATTAGAAATTTTACTGATTAGATTGATTAACAAAGAGCTTTCTTCTTCCTCTTTGGTAATTACATTTAACCTTTTTACTGCAACAATTTTTGTTACAATTATCTGCACAAATAGTAATTTCTTCATTATCACTATCTGTTTCATTGTTACTAATACTGCTATTGGAGGAATAAGGAATATCAGAACCCTCATCATTACTGATGTTGCTCTCAATCTTTATTAATTCTAAAAGTTGTTCAGTATATTCATTTGAAACATTTAACTGAGATAACTTTTATTTTATCTTACATTCATTTTTATAGTGTCCTTTCTGCCCACAATTGTGGCAAACAATTTTACTTTTATCATATTTTTTAGATTTTTGTTATGTTTTTTACCTGATGGTTTAGGTTTAGTGTAATAATTATCTTGATTTTTATTTTTATTCTGAGTACGTCTCTTTATATGACGTTTTTGATTCTTGTGAGGATCAATATGTTTATGTCTGTGCTTTCTTCTAGAGGGAGTAATAGGGGGTATACCATATTGTTCACAAAAAGTTTCTAACTCATAGTTAGCTTTATTTTTATCTTTACTGGCTTGCTTAGCAATTTTAAAATCAATGCACATTTTTAATCCAATTTTTTGAATATAACTGATAATATCACCATAGGTTAAATTGTAATAATTAATATAACCTAGATCTTTACTCAACTCTTCACAAACTTTATTAGCAAATAATGAAGGTAAACCATTAACAAATTTTTCTTTCCAAAATGGTTTATTGCTATCATTACACATCATAACTCGAGAAGTAAACACATCTTTGTACCATCTAAAATCACTTAGAGTGGGACAAGTGAGATTACTTAACCGATCATGAATTCTTTCCCTGATATTACTAGGAGTTCCAACGAAATATTTAATTATGGTGAAAATTAGAGTATTAACACCATCTGGAGGGCTAACACCAACATCTTCATCAAAGATGGGGTTACCGTTGCCATCCGTTGGACAACATAGATTATTGATAACTTAGTATCTTTTGTGAGATGTGTGACGCCCCCAAAATAGGTATACATCACCCATCTTGACTCGCCAAATACATGGTACAAAATACAAATACAACTTAATTATACAACCGTCGTGTAGTATACGACAATACATAGCTGAGAGTTTAAACAAGAATATTGCCTTCTAGACAATATCCACTCTCAAATAGAGACCTCATTACATTTATTGTCACACTATTTTATAGAATAGTGAGGACTACTAATACACCATCTCGGCCCATCACTCTGTTCCCCGACTAGTCCCGGCTACGTTCTCATTTTCTGAAGAGAACAATGAAAGCAAAAGGGTGAGCTCAACTAGCCCAGTAAGAAATATTATGACTAAGATAATGCAGAATAAATTATCATTAGTCTTTAACAATGTTAAACTAATAAAATACAATAGACATCAAGTTTAACTGCAGAGGAATAAGCAATCCATTAGAAGAGTAAAGTAGAGCATGATATCTACTATCTTCTATGATTAAAAATGTTTTCATCAATTTTTATCGCTGAGACTCAGCTTCATAAATAAACCACATCATCTAATCATCCCTACACTACGGGCCAACGATATTCATTAAATCATCAATGGTCATGACTATACCGAATAATTCCTGGTCATAATCATACCAAAAACTGTCCATTATAGCATTACAGGCCATTGAGGACCTTTAACACATCATTTATAACATTTTAGGTCATGATTATACCGAATGATCCCTGGTCATAATTATACCAAGTCCATCTATGCACGTAAGCCAAATATGACTTTCATCTCAATATAAGCATGAGGATGATGACAATTACATAATAACTCAATAAAACAAGTTTAAGAATAAATTTTAAAGATTTATAAGTTAATTTATCTTGAAATCAATTACGTCCAAATTGTCAACATGATACTGCTTTGTAGAGTAAAATTCAAGAATGCCCAGAAGAATATTTTCATGAAAAGATACTGGATGAAGCACAAATATCCAAGATATTCTACTAATTTCATTGAGTATAGAAGTCAAAACTTTAACCAACTGAGTATAATAGAATATATGAAACTGCAAAGGGATTTTCGCCCGCCATGCGGTAATCCACGTAGACAGACCATTTCCACAATTTAATAAGGAATGAATACGAAGGATCATTCACCATGCATGTAGTAATCCACATAGACAGGTTATTCCAATAGAACAATAAGGAATGGAATAACATAAGAATTCACCAGGCATGCGATAGACCGCACAGACAGGTTATTCCAACAGAATAATAAATAATAGAACCAGGCCATGCGTAAACGCATAAACAGGATATTCTAACAGAATAATAAATAATGGAACCAGGACATGCGTAAATGCACAGATAGGATATTCCGACAGAATAATAAATAATGGAACCAGGTCATGCGTAAAAGCACAGACAGGATATTCCGATAGAATAATAAAGAATGGAATAATAGAAGAATTTCACCATGTATGCGGTACTTCGCGTATACAGGTTATTCTAACATAATAATAAAGAATGGAATAATAGAAGAATTTCACCATATATACGGTAGTCCGCGTATACAGGTTATTCCAACAGAATAATAAGGAATGGAAGAACAATAGCTCTCTTCATGAATACGAAAGAAATAATACCCCTTACCTCAAAAGAAGACTAGATACTGGAATAGTGAGGTAACAAATTTCTCTTCTTTTTTCTCTCTATAATTTCTCTCTATAATAATTGCTCTAAAGCTTTAGTGAATTGGTGAGAAATGAAGGAAGAATGATCTTCTATTTATAGTAAAATATAGTTTTGATAATTGCACATTTTGGGGCTCGAAATATTACAGTACAATCCCTCCAACTTTTCTTTCATTTTGAATTTAGTCATGCAAGTATTATCAAACTTGCACCACCTCCCCTAATAGTAAATAATGTGAATCAATAGTTATAATCATGTGAAAATAGGAATTACAGTATAATACCTCCATCTATACCTCCATTTTTAACTTAGTCATGCAAGTATTATTAATCTTGCACCAACTCCCCTAATAGTACAAGAATGTGAATCAATAGTACACACATGTGAACAAATAGTTATAATCAGGTGAATTAATAGCAATTAATTGCTCATTTATCCGATTAATTACCCGATCGAGTCAAGATAACTTCCTATTATCAATTAATATCGAAATAAATTTCGATTTCCACTAACACCAATAATTCCAACACAATGGAACTATCAATTTCATCTTTAATCAACATGAACTTATTCATCATTAATATTATAACTCACAATATTTAACAACTAGGTCGTTCCCAGGAAAGAGGGGGCTTTCCGATAAGGATTTCTCCTTATTGGCGCCCAATTAGATGACCAAACCTCTCCTTGATAGAACTTCTAGACATTGTAAATATTGCAATTTAATAATATGAATAACTTTGTCGTCTTAATTATTGATTTAATAATATATCATATTATGCGGATGATCTTTGTGACAATAATCGAATCAATAATATGAGAGATATGATGCGATAATTCTTTGTAGCAATAATTGAGTATATTTGAGTGACTTCTCACGTAAGCATCAATAATCAATACCGGTAGCTACTACTATATGCAACCCAGACATTCATTTACTTTTACTACCGAGTAGTTCAACGGTTTTAACGGTAACACTTCTTACCGTTATTTTTTTATAAAAAGATAATTCTGTCATTTTCTTACTATGACAATACTTCCGTTGTGGGGTCCACCAATGATTGTGCCATCGTACGAATATTCCTTGTTAAAACGGATATTCCCCGACCAATCGAATATTATATAACCACTTACTTACTTTGCAAAATTTGTAAATATTAGCCACAACTATAACATTATATCAAATCCACACCATAATATTCAAAAATATTTTTTGAGAAAATTATTCATTATTCATAAAAGTTGGGGTCTTACAAGATGTTTTTCCCACCAAGATCTAAGAATACCAGTAAATTCACTAGCTATTAACTCAACGATATCTGGCTGAGTTAGATTGTTGAATTTAGCAATATAGATATTAGCTACCCTGGACATGTGATTTAATTTATTTAAAATTTCTTGTTCACTGAATCCATCAACATTTCATTCATAAATTTTATTAGAAGAAATAAAGAATTGTTTATCTAGATTCTTCTCTTCGAATTGTAAATCCGAAGGAGTAGGTCTAGAATACCAATTTCTTGTAATACTAGTATTATTGACTGTTAATTTGTTAAGCTGATCATTAAGATCTGAAACTGTATCAGACTATTCAGATGGACTATTGCTTTCATTATCAGATTCAACCTGATCAATGATAGCTATAGTGCCACTTGTTCCAGCTAAATTCTCAATTTTTAATTTTTTAATAAATTTGTCAATAACTTTGACGAGTTCACCATCATTATTGGGTGGTAAACCTAATTTAGCTCTATTTTCAGGTAATTTTAGCAAATGTTGTTCAAGCTTTGAATCGAGTTTGTTAATAGTTGTTTCCTCAAATTTTTCTTTAATCTTATCTAGCTGCTTACCTATAGTTGCTAGATACTGATTACTGTAATTTAACTGTTCAATAATTTTCTTATCATCTTTATTATCATCCAAAATCTTAAAAGGACTAGCAATAACAGATGTGTTTTTGTCTGGGAGAAGAACAATTTCAAGAGGAGGATGACAAGAAGAAACTTTTGACTTATCTTCTTTAATCCACCGAGTTTTAGTTATAACATTACATTTACCCTGATATTGGTCATACCAATCGTAAAAAATAATGTTTATTTGATCATTTTTTATAAATCGTTTCCATCTATTAACAATTTTATCTAGTTCTTTATCAGTTGGATGATTAGAACGAAATAAATGTCTTTTTTCTTTATTACATTTGGAATTAAAATCTTTAACAAGATTATCCCAATCTAATTTGAATTCCTTTTTAATAACTCTTAACTGATTATTAATAGGAACTTCAAAGTCTGATTGAGTAGGAAATTTTGAAGGAGTAGGAGAAGAAGAATCTTCCTCTTCTATAGGATCATTATGGGTATAACAAGGATGACAGGCTTGTCCTTGATTAAGGATACCCTTCATTTTTATATCCCTAATAGAAGGGTTACTAAGTACTTCGGTATCTCTTCTAGTATTTACCAAAGGTACAAAAGAACTAGTAAAATCTTTTATAATAACTGGTCTTTTAGTTTGTTCAAAACTTATTTTGACCATTCCATCAAAGAATTTTTTTTACGTTTTCAACATTTAACAAGTTGTTAATGATTGGTTGTTGAAGTATTTCACTGGTTAAAGTCCATGGACTAGGCAATGTAATGTCTTTCCAGAGGATGGTTCTCAGGATCTGAACATTAGCATCACTAGTTAAACTTTGAAATTAAACAATTTGATCTTTAGGACTTTTATTAAGAGCATGAACGTTTATGTTTTTTTTCATAGTCTTATAGTAAATCCTATAAATCAAAACTAAAGGCTGAGAACCCTTTATCATATGAGTGATTTCTCCGACAATTTTAATATTTAAAGTTAAAGCTTTTAATAGATTGTGATCACTTAGGCTTAATCTGAAATCAGGAAAGCAATTGAAATGGATAGGTCCATTATACAAACTTGATTCCATTATGCCAATGATACTCGGGAAATAATTAAGAAATCTAGCATCTCTAAGATAGAGGTAGATACTTGAATTAATTCCTTTGATGTTTAAAGGTTTAACAACAACTTGAACTAGACCAATATGAATGAAATTATATCCCTTTTTCTTATGTTTTTTAATAAAATTAGGAGATAAAAGACTACAATTTTCACATTCTCTATTAATAACATAAACCTTTTCAACTATTTTAATATTATAATCGGTCTTGAAGTTATCCAAAAAGGTTGACTGGTAAATTTCTCGAGGAGAAACTTTGGGTATGTTCCAATTACTTAAAACTTGACTAAGGTTCTCATAACTATGTTCTTCTTGGTTAAGTATGTCTGGAACAGGGGGAAAAGTTGACCGGTTACTAGCTGAGGATTAGATCTAAACAATCTATTCATCTTTTACAGGTTTCAAAATTAAGTTTTACTCATTGTTCATTCATGCATACCCTCTTACCCTAAGAAGACTCATACATGTGTTCTATATCCTGACACTGCTCACACAAGAGACTTACAAAGGTTAAACATGAACAAGGTGGACTACAGTAAGTTATCTCCTTGATTTCACATAAACAACTGAGTGCGTTCTTCTCCTTTTGGTCTTCTCTTTCTGTATCTATGAATCTTCTGCCCACTCACATTCTCTTTATCGAATCCTTCTAGGAAGATAGGACTACTCCTTCTGCTTGCTCTTGGCCTTAGCTGCTTAGAGACATCCCTTTAGTTCGTCTTAGAGATTGGAATTAGGAATTAGATTTTTGTCTTATTACAGGTCGGTCATCTGTTCAATCTGGAATTCGTGACTTCAGAAAAAGAGGAAAAGAGAATTTTAAAAACTGGAAAGATAAATGAATGATAAGTTCTTACCCAGAAACTAGAACAACAAACAACTTGGCTTTCATACCATTAGGGCAGATAAGTTTTAATAAGAAAACTGAAACATAAAGACGAAACTTAAAGAAGATGACCGGTGAATCGCTAAAGTAATCTCTTTCTTTTATTTATAAACATTTGAGGAAGGGATTACGTATAACCTAGATAAATTATAAATGGAAGAGAGAAGTGCAAAGAACTTCTTCTTCATTTTACTAGAAGAAGGAAGCAACAAGCTTCTTCTTCGGATTCTAGAGAGAAGGCAGAGAGAAGGACCTCAAGTGAGGTTTTCTTACAAAAGAAAAGCCAGAGTAACTCTAAACACTCCGAGTTACTTAAATAGAAAACTATAAAGTAAAGTACTATTGATTCACGCAGGATTCACTATTACATGTACTCAAGTAAAAGTATAAAGTAAAAGTAATTTACTAAAGCTAAAGTAAAATGTAAGAAACATTTTACATTTGCATTTACTAATGTAAAAGTAAAAACATTTTACTTAAGTAAAAGCTTAAGTAAAAGTAAAAGTATTTTCTTTTACTTTACTTTCGGCTGATTGACCGGGGGACAACAATGATGTTGTTGTTGACTGGTGTCTGCTTTTGCTAAAAGATGATGATGACTGGCTGGTCCGACTCCTACCGGTGCCGGAGGGCACTGTTGATCTTCTTCTCAGATAGATAACCATCCCTATTGTGACGCCCTCAAAATAGGTATACATCACCCATCTTGAGTCGCCAAATACATGGTACAAAAATACAAATACAACTGTCGTGTAAAATACGACAAAACGTAAACTGAGAGTTTTAATAAGAATATTGTCATCTAGACAATATCCACACTCAATGGAGTCCTCGTTACATTTATTAACACACTATTTCTTAGAATAGTGAGTACTACTAATGCTATCATCTGAACCGTCACTCCGTTCCCCGACTAGTCCCTGCTACGTTCTCATTTCCTGAAGAGAACAATGAAAGTAAAAGGGTGAGCTCCAGTAAGAAGTATTACGACTAAGATAATGCAGAATAAATTATCATTAGCCTTTAACAATGTTAAACTGATACAATATAACAAACATTAAGTTTAACTGCAGCGGAACAAGCAATCCATTAAAAGAGTCAAGTAGGGAATGAAATCTACTATCTTCTATGATTTAAAAGGTTTTTCATCACTTTTATCGTTGGGACTCAACTTAATATATAATCCACATCATCCCTGCACTACGGCCAAGGATATTCATTAGTATCACAACAACAAATTATCCATGCACTACGGGCCAAGGATATTCGTGTATTCATCAATGGTCATGATCATGCCAACAACTATCCATCAATGCACTACGGGCCAATGATGACTTTTACCACATCATTTATAACATTATGGTCATGATTATACTGAATAATCCCTGATCATAATCATACCAAGTCCATCTATGCACTACAGGCCATGGATGACTTTCAACATAATATAAACATGAGGATGACGACAATGATATATGAATTCAATAAAACAAGTTCAAGAATTAATTTATTCAGGAACTAATAACATCCAAATTGTCAATATGATACTTCTTTGTGGGGTAAAACTCAAGAATGCTTAGAAGAATAATTCCATGAAAAGATACTAGATGAAGCGCAAATATCAAGGACATTCCACTAATTTCATGGTGTATAAAAGCCAAAACTTTATCCAACTGAGTATAATAAAGAATGGACAAACAAAAGAAATCATCAGGCATGCAATAGACCGCACAGACAGGGTATTCCAACAGAATAATAAATAACAGAACCAGGTCATGCGTAAACACACAGACAGGATGTTCCAAAAGAATAATAAAAAATGGAATAACAGAAGAATTTCACCCTGTATGCGGTACTTCGTATAGACAAGTTATTCCAACATAATGATAAAGAATGGAATAATAGATGAATTTCACCAAGTATAGGGTAGCCCGCGTATATAGGTTATTCCAACAGAATAATAAAGAATGTAATAACAGAAGTTCTTTTCATGAATACGAAAGAAATAATACCCCTTACGAATATAACAAATAATATCCCTTACCTTAGAATAAAGATGGATACTGGAATAGAGAGGTAGCAAACTTCTCTTCTTCTTTCTCTCTATAATTTCTCTCTACAGAGTTTCAGTGAATTTGTAAGAAATAATGAAAGAATGAGCTTCTATTTATAGAAGAACTGAAAGTAGCTCTTGGTCTTAACGAAGGGTCAAAATGACTCTTAGTAATATTGAAGAGACAACTACTATTTGCGAAGGGGCAATTAACTTTTGGAACACTGAAGAGACAAGTAACTCTTGGAAAACTAAAGGGACAAATAACTCTTGGAAAACTGAAGAGACAAATAACTCTTGGAAAACCGAAAGGACAAGTTACTATTAAAACTTTAAACCAACGATCCATATTGATTTACTATTATAATTTCAACCAACGGTCTGAAAAATTAGCACATCTCCTCATGGAATAATATTGTACCTAAAAATGATTTAGACCGAAAAGAAATATATTTTTTGGGTGAATAGTATCCCGTGAATAGTACTTCAGGAATAGTACCTCGTGAATAGTACCCCAACATGAAAAGTATCCCAAATACCCGAGTGAACAATGCTAGAGTGAATAGTAATTGGGTGAATAGTAACCCGTTAATAGTAACTCGTGAATAGTACTCTGACACAAAAAGTGCCCCGAATACCCGGTTGAACAATATAACCTACAGACATCAATTATTATCGAAATAAATATCGATTTCTACTAAAACTAATAATTCCCACATAATGTAACTATCAATTTCCTCTTTAATTAACACGAACTTATTCATCATTAATATTATAATTCACAATATTTAACAACCGTGTCGCTCCTGGAGAGAGGGGCTTTTAGATAAGGATTTCTCCTATCAAGCGTGCAATTAGGTGACCAAATCTCTCCTTGACAGAACTTCTAGACATTGTAAATATTGGAATTTAATAATATGAACAACTTTGTCATCTCAATTATTGATTTAATAATATATCATATTATACAGATGATATTGTGACAATAATTGAATCAATAATATGAGAGATATGATGCAACAATTACTGTAGCAATAATTGAGTATAACTGAGTGACTTCTCACGCAAGCCTCAATAACCAATACCGTGTGCTACTATGCAACCACGCGTATTACTATACTTTTACTACCGGGTAGTTCAACAGTTTTAATGGTAACACTTTCGCCGTTTATAAAATGATAATTCTGTCGTTTTCTAACTACGACAATACTTCCATTGTGGGGTCCACCAATGATTGTGTCGTCATACAGATATTCCCCGACAAAAAGAATATTATATAACAACTTGCATACTTTGCAAAATTTATAAATATTACTCACAACTATAACATTATATCAAATCCACACCATAATATTCAAAAAACATATTTCGAGAAATTTAAATCTTTATTCATAAAATTTGGGGTCTCACAATCTCCCCTCCTTATGAATTTTTGCGCTCAAAATTTACGTACGTACTTGGTATGCCGAAGAGACGAGGATACCTTGACTTCATTTCAGATTCTAACTCTTGAGGTATAACCTTTGAGTGTTGAATACAATCCTTCTTATCCATAATTTTTACACGTATCTCCTCATACGTTAAATCTTCTACTATCTCGTCTAGTTTTAATTCTATAATGTGGTTCGGGTCCTCCACATATTTACGTAACATCGATACATGAAAAATGTTGGTAAAACGAGTCTATAGGCCACAGTTCCTACTCCATCGACGATTTTAAATAGACCAATAAAATTGAGGGTTGAGATAACGCATTCTTTAACCTTTTTCTTCACATTCATCAGTTCCGGGTGTGTAGCTTGAGCGACCTTTAACTTTATCGATTTAAGTCAATTCTACTCGTATATTCGTTATCTTCACGTGGGTTCCTAGAGTCTTTAACTCTATCTCCATCATTTGTAAGTTATACGAAATGGGTCTTTGTGTTAACAACATCACACTCGTAAACGCATACGATCTTCTACTCAACGCGTCAGCTACCACGTTCGCTTTTCCCACTATGATATTGAATGGTACGGTCGTAATCTTCAACAGCTCGAGCCAACGTCTTTGGAACATTACATGTTTATTTTGGGTGAAGAAAATATTTGAGGGTTTTAGAAATGGGTTTTGTACTGGGGTCAATATAAAATTCGATTTCACGCTCTATGGGTAAATACGTCAGGAAGTTTATTAACAATAGAAATATCATTCAAAACTGTGAATCTCACCCAAGACTTGGATATCACGTCACATTGATACCTATTAACTTGTCATCGTCTTTCACGACATCCCCTACGAAAAGTCTGGTTTCGGTGCATTCCACATAAGGAAGTCACCAACAAAAGGCTCGAGGCTCTTTACTTATGACTTGATATGACAATGATTGACTTTAGTGGTTTGGTTGCTTGAATTCGCATAACAGGTTGGTTAGGAATATGAAAGCTAACAACCTTACAAAAAGCTTGATGAGTAGTTAGCCAATCGATTCCTAAAATCACATCAAAGGCAAGTATTTTCAAAGAGATAAGATCGACAGGTAACATGAAAGTGTCGATTTGAATCAAGAAGATTTATAAACAATGGAGGTAACAAAGGTTTCTCATAACTGAGTTTCAACAGATAAATCAAAGTCTAATTTCTTTAGAGTCAAATTTAAATATTGAATGCAAGCAAGAGAGATAAAATAATGGGTAGAACCGGTATCTAATAAGGCATAGACTTCGCAAGAGTTTATAATTAACTTACCCGTAATAACTTCGTTCGGGTTTCTAGACAAACGCTCTCACTTAAACTACCGGATTTGACTTTGCTATAGAGTACATGCCACCCTTAATTTCTTCGTCACATTCCTGATCCATGATTCGAATCATTACTCTCCGATCCATATCGAATTGGGGTTGACCGCTCTGTACAGGGTAATTTCGAATTCGATGTTGGATTCTCCCAATTGTTGTCCAAAAAAAAAATCCATTTCATCTATTTTGACTTTATTGGATCTGACGTCTTTTTCTACAATATCAACGCATCGTGCGACTTTTACCCACACATCATAGCATTCTCAGATTCCAGCTCTAATATCTTATAATCTGCCAAAGAGTGCTTCTGTTCAAGCATCGCACACCGGGTAACACAATTTTGAATTGTTGCATCTCTTTGCTCCACGACCGCCTGCCGTTCTTCAGCCTGCTCTTCTAACTCATGAATATGATTTTGTAATTCTAAATTTTGATCATAAAATTCTTCTAATAAATTCTCCTCAGGTTCCTCTTCTTCCTCTTCTTCCTCACTCTCAGCTGCTACCTCTGCAACTAGCTCGGGTGGAACTATTAGTTCTTCACTCACCACGTAGATATCTCTAATTTCTTCTTCGTCTGACATCACATTAACCTGGTTAGTGATTAAAGGTGTCTCAATGGTCTCATTCACTCCATTGTTAACATTTTCAGCTGCCATTTTTCAAACACTGCCATAAAACAAGAATTAATTAACATATCACATATTATCCCTATACTTTGACCGACCAATTAAATACCAAATAAACTTAGGTAGGTCATACTAGCGAAGGAATTCCCCGTCTCTCCCCTCCCAATTCTTGTCTCACATCTCAGCCAGGGATCATATCCCTAAGCTTTGATACCAACTGTGACGTCCCCAAAATAGGTATACATCACCCATCTTGAGTCGCCAAATACATGGTACAAAAATACAAATACAACTTAATAATACAACTGTCGTGTAAAATACGACAAAACATAAACTAAGAGTTTTAATAAGAATATTGTCATCTAGACAATATCCACACTCAATGGAGTCCTCATTACATTTATTAACACACTATTTCATAGAATAGTTAGGACTACTAATGCTATCATCTAGACCGTCACTCCATTCCCCGACTAGTCCCTGCTACGTTCTCATTTCCTGAAGAGAACAATGAAAGCAAAAGGGTGAGCTCAACTAGCCCAGTAAGAAATATTACGACTAAGATAATGCAAAATAAATTATCATTAGCCTTTAACAGTGTTAAACTGATACAATATAACAAACATCAAGTTTAACTCCAGCGGAACAAGCAATCCATTAAAAGAGTCAAGTTGAGAATAAAATCTACTATCTTCTATGATTTAAAAGGTTTTCATCACTTTTATCGCTGTGACTCAACTTAATATATAATCTACATTATCCCTGCACTACGGCAAAGGATATCCACATCACTTTTCACCGGGCATGCAATAGGCCGCATGCACGGAGTTATTCAATGGAATAATAAATAATCGGAACCAGTGTCAATGCGTAAACACACGTATACGATGTTCCAAATGAATAATAAAGAATGGAATAATGTAAGAATTTCACCTTGTATGCGGTATTTCGATGACAAAGTTATTCCAACATAATGATAAAGAATGGAATAATGTAAGAATTTCACCAAGTATAGGGTAGCTCATGATATCTGAGTTATTCCAATGTAATAATAAAAATGTAATAACAGAAGTTCTCTTCATGAATACGAAAGAAATAACACCCCTTACGAATACAACAAATAATATCCCTTACCTTAGAATAAAGCTGGATACTGGAATAGAGAGGTAGCAGACTTCTCTTCTTCTTTCTCTCTATAATTTCACTCTCTAGAGGTTCAGTGAATTTGTAAGAAATAATGAAGGAATGAGCTTCTATTTATAGAAGAACTGAAAGTAGCTCTTGGTTTTAAGGAAGGGTCAAAATGACTTTTGGTAATATTGAAGAGGCAACTACTATTTGCGAAGGGGCAATTAACTCTTGGAACACCAAAGAGACAAGTAACTCTTGGAAAACTAAAGGACAAATAACTCTTGGAAAACTAAAGGGACAAATAACTCTTGGAAAACTGAAGAGACAAATAACTTTTGGAAAACCGAAAGGACAAGTTACTATTAAAAGTTTAAAGCAACGATCCATATTGATTTACTATTATAATTTCAATCAACGGTCTGAAAAATTAGCACATCTCCTCATGGAATAATATTGTACCCAAACAAGATTTGGACCAAAAAGAAATATATTTTTTGGGTGAATAGTATCCCGTGAATAGTACTTCAGGAATAGTACCCCGTGAATAGTACCCCGACACGAAAAGTGTCCCAAATACCTTAGTGAACAATGCTAGAGTGAATAGTAATTGGGTGAATAGTAACCTGTGAATAGTAACTCGTGAATATTAATTCGATACGAAAAGTGTCCCGAATACCCGATTGAATAATATAACCTTCAGACATAAATTATTATCGAAATAAATATCGATTTCTACTAACAGTAATAATTCCCACACAATGGAACTATCAATTGCCTCTTTAATCAACATGAACTTATTCATCAATAATATTATAATTCACAATATTTAGCAACCAGGTCGTTCCCAGGAAAGAGGGCGCTTTCTGATAAGGATTTCTCCCTATTGGCGCGCAATTAGGTGACCAAACCTCTCCTTGACAGAACTTCTAGACATTGTATATATTGCAATTTAATAATATGAACAACTTTATCATCTCAATTATTGATTTAATAATATATCATATTATACGATGATACTTATGACAATAATTGAATCAATAATATGAGAGATATGATCACAACAATTCTCAGTAGCAATAATTGTATAAATTGAGTGACTTCTCACGTAAGCATCAATAACCAATACCATGTGCTACTATGCAACCGCACGTATTACTGTACTTTTACTACCGCGTAGTTCAACAATTTTAATAGTAACACTTTCGCCGTTTATAAAATGATAATTCTGTCATTTTCTAACTACGACAATACTTCCGTTGTGGGGTCTACCAGTGATTGTGCCGTTGTACGGATATTCCCCGAGAAAAAGATTATAATATAACAACTTGCATACTTTGCAAAATTTATAAATATTACCCATAACTATAACATTATATCAAATCCACACCATAATATTCAAATTTTTTTTAAGAAATTTAAATCTTTATTAATAAAATTTGGGGTCTCACACCTATACTATTCCTTCCCAAAATTTATATCTAGGAAAATACCCTTCACCCCCAAAAATTAGGTTTTAAATAAGAGAGGAGAAATTGTTTTCACCAAAGTGGTCAACATCTTCAAAATTTCATAAATTTTGTAAAAAATTTTGTTTAAAAACAAATCAGACTATGTCTGGCACAAATGATCACTCGATTGGCCTTGAACTATCAGTAAACTCGATCTTAAAAGTCTACTTCTTTTTAACTGCTTAATCAAAGATTCATTGTAAACACATACCTTTAGATCTAGCAATTCCCTAGGCCTATACTGCTCCTACTCTGGAGACTTACAACGGCACAACGAGATCCATGGCGATCTTAGGTGTTTTACAATAAGGTTTGAGAAACATTTAAAAATAAGACCTAACTATTTTTGACCAGGAACCACCAATAGCACCAAGAACCAATCGTGTGGCTTTGATACCATTTGACAGCAGATAAGTTTTAAAAAGAAAACTTAAACATAAAAAAGAAACTTAAAGAAGATGACCGGTGAATCAGTAAAGTTATCTATTTCTTTTATTTATAAAAATTTGAGGAAGGGATTACGTATAACCTAGATAAACTCTAAATGGAAGAGAGAAGTGCAAAGAACTTCTTCTCCATCTTACTAGAAGAAGGAAGCAACAAGCTTCATCTTCGGATTCTAGAGAGAAGGAAGAGAGAAGGACTTCAGGTGAGGTTTTCTTACAAAAGAAAAGCCTGAGTAACTCTAAACAGTTCAAGTTACTTAAATAGAAAACTATAAAGTAAATTACTATTGAATCACGCAGGATTCACTATTACATTTAC
The DNA here is from genome assembly GCA_020205615.1 of Panax quinquefolius. Classification (NCBI taxonomy): domain Eukaryota; kingdom Viridiplantae; phylum Streptophyta; class Magnoliopsida; order Apiales; family Araliaceae; genus Panax; species Panax quinquefolius. The sequence goes on from CM035163.1 coordinate 107,089,005, forward strand.
TAAAGTAAAAGTACAAAGTAAAAGTAATTTACTAAATCTAAAGTAAAATGTAAGAAACATTTTACATTTACATTTACTAAGGTAAAAGTAAAAACATTTTACTTAAAGTAAAAGTAGAAGTAAAAGTAAAAATATTTTCTTTTACTTTACTTTTGACTGATTGACTTGGGGACAACAATGATGCTGTTGTTGGTTGTTTTCTGCTTTTGCTGAAAGCTGATGACGATGGGGGCCATCTTTGTTGATTGGTTGGTCCGACTCCTATTGGTGCCAGAGGGAACTGTTGATCTTATTCTCAGATAGATCACCATCCCTATACTATTCCTTCCCCAAATTTTTATCTAGGAAAATACCCTTCACCCCCAAAAATTAGGTTTTAAATAAGAGAGGAGAAATTTTTTTCACCGAACAAGTGGTCAACATCTTCAAAATTTCATAGATTTTGTGAATATTTTTGTTTAAAAACAAATCAGAATGCGTTTGGCATAAAGGATCACTGATTGGCCTTGAACTATCATTAAACTCGATCTTAACAGTCTACTTCTTTTTAATTGCTTAATCAAAGATTTATTGTAAACACATACATTTAGGTCTAACAATTCCATAGGCCTACACTGCTCCTACCCTGGAGACTTATAACGGCACAATGGAATCCATGGCGATCTTTGGTGTTTTACAGTAAGGCTTGAAGAAACATTTAAAAACAAGACCTAACTATTTTTGATCGGGAACCACCAATAGCACCAAGAACCAACCGTGTGGCTTTGATACCATTTGACAGTGGATAAGTTTTAAAAAGAAAACTTAAACATAAAGAAGAAACTTAAAGAAGATGACCGGTGAATCGGTAAAGTAATTTCTTTCTTTTATTTATAAACATTTAAGGAAGGGATTACGTATAAGCTAGATAAACTATAAATGGAAGAGAGAAGTGCAAAAAACTTCTTCTTCATCTTACTAGAAGAAGGAAGCAACAAGCTTCTTCTTTGAATTCTAGAGAGAAGGCAGAGAGAAGGACCTCAAGTGAGGTTTTCTTACAAAAGAAAAGCTTGAGTAACTCTAAACACTTCGAGTTACTTAAATAGAAAACTATAAAGTAAATTACTATTGAATCACGCAAGATTCACTATTACATTTACTAAAGTAAAAGTACAAAGTAAAAGTAATTTACTAAAGCTAAAGTAAAATGTAAGAAACATTATACATTTACATTTACTAAGGTAAAAGTAAAAACATTTTACTTAAAGTAAAAGTAAAAGTATTTTCTTTTACTTTATTTTTGGCTAATTGACCGGGGGACAACAATTATGCTATTGTTAACTGCTTTCTGCTTTTGCTAAAAGCTGATGATGACTGGGGCCATCTTTTTTGACTGGCTGGTCCGACTCCTATCGGTGCCGGAGGGCACTATTGATCTTCTTCTTAGATAGATCACCATCCCTATACTATTCTTTCCTAAAATTTTATCCAGGAAAATACCCTTCACCCATAAAAATTAGGTTTTAAATAAGAGAGGAGAAAATTTTTACACCGAACAAATGGTCAACATCTTCAAAATTTCAAAAATTTTATAAAATTTTTTGTTTAAAATCAAATTACACTACGTCTGACAAAAAGTATCACTCGATTGGCCTTGAACTATTAGTAAACTTGATCTTAAAAGTCTACTTCTTTTTAATTGCTTAATCAAAGATTTATTGTAAACACATACCTTTAGATCTAACAATTCCCTAGGCCTACATTGCTCCTACTCTGGAGACTTACAACGTCATAATGGGATCAATGCCGATCTTAGGTGTTTTACTGTAAGGTTTGAAGAAATATTTAAAAACAAGACCTAACTATTTTTGACCGGGAACCACCAATAGCACCAAGAACCAAATGTGTGGCTTTGATACAATTTGACAGCGGATAAGTTTTAAAAAGAAAACTTAAACATAAAGAAGAAACTTAAAGAAGATGACCGGTGAATCGGTAAAGTAATTTCTTTCTTTTATTTATAAACATTCGAGGAAGGGATTACGTATAACCTAGATAAACTATAAATGGAAGAGAGAAGTGCAAAAAACTTCTTCTTCATCTTACTAGAAGAAGGAAGCAACAGGCTTCTTCTTCGAATTCTAGAGAAAAGGCATAGAGAAGGACCTCAAGTGAGGTTTTCTTACAAAAGAAAAGCTTGAATAACTCTAAATACTTCGAGTTACTTAAATAGAAAACTATAAAGTACATTACTATTGAATCATGCAAGATTCACTATTACATTTACTAAAGTAAAAGTACAAAGTAAAAGTAATTTACTAAAGGTAAAGTAAAATGTAAGAAACATTTTACATTTACATTTACTAAGGTAAAAGTACAAACATTTTACTTAAAGTAAAAATAGAAAGTAAAAGTAAAAGTATTTTCTTTTACTTTACTTTCGGCTGATTAACTGGGGGACAACAATGATGTTGTTGTTGATCATTGATTGCCTTTCTTTGAAAGTCGATGATGACCGGGACCATCTTTTTTTGATCGATCGGTCTCGACTCTACCGGTGGTGTCGAGGAGGGCACTATTGATCTTCTTCTTAGATAGATCACCATCCCTATACTATTCCATCCCGAAATTTTTATCCAGGAAAATACCCTTCACCCACAAATATTAGGTTTTAAATAAGTGAGGAGAAAAGTTTTTCGCCGAACAAGTGGTCAAAATCTTCAAAATTTCAGAAATTTTGTAAAAAATTTTGTTTAAAAACAAATTAGACTACGTCTAACACAAAGGATCACTCGATTGGCCTTGAACTATCAGTAAACTTGATCTTAACAGTCTACTTCTTTTTAACTACTAAATCAAAGATTTATTGTAAACACATACCTTTAGATCTAGCAATTCCCTAGGCCTACACCGCTTCCTACTCCGAGACTTACAACTATGTAATCAGGATCCATGGCGATCTTAGGTGTTTTACAGTAAGGTTTGAAGAAACATTTAAAAATAAGACCAAACTATTTTTGATCAGGAACCACCAATAGCACCAAGAACCAACTGTGTAGCTTTAATACCATTTGACAGCGGATAAGTTTTAAAAAGAAAACTTAAACATAAAGAAGAAACTTAAAGAAGATTATCGGTGAATTGGTAAAGTAATCTCTTTTTTTTATTTATAAATAATTGAGGAAGGGATTACGCATAACCTAGAAAAACTATAAATGGACGAGGGAAGTGCAAAGAACTTCTTCTTCATCTTACTAGAAGAAGGAAGCAACAAGATCCTACCGGTGTCGGAGGGCAGTGTTGATCTTCTTCTCAGATAGATCACCATCCCTATACTATAAAACTGGCTGGTCTGACTCCTACCGGTGCCGAAGAGCACTGTTGATCTTCTTCTCAGATAGATCACCATCTATTAATACATAAAACTAAAGAAAGAATTCCATTTTTAATAGTGTTTTAATTTAACTGTGTATTGTTCCAAGCACCAGAATGAAATCAAATAATTTTCTTAAAAGAATTAAGGGTCAGTTTTTGCTTGAGAATACCTCCGAATCTAATATCTTAGGCATCAGTTTCAACAATTTTGAAGGCTGAATCATTGGAAATGCTAAAGCCAGGCAAAGCCTTGACATAATTTTTTACTTGCTGGCCGACATAAGTGTGAATGTCAGTCCAAGGGGGAGGATTGTCTTGCAAACGCTGAAAGAGAGGTTTGCAAATTTTTTTAAGGTTTTTGTAGAACTTGCTAATATAATTAAGCGAGCCTAGAAACCTCTACAGTTGGGTTTTTTAGTAATCTTATCAGGAAATCTGTCAGCAAATTGAATAACTCTATCAATAGGCTGAATAAGTCCTTGATAAATATTGAGATCAAGAAACCAAAATTTAGTCTGAAATATACTACATTTGGAAGGGGAAAGAACAAGTCCATTGTTCTTGATTATTTTGAAAAATGAATTCAAATGTTTAATGTGTTCTTCAATAGATTTGGAAAAAATAAGAATATTGTCAATATAGACAGCGAAAAAATGACTGAAAGGATTCAAAATAATGTTGAGAATATTTTGAAATTCACCGGGGGCATTTTTCAAACCAAATGTCTGAACATTCCACTCGTAATGACCAAATGGGGCGGTAAAAGCAGTTTTATACCTATCCTCAGGGTGAATGATGACTTGCTAGAATCCGAATTTAAGGTCAAACTGACTAAAAATAGTGGCATTGCTTAACCTATTAATGAGGTCTTCCTTATTGGGTAAAGGATACGTAATCCATTCTAGAACTTTTTTTAATGGTTTGTAATTAATAAATAGATGGGGAACACCTCTTTCCTTCTCTGCTTCATTGTTGACATAAAAGGCAGGGCAGGACCAAGGGGATCTACTAGGCTTAATTAATCCTTTATTAAGGAGATCATTAATTTCTTTATTTCATAACTCCATTTGTTCATGACTCATTTGTATCGGCCTAGCCTTAGTAGGAATTAAATGTTCTTTGAATTCCTTGGCATAAGGAAGCCTTACAGCGCTTAATGGTATCAAAGCCCAAGTTATTTGTTGTTCTAGTTGCTGGGTAAGAACTTATTAATCATTTATCTTTCCATTCATCAAAATTCTCTTTTCCTCTTGTTCTGAAGTCACCTAACTTACTGTAGTCCACCTTGTTTGTGTCTAACCTTTGTAAGTCTTTTATGTGAGCAGTGTCAGGTTATAGAACATAGGTATGAGTCTACTTAGGGTAAGAGGGTATGCATGAATGAATAATGAGTTAAACTTTATTTTAAAACTTGTAAAAGATGAATAGATTATTTAGATCTAACTCCTCAACTAGTAACCGGTCAGCTTTGCCTCTTATTCCTGATATAGTTAACCAAGAAGAACATAGTTATAAAAAACATCAATCAAGTTTTAAGTAATTGGAACATACCCAAAGTTTGATTATTAATAGGAACTTCAAAGTCTGATTGAGTAGGAAACACTGAAGGAGTAGGAGAAGAAGAATCTTCCTCTTTTATAGGATCATTATGGGTATAGAAAGGGTGACTGGCTTGACCATGATTAAGGATATCCTTCATTTTTATATCCCTAATAGAAGGGTTACTAAGTACTTCAGTATCTCTTCTAGTATGAACTAAAGGTGCTGAAGAACTAGTAAAGATTTAAAGCTTATTGCTCAAGCCCTTTATGAAAGGATTGATGATTTACATGAAGAAGCCTCGAAAATGAAAACACCTCCTCTAGTAAAAATGAAGATGATGATGACCCCTACGACACCATCAACCTGCAAGAGGCTCAGGACCCATTTGCCTGACCCCTTAATCAATTTATACTATCTTTTTGTCAACATTAATTTAGTCATATGCGCATACTCATGTTTTTCCAATGAAAGCAGCCTTTCAATCAAAAGATTCGGCTATTTCATCAAAAGTAGCCGAAAGTGAAGATGCATAGTAAAAAGTCAACACTGTTCTTTACTGTTCATCAATAGTTAGTTTTGTCTTAAATCATTCTTTTATAATAGTAACATTGTAATAGTTCATTCCTTATTCTATAAAAGGAATTCCAAGTCATTCAGTTAGGCAGACTTAAAAAGACTTAGAGTTCTTTCTCTGACAAATCTTTAGACTTCGTTCTCTCCTCTCTTCATCCATTTCTCCAATGTTCTAAATTGTAAGTCACTTTTATTTTCTGTAACATTTGTAAGTATTTTCAAATTTATCAATAAACTACTTTATTTCAGTAAATTAACGGTGATTTATTTATGCGCCACTTAGTTCTTCTTTTTTTTCCTTGATTCCGCCCTAAATGGTATCAGAGCCAAGTTGTTTGTTGTTCTAGTAGTAGAAAGTGAAGATGTATAGTAAAAAGTCAGCACTGTTCTTTACTGTTCATCAATAGTTAATTTTGTCTATAATCATTCTTTTGTAACAGTAACATTGTAATAGTTCATTCCTTATTCTATAAAAGGAATTCAAACTCATTCAGTTAGGTAGACTTAAAAAGACTTAGAGTTCCTTCTCTAACAAATCTTTAGACTCTATTCTCTCATCTCTTCATCTATTTCTCCAACGTTCTAAACTGTAAGTCACTTATATATATATATATATATATATATATATATATATATATATATAAGCAAGTAAAAGCTTCAGATCTAAAAGGAACTTATAGTTTGTAGCGAAGAGAGCTTCAAACCACTTTTGAAGCTTTAAAACTTCGTTTCCATTGGTAAAAATTTGATATGTTATATATATATATATATATATAAGTGTTTATAAAGAATAATATCAAAATAGGAGGGGTTAAGAGCTGAAATGGACATAATTACCTCTATTTTCTTTTTTTATTTTGGTTAATGGGGGCTGTCTATTTATAGACCAAAGTAGCCGTGGGTCTACCTGCGGCTACCTGGGTGGGCCCGATCCCCGTGGGTCTTATTTTCTCGAAGTACATGCATTCAGATCAACTCGTTGTCCGCTCGAACCTTCACAACTTTCAATCTGGGAATTTGATGGAGGCATGCAATACCTTTACGTAAAGCCCTTGACGACAACTACACAATGACATAAGATTTGATATTTTTCAAATCCGAGAAGATGGGTCCATGACCAGATCTTCAAGTCTTTGCAGTCCATCTGTTGAGGTGTCTTATGTTGTTTTCACTCGGGATTGATGTTATGGTTTTGCATGACTTCTTTTGCAGTGATTTGGGTTAAATTGATGTTGAGTTTGCAAAATTACTATTTTACCCCTTTCGGGGTGGTTCCAGGCTTGATGCAGTTGTAGCTTTTTTTTCTCAGTGATGTCTTTGAGATTGGACTGTCGTTGACTTTTTACAGTTCTCAGGGTTGTCTCTGAGGTAGGTTTGATGTTTCCTGTGATTGTCTATGGGGTATTGACATGATCTCCTGGGGTTGGATTTGACCTCCCGGGGTTATCTCTAGGGTTTAACTTGATCTCCTGGGGTTGTCACCAGGGTTTGATTTAATCACTTGGGGTTATCTCCAGGGTTTAACTTGATCTCCCGGGGTTGTCCCCGATGCTTGGATTTGATCACCCTTGGTTGTCACAGGGGTTTGACTTTGATCTCCTGGGGTTGTCACCGAACTTTGATGATTTTGATTTCTAAGGTTGTCTCTGGAAGAAGAAAGATGATTCTGCCCTCCTGTATGGTTAGTAACAGAAACAAAAAATTTTGAGTGTGTACAGATGCCCGTTTTTATCATGTTTATGTAATATAATGGCATGAATATGATAAAGATTACTAGACACTTGAAATATGACAAGATTAAATGATGTCATGTAATGCAAGATGATATGATATTATGAATGTTGAATGTTTTTTGTTGGAATTATTTTTGACAATATTCTTTCATTGATTGTTCCCGCTATTTCTGTTGGGGATTGGGTTTTCAATGATGGTCTCCACTGAACTTCCTTGATGTCTACTCGAACGATAGTTTACAAAGATTTCATCACCGGATCTTTATCGATGTTACGCTGGGGTTGTCGTTAACGGTTTGAAATGTCCATTAGTGCTATTTTGACCGATTTGACGATAAGTTATATAGATGTTTTCAAAATCTCTATTTTGGAGGTTTTTCTATGGCTAAGACCATTGGATTCTGATGTTGAGGTTGTCACCAATGTTCTTTATCTTTAGATGTGCTTTCTGACTTTACTTTCGCCGTAGATGTTCCTCTCTTTTTGTGAGTGACTCACTGGGAATTATTGATGTTTGTCCTGATGATAGCTTGCCTTGGTTTCCATCTTTAGATTCTTCTTTCCATTACACTGGGATTGTCACCACTACCCTAGCTTTCTATTAAGTTGATGTCGATAGCTCCGCTGGATATAGAATTTTTACTGCTTGCTGTCATAGCATCCTCACAATACCTGTTCGAATGGTAGTTTTGTGAAGGTTGACCATCACTGAAATTCCTCAGCGCCTACTTGAACAGTAGTTTACAATGGTCTGAAAATCGCCAAACCTTTGCGGTGCCTTGGCTATTAATTTATATAACAAATTCCATCATCGGTCCTCCCCGATGTTACGCTGGAGTTGTCACTAATGATTTACACTGTCAATCATTCTGACCTTTGTTGAAATAGTTTTCAATGACTTATATCACTAGACCATTCTCGATGCTACACTGGAGTTATCGCCAACAATTTACACTATCAACCATTCTAACCTTCATTGAAGTTGTTTTCAAAGGCTTACATCACCAGACAATTCCCGATGCTACGCTGGAGTTGTCACCAACAGTTTACACTATTCAATCATTCTGACCTTTATTGAAGTTGTTTTCAACAGCTTATATCACCGGACCATTCCCGATGATATGCTGGAGTTGTCACAAATGGTTTATACTGTCAACCATTTTGACCTTCGTTGAAGTAGTTTTCAATGGCTTACATCACCGGCTCTTTCCCGATGCTTTCTGTTTGGAGTTATGCAATGGTTTATATCTTGCATACGTATACGATATTCTCTCATTGGGGATATCTTTCTGACGAATTATACCCCTGAACAAATCTGAAAGTTTTGATGCATTTAAGTCCTATGGTTTATGACACCAGAGCTCCCTGATGTTTTGACAAAGGTTGGTTTCAATAATCTCCATCACCGGCTTTCTGAACCCCACATCCGGGTTAATCAATGACTTATATGTAGATTAGCAGTTTGACATTTGAATTCAACATTTCAGGCCCCTTCCACTCAATCATGTAGAACCTTTTTCCCTGATTTGACTTTTCAGCTTTTGGAAACTTAATCGCGTACCTACCCTGGGTGGTCGCAGGTAGAACCGCGGTTGCCGCAGGTTGACCTGCGGCTCCCCGTGGGTATATTTTCTCCCCACGTTCCTTTCATAATTCATTTTTTAGTTGAACCATATAGAAAATTTGAAATGTCTTCTTCAAATCTACTGAGTTCGGGCTACGTTTTGAAAAATCTGTCACCGTACAAATGTTATGCACTACACTGGTGACTTTTACATGTTTTCTTTTCAAGTTTTGAATGTTAGAACGTTAGATTTCATATAGAATGCTTCTAAACACAATATAATGAATATACATTCCTATATAACTTGATAAAAAAATTTAAACTCAGTAAATGTTCATATTTTACCATGCAAACATATTGATGTGAAAAAAACTAATTCTGAGACAATCATTTGGCACCTTTTTTTTGCTAGTTTATTAATCCAATTTGAGGACAAATGAGCATGAGTTTTCAAATAAAGCACATATGGTAATTTGGCTACCATGGTGAGTTTAATTTTGATGTTTTTCATGCATATAAGATGTTCCTAATTTTGGGTTGGTGTGTTATTGAATGGCCACCTAGTCATGACTATGTGTATGTGGACAACCTTTTTTACATAGGAGACTCTGGCGAAATTTTTTCACGAGTGTGGGTATTTAATGAAAATGTAATTTTAACTCTACTGTGGATGTATATTAAATCAATGCATGTATTAGGATTTTGGCTATGCATGAAGCAATGTTTTGAATTTAATGAACTTTAAGTTTAGAACTTACCTAACCCTTTCTGAGGTGATTTGGAGACTTTGTTCAGATTTATGGATCCAAATCAGCCAAGTAGCTCTCATAGGGCCTTCACAGGTGTGAGAAGGAGAGCTTCTAATGTTCCTCAACCTCGTCTAGCTCGGTAACATTGCCAGTTGATTGAGTCAGGGATTCGCCCTATCCGGGTTGATATGCCAGAGGCTATAAATGAAGATGATGATGTTCCTACTGTGGATCGTGCTCCTTCTACTTCCATTCCCCGCCGGGAGCTTCTAACTATTAATGTGATGATTCAAGATCTTCTTCATAATTTGAGTCATCATCCCTCGATCTACCTTCATGCGAACGAGGTAATAGCCATTTCCATCTTTACCTTTCTTATTTTCCAACTTTTGGGGTAAGGGTTTTGATCTTGATTTACAATTTGATGTAGGTTCCCAGCTTTACTCATCCCAAAGGGAACTATTTTAGCATTCACTCCTTGTACTAGACCCTCCATCCAGAGTATCGAGAGATCGTCCATTCAAGGGGCTTTTAGGCTTTCTTTTCTATTCCCCCCCATCGCTGCCCCTAGGGTTATCCGAGGGCTTTATCTGAGCGCTGGTTTCACCAGACTCAGTCTCTCTATTCGGTGGATTGTGAGGTGATGATTACACCGATGGACTGGCAGTTCATCACTCGGTTGAAGTTTATAGGGGCACCGATACTTTTGGTGGCTGATATTTCAACAGATGCAGTCTGATCCCTTTTGCGAGTTCCTGCCATGACCCTCAAGGGTCGGACCATTCGTTCTAGGCACTTGAGTGTGGATGCAATGAGTAGGGCTTTGACTGAGCCTCTATTTGATGATCAAAGGGTTAGAGATTACATTCTTCGGTGATTATTCCTAATCATCATCAGGGGTTATTTCCTAGCAGACAACTCCTCGACTGTTTCTTTCGCTTTAGTCAGTGTCACTTGTGATGTGGACCATATCAGAGAGTTTGACTGGGGATCATACACCTTTGCCTATTTCCTTAGAGGGATGAGCCTACGCTCAGAGGGCGTGATGGAGGCTTGGCTGGGTTTTTACCCATTTTTGCTGGTGAGTAATTTTTCTTTATCTTCTGATTTTCCCCCGCTCGGGTTGTCAATTTTCATGACTAAGGATATTTGATCTTTACATTTTTAGTTTTGGGCCTATGAGAGGCTTCCCTGTGTTCGTCCCATTACTACATTAGGTCTAGAGACCTATCCACGGGGACGATGATGACATCACTCCACTCTTGTAGAGGTCCCTATAGCAGAGGGGTTTACCCATTCTTGTTTACAATTGGAGTTGTTAACTGCTGATCTTATTATGTGAGTTTCATATATCAAAGAGCATTTAACAATAGGCTTTGAGGGTGGCTTTCTTACTAGGATCGAGCATATATTATCCACACGTCGAATCCCTCTCCTGACTAATGGAGCCTGTGAGCTCTATTTTGGAGAGCGTTCTATTACAAACATCATAGGGGAGATTCCCATTCCATTCTTTCCTCATGCTAGGCGACATTGTCCTTTATCTCAACCTATCACCGAGATTCCCCTGATGGGTTTAGATGACTTCAATTTATCAGACGGCCCTTTTACTCAAGAGGCTTTCTACCAATGGTGGTTCCCTTACACCATTAGAGCTCAGACCCATGCCACTTAGTTCATAGGGAATATGGTTCCTGGGTTTGTTATGATGACAGACTGGATCGCCTGTGTTCGAGAGCCCACTCATTTGGCATAAATTGATAGCTTGACCTAGAGGTTGGACTGGGAACTTTTTTTCATCCGACATTTGGGCAGAGATCCGTTAGAGGCAGATTCTTTTGATCCCTCAAGCTTTATCGCTGGTCCTTTAGGTGGCGCATATTTTGATAGTTTCACTGGAGTAGATCCCCCTTTGTATCGAACTAATGTTCCATCTAGAAGAGATATAGTGACTCAAGAGGAGTTACAACAAGTTCATCAATTGGATGATGTAGACATCATAGATTCCTTTGGATAGATTTCTCGTTATCTCTTTTGATAGACCTTTGTTAGATATTGGGCGGCTGTGCCCCATTTCCCATACTTTTTATTTTCAGTTGTATAAAAAGATGACGTATTAGATGATGAATTTAGGAATGTATATATAATGCTTTCTATTTTTCTAATTATATTGTCATTTATCATTATTATTTATCATTATATATTCATTATGTCATGGATATGCATTCATATAGGTGAGTTTAGTATTGACTCCTGGATGGTCTTATGATACAGTTTTACAGATGTCTTCATCTAATGTTAGTCGGATTGAGCATAACCCACTCATATTGATAGCCTCTTCTTTGAGATCATGGCATGATAGTTTGTCTCCCACAGATCGGGTGACAGTTGATCAGTTATTGAGGCATTCTATGACCTTTCTGATGTTTCACGTACCCTGGGGTTTTATAGAGGGCATGATATCTTGTTGGATACCAGAGAGACATGATTTTAGATTTGATATCCATTAGCTGACTCCTAAGTTGGAGGAGTATGAGCGTCTGACTGATTTTCCCTTGGATTGGCGTTATGCTATGATGGCCGTTGATGATATAAGCTGGTAGTTTATGACCCTGACGGGCCTACGACGCAGAGTTATCATGGGAGAGATTACCTCAGGGAATGTGGTGTCCTTGGATTTCTTGGTTGACCGATTTTGGTCACTAGACAGCTATCTACGACATTCAGGGGACTTCACCATCTCTGAGGGTGAGTGGCAGGTTACCCACATAGATATTCTATTGATATGCGTTGTGACCTATTTGTATGTGCCACTATATATGATTCATTTAGACATTGGCCTGGTTACAGTAGTTCATGCTCTCAATAAGGGTTGCACTATCTTTCCCATGATATTGATAGAGATTTTGAGGTTAGCCACCTTTTGCCATACTCATCATGTGGTTTTTTTAGAGGCATTGCCATTTTGTTGTATGTATGGTTTATGACACACTTTAGGCCAATTGACACTTTTAGACGTCATGAGTACTTCTTTACTCATGAGATAGCTATGTCTTATTCTTTTCAGTCGACTGAGGGTACAGATGCAACATCCTGGTTGACTTTTCTATCAGTGATTGAGGATCCATTTGCAATCTTGTCTTGTTCAAGACTCAGCTCTCCTTATAGCTTTATTACTCATGCTAGTGGAATGAACTATCTACCCCTGGCTGGTTTGAGAGGGGTGACCACATATCATCCATTAGCTGTCATGGGACATTTTGATTAGTTTTAGGACATTCACCCCTTTGATGGGGCCTTGGGTCAATAATTATCAGCTCCGCTTCTGTCAGCAGATGACTTGACCAGGATTTATGATTCTTGGATTCGTCGAGAGAGGGTTGATTTTTTGGCTTATCATCTAGGTCGATCTTCAGAGTATTTTGTATGGCTAGCGACAGATATTGCATCAGTTGTGATTGTTCACTCATAGTCGAGTACTAATTCTGATGATGAGGAGCCTATGGAGGACCCTGATTCTCCTACCAAGGATAAGTTATTTGCTTATTTGACAGCAGGTCTGGTCAGTGACACCCCTAGCCCTCCTATTGGACCTCATGTAGAGTATTTATAGCAGAGGCTACATCTTATGACATTTGAGAGGAATTAGGCTAGAGCACTGATGTTGACAGCCCTTTCTGGTCGAGATGTCACTTTTGCCGAGAGCGATGAAGTTCGAGCTACCAGGGATGTAGATTTTGTTGAATGGGATAAGGCTCGAGTAGTTTGGGATGCCATTTTATTGAGCGGGATGTGGCTCGAGTAGTTTAGGATGTTACTTTTGTTGAGCGGGATGAGGCTCTTGCTATCCGAGATGTTGCCATTGTTGATTATACTGCACTTAGATCTTACATAACTAGCATTGTTGCATATATGAGTGCATTCATAGATGATCATGGTAGCACTATACATATGGCTATGGATTTTTGTGCTCGCATTGAAACCTTATGGTAGGAGCTTTTAGATTCACCTCCATTTTCTGAGAGGGACGCCATATTGGACTTGCTGGCTCGTTTATCTACGGATTTATAGACTAGCTTTCATTTTGATGCATAGAATAGGTTAGCCATTTTTGTCATGCACACGATACATTGTATATATCAAACAATATTATAAGGCAAGGAAATATATTTTGATTCATTTCCCTTTTAGATATGTCTTGTCACTTGCTTGATAATTGCCATTTTCTTTATGACTTGCCATCTTGATGTGTCCCAAACTTCTACTTGATGGATTGACATTGAGATGTCCTAGGATCTTTCAGAATGGGTCGTTGATCTTTATGTTTCTCTGGTGTAACAACTTTTGGGTCTTGGAACTGGTCTTTTGATATTGTTAAGGTTTAGGCAAAGTGTTTGGCTTTCTTTCAAGGGTTAAACCAAACTATAAATGGTTGCCTACGTACTCTTCTAGATGAGAGATCAAGTCTTACGTAGTTTATGTTTGGCTTGAGTTTGAGCTTGGTTTGAGGGGTTTTTGGATTTTTATTTTGTTTGACCGCAACATAGCTGACTGCCTACGTACTCCCATTGATGAGGGGAGATCAGGTCTACGTAGTTCAAGCTTGATGAGCTGAACGGTTTGAGAAGTGTTTGTTTGAGTTTTTTGTTTTTTGGGTTTTTTAGGTTTTTTGTTTGGTTTGAATGCACCATAGATGATTGCCTATGTACTCCCATTGATGAGGGGAGATCAGGTCTTTCGTAGTTCCAGCTTGATAAAAACCTGCATTGACTTGATTGATTGTTATTTTTTTAGGACTAGGATGGTGGTTTGCAAGTACTTTAGACATAGTACCTCTTCACGGTGTTTGGGTTGATAAGCTATTAAAATTCTTCGACATCCATTTCTTGCAGTCTGAGGGCTCCCCCCGTCAATACTTCCTTGACAATGAAAGGGCCTTCCCAACTCGGGGCGAACTTTCCTTTGGCTTGATCTTGATTAGTAAGGACTTTCTTCAACACCAAGTCATTTTCTTTAATTTGTCATAGCCGAACTTTCTTGTTGTATGACTAAGCAATCCTCTGCAGATATAATTGACCATTAAAGATGGCTGTAATCCTCCTCTAATCTATTAGAGATAGCTGGTGGTATCAGTATTGTAACCATTAATCTTTATCCATTTGAGAATTCATTAACACTCTTAATGACTCCATTTCTACTTCTATGGGGAGTACTACTTCCATGCCATAGACTAGTGAGTAGGGAGTAGCTCCAGTAGAAGTGCGCATTGACGTTCTATAGGCTAGCAGAGTCAGAGGCAACAAGTCAGGCCACCCTTATAATTGGCGGACATATTTTGCATAATTTTCTTGATATTCTTGTTGGCTGCTTTGACGACACCATTCATCTTGGGACGATAAATGACGAAATTTGTAATACCCAAGAATTTCTGAATATTATTAATAAATAAATTAATGGAAGTCGAATATTTATTTGAATATAGCTGAATATTATTGTAGCATGAGTTATAGAAACTCGTTTCAATTAAGTGAAGTATTGAGATCTATATGACATCAAAGTATTATGACGAAACTTGTGAAGATCTTAATGTGAAGTTTATCAGAATTGCCTAGCGTGGCAAAATGAAGGACTGAGAAAATCACTAAGTCAATTAAGAGAAATAATTTAATAAGAGAAAGATTAATTATGTGTAATTATTTAACTCTATGCATAAGATGGATATGATCTTTAACTAGTAGTATTATCAATTTGGGATTTAATTCATGCTATGCGAAACTGGAATGGTGGTACACATTGGGACAGGCATGAAGCTAAACCATTTAGCCTCATAAGGATCAAGCAATGTTACCCTTCCGATAGTATAAACTGGCGCAATTACGCCTTGATGGCCGAGGGTGTGAAAGTTGGTTATTAATGTGGATATGATATGGAACATTATTGTAATGTGTGACATTATTAAAATCTTATGATAAGAGTAAAATTAATGGTATGAAGTGTCGACGTCGGGATTTTTATTTGTCCCTTTATGTTCTTATTTTTTGGTGTTCTCATGTTTGGTGAGATTTGTTTGAAAAAAACAAGTTTGAAAAGGCACGACATGTATATATCGACGATTTGACTGTAAGAGTCGTCAGTTGGTATTTTTAAATGGTTGCACCAACTAAACCGATAAATGGTTTGCACCAACTCAACTGAGAAATGGTTTGCATATAGACCTAGTGATGTGACACTTTATAATTGGTTTGTAAAATCGAGATTCATTAGGGACCGGGGGCTTGATTATACGGAGGGAAGGTTTTAGGCAACCCCCGACATCCATTATAACACGGTTACCACCACTTTTTAATTTAAACTTTTATTTGAATGTGTGTGTGTAGGTCTACGTGCAATTATATGGAAGTAGTGCTAAGCCTCGTTTACACCTATATACAAAGGGTTTGACTTTTGTATAAAAGTTTAATTTTAATGAGATATGACAGTGATGTTTTGTAAAATAAGTTTTTCAAACCCTTGTGCTCAATAGTAATTGAGGCCTCTGATACTTCCATTTTATTTATGTGTTCGACTTGTTTACTTTTATTATTTTTGAGATGCAAAGCATCTTCGAGAAAATAAGACAAATAGCAATGCCGAACTCCTTGTGGGCATGAGAGCCATCTAAGAAAATTTAGACACCGCGAATAATTTACAAGCTGGTTGCAGCTGCAAATGTCCATCACAGGAACCGAATCTAGATTCAGTAACTAAATCTATGATGACATGATTCCTAGGCTCACATGATAAAGCAATATGTACTAAAGCTAAAACAAGAACTAGATTTGAAGAAATATAAACCATTTAAGCTTCATCGGTTCCAGTTTAGTCACCATTAACCGGTTATGGTGTGAAATAGCCAGATTGGAACAAATCTAGCCCGTAAAAAAAGCTAGAAAATGAATTAGATTTGAGTAAATCTAAGCATTCCAGCTTCAACAGTTCTAGTTTAGTTACCATGAGCCAGTTAAAGTGAGAAATAGCCAGATTTAGGCAAATCTAACCCGCAGGCTGAGAAACCGTTATATATATAAAAGTTGTTAATATATATATATATATATATATAATGAACAATCAACTGCCATGAAGTAAACTCCAGGCAAGACGTGAAATGTATATATATATATATATATATATGAAAGCACTAAACGCTCAGAATATTATATTCGGGCTCAATCGAAGCATATTTCGATAATAGTATATATATAAGTATTTATATATATATATATATATAAGCAATAAAAGCCACGGATCGACGATCCGGGCTTACACACATAACACGACTCTCCACGTGAATAAGTATGTGTGGATGGAAGTGAGAAAATGGCTTAAAAAATCTGAGATACCTTACAGTGGGCTGCCAAAAAGACTTTAAATGGCTTTTAATAAATGAATACTCGGTTTCCACCGGTTAAATATAGCAAAACATGAGCTCACAAGTGTTTGGAAAGAGAAAGCACTCAGTTTAAAGTGTGTACACAATAAAATTGACAGGATTTCCTCGCCTTTTCTCTTCTAAAAATGTCTTCCCCAAGCCCTGTATTTATAGAGGGGGGAGCCGCAGGTCTACCTATGGCTACCCTGTTTCCCCCACCCCCCCGACTCTATGGGCCCATCATCTCAAAGTACGTGCACATATATAATGCGTTGTCCATTCGAACTTTCATAACTTTTAATCCGGGCATCCAATTAAGGCGTGTGATACCTTTCTGGAATGCTGTTGTCGAGAGCGACACAATGACATGGGATAAGATGTTGTACGAAACCGGGAAGATGGGTCCATGAACAGATCTTTAAGTCTTCAAATTCTATCCGGTGTGATGTCTTGTGTAGTTGTCACTCGGGATTTTGAGCTATGATTCTTGTGGGACATTTCATGTGAAAAATGGGTTGAACTATTTTTGAGACAGCGCAAATGTAGTATCGAGGTGGTAAAATGATGATTTTCCCCCTAGACAATCAAAATTTTCTGCACACTTGTTACTAACATTACAGGAGGGCAGATTCGTCTTTGAGAGATAACCCTAGAAGACAGACCATATCCATTCCGGATACAACCGGAACTTCAGTCTCAACCCCAGAACACACACCAAGATTATCAGTTCCAAACTCTTAGACAATCCCGAGTTTCTTCCTTAGAGATAACCCCAAGGAATGTAGTTGCAGTTCCGACGATAAGACCGGAAATGCTTGTTTTAAATGCATGCATTCAGCTTCAATCTCAGAACTTCCGTTGAGGAACTCATTCCAAAGACCTGGAGATAACACTAGGAAGACAAGTACAATTGAAGATGACCCTAAGGAATTTAAACACTTGCAGCAGTCCAATCTCAGAGATAACCCCGAGCAACGTCTGCTTTATCAGCCCAAACCGGAGATAACACCTATGAGGGGCAAAATCATTATCTTGCCACCTCAACCCCACATCGCGCCGTCTCAACATTTCAAACATACATTTCTACACAGTAATGTGCCACAAGAGCCAAGGAGTTACAATCCCGAGTGACTATTACGCAGGGCATCATCCCAGATAGAATTTGACGCTTGAAGACAATGGGCATGGTCCCCTCTTCCTGACTTCGTACAACCTCTAATCCCATGTCATCGCATAACTCTCGACAAAAGCTGTCCAGAAAAGGTCTTGTACACCTCGTTCAGATGCTCGAATTGAAGTTCTACAAGTTTGAGCGGACATCACAGTGCACGTACTTCGAGACAACAAGACCCGTGGAGCCCGGGGCACCCCGGGCAGCCGCAGGTGCATCTACGGCTACCACAAGTACACTTGCAGCCACCAATTCTATAATTATAGAGCTTTAGGTGGCCATTTTCAAAAGAGGAAAAGGCGAGGAAGCCCTGCCAAATTTGCTCTGTACACACCCAATATTGAGTGCTTTCTCATTTTAAACACTTGTTAGCTCACATATAGCTATATTTTTACCGACAAGAGTAGAGTGTTTATCCAATTAGAATCATATAAGTCTTCTTTGGCAACCCACTGTAAGCCTTCTTACACTCTATAAAGCCTTTCTCTTCATCTTTGCACACACTAATCTTCACATTGAGAGTCGTGTTATGTGTGTATACCCGGACTTCGGTCTGTGGTTTTCATTTTTGTCTATATATATATACTGATATATGTATATATTTATATATGGACTAACATTATCGAGTTATTCCTCAATTGAGCCTAGACTTAAGTTTGGAGTGTTTACTTGCTTTTATATATATTTATATATACTTATATATATGAACAGTTCTTGGATTATATCCGATGAGTCTGGATTTTACATCCGGAGCATTTACTACTTATATATATATATAAGTAGTAAATGCTCCATACGTAAATCCAGGCTCAATCAAACAGAGTATATATATATTTCTTGTCATCAAACTCTGTTTGATTGACAAGCACTAAACACTCAGAATATTATATTCGGGCTCAATCGAAGCATATTTCGATAATAGTATATATATATATATATATATATATATAAGCAATAAAATCCACAGATCGATGATCCGGGCTTACATACACAACACGACTCTCAACATCAATAAGTATGTGGGGATGGAAGTGAGAAAATGGCTTAAAAAATCTGAGATGTCATATAGTGGGCTACCAAGAAGACTTCAGAAGGTTTTTAATGAATGAATACTCAGTTTCCATCGGTTAAATATAGCAAAACACGAACTCACAAGTGCTTGGAAAGAGAAAGCACTCAGTTTAAAGTGTGTACAAAGTAAAATGGATAGGACTTCCTCGCCTTTTCTCTTGTTAAAATGGCCTGCCCAAGCCCTCTATTTATAGAAGCAGGAGTCGAAGGTCTACCTGCGGCTACCCGATTTTCCCCCGGGCTCTGTGGGCCCGTCATCTCGAAGTACGTGTACATATGCAACACGTTGTCCTTTCGAGCCTTCATAACTTTTAATGTGGGCATCCGATTGAGGCGTGTGATACCTTTCTGGAATGTTATTATCGAGAGCTACATAATGACATTGGATAAGAGGTTGTACGAAGCCGGGAAGATGGGTCCATGACCAAATCTTCAAGTCTTCAAATTTTATCCGGTGTGCTGTCTTGTGTAGTATTCACTCGGGATTTTGAGCTATGATTCTTATGGGACATTTCATGTAAAATATGGGTTGAACTATTGTTAAGACAATGCAAATGTAGTATCGAGGTGGTATAATTATGATTTTGCCCTGTAGACACTCAAAATTTTCTGCACACTTGCTACTAACAATGCAGGAGGGCAGATTCGTCTTTGAGAGATAACCCTGGAAGATAGCTCATATCAATTCTGGATACCACTGGAAGTTCAGTCTCAACCTCGGAACACACACCAGGATTATTAGTTCCAAACTCAGGGACAACCCCGAGTTCATCCTTGGAGATAACCCCAAGGAATGTCGCAGTTCCAGCGATAACCCGGAAATGCTTGTTTCAAATACATGCATTCAGCTTCAATCTCGGAACTCCCACTGAGACACTTATTCCAAAGACCAGAAGATAACACCGGGAAGATAGGCACACTTGATGATGACCTTGAGGAATTCAAACACTTGCAGCAGTCCAATCTTAGAGATAACCCTGAGCAACGTCTACTTCATCAGCCCAAACCGGAGATAACCCCAGTGAGGGGAAAAATCGTTAACTTTCCACCTCAACCCCACATCGCGCCGTCTCAACATTTAAAACATATATTTCTATAGAGCAATGTCCTATAAGAGCCAAGGAGTTACAACCCTGAGTGACTATTACGTAGGGCATCACACCGGATAGAATTTGAAACATAAAGACCATGGGCATGGTCCCCTCTTCCTGACTTTGAACAACCTCTAATCCCATGTCATTGCGTAACTTTCGACAAAAGCGGTCCGGAGAAGGTCTTGTATACCTTGTTTGGGTGCTCGGATTGAAGTTCTGCATGTTTGAGCTAACATCCATGTGCACGAGTGCACGAACTTCAAGATAGCAGGACCCGCAGAGCTAGATGCCACCAACAATGGTGGGGTATGATCAATACGGCTAACTGTCAAAGAAGACATCTATACGGGCCGTGTCATAAGACCATCCATGGGTCAATTCTGAATATCTCTGGATAGACATACATATGCATAACATAATAACATGATACAATAGATGGCAATATGATATAGGGAATGAGGAAGTGTACATACATTCCTATGTATATCATCATCTAATACATTTTTGTACAGCTAAAATACAAGGAAATGGGGTAAAACTGCACTACAAATAATAGAAGCCTATCAAAAGATATAGCGAGAATGTGTGACGCCCCCAAATTCGGACCCCCACTTTGTCACTCAAATTTGGTTCATCACGTTCTCATGGTAACACCATAATAACTAAATAACATACATTCACAACGGAAAATCTAAATTAGAATAATATACAATGATTTATTATAATTATTCCCCCAAGTCCCGCAATCTATAGTACTTAATAGATTACATACTAGTATCAAATAAAGACCTATTTCATTATTCTACTTAAGTTTAAACATCATTTGAAAATAGTCTTAGCACAGCAAGATAGTTTTAACATAAAAGGGACAAGCTAGTCGATAGCCTTGCCCTTGCCCTTATCTGTTTCGGAGACACCTCCATGTTCCTCCCTAATTGAAAGGTTTAAATAAGCAAGGATGAGCACAAATTACCCAACAAGTAATTTACAACAAGGGTGTAGGATATAATATCATAAGGTTTGAAATATCAAAATGTCATTTCTAGGATTGTTCAAGGTGTCAGAATAATATCAATATTTTTTGGAATAAGAACGACAATTCAATATAAATCAACAGATATATATGAATTCAATGACTAACAATGTATCCAACTGGATAAGCAATTTATACTGAGTAGTCACTAAGGACCATTGAACTTCCACTAGAGTTACCAATATTGAACTGATAACCCAAAAATAACAAGTAATATAGATGATCAGTCTACAATACTTTACGTTATGCATAACACCACAATTATATTTATTCATGTGTTGGGGTTTCCAACGACATACACTCCCCTTACCAAAAGGGTTATCCAACTCAGTTTTTCAGGATTTCTGCACCAATCAATTGGTTTGGACAGCTTTTGTAAACATGCATATAGCCTAGCCGAATCGAATGGCATCGACTCTTTCACAATATTCAAGAACAATATTAAGTTCAACATGAATAATAACTTTCACAAGGGTTTAAGCATATTAGCTCATTTGAACGAGAAAGTAATATAACTTGTATTCAAAGAGATAAGCTTACGGTATTCGTTGAATAAAGAATGCAATTATACTTACACAATAAGAGCAGGGTTCGGATACTTGCTCAATATAAATTTGAGTAAGGTTAGAAAACTTGCCTTAAGCGTAGTTTATCCACTTTAAGAAATCAACACTTTTGAATCCTATTTATAGCGTATCATATGTTCAAGATGTTTATTAGCCAACACATATAGGTAAGTTCAATGTACACATAAACGTTTAACTTAGATATAACTTCATACACATCGCTTACCCTATATTTTCACAGTACAATTTAGTTTGTAAGTCATCACAATTACTACAAAGTCTTGATTGCTTTATTTCTTGAAAATATTCTTTGGACTTATCAATACAATGCAAACACAACCTTATCATCTAAGAATCACACACACATACATATATATATATATATATCAGTAGGTTTTAGATCACTTTTAGCATCATACAAGTTACTGTCTAAAAGTCAGAATTCACTATCTGGGATTCCACTGGCACAATTTGCGCCATTGGCTAAGCTTTAGGATTAGGCGTAGTCACTGCCATCCTCCCACCCACCAAAAATCGATTCTTGCCTTGTGGTCTCTGTACGGTCTTGAACACACAATCATACGTAATGTATTTTGACATGTTAAGGGTCCTTTCATGCTTATCAAATAAATCTAGGTTCCCTCTTTATGATACATTTCTAATTTATACATTTCAACAAGTTAAGGTCATTCAAGGTCATGAACTCACAAAGTCTATCATGCTTGCTCTATAAACCTTTAAGATAGTCACAAAGTTCATATTAGGCATGCTTGTGAGTATTCATAACGTATATGTGAAACTAATACCACTTTAGGTTAAGATAGGCTTCGTTCATGATTTTCTTGAAATATGACACACATGCATGGTATATATACGTTTTTGAAACATAAGTGATGTAAAATCTCAAATTTTACGAACAAAGATTTAATTTTCTCGAAATATATATTTTTAATATTATGGTATGGATTTGAGATAATGTTATAGTTGTGGGTAGTATTTATAAATTTTGCAGAGTATGCAAGTTGTTGTATTATATTCGATTGGTCGGGGAATATTCATTTTAGCAGAGAATATTCGTACAACGACGTAATCATTGGTGGACCCCATAACGGAATTATTGTCGGAATGAGAAAATGACAAAAATATATTTATGAAAATAATGGCGGAAGTTTTATCGTTAAAACTATTGAAACACCCGGTGTTAAAAGTACAGGAATACGCGTGGTTATATAGTAGCACACGGTATTGATTATTGATGCTTACATGAGAAGTCACTCAGTTTTGTCAATTAATGCTTCAATAATTATTGCATAGTATCTCACGTTAATTGATTCAATTATATTTTATAATTGAGATGCGAAGTTATTAATATTATTATTTGCAATATTAACGATGTCTAGAAGTTCTGCCAAGAAGAGGTTTGGTCACCTAATGGCACGCCAATAAAGAGAAATCCTTATTGGAAAGCCCCCTCTTTCCTGGGAACAACCTGGTCGATTAATAGTGTGAATTATAATAATGATGATGAAGTTTTTGTTTTATTAGTATTATTAATGTAATAAAATAGAAAAGTTTTTATATAGTTATTCATTTTATTAGACTATAAAATAGAATATATTATATTCTATTATGCATAGTGTTTTGCATAGTAAAATCTTTTTATATAAAACAGAATACTTTTATAAAGTTATTTATTTTATTAGACAATAAGTAGAATATATTATATTTTATTATGCATAGTGTTTGCATAGTGCCCGCATAGTGTTTGCATAGTAAAACTTTTTATATAAAACAGAATACTTTTATAAAGTTATTCGTTTTATTAGATTATAAATAGAATATATTATATTTTATTAAAAGGATTTTGTTTTATTAAAATATTTTATTAATACTGCATAGTAAATCAATATGGACCGTCCGTTTAAAAGTAAATTAATCTGGACCGTTCATGAATTAGTTACTATTCAATCCATTCTCCTATAAATAGAAGCTCATTCCTTCATTATTTCTTACGAATTCACTGAAACTCTAGAGAGAGAAACTATACAGAGAAAGAAGAAAAGTATTATGCTACTTCACTACTTCTATATCCAGTTTCTTCTATAAGGTAAGGGGTATTATTTCTTTTGTATTCATGAAGAGAACTTCTGTTATTCCATTCTTTATTCTGTAGAATAACTTTTGTATACACTGCTACCTATACTTGGTGAAATTCTTACATTATTCCATTATTTATTATTCTATTGGAATAACTTTTATACTGAGCTACCCTATACTTGGTGAAATTCTTACATTATTCCATTCTTTATTATTACATTGGAATATCACATGTCAATGCGTTTTTACGGAGGACTGGTTCCGCTTTATAATTACATTAGAATATCCTCGTCTCATGCATTTTACGCCAGACCTAATTCCGTTATTTATTATCTTGTTGGAATAACCTGTCTATGTGAAGTACCGCATGCATGGTGATTTTTGTTGTTATTCCATTCTTTATTATTCTGTTGGAATATCCTGTCTGTGCATTTTACGCCGAACCTGGTTCCATTATTTATTATTCTATTGGAATAACCTATCTATATGAAGTACCGCATGCATGGTGATTTCTGTTGTTATTCCATTCTTTATTATTCTGTTGGAATATCCTGCTTAGGTGCGACATTACGCTTTGGCCGGTTCCGTTATTTATTATTCTGTTGGAATAACATGTCTATGCGAAGTACCGCATGCATGGTAATTTCTTTTGTTATTTCATTCTTTATTATACTCAGTTGATTAAAGTTTTGACTTCTATACTACATGAAATTAGTAGAATATCCTTGATATTTGCGCTTCATCCATTATCTTTTTATGGTAATATTCTTCTGAGCATTCTTGAATTATACTCTACAAAGAAGTATCATGTTGACAATTTGGACGTTATTAGTTCCTGAATAATTTAATTCTTTAACTTGTTTTATTGAATTCTTATATCATTGTCATCATCCTCGTGTTTATATTTTGTTGAAAGTCATCTCATGGCTTTTGTGGTGCATAGATGGACTTGGTATGATTATGACCGAGGATTATTCTTGTATAATCATGACCGTAATGTTACAAATGATGTGGAAAAAGTCCTCATTGGCGTAGTTCATTGATGGACGCTTTTTGGTATGATTATGGCTATGGATTCTCTTGACCAAGGGAGCAAAGATGAATTATTTTATGGCATGATCAGGACCGTTGATGAAAACACAATTATCTTTGGCCCGTAGTGCATGGATAATTCGTGGTCGTGATACTAAATAATATCCTTGGCCTGTAGTTCAGGGATGAATTGATGATGTGGATTATTTATTAAGTTGAATCCCAGCGATAAAAGTGATGAAAAACTTTTTAAATCATAGAAGATAGTAGATTTTATTCTCTACTTGACTCTTTTAATGGATTGCTTGTTCCACTGCAGTTAAACTTAATGTCTATTGCATTTTATCAGTTTAACATTGTTAAAGACTAATGATAATTTATTCTGCATTATCTTAGTTAAAATATTTCTTACTGAGCTAGTTGAGCTCACCCTTTCTTTCACTGTTCTCTTCAGAAAATGAGAATATAGCTGGGATGAGTTGGGGAACGGAGTGACGGTCCAGATGATAGCATTGGTAGTCCTCACAATTCTGTTAAATAGTGCGACAATAAATGTAATGTGGACTCCTTTGAGTGTGGATATTGTCTAGATGACAATATTCTTATTAAAACTCTCAGTTTATGTTTTGTCGTATTGTTTACATGACATCTGTATTATTAAATTGTATTTGAATTTTGTACCATGTATTTGGTGACTCAAGATGGGTGATGTATACCTGTTTTGGGGGCGTCACAATTGAGTTTAAGAGTGCATCAAACATGATCACAAATGTCTGATTCTAGTCCTCACAGTAGCTTGACAATATTCACATTCAATGCTTACTAGTAAGTTCAACATGTTCATGTTTGCTTATTAACCTCATAAACACCATCTAAATGTTTATTCATGCACTTCTAGGTCATACTAACATGCTTCCAAAGTCAGAATATAAATCATGTAGAAATCATACATGTTAGCTCATTAGGCTAAGCTTTTTCTTGAAAATATTTCTAACAGAAAGCTTAATAAGTTTGATCATGCTCAAAGGAACTATGTACACTATAACATGCTCATCTAAGTGTAAAATCAGTCATATATAGTTTACTAGGTTCATAATTTGCAAAACACGATCTCTAACATAGTTTGTTTTAAAAACTTAAAGTCCAAATCTCCATTTAAACCATATGCCTTCATTACTAATGCAAGTCTATTGAAACATGTTCATATCGAGTTAATATACTTTTACATACCCCTTACATATGTTTATATGCCAGTTTGAGTCATAACAACTAACTAATATTGATCAGATTATAAAATAGAAATGGCAATCTAAAATGAGGATCAAAAGTTGTCACAACATATAGTGTAAATCCGGCAAGCAATTGCTGCAGTACTCGGTTCAGTGTAGAAGTAGTCTGCTTTGGCAGAAAGTTGGCCCAACCTCCAAAATTATTCACCAATTCAATTCCAAACAATCTTGTATCAGTTTAAACATTCTTATATGGTTATATAAAAACTTTATAGCCAATACCCACCCTTATTAACATCAAATTCTATAAAATAAAGAATTTAAAATTTAAGATTTGAGACTCCTTATTTTTCATATAGAATTAAATTGAAGCAAGGAAGAGAGGTTATACCTCTGCAAAAGAATGGACCTGCTACTAGTTGAACTCCCAATGTCCTACATTACTTGAATGCTCTCAATCTCACACCTTGATAATTCTCAGTACTTGGAAAAATGGAAGGAGAGCTCATACTTATAGGAATACTCAATACTCAGACAATGACATTCTCCCCTAAATCAAACTCATGGATGAAAGGATTGCATGAAGGGTAATGAGGAGTTGGTAATTGGTTGGTGATTTGCATCATGACCACCCCCCATGATCATTGGCTAACAAGCTTGGAAGAAAAATGAAGAACATAGGCCTTAGACTTTTTCTCTTACACGTGATTGAGGATTTGGAAGTGAATGAGACTCTCAATTTGGGACAATCCAATATATATTAGCATTCTTGTATACCCCTACACATCCTCACTCTTATGTTATATTTTAATACACATCTCAATCATATATTATAACCTAGTGTCACAATATGACTTAACATCTCAAGGTAGTAGATGTTATGCAACATACACATAATCCATGTACATTTTATCACACTGGTATATTTATTAAAATACTAATTTAAAATATGCTCATGGTATATTATTTTAATATATGCCCACATACATATCGTCACATAGATAATGTATTTATAACATATAGTTCTAATATGTTTACTCACATTGCCTCATACAATATAGATTTATAAGACTTAATATATAGTCTTGTAAATGTCACATCTGCACTATATAGTATAGTTGTATTGTTTCTCACATGCTCATAACTGTTAATATAATATTTTTATATTACTAGCTTACTTATTTATGTTAAATAAATAAATTATGCACTTCTTTAATTAATTAACACCAATATTATTTAATCCAACCATCTATTAATGTATTTATGGATTTCCATAATCATTATTCATTTTTATAATATATTGCAAACACTAATAATCACATTTTACCATTATTAAGTAATTTAGAAAAATTAATTTTCTCCAATCCGACCATTGGCAAATTTACTTGATTTTTGAAACTATTTGAGACGACGTAGTCGCTACTGCGTTCTCGATAGTGCCAAGACTGGTTTAGCTTCAGCCCATGTCAATTTTCATCGCTAAACCCACTTTATATAACATGAATTACTAGCCATAAACGTGTTACTACGAGTCTACGAGCATATTGATTACAATTATGAAATCGTCTTATAAACACGATTAATCTTCTTAATACTCATTTTAATCTACTTAATGGATTTCCTCTTTTGACATTATGCCACACAAGGAATTTCACCAATCCCATTGTCACTTCACACATCTTAATACTCATTGATCTAATACGAATCAATTGAATTAACCAACTCATAAAATAATAACACTTTTATTCACAGAAATTTTATTTCCATTAATATATTCTTTAATAATACGCAGAAATTCTCGGGAATTACATCCTCTTCCCTATAAAAATTCTGACCTGGAATTGCTACAAGGTTACACAAATAGATGGGGATAATCCCTCATCATCCTATCTTCTAACTCCCATTTTGCCTCCTCGACATCATGGTTACACCAAAGCACTTTTACAGAGGGAATAACTTCATTCCTCTCTTGCAAGCTTTTCCAAAATTTTGACGTGAAACGCGGGCCTCGGTTAGAAACAATTGACACCGACACTCTATGTCGTGAAACAATTTCTTTTACGTATAGACTCGCTAATTGATTTAAACTGCAGCGGATCTTGATAGGTAGAAAATGTGCAGTCTTCGAAAGTCGGTCTACGATAACCCAAATGGCATCCAAACCCTTCTGCGTGACTGGAAGTCCTACCACGAAATCCATCGTAATATGCTCCCATTTCAACTCTAGTATTTCCAATGGTTGTAGTAAACCACTTGGTCGCTGATGCTCTGCTTTTACGCATTGACATGTAAGACATCTACTAACGTACTCCGTAATTTCTCGTTTCAGATTTCGCCACCAAAAATGTTGCTTCAAGTCTCGGTACATCTTTTTGCCTCCCGGATGAACGGAATATGTTTTATTACGTGCCTCGTGCAAAATCTCCTCTCTTAACTTGGCCACTGCTGGTATCCACACTCTCCCTTCAAATCGTAATACACCATCCTTATTTATTTGAAATTTTTCTTCCTCTTTTTCCATGATCCTTCTTTTGATTTTGTGACATTCTCCATCCTTCTCCTGGGCTTCCTTTACTCTATCCAACAATGTCGGACAAACTTCTATTACCAATAACTTCTCTTCAGACCTCTCGGGTCCCTTCACTTCTATTTCCAATTTCTCCATATCTCTTATTAACTCCTCCTGAGTTGTCAGTTAAAATAATTTCTCCCTTCCTTTCCTGCTCAGAGCGTCGGCAACTATGTTTTCCTTCCCCGAGTGATAAAGAATCTCACAGTCATAATCCTTGATCAATTCTAACCACCTTCTCTAATGCATATTCAACTCCTTATGTGCGAAGATATATTTCAGACTTTTGTGGTCCGTGTATATCTCACGTTTCTCTCCGTACAAATAATGTCT
This sequence comes from Panax quinquefolius, assembly GCA_020205615.1. NCBI lineage: Eukaryota > Viridiplantae > Streptophyta > Magnoliopsida > Apiales > Araliaceae > Panax > Panax quinquefolius. Next base: position 107,118,123 of record CM035163.1, read on the forward strand.
CCATATCTTTAAAGCAAAAACTACGGTCGTTAACTCTAGGTCATGAGTAGGGTATCATTTTTTGTAATCTTTCAATTGTCCTGATGCATAAGCACACAACCAAGTCCTCTATGCAACACATCGTTGTACACCACAAATCCTCTTGTATCATCTGGTAATGATAATACAGGCGCCTCGCTTAATCTCTACTTCAACTCTTAAAAACTCTCTTCGCATTTGTCGGTCCATACAAATTTCATCGTCTTCCTCGTCAAATTAGTTAACGGGGTCGCTATCTTAGAAAAATCCTAGATAAATCTTCGATAGTACCCAGTTAACCCTAAGAAACTTCTCACCACTGTCGGAGTTCTGGGTTGTTCCCAATTACTCACTACTTTAACCTTTTCGAGGTCTACTAAGATTCCATTCTCATCCACCACGTGGCCTAAGAATTGAACTTTCTTCATCCAAAATTTGCACTTAGAAAATTTCACATACATCTTTTCCTTTCGTAGTGCCTCCAAAACAATCTTCAGATGTTCGGCGTGTTCTTCGTCCGTCTTCGAGTAGATAAAAATATCGTCGATGAAAATTACTACGAATTTATCCAAGTATGGCTTGAAAACTCGGTTCATCAAGTCCATGAATGCTTCTGAAGCATTAGTCAAACCGAATGACATTACTAAAAACTTGTAATGTCCATAACGGGTTCGAAACACAGTCTTTGGTATGTCCTCATCCTGTAATTTCAGTTGATGATATCCCGTCCGTAAGTCGATCTTCGAGAAACATTTTGCTCCTTTCAGTTGATCACATAAGTCGTCTATCCTCTGTAGCGGATATTTGTTCTTGTTTGTTACTGTGTTCAATTCTCGATAATCGATACAGAGCCTCATCAATCCATCCTTTTTCTTAACGAATAACACTGGTGTTCCCCAAGGAGACACACTCGGTCGAATGTAACCTTTATCCAATAACTCTTGAAGTTGTATCATCAATTCCTTCATTTCTACTAGCGCCATACGATATGGAGCTTTCAAAATCTGTGTCATTCATGGTGCTAAATCTATTACCAATTCGATTGCTCTATTTGGAGGAAGGCCAGGCAGATCGTCCGGAAACACATCCTGAAATTTACTCACTATAGATATATATTTAATCTCTACTCCCTTTTTCTGAGTATCCACAACATAAGCTAAATAACCTACACATCCTTTCTTTAACAATTTCATGGCCTGCATCATCGTAACGCAACACAATTTCTTAAGCGATGAGCTACCATAAAACACTACCTTAGACTTAGTCGGAGTCTGAAGGTTCACACATTTGTTCTGACAGTCAATTACTACTACATGGTTATATAACCAATCCATCCTCAATATTATGTTGAATTCTCCTAATCTAATAGCAATCAAGTCGACGCTCAGTTCATGTTCTCAAATGTTTGCGCGACAATTCCGATAGACGTATTCTACAGGGATTATTTCCTTATTCGCAACTTCTATGTTTAAAGGATCTTCTAATTGTTCTCGGGGTGTACTAAGTTTATTAGCAAATTCTTCAGATACAAACGAACAGGTGGCACTCGAATCAAATAATACATAAGCATTTATATTATTGATTGGGATTATACCTGATACCACGTCCTTTGCAGCTATGGAGTCTTGGACGGTCATGTTAAAGGTTCGAGCGATCGATCGATTGGGTTGTGCAGGACCACTAATCATCAACTTACTTCCTCCTCCTTGGTTTCCGCTAGCTCCACCGCTTCCTTTCTTCGGGCAATCTTTTTTCTGGTGCTCTGTTGATCCACAAGCAAAACATCCTCTGATCTTCTTTGGCTTTGGGCAATTTGGCGATATGTGCCCCTCTTGGCCGCAATTATAGCAGGTAGTTTTCCTCTTCTAGCATTCTGCCTGATGACCTTTTCCACATTTGTTGCAAGCTTCGGTCCTCTTCTTGAAGTTTCCCTGGTGACTTCCACCTTGGTTATTGTTTATGTTGTTGTTGTTTTCCCATATCCTCTTTCCGGAGTTACTTCCTCCACTGCTGCTCCCCCCACGATGTTCACTACCAGCATTCTTGTTCTTCTTTTCCTTATTATATAGACTTAATGCCTCACTGCCACCTTCCGTAATGATTGCCTTCTCCAACAACGTGGTAAAGGAATCAATATAGAAGACCGATACCTTATTATACATCCACGACTTCAACCCTTGCTCGAAGCGTCTCGCCTTCCTCTCCTCATCAACAACTTGGTGCTCTGCAAATCGCGCTAGTTCATTGAACTTAGCTGCATACTGCGCCACCGTCATATCACCTTGTTTTAACTCTAGGAATTTTACCTCCATCATACTCTTCATACTTTTCAGGAAATAGTTCTCGAAGAACAACGTAGTAAACCTCTCCCATGATATCATACCTTCCCTCGTTCTCAGCTGATTAGTTTCCCACCAATAGTTCGCTTCACCCCTCATCATGTATGTGGAAAATACTGTCTTCTGGTCTTCACCCACGCGAGCTATAGTGAAGGCCTTCTCGATCTCCTTGATCCAGGTTTGCGCAACAATCAGGTCAGTGGTTCCCGCGAACTCTGGGGGTCCTACACACTTAAAATCTTTGAAGGTTGTTACTGGGAAAGCTTGGGGAACGGGTGGTACAGGTTCGTTTCTTGCCCTCAGAGCTTCTCCGAATAAATCTACCAGTCTCTGTATCAGATCTACATGACCTCTCTCATCATTAACTGACTCTTCTGGGACAGTTATTCTACGTCTTGGTGGCATTTTCTGCATCACAAAATTTTTCACTTTATTATGTAATTATAATACTTAGACATTTCTTAATAGAAAGAACTACATGTTCATAACACCTTTCTGAAATAAGATCATTTATATTCATGTGCCAAATGGTTACATTACATGTTATTTTCTAGCATACTGCTATAAATGATAACACATATCCCCTACTATCACAAAAGACGGGGACATACCAACTTACTACCCCTCTAACACTTTTTAGAAATTTGGGTGTTTACCACTATCTCACATCTTACACAAAGGATTGAGATTACAACAGCATATTAAAACACATAATAAACTACTACACTACTGAGTGTTTCCCTCTAAACTCAATCTAACATTCCACGCTATACGACGCTCCGCTATCAAGGGTGTCTCATAGACTACGTGGATATCACGAGGCTCCTCCTCTACTACTCAGCTAAGTCTTCCATGTCAGTCATCCTACAATCACCAACATAAGACAACACAAAAAACAACTCCATTAGAATATTAAACAAACATATGTTCATTGTATAGAATGAAGTTACATTTCATAACATACTAAGTCTCTCAAGGAAAACACTACATGAGTTTTATCTCCTTCCTAACCTCAAGGTTTTCTTAAGTTATAATCTAAGGACACTCGCTCCCAAGGTTTATAACTAGGATTTTGATACCAACCTGTGACGCCCCCAAATTCGGACCCCCACTTGGTCACTCAAATTTGGTTCATCACGTTCTCATGGTAACACCATAATAACTAAATAACATACATTCACAATGGAAAATCTAAATTAGAGTAATATACAATGATTTATTATAATTATTCCCCCAAGTCCTGTAACCTACAGTACTTAATAGATTACATAATAGTATCGAATAAAGACCTATTACATTATCCTACTTAAGTTTAAACATCGTTTGAAAATAGTCTTAACACAGCAAGATAGTTTTAACATAAAAGGCATGAGCTAGTCGGTAGCCTTGCCCTTGCCCTTGTCTGTTCCGGAGACACCTCCATGTTCTTCCTTAATTGAAAGGTTTAAATAAGCAAAGATGAACACAAATTACCCAGCAAGTAATTTACAACAAGGGTGTAGGATATAATATCATAAGGTTTGAAATATCAAAATGTCATTTCTAGGACAGTTCAAGGTGTCAGAATAATATCAATAATTCTTGGAATAAGAACGAAAATTCAATATAAATCAACAGATATATATGAATTCAACGACTAACAATGTATCCAACTAGATAAGCAATTTATATTGAGTAGTCACTAAGGACCATTGAACTTCCACTAGAGTTACCAATATTGAACTGATAACCCAAAAATATCAAGTACTATAGATGATCAGTCTACAATACTTTACGTTATGCATAACACCACAATAATATTTATTCATGTGTTGGGGTTTCCAACGACATATACTCCTGCTACAGAAAGGGTTATCCAACTCAATTTTTCAAGATTTCTGCACCAATCAATTGGTTTGGATAGCTTTTATAAACATGCATATAGTCTAGCCAAATCGAATGACATCGACACTTTCACAATATTCAAGAACAATACTAAGTTCAACATGAATAATAACTTTCACAAGGGTTTAAAGCATATTAGCTCATTTGAACGAGAAAGTAATATAACTTGTATTCAAAGAGATAAGCTTACGGTATTCGTTGAATAAAGAATACAATTATACTTACACAATTAGAGTAGGGTTCATATACATGCTCAATATAAATTTGAGTAAGGTTAGAGAACTTGCCTTAAGCGTAGTTTATCCACTTTAAGAAATCAACACTTTCGAATCTTATTTATAGCGTATCATATGTTCAAGATGTTATTAGCAAACACATATAGGTAAGTTCAATGTACACATAAACGTTTAACTTAGATATAACTTCATATATATCGCTTACCCTATATTTGCATAGCACAATTTAGTTTGTAAGTAATCACAATTACTACAAAGTCTTGATTGCTTTATTTCATGAAAATATTCTTTGGACTTATCATTATAATGCAAACACCAACTTATCATCTAAGAATCACACACACACACATATATATATCAGTAGGTTTTAGGTCACTTTAAGCATTATAGGCATCAAACAAGTTACTGTCTGAAAGTCAGAATTCAATATCTGGGATTCGGTGATCGGCTAGCTATGCCATGGCTAAGTTTAGGGCCCAAGGCAATGATATTGCTCAATCCTTTGACCCAACCAAAACTCAACTGCTGCCTTGTGGTCTCTGTCCGGTCTTCAACACATAATCATACATAATGTATTTTGACATGTTAAGGGTCCTTTCATGCTTATCAAGTAAATCTAGGTTCCCTCTTTATGATACATTTCTAATTTAAACATTTCAACAAGTTAAGGCCATTCAAGGTCATGAACTCACAAAGTCTATCATGCTTGCTCTCTAAACATTTAAGATAGTCACAAAGTTCATATTAGGCATGCTTGTGTGTATTCATAATGTGTATGTGAAACTAATACCGCTTTAGTTGAAGATAGGCTTCATTCATGATTTTTTTGAAATATGACACACATGCATGGTATATATATGTTTATGCTACATGAGCAAGTTTAAGAGTGTCATAAAACATGATCACAAATGTTAGATTCTAGTCCTCATATTAGCTTGACAATATTCACATTCAATGCTTACTAGTAGGTTTCAACATGTTAATGCTTGTTTATTAACCTCATAAACACCATCTAAAGGTTTATTTATGCACTTCTAGGTCATACTAACATACTTCCAAAGGCAGAATATAAATCATGTATAAATCATACATGTTAGCTCATTAGGCTAAGCTTTTTCTTGAAAATTTTTCTAACACAAAGCTTAACAAGTTTGATCATGCTCAAAGGAACTACGTACATTATAACATGCTCATATAAGTGTAAAATCAGTCATCTATAGCTTACTGTTCACAATTTGTAGAACACGATCTCTAACATAGTTTGTTTTCAAAACTTAAAGTCCAAATCTCCATTTAAACTATATGCCTTCGTTACTCATGCAAGTTTATTGAAACATGTTCTTATCGAGTTAATATACTTGTACAGACCCTTTACATATGTTTATATGCCAGCTTGATTCATAACAACTAACTAATATTGATCAGATTATAAAATAGAAATGGCAATCGAAAATGTGGATCAAGCGTGGCTGCTTACTGCATATGAGTGTAAATCCAGTAGCAATTTGCCATGCGTTCTGTTCAGTGTGAATACGATTGCTACGGAAAAGTCGCCCAACCTCCAAAATTATTCACTAATTCGATTCCAAATAATCTTGTATCAGTTTAAACATGTTTATATGGTTATATAAGAACTTTATAGCCAATACCCACCCTTATAGACTCAAGACTCCATATTCTACACATACAATGAAATTGAAGTAAGGAAGAGAGGTTATACCTCTGCAAAAGAATGGACCTGCTACTAGTTGAACTCCCAATGTCCTAGAATACTTGAATGCTCTCAATCTCACACCTTGATAATTCTCAGCACTTGGAAAAATGGAAGGAGAGCTCATACTTATAGGAATACTCAATACTCAGACAATGACATTATTCCTCAAATCAAACTCATGGATGAAAGGATTGCATGAAGGGTAATGAGGAGTTGGTAACTGGTTGGTGATTTACATCATGACCACCACTCCCCCCATGATCATTGGCTAGCATGCTTGGAAGAAAAATGAAGAACATAGGCCTTAGCCTTTTGCTCTTACACGTGACTGAGGATTTGGAAGTGAATGGGACTCTCAATTTTGGACAATCCAATATATCTTAGCACTCTTGTATACCCCTACACATCCTCACTCTTATGTTATATTTTAATACACATATCAACCATATATTATAACCTAGTGTCACAATATGACTTAACATCTCAAGGTAGTAGATGTTATGCAACATACATATAATCTATGCACATTTTATCACACTAGTACATTTATTAAAATACTAATTTACAATATGCTCATGGTATGTTATTTTAATATATGCCCACATACATATCGTCACATAGATAATATATTTATAACATATAGTTTTAATATGTTTACTCACATTGTCTCATACAATATAGTTTTATAAGACTTAATATATAGTCCTGTAAATGTCACACTACATTATATAGTATAGTTGTATTATTGCTCACATGCACATAACTATTAATATAATATTATTATATTACTAACTTACTTATTTATGTTAAATAAATAAATTATGCACTTCCTTAATTAATTAACAAACAATATTAATTAATCCAACCATCGGTTAATGTATTTATGGATTTCCATAATCATTATTCATTTTTATAATATATTGCAAACACTAATAATCACATTTTACCATTATCAAGTAATTTAGAAAAATTAATTTTCTCCAACTGACCACTAAGCGCTAATTTCGCTTGATTTATAATCTTCTTTGGGACATGACAATTTGCACCATGCCCTGACAATGCCAAGACTGGTTTAGCTTCAGCCCGTGTCAATTTTTATCGCTAAACTTGCTTTATATAACATGAATTACTAGCCACAAGCGTTTTACTACGAGTCTACGAGCGTATTGATTATAATGATTAAATCGTCTTATCAACACGATTAATCTTCTTAATACTCGTTTTAATCTACTTAATGGATTTCCTGTTTTCACATTATGCCATACAAGGCATTTCACAAATCCCATTGTCACTTCACACATCTTAATACTCATTGATCTAATACGAATCAATTGAATTAACCATCTCACAAAATAATAACACTTTTATTCACAGAAATTTTATTTCCATTAATATATTCATTTAATAATACACGGAAATTCTCGGGTCTTACAGAATGGGGCGAAGCTACCCAATGTCAAACAGAGGCCTATCAAAAGAGATAACGAGAATATACATCAGAAGAAGACAATGGTGTCAATGTCTACATCAGCAATCCTTTCCACCTGATGTAACTCCTCTTGAGTCACTGGATCTCTATCCTCAGGGATGTCAGGCCTATACAATGGAGGATCTGCACCGGTAAAACCATATGGGTCATTTGAGGTGCCAGAGCCAAAGCTGGAAGGATCAAAAGTATCTAACTCTGAAGGATCTTTGCCCAAATGTTAGATAAAGAAATGTGCGCGGTCCAACTGTCAGGTCAAACTGTCAATCTTTGTCAAATGAGTCAGATCTCGGACACAAGCTAGCTAATCTGTCATCATTACGGTTCCTGGAACCATATCTCCCATGAACTGAGTGGTGCGGGTCTGGGCTCCAATGGTACGAGAGAACCACCAATGCTGGAACATCTTCTGAGTGCAGGGACCCTCTGACAGTGCAAAGCCGTCAACACCCAACAATGGGATATCAATGACGGGTGACTGCGAAATAGGCCAGTAACGCCTAGCAGGAGGCAAGATCGATATACGAATCTCTCATGTGGTGCTCCTGATAGCACACTCTCCTAAGTAGAGCTCCCATCCTCCATCTATGAAGAGAGGAATCCTACGAGTGGAAATCACGTGCTCAACTCCAGTCGGGTACCCATCCTCAAATCCAATGCTCAAGTGCTCCCCAGAGTAGGGAACCCACGTGATGACATCCGCTGTCAACAACTCCAACTGTAGGCGACAATGAGTAAAGTCCTCCGCAACAAGGACCTCCGCCAGTATGGAATGATGCCATCTCCGTCCTCAAGGATAGGTATCTAAGCCTAACCCACTCACATGACGCAAACATGGGAGCCTCTCATAGGCCCAAAACTGCCAACACATAGACAAATATCTGCTGTCAGTCAACGCTTTTAACCTGTACATGGGAAAAGACATGAGAAATACTCACCAGAAGAAACGGGTAGAATCCTAACCAAGCCTTGGTAAAGACCTGCGAGCGCATGCACATTCCCTTGAGGAAGTAGGCAAAGGTGTAGGAACCCCAATCATAATCTCCTATACGGTCCAAGTGTTGAGTGGCGCTGATCAAAGCGAAGGACACCGTGGAAGAGTTATCTGCTATGAAGCAGCCCCTAATGATCATCAGGAACAATCGCCGAAGAATGTGATCCCTGACTCTCACATCATCGGGTATGGGCTCACTCAACAGCCCGCTCATAGCATCTATTGTAACGACCCGAAAATTTGGATTTTCCAGAATTTAAGTTTAAAGAATTAGTTATTAATAAAATGAATTTTTATTAATAATATTATATGTTATGTGTTTATTAATCATTCTAGAACCTAGGATGATTATAAGTCTGGAGGATTCTGGCTACGAGCTAGACTGAACGAGTAATAATTTTGAAGACAAAAATAAAAAAAATTTGGGAACAAAAATATTTTCCTTGGAAAAAGACGAAATAGGCACTATTCACCTAACGAACCCTAAGGGTTAGGGTTTGAATAACCTACGCCTTTTCGAGAGTTCGATATGTCGAAATGATATTCCGTCAAAAGATTTGATGATAATATGTCATGAAAAGTTAAGTAAGCCGATAAAAGTTTTTCTCGAAAAACGTGTAAAAATCGGACAAAATAAAAATGACGAAAAGTACTGTTATGTACTTTTCATTCATTTAGCTACGTTAGGGTAAAACGTGAAGGAAAATTCTTAACGCCAAAAAGTGTTTTTCAGTTTTTCAGAAATCCAAAGAATACATAATAGTTGATCGGTAAAGGAAAGACGAAATATCAAAAAATATTTGGATTCCGAGAATCGCAGTTTTTAAAACTGTCGGATGAAAACCCGAAAGACGAAACCACATAACTTAAAGGCTAAGTAGACTTAAGGGCTAAGTTAACTTAACACTTGAGTCATGAATAGTAAGGAGGTGTGAATAGTAAGGAGGTTAGGGGTGAAATGAATATTTTGCCCTAGCTTTGGAAAATCTATAAATAGGAAGCTTATTTCATTTAAATGGGATTTTGAAAATCCTACACTAGAGAGAGAGAGGATTTGGATGAAGAGGGAGAAGGAAGAGCATGAGCATGATTGATCAGATCAAAAATTTTCGTGAAATGGAAAAGCTAGCAAATCGCCAGTTTTGTCTAGCGGAAGAAAAATAAAGAGGAAATGTATTAAAACCTAACTTCTATGTTAGATTTTCTGTAAGTTTTATATGTTTAAAACATAACTTAATGAAGATAATAAATAGATGATGTTAGGGATGATTTCATATGGTTGAAATCATGAGAAAATGAAGAAATAAGAATTTGAAGTTTAGTTTATAAAATTCTTAAGGAAGTATAAGATTCGTAATGAATTAGAACGATCCGAGTGGATTATATAAATAAGTAGGTGAAATAAGTAAGGAATAATGTTCTATAACATCAAATTCCAATAAAAAGTGAAATCGTAATCCAAAATATCGATTAAAATGATGAATGAACGAAGAACACGAAGAACATGCGAAGAACGTTGTTGATGGAAAAATTTAAAACCATCGTAGGATATATTTTTGTTGATGGACAAGTTTAAAACCATCGCGTATAAGTTAGATGCATATTGATTATTTAGGAATGGTAGAAACATTCATGAAGAACAGATTAAAACTTAGCTATAACGAAGTTATGGGGAAAATTTCGTAAAAGACAAACGAGAATTAGAAAGTTAGTAAATGAACCCGAACATGTAAGGTTAAATAAGAATTTAAGAGAACATAGAAACCGTGAGTTATGGACTCAAGACCAAACAAATTCTGAGTTCGGATGACTGAATTACGGACGAACAAATGAAGAACGTTAAAAACATAAAACGAACGAAGGGTGAAGATCAAGCCAATTGAATGGCATGTTAACGGATTTAGAATGAAGTTCTGTCCGGGGGTATTGAAGTACGTAAGATAAGGAAGAGAATTGCTTTGGAATGACCTCGTTTCGAGTTATAACAAATAAATTATGGAAGCGGGAAGTAAGCATCTCAAATTGGATTTAACACTTAGAGAAATTTTCTAGGGTTAGAGCTTGGCGCCGCGGTGCCAACCATGCCTTGAAAGGTGGCGCGCTGCGATGCGGACCAGGAACCGGCATCGCAAACTCGTCTTCATGGCGTGAGAGATAAAGAAGAGAGTGGCGCCGCAACGCCAGTGTAGCGAAAAAGCCAGAGAAGAGCTTTTAACTGCTCAACTCTTGGGGGAAACGTACGGGAAGATAAAGAACATAATGTTCAACTAATATAACACTTAAACAAGTGAATTAAACCTTTAGTACATGTTGAACGAAATGGTCGAAAGAGATTAAAAGATCAAGAAGAGAATAAACGTAAACGTAAACGTAACGCAGTTGCAAGCAGTCTTAGCATACAACGAATAGTATGGCTTCAACATTAAGAAAGAGTAATGAACATGAGGTTCAGGTAATGGATAACGAAAGTATTAAGTAAGATAAAAATGGTAACAAGAAAGCCGTAATGAACGGTAAAAAGATTAATGGAAGCTAAATGTGAGTCAGATGAGAACGTTAGAATAAAATGTAAGCGTTGAACACTTTAACCGACGTGAAGGTTGAGGGTACGTAAATATTAAACGGATAGAACCTACACCCCGTGTATGGTTTGACCGTATGATGATGAAGATCAATGATTAAACCGTGAACGGTAAAGAAGTTGAATTAAAGATAATAATGTTTAACGTAACGAAGCCGAGTTAAGGATTAAAGGGAATGATCGCTCTGAGTATACAAAAGACTGTATGACTTAGACGATAAAGTGTGAGTCATGAGGTGTGGCATTTAGTTGCTAGGAAGCCATAAGGAATGAGAAATTAACTTACGAAGATTATAGTTTAATGGTTAAGATAAGTTACGATAAGTTTAGGTTGTGGTACAATCGTAACCTTTGATGGTTGACATATGGGAGCTGGGCTAAACAATTCCTTCAGAGAGTGAAGGTATATACAAAACTTGCAACCGATCTAACTCACTGTTATGGGCAGTGTAGACAAGACGGGAACTTGTTTGTTGGTTGTTTGTGGGAAACCACTCAAAGTACCATATGGACTACTAGCAAAGAAGCGATGTGTGTTGAGTCTTAGAGAAGTAATAAAAAGAAGATAAGATGTAAAACATTAAAGATGATGAACATATAAGTAAGACATCTCTGTATGTCATGAAGCCGTAGAACGGTTGTGAAAGTGGTTGCGTAAACTTAGGTCGCAAGAACAAGAACCCTAAGAAGTAAGTTAAGTAAACTAATGTATAAGTCAAAGATATATGTCTAATTAGTGTATGTGTTATTTTTCTTATATGCTACATACGCACTGGAATGAGCAGTTCAGCGTAAGCTATAGCTGTACGTAAGGCAAGTTTCCTAACTTCATTCATATTTCAAATAAATGCTAGTTTCTTAAACTTCTCAGATGTTAAACTTGAGAAGTTCCGTCTATGTGCTAATGTGCGATATTTGTACAATGTGGTAAAACGTATGAGGCCTTGCGCCACAATGTGAACACTTCGGTGTTTCTATGAGATGAACTGTTCTGTGATTTAACTATTCAATAAGAGAATGCTCTGTTTATACTTGATCTGTTATTGTTAAGTCTGTGTTAATGATTCTAGCCAGACAAAAATGTGTATGGAAAAGGTAGAAGAATGGAAGTATTTCAAAGTGCATGTGAATAATGTTTTAAAATGATAGGAATCAAGATTACTCTTATTATTCAAGCTGCTTCATAACCTTTGTTCGGTTATCTAAGTCTTAAAAGAATGTTTGAATTCTTGAAGATGTTTGTTTAACTGTTATGACTTGCTGGGCAATTGAATGCTCACACTTACTTTAAATGAAAAATATTTTCAGCGAACGATGTTAAAAGAACTTAAGGATCTCGTAAAGATCAAGCTGACGGTATCCAGATGAAGTGTTATTCAGAATGTGGATGAGCGAGAAGATCAAGTGGAGACTTGCAATATAAAATAAGTTAAATGAACTTTAGATTAGTTTAATGAATTGTTATGTATCCTTTGTGGCGGATGAAAGTCACTCTTGTAAGATGGAATGAATAATGTATTTATCATTATTTATAATGAAAAAGGATATATTGTTTTTAGAACCTGGGTTTTGAGAGTGTATGTTGTTATATTTTGGTATATAATTATGTATTTTTGGAAGAAGATGGGATCGTGACGTACGGAATCGGGGCGCTACATCTATGCTTAAAGGACCTACACGTACAGTCCTGCACTTGAGCGCGCTGCCTGGAACTCCTAGCCAAGATCTGACGGCAGTAGAGGTGATATCCGCCGTACAAGGCACTGGTACCCCTCCAAACTCCATACCTGTGATAAACTACCAATCCATCGGTGTCATTATCACGTCACAATCCATCAAATGGAGTGACTGAGTCTGGTGAAACTAGCGCTGAGACAATGCCCTGAGGTAACCCCAAGGACAACAGCGGGGAAGAATGGAAAAGAATGTCTCGAATCCCCAGCCATGTACAATCGCTCTATAGTCATCATGGACAGCCTGATACATAGAGTGGATGTTGAACCAGTTCCCTCAAGGCTGTATAAAGCCGGGAACCTACACAAAATGCAGATCAAAATCAGAATCTTTTACTCTTCATAAATAGGAAAGAAGGAAGATTAAGATCTAACTTTATACCTCGTTTGCGTGTAGGTAAACTGAAGGGTGTCAACTCAAATCACCTAGAAGCTCTGGGTTCACCACTTTAATGCTTGGCAAATTCCTATAAGGAATAGATGCAGCAGGAGCAGGAGCAAGAGCCTCAACCGATACATCTTCCTCCTCGTCCTCGACGTCTGACACATCAACTTGGACTAGACGTATCACCACATCCACCAAACGACGAGTCTGTCTAACATAACGGGGTCTAGGCACATCAGAAGCCCTCCTTCGTACACCAGAAGTGGTCCTATGGGAACTACTCGGATGATCCAGATCCATATATCTGGACAAGTCTCCAAATCACCTTAGAAAGGGCGTGGTAAATTCTTAAATGGAGCTTTTCAAAATGCTTTTTTATGACTACATGCATGCATGCATTATTTTAACATACATCTACAGTAGAGTTAAAAATGCATGACTACCCAGTGCCTATATTTTGGAAAATTTTGTCGTAGTCCCCTTTGTAAATAGGACTATCCACATGCACACAGGCATGACTAGGTGGCCATTCAGTAGCACACCTACCCACAGTCATATACATCCTAAATACATTAATACGTCATAGTAAAAAATTCGTAAGTGTAGTCTAATTACCAAGATTATTTTGCTTTTCTACCTTTACTCATTTATCCTCAAATAGGATAAGAAATGATAGTAAAAGGTGTCAATTTGATTGTTTCAAAAGTTAAATTTTGTTCACATCATTATGTTCAACATGGTTTAATACTAACATTTACTATGTTTAATATTTTTTATAAAGTCATATCAGCATGCATATGCACTACTATGTATCTAAATGCATTTCATGCGATAAGTCATTTTCCAAAGGATAGAAACTGGAAAAGAATACATGTATACGTTACCAGGACTGTGTAGAACACTTGTACGATAACAGAATTTGCAGAAAGTCGCCCGAACTCAGCAGATCTATAGAAGAGCTCTCGGATTTCCATCGCGGCGTCACTTGAAAATGATTTATGAAAGCAACCTGCAGGCATTTAATACCCACGATTGGCCGCAGGTGCACCTGCGGTTGCCACAGGTGTACTTACAGCACCTTTACATGGGTCCCACCCCTCCAACTTGGTCCAGTTCGAGTTGTAAAGGAGGTCTCACATGCTGAAAAGGCCAAATCAGGAATAAAAACGCTACACGATTGAGCAAAATTGCCTAGAATCCTGGTTTTCACAAGTCAAATTATGGCTTATCATGTTACACATTGGTATTCGCCTAAATATAAGGTACACTATACCGATGAGCTCAGCTTTTACAATTATACTCGGCAATGCCTCACACAGCTCTGATGCCGTCAAATACATGGTCGTAACCATAAACACTGTCCCCAGCGGGCGTCACAACGTTTATATCATCGATACAGTGTCCTCAGTGGGGGTCACAACACCAATATCATTGATATAGTATCCCCGACAGGGGTCACAACGCCGATATCATTGATAAAGTACCCCTGGCGGGGGTCATAACGCAGATTTCATTTATCCACGTATCCTCAGTGGGGGTTACAGCGCATTCTTTGTCCATGAATGAATCCCTGGAGGTGGTTACAATGAAATTCAACCATTGATATACGCATCAATGAAGTTCAAGAAGCCTTGAAAATTTACCCAACAGTGATTCAACCGTTGATACACACATCAATGAAGGTCAAACAGCCTCGACAAATCACCCAACAGGGATCAATCAGGTAATACACACATCAGCGAAGGTCAGGCAACCCTGATAATACATATTATTGGTAGTAACTCGAACAGGACCGTGTGATATGCTAGTGACACAAACCAGAGCAGACCATCCTCATCGGAGAGGACCAATGATGGAATATGTTATACACATCCTCAAATTGATAAAGCTTTATCTCCACAGATCTCTTCAGAGTAAAGTCTGTATCAAGGATTCAGGACTTTGGTGATAACCCCAACGTCAACGTCCAGGAAGACTTGGATTGCATGTCCAAGACATCACTGATTGTCATCCCTGGCAGGATTAATAAGGAACCGACATTCATCCCATCATGTTGGAAAATAATCCAATAAAACACATGCTTCATGCATTTGCATCATATTGCTGCACATGGCATCATGTTTATCTTGTTGTATTTCAAGTGTCTAGGATTCTTTTGTTAGGTTTTAATGAAAATCAGAGTAGCAATAAAATTGCAAAACGTAGCGGAAGCGAGATAAAATCAGATTTTAAAATTTTTCACAAACCAATTACCCGGATCATCCTTTATGCATATTATTAATTAAACGAAGAATAAGAAATTATGAAATCATACCCTTGTAGAAACGAGCTTCCTCAGGTACGAGTTCACCTCCTACTTCTCCGCGATCTCCTTGAATCTCCGGGTTGATTCCTTCCTTTGATCAATGTAAGCCACCCAAGTGTGTGGCCTCTATAGGTGATCCACCAAGGAAGAGGAATTTTTCAAGAAGAAGGGATTTGGCTCAAACCCTAGTTTTTCCTATCTGAATAAGAAAAGGGGTGTACTCTCCAAATCTTGGAATTACGTATATCTCATATCTAATATAAGACTCCTCTTATAAAGATATTATATAACCCTATTTTAATTAAAATAAGGTATTATTTATTTAATTAAACTCTTTTAATTAAATGGGCTCCCTAATCCTATTAGGGATAATTAGTTAAACTCCTTTAACTAATTTTTCTTTCCTAATCCAATTAGGAATAAATGAGAGTACTAATATTAAATTAATTCCTAAACCTTTTAGAAATTAAAATAATAATAATTATAATAATATTAATAAGACTCCTCTTATTAATTTATATTTAATATTTCTAAAATATTAAATAATAAATATTAAGCTATTTAATTTATTCTATCACCATAGATTAAATTAAATATACTTAACATATTATTACAATTATGCCATTAACTTCTTAAATAATTATTCTTCCTTTTATGGTGTGACCCTTTAGGTTCTCCATATTAAACCCGGTTGTGAATAAATCAATTAGAACAATTCTAATCTCATTTAAATAAATAAATTAAACAAATAATTTATTTAAATAAATAATATTTATTCTACAATAGGGATAAGCCTCCCCTAGCGATCAACGACTTTCCGGATAATATAGATTTCAACATTAATCATAAAAGAACCTTTGAGTAAATAGTTACCGTACAATTCAATCCTTCCACCATACTATGTCCCAATTAAATATAAGACATGGAATTCTTGTCAAGTCTTATTTTATTTAATTATATGTATTTTCGATTCCTAAATGAACAACTCCCAATGAATGCAAATTAGAAACTACTTTCTAATTTCATTCCACCTTAACAAGGATTCTGGGTTGTCATTTATCGAATCACATAGGACATTTCTCCTTTTACTAGAAGTGGTAGATTCTTTATTAATCATTCATTATCTTCATATATAACTTATTACACTCAAGCATACCCTTTGATATACTCTAAGAGTCTTAAGGAATAAGTCAAAGTGTAATTCATTATATATAAGATACTATGATGATCTCAAGTCTAAGGATCATTTGTACTACTATCACTACTGAGAATTCCTATTGACGGTAAAGTAAAACTCCATTAGGTATTCCTTAGCGAGTCACGTTCAGTGAACTTATTCTCTAATAAGCACCTACATACTTGCTTTAGTGTCTCCACACAAATGATCATGAGATCAATCATCCTCATCCAATGAGCAAGCAACGTATGTACCAATCTATCCGGATTCTCTAATCCCCAATTTAGTAATCCAATGATTGGGAACTATTTTAGTTTTAAGCTTTCTAAGAATTTAGATCTCATTAGAATGATCATCATCATTATTCTAAAAGCGTTGCTTAAAACTATGGGTTTATCACATATTATTAAAACAAAGACACCATGTAGATAATAAATGCCTTTAATAAATAATTCTTTTATTAATAAATAAATAAGATTGATTACGAAGATATGCTTTATCATCATACATGATTGGCTTGTATGCATAATACTTTCAATCTCCCACTTGCACTAAAGCCAATCGTGGTGGTATCTCATACCCATCTTCTCTAAGTGACGATCAAACTAACATTTGTGTTAACGCTTTAGTAAATGGATCTGCAATATTGTCTTGAGAGTCCACACGCTCCGGGTGACGTCTCCTCTTTCAATGATCTCTCGATCAAATGAAATCGCCATGACACGTGTTTGGATTTACGATGAGACACAGGGTTCCTTAGCTTGCATAATGCGACTCCAGTGTTGTCACGTAATAAAGGCACCGGTCCTTTAATGCTAGGAACCACACCAAGTTCGATAATGAACTTCTTCATCCAAATGACTTCCTTTGCGACTTCACTTGCGGCTATGTACTCTGCCTCACATCATTTGAATCGAGAATCGTTTTTTGCTTGGAACTTTTCAACTCAACTGCGCCTCCGTTTAAGGTAAACACATACCCAAAGCGGTTCATGTCATCTTGGTGCTGCTTGAAAACTTGAGTCTGTGAAGCCCTCTGGTTTTAATTCGGACCACCAAGTAAAGAAATACATCCTTAGTTCTTCTTAAGTACTTTAGGATATTTTTCACTTTGCCTTCGGTGTTCTTCTCTCCGGATTCGATGATATCTCGCTCGTTACACTAAGTGCATGAGCGACATCCGGTCTAGTACATATCATCTAGTACATGATAGATCCTATTCTTTGAAGCATAAGGAATCTTACTCATACTGGTTTCTCCTCAGTGTCTTTGGGGCTTGTTTCTTGGAGAGATGTATTCCATGGCTCATTGGCATGAGACCTCTTTTGGAATCTTCCATGCTAAACCTTTTTAGCATCAAGTCAATGTCACGTTCCTTGGGACAAGCCAAGCATCCTATTAGATCTATCTCTATAGATCTTTATCCCCAAAATATAGGATGCTTCTCCCAAGTCCTTCATGGAGAAGTGTTTAGATAACCGTGATTTTAATTGTTTTAAAGATATAGAATATCATTCCTATCGGTAATATATCATCAACATATAATACAAGGAATGAAACAAAATTCCCCACTAACCTTCTTGTACACACATGGTTCATCCTCATTTTGATAAAATCAAACTTTTGATTGTCTCATCAAAACGGATGTTCCACCTACGAGAAGCTTGCTTTAATCCATAAATGGATCGTTGTAGCTTCTGAGACTTGATTTGTTCCAACCTTTGAAACAAATCCTCCGGGTTGTGTCATATACACATCCTCCTCAAGTTTCCCATTGAGGAAGGCCGTTTTCACGTCCATCGCCAGATTTACGTAGTCATGGTAAGTTGCGATAAGCAAGCAAAATCCGAATGGACTTGAGCATTACTCTTGGTGAGAAGGTTTCGTCATAGTCAACTCCTTGTCTTTGTTTGAAACCTTTTGCAACCGATCGGGCCTTATAGGTCTCCACCTTGCCGTCCCTGCTCCAGTCTTTCTTTTAAAGACCCATTTACACCCAATAGGCTTAATGCCTTGGTGGTGAGACCAAAGTCCATACTTGGTTCTCATACATGGAGTCCATCTCGGTTTCATGGCTTCTTGCCATTTCTCTGAGTCTTTACTACTCATAGCTTTGTTAAGTAATTCAATGGATCATCATCATCTATGATGAGTACCTCATTGTCATCTTCTATGACAAGTCCATACCGTTCTCGGTATCTTTGGTACTCTTCCGTTCTGAATAGGGTGTGGTACAAAATGAATCTCTACTTGGTTAGGTACCTCACTTTGATCTGTAGTATTTTGTGGTTCTTGAACTTCTTCAAGATATATCTTACTCCCATTGAACCCTTCAAGGATAAACTCCTTTTCCAAGAAGGCAGCATGTTTCGCAACAAACACCTTTTGATCAGTTGGATGATAGAAATAATATCCCGATGTTTCTTTAGGATATCCCACAAATCTACATTTGTCGATCTAGTCTGCAGACTTATCGTTTTAAACTTTTTGACATAAAATTTGGACAACCCCAAGTCTTAACATGCTTAAGATTTGGTTTCCTCCCCGCCATAACTCATCATAGGGGTCTTGGGGATGGATTTTGTAGGTACCTTGTTAAGTAGGTATCACGGTGATTCTAGGGCATATCCCAGAAAGAAACTGGAAGGTCGGTAAAACTCATCATAGATCGAACCATGTCCAACAATGTTCGATTTCTCCTTTCGAGATACACCATTCATCATGCGTTCTGGTGGAGTCCATTGTGAGATTATACCATTTTCTTTGAGATAATTGAGAAACTCACCACTTAAGTATTCTCCTCCTCGATCGGATCGAAGAATCTTAATACTCTTACCGGTTTGCTTCTCAACTTCACTTCGAACTCTTTGAACTTTTCAAATGATTGATTTGTATTTCATTAAATACATATCCAAATCTTGAGTGGTCGTCGGTGAATGTAATAAAATAAGAATACCCTCCTCGTCGATGCGGTCGTTGTCATAGGTCCACATACATACGTGTGTACCAACGCTAACAACTCAGTAACTCTTTCTCCTTTTCCACTAAAAAGGAGATTTAGTCATTTTACCCATGAGACAAGATTCACAGGTTGGATATGATTCATAATCGATATAGCTCTAGAGCCCATCTTTATCTGAACTTGGATAATCTTGTTTCATTAATATGACCAAGTCTACAGTTGCCACATGAAGGTATAATTAACATCATCTCTTTTCCTTTTCTTAGTTTGTTCAATTTGAAATATATTTTCATGCAAGTCAGTATATAAAGTCCATTTAGCAAAAATTACCAACACCATATAAAACATTATCATTATAAATAGAACAACTGTTGTTCTTTATTATAATATTAAAACCATCCATATCCAATACGAGAGATAGAAATAATGTTTCTAATGATATTTGGAACAAAATAACAATTATTTAAATTAATGAACTTGCCGTAGGCGATTGTAAAACAATAAGTCCCTACACTAATCGCAAAGACCTTTGCTCCATTTCCCACTCGTGGGGCGACCTTATCCTTGCTTTCGACTTTCTACTTGACCGGTCCACGCATATTATTATTACATATGTGAGAACCACATCCCAGATCCAATACCCAAGTAGAAGATTGACTTTCGGAAAAATTAATTTCAATCATAAACAAACCTTGATTAGGATTGAAGCTTCTCAAGCTTCTTACGCTTTTGTTACGCAAGATAATCCTTGCGGTTCCTCTTCCAATGACCGGCTTATTGCAATGGAAGCAAATTCCTTTGCTAGGCGGATCGGGGTTTTCTTTGATCCTTCACTTTCGCCTTTCCCTTAGCCTTCTTGGATTTCTTCTTTTGAAATTACCTTGGGCCTCTTCCTTTTCTTGGAAGAATCATACACCCGATGAAGACATGGTTCTTCTTGGATGGGAAGTGACCTTGACGAGCTTTCAACATGTTAAGTAATTGAGTGGTGACATCCAACTTATTCATGTGAAAATTCACAACAAATTGTGAGAAGGTATCTGGGAGTATTGCAAGACTAAATCTTGACTCAACTCCCCATCCATGACGAACCCAAGTCATCCAGGCGTTCAATCAGTTGATCATCTTTAGGACATGAGTCTCAACCAGTAGTGCCCTCGGTTATCAAGAGATCTAAGAGCTCCTTAGATATTTCATATCTAGCGATCCTACTTTGCTCACCATACACTCTCCAAGGTGCGAGAGCATAGTAGGAGCATCCATGTTTTCATCTTGTGGCTGAAGCTCGTTACTCGTGGATGCGAGCATGATGCATTGAGCCACGGATGCATCATCTTGCCACCGCTTTAAAAGTAGCAATCTCTTCCTCGGAGGTCGTCTCTCGCAACTTTTTTGCGAATGCAGGCGAATTTAGGACATAAGAAATCTTTTCAAAGAAGGAGAACAATTCTCAGATTCCTCAACCAAATTGTGTAGTTCGGTCCTATTCGGTTTGTTAGCATCAAGTATGCTTCGCAGTGAAATTAGTGAATGTGACATTTTCAAAATTCTGCATGTAAAAAGACAATATTTTAGCAAACGTTCATTTATTAATTACCAAAATAAATTAGGTCTTATTTTATATTGGTATCTCCCACTATTTTCTTCAAACTATATTACCCTCATATATATAGTTAAAAAAATCTAATTAAAGTTTTTGCTAGTGAGAATAAGGATCCCATTTCAAATATATATAGCCTTGTGGTGACACAACAAACTATATATAAATAAATAGGTAGACAACTCCTTGTCAATTACATCAACATGTAACTCCTTATGTTTTGCCTCTTAGATTATTTTGATCAAGTGGTGACACATCCGAATCAAAATTATCTAAGTTAAGTCCAACCTAGCACTTCCATATATTCAAAAAGAAAATATCGCCCTTGTGGTGACACAACAAAACAATATCGTTCAATTTTCTTTATAAGCATCAAATGTGATAAATTAACATCTTAAATACTTAATACTTGCCTTGTGGTGACACAACAAACTCATATTAAATATTTAATACTCTATTAATTTTATCATGCTAGAAGGCGACGTTCGATATTCTAAATATCTTTGAACGCTTAAGACTTAATAATAAAAACTTTGAGGGATTTGATATTATTTGTCTCATCTTGTTTAAGCGGCAGCATGCAAATATATATATAAAATACGCGTCATATTACTAAACATACGAAGCATGTTTGCATAATATATAATATATATAATACTAGCATGCACATATAGAATACTATATTCTACCCGATTGATTATGGACTTTTATTCTAGTTTGGTTCACTAGAGCCACCAAGTGAACCAAAAGGTCAAACCCTAGGGTGCAAAGAATAAACATTTAAATATAACTATTACATTTAAACCCTGCTCCATTACAAACGGGTCTTCAAGCGCTCCTTGATCTTGGTCTTGGTTCTTCTAAAAAATTCTAACTAATCCTATTACATTAAACTATTTAATTTAAATAGAAACCTTGATCGTGATCGAGGGAAGTACATAGGAGAGAGATAGAATTTACATCAAGAAGAAAACTAGAAAAGACGAGGCATGCAGAGACCCCATTTAATAAAACCCATTCATTCAAACATCCAACTAAAATAAATCCAATCATATTGGTCAATTGTCCATAATCAATCCCATTTATTATCATACATATCATCACATGTATCAATAAATTAAATCATTCCATATATATATGAGTATCATTTAATGGGCAATTTTATGTTGCATGAAATCCAATTTCAAGATTAAAATAAACTCTTTTATTTTAATTATAAAATTATTAAGATTAATATATATATATATATATATATATATAATTATATATATATATATAATAAAAGTCATGCTCCTTGCTCCTTATTACTAAAAGGCCGGACTGCTATGCTTTTTTAAACGGCAGGAACTTGATCAATGATCTGGACATCACATACATATACTGCCACGTTTTTTACTTAACAGGTGACCAAAAAAAATGAAAAAAGCAGGTCTGGCCATTTTTTTTTACAGCCAAACGGATCCCTTAATCAACAAAAAATATAACGGTACCTTGCCAACCAAAAAACTGATTGCAATTTGCTTGACCAAAAAAAAAAAAACCGATCATTGTTAACCAAGAAAAGCGGATCAGCATTAAAAAAAAAAAAAAAAAAAAAATGATTATGATGAGAGGTCTTTGTCTTTGATTTGACCTTTTTTTTTTTTTTTTTAATAATAATTTTATACAACAAATTATGCCCAATAAATTATTCAAAATACATACCCATACATATATGGAATCTAAATAATTAATAATTAGCATAAAGTTTGGCTCATGATACCACCGTTAGGTTTTAATGAAAATCGAGTAGCAATCAAATTGCAAAAACGTAAGCGAGCGAGATAAAATCGATTTTAAAATTTTTCACAAACCAATTACCTTGATCATCCTTTATGCATATTATTAATTAAACGAAGAATAAGAAATTATGAAATCATACCCTTGTAGAAACGAGCTTCCTCGAGTGCGAGTTCACCTCCTACTTCTCATTGATCTCCTTGAATCTCCTAAGGTTGATTCCTTCCTTTGATCAATGTAAGCCACCCAAGTGTGTGGCCTCTATAGGTGATCCACCAGGAAGAGGAATTTTTCAGAGAAGAAGGATTTGGCTCAAACCCTAGTTTTTCTATCTCGAATAAGAAAAGGGTGTACTCTCCAAATCTTGGAATTACGTATATCTCATATCTAATATAAGACTCCTCTTATAAAGATATTATATAACCTATTTTAATTAAAATAAGGTATTATTTATTTAATTAAACTCTTTTAATTAAATGGGCTCCTAATCCTATTAGGGATAATTAGTTAAACTCCTTTAACTAATTTTTCTTTCCTAATCCAATTAGGAATAAATGAGAGTACTAATATTAAATTAATTCCTAAACCTTTTAGAAATTAAAATAATAATAATTATAATAATATTAATAAGACTCCTCTTACTAATTTATATTTAATATTTCTAAAATATTAAATAATAAATATTAAGCTATTTAATTTATTCTATCACCATAGATTAAATTAAATATACTTAACATATTATTACAATTATGCCATTAACTTCTTAAATAATTATTCTTCCTTTTATGGTGTGACCCTTTAGGTTCTCCATATTAAGCAGGTTGTGAATAAATCAATTAGAACAATTCTAATCTCATTTAAATAAATAAATTAAACAAATAATTTATTTAAATAAATAATATTTATTCTACAATAGGGATAAGCCTCCCCTAGCGATCAACGACTTTCCGGATAATATAGATTTCAACATTAATCATAAAAGAACCTTTGAGTAAATAGTTACTGCATATGCAATTCAATCCTTCCACCATACTATGTCCCAATTAAATATAAGACATGGAATTCTTGTCAAGTCTTATTTTATTTAATTATATGTATTTCGATTCCTAAATGAACAACTCCCAATGAATGCAAATTAGAAACTACTTTCTAATTTCATTCCACCTTAACCAAGTTCTGGGGTTGTCATTTATCGAATCACATAGGACATTTCTCCTTTTACTAGAAGTGGTAGATTCTTTATTGATCATTCATTATCTTCATATATAACTTATTACACCCAAGCATACCCTTTGATATACTCTAAGAGTCTTAAGGAATAAGTCAAAGTGTAATTCATTATATATAAGATACTATGATGATCTCAAGTCTAAGATCATTTGTACTACTATCACTACTGAGAATTCCTATTGACGGTAAGTAAAACTCCATTAGGTATTCCTTAGCGAGTCACGTTCGATGAACTTATTCTCTAATAAGCACCTACATACTTGCTTTAGTGTCTCCACACAAAATGATCATGAGATCAATCATCCTCATCCAATGAAGCAAAAGCAACGTATGTACCCAATCTATCCTGGATTCTCTAATCCCCAATTTAGTAATCCAATGATTGGGAACTATTTTAGTTTTAAGCTTTCTAAGAATTTAGATCTCATTAGAATGATCATCATCATTATTCTAAAAGCGTTGTTTAAAACTATGGGTTTATCACATATTATTAAAACAGCACCATGTAGATAATAAATGCCTTTAATAAATAATTCTTTTATTAATAAATAAATAAGATTGATTACACAGTATATGCTTTATCATCATACATGATTGGCTTGTATGCATAATACTTTCATCTTTATCCTATCTATGCCTTGCATTGCATGAATATGATAAAGAGGGGCATCTGTAGACACTTGAAATTTTCTACACACTTGCTACTAACATTGCAGGAGGGTAGATTCGTCTTCCAGAGATAATCCTCCAAGATAGCTTATACACATTCTGGATACCACCGGAAGTTCAGTCTCAACCCCAGAACACACACCGGGATTATTAGTTCCAAACTCAAAGACAACCCTGAGTTTTATCCTTGGAGATAACCCCAAGGAATGTCGTTGCAGTTCCGGTGATAACCCCAAAAATGCTTGTTTAAAATGCATGCATTCAGCTTCAATCTCGGAACTCCCGTTGAGGCACTCCTTCCAAAGACCCGGAGATAACACCGAGAAGACAAACACACTTGAAGATGACCCTGAGGAATTTAAACACTTGCTGGAGTCCAATCTCAGAGATAACCTTGAGCAACGTCTACTTTATCAGCCCAGACATGAGATAACCTTGGTGAGGGGCAAAATCATAATCTTTCCACCTCAACCCCACATCGCGTCATCTCAACATTTCAAAAATACATTTCTACACAACAATGTCCCATAAGAGCCAAGGAGTTACAATCCTGAGTGACTATTAAGCATGGCAGCACACCGGCTAGAATTTAAAGCTTGAAGACCATGGGCATGGTCCCCTCTTCCTAACTTCGTAAAACCTATAACCCCATGTCATTGCGTATTTCTCGATAAAAGTAGTCCAGAGAAGGTCTTGTACACCTCGTTCAGATGCTCGGATTGAAGTTCTACAAGTTCGAGAGGACATCACAGTGCACGAGTGCACATACTTCGAGACGGTAAGACTTGCCGAGCTCGGGGCACCCCGAGCAGCCGCAGGTGCATCTGCGACTACCACAAGTACACATGCGACCACAAGCTCTATAAATATAGATCTTGGGGTGGCAATTTTCAAAAGAGGAAAAGGCGAGGAAGCCCTGTCAAATTTTCTCTGTACACACCCCATATTGAGTGCTTTCTCATTTTAAACACCTATTAGCTCACATATAGCTATATTTTTATCGGTGGGAGCTAATTGTTTATCCAATTAGAATCATAGAAGTCTTATTTGGCAGCCCAATGTAAGTCTTCTTACATTCTATAAAACCTTTCTCTTCATCTTTACACAAACTATTCTTCACATTGAGAGTTGTGTTGTGTGTGTATGCCCGGACTTCGGTCTGTGGTTTTCATTTTTGTCTGTATATATATACTTATATATGTATATATTTATATATGGACTAATATTATCGAGTTATGCCTCGATTGAGCCTAGACTTATGTCTGGAGTGTTTACTTACTTTATATATATTTATATATATATATATATTAACATTTCTATCAGGCCCGAAGTTTACTTCGTGGCCTTTTACTGCTTTATTTACATTTAGTCCTGCTTGGAGTTTACTTCGTGGCGGTTGATCGTCTTTACTTCTTTATTTACATTTAGTCCCGCCTAGAATTTACTTTGTGGCGGTTGATAGCATTTATTACTTTATTTACATTTATGATCCCCCATGGAGGTGTTTCGTGGTGGTTGATCATGTCTATATATATATATATATATATATATATATATATATATATTTACACACACACACACACACACATTCATAAAACAGTTTCTTGAAAAGTGGCGGTCACTGATAAGTGCAAACTTTGGGAAAACATGAGTATGCTATGTATAAAAAAAATCAAATAGCAATAACGTGGCTAGTCTTAATTCGGGGCCCTGGCTACTTGAGTAAGTACGCCCGAGGGGATTGTCTCTACACCTAGGACCCTAAGGTCTTTCATGCTCTGGGAGTCATTGGTTGAAAGCTCGCTAAGGGGTAGCAGTGTGCCTAATGGATTAAGACATTGCACAGTCATGTGAAAAAAAAGAAGAGAAAAAGAGAAAAATAGCAATAAACAAAGCGGGAAAGTGCGTAAATCGCCCTCGTGAGTAGCAATAAAGCAATAAGCCCATTGTTGGACTTGATTTAGACTATAATTTTCTGTTTGGAGCAATGTAGCATATGTATTCTTTGCTTAAATCAAGTTTTGGTGAACACCGCACACACACACAACATCTCTATAGCAGATATGAATTATTTGAGTGTATGATATTGTGCTTATAGTTTGTTTTGAAATTTTATTTTTGGATCTGGATAATTCACTAAGGTAATTTGGGCTGGAATTCTGTTATGGCTGGGACTATGTGAGACTAGGTTGCATCATAGATTAGTTGCATAGTATTGTAGTTGTATTTTCATTGTTCATTCGTGTGCATTGATTGAGGGCAAACAACAGTTCAAAAATGGGGGTATTTGATAAGTGGTATTTTTACCTACTTATTTAATACCAATTCACGCGAACTATGCCCATCTTAATTACATTTTATTGTGTTTTAGTTGCATTTCATGATATTTTGCATTGCATTTACTTAAAACTCCTTTTGGTGAATAAGTGCAGGAATCAACTTAAATTTTGGTGGTATCAGAGGGCACGAGGCTAATGGATGCATGAAGGCGAGGCATAAGCGGGAATTTGCATGACATGAAGGTACTATAAAGTAAGGAGACCAAGCATGGAAGAAAACTAAGCATGAATGAACAAGTCGCAGCAGTGTGAAGCATGATAAAACCGTAACCGAACCCGAACTTGTAGATCGTAAGTCACGCTGCATGCTGCATAAAAAGCCTTGAGAGCGTGCACCCGCGCGAGGACTCGGCTGAACAGGACATAGTTTCTACAATTCTCGTGCCTGCGAGAACGCGTCTTGGAGGAGGCCTTGCACAAGAATGTCAATCTTGGCTAGCTGTGTAATTATTTTATTTTAATTTTTAATTAAATGAGTTGTAATTGGTTTTTAAAAACAATTCTGACTGGTGTCAGAGGGGGATTGATAACTTTCAGCGTATTTTCATCATAGTAACTAGGGTTTACACTGTGAGGGAGATTCCAACATAGAACGAGGCCAAAACGTCTACTTCTCCAATTCTTCTTGGGATTCTCTGTCATTGTGGTTCTTTATTATTTTTATGAGGATTTGAATGTTATTATTGGTTCCAAATCTGCAATTGGGTTTGATCGTTCTATCTTTCATCTTTCAATTATTTGCTTTGTTATCATGTTCAACGTTGGTCCCATAATGGATTTTGGTTCAGTCATGAACTAAATTCCATTATGGGATTCTAATGGATTTTAATATGTAGTTTGGTTGCATGCTTAAATGCTAGGGTTGTTTTGCATATCATATGGGAATTCTGTCATGATTGTTTTACATGTACAAATGTCTGATCACCATTCGTCTCAGTACTTGTATGGAATTGTTAACGAACAAGCGAGTATGGATAGTAATCATGATAGCATCCGAATATGGGGCTGTTGTATATGGCTTGCGTATTTTGTGAACCAGATAGACATATACTGTTTCATCGTATGAGCTAGAGTAAGGGCTTGTGCTTAAAATTAATATAATTACAATTTCACATAGATATATAGTGATTTTGGTTGTATTGATGATTACATGGAGTCTATCATCTGTGGATGCTATGTAAGTAGGTTATAGTGCATTGAAAAATGGTTATAACTCTATTCGTGCTCTTGGCTATTTTCCTATGATCCAAGAACACGTCTTGCATGATAGTGGCGATTAGATGAAATATTAAATGAAGTTAGGGTCCCATTATTTCCAGATTATTTTCATTCCATTAGTATACTTATTTTTAGTAGTTAGTTACAATTAGTTTAATTCAATAATTATATTCATTAGTCTAAGCATATAAATACAGTCAGTTAATTGATACATAGTAGTTTAAATTTAACAACTTTCTCTGTGGGATCGATACTCTACTTACTCTATATTACTTGTTGACACATGTATGCTTGAATGAGTTAGAGCTCTTTTACCAGAACTATAAAAGAGGCAACAGTCACCGTGGTAACAATGATGTTCGGGGGTGCCTAACACCATCCCTCTACATAATCAAGTCCCCGAACCCAAATAAATCTCGATTTCACAGACCTGTTTAGTAGTGTCACATCACTAGGTCAATGTGCAAACCTTTTCTTGGTTGCGTTGGTGCAACCAGTTAAAAACACCAACTAATGACTCTTACAGTTAAATCGTCGCCATTATACATGTCGGACCTTTTCACTTGTTTTTTCAAATAAATCTCACATAACATGAGAACACCAAAGAACAAGAAACGAAAAGGGACAAATAAAAATCCTGACGTCGACATGCCCCTCACCAGGATTATCTCTGGCTCTGGGTGGATTTACTAGTCGTTGCTCAGGGTTATCTCTGAGATTGGGCTGCTGTAGGTGCTGAATGTCCTTAGGGTTGGCTCTTAGGTGTGCCTAACCTCCCGAGGTTATCTTCGGGGTTGGAATTGTGTGCCTCGGGGTTAGCTTAGAGGTTAAAACCGACTCATGGGGGTTGAAACGAATTTTTCTAGGGTTATCTCTGGGACTGGAATTGAGTATCTCGGGGTTGTCTCCGAGATGGAAAATTGAGTATCCCGAGGTTATCTCTGGGATTTAGCTGATTTGACTTCCAGGGTTATCTTTGGCAGACGATTTTCCCCACCTGTAAGGTTATAAATAGGAATGCAAAATTTTGAGTGTCTACATGATGTATCAAGTAGCACAATAAAATCATGTGCAACATTTTAGTATAGAAATAATTAATTAACTATGCATCTCCAAAATTCGTAAAGGAATTGAATGTTAGAAAAATAGACATTTAATATGGGATAATATTATAATACTAAGGTTTGTGTACTAATATATCTATGGAGAATACTCGGTTAATAATACCTAACTGCATTATTTTATCTGCATTAAATACTAAATTATGTAAACCTAATGTACATGAATTATATGATATGGGTACATATATAATCCCTAACTTTTCATTTTGTAGTAACATTTATACATTAAAATCATATGGGGGAAACCAAAAGGGGATTAAATTAACTATATTTAAAACCAAATGCTGTGAATTAAAATGCTTGTCCCAATTCAGTTGCCAAACAGTAACCTATATCTCCTTTACGTGAACTGTTGAGCTTGAATAGTGGCTAGCAAGGGGAGGAGATGATGGCTATGAAAATGGCTGAGAATGAGTGGTTGAATAACTCTTCTATATCCATTGTCTTCTTCTTCTACCCCGTGTATTCCAACCTTAGTGTAAAATCATTAACAAGTCAACCATTGTTCTATAAAAGGCAGCTTCATTTCCATTTCCCGTTGCTGAAAATGGTCTGTTGAATTCCAAGAATTGAGAGTGTGAGTTTCTTGTTAATTAAGAAAGAGTCTAGGATTTGCAAAAGGAAGGGACTTAGCTAACTAAGCTTCATAGAAGGTAAAATTCTTGGTTTAAATTCTTAATTCCAAACTTAGCAAATTATAGAAATTCTCACAAATTTTTATGAATATGGTTTGGAAATGTGCTATCAAAATGTTTATGGAGTTTATAAGTATATAAGGAACCTTAGAGAATAGGTCTGAGCATGTTAAAATGGAAGAAAACTGATAATTGTTGGTTCTCTGTCGAAGAAGAGACTGGTATGAACTTACCAAGGTAGGGCGCAGATGCGCGCTCCCTTCAGTTCAACACGGCGCAGCTGCGTCGTGCATCAGTTTTGATATTTGATTTCTATTTTTAAATTTGGGGAAGACTAACATGATGTTATGAATTGAGCATGCATAAAGATAGGTTTAACATCTGGGTTTAGGTTCCTTGACACAACATGAATACTTCAAATTGTATTATGTACATGTACTAAAAGATATTATAATTTTGATAATAGACTTTTACTAAACTTATGATACCCCAGTTCTGATTTTCGTAAGCATATGGTTTAGCTATGCATGAAATGTTATTCAAAGTAAGACGCATGTATTAAAATATACTTTGGTTGGGAGAAAATAACTTTTAAAATCAAACTTGGATATGTTGTAAACTAATAATATGAACATGATATTGTGTACGTTCTGAACTTAAAGAATGCATAACTAAAGCCCCTATGTGATCACACATGACTCATACGTACGACCATGTTGGTTAGACACAATGAAAATTAATCAAGCATGAGTTAGAGATGTTTTAAAGCAATAAAAGATGGTAGTCATCTGTATATGATGAAAACCTTAATAAGCATGCATACTAACTGATTTCATGGCTATCTCATATGTTTACATGGTGAGCATAGTAGTCCTTGTGATTCATTATCTCAATTGGCCTTAACTTATTTGAAATCTCAAAATAGAACCATACATTTCAAAGATGAACGTAAGATAACCTTTAGAGTATGCAAGAATCTTTAATAAAGAATGGGAAAAAACTAGGAAGTGCAAATCTCATCTCTGGTCAGGCTAGAGGACAGCGCAGCTGCGCCGTCCCTAAACCTATCTAAGGTGCAACTGCGCCCTCTTGCAGTCTGGTATGGTGACTTATTTGTAAATTGTAAATTTCAACTTGCATGTTATATTGCTTTCAGTATAATTACATTATGTTAAAAGAGTCATGTTACATGATAACTATATGAAACCAAGAATCTAAGGTTTTACAAACTTTCATATTTCTTTTATTCAAGATGGTTATATAGATACATGGTGTGGTAGCATTTAAGTTAATTTTCCATTTATGTTGCTAAAATGATAAGGAATGTGTATCATTGACTTATGTGATCAAACATGTATGAGATAAATTATGTTTGAGCTTGTGTAACTAATAAATATACCTATATGCGTTACTATGTTATAATAGGATTTCAAGTGTGATAAGACATAAGTTGGTAAATGAAGCTTGAGGCAAGTCTCCTAACTTACACGACCTTGAATTGTGCAAGTTCTTTAGCTTCATTTGATCTTCGTATTGATTGCAAGTCCCTAAACCCTTTACACTATATTTGTTGCATATTTATTTCCAATAAATATCTATCACTATTCAGAAATCATTGGTATATCTTGATGATTGCTGCAATCATTGAACTTATCATTCTTAAATGCATTATAAAAGCTGTCTAAGCCATTGATTCGGATAAAATATTATTGTATGTTAGGAAGCTATCCAAACCAAATTGACTTGGTGCTGACTCTTAGATCTGCTGAGATGAACAACCCTCATTGAATGTGAAATTATATAACTATCGAGGAACTGACGTGCGCATATACGAGCATGTTTAAATGTTATGCATAACGTAGGGTACTTAGGTTGATCACCTATTGTACTTATTTTTATTGAATTTTCAGTATAATACTGTTAATTCTAGTAGAAGTTCGTATTCCTTAGTGACTGTTCAATGTTCATTATTCCCTAACCTTGACATGATGTATTTTTGAATCTTATTGATATCTTTCAGTCCATAGCGACCTTTATTGAGAATTGATGATAATTCCTGAACTATTATTCATTGTCATACCTTTGGGACTTGAACTTTATAATTATTCACCCTTATTACGATATTACTTGCTGGGCAAATTTGTTGTCCATCCTTATTTTCCTTAAAACTATTAGTTAAGGTAGAACGTGATGAACCCTCAGGCAAGGACAATGGTAAAGAGAAGGCTTCAGAATACCTTTTTAATTAGTACTAGGAATTCACTATTTTATGTTATACGAAGACTTATTTACTATGATGTAATAAATTATGTTTAAATTAAGTTGTAATGTTGTAGTAACGGTTACGAGACCATAGGACAAGAATATTTATATTATCACAATATAAATTATTCTATTTTTCGTTGTGTGAGATTTTAATTTATTAACGTGATGAACCAAATTTGAGATATGAGTGTCTGAACTTGGGGGCATCAAAGAATTAAGATATTTTATATGGAATTTGCTGCATAATTCCATCATCATCTGGTTGTTTAGATTCTTGGCATTGTCTGATACGATCACCTTCGGTTGTCCATATCGACAGATGATATTATTTCTGATGAAACCAATGTTTATCTCTTTGGTGACTTTGGGAAAAGAGGCCACTTCTACCCATTTAGTGAAGTAATCAATCACGGTAAAGATGAATCGATAACTATTGCTGGCTTTGGGTTCTATTTGCCCAATCATGTCCATTCCCCATATTAAAAAGGGCTACGGTGAGCTCATACAATGCAATTTAATTGGAGGAGCGTGGATGACATTTCCATGGACTTGGCATTAATAGCATCTCCTGACGTGATTGTCACAGTTAGCTTTGAGAGAAATCCAATAATGCCCCATTCTTAATAATTTCTTGGAAAGTAAAGGACCGCTCATGTGTGGACCACATACTTCACCATAAACTTCATCCACGAGTCTTTGAGTTTGATCTTTATCTAGGCATCTTAGAAGACCTATCCCAGCTTCCCTTTTTGTAAAGTGTGTCTCCGCTCAAATAGAATTTCAGGGCCATTTTATGGATTAGCTTTCTTTCAACTTGTCTTGCCCCAACGAGCATAGACCCATCTGAAAGATATTCTTTAATATCTTGATACCAAGGCTATTTGATGGGAGGCAATTCATCTAATACTTCTCGAATGTAATTTCTATAGGCTGGTGCCTTTTGGCTTATAGATTTGATATCTGGAATGCCTCCCTTTTCAGATATGTTGATTAAGGAAGCCAGGGTTGCTAGCGCATCTATGAAATCATTCTTGTTCCGAGGGATGTGAATTGTAATAACCCAATATTTTCTATATAATTAAATCAAAAATTTTGCATATAATTTTTATTATTATTTTAAAGGTGGAAATATGTATAAGGTAAAGTATATGTATATATGTGATAAATAAAATTTATTTATTACATGAATAATTACAAATAATTTTTTTTAGAATTATTAACCATTATAAATTATATTTTTATAATTAATTTTATAGTAAAAATATTTTTATTATTTATTTTCCAAGAAAATATGATTATATATTATTTAAATAATATATGAAATGATTATTCAATTATTATAATTATTATTTTTATTATATAAATTTATTAAGATTAGTTAAGTTAATTATTTTAACTTAATTAATAATGCTATATATGCAAGATAAATTAGATATGGAATCCAAACCCTAATTCTGGATTTTGAACAAGGAATGAGATTAATAATATTATATTAATTATATTTCAGTGCTATAAATATGTACTGTATGTATAGACTGCTAATGGTTGGTCAATTATGTTGCATCATGACCAAACACTATCATTAATTTATTTAACCCTATTTTGAAACTCAAATGAGAGATTCAAGAATGTGTAGTGATTGTGTTATATGATTTATGTGGCGTATTATAGAATTTAATGTTAATTAGAGAAACCCTAATTAATATTTGGAAATCCTAATGGTTAGAAATCCTAATTTGAAAGTCGATTATGACTTTAGGAATTTGTTAAGTAGTTATGTAGTCGTGATACTGTGATAATGTGTCTGATGACAGGTATTATACATTTTTATAATAAATAGGAAAAACCTAAATTTTAAATTACGAACCCTAACTTCGAAATTAGAAAACCTAATTTGCTCATTGTAAACCCTAATCACCAATTAAGCAATCTTAATGCTAATTAATAAATCTTTAATCTAATTTCCAAGATATTTGTGATTAGGAAACCTAATCTAATTAGGGAACCCTAATTTATATATGTAGAAACTTTAAATTTCATTTTTTTTTGCTCTAATTAGAAATCCTACAAAATTATTGTGCCAAACTTTAGGGTTAAACCCTAAGGGTCAAACCCTAAGGGTTTGCCAAGTTACTAGATTGCCATTAAATCACAAGCCAAAAGACAAAAATGCCCCTCTTGCATTATTTGTAACTAACTTGTAAATTTGGCCAACACTTTAGTTGGTGACTAACTTTTAACTTGCCATGTTCTCAAAACCTACACATATCAGCCATATATCACAAGCATATACATTGTATCCCAATATATATATATATATATATATATATATATATATATTACGAGAGAGAAAGTTCATAAAATTGGTTCATTTGTGTTCTAACACTCAACCTACTCTCTCTCACACCAAACCTCTGAAATTACCAAGTGTTTCAGTCACTAGTTGAGCCTCTCAAACATCAAAATCAATATAGTAGAGCAAGGATCCAAGATTTAGCAAGAGAGGTATAAACCCTAAGTCCTCTTTTGATCTTGTATGCTTAAACCAAAGTGTTGTTTATGTGTTTATATAAGTGTTAGAAAATGTTTTAAGATGATCTATGATGATCATGAACACTAAAAATGGCCTGACAAGCTAATGTTATAGATTTTTCCATGTTTTTGATTGTTGTCGTTTTATGTTTTAGACTTGTAGTCTGACATGAGGACTATGATCTGGAAGTGAAATCATGCCTATTCCATGTCCAGATTTCATGTTATTGTTGGTCAAACCTAGTTGACTGAGTATGATCGAGCGATTTCTGGGTAACCCAGAAATCCTTAGGCAGCGTCTGACAATGTTTTTCCACGCCAAGATCTGTCAGATGTTAATAGCTTTGTTGATGTTATTGCAATCAGTTTGTAGCTTGTTATATGGAGTTTAGATCTATACCTTTTGATCTCTTAAACAATCAATAGGATCGATGTAGTGGATGGTCAAAGTAGACCATCCGGTCACATTTTCTATTTTTTGGAATCAATATTTGGACTGATATGTTGTTATATATATGTTCTATGACATACGAACTACACGTTTGTACCATAAGAACACTTAACTAATGACCAGAACACTTGATTAAGTGATCTTGAAAGTTGCACCATGACACTGCCTGGGTTTCTGGGTTACCTAAAAAACCCAGGAACTGGCTGACAAGAAATTTAAGAGCCCAGATCTCTTTGTTATGATGTTGTTTGACCGAGATGAGGATTGAAAAATTATGATAAATTATATTAATTGTTTAAAATTTATTATAAGTCATTTAAAAATAATATGATTGTTATTTAAATAGTTTAAATGGATATTGAACTACAGGATAGAGTTTTAGACTTGATAATTACTTGATAAAGCCGTTGGCACACCAAAATGTTTCAAAAATTGATCTGGACTAGTATAAATTGTTTGTATATGTGTTTGTTTGTGATTCGATGACTGCTAAACATATGTGACAATGTGATTAGGTTATGTGCTGACTGCAAATAGTAGTACTATGTGATATGATATATTATTTTAATCGAATAAATGATCTTATTAATGATAGGGCTTGATATAAAAGATAAAACTAAGTTGCATAACTGTAAGCAGCAGACCAAGCAAGTATTCTATCTTTGTATTTATTTTATGAAATGGACATGCGTAAGCAAATATCGGAACTATTCTTTTTCATTGTTCAAATATCTTAACCTTTGTATATACTTATGCAATGATTCTGTATAAGTAAATTATTATATTATAATCTGTTGTATAAGTTCTTTAATTCTGTTATTATAGATCAATATATATATTCTGTTCGTTAATTTCTAAGCTTGGTTATACAAGTGACCTCACTTAGATAATTATTTTATTTAATCACATGTTGATACATACCTATTGATTTCTGGTATGTAAACATTAATTAAAAGTCGTCTAAGCTATTTGACCCAGCTAGACACAGATTTAGAAATATCATTGAACATGATAGCACTTTATTGTATCCAATCAAATTGTTTTGTTTCAGATTCCCGACTAAGTATGAACATCCCGAACATGGGAAAACTTTTGTGCCCCAAAGGCGGATAAGATGAATGAAAATATCATTCTTGTATGTAGTATTGGTCAATACAGGGCACATTTGGGATGATCACCCTCGCGCCTGTAAGTTATGACGATTTGTGGATGAAGTTCTGTTAAACCTTAGCAAAAATTAAAAATAATGTTCATAGTATGTCGACTGATCTTCATATATAGACAGTACGTAATTTCAATTTTTTTTATAGAGTTGATATGTTGTTATTATTTGTTCAGCTTACTTCACAAATGTTGATTCATTGTAGAAGTGTCATTCAAGGAAAATATTTAATCCTTTCAGCTAATATTTATTGTTGCTATTACTTGTTGGGCAATCGAATGCTCATTGTTGCTTTAAATTTAAATATTTTTAGCTAAGCGTGATCAACCTGAAGGTTCAGGCGAGAACAAGGGAAAAGGAAAGCAAATAGAATAAGTTTAATGGTATATTTTGTAATAGTTAGACATTATTAAGGCAATGATATATATTATTATTATGTAATGAATGTATTAAAGGTTACGTACTTGGGATTAGACTCTGATATATATGTAAATTAAGTTTAGTATTTATATTATTGTTATTATTATTAGTATTATTCCGCTAATAGAAATGGTATTGTGAAGCACCGAGTTCGGGTTTCAAGTACTTGAATTTGGGGGCATCACATGAATGAAGGTTACTTCTTCAAACTATAGAGCCATCTTGATAACCTGCTAATGGTAAGGCGGCAAATGCAATTCTTTGGTGAGATATGCCCCGGTGGTTTGCTTGATGACCAGCTCAGCATCCCCAAAGAGTAACAACCATTTGATGTCCATGGATTGGGCCAATTTAAATTCCATTATACAACCTTCATACTTAGCTATTTTGTTGGTGTTGACAAACTGCAACCTGGTGGCCACATGATACTGTTTTCCCAAAATAGATACCAGAACTGCGCCTGTTCTGGCACCTTCCATAATTACGACTTTGTCAAAATATAATTTCCAAGATCGGACTATATTTTCCTGATTGATTTGTTTAATTGTCATTATTCCTTCATCTGGGAAATACATTTCCAGGGGTTCAAAATTCCCTGATGGTGCTTCGACCAATTAATTCGCAATTCCTTAACATTTGATAGACTTTTGAGTCACGTAGATGATGTCGAATTGTTGGAGGATCAACTGCCATTTGGATAATCTACAATTCAACACAGTTTTGTTGAATAAGTACTTCAGAGGATCCATCCGGGATATGAGATAGGTTGTGTGTCTATGAAGATAATTTTTTAATCTCATGGCGGCCCATGCTAATGCACAACAGGTCTTTTCTATCAAAGTGTACTTCTACTCGCCGCTACTGAATCTTTTGCTGAGGTAATAGATAGCTCTTTCCTTGCCTCGATTTTCTTTTTGCCCCCAACATGCAGCCCATTGCATTGACATTGACTGATAGGTACATAAATATGGGAACATTGTCCCTTGGGGGTACAAAGATAAGAGCTTCCATCAATTACTTTTTGATGTAGACGAGGGCTTTTTGACAATCTTCATTCAACTTCATAGAGGAATTTTTCCTTAATAGCTTAATTATGGGCTCACACGTTGTCGTGAGTTGAGATATGAATTTGCATAAAAAATTGATTCTCCCTAGAAATCCCTGTATCTCCCTTTTTATTCGGGGCACGAGCATCTCAGTGATGACTTTAATTTTGGCGGGATCCAGTTCAATGCCTTTGTTGTTCCCTAGAAATCCTAACAACTTGGCTGATTTGAAACCGAAGGCACATTTGGTCGGATTCAGCTTCAAGTTATATTTGCGCAATCGGTTGAAAAGCTTTTTAAGGTGGTCGATATAGTCGTATTCCTGTCGGGATTTGATGATTATGTCATCCACATAGACCTCTATTTCTTTGTGCATCATGTCATGAAAAAAGCCCATCATGACTCGCTAATAGGTGGCACCGGCATTGATAAGGCCAACAAATAAACGTCCAGAATAAAAGGTTCCCCAGGTAGTGATGAAAGCTATTGTCTCCCTATCCTTTTCAGCAAACATGATCTGATGATACCTAGCGAAGCAGTCAATGAAAGAATTCATGCCATACTGAGCCGTGTTGTCTATTAGTATGTGGGTAAAAGGTACTGGGAAAATATCTTTGAGACAAGCTTTTTTCAAATCTCGATAATCCATGCATACTCGTACCTTCCCTTTGGGTTTAGGCACATGAACTATATTGGATAACCTCTCAGGGTAGCTTGATACCATGATGATGCCAGCTTTGAATTGTTTAACAATTTCTTCCTTGACTTTTAGACACCACTCAAGTATTAATCGCATGAGCTTCTGTTTGACTGGCTTAAATCCTTCCTTAATGGGTAGTCGATGGATGATAATATGAGTAAACAAACTGATCATGTTCTCATGTGACCATGCAAAGACATCTTGGAACTGGGTTAGTAGAGCAATCATGTCTTTTCTTTGGTTTGGGGTAAGGTCCATGCCTATCTGGATTTCTTTAAGGTTTTCTGAGGTTCAGATATTGACAGAGGTGGTTTGATCATGGTTTGTCTTCGAACCATTCTTTAATCTCCTCAGGCACCACATAGTACTCTTCTTCCTTTTGCTCATCCTCATTAAGTCAATGTCCAACTCTACATCACAGTTGTAGTCATTGAGGAGATTTGGAATTTCATCATAAAGGCTAGACAGATCCAACTCTAGAGTCCTAAAAACAAAATGCTATCCCTCAATATATGAGATTGCTTGATCATACCAGGCATTAGTAAAAGCATAACTAAAGTAACTGTTAATACTATGCAACAAAGATAAGCAGTCAATAATATCTACACTTCAGGGCAGATGTATTTTCTGCCCTTTTTAACCTTTTTGGCAGATGCATGGAGTGTTGCTCCAATTAACCAGGGTAAAGTCTTTGTGGACCACTGTAATGAAGGGATAGTTTGCGTCCTCGTCCTCTTTTATGATGACCACGACTGAATTCATATTAGGGTTAATAATTTTCTTTGACCGGTTCTCCTTAGCCCTATTTATGCGAAGGGTTAGGATTTGATCTTCTGGATTGTCATCATCTGGGATATCCTCATTTATACCCTCAGTATGTGCCACGAAATACATCTTTCCCATTCGGTTTCACACCCTTCGTACCTGTCCTTGTCTTCCTTATCAAGAATCTGGATTTTTTTTCACTGGCCGGATTAACCTTAGGAATTTTCATTCCTGATATAGTCACAAGGATTTTTCTTATAAGCTTCACAAATCCTACATCCATAAGGTTTGGTAGTAGAATGGTAGAGGAAGGAACCGATGGATGTTTATACAAGTTCTACGATTATGCGAACGGATGAATTGCCTAATCCAAATTCCACCCCGTGCATTGGGAATTTGAACCAGACTTCTGATTCCTTGTTGTTTCTTCCCTAACCCTTATCTAGGCTAGAAACCCAAGGATATCATTTCCTGACTAGCCGACATTACGTCGGTGGAAACTCTGGGCTTTAAAGTTGGGGCCCCAATAGGTTGGTACTGAGTTTTTCTCACCTTAAGGGCTTGAAAACTGATAGGCTCAATATCCTCATTGAGACTGATTACAGGCATATCGCTTTCTGTATGAACGGGATATTCTGGCTTGACATTGACAAATACCAGATTACTGTTAATGATGTATTTAACTTTTTGATGAAGGGTAGACAAAACTGCTCCTGCCCTATGGATCCATGGCCTTCCCAACAGCAAATTATATTATGCGGTGACATTTAACACTTGAAATGATATGTAGAAGTATATGGACCGATTTCCACTGGAAGTTCAATTACTCCTACAACATTTCATCGAGACCCGTCAAAGGCTCTTATGATTATGTGGCTGCTTCAGATTCAATTATGATTGATCTTCATTCTTTCCAACGTGTCGTAGGGATAGATGTTCAAGGAAGATCCTCCATCAATCAATACACCTCCTCCCACATATCCTGAAGACATCACAGCTATGTGCAATGACTTGTAATGACCCGTCCCTTCGGATGGCATGTCATCATCAGTGAAAGATATCGTATTACTGTTGAAAATATGATCCATCAAATGATGAAACTTCTCGTTATCCACCGTCTTTGGCATGTGAGCTTATTCCAATACTTTCACTAGGACTTTACGATGATCTTCTGAAGATAAAACCAAATCCAGAATGGATATCTGTCGGGGTGCTTCTTTTAATCCTTGCACCACTATGGCTTCATTATGTCCCATCTTGTGGATGAATTCGTAAACTTTCTCCTCGGACACTCTTCCCGTGAATCTAATGAGTAACTTCATTACTCGCTAAGGTAGATACAATGGGTTCTTCTTTAATATAACATCAGTTTGATTTGAAGTTGATTCCTCATCTCTCCCATAGTTCACGGTGACTTTTTTCAAGCCGTTGATAGGATAGTGCGGTCTAAAGGGTAACATTAGAGGCTCGGGCACAACCACTCACAAAGGGTTCTTTATTCCTTTGACCTTCATTCCTTGTATTGCAAAAGGTGTTGCAGGAAAGTCTCATTTAGAGGATATGACTACTATGAATTTCTTTCATCTCTGTGTTCTAGGAAGGAATATCTCATCTTCTTCAAGAAAGATAGTATCATTATTTGTCATTTATAGGTCATCGTTGTCAATTATATTCTGGATTAGATGATGAAGTGCCCAACAACTTATTGAAGGTTTTGAGCTCCACATCAAATCTTTCACTGATTTTATTGAGGGTTTTGGAAGAAGCCTACTTACCAAAATTAGTTGATGTGGAAAAATTTCAATATTTGGTTGATCATATTTTTAACAACAATGTGATATCTTTCACTGATGACGACATACCGCCCGAAGGGACCGGTCATTCCAAGCCATTGCACATTATAATTTTGTCCTCCGGGTATATGTTAGCTGGAGTTTTGATAGATGGAGGTTCATCTTTGAATATCTTTCCTTATGCCACTTTGGTAAAGATGAACATCAATCTCAAGCGAATTCTAAGTAGCCATACGGTTATCAATGCTTTTGATGGATCCCGACGAAATCCTATCGGAGAGATTGAACTGCCAATTGAAATTGGTTCAAATACATTTAATGTATCCTTTCACGTCCTCAAGATAGATTCAGGATACAACATGCTATTGGGGAGACCATAGATCCACATGGATGGAGTCGTCCCTTCTAAATTCATCAACAACTTAAATACATTATCAACAATAGCCTAGTCACTGTCAACGTTGAGCCGGAATGTCCTAAACAAGGAGACCTACCACTCATCGGCTTCAATTCAGAAGTTGAGTCGACTAGTTTTCATACTTTGGAAGTGAGCAACACACAATTCCATCCTATTGGTGTGCCACTTCCCGTATCCAAGATTTCTGTCGAAGTGATGGCAGCTACCCAAGAAATGATGTCATTGGGTCATCAGCCTGGACAAGGGCTGGGAAAAAATCAGTAGGGTATTAATCACCCAATTCAAATGTCCAGTCAAACCGGGATAGCCAGACTAGGCTATCATGCCAGTTCCAGTCATAGGAATCCTCATAAGCACAAGCAGATTCCTCAAGCTTCCGCCTCACGGCGATTTTCTCTACTTATACCTCATGAGCTGATATAATCTCCGGTAAAGGTGTCAGCCCATGTTATGGCTATGCTGTTTCCCAAACCAATATCGTTTAAAGCAAAAGAGGTTCTGATTCCTGATCCCGAAGTGGAAGAGAAGGAACAGAAACGTAAACATGACATCGCCCTGATGATGTCAGGCATACGCATCATTGTCCATGATAAACATACAAACAGATACACCCCAGACGATGATTACCCAGATGTTATGGTCATTGTAACAATCTAGAATTTTATTTATAATTTCAAATATTTATTGAATTAAATAAATATTTTTAATTAATGTGTTTGTTGTTTAGTAGATATTTGTTGGATTATTTATTAGTAAGTAAATAATCCATGAGTTATAGAAATTAACTTAATGAAGATAAAGAGTGATGAATTAAATTTATGAGATAATACTCTAATTTAACTCAATAACTAAATTAGAGAGTTATTAAGGATTATATGGTTTGTTATAATGTTATTCAATTTGATTTTTGTAATTAAAGTGGCGTGTTAATTTATTAAATAAAATTATAAATATAATGAAAATTTTAATTTTATTGTATTTGTTTATGTGGTAAATGGATTTAATAAATTTTATTTGATTTAATATAATTTGAGTATGGGAATTTATTTAAATAAAGTGTGACAATAAATATGACTTATGAAAATAGATTAAAAGAGTTTTAATTTGGTTTTACCAAACAAAGCCTTAGAGTTTTTTTTAAAATTCTTATTTTAATCTTTTTTTGCCAAATAAGGCTTAAGGAATGATTAAGTCATTATTTTAATAGGTTTTGCCAAACAAGGCCTTATGACTTTTAAGTTTAAAATAAAAAAATAACTGATAGGTATTTAGTAGCCTTTTTATTATACGTCAGTTTATTTTTTATGTTAGCGTCTGTTTTAGTTTTTCATTGTCTTAAGCCTAAGAAAGAACAGAAGGAAGAAAGAAGAGAGGAAGAGAAGAAGTTCTCTGCAAATTGAGAGAAGGAATTTGTGAGGGTTATGGAAGGAAGAAACAAGAAGATTGTTCGAAATTTTATAGCTAATCAAAGGTAATAATCTAATTTTGAGTTTTTAGTATTATACTTCTTGAGTTTTCTTTGAAAAGTTGGATTTCTATGGTTAGATTGTTAAGAGATTGATCATATATGTTAATTAGTATGTATAATTTATTATACGTAATCTATAACAGGTTTTCATGTAATCAAATTCGTAGAAACAAGTGTTAGATGAAGAAATTTGGATTATAGCTTAGTATATGTATTTTGGTCTATTTTGAGGCTTAAATTGATGGTTAGATCATGTTTATAATCTGAATTTTATAATAGATGTTGTTAGTATGTTGAAAAACGAAAAGAACGGAACTTGAACGAACCAATTTGGTTGAGAAATGA
The DNA here is from genome assembly GCA_020205615.1 of Panax quinquefolius. Classification (NCBI taxonomy): domain Eukaryota; kingdom Viridiplantae; phylum Streptophyta; class Magnoliopsida; order Apiales; family Araliaceae; genus Panax; species Panax quinquefolius. Next base: position 107,161,892 of record CM035163.1, read on the forward strand.
ATTCGTAGTGAATGAATTCGCTAAATATATCAAACATGAACAATTAGTATGAACATGAGTTTTAAATCCATATTTGGGTTAGTTAATGTTTATGTTAGTTGATGGGTAATTGGTATGTTGTAGCTTTATGAGTTACGAACCCATAGAATCGAAAACAGACTAATTTGGATGTATATAACTCAAGTTATGAAGGTTAGAAGGAATATTTGGCATGATAGTTCATAACAGAGAACAAAATCCGAGTTCGCAGCAGCTATGCCCGCCCCGGCGGGCTATTTTTAAGGCATAACTCCCGCCCCGACGGGGGGTGTGTGTTCTGCAATGACTGATTTGACTGATTCAAGATGATCCGGAATGAGGACGAATAGACCTTCAACTTTTATGCTTTTAGTGTTTCAATTTGAGGTCTTTAGGAAGGGTCAAAACAGTCATCATTGTGACTGTTACATAATCGAAGGCAATTGGAGGGCGTCAAGCATGAACATATGCTAGTGTAGTGCTCTTGACGATAAAAGATGTTGTTCTAAATTATAAAACATGAATTTTAGTAAATATAATATGCTTAACATTAATATAATAATGTATTAGATAAGTTATAGAAGCATAGTAAGCATGCACAAGAGAGGCAAATCTGGTGTGTGACGAATAAACGTCAAAACACCGTGATACGTGTTAATGAACGTAAAAAGTGTTTTATGTCAAATGAAATAGATATTATAAAATATGAAATGGGTTTAATATAAAACCAATAATGATACCTAGCAAGATTTAAACACTTAAATGAATTTTGAATATTATATAAGTCGAAAAGTTAATACAATCTAATTGAACATTGTGCGTTAACTAATAGGAAAGATTATGAGATGTGGAGTAGAGTTTACATTACAATTACTATGTGTTGTTATGTGACTAATAATTGATGTGTATGATTATATAATTGTGTAGGGCACGTGAAGTGCAGATAACTGTAAGCTGTTAAACTGTTATTGGTAAACAACGATCATGGCAAGTCTTTTAGTTCCTATTTGCTATGTAAACTTGGTGATTAACTGTTTTAAATCTTTATTGCAAAGAGCATGATCTTTTATATATATGTTGAATGTAAGAAATGTTAAAGTCAACTTATGACTACGTTGATTGAGTAAAGCATGCTGATTGAGTAAGGAACTCAATCTTTACACTTGATTATATGAACTGTAACATGTATGTTATGTTAGTCTAATGTTTATGAGATATATGTTGAGCATGTTATTATGTGCTACGTGATGCATGAAAACTGTTAGATTTTGCTGGGCGGTCTAGCTCAACCTTGTAAATAATCACTTTTGCAGGTTCAAGATTCAAGGTAAAGTTATGTCTTACGTGAAAGACATGAGTCAGATGTGATGCTTGAAGATTTATACTCTTTGGTTCTGTTATTATTATTTGAAGCATATTTAAGGTTCCGAATAATGTATTAATGTCGAATTGTAATATCATTTTGAGATGTAAACTATTGTAGTATTAAAATGATTCTGAGATATTTAGATGTCAAGGTTGAAGGTTTTGGGAACGAGGATAGTTTGTAATAGAAAATTTTAATTATTCCGCAAATTTCAATGGTTGTATTATCGTTTAATGATGTAAAATTAGAGGTTGAACGTATTATTAATGACCGAAGTTGAGAATTAAATTGTATGAATTTTAGGGTCGTTACAGTCATCATTCAGAAAAAGGAGGACGATGACAGCCCCTCCATCACTGCAGTCCATCAGGACTTTACCCTGGACAATTGGAGCAGCACTCCATGCATTGGTCGACGAGGGTAAAACGAGCAAAGAATTCCATCTGCCCTGTAGATAACTTTAATTGCTTACTTTTTTGCACAGTATTAGCAGTTATTTTATTAGTACATGCTAACAATTTTGTATGATTAAACAGTTTCATATATTAAGTGAAAGCATATTTTGTTTTTAGACTCTGAATTTAGATCTGCATGTACTTGTTGATGAGGTGCCTTTTCTCCACAAGGACTGTAACTTTGATGAAAAGTTGGACTCAGACTTGATGGAAATCCAAGAGGACATTGAGATACATCAGGAGATTAAAGAATGGGTCGAAGAAAAAACTAAACCTAATCTTGATCAAACCACTTCGTTCAATCTCGAAACCTTAGAAAGCCCTAAGCTAATCCAGATTGGTTCAGACCTTACCCCAAACCAAGGGAATGACATGGTTGTGCTATTCACCCAATTCCAGGATGTGTTTTCATGGTCTCATGAAGACATGGTGGGTTTGTCCACTGACATTGTCCTTCATCGCCTTCCCATTAAAGAGGGATTCAAACCAATCAGGCAGAAGCTCAGGCGATTGAAACCTGAGTGGAGTTCAAATGTGAAAGAAGATATTGTGAAACAATTTCAAGCTAGCATTATCATGGTGTCTACATATCCAGAATGGATATCCAACATAGTTCTCGTGCCCAGACCGGGAGGAAATTTGCGAGTTTGCGTGGATTACCGGGTTTTGAACAAATCTTGCCATAAGGATAGCTTTCACGTGCCCTTTATCCGCATTCTCATTGACAATACTGCTCAATACGACATATACTCTTTTGCGGATTGCTTCATGGGGTATCATCAGATTATGGTCGCTTAGGAAGATCATGAGAAAACTGCTTTCATCACGCCTTGGGGAACCTTCTGCTACAGACAGTTGTCATTCGGCATCATAAATGTCGGGGTAACTTATCAGTGATTTATGCTGGCTCTTTTCCACGACTTAATGCATAAGGAGATAGAGATCTATGTGGATGACATCATTGTCAAGTCCCGAAGGGAGGAAGACCACTTAGACCATCTCAAAAAGCTCTTCACCAGGTTGCGTAAGTACAACTTGAAGTTGAATCCAGCCAAGTGCGCCTTTAGCGTTAAATCAGAAAAGTTGCTAGGTTTCCTAGTCAGCTAAAAAGGGATTGAGCTAGATCCCACCAAAATCTAGGCCATCAAAGAAATGCCCATTCCTCAGACAGAGAAGGAAATACGGGGATTTTTGGGAAGAATCAACTTCATTAGCAGGTTTATCTCTCAACTCACAGCAACCTGTTAGCCCATCTTCAAATTATTAAGGAAGAACTCCTCCATGAAATGGAATGATGAGTGGCAGAAAGCCTTCCTTATAATCAAAGAGCAGTTGGTTAACGCTCATATTTTGGTACCTCCCAGGGATGATGTTCCCCTGTTCATGTGTTTGTCCCTTAATAACAATGCTATGGGCTGCATGCTGGGACAGAAAGACGATAGAAGCCAAGAACGAGCTATCTATTACCTCACAAAAAGATTCAGCAGCAGTGAACACAAGTACACTCTGATTGAGAAGACTTGTTGTGCTTTAGCATGGGCTTCCAAGAGGTTACATCATTACCTCCATGGTTACACAACCCATCTCATATCTCGCGTGGATCCTCTCAAGTACGTGTTCAGTAAGCCCACACTGAATTGTCGGCTGTCCAAATGGCAGTTGATCCTACAGCAATTTGACATCGTCTACATGACGCAAAAATCTATTAAAGGTAAAGAAATTGCTGATCTACTGGCCGCCGCACCTGCAGGGGACTTCAAACCCTTGGAAACATACTTCCCCGGTGAAGGGGTAATGATATTTCAGCAACAACATCAGTAAGATACATGTCATATGTGGAATATGTATTTTGATGGAGCTGTTAACACAGAAGGCTCTGGACCTGGAGTAGTTCTAGCATCCGGTATGTGGGAGAAGTATTCCGTCGCCGTCAAATTGCAGTTTATCAGCACCAACAACATGGCTGAGTTTGAAGGCTGTATCATGGGGCTAAAACTTTCCCGTTCAATGGGCATCCGATGGTTAACTATCTTTGGGGATTCCGAGTTGGTAATCAAACAATCCACGGGAATCTATCAAACCAAAGAATTACATTTGCTGCCTTACCATCGACAAGTTTTACAAATGGCTTTGGAGTTCAAAGAAATCTCATTTTCACACATTCCTTGCAATTGGAATGATTTTGTGGATGCACTAGCAACATTGGCCTCTTTGATTCACATACCTGACAACGAAAACATGCCAACCATCACATTTACCCTGTAAAAGGCCCCAACCTATGGGAATTATGTTGGAGAAGTATCAGATGAGCCACCTCCCATCCAGCACCCTTGGTATCAACATATCAAGGAGTATCTGCGAGATGGATATACACCCACTGAGGCGAGCCCAACTGAAAAAAGGTGGATCCATCGACTTGCTATGAAATTCTACCTGAGCGAAGATGCACTCTATAAGAGAGATGCAGGATTAGGTGTCCTCAGATGTCTGGATAGGGACCAAGCTCAAAGGATCATGGATGAGATCCATGGTGGAGTATGTGCCCCACACATGAGCGCCCCCTACTAATTAAGAAAATCCTTAGAATAGGGCATTATTGGCTTACGCTCAAAGCTGACTGTGATGATCATGTCAAGAGGTGTTATCAATGCCAAATTTATGGAAATGCTATCCACGCCCCTCCAAGGGAACTCCACAACATGAGTTCGCCATGACCCTTCTTAATGTGGGGAATGGACGTGATCAGGCCCATCGAGCCCAAAGCCAGTAATGGACATCGGTTTATCTTCACCACGATCGACTACTTCACCAAGGGTAGAAGCAGCTTCCTTCCCCAGGGTTACCAATGAAGTCATCATTGCTTTCATCAGAAACAATGTCATTTGTCGATATGGACAACTAGAGGTAATTGTGTCAGACAATGCTAAAAATCTCAACAACAAAATGATGGAGGAATTGTGCAGTAAATTCCACGTCAAACACCTTAATTCTGTCATCTACCGTCCAAAGATGAATGGTGCTGTTGAAGCGGCTAATAAAAATATCAAGAGGATCATGCAAAAAATGTCTGCCAGTCATAAAGGATGGCCTGACCTCTTGCCTCTGACTTTATTAGCCTACAAAACTTTAATGCGTACTTCCACTAGGGCAACCCCCTACTCATTAGCTTATGGGATGGAAGTAGTGCTCCCAATAGAGGTAGAAATTGAATCCCTCAGAGTGTTGATGGGCGCTCAGCTAGATGAAGACCAATGGGTACAAGATAGGTATCACCAATTGTCTCTAATAGACGAAAGGTGAACCGCGAATATCTTCCATGGTCAGTTATATCAGCAAAGGATCGCAAGATCCTACAACATGAAAGTCTGGCTATGACAGTTCAAACAACATGACTTGGTTTTAAAGAAGATCATTGACAAGCAAGATCAATCTAAGGGAAACTTCGCTCCTAACTGGGAAGGCCCATTTGTTGTTAAAGAGTTATTGACAGGAGGCGCTCTCAGAATAAAGGAAATGGACAGCGATGAATTACCACTGTTTATCAACTCAAACACCATGAAACGGTACTATGTCTGAGGTTACCATTAAGCAAATATTCTGGTTTTGAATCATCAGATCACCAGTCATTCTGGTTTTCTAACCCTTTTTACATACTCTTTTGCCCCTCAAGGAAACATACACTTCAAACCAGCAGCCTGGTTTCACCTCATTTCAAACCTTTCACACAATTTCGGTTATCCCCCTAGGGATTGAACCTTTCACACCTGCAGTTTATCCTGAAGACGGGATTAAACTTTTTTACAGTTGTAGTTTGTCCTGAAGATGGGATTAAAATTTTTCACACCTGCAGTTTGTCCCAAGCATGGGATCAAACTTTCTTTCCCCGCAATATATCCTGCACATGGGATTCAGACTTCTCTTCGTCTGTAAATCGTCCTAACAGGCGAACTACGTCGACCTAATCTCCCTGATACCCGGGAGTACGTAGGCAACCATATTCTATATGGCCCGATCACAATAAAAAAAACAACAAAAACATTTCTGCCCTTTCTCTACAAAAACAAAAACTACAAAAACATTTCTACACCTTTCTTCATCAATAAAGCTTCTACACCCATTTACACCCATGCCATCTAAAAGTGCCAATCGGTCTCAAGTGTGACATAAACAACACGTACAACATGACCGAAATTTGCTCAGTAAACACTCTGTCGGGATAAGTGCAAAGCGGATGTGTGGCCGAATTCTCGAGTCTCTTCCATAATCATCGGTATGATGGTGTGACCCTCCCTGAGAGCTCTCACTGCCATGATAACACATATATCCAACTCATCCATGTACCGTAGCATGTAGACATACGATAATATGCACAATAGCAGTACATCCACTCTGGCCAAACGCCAATGATCCTCCAGTGTGGTGAAATCCCCGGAATGCCATCTATAACTATCCTCAGAGCCAAATCTATCAAATAGAAAATGCTGGGATATAACGTGGCCAGATGTGAGCTCATCTTGCACCACCCTACACCACAATCTAGTGAGCATCATGAACTGCCTTCTTATGTCTCCAATCGCCACATGCACGCAAGGTCTGTCCAGTGGTAGCATCGTCAAACGTGCATACTCCTCAAGAGTAAGAGTCAACTCCTGGATCCCAAATTGGAAAACCTGCCTCTCCGATACCTAGTGCTCCAGTATGCTTTCTATGAATCCTGCAGGAACCTAAAACATGAACAGGGTCATAATATGATACAACAGCTGATCTACAATCACCCTGTCTGATGGTAACATACTATCACACCATGATCGCATACCAGATGCCACCAACAATGGTGGGGTATGATCAATATAGCTAACTATTGAAGAAGACATCTGTACGGGCCGTGTCATAAGACCATCCAGGGGTCAATTTTGATTATCTCTGGACAAACAGACATATGCATAACATAATAACATGCATGATACAATATATGGCAATATCATATAGGGAATGAGGAAATGTACATACATTCCTAAGTATATCATCATCTAATACATCTTTGTACAGCTAAAATATAGGGAAATGGGGCAAAACTTCCCTACAACTAACAAATGCCTATCAAAAGATATAGCGAGAATGTGTGACGCCCCCAAATTCGGACCCCCACTTGGTCACTCGAATTTGGTTCATCACGTTCTCATGGTAACACCATAATAACTAAATAACATACATTCAAAACGAAAAATCTAAATTAGAATAATATATAATGATTTATTATAATTATTCCCCCAAGTCCAGCAACCTACAGTACTTAATAGATTACATAATAGTATCGAATAAAGACCTATTACATAATCCTAATAAGTTTAAACATCGTTTAAAAATAGTCTTAACACAGCATGATAGTTTTAACATAAAAGGGACAAGCTAGTCGGTAGCTTTGCCCTTGCCCTTATCTGTTCCGGAGACACCTCCATGTTACTCCTTAACTAAAAGGTTTAAATAAGCAAGGATGAGCACAAATTTTCCAGCAAGTAATTTACAGCAAGGGTGTAGGATATAATATCACAAGGTTTGAAATATCAAAGTGTCATTTCTAGGATAGTTCAAGGTGTCAGAATAATATCAACAATTCTTGGAATAAGAACAACAATTTAATATAAATCAACAAATATATATGAATTCAATTACTAACAATGTATCCAACTGGATAAGCAATTTATACTGAGCAGTCACTAAGGACCATTGAACTTCTACTAGAGTTACCAATATTAAACTGATAACCCAAAAATATCAAGTACTATAGATGATCAGTCTACAATACTTTACGTTATGCATAACACCACAATAACATTTATTCATGTGTTGGGGTTTCCAACGACATACACTCCCCTTACCAAAAGGGTTATCCAACTCAGTTTTTCAGGATTTCCGCACCAATCAATTGGTTTGGACAGCTTTTATAAGCATGCATATAGTCTAGCCGAATCGAATGGCATCGACTCTTTCACAATATTCAAGAACAATACTAAGTTCAACATGAATAATAACTTTCACAAGGGTTTAAGCATATTAGCTCATTTGAACGAGAAAGTAATATAACTTGTATTCAAAGAGATAAGCTCACGGTATTCGTTGAATAAAGAATGCAACTATACTTACACAATAAGAGTAGGGTTCGGATACTTGCACAATATAAATTTGAGTAAGGTTAGAGAACTTTCCTTAAGCGTAGTTTATCCACTTTAAGAAATCAACACTTTCAAATCCTATTTATAGTGTATCATATGTTCAAGATGTTCATTAGCCAACACATATAGGTAAGTTCAACGTACACATAAACGTTTAACTTAGATATAACTTCATACACATCGCGTACCCTATATTTTCATAGCACAATTTTGTTTGTAAGTCATCATAATTACTATAAATCTTGATTGCTTTATTTCTTGAAAATATTCTTTGGACTTATCATTACAATGCAAACACAACCTTATCATCTAAGAATCACACACACACACACACACATATATATATATATATCAATAGGTTTTAGATCACTTTTAGCATCATAGGCATCATACAAGTTACTATCTAAAAGTCAGAATTCACTATCTGGGATTCTAGATGGCCTTGGTAATGCCGCTGGCTAAGCTTTAGATCGGCAAGCAATTTGCGTAGTCCTCGACCCATCCAAAACTTCGATTCATCAGCCTTGTGGTCTCTGTCCGGTCTTGAACACACAATCATACGTAATGTATTTTTACATGTTAAGGGTCCTTTCATGCTTATCAAGTAAATCTAGGTTCCCTCTTTATGATACATTTCTAATTTATACATTTCAACAAGTTAAGGCCATTCAAGGTCATGAACTCACAAAGTCTATCATGCTTGCTCTATAAACATTTAAGATAGTCACATAGTTCATATTAGGCATGCTTGTGAGTATTCATAATATATATGTGAAACTAATACCACTTTAGTTGAAGATAGGCTTCGTTTATGATTTTCTTGAAATATGACACACATGCATGGTATATATACGTTTATGGTACATGACTGAGTTTAAGAGTGTCACCAAACATGATCAGAAATGTCAGATTCTAGTCCTCAGAGTAGCTTGACAATATTCACATCCAATGCTTACTAGTAGGTTCAACATGTTTATGCTTGCTTATTAACCTCATAAACACCATCTAAAGGTTTATTCATGCACTTCTAGGTCATAATAACATCCTTCCAAATTCAGAATATAAATCATGTAGAAATCATATATGTTAGCTCATTAGGCTAAGCTTTTTCTTGAAAATATTTTTAACACAAAGCTTAATAAGTTTGATCATGCTCAAAGGAACTATGTACACTATAACATGCTCATCTAAGTGTAAAATCAGTTATGTATAGCTTACTAGGTTCACAATTTGCAAAACACGATCTCTAACATAGTTTATTTTAAAAACTTAAAGTCCAAATCTCCATTTAAACCATATGCCTTCATTACTCATGCAAGTCTATTGAAACATGTTCATATCGAGTTAATATACTTGTGCATACCCCTTACATATGTTTATATGCCAGCTTGAGTCATAACAACTAACTAATATTGATTAGATTATAAAATAGAAATGGCAACTAAAAGCGAGGATCTGCATACTGTGCCAACAAGCCTTAGTGTAAAATCCGTGCAACAAGGCCATAGTGTTCTGTTCAGTCTTGAAGCGATCTGCTTGACGAAAAGTTAATGAACCTCCAAAATTATTCACCAATTTGATTCCAAACAATCTTGTATCAGTTTAAACATGTTTATATGGTTATATAACAACTTTATAGCTAATACCCATCCTTATTAACATCCAATTCTATAAAATCAAGAATTTAAAATTTAAGACTTAAGACTCCATATTTTTCACAGAGAATTAAATTGAAGCAAGGAAGAGAGGTTATACCTCAGCAAAAGAATGGACCTGCTACTAGTTGAACTCCCAATGTCCTACATTACTTGAATGCTCTCAATCTCACACTTTGATAATTCTCAGCACTTGGAAAAATGGAAGAAGAGCTCATACTTATAGGAATACTCAATACTCAGACAATGACATTCTCCCCCAAATCAAACTCATGGATGAAAGGATTGCATGAAGGGTAATGAGGAGTTGGTAATTGGTTTGTGATTTGCATCATGACCACCACTCCCCCCCCCCCCCCATGATCATTGGCTAGCAAGCTTGGAAGAAAAATGAAGAACATAGGCCTTAGACTTTTTCTCTTACACGTGACTGAGGATTTGGAAGTGAATGGGACTCTCAATTTGGGACAATACAATATATCATAGCATTCTTGTATACCCCTACACATCCTCACTCTTATGTTATATTTTAATACACATCTCACTCGTATATTATAACCTAGTGTCACAATATGACTTAACATCTCAAGGTAGTAGATGTTATGCAACATACACATAATCCATGTACATTTTAGCACACTGGTACATTTATTAAAATACTAATTTACAATATGCTCATGGTATATTATTTTAATATATGCCCACATCATCACATAGATAATGTATTTATAACATATAGTTCAAATATGTTTACTCACATTGCCTCATACATATATAGTTTTATAAGACTTAATATATAGTCTTGTAAATGTCACAATTACACTATATAGTATAGTTGTATTATTGCTCACATGCTCATAATCAATTAATATAATATTATTATATTACATACTTACTTATTTATGTTAAATAAATAAATTATGCACTTCCTTAGTTAATTAACACCAATATTAATTAATCCAACCATCTATTAATGTATTTATAAATTTCCATAACCATTATTCTTTTTTATAATATATTGCAAACACTAATAATCACATTTTACAATTATTAAGTAATTTAGAAAAATTAATTTTCTCCAATTGACCATTTAGTGCAAAGCGCCAATTTGTCTTCATTGGGATGGCGCTTGTGTGCCATGCCCCTCACAAATTGCAAGACCGGTTTAGCTTCAAATTTCGTGTCAATTTAAATCGCTAAAATTGCTTTATATAACATGAATTACTAGCCACAAACGTGTTACTACGAGTCTACGAGCGTATTGATTACAATTATGAAATCGTCTTATCAACACGATTAATCTTCTTAATACTTGTTTTAGTCTACTTAATGGATTTCCTCTTTTGACATTATGCCACACAAGGCATTTCACAAATCCCATTGTCACTTCACACATCTTAATACTCATTGATCTAATACGAATAAATTGAATTAACCAACTCACAAAATAATAACACTTTTATTCACAGAAATTTTATTTCCATTAATATATTCATTTAATAATACCAGAAATTCTTGGGTATTACATCCTCCCCCCCCTATAAAAATTTCGTCCTGGAATTGCAACAAGGTTACACAAATAGATGGGGATAATCCCTCATCATCCTATCTTCTAACTTCCATGTTGCCTCCTTGACATCATGGTTATGCCAAAGCACTTTTATAGAGGGAATAACTTTATTCCTTAAGGTTTGCTCTTTCCTATCAAGAATTTGGACAAGAATTTCTTCGTGCGCTAAGTCCTTCTCCAGTTGAATAGGTTTGTAAGAAATCACGTATTTGTAGTCGGACTTGTACAGAAGAAACACAGATATGTGAAACACGTTATGGATGTGTTCCAACTCAGGTGGTAGTGCAACTTTGTATGCTAATTCGCCCACTCTCTTTAGTATCTCGAATGGTCCTATGAATCTTGGACTCAGTTTTCCCTTCTTGCGGAAACAGATCTTTCCCTTCCATGGTGATACCTTTAAGAATACGAAACTACCGACTTCAAAGTCTCGGTTTTGTTGATGCAAGTCTGTGTACTTCTTCTGGTAATCTTGAGCTGCTACAAGTCTGGCCCTTATCACTTTCACTACATCCGCGGTTTGTTTCACTAACTCTGGTTTGAGTATTCATCGTTCTCTGACTTCGTCCCAACATAATGGCGTTTTGCACTTCCTTCCGTAAAGATCTTCATATGGTGGCATACCGATACTCACATGGTCACTATTATTATACGTAAATTTGACTAAGGGTAGGTAGTCGTCCAAATTTCCCTTGAAGTCCATCACGCAAGTCCTAAGCATGTCCTCTAGTGTTTGTATTGTTCGTTCACTTTGTCTGTCTATCTTAGGATGATAAGCAGTACTTAACCGTAATTGTGTTCCCATCCTCTCTTGCAAGATTTTCCAAAATTTTGACGTGAAATGCGGGTCTCGGTCAGAAACAATTGACACCGACACTCTATGTCGTGAAATAATTTCTTTTACGTACAGACTCGCTAATTGATTTAAACTGTAGCAGATCTTAATAGGTAGAAAATGTGTTGTCTTCGTAAGTTGGTCTATGATAACCCAAATGGCATCCAAACCCTTCTGCGTGACTGGAAGTCCTACCACGAAATCTATCGTAATATGCTCCCATTTCCACTCTAGTATTTCCAACGATTGTAGTAAACCATTCGGACGCTGATGCTCTGCTTTTACGCATTGACACGTAAGACATCTACTAACGTACTTCGTAATTTCTTGTTTCAGATTTGGCCACCAAAAATGTTGCTTCAAGTCTCGGTACATCTTTGTGCCTCCTGGATGAACGGAATATATTGTATTGTGTGCCTCGTGCAAAATCTCCTCTCTTAACTCGGCCACTGCCGGTATCCACACTATCCCTTCAAATCGTAATACACCATCCTTATCTATTCGAAATTTTTCTTCCTCTTTTTCCATGATCCTTCTTTTGATTTTGTCACATTCTCCATCCTTCTCCTGGGCTTCCTTTACTCTATCCAACAATGTCGGACAAACTTCTATTACCAATAACTTCTCTTCAGTCCTCTCGAGTCCCTTCACTTCTATTTCCAATTTCTCCATATCTCTTATTAACTCCTCCCGAGTTGTCAGTTGAAATAATTTCTCCCTTCCTTTCCTGCTTAGAGCGTCGGCAACTACGTTTGCTTTCCCCGGGTGATAAAGAATCTCACAGTCATAATCCTTGATCAATTCTAACCACCTTCTCTGACGCATATTCAACTCCTTCTGTGTGAAGATATATTTTAGACTATTGTGGTCCGTGTATATCTCACGTTTCTCTCCGTACAAATAATGTCTTCATATCTTTAACGTAAAAACTACGGCCGCTAACTCTAGGTCATGAGTAGGGTATCATTTTTCGTAATCCTTCAATTTTCGTGACGCATACGCAATGACCTTGCCGTGTTGCATAAGCACACAACCAAGTCCTTGATGCGACACATCGCTGTACACCACAAATCCTCCTGTATCATCTGGTAATGATAATACAGGCGCCTCGCTTAATCTCTTCTTCAACTCTTGAAAACTCTCTTCGCATTTGTCGGTCCATACAAATTTCACCGTCTTCCTCGTCAAATTAGTTAACGGGGTCGCTATCTTAGAAAAATCATGGATAAATATTCGATAGTACCCAGCTAACCCTAAGAAACTTCTCACCTCTGTCGGAGTTCTCGGTTGTTCCCAATTACTCACTGCTTCGACCTTTTTGAGGTCTACTAAGATTCCATTCTCATCCACCACGTGGCCTAAGAATTGAACCTTCTTCATCCAAAATTCGCACTTAGAAAATTTTGCATACATCTTCTCCTTTCGTAGTGCCTCCAAAACAATCTTCAGATGTTCGGTGTGTTCTTCGTCCGTCTTCGAGTAGATCAAAATATCGTTGATGAAAACTACTATGAATTTATCCAAGTATGGCTTGAAAACTCGGTTCATCAAGTCCATGAATGCTGCCGGAGCATTAGTCAAACCGAATGACATTACTAAAAACGCGTAATGTCCATAACGGGTTCGAAACATAGTCTTTGGTATGTCCTCATCCTGTACTTTCAGTTGATGATATCCCGTCCGTAGGTCGATCTTCGAGAAACATTTTGTTCCTTTCAGTTGATCAAATAAGTCGTCTATCCTCGGTAGCGGATATCTGTTCTTGATCGTTACTGTGTTCAATTCTCGATAATCGATACAGAGCCTCATCAATCCATCCTTTTTCTTAACAAATAACACTGATGCTCCCCAAGGAGACACACTCGATCGAATGTAACCTTTATCCAATAATTCTTGAAGTTGTATCATCAATTCCTTCATTTCTACTAGCGCCATACGATATGGAGCTTTCAAAATCGATGTCGTTCCCGATGCTAAATCTATTACGAATTCGATTTCTCTGTCTGGAGGAAGGCCAGGCAGATCGTTCGGAAACACATCCTGAAATTCACTCACTATGGGTATATCTTTAATCTCTACTCCCTTTTTTCGAGTATCCACAACATAAGCTAAATAACCTACACATCCTTTCTTTAACAATTTCTTGGCTTGCATCATCGTAACACAACACGATTGCTTAAGCGATGAGCTACAATAAAACACTATCTTAGACTTACTCGGAGTCTGAAGGTTCACACATTTGTTTTGACAGTGAATTACTACTACATGGTTATATAACCAATCCATCCCCAGTATTATGTTGAATTCTCCTAATCTATTAGGAATCAAGTCGACGCTCAGTTCATGTTCTCTAATGTTTGCGCGACAATTCCGATAGATGTATTCTACAGGGATTATTTCCTTATTCGCAACTTCTATGTTTAAAGGATCTTCTAATTGTTCTCGGGGTGTACTAAGTTTATTAGCAAATTCTTCAGATACAAACGAACGGGTGGCACCCGAATCAAATAATACATAAGCATTTATATTATTGATTGGGATTATACCTGACACCACGTCCTTTGCATCTATGGCGTCTTGGACAGTCATGTTAAAGGTTCGAACGATCGATCGGTTGGGTTGCGCAGGACCACTAATCATCAACTTATTTCCTCCTCCTTGGTTTCCGCCAGCTCCACCGCTTCCTTTCTTCAGGAAATCCTTTATCTGGTGCTCTGTTGATCCACAAGCAAAACATCCTCTGATCTTCTTTGGCTTTGGGCAATTTGGCAATATGTGCCCTCTTAGCGCAATTATAAAGTACTTTTTTCTCTTCCAAATTCTCCTTGATGACTTCTTCCACATTTGTTGCAAGCTTCGGTCCTCTTCTTGAAGTTTCCCTGATGACTTCCACCTTGGTTATTGTTTATGTTGTTGTTTTCCCATTTCCTTTTTCCGGAGTTACTTCCTCCGCTGCTGCTCCCCCCACGATGTTCACTACCAGCGTTCTTGTTCTTCTTTTCCTTATGATATAGACTTAAGGCCTCACTGCCACCTTCCGCAATGACTGCCTTCTCCAAAAACGTGGTAAATGAATCAATCTAGAAGACCGATACCTTATTATACAGCCACGACTTCAGCCCTTTCTCGAAGCATCTCGCCTTCCTCTCCTCATCAACAACTTGGTGCTCTGCAAATCGCGCTAGTTCATTGAACTTAGCTGCGTACTGCGCCACCGTCATATCACCTTGTTTTAACTCTAGGAATTTTACCTCCATCATACTCTTCATACTTTTCGGAAAATAGTTCTTGAAGAACAACGTAGTAAACCTCTCCCATGATATCGTACCTTCCTTCGCTCTCTGCTGATTAGTTTCCCACTAATAGTTCGCTTCGCCCCTCATCATATATGTGGCAAATACTATCTTCTGGTCTTCATCCACACAAGTTATAGTGAAGGCCCTCTCGATCTCCTTGATCCAGGTTTGCACAACTATCAGGTCAGTGGTTCCCGCGAACTCTGGGGGTCTTACACTCTTAAAATCTTTGAAGATTGTTACTGGGAAAGCTTGGGGAATGGGTGGTACAGGTTCGTTTCTTCCCCTCAGAGCTTCTCCCAATAAATCTACTAGTCTCTGTATCGGATCTACATGACCTCTCTCATCATTACCTGACTCTTCTGGGACAGTTATTCTACGTCTGGGTGGCATTTTCTGCATCATAAAATTTTTCACTTTATTATCTAATTATAATACTTAGACATTTCTTAATAGAAAGAACTACATGTTTATAACACCTTTCTGAAATAAGATCATTTATATTCATGTGCCAAATGGTTACATTACATGTTATTTTCTAGCATACTGCTATAAATGATAACACATATCCTCTACTATCACAAAAGGCGGGGACATACCAACTTACTACCCCTCTAACACTTTTCAGAAATTTGGGAGTTTACCACTATCTCACATCTTACACAAAGGATTGAGATTACTACAACATATTAAAACACATAATAAACTACTACACTACTGAGTGTTTCCCTCTAAACTCAATCTAACATTCCACTCTATACGGCGCTCTGATATTCCTTCTATGTGATGTGTACCACCATGTCCCGACTTATGGTATGCCTGGTCTATCCTTGCTCAGCTGGGTAGAGATTTACCCCATTGATCAATCTCTCCATGGTCGTGCGTAACGCATATCCCATCTTGTTCATCTTCCTCCTCTTACACCGCACCCCATCCTATAGATCATCTTCCCTATCATTGGCTTCCTTCCACTTCTCCTCGAAGTGAATCCTATCCATCACCTCTATCTCTAACTGAGTTCAAAGAGCCTCCTTCTCCTCCCTCTCACTCAAAACCTTCTGCTCTAATTCCTTTAGCTTTCTTGCCACTTCAACATTCCTCGCCACTATGGTGAGAGGGAAGAGTAGGAGGCTCTATGAACTCCATCTGGATCCCTGCTTCCTTAGGGTGAGCAATCTCTACCTCCATCTCCTGCATCACTAGTTGCCTCTGATGGTCCTCGTCCCTCAACCTCTGGAACGCGGACTCCATCTCCCTAGCCTCAGTTTGTAGCTCCTCCACTCTACACCCTAACTCCAATATCTACTCCTCAAATTCTCCTAACATCTAATCCTCAAAAATAGCCTCATCGGAGTCCATCATAGGCTCGGGCTCCTCCTCTAAAGGCTCTTCCTCCGGATCAGACTCCACCTCTTCCTCATAGTCATCATCAAAAGGGGCTGCTACTGAAATAGGCTCTGCTATCAAGGTTGTCTCATAGACTACGTGGATATCACGCGGCTCCTCCTCTACTACTCGGCTAAGTCCTCCATGTCAGTCATCCTACAATCACCAACATAAGACAACACAAAAAACAACTCCATTAGAATGTTAAACAAACATATGTTCATTGTATAGAATGAAGTTACATTTCATAACACACTAAGTCTCTCAAGGAAAACACTACATGAGTTTTATCTCCTTCCTAACCTCAAGGTTTTCTTAAGTTATAATCTAAGGACACTCGCTCCCAAGGTTTATAACTAGGACTTTGATACCAAACTGTGATGCCCCCAAATTCGGACCCCCACTTGGTCACTCAAATTTGGTTCATCACGTTCTCATGGTAACACCATAATAACTAAATAACATACATTCACAACGGAAAATCTAAATTAGAATAATATACAATGATTTATTATAATTATTCCCCCAAGTCCTGCAACCTACAGTACTTAATAGATTTCATAATTGTATCAAATAAAGACCTATTACATAATCCTACTTAAGTTTAAACATCGTTTGAAAATAGTCTTAACACAACAAGATAGTTTTAACATAAAAGGGATAAGCTAGTTGGTAGCCTTGCCCTTGCCCTTGTCTGTTCCAGAGACACCTCCCTGATCCTCCTTATTTAAAAGGTTTAAATAAGCAAGGATGAGCACAAATTGCCCAGCAAGTAATTTACAACAAGGGTGTATGATATAATATCATAAGGTTTGAAATATCAAAATGTCATTTCAAGGATAGTTCAAGGTATCAGAATAATATCAACAATTCTTGGAATAAGAACGACAATTCAATATAAATCAACAAATATATATATGAATTCAACGACTAACAATGTATCCAACTGGATAAACAATTTATATTGAGCAGTCACTAAGGACCATTGAACTTCCACTAGAGTTACCAAAATTGAACTGATAACCCAAAAATATCAAGTACTATAGATGATCAGTCTACAATACTTTACGTTATTCATAACACCGCAATAATATTTATTCATGTGTTGGGGTTTCCAACGACATACACTCCCCTTACCAAAAGGGTTATCCAACTCAATTTTTCAAGATTTCCGCACCAATCAATTGGTTTGGACAACTTTTATAAACATGCATATAGTCTAGCCGAATCGAATGACATCGACTCTTTCACAATATTCAAGAACAATACTAAGTTCAACATGAATAATAACTTTCACAAGGGTTTAAGCATATTTGCTCTTTTGAACGAAAAAGTAATATAACTTGTATTCAAAAAGATAAGCTTACGGTATTCGTTGAATAAAGAATGCAATTATACTTACACAATAAGAGTAGGGTTCATATACTTGCACAATTTAAATTTGAGTAAGGTTAGAGAACTTGCCTTAAGCGTAGTTTATCCACTTTAAGAAATCAACACTTTCGAATCCTATTTATAGCGTATCATATGTTCAAGATGTTATTAGCCAACACATATAGGTAAGTTCAACGTACACATAAACATTTAACTTAGATATAACTTAATACACATCGCTTACCCTTTATTTGCATAGCACAATTTAGTTTGTATGTCATCACAATTACTACAAAGTCTTGATTGCTTTATTTCATGACAATATTCTTTGGACTTATCATTACAATGCAAACACTAACTTATCATCTAAGAATCACACACACTCACACACACACACACACACATATATATATATATATCCATAGGTTTTAGATCACTTTAAGCATCATAGGCATCATACAAGTTACTGTCTAAAAGTCAGAATTCACTATCTGGGATTCGAGTCACGGCAAGTGCGCATGCATGGCTAAGCTTAAGACCGCCAGAGAGTTGCAAGGCCATAGTTCTTTGACCAAGACCAAAACTTCGATTCTTTGTCTTATGGTCTCTATTCGGTCTTCAACACATAATCATACATCATGTATTTTGACATGTTAAGGGTCCTTTCATGCTTATCAGGTAAATCTAGGTTCCCTCTTTATGATACATTTCTAATTTAAACATTTCAACAAGTTAAGGCCATTCAAGGTCATGAACTCACAAAGTCTATCATGCTTGCTGTCTAAACATTTAAGAGAGTCACAAAGTTCATATTAGGCATGCTTGTGAGTATTCATAATGTATATGTGAAACTAATATCGCTTTAGTTGAAGATAGGCTTCGTTCATGATTTTCTTGAAATATGACACACATGCATGGTATATATACGTTTATGCTACATGAGTGAGTTTAAGAGTGTCATAAAACATGATCACAAATGTTAGATTCTAGTCCTCATAGTAGCTTGACAATATTCACATTCAATGCTTACTAGTAGGTTCAACATGTTCATGCTTACTTATTAACCTCATAAACACCATCTAAAGGTTTATTCATGCACTTCTAGGTCATACTAACATGCTTCCAAAGTCAGAATATAAATCATGTAGAAATCATACATGTTAGCTAATTAGGCTAAGCTTTTTCTTTAAAATATTTCTAACAGAAAGCTTAATAAGTTTGATCATGCTCAAAGGAACTACTTACACTATAACATGTTCATCTAAGTGTAAAATAAGTCATGTATAGCTTACTAGGTTCACAATTTGCAGAACACGATCTCTAATATAGTTTGTTTTCAAAACATAAAGTCCAAATCTCCATTTAAACCATATGCCTTCGTTACTCATGCAAGTCTATTGAAACATGTTCTTATCGAGTTAATATACTTGTACATACCCCATACATATGTTTCTATGCTAGCTTGATTCATAACAACTAACTAATATTGATCAGATTATAAAACAAAAACGGCAACTAAAAAATAAGGATAAAAGCGGCAAGCTCCTCATGCTTAGTGTAAATCACGTTGCATAATTTCTAGTGTACAGATCAGTCTTGACGATCTACTTAGTGAGAAAAGATGGCCCAACCTCCAAAATTATTCACCAATTCGATTCCAAACAATATTGTATCAGTTTAAACATGTTTATATGGTTATATAACAACTTTATAGCCAATACCCACCCTTATTAACATCCAAATCCATAAAATAAAGAATTTGAAATTTAAGACTCAAGACTCCATATTTTTCACAGAGAATGAAATTGAAGAAAGGAAGATAGGTTATACCTCTGCAAAAGAATGGACCTGCTACTAGTTGAACTCCCAATGTCCTAGAATACTTGAATGCTCTCAATCTCACACCTTGATAAATCTCAGCACTTGGAAAAATGGAAGGAGAGCTCATACTTATAGGAATACTCAATACTCAGATAATGACATTCTCCCCCAAATCAAACTCATGTATGAAAGGATTGCATGAAGGGGAACGAGGAGTTGGTAATTGGTTGGTTAATTGCATCATGACCACCACTCCGCCCATGACCATTGGCTAGCAAGCTTGGAAGAAAAATGAAGAACATAAGCCTTAGCCTTTTGCTCTTACACATGACTAAGGATTTGGAAGTGAATGGGACTCTCAATTTTGGACAATCCAATATATCTTAGCATTCTTGTATACCCCTATAGATCCTCACTCTTATGTTATATTTTAATACACATCTCAGCCATATATTATAACCTAGTGTCACAATATGACTTAACATCTCAAGGTAGTAGATGTTATGCAACATACATATAATCCATGAACATTTTATCACACTAGTACATTTATTAAAATACTAATTAACAATATGCTCATGGTATATTATTTTAATATATGCCCACATACATATATCGTCACATAGATAATATATTTATAACATATTGTTCCAATATATTTACTCACATTGTCTCATACAATATAGTTTTAAAAGACTTAATATATAGTCCTGTAAATATCATACTACACTATATAGTATAGTTGTATTATTGCTCACATGCACATAACTATTAATATAATATTATTATATTACTAACTTACTTATTTATGTTAAATAAATAAATTATTCACTTCCTTAATTAATTAACACCAATATTAATTAATCCAACCATCGGTTAATGTATTTATGGATTTCCATAATCATTATTCATTTTTATAATATATTGCAAACACTAATAATCACATTTTACCATTATCAAGTAATTTAGAAAAATTAATTTTCTCCAATCCCACCCTTTGGCGTTGATTAAGCTTAGCTTATCTTTGCTTGAATGGCCTTGTAATGCGCCATGCCTGACAACGATGCAAAATGGTTTAGCTTCGACCGAGTGTCAATTTAAATCACTAAACCCGTTTTATATAACATGAATTACTAGCCACAAATGTGTTACTACGAGTCTACGAGCGTATTGATTACAATTATGAAATCGTCTTATCAACACGATTAATCTTCTTAATACTCATTTTAATCTACTTAATGGATTTCCTCTTTTCAAATTATGCCACACAAGGCATTTCACAAATCCCATTGTCACTTCACACATCTTAATACTCATTGATCTAATATGAATCAATTGAATTAACCAACTCACAAAATAATAACACTTTTATTCACATAAATTTTATTTCCATTAATATATTCATTTAATAATACGCGGAAATTATCGTGTATTACATAATGGGCCAAAGCTACCTAATGTCTAACAGAGGCCTGTTAAAAGAGATAACGAGAATATACATCAGAAGAAGACAATGGTGTCAATATCTACGTCAGCAATCCTTTCCACCTGATGTAACTCCTCTTGAGTCATTGGATCTCTATCCCCAGGGATGTCAGGCCTATACAATGGAGGATTTGCACCGGTAAAACCATATGGGTCATCTGAGGTGCCAGCGCCAGAGTTGGAAGGATCAAAAGTATCTGCCTCTGAAGGATCTCGGCCCAAATGTCGGATAAAGAAATGTGCCCGGTCCAACTATCGGGTCAAACTGTCAATCTTTATCAAATGAGTCGGATCTCGGACACAGGCTAGCCAATTCGACATCATTACGGTTCCTGGAACCATATCCCCGATGAACTGAGTGGCGCAGGTCTGGGCTCCAATGGTACGAGAGAACCACCAATGATGGAACATCTTCTGAGTGCAGGGACCCTTTGACAGTGCAAAATCGTCAACACCCAACAATGGGATATCAATGATGGGTGACTGCAAAATAGGCCAGTAACGCCTAGCAGGAGGCAAGATCGGTATACGAATCTCTCATGTGGTGCTCCTGATAGCACGCTCTCCTAAGTAGAGCTCCCATCCTCCATCTGTGAAGAGAGGAATCCTACAAGTGGAAATCACATGCTCAACTCCAGTCGGGTACCTATCCTAAAATCCAATGCTCAAGTCCTCCCCAGAGTAGGGAACCCACGTGATGACATCCGATGTCAACAACTCCAACTGTAAACGACAATGATTAAAGCCCTCCGCAACAGGGACCTCTGCCAGTATGGAATGATGCCATCTCCGTCCTCATAGATAGGTATCTAAGCCTAACCCACTCACATGACGCAAACATGGGAGCCTCTCATAGGCCCAAAATTGCCAACACAAAGACAAACATCTGCTGTCAGTCAACGCTCTTAACCTATACATGAGAAAAGACATGAGAAATACTCAACAGCAGAAACGAGTAGAATCCTAACCAAGCCTCGGTAAAGCCCTGCGAGCGCTGCGCATTCCCTTGAGGAAGTAGGCAAAGGTGTAGGAACCCCAATCATAATCTCCTATACGGTCCACGTGTCGAGTAGCGTTGATCAAAGCGAAGGACACCGTGGAAGAGTTATCTGCTATGAAGCATCCCCTAATGATCATCAGGAACAATCGCCGAAGAATGCAATCCCTGACTCTCACATCATCGGGTATGGGCTCACTAAACAGCCCTCTCATAGCATCTACGCTCAAAGGACCTGCATGTACAGTCCTGCCCTTGAGCGCACTGTCTGGAACTCCTAGCCAAGATCTGATGTCAGTAGAGGTGATATCCGCCGTACAAGGCACTAGTATCCCTCCAAACTCCATACCTGTGATAAACCGCCAATCCATCGGTGTCATCATCATGTCATAATCCATCGAATGGAGTGATTGAGTCTGGTGAAACCAACGCTCAGACAATGCCATGGGGTAACCCCAGGGACAACGGCGGGAAAGAATGGAAAGGAACGTCCCGAATCCCTAGCCATGTACAATCGCTCTATAGTCATCATGCAAAGCCTGATACATAGAGTGGATGTTGAACCAGTTCCCTCAAGGCTGTGTAAAGCCGGGAACCTACACCAAATGCAGATCAACATCAGAATCCTTTACTCTTCATAAATAGGAAAGAAGGAAGATTAAGATCTAACTATATACCTCATTTGCGTGTAGGTAAACTGAAGGTTGTCGACTCAAATCACCTAGAAGGTCTTAGTTCACCACTTTAATGCTTGGCAAATTCCTATAAGGAATAGACGCAGCAGGAGCAGGAGCAGGAACCTCAACTGGTACATCTTTCTCCTTGTCCTCGACGTCCGACATATCAACTTGGACTAGATGTATCACCGCCTCCACCAAACGATGAGTCTGTCTAATAGAACGGGGTCTAGGCACTTCAGAAGCCCTCCTCCGTACACCAGAAGTGGTCCTATAGGAACTACTCGGATGATCCAGATCCATATATCTGGACAATAAGTCTCCAAATCACCTCAGAAAGGTCGTGGTAAATTCTTATATGGAGCTTTTCAAAATGCTTTTTTATAACTACATGCATGTATGCATTATTTTAACATACATCTACAGTAGAGTTAAAAATGCATGACTAACCAATTCCTATATTTTGGAAAATTTTGTCGTAGTCCCCTTTGTAAATATGACTATTGATATGCACATAGGCATGACTAGGTGGCCATTCAGTAGCACACCTACCCACAGTTGTATACATCCTACATGCATTAATATATCATAGTAAAAAATCCATAAGTGTAGTCTAATTACCAAGATTATTTTGCTTTTCTACCTTTACTCATTTATCCTCAAATAGGATAAGAAATGATGGTAAAAGGTGCTAATTTGACTGTTTCAAAAGTCAAATTTTTTCACATCATTATGTTCAGCATGGTTTAATACTAACATTTACTATGTTGAATATTTTTTATAAAGTCATATCAGCATGCATATGCACTACTATGTATCTAAATACATTTCATGCGATAAGTCATTTTCCAACGGATAGAAACTGGAAAAGAATACATGCATACGTTACCAGGACTGTGTAGAACACTTGTGCGATAGAAGAATTTGCAGAAAGTCGCCCGAACTCAGCAGATCTGCAGAAGAGCTCTCGGATTTCCTTCGCGGCGTCACTTGAAAATGATTTATGAAAGCAACCTGCAGGCATTTAATACCCACGGTTGGCCGCAGGTGCACTTGCGATTGCCACAGGTGTACCTGTGGCACCCTTACATGGGTCCTAGCCCTCTAGCTCCGTCTAGTTCGAGTTGCAAAGGAGGTCTCATAAGCTGAAAAGGCCAAATCAAGAATAAAAACGCTACGCGATTGAGCAAAATAGCCTAGAATCCTGGTTTTCACAAGTCAAATTATGGTTTATCATGTTACACATTGGTATTCGCCTAAATACAAGGTACACTATACCGATGAGCTCAGCTTTTGCAATCATACTCGGTAATGCCTCAAACAGGTCCGATGCAGCCAAATACATGGTCGTAACCATAAACACTGTCCCCGGCGGGCGTCACAACACTGATATCATCGATACAGTGTCCCCAGCGGGGGTCACAACACCAATATCATTGATATAGTATCCCCGGCAGGGGTCACAACGCCGATATCATTGATAAAGTACCCCCGACAGGGGTCACAACGTAAATTTCATTCATCCACGTATCCCCGGTGGGGGTTACAACGCATTCTTCATCCATGAATGAATCCCTGGCGGTGGTTACAATGCAATTCAACCATTAATATATGCATCAGTGAAGGTCAAGAAGCCTTGAAAATTTACCCAACAAGGATTCAACCATTGATACACACATCAATGAAGGTCAAGCAGCCTTGACAAATCACCTAATAGGGATCTATCCGGCGATACACACATCAGTGAAGGTCAGGCAGCCTTGATAATACATACTGTTGGTAGTAACTCCAACAGGACCGTGGTATATGCTAGTGACACAAACCAGAGCAGACCATCCTCATCGGAGAGGACCTATGATGGAATATGTTATACACATCCTCAAATAGATAAAGCTTTTTCTCCACAGATCTCTTCACAGTAAAGTATGTATCAAGGATTCAGGACTTTGGTGATAACCCCAATGTCAACGTCCTAGAAGACTTGGATCGCATGTCCAAGACATCACTGATTGTCATGCTTGGAAGGATTAATAGGGAACCAACAATCATCCCATCATGTTGGAAAATAATCCAATAAAACACATGCATCATGCATTTACATCATGTTGCTGCAAATGGCATCATATTTATCTTGTTGCATTTCAAGTGTCTAGGATTCTTTATCCTATCTATTCCTTGCATTGCTTGAATATGATAAAGAGGGGCATCTGTAGACAATTGAAATTTTCTGCACACTTGCTACTAACATTGCAAGAGGGTAGATTCGTCTTTCAGAGATAACCCTCGAAGATAGCTCATATCCATTCTAGATAGCACCGGAAGTTCAGTCTCAACCCCGGAACACACACTGGGATTATTAGTTCCAAACTCAAAGACAACTTCGAGTTTTATCCTTGAAGATAACCCCAAGGAATGTCGTTGCAGTTTCAGCGATAACCCCAGAAATGCTTGTTTCAAATGCATGCATTCAACTTCAATCTCGGAACTCCCGCTGAGGCTCTCATTCCAAATACTCGAAGATAACACCGGGAAGACAAACACACTTGAAGATGACCCTGAGGAATTTAAACACTTGCTGGAGTCCAATCTCAGAGATAACCCTGAGCAACGTCTGTTTTATCAGCCCGAACAGGAAATAACCCTAGCGAGGGGCAAAATCATCATCTTTCCACCTCAACCCCACATTGCACCGTCTCAACATTTTAAACATACATTTCTACACAACAATGTCCCACAAGAGCCAAGGAGTTAGAATCCTGAGTGACTATTACGCATGGCAGCACACCGGATAGAATTTAAAGCTTGAAGACCATGGGCATGGTCCCCTCTTCCTGACTTCGTACAACCTCTAACCCCATGTCATTGCATAACTCTCGACAAAAGCGGTCCAGAGAAGGTCTTGTACACCTTGTTTGGATGCTCAGATTGAAGTTCTGCAAGTTCAAGTGGACATCACAGTGCAAGAGTGCACACACTTCAAGACGGTGAGACCCGCCGAGCCCGAGGCACCCCAGGTAGCCGCAGGTGCATCTGCGGCTACCGCAAGTACACCTGCGACCACCGACTCTATAAATATAGAGCTTGGGTTGGCCATTTTCAAAAGAGGAAAAGGCGAGGAAACCCTGTAAAATTTTCTCTATATACACCCCATATTGAGTGCTTTCTCATTTTAAACACCTGTTAGCTCGCATATAGCTATATTTTTATCGACGGGAGCTGAGTGTTTATCTAATTAGAATCATAGAAGTCTTCTTTGGAAGCCCAATGTAAGTCTTCTTACATTCTATAAAACCTTTTTCTTCATCTTTACACAAACTATTCTTCACATTGAGAGTTGTGTTGTGTGTATATACTGCACTTGATCAATCCGTGGTTTTCATTTACATACATATATATATTATATATGTATATATTTATATATGGACTAATATTATCGAGTTATGCCTCGATTGAGCCTAGACTTATGTCTGGAGTGTTTACTTGCTTTATATATATATATATATATGAACTGTTGTCGAACTCTGTTCGATGACCTTGGATTTTACATCCGGTGCGTTTACAGCTTATATATATATATATATATATATATATTTACATTTACATACCTTGAAGTTTACTTACATGGCCTTTTCTTGCTTTATTTACATTTAGTCCGCTTGAAGTTTACTTAAATGGCGGTTGATAAATCTTCTTGCTTTATTTACATTTAGTCCTGCCTAGAATTTACTTTATGGTGGTTGATCGCATTTATTACTTTATTTACATTTATGATCCCCCATAGAGGTGTTTCGTGGTGGTTGATCATGTCTATATATATATTTACAGCTTTTATATATATAACTGCTTACTGGTTTTCATATAAACTACGGCATCATGTGAGCCTAAGAATTATGTGATCACAGATTCAGTCTACTAAATCCAGATTCGGTTCCCGTGATGGACATTTTCAGCTGTAGGCAGCTTGTAAATTATTCAGGGTGTTTGAATTTCCTTAGATGGTTGTCATGCCCATGAGGAGTTCGACACTGCTATATACTATTTTCTCGAAGATGCTTCGCATCTCGAAAATAAAAGCAAACAAGCCGAACATTTAATAATAAAATGGAAGTATGAAAAGGTCTCAATTACTATTGAGCACATGGTTTGAAATACCTCTTTTACAAAACTTCACTGTTATATCATGTTTAAAACTGAATTTTTCATTCAAATTCAAACTCTTTGTATATAGGTGCGAATGAGGCCTTGCACTCCTTCCAAATAAATTTCGCATTGATCCACACACACACACACATTCATATAACAGTTTCTTGAAAAGTGGTGGTCACCGTGGTAACAATGATGTTGGGGGGTGCCTAACACCTTCCCTCTGCATAATAAAGCCCCCGAACCCAAATAAATCTCGGTTTCACAGACCTGTTTAGCAGTGTCACATCACTGGGTCAATGTGCAAACCTTTTCTCGGTTGCGTTAGTGTAACGATTAAAACACCAATTGGTGACTCTTACAGTCAAATCGTCGACATTATACATGTCGGACCTTTTTCACTTGTTTTTTCAAATAAATATCACATAACATGAGAACACCAAAGAACAAGAAACGAAAAGGGACAAATAAAAATCCTGACGTCGACATGCCCCTCACCAGGATTATCTCTGGCTCTGGGTTGATTTACTAGTCGTTGCTCAGGGTTATCTCTAAGATTGGGCTGCTGTAGGTGTTGAATGTCCTTAGGGTTGTCTCTTAGGTGTGCCTAACCTCTCGGGGTTATCTCCGGGGTTGGAATTGTGTGTCTCGGGGTTATCTCAGAGGTTAAAATTGACTCATGGGGGTTGGAATGAATTTTTCTAGGGTTATCTTCGAGACTGGAATTGAGTATCTCGGGGTTGTCTCCGAGATGGAAAATTTAGTATCCTAGGGTTATCTTCGGGATTTAGCTGATTTGACTTCCAAGGTTATCTTTGGCAGATAATTTTCCCCACCTGTAAAGTTAGTAATAGGAATGCAAAATTTTGAGTGTCTACATGATGTACCAAGTAGCACAATAAAATCATGTGCAACATTTTAATATAGAAATAATTAATTAACTATGCATCTCCAAAATTCGTAAAGGAATTAAATGTTAGAAAAATAGACATTTAATATGGGATAATATTATAATACTAAGGTTTGTGTACTAATATATCTATGGAGAATACCTGGTTAATAATACCTAACTGGATTATTTTATCTATATTAAATATTAAATTATCTAAACCTAATGTAGATGAATTATATGATATGGGTATATATATAATCCCTAACTTTTCATTTTGTAGTAACATTTATACATTAAAATCATATGGGGGAAACCAAAAGGGGATTAAATTAACTATAATTGAAACCAAATACTGTGAATTAAAATGCTTGTTCCAATTCAGTTGCCAAACAGTAACCTATATCTCCTTTGCGTGAACTGCTGAGCTTGAATAGTGGATAGCTAGGGGAGGAGATGATGGCTATGAAAATGGCTGAGAATGAGTGGTTGAACAACTCTTCTATAACCATTGTCTTCTTCTTCTACCCCATGGATTCCAACCTTAGTGTAAAATCATTAATAAGTCAACCATTGTTCTATAAAAGGCAGCTTCATTTCCATTTCCCGTTGCTGAAAATGGTCTGTTGAATTCCAAGAATTGAGAGTGTGAGTTGCTTGTTAATTAAGAAAGAATCTAGGATTTGCAAAAAGAAGGGACTTAGCTAACTAAGCTTCATAGAAGGTAAAATTCTTGGTTTAAATTCTTAATTCCAAACTTAGCAAATTATAGAAATTCTCACAAATTCTTATGAATATGGTTTGGAAATGTGCTATCAAAGTGTTTATGGAGTTTATATGTATATAAGGAACCTTAGAGAATAGGTCTGAGCATGTTAAAATGGAAGAATACCGATAATTGTTGGATCTCTTTCGAAGAAGAGACTGGTATGAACTTACCAAGGTAGGGCGCAGATCGCTCTCCTTCGATTCAACACTGGCAAATGTTGCGTCAAATGCATCGATTCGATTTTGACTTCTATTTTCAAATTTGGGGAAGACTAACATGATGTTATGAATTGAGCATGTATACAGATAAGTTTAACATGTGGGTTTAGGTTCCTTGATACAACATGAATACTTCAAATTGTATTAGTGTACATGTACTAAAAGATATTATAATTTTGAAAATAGACTTTCACTAAACTTATGATACCTCAGTTCTGATTTTCGTAAGCATATGGTTTAGCTATGCATGAAATGTGATTCAAAGTAAGACGCATGTATTAAAATATACTTTGGTTGGGAGAAAATAATTTTAAAATCAAACTTGGATATATTGTAAACTAATAATATGAACATGATATTGTGTATGTTCTGAACTTAAAGCATGAATAACTAAAGCCCCTATGTGATCACACATGACTCATATGTATGACCATGTTGGTTAGACACAATGAAAATTAATCAAGCATGAGTTAGAGATGTTTTAAAGCAATAAAAGATGGTAGTCATCTGTATATGATGAAAACCTTAATAAGCATGCATACTAACTGATTTCATGGCTATCTCAAATGTTTACATGGTGAGCATAGTAGTCCTTGTGATTTATTATCTCAATTGGCCTTAACTTATTTGAAATCTCAAAATAGAACCATACATTTCAAAGATGAACATAAGATAACCTTCAGAGTATGCAAGAATCTTTAATAAAGAATGGGAAAAAACTAGGAAGTGCAAAGCTCATCTCTGGTCAGGCTAGAGGACAGCGCAGCTGCGCCGTCCCTAAGCCTAACTAGGGTGCAACTGTGCCCTCTTGCAATCTGGTATGGTGACTTATTTATAAACTATAATTTTTAACTTGCATGTTATATTACTTTCAGTATAATTACATTATGTTAAAAGAGTCATGGTACATGATAACTATATGAAACCTAGAATCTAAGGTTTTACAAACTTTCATATTTCTTTTATTCAAGATGGTTATATAGATACATGGTGTAATAGCATTTAAGTTTATTTTCCATTTATGTTGCTAAAATGATAATGAATGTGTATCATTGACTTATGTGATCAAACATGTATGAGATAAATTATGTTTGAGCTTGTGTAACTAATAAATATACCTATATGCGTAACTATGTTATAATAGGATTTCAAAGTGTGATAAGCCATAAGTTGGTAAATGAGGCTTGAGGCAAGTCTCCTAACTTACACGACCTTGAATTGTGCAAGTTCTTTAGCTTCATTTGATCTTCGTATTTAATGCAAGTCCCTAAACTCTTTACACTATATATGTTGCATATTTATTTCCAATAAATATCTATCACTATTCAGAAATCATTAGTATATCTTGATGATTGATGCAACCATTGAACTTATCATTCTTAAATGCATTATAAAAGTTGTCTAAGCCTTTGATTTGGATAAAATATTATCATATGTTAGGAAGCTATCCAAACCAAATTGACTTGGTGCTGATTCTTATATCTGCTGAGATGAACAACCCTCATTGAAGGGGAAATTATATAACTATCGAGGAACCGACGTGCGCATATACGAGCATGTTTAAATGTTATGCATAACGTAGGGTACTTAGGTTGATCACCTATTGTACTCATTTTTATTGAATTTTCAGTATAATACTGTTAATTCTAGTAGAAGTTTATATTCCTTAGTGACTGTTCAATGTTCATTATTCCCTAACCTTGACATGATGTATTTTTGAATCTTATTGATATCTTTCAGTCCATAGCGACCTTTATTGAGAATTGATGATAATTCCTGAACTATTATTCATTGTCATACCTTTGGGACTTGAACTTTATAACTATTCACCCTTATTACGATATTACTTGTTCGGCAAATTTGTTGTTCATCCTTACTTTCCTTAAAACTTTTAGTTAAGGTAGAACGTGATGAACCCTCAGGCAAGGACAAGGGTAAAGAGAACGCTTCAGAATACCTTTTTTATTAGTACTAGGAATTCATTATTTTATGTTATACGAAGACTTATTTACTATGATGTAATAAATAATGTTTAAATTAAGTTGTAATGTTGTAGTAACGGTTACGAGACCATGGGACAAGAATATTTATGTTATCACAATATAAATTATTCTATTTTTCGTTGTGTGAGATTTTAATTTATTAACGTGACGAACCAAATTCGATATATGAGTGTCTGAATTTGGGGGCATCAAAGAATTAAGATATTTTATATGGAATTTGCTGCATAATTCCTTCATCATCTGGTTGTTTAGATTCTTGGCATTGTCCGATACGATCACCTTCGGTTGTCCATATCGACAGATGATATTATTTATGATGAAACCAATGTTTACCTGTTTGGTGACTTTGGGAAAAGAGGCCACTTCTACCCATTTAGTGAAGTAATCAATCACGGTAAAGATGAATCGATAACTATTGCTGGCTTTGGGTTCTATTAGCCCAATCACGTCCATTCCCCACATTAAAAAGGGCCACAGTGAGCTCATACAATGCAATTCATTTGGAGGAGCGTGGATGACATTTCCATGGACTTGGCATTGATAGCATCTCCTGACGTGATTGTCATAGTTAGCTTTGAGAGAAATCCAATAATGCCCCGTTCCTAATATTTTTTTGGAAAGTAAAGGACCGCTCATGTGTGGACCACATACTTCACCATAGACTTCATCCACGAGTCTTTGAGTTTGATCTTTATCTAGGCATCTTAGAAGACCTATCCCAGCTTCCCTTTTGTAAAGTGTGTCTCCGCTCAAATAGAATTTCAGGGCCATTTTATGGATTCGCTTTCTTTCAACTTGTCTTGCCCCAACGAGCATAAACCCATCTCAAAGATATTCTTTAATATCTTGATACCAAGGCTATTTGATGGGAGGTAATTCATCTGATACTTCTCGAATGTAATTTCCATAGGCTGGTGCCTTTTGGCTTATAAATTTGATATCTGGAATGCCTCCCTTTTCAGATATGTTGATTAAGGAAGCCAGGGTTGCTAGCGCATCTATGAAATCATTCCGGTTTCGAGGGATGTGAATTGTAATAACCTAATATTTTCTATATAATTAAATCAAAAATTTTGCATATAATTTTAATTATTATTTTAAAGGTGGAAATATGTATAAGGTAAAATATATGTATATATGTGATAAATAAAATTTATTTATTACATGAATAATTACAAATAATTTTTTTTAGAATTATTGACCATTATAAATTATATTTTTATAATTAATTTTGTAGTAAAATATTTTTATTATTTATTTTCCATGAAAATATAATTATATATTATTTAAATAATATATGAAATGATTATTCAATTATTATAATTATTATTTTATTATATAAATTTATTAAGATTAGTTAAGTTAATTATTTTAACTTAATTAATAATGTTATATATGCAAGATAAATTAGATATGGAATCCAAACCCTAATTCTGGATTTTGAACAAGGAATGAGATTAATTATATTATATTAATTATATTTCAGTGCTATAAATATGTACTGTATGTATAGACTGTTAATGGTTGGTCAATTATGTTGCATCATGACCAAACACTAGCATTAATTTGTTTAACCCTATTTTGAAACTCAAATGAGAGATTCAAGAATGTGTAGTGATTGTGTTATATGATTTATGTGGCGTATTATAGAATTTAATATTAATTAGAGAAACCCTAATTTGAAAGTCGATTTACGACTTTAGGAATTTGTTAAGTCGTTATGTAGTCGTGATACTGTGATAATGTGTCTAATGACAGGTATTATACATTTTATAATAATTAGGAAAAACCTAAATTTTAAATTTCGAACCCTAACTTCAAAATTAGAAAGCCTAATTTGCTAATTGTAAACCCTAATCGCCAATTAAGCAATCTTAATGCTAATTAATAAATCTTTAATCTAATTTCCAAGATATTTGTGATTAGGAAACCTAATCTAATTAGGGAACCCTAATTTATATATTTAGAAACTTTAAATTTCATTTTTTTTTGCTCTAATTAGAAATCCTACAAAATTATTGTTCCAACCCTTAGGGTTAAACTCTAAGGGTCAAACCCTAAGGGTTTGCCAAGTTACTAGATTGCCATTAAATCACAAGCCAAGAGACCAAAATGCCCCTCTTGCATTATTTGTAGCTAACTTGTAAATTTGGCCAACACTTTAGTTGGTAACCAACTTTTAACTTGCCATGTTCTGAAAACCTACACATATCAGCCATATATCACAAACATATACATTGCATCCCAATATATATATATATATATATATATATATAGATTATGAGAGAGAAAGTTCATAAAATTGGTTCATTTGTGTTCTAACACTCAACCTACTCTCTCTCTCACACCAAACCTCCGAAATTACCAAGTGTTTCAGTCACTAGTTGAACCTCTCAAACATCAAAATCAGTATAATAGAGCAAGGATCCAAGATTTAGCAAGAGAGGTATAAACCCTAAGTCCTCTTTTGATCTTGTATGCTTAAACCAAAGTGTTGTTTATGTGTTTATATAAGTGTTAGAAAATGTTTTAAGATTATCTATGATGATCCATGAACACTAAAAATGGTCTGACAAGCTAATGTTAGGAGCCATAGATTTTTCCATGTTTTTGATTGTTGTTGTTTTATGTTTTAAACTTGTAGTCTGACATGAGGACTATGATCTGGAAGTGGAATCATGGCTATTCCATGTCTAGATTTCATGTTATTGTTGGTCAAACCTAGTTGACTGAGTATGACCGAGCGATTTCTGGGTAACCCAGAAATCCTTAGGCAGCGTCTGACAATGTTTTTCCAAGCCAAGATCTATCAGGTGTTAGTAGCTTTGTTGATGTTATTGCAACCAGTTTGTAGCGTGCTATATGGACTTTAGATCTATACCTTTTGATCTCTTAAACAATCAACATGATCGATGTAGTGGATGGTCAAAGTAGACCACCCGGTCACATTTTCTATTTTCTGGAATTTCCAGAAAACGTATGAACTATGTTTCTGATAGGGTTTGAGCGAATAATAACTTGTGATTGTGCTATATTTGGACTAATATGTTGTTATATATATGTTCTATGACATGCGAACTACACATTTGTACCATAAGAACACTTAACTAATGACCAGAACACTTGATTAAGTGATCTTGAAAGTTGCACCATGACACTGCCTGGGTTTCTGGGTTACCCAGAAAACCCAGGAACTGCCTGACAAGAAATTTGAGAGCCCAGATCTCTTTGTTATGATGTTGTTTGACCGAGATGAGGATTGATAACTGCAGTACTACATACCTACTATAAGATCAATGCTTGAGTTAGCCCAGAACATGTTTAGTCAGAGATTTACAAGTGGTCAATCATGAACCATTGAACACTGACTGTCAGTGTTCTTGAGCCCCAAGAACACCAACAGCGACACTTAGTGTCACTATAGGCTATAGAGACGGTTTTTAATAATTTTATTTTCCTAATTTCCAGAAAATGCTTAAAAATAGTAAATAATTTCTAAAACTTATAAAAATAGTTTTAAAAATTATTTTCAGTTATGAAAAATAACTTTTGATAATTTCAGATATTTTTCATTAATAATTATATTTATTTGAATATTAATGATATTTAATTTATTTAATTAGTATATTAAATAAATTAGAGAAAATGATTTTAATATTATAAAATCATTTTAAATGAAAATAAATTGTTTAAAAAAATTTAAGTTATAAAATATAACTTTTAATATTTAATGGTAAATTTCATTAATAAATTAATATTAATGATATTAGATTTATTTATTAATTATATTAAATAAATAGTTTAAAAATGATTTTATTGATTTAAAAACATTTAAAAAGGGTATAAATGAATTAAAATTATTTTAAGTTGTAATTAATGACTTTTAATATTTTGATAAATAATGTATTAATATTTAAGTATTAATGGTAATTATTTAAAATTATTTTCATTATTTTAAAAATTATTTAAGGGTAATATTAATAGTTTAAAAATATTTTAAGTTAATATAAATAACTTTATTATTTTGACAATGGTTTCATTAATAGTTTAATATTAATTAAATATTAATGATAATTGAATTATTTAATATTTAAATCATTTAATAATGATTCCGATGTTTGAAAAACTATGATAAATTATATTAATTGTTTAAAATTATTATAAGTCGTTTAAAAATAATATGATTGTTATTTAAATAGTTTAAATGGATATTGCACTATGGGATAGAGTTTTAGACTTGATAATTATCTGATAAAGCCGTTGGTACACCAAAATATTTCAGAAATTGATCTAGACTTGTATAAATTATTTGTATACATGTTTGTTTGTGATCCGATGACTGCTAAACATATGTGAATGATGTGATTAGGTTATGTCTTTGTTCGCAAATAGCGATCTTATGTGATATGATATATTATTTTAATCGAATAAATGATCTTATTAATGATAGGGCTTGATATAAAAGATAAAACTAAGTTGCATAACTGTAAGCAGTTGACCAAGCAAGTATCCTATCTTTGTATTTACTGTATGAAATGGACATGCATAAGCAAATATCGGAACTATTCTTTTTCATTGTTCAAATATCTTAACCATTATATATACTTATGCAATGATTCTGTATAAGTAAATTATTATATTAAAATCTGTTGTATAAGTTCTTTAATTCTATTATTATAGATCAAGATATATATTCTATTCGTTAATTTCTAAGTTTGGTTATACAAGTGACCTCACTTAGATAATTATTGTATTTAATCACATGTTGATACATACCTATTGATTTCTGGTATGTATACATTAATTAAAAGTCAACTAAGCTATTTGACCCAGCTAGACACAGATTTACAAATATCATTGAACATGATAGCACTTTATTGTATCCAATCAAATTATTTTGGTTCATATTCCCGACTAAGTATGAACATCCCGAACATGGGAAAACTTTTGTGCGCCAAAGGCGAATAAGATGAATGAAATAATATTCTTGTATGTAGTATTGATCAATACAGGGCACATTGGGATGATCACCCTCGCCCTTGTAAGTTATGACGATTTGCGGATGAAGTTTTGTTAAACCTTAGCAAAAATTAAAAATAATGTTCATAGTATATCGACTGATCTTCATATATAGTCAGTACATAATTTTAATTTTTTTTATAGAATTGATATGTTGTTATTATTTGTTCAGCTTACTTCAGAAATGTTGATTCGTTGTAGAAGTGTCATTCAAAGAAAACATTTAATCCTTTCAGCTAATATTTATTGTTGTTATTACTTGTTGGACAATCGAATGCTCATTGTTGCTTTAAATTTAAATATTTTCAGCTAAGCGTGATCAACCTGAAGGTTTAGGCAAGAACAACAGAAAAGGAAAGCAAACAGAATAAGTTTAATGGTATATTTTGTAATAGTTAGACATTATTAAGGCAATGATATATATTATTATTATGTAATGAATATATTAAAGGTTACGTACTTGGGATTAGACTCTGATATATATGTAAATTAAGTTTAGTATTTATATTGTTGTTATTATTATTAGTATTATTCCGCTCATAAAAATGGCATTGTGAAGCACCGAGTTCAGGTTTCAAGTACCCGAATTTGGAGTCGTCACATGAATGAAGGTTACTTCTTCAAACTCTAGAGCCATCTTGATAACCTGCTAATGGTAAGGCAGCAAATGCAATTCTTTGGTGAGATATGCCCCAGTGGTTTGCTTGATGACCAGCTCAGCATCCCCAAAGAGTAACAACCATTTGATGTCCATGGATTGGGCCAATTTAAATTCTATTATACAATCTTCATACTTAGCTATTTTGTTGGTGTTGACAAACTGCAACCTAGTGGCCACATAATACTGTTCTCCCAAAATAGATACCAGAAATGCGCCTGTTCTGGCACCTTCCATAATTACGACTTTGTCAAAATATAATTTCCAAGATCGGACTATATTTTCCTGATTGATTTGTTGAATTGTCATTATTCCTTCATTCGGGAAATACATTTCTAGGGGTTCAAAATTTCCTGATGGTGCTTCGGCCAATTAATTTGTAATTCCTTGACATTTGATAGACTTTTGAGTCACGTAGATGATGTCGAATTGTTGGAGGATCAATTGCCATTTTGATAATCTACAATTCAACACAGTTTTGTTGAATAAGTACTTCAGAGGATCCATTTGGGATATGAGATAGGTTGTGTGCCTATGAATATAATTTTGTAATCTCATGGTGGCCCATGCTAATGCACAACAGGTCTTTTCAATCAAAGTGTACTTGTACTTGCCGCTACTGAATCTTTTGCTGAGGTAATAGATAGCTCTTTCCTTGCCTCAATTTTCTTTTTGCCCCAACATGCAGCCCATTGTATTAACATTGACTGATAGGTACATAAATATGGGAACATTGTCCCTTGGGGGTACCAAGATAAGAGCTTCCATCAATTACTTTTTGATGTAGAGGAAGGATTTTTAACAATCTTCATTCCACTTCATATAGGAATTTTTCCTTAATAGCTTAATTATGGGCTCACACGTTGTCGTGAGTTGAGATATGAATCTGCTTATAAAATTGATTCTCCCTAGAAATCCATGTATATCCCTTGCTGTTCGGGGCACGAGCATCTCAATGATGACTTTAATTTTGGCGGGATCCAGTTCAATGCCTTTGTTGTTCCCTAGAAATCCTAACAACTTGGCTGATTTGACACCGAAGGCACATTTGGTCGGATTCAGCTTCAAGTTGTATTTGCGCAATCGGTTGAAAAGCTTTTTAAGGCGGTCGATATAGTTATATTCCTGTCGGGATTTGATGATGATATCATCCACATAGACCTCTATTTCTTTATGCATCATGTCATGAAAAAGGCTTATTATGGCTCGTTAATAGGTGGCACCGACATTGATAAGGCCAACAAATAATTGTCTAGAACAAAAGGTTCCCCAGGGAGTGATGAAAGCTATTATCTCCCTATCCTTTTCAACAAACATGATCTGATGATACCTAGCGAAGCAGTCAATAAAAGAATTCATGCCATACTGAGCCGTGTTGTCTATTAGTATGTGGGTAAAAGGTACTGAGAAACTATTTTTGAGACAAGCTTTTTTCAAATCCCAATAATCCATGCATACTCGTACCTTCCCTTTGGGTTTAGGCACATGAACTATATTGGACAGCCTCTCAAGGTAGCTTGATATGATGATGATGCCAGCTTTGAATTATTTAACAATTTCTTCCTTGACTTTCAGACACCACTCAGGTATTAATCGCCTGAGCTTCTGTTTGACTGGCTTGAATCCTTCCTTAATGGGTAGTCGATGGATGATAATATGAGTAGACAAACTGATCATGTTCTCATGTGACCAAGCAAAGACATCTTGGAACTGAGTTAGTAGAACAATTATGTTTTTTCTTTGGTTTGGGGTAAGGTCCATGCCTATCTGGATTTCTTTAGGTTTTTCTGAGGTTCAGATATTAACAGAGGTGGTTTGATCATGGTTTTTCTTTGAACCATTCTTTAATCTCCTCGGGTACCACATAGTCCTCTTTCTCCTCTTGCTCAATCCTCATTAAGTCAAAGTCCAACTCTACATCACAGTTGTAGTCATTGAGTAGATTTGGAATTTCATCAACAAGGTTAGACAGATCCAACTCTAGAGTCCTAAAAACAAAATGCTATCACTCAATATATGAGATTGCTTGATCATACCAAGCGTTAGCAAAAGCATAACTAAAGTAACTGCTAATACTATGCAACAAAAATAAGCAGTCAATAATATCTACACTTCAGGGCAGATGGATTTTCTGCCCTTTTTAACCTTTTTGGCAGATGCATGGAGTGTTGCTCTAATTGACCAGGGTCAAGTCTTTGTGGACCGCTGTAATGAAGGGATAGTTGGCATCCTCCTCCTCTTTAATGATGACCACGACTGAATTTATATCAGGGTTAATAATTTTCTTTGACCGGTTCTCCTTAGCCCTATTTATGCGAAGGGTCAGAATTTGATCTTCTGGATAGTCAACATCTGGGATATCCTCATTTATACCCTCAGTACGTGCCACGAAATGCATCTTTCCCAATCGGTTTCACACCCTTCGTTCCTTTCCTTGTCTTCCTTACCAGGAATCTGGATTTCTTTTTTACTTGCCGGATTAAACTTAGGAATTATCATTCCTGATATAGTCATAGGGATTTTTCTTATAGGCTTCACAAATCCTACATCCATAAGGTTTAGTAGTATAATGGTAGTGGAATGAACCAATGGATGTTTATACAAGTTCTGATGGTCTGAACCATATGAATAGCCTAATCCAGCCTTCCTTGTCTGGCAAGGAATATGAACTGGACTTTTGTTTCCTTGTTGTTTCTTCCTTAACCTTTATCCAGGCTAGAAACCCAAGGATATCATTTCCTGACTAGCCGACATTACTTTGGTAGAAACTCTGGGCTTTAAAGTTGGGGCCCCAATAGGTTGGTACTGAGTTTTTCTCACCTCAAGGGCTTGAAAACTAATAGGTTCAATATCCTCATTGAGACTGATTACAGGCATATCTCTTTCTGTATGAGCGGGATATTCTGGCTCGACATTGACAAATACCAGATTACCGTTAATGATGTATTTAACTTATTGATGAAGGGTAGACAAAAATACTCCTGCCCTATGGATCAATGGCCTTCCCAACAGCAAATTATATTATGCCGTGACATTTAACACTTGAAAGGATATGTAGAAGTATGTGGACCGATTTCCACTGGAAGTTCAATTACTCCTACAACATTTCATCGAGACCCGTCAAAGGATCTTATGATTATGTGGCTGCTTCAGATTTAATTATGATTGATCTTCATTCTTTCTAATGTGTCGTAGGGATAGATGTTCAAGGAAGATCCTCCATCAATCAATACACCTCCTCCAACATATCCTAAAGACATCACTACTATGTGCAATAACTTGTAATGACCCATCCCTTCGGATGGTATGTCATCATCAGTGAAAGATATCATATTATTGTTAAAAATATGATCCATCAAATGATAAAACTTATCGATATCCACCGTCTTTGGCATGTGAGCTTCTTCCAATACTTTCACTAGGACTTTATGATGATCTTCTGAAGATAAAACCAAATCCAGAATGGATATCTGTCAGGGTGCTTCTTTTAATCCTTGCACCACTATGGCTTCATTATGTCCCATCTTGTGGATGAATTGGTAAACTTTCTCCTCGGACACTCTTCCCGTGAATCTAATGACTAACTTCATTACTCGCTGAGGTAGATACAATGGGTTCTTCTTGAATATAGCATCAGTTTGATTTGAAGTTGATCCCTCATCTCTCAATAGTTCACGGGGACTGTTTTCAAGCTGATGATAGGATAGTGCGATCTAAAGGGCAACATTAGAGGCTCGGGCACCACCACTCATAAAGGGTTCTTTATTCCTTTGACCTTTATTCCTTGGATTGCAAAAGGTGTTTCAGGAAAGTCTGATTTAGAGGATATGACTACTATTAATTCCTTTCATCTCTGTGTTCTAGGAAAGAATATCTCCTCTTCTTCAAGAAAGATAGTACAATTATTTGTCATTTATAGGCCACCGTTGTCAATTATATTCAGGATTATATGACGAAGTGCCCAACAACTTTTAGTTAAGACCCCATGTATTAGAATGGTATTGACAGACCCCGGTAGCATTAAACCTTTTGGAACGTGGATTGATTAAGGGTAACAGTTCTGTGATCTTCCCATTATTGATCAGCATCTGCAAAATCTCCTCCATTGGTTGACCCAAAGGAGTGAACTTCCTTTGGTCTGCATAGTCCCGTCGAGATTGGGCTCTAATTTTTCTTTTAAGTTTTTCTTCGAAAGTTCCATTCTCTTGGAATTGTTGTTGATTCTTGGTGATAAGGGATAGGAAATTTGTGTACCACTGACTGATTAGCTATCGAGTTACTCGGTGCTGATGTATCACAAGTTCTGCCAGTTGATCAACCTGCTCTTTGATAGACTTAATTTTTCACTCTATCATAAACCATAATTTTGAATAATCCCATTTATTAGAATTATATTTGTTTGTTTATGGAGAATCACCTACATATTTGAGGTAATTGAAACTCTCTCCACTTCCCTTGCTGATCATATTGACATTATCTTCCTTGTGTTAAGGTAGAAGATTATCTTGCACATGTGGTTTCTCTTGTGTAGTCACCATAATTTCCCTACTGTCTATCATATATTGGATTCTATGTTTGAGAGACCATCAATCTTGGGTATCATGACCCGGAGCTCTAGAATGATAAGCATATTTCTTGTTTGTATCTAAATTCCTTCCACTTGGATTGACTGGAGGAAGGAGTTAGATAATTATCTTCTGTGCCGTCAGAAGCTTCAGTATATTTTTCAATGAGTCCCCTAGGGGTGTGAAAACTCTTTGACATTTGACCTCTCCAACTATTTGTAATGGAGGATTTGACAAGTGTTCATATGCTTGAAAATGGGAAATTTTTTTCCTTTGAATGGGAAAGTTTTGATTGCTTTTCTGAGTTTATCCTTGCAGTACCAAGGATACATCTTCTTCTTTCTTTTTATGAACCCTTCGAGTGTTATTTCCATAATTTCCAACATGAATGTGCTCAGCCACGACTTCTAAAGTAGTGAGGTCTTTAATTTTTCCAGACTTGAACCCCATCTCAGCCATCTCTTAGTGTTTAATCATTTCTGGGAATGGTTTTCCTATGCTTGCCAGGACCCTCTCATAGAATGAAGCTTCTTCTATGTGAATAAAGGTCATTACCATCTCAGTTTCTGTCATTGATGGGATTACTTGAGCAGCCAAACGTCTCCATTTTTGGGCATATTCTCTGAATAACTCAGTATTCTGATTTTTAAATTTAATAATTTGTTATCTATCTGGAGCCATTTTTGATTGGAAACTATACTGTTTTAGAAAAGCATGGTCTAGTTCTTCCCAGCTATGGATTTTGGAATTGTCCAATCTGGCATACTATACTATAGCCTCCCTAGTTAAACTTGTCTAGAATAACTACATCATTAGCTTTTCATCCTCGGCATATGACCCAAGTTATCTAATAAACACCTTCAAATGAGTGTAAGGATCTCTCAATTCGTCATATTTCTCAAAATCAATAGTTTTGAACTTATCTGGATAATGAACCCCAGGAAAGATGCAAAGGTATGAATAAGTCATGATTCCATATGCTTTAGTCCCTTTGATTAATCGAATGATTTCTTCCATTTGCTGAACTTTCTTTCGAATATCACTAGTTTCTTGACCTTCTTTAAATTAGTGATTTCAGGGGTTTTGTTGGATTTTTCATGGATTTGAGGTTCAGGTATATATACTTCCTTTCCATTCTTGTCAGTATCTTGGCTTCCTCCTTGTGCATAGGACTTTGTTTGAGTGGGTATTTGTTAACCCTAAGTCCTTTTATCTTGTTCTTTCAAAAAGATAGCTAATTCTTTTATCTGGTTTCTTAGACCCTCGAACTCCTCTCGAGAAATAGGAGTAGATTCAGGTTGGGCACTTGCAGCCATGTCTGAAGGTGGGCTTAGTACCTTTTTGGACTTTAATCGGGTAACGAGACCAATTGTTTCCCTACAAAAAGATTATATAGTTTAGTCTTGGAAAACAATAATAGTCTGAATGCTATGTAATGTGTCCGTTTCAGGAGTTTTTTTAATGTTTTCCTGCAAAATAGATGTCAATTATTTTGATGACATGATAACATGACAAGTGTTGATAGGGAATGGAATGTATATTTACATCTTCTTTTTCATTTCTTTATATTTATATTTACATGGAATCGTAATTTACATTGAATCAAAATTTACATGGAATTAAAAAGGGAAAGGCATGAAGAGACTTCCCTTCACGTTTGGTTTATCATAGGCTGACCTATCTTAGGTTACTCTCGTGTCTTTTCGTCATGAAGGTCCCCATATCATCGCAATTTACTAGATCAAAAGTCAATCCGATCATTCAATTGGAGTGGATCTGAGTGGTGCCTTTCCTGAGCCTCGCGTGATTATTCTCCATTGAGTCCAATAATCAAACACCAACGAGTTCGCCTCTTAGTGGAGGAATCACATAACATACATTCACATACATCGTGTCTAACCGTATGAAATGATGATATTGTGTTATGCACTAATACAAAATAGAAAAATTGTGTGAGGCACTAAAGTGCAATAATTCACATTCATGTAATGTAAATACAACATTCACACACAAGCAGATAAGAAGGGATTTTGAAAAGATTGAAATGTGACTTAAGTCCACTATTGTCCCAATAGAGTCATCACCTGTCGACATCGGGAAAAATTTCCTTCTTTTGGAATTCCTCTTTAAGTCTTTCTACTTATGTTTTCTATGTGTTGAATTTTTGTTTGAAAGGGTGAGTTTGAAAAAAGGAACTGACACAAAATGTCGGCTGTTTGAAAATTCAGAGTCGCCAGTTGGTAATAGTGAAATGGTTGTACCAACTCAACCGAATTTAAAAAGGTTTGTAAAAAGGCCCAATTATTGGACTCTGTTTAACAGGCCTTAGAAACCGAGATTCATAGAGTTTGGGGGTGTGATTAAGTGGGGGGAAGGATTTAGGCACCCCCCAACTTCCGTGAAAATATGGTTACCACATCTTTTCAAATCTCTAATTTATTTAAAGTGTGTGTGAGTGTAGTTAATTAGGCCTCAGTGCATTATTTAGAAGTAGTTCTATGCCTCGTTTGCACCTATATACAAAGGGTTTGATTTATATAAAAATCCAAATTAAAGAAAAATATATAGAAATGATGTTTTGAAAACAGGTTTTTAAAACATTATGCTCACATAGTAATTCAGGCCTTTGATACTTCCATTTTATTCCGTATTCGGCTTGTTTTGATTTTATTCTCAATATGCGAAACATCTTTGACAAAATAATATACATATATGTGTGAGGCTCCTTATGAGCATGAAAGCCATCGAAGTGACTCGAGCACCACAAAGATGATGTATAAGCTAACTGTACAACTGAAAAGGGTCCATCATGGGAACCAGATCTAGATCCGCCAGCTAGATCTTAGATCCTGTGGCTCCTAGGCTCACATAATGTTTTATGAATAACATGCATAATAAATATACTGATATAAAACATATGTTTAATCTAAATGTCGCAAAACAGAGGATTCATCAGTTAAATCTCTGCATGCGCGTAGCTAAAGCTTCCAGATTCCTCTAGATATAGATCTAGGGACACGTGGTTGCTTAATACTTACAAAATTAGAAAGAAAATTAGATTTAAATAAATCTTAGCCATTCCAGCTCAACGGTTCCAGTTGTACAACTTTTGAACTGGTTAAAAGATAGATATAACTAGATTTAGATTAATCTAGTCCATAAACAGTAATATCACCGCTTTACATTGAATAAATATTTAGAACATATATTTTAATAGTATTAAAGAATTAATATATATATATACACACACACACACACACACACGAAAAGCAAGAAAATGCCATAGATTTCACTACTACAAAACAGTAAATAGACAACGCGGAAAAAACGTTGTGGATTCAGTCAGAAAAACGTTGTGGTTAAGGGTGTCATCTATTTGACACCCTTACACAACGTTTTTAAAACGTTGTAGTTAAGCACATTACACAACGTTTTTTAAGAAAAAAACGTTGTA
The DNA here is from genome assembly GCA_020205615.1 of Panax quinquefolius. NCBI lineage: Eukaryota > Viridiplantae > Streptophyta > Magnoliopsida > Apiales > Araliaceae > Panax > Panax quinquefolius. Next base: position 107,206,718 of record CM035163.1, read on the forward strand.
GAATTTTTTTTTCCATAAATTAGCATATGCTTAAAAACGTTGTAGAAAGTATGATTCCACAACGTTTTCTGGATAAAAATATTGTAGTTTAATATATCAGACAACGTTTAAGCACATTTACACAACATTTTTAAAATGTTGTAGATTAAAAAAAAAGAAAAAAAAGGTTATGGTTCACCTATATTACCAATGCACCTGAAATATGCTAATGCCTGAAAGATTAGCATATTGTAGCCTGAAAGATTAAAAGAGTTGTAACTTCAATCATTTATCAAAGATTCCAAGTAATCCAACCACACACAATTCTACAATTTACACAAACATTCTTATCTCCAAAGTATGACAAGACATTAGCAAATAGAGGAAAATTTCAAAAATTCCAGAAAAAAAGATATACATAAATTGGGAGAAAGGTATAGAGCCTCTCTATTTTAAGTATTTGTATATAATGACAAGTTAGAAAGCTTCTTTACTCTACAGTAACCCCTTATACAATTTGTTGGAAGAACATGAAAAGAGTAATTGCAATGTTGCTTTTGCATTTTGTTGACGCATAAAATGCCACAAGATATGAGAAGGAAAAATAACAAAAATTCTGTATAAATAAATTAGGAACCAACTTTGATTTTCTTGGGTTTAGATCTCTCAACAATATCGCCATCATAAGAATTCCCAGATCATCCCCAATGCTCTATTGTCACTGCTGCACAATCAATAACAACAAATTTAATAAATAATCTAATTCAACAAGTAAACATCTGAATAACAAATAATGCAGTTACTATATTCCATGAAATAGTAGGAAATAACTAATGATAGCTGATAAATTATGAGGTCAGCATACATAACAACTAGTAAAATAATGTATAAAGGGTTAATAATGCCATACTTACAGGTTATTCAACTCAAACATGCCAATAAGAATTATCCCATCTCCTCAGTCCTGTTAAGTGCATCACAAGTGACGTTCAGAACTATTTTGAGAAATATATTCTGATTTTGTATGTTACAGTACTGCATAGGGAAAAATGCAAAATGCATGTTCAGGACTAATAACATTAGGCATAAACTCTGTACCTGATCAAACATATGTTATGCAATAATACAGATGTGAAAATCTGTACCTGATCAAACATATGTTCAAATCAGATGTGCAATAATCTGCAATTGGAGAGAAAATCAGAAATTAAAGCTTTCAATATTGAAAAAAAAAGTAGAATCCAATAATACAGATGCAAAAATAAGTCCATGTAAGAAGTTCATATGTAGGCCATATTATCTACCTAAATAGCACTCACTGAAAATTGTCAACTTACCCTATTGATCTTTCCACTACATAGTTGACAATTTAGAGACCAATAAAGGTAGCCCATAATGAATATATAGGAGAAATTCCATCTGATGATCCCGAACATGAGCCGTTGCAACCCAACTACAAATGAAAATGAAAATAAGGAAGAATGGTAGAAACTGCATAAGATCCTCCAAAGCATGTATAAAATTATATCAGATTGTGGAAATGGGAAAAAATCATACCTCTTCACATATAACCCACTTGGACAGAAGTGGATAATCACTAGCTGACCCAACTAGAGCAAACCAAGATGAGCAGACCTGGTCTTTTAACCCATCCAAAGATACAAGGAGCTGGAATGTATTGACAACATTGAACATTAACACATGCTCAAAGCAATTAGCTAGTTAAACAAGTACAAATTAGATATCAAAAGATGCCAAAGGGAACCTGATTACGAGTAATATCACATTCTTGTCCACCAGAACCTTTAATTAGACCACGTTCTGCACAAAAAAGCTAGGAGCAGATTACGGGGGTTAATGGGATGATGTAGTGTTAGTACTAACATAATAACATTCAGCGAACCATTACATAAACATTTAAACATAGCCAGAATATCATAAAAGTAGATGAAAAATATGATAAGTAAGCATGAGTTCTTGGAATAAACTAAGAAAATGCTCACATTTTCCCTTGCTTCTTGGTAGAGTGCTCGAACACGAGAAGCACCAACCCCGACATATATTTCCACGAACTGAGAGGAAGAAATGGAAAAGAAGTTCACACCTGCCTCACCTGCAACAACAATGTGATATGATAAACATCAATAATCAGAACATACCAAATTAGTCATACAATTAACTTAAAACATATATTTTGATTTAATGTACACAATGAGAGAAAGATTTCAGACCTGGTATTTTAACTCTTCTCCTGCGATATATTTCTCCATGGGTGAAGAACTTCACAATTTCCTTATGCTCAAGTTGAAAGGCCCAATAGCCTAACACCACCACTTTGTGTGTACTTCTGTTGAAGTCCAGCAATGTAACGAGTTATATACTCAACAATAACAGGATCTTCAACAGTTAGCTTATGGCTTTGACACTCAATGTGTGCCCTGTTTATAAGAACACGAGCATCAGCTTTAAGACCAGCACAGGCCAAAGCAATGTGATCATCCAGATTTACAATATTCCTGACAGATCTGCAGAGGAGATGAAATATAATAGTCAGAAAATAGTACATTGTATGTAAGATATGTTAAAGAGCACACAAAATGAGCTGCTATCATACCATGATACTAAACAAGTCTAGTCGAGATAAGGACTAGTATAAGTGATAATCAGCCTTAGAAAACTAAGCAAGTATTAGGCTTACCTCTTTTAGGAATATGTAATTAGCATATTCTTTAGCATACAAGTAACACTATTCCTTTACTCTTACAGCATTCAAATGAACCCACCAAATTTTCTCAAGGGCTCATAGTGTGACAACCATTACTAATTAAGCATGATAAACAACAAAAACTATTAAAAACAAAGAGAAAAAGCTTAGCTTTCTAAACTAGACATGAATCCCAAGAGCTATACCAATTTCATGCAATACTTAACATCTATAAGTAATTTAAATTTTCATCCATTATCCATCCATATGACCCCATGAAAATATGCTTCCAACTTAGTGATTACTAGTTACAAGCAGTGTGAGCACCATTACTAGTCAGGTCGTGTATGAATAAAAAAAAGTGAATTTTTTTTTTGTTTACAAGGCAATTCCAAAAGGGAATCCCAGTAAAACCCTTTTGATTCATTACAAAAACAAAAATCTAACTTGTAAGGATAAATTTTGCCTTCATTCCCAAGAACCCATAAACCTTTTCTTCCAATCTAGTAAATCTAAGCTTCAGTCTTCAGATATCCCGCACGCACAATTTGAAAGTTATGCAAAACCCCTAAATCAAAAAGCATAATCTGGAGAAAGAAAAATAATAATACATATATTTAAACAAACATAGGAGAAGGAAAGGGGACCTGGAGTCTTGAAGCTTGACAGTAGACTTCTTCTTAACGCCGAGAACGATGGTATTGATGCCTCTAACACTGACGGCGGCATTACCTTTATGGACGGCTTCGAGCGCATATTCAACCTAGAAGAGATGGCTATCTGGCGAAAAGACTGTGATAGCTCTGTCGTATCTCGCCACTTTACTCTTTATATGTCTGCCAGTGGATTCTTTTTCTCTGATCTGCTTTCTCTATGTTGTGTTGTTTTGTGAGAGGAGAGAGAAGACTAAAAAGGGAGTGAGAAGACGATCTCGTTTTTAATTTCAAGTTTTCAACTTCCGCGTAATTTATTTTAAGCTCCGTGTTTTTGACATAGATAACGTTTTCTCATATGTATCTACAACGTTTTGTTAAAAAACGTTTTAAAAAAATTACAAAAACATTTTTTATAAAAACGTTGTGGTTTAAGTGTTGTCTATTTACTACTTTGTACTATTGTTTGCAATCCAGGCTCAATAGTTCGACTTCAATATATATATATATATATATATATATATATATTAAAGCAGTAAAAAGTCACAGATTACCAATCCAGGCCAAACTAGTAAATATAAATGTATATATACTTATTTATGTAAATATATTAAGGCAATAAGAGCCTCAGATTTCTGATATATATATATAAACTAGTAAAAGCTTCAGATCTGAAAGGATCTGTGACGATCTGAGAATATTGAAAATTAATTAAATCTTAAATGATGAATTTAAGGTTGAATAATAAACCTAAATAGAAAAGAAGTGAATGGATATGAGATTTCTGGGAAGGAATTTTGTGAATTTAAAAATTTTTGTGGTGAATTATTCAAGATTAAGAGTATATATGTTTATGTAATGTGAATATGGTCATTTATGTGTACAGTGTTTGAATAAGGGTCAAGGGTTGACTAGATAACCTATATCAGTGGCAAATCCTAATATTATATTAAGAACATCAGTGTTCAGTTAGAAAATTTTTACTATTTATAAGAAACCCTAAAACCGGTTCTAGAAACCCTAATTTTAGTTTCGGGAATTTAAAACCCTAGTTTAGAATATGAAAACCATAATTTAGGGGCTTAAAGGTGTAAGTGTATTAATTACAAAACTAATTAGGGATAACCCTAATTGATTTGTTAGAAAAATCCTAATTTCTGGATTAGAAACCCTAATCTATAATTAGTGAAAACCTAATAGTTAATTTAATAATTTTAATATTAATTAGAAAATATTGATCCTAATTAACAAGCCCTAATGTGATTAGGAAATCTTTAATATAATTAGGAAACCCTAATTATAATTTAGAAATCTTAATTTTCTAATTTTTTTAAAAAATAAACCTTAGGGTTAAACCCTAAGGGTTTGCACAAGTTACCATCATGCCCTTAAAATGGGAAGCTAAATGACATTAATGCCCTTTTTGTATTTTTTATAAGTTGGAGTGTGAATCTTGCCATATAATTAGTTGGTGACCAACTAAGATTGCACATGTGCTGAAAATCTTTACCTATCAGCCATATATCACAACCATATGTATTTCATCCAAATATATAAACAATTCAAGAGAAAAAATTCATTATCTAGCTTCATTTGTCCACAAACACTCAACCACGCCATCCTCTCTCTAGACCCACAAAATTGTTAAGTAATTCAGTCCCTATCTAAGTTTCCAGCATACCAAGATCAAATCATGATGATCAGATTCAAGATCAAAGCATTAAAGTGGTATAAATCTTAAAAATCTTATGATCTGATGTTAGATGTTGTAATTTGTTGGTTAGAAATGTGTCAAAGGGTGTTAAGAAGTGATCTGGGTTGTTAGATCATGGATCCATAACATCTAGATGCATGAAATCAAGTTTTTGAAAACTGACTATAAACCCTAAATTTTAGTCTGACAACCGATTGTCAGGGCTCATAGATCCTTGTGTGTTAGTTGTTTGTTGTGTTTTTAGTTATACACTTGTAGCATGTAGTAAGGGCTTTGATCTGGATCTTGCATCAAGACCAGATCATGTCTAGAACTCACGATATAAGCGGTCAAAGTACGTTGACCAATCATGGAAACTGGTTTCTAGGTAACCCAGATTTTTTCAAAACCACTGACAACATTTTGCAGGGCCTTGATCTTGCTTATGTTTGTGTTTTAGACCATGTTGTTGTATTATATTTGTAGATTGACATGAGGACTACACATCCATTCTTTTAGATTACTCAGATCATGACCAGAATGAAAATTAATCATTGTCAAACCTAGGTTGACCAACTGCCTGGGTTCCATTTGTGGAAAACCCAGAATCTTCATGAGTGAGTTTTATGACAAGGTTTGACTGGCCATGATCTCTTATATCTGTTGTTATTTAATAGATTTTGTGTGTTAGATATGTTCTTTGAAATCTCTACTACGATATTGAACAATTAAACTATAGATAATAGATCCAGAATGCAAACCATGAAGCTCCAAAGTATCACTGTAACGCCCCAGAAATTCGAACCTTTTGTAAATACTTTTAATAATGAATAAAATAATATTAATTATTATTATTATTATTATGTGTTAATAAGATGAATGTTGTTCTATAACCTAGAAACGTCAGAACGTTGTTGTATTTGAACTACGTGAGAGAATTAAAGTGTTTGAATTTCTACGACGAAAATAAAAGCTTTCCGAGAAATTTTCTAAAAATACTATTCATCGATTTCCGCTCAGGAATTATTTTTGAACTTCTAAGAAATATGTAACGTTATAATATCAAGGTGAGATGGATTATGTAATAATAATCTAAATATGGAAAACGCAATATTTCACATGCGGGCTTATTTAGAGAACGTTAGGAATATTAAGCGTTAAGAAGTAATTATAATGATCGTATGATGCGTATGCATTGTGCGAGGTATTGAATGCAAGTATAATACAAAGTATTATGAGAGTATGTATGGAAGATGGAATAACGTATATTACGAATTAATATACGAGCTAGAATACAAGGATTATACGTATAATATAAGTGATAAGATTTTTATTTAAAAGACATGGACTTGTAGGATTGTGTAACAATTTAATAGTCCAATATGAATTAAGGTGCAAGCCCAAAGTAACTTAATTCAAGCCCAACAAGTAATAAGCTATGTTATCTAAAGCAAGCCCAATGTGATGATCCAATGGGTTACCCATGATCCATGGAGCAAACCAAGGTGAATGTGGGTTAGACTTGGTGACCAAGACCTTTATGTGATGAGCAAGAAAGACGAGTGGCTAGCAAGTTTACTTAATGGTTAAGTAGATGAATAGTAACGAGGTTAGTTTAAGGAGGCGGGCTTTCCTATAAATAGAAGAAGTTTGCTAGACATTTGTTCATTATTCAAAATACTAATAACTTCCAATACAAAACAACTTATTGGTTAGAGAGAATAAGCATTTATAAGTACAACAACTATTGTTAGATTTCCAAGAAGACGAAGTTAGTCATTAAAGGTAATGATCTTATGATCTTATATCTTCCATCTCTATCATTGTAGGATGATAAGAGAAGTGTAATTTAAGGAACATGTATTCTAAGAACAATCATGAATTGAATAAGCAATGGACTTAAGCCAATTAAGTCATAAATAAGTAACTTGAATCTAAATAAGTTGATAACTTATGATGAACTTGTCATGTGATTGTCATATGAAGTTAGTATGTTTGATATGATGTGAGAACATTGATAAAGGACTTAAATCAATAATAAGTCATAAGGAATGAAAATTTGTAGTTTATAAGTTGTTAAGTCATGAACTTATGAAGAATAAGTCAAAACCTAACTTGGAAATAAGTTGATGTAATAAGTAGTTTAAAATGTTCATATGATGGTTAAAATCCACTTAGAACGTTAATTAAATCGTTAGTAACGAAGTTTCGCCGTAATTTACACGATTGGACGATAATCGTCGAACTTGTGAAATTCTCGGAATAGAAGTCGTATTTTGTGTTTGAACTCGGAAACGTTGGTTTTCGATGGAGACAAATCGTGTTTGGCATTATAGAGTTGCGGACTCGAAAATGATCGGATTCTAACTTAGAACGAAGAAACGAGAGTTGAACGTTCACCATTTTCATTAAAAATGAACTAATAGGTGAAATTTTAGCAAACGAAGTAAAATAGATAAAATTCTTGAATGAATGCGTAGAGTATGTAATTTGTGAACCGTAGGCTCTTGACCGAGCCAATTCGGACTTATAATGAAGAAGTTATACGTCCGGGAGTTTCGCAAAATTATAAGTTTGTCAAATTTTTCTGAGGCACAGAGTTGGCGCCGCGACGCCAACCCAAGGCCAAATGGTGGTGCAACAATGCAAGACACAGTCTCTCAACCTCTCGGAGTTTCATGCCATGACCGACATGTAGCACATACATAAACTCGCGTCGCAATGGCTTTAGTCCAATCTTTACCCATCATGAGAGTAGCGGCAAATGACTTAGAGAAGGAAGGGTGGCACCGCAGCGCCAACCCTAGGGTTTCGACAGAGAAGATAGTTTACAAGTATGGAATGAATGGTAACTCATTAGCAATGAACTAAAGCTTGATTATAATATTGGCAAGACATGTTTAAACCTTAAGTATTATCCATTAAGGTTAACGTAAGTTAAATTTATGTTAATGTAAGAATGACATAACAAAAAGTCAGAACCAATAAAAACAAATCTAAGTCATAATTAGATTAAGAAGAAGGGTAAGATACATTAGGAACCCTATATGTTCATTCATGACCTAATGTATTTTGTGATGTTATGTCAATGCTGGTCAACGACCTTGGTGGCCTTATTCCGGTCAATCAATTAATGTCACAGGTGTTCTAGACTAACTACCAGGGTATCTTTATTGATCATTTATAATGTCCAGATATCATTAACATATAAGATCTAAGTCTCTAAAGTACCTGTCAGACCACTACCTCAACATTTCTAGGTTACCCATGCAGTAAAGCTTAACGGTCAATGACTTTTGACCGATTACTACGATCGATCTATTGATTTCTAAGGTTCGAAAGTACTATGAACTTGTAGTACTCATGGCATACTATAATCTAGATACAAATATTCATCCAAAAAATTTACAGCAACAAAATCAAATCCGGTCAAAGTCACTGCCCGAACACGTTCTTTAGTTTTCTGGGTTATCCAGAAAACATAGTTCGTGTTTAGTCAACAAACTTTGACCGTGAATAACTTTCGATCTACGCATGCAATGATCATGAACCTACTTGCAGATTACTAACAACATTACAGACAACAACTTCAAACCTTTAAAACACCAAAACAATAAACAGAAAAAGATTTATGAGACCTGACATTCATTGTAAGATAAAATTTTTAAACTTTTTTAGAATATTAAAAACTTGATTTTTGAACACTAGATGTTATGGATCAAAGAAATAACAACCCATATCACTAAATGACCCCTTCTAACACCACTTAAAACAATAAACAACAACAAATTACATAGATCACAAGGATTTCAAATAACTTGAATGTGATCTTTGATGCTTGTTCTTGGGTGTGCTAGGGACTTAGATAGGGACTAAAATACTAAGGAATTTCGTGGGTATAGAGAGAGAGAGTGTGAGACTTTGTTGGATGTTAGATTGCAAATGTCTTAAAATTATGAGCTTTCTCTCTCCTTGAAAGTAATATGCACACAAGCCAATCATGTTTGATGATAAAGCATATACTTTGTAACAATCTTATTCATTTATTAATAAAAAGTATTAATTTATTAAAGGCTTTTAATTATCTACATGATGCTGTTTTATAATATGTGATAAACCCATAGTTTTAAGCAATGCTTTTAGAATAATGATGATGATCATTCTAATGAGATCTAAATTCTTAGAAAGCTTAAAACTAAAATAGTTCCCAATCATTGGATTACTAAATTGGGGATTAGTGAATCCGGATAGATTGGTACATACGTTCTTGCTTTCATTGGATGAGGATGATTGATCTCATGATCATTTGTGTGGAGACACTAAAGCAAGTATGTAGGTGCTTATTAGAGAATAAGTTCAATTGAGCGTTGGCTCGCTAAGGAATACCTAATGGAGTTTTATTTGCTGTCAATAGGAATTCTGTAGTGATAATAGTACAAGTAATCCTTGGACTTGAGATCTTCATAGTATCTTGTGTATGATGAGTTATACTTTGACTTATTCCTTAAGACCCTTAGGGTATATCAAAGGTATGCTTGGGTATAATAAGTTGTACATGGAGATAATGTATGATCAATAAAGAATCTACCACTTCTAATAAAAGAAGAGAAATGTCCTATGTGATTCGATAAATGACAACCCAAAGTAGTCCTTGGCGAAAGCGTAATGAAATTAGAAAGGAGTTTCTAATTTGCATTATTTGGAGTTGTGCATTTAAGGATCGAAATACATATAATTAAATAAAATAAGACTTGACGATAATTCCATGTCTTATATTTAATTGGGACATTGTATGGTGGAAGGATTGAATTATGCGGTAACTATTTACTCAAAGGTTCTTTAATGATTAATGTTGAAATCTATATTATCTGAAAAGTCGTTGATCATTAGGAGGCTTATCCCTATTGTAGAATAAATATTATTTATTTAAATATATTAATTATTTAATTTATTTATTTAAATAAGATTAGAATTATTCTAATTGATTTATTCACAACCGGTTTAATATGGAGAACCTAAAGGGCACACCATAAAAGGAAGAATAATTATTTAAGAAGTTAATGGCATAATCGTAATAATATGTTATGTATATTTAATTTAATCTATGGTGATAGAATAAATTAAATAGCTTAATATTTATTATTTTAGAAATATTAAATATAAATTAATAAGAGGAGTCTTATTAATATTATTACAATTATTATTATTTTAATTTCTAAAAGAGTTTAGGAATTAATTTAATATAAGTACTCTCATTTATTCCTAATTGGATTAGGAAGGAAAATTAGTTAAAGGAGTTTAATTAATTATCCCTAATAAGATTAGGGAGCTTAATTAATTAAAAGAATTTAATTAATTAAATAAAACCCAATTCCTTAATTGTTAAGGTGGGTTGCCCACATCTATAAATAAGAGGAGTCTTATTATGGGTGTAGTGGGTTGTTGACTTTTTCAACATACGACATAATTCCAATTGTTGGGAGAGTACACCCTTTCTATAGAGATAGAAAACTAGGGTTGAGCCAATATCCCTTCTTCTTGGTTTTAAATTTTAAACTCTGATTTTATCTCGCTTCCGCACTTTTATGCAATTTGATTATGCATACGTAATATTATTACAAACCTAAACTAAATGGCATCGAGCCAAACCTTTATGCTAATTATTAATTGTTTGATTTAATATGTATGTTGATATGTGTTTAGAACAATTTAATTGGGCATTATTTTGTTGTATAAAATTTAATAATTAAAAAAAAAAAAATCATGGGCCTCAAATTTTTTTTTTCTCATTACGGATCACGTGGCCATAAAAAGGTTACAGGGAACGAATTTTTTTTTTTTCTTTTCAAATTAATGGAGCTTGCACGAAATTGGTATTTTTCAAGGCTGATTCACGGATTAGCAAGGTGACATATATATATTATGTTGAAAAGCATAAAGCATAATATATATATATATTTTTGGTTCAATGACATGCACGGTTTTATATGTTTCAATGACATGCACGGTTTCAATGTAAAGCAGGTCATGCGAATTAAAAAAAAAAAAAAAAAAAGGGATTCCATGTAATTGTTTCAATGACATGCACGGTTTTATATAATATATATATATTTTTGGTTATTATATTATATATATATATATATATAATAGTTATATATATATATATATACTATATATATATATATGTATTATTTTTAATTATTTTATAATTAAAATAAATAATTTATTTTAATTTTAAAATAAAATGTTTATTTTAATTTTAAAATAATAGGTTTATTTTAATTTTAAAAAATAGGTTTATTTTAATTTTAAAAAATTAGAATTTCATGCTAACTAATTAGAGTTGGAATTGGATTCCATGATAACTAATTGGAGTTGAAATTGGATTTTATATTTCCTTAAATAAAGGAGTTTTTTAGATATGAAATAAGATTTCATATTATTCAAAATAAAGGAGTTTATTTGTGAATAGGAAGCAAATCCATCTTTCCTTAAATAAAGGAGTTTATTTAAATATGAAATAAGATTTCATATTATTCAAAATAAAGGAGTTTATTTGTGAATAGGAAAAGATAATCGTGTTTCCTTTAATAATTTTTTTTACATGGAATTGGATTCCATAATTAATTAAAATAAAGGAGTTTATTTTGATTAAAGATTTTGATTAAAATAAAATAGTTTATTTTATTCAAAATTGGATAAATTAAAATAAAATAGTTTTATTTTAATTTAAATTTGGATTAAAATAAAGGAGTTTATTTTGATTCAAAATTAGATTTTATACTAACTAAATTTGCCCATTAAATGATATCAATATATATATTAAATGTTTATTATTCATAAGATGAATGTTATTTATTGATGTATATGGTGATGTGTATGATAATAAATGGGATTGATTATGGACTATTGACCAATGCGATTGGATTTTATTTTAGTTGGATGCATGAATGTATGGGTTTTATTAAATGGGGTCTGCAGACCTCGTCTTCTAATTTTTCTTAATGTAAATTCTATCTCTCTCTATGTACTTCCCTTGATTTCACGATCAAGGTTTCTATTTATTTTAAATAGTTTTGTAATAGGAATACTTAGAATTATTTTGAAGAATTAGAGATCAAGGAAAGAAGCGCTTGAAGACCCGTTTGTAATGGAGCCCGGGTTTAAATGTAATAGTTATATTTAAATATTATTTCTTGCACCCCAAGGGTTTGACCTTTTGGTTCACTTGGTGGCTACGTGAACCAAACTAGAATAAAAGTCCATAATCAATCCGGTAGAATATAGTATTCTATATGTGCATGCTTATACTATATATATATATATTATATATTATGCAAACATGCTTCGCATGTTAATTAATATAACGCGTATTTTATATATATATATGCATGCGCTACTTAAACAAGATGAGACAAATTAATAACAAACCCCTCAATTTTATATTAAGTCCTAAGCGTTCAAAGATATTTGGAATATCGAACGTCGCTTCTAGCATGATAAAATTAATAGAGTATTAAATATTTAATATGAGTTTGTTGTGTCACCACAAGGCAAGTATTAAGTATTTAAGATGTTAATTTATCACATTTGATGCTTATAAAGAAAATTGAACAATATTGTTTTGTTGTGTCACCACAAGGATGATATTTTTTTTTTTGAATATGGAGTGCTAGGTCGGACTTAACTTGGATAATTTTGATTCGGATGTGCCACCACTTGATCAAAATAATCTAAGAGGCAAAAGAAAGGAGTTGCATAGTTGATGTAATTGACAAAAGTTGTCTACCTATTTATTTATATATAGTTTGTTGTGTCACCACAAGGCTATATACATTTGAAATGGGATCCTTATTCTCACTAGCAAATCTTTGATTAGATTTTGCTTACTATATAAGTGAGGGTAATATAGTTTGAAAAAAATAGTGGGAGATACCAATTTAAAACAAGACCTAAAATTATTTTGGTAATTAATAAAAGAATGTATGTTAAAATGTTGTTAATTATAAATTCATTTACGAAATTTTACAATGTCTAAAATTACTATCATCGCAAGCATATTAGATGCTAAATTAACGAGCAATCAATTAAACGGATTGGTTAAAGAATTTGAGAATAGTTCTCATAGTGAAAAGCTATCTTATGTCCTTAATCGCATATCCTCGCAATGGTTGCGAATAATGCCTCTGAGGAAGAGATTGCTACTTTTAGAAAGTGGCAAGATGATGCACAGATTGGTTCAATGCATCATGCTCGCATCCATGAGTAGTATGCTTTCAAATCGGCAAAGATGAAACTATGAATGCTCCTACTATATTCCCGCACATCAAGTAGTTGATGGTGAGGAGAGTAGGACCGATAGATATCGAGATATCTAAGGAGCTCTTCCGATCTAGAATGGCCAATGGCACTATAGTGCATGCATAAAAAGTTCTTAACATAATCAATTTGATTGATCAATTAGGACAACTGGTTTTGTCATGGATGGAGAGTTGAGCCAAGATTTGATCTTGCACTCACTCCCTACTCCTTTCACAATTGTTGTGAATTTTCATATGAACAAACTAGATATCGACTTTCTTTGATTTGCTTAACATGTTGAAAAATGATGAGAGTCACTTTCCAACCAAGAAAGACCATGTCTTCTTGGTAGGGGCCAAAGGATCTTCCGAAAAGAAGAACGATTCAAAGAAGGTAAATAGAAAGCAAAAACAAAGGATAATAAGAACAAAAGCGATATGGATAGCAAAGGAGTTTGCTTCCACTACAATAAGCCTCGACAACGAAAGAAACTGCGAGAAGCATCTTGCAGAGGTTAACCAAAGAAGCTTAGTGAAGTTTGATTCTAAATACAAATTTGTTCATGATTTGAAATAAATTTTTCTTTAAATCAAGGTTCTACTTGGGTATTGGATACGACTTTGGTTATTATAAATATAGATTTATGAAGGGACCAAGCGAGTAGAAAGCTAAACAAATATAAGTAATCCTATGTGTGGAAAATGAAGCAAAGGTTCTTTGCATTAGCCATAGAACTTATAGTTTAGCAATGTCTACTGAGCAAGTCTATTAAGTCAATAAGTTGTTATTGTATTCCGCCTCTCATTGAAACATTATTTCCATTTTATTGTTGATAATAAAATTTTGGTATTATAATTAAGAACAATTGTTGTTTCTATTTATAATAATAATGTTTAAATATAGAACTGAAAGATTACTTAATGGATTTTGTATACTTGACTTACATGAAAATAATTTTGCATATTGAACAAATTAGTATAAGAAAAGGAGATGATCATTCAAAGAGTTGAATGTATGTATTTGTTGAAATACAAGTGTGAATTATTTGAAAGGTTCAAAGAATTCAGAAGTGAAACAAATTGACAAAGTATTAAGATTCTTTGATTAGATCAAGGAATAAATACTTGTGCAATAAGTTTCTAGATCATCTTAAATGGTTTTCTCATAATGGACGCCTCCTGATAAGCAATAATTGATTGATGTATCTGAAAGGAAAAATCGTACCTTGTTGAACATGGTACGGTCCAAAATGATTTTACCGACATTCCAGTATCCTTCTAGGATCATGTCCTAGAAATGGCTGCATATCTACGAAAAGGTAACCTCAAAATCCAGCCCCAAGACTCCATAAAAGTTATGGACATGAAGGATTCCTAATCTTAAGTATGTTAAGATAAGGGGTTGTCCAACTTATGTGAAAAGGTTTCAAAGGATAAGCTTGGGACAAGATTTGACAAGTACAATTTGTGGGACATCCTAAAGTAAGTTTAGGGTATATGTTCTATAATCCTACTTAGCAAAAGGTGTTTGTTGCAAAACACGCTGCCTTCTAAGATAAATGTGTTTATTATTGAAGGGGCTAGTGGGAGGATAATAGATCTTGAAAAGTTCAAGAACCACAAAACACTATAAGTCAAATAAGAGGAACCTATAGATAGACCTGTTGTACCACAACCGAATCGTAAATCTGGAATATTATCGAAGATACCTAGGAGGTATGGATTCATTATAGATGATGATGATGAGGTACACATCATAGAAGATGATGATCCAGTTACATACGATGAGGTAAGTGTTGTAGACACTCAGAGAAATGGATTGAAGCAAGTTTCTCAAATATGGAACATTCGTTTTGATGAGGCAATCAAAAGAGTTTGATTCTAGTGTGTACAAAAGGGTCAGTGGGAGCATCATGACATTCCTAGTACTATATGTTGATATACTACGGATAAGGAATGACATACTAATGCTACAATCAGTAAAGATAAAGTTGTCTAAACATTCCTCCATGAATGATTTGGGAAGAGTATCTTAATCGGGGATACAAATCTATATAGATAGCTTTAAAAGGATGCTCGACTTAACCCAAGGAACGTATATTCATTTGATGCTAAAGTCGTTTAGCATGGCAAACTCCAAGAGATGTCTCATGTCGATGAGCTATGGAGTGTATCTCTTAATAGTCCCCACGGACTCTCGAAAAGAGAGGTCGCATGAGTGACAATCATGTATACAATAAAATGTACGAGACCTGATGTTGATCAGTCATAATATGGAGAAGTTCACTATGAGTCAGTGAAAAACATCTTAAAGTGCATAACCGGCACTAAGGATGTGATCATATTCATGGTGGGTCTTAATTAAAACTAGAGGGCTTAACAGACTCAAGTTTTTCGCAGGCAGACGAAAGACGACGAAAAAATCCACTTTAAGGTAAAGGGTTACCTTGAATGGTGGTGCGAAGTGAATTGGAAAGGTTCCAAACAAAGAAAGAGTTCTTGGGTTTAGTGATAAAGACAAAGTAAATAGCTATAAATGAAGTTTCAAGTTTGATTGTTTGGATTAAAAGTTCATTCTGTAACTAGGAATAGTTCCTAAGTCTCATCTTGGATCTAAACAAGTGTTGTGGCACTTTCATTTGATTATTAGAATCATTAAAAGATGGGAAATCACTATAGAGATAGTGGACTCTCAAAGAACAACATTACATATCCATTAACTAAAGCTTATCCAACAGTAGGATAATCGTTACTTAGAGAAGAAGAGTATAAGATACCATGACGATTGGCTTTAGTGCAAGTGGGAGATTGAAAGTAATATGCACACAAGCCAATCATGTTTGATGATAAAGCATATACTTTGTAACAATCTTATTCATTTATTAATAAAAAGTATTAATTTATTAAAGGCTTTTAATTATCTACATGATGTTGTTTTACAATATGTGATAAACCCATAGTTTTAAGCAATGCTTTTAGAATAATGATGATGATCATTCTAATGAGATCTAAATTCTTAGAAAGCTTAAAACTAAAATAGTTCCCAATCATTGGATTACTAAATTGGAGATTAGTAATCAGGATAGATTGGTACATACGTTGCTTGCTTATTGGATGAGGATGATTGATCTCATGATCATTTGTGTGGAGACACTAAAGAAAGTATGTAGGTGCTTATTAGAGAATAAGTTCAATTGAGCGTGGCTCGCTAAGGAATACCTAATGGAGTTTTATTTGCTGTCGATAAGAATTCTGTAGTGATAGTAATCTACAAGTAATCCTTGGACTTGAGATCATCATAGTATCTTGTGTATGATGAGTTATACTTTGACTTATTCCTTAAGACCCTTAGGGTATATCAAAGGGTATGCTTGGGTATAATAAGTTGTACATGGAGATAATGTATGATCAATAAAGAATCTACCACTTCTAATAAAGAAGAAGAAATGTCTATGTGATTCGATAAATGACAACCCAAAGAGTCCTTGGCGGCGAGAATGAAATTAGAAAGGAGTTTCTAATTTGCATTATTTGGAGTTGTGCGTTTAAGGATCAAAATACATATAATTAAATAAAATAAGACTTGACGAGTAATTCCATGTCTTATATTTAATTGGGACATTGTATGGTGGAAGGATTGAATTATGCAGTAACTATTTACTCAAAGGTTCTTTAATGATTAATGTTGAAATCTATATTATATGGAAAGTCGTTGATCGCTAGGAGGCTTATCCTATTGTAGAATAAATATTATTTATTTAAATTAATTAATTATTTAATTTATTTATTTAAATAAGATTAGAATTGTTCTAATTGATTTATTCACAACCTAGGTTTAATATGGAGAACCTAAAGGGGCACACCATAAAAGGAAGAATAATTATTTAAGAAGTTAATGGCATAATCGTAATAATATATGTTATGTATATTTAATTTAATCTATGGTGATAGAATAAATTAAATAGCTTAATATTTAATATTTTAGAAATATTAAATATAAATTAATAAGAGGAGTCTTATTAATATTATTACAATTATTATTATTTTAATTTCTAAAAGAGTTTAGGAATTAATTTAATATAAGTACTCTCATTTATTCCTAATTGGATTAGGAAGGAAAATTAGTTAAAGGAGTTTAATTAATTATCCCTAATAAGATTAGGGAGCTTAATTAATTAAAAGAATTTAATTAATTAAATAAAACCCAATTCCTTAATTGTTAAGGTGGGTTGCCCACATCTATAAATAAGAGGAGTCTTATTATGGGTGTAGTGGGTTGTTGACTTTTTCAACATACGACATAATTCCAATTGTTGGGAGAGTACACCCTTTCTATAGAGATAGAAAACTAGGGTTGAGCCAATATCCCTTCTTCTTGAATCATTATTATTCCTTGGTGGATCACCTCTAGAGGCCAAACATATGGGTGGCTAACGTTGATTAAAGGAAGGAACCAAACCCGGTGGATTCAAGTTGAACGCGAAAGGATTTGGAGGTGAACTTGTACCTGAGGAAGCTCGATCTTCAAGGGTATGGTTTTATTCTTTATCTTTTCGTTTAATTAATAATTATGCATAAAGGCTGATCCGAGTATATGGTTTGTAAATTTTAAACTCTGATTTTATCTCGCTTCCGCTCTTTTATGCAATTTGATTGCGCACATGAATATTACAAACCTAACACTCCTTAATCTATATATATATTGAATGAAATGATTTGGCTGATATATAGTGCTTGATTTTCTGAAGATTAAGTCACATGGGGTTGTTGGATTGGTTTACCAACTACAACTTTGGCTAGATACACAAGTTATGTCCAATAATGCAACAAGGGTATAATAGTCATTTAAATTTTAATGGCAAAATGGTAACTTGGCAAACCCTTAGGGTTTAACCCTTAGGGTTTCCAACAAATGAATTTCTAAGTTTTCATTTAGGGTTTAAAATAAAAATAAAAATTAGTTTCTAAAAATACAAATTATGGTTTCTTAATTGATTTAGGTTTTTAATTACTTAGCACTTTGCTAATTAGGTTTAGGATACACTAATTAGCATTAAACTTCCCAATTTAGCGATTAAGGTTTACCATAAGCAAATTAGGGTTTATAATTTAGAAAAATAATAAGGATTTATACTTAAAAAAATTAGGATTTTGAATAATTAAGATTCTCCCTAATTAGGGTTAATACCATTAATACTGGTCATTACCCACATTAACATGATTATATAACAGTCTTAAGCTGGCATTCGACTTTTGAATTAGGGTTTAACAACTTAAAACTAGGGTTTTCTAATTTTTAGAAATTATGGTTTCTAAATATTAATTAGTGTTTAATCATAAAATTACATAATACACAACATATATCGTATAACACAGTTATATAACAGTCTCGAAGTCGTACTTGAGTTTCAAATTAGGGTTTCCACTTAGCAATTTGCTAGTTACTGTTTAAGGTTTCTAATTTGCGAAATTTGGGGTTTAAATCACTAATTAGGGTTTTTACATAATTAGCATTAACACTTATAATACAAACCATTTACCACATAACACAGTGACTTAACAAATTTTGAAGTCTCGTTTGACTTCGAAACCAGGGTTTACCAGTAATACAAAGGTTTCTAAATACTGCACCACCATTGACGAATCATTAACAATGCGTACATACAGTACTTATTTATAGCACTAAAAAATCAAAATATAATTAATATTATATTATTATTCGTATTCCTTGATCAAAATCCAAAATTAGGGTTTGGATTAAATATGATCTGATTTATCTCATTATATATAATATTATTAATTAAGTTAAATAATTAGCTTAATTAATCAAAATAAATTCATATAATAAAATAGTTATTATAATAATGTTATAATCATTTCATATATTATTTAAATAATATATAAATATATTTTCATGGAAAATAATTACTTTGTAAAATTAATTATTATAAGAATATAATTTATAATGATCAATAATTCTAAAATAAAATTGTTTATAATTATTCATATAATGAATAAATTTTTATTTATCACAAATATACATACACATTACCTGACACATATTCTCACCTTTAAAATAATAATAATAATAAAAAAAATTATACGCAAAATTTCTGATTTAATTATATAGAAAATATCGGGTTATTACAGCCATGATATTGATTGATTGTTGTAATATTACACTTATACTACATGATTAACACTTGTGCAAGTCCAGAATCCTTAAGATCGTGAATCTAGCAATGGTCAAACATGGTTACTTGAACACTGACATGTAGTTCTGGGCTTGGCCAAAAACACATTCAGGGATGGGTTTGTAGACTATAGCACCTTTAGTGACACTTAATTTTTGAAAATTATTATTTTATTAAATAAATAGAGAAAATTAGTTTAAAATTATTAAAAATACATAATAAATTGCTAAAAATTATTTTAAAGCCTAAAAATGGGTTTTTAATAATTTTTAATATATTTAATAAATATTTAATATTTTTGGAATATTAATGGTATTTAATTTATTTAATTATAATATTAAATAAATTATTTAAAAATGATTTTAATGCATAAAAATCATTTAAAAATATATTATGGTGTTAGAAAATATTTTAAGTTATTTTGATGACTTTTAATATTTTGTGATGAATTTCATTAATTAATTAATATTAATGGTAATTAATTTATTTAATAAATGTATTAAATAAATTATGGAAAAATTGAATTAATGATTTAAAAAACATATAAAAATGATTTTTAAGTGTTATAAAAATATTTTAAGTTATAAAATATAAATTTTGATATTTTGTCATGAAAATATTAATATTAATAGCAATTATCGGATAATGGATTTAAGCTGTTTAAAATCATATAAATTTGATTTTAAAGTATTAAAAAAAAATTTTGATATTATAAATATATTATAATATTATGTTATGATTTTCATTAATATTTAATATTAAATAAATATTAATGATAAAATAATATTATGGTAGTTATATTATATAAATACGATATTAATAATTGAAAAATCATGATAAATGGTAATATTTATCTGAAAATTAGTACAAGTCTTTGAAAAATATCTTTTTGATTGATAATAAAATATATAAGATAATTTTTAAGTGTTTAGACCGAGTCTTATGATTAGTAGGCTCGAGAATTGTCTGACTAGGTCGTTGGGATGTCAGAATTGTACCGAATTCATCTCAGACTGCAATAGTTTGACTTGATACTAAGTTTTATGTGTTATATAGACTGATAGGGTTTTGTGTTATGTGTTTAGGTTATTTTATGTTTATATATAATAGTATTATACTATGATGATATTATTCTAATACTTGGAGATCGGTATTATCTATATTAGGTTTTCAATCAAAGCTAAATAAGTTGCGTAACAGTAATCAACGAATCAGACAAGTTTTCCTTAACTCAACTTTGAGTTCTTTATTCAAATATGCTTATGGATAATCATTTTTGATTACCATGCCTATGAATTGTTGAATCGTACTCTTTGCATATTGCATGTATTCATCAGGTATGAAAGTCTGATCACCTTCATTACCATTCGATCTAGATATAATTGATATATTTATGTTAAATGTTCGTTCAGCTAGGAAAGTTTGTTATGCTAGTTCACAATTATATTGTAGAATTGTAGCCAGCTTTTGGTCAATTCTTTCAATCATGATATATCCTTAATTTATTGAAATTAAACTTGCTGGGCAAACCTGTTGCTCACCCTTGTTATATCATGATAAACACGATATAGGTGTGAGACCCCAAATTTTATGAATAAAGATTTAAATTTCTTGAAATATTTTTTTTAATATTATGGTGTGGATTTGATATAATGTTATAGTTGTGGGTAATATTTATAAATTTTGCAAAGTATGCAAGTTGTTATATAATATTCAATTGATTGGAAAATATTCGTTTTAACAGGGAATATTTGTACGACGTCACAATCATTGGTGGACCCCACAACAGAAGTATTATCGTAGTCAGAAAACGACAAAATTATCTTTTTATAAAAATAATGGCGAAAGTGTTACCGTTAAAACTGTTGAACTACTCGGTAGTAAAAAGAACGATGTACAGGTGGTTGCATAGTAGCATACGATATTGATTATTGATGCTTACGTAAAAGTCACTCGATTATACTCAATAATTGCTACGATAATTGATGCATCATATCTCTCATATTATTGATTCAATTATTGTCACAGTATCATCAGTATAATATGTTATATTATTAAATCAATAATTGAGACTGCAAAGTTATTCATATTATTATTTACAATATTGACAATGTCTAGAAGTTCTGTCAATGAGAGGCTTGGTCACCTAATTGCGCGCCAATAAGGAGAAATCCTTATCGGAAAGTCCCCTCTTTCCTGGGAATGATCTGGTTGCTAAATATTGTGAATTATAATATTAATGATGAATAATTTCATTTTGATTAAAGATGAAATTTATAGATCCATTGTATAGGAATTATTAGTGTTAGTTGAAATCGACATTTATTTCGATAATAATTGATGTCTGGAAGTTATCGGGTAATTAATCAGATAAAATGTTATTAATTCACATGCATATAACTATTTTTTCACATGTCTAGAACTATTGAATTCACATGATTTACTATTGATTCACATGATTTACTATTAGGGAAGATGGTGCAAGTTTGATAATACTTGCAAGACTAAATTAAAAATGAAGGAAAAGAGGAAGGTATTATAATGTAATATTTCAAGCCCCAAAACGTGCATTTATCGAAACTATATTTTCCTATAAATAGAAGCTCATTCCTTCATTATTTTTCACCAATTCACTAAAGCTATAGAGTAATTATTATAGAGAGAAAGAAGAAGAGAAGTCTGCTACCTCACTATTCCAATATCAAGTTTTCTTCTAAGGTAAGGGGTATTATTCTTTCATATTCATGAAGAGAGTTATTTTCTTTTAATACTCATAAGGGTTGTTATTCCATTCTTTATTATTATGTTGAAATAACCTGTCTATGCGTAGTACCGCATACATGGTGAAATTCTTCTATTATTCCATTCTTTATTATTCATTTGAATAACTTTGTTTGTCTTGATCTATCGCATGCACAGTGAATTCTGTTGTTATTCCATTCTTTATTATTACATTAAAATATCACATGCATGCGAATTATGCATGACCTAGTTTAGTTCTTTATTATTCTATTGGAATATCCTCATGCATGCGGATTCTGCATGACTTCGTTCCATTCTTTATTATTCATTGGAATAACTTTATGCAATGCGATTGTATCGTATGCCTGGTGATTTTTGTTGTTATTCCATTCTTTATTATTCTATTGGAATATCCCGTCTGTGCGGATTACGTATGACCTGGTTCCGTTCTTTATTATTCTGTTGGAATATCCTGTTTGTGCGAATTACGCATGACCTAGTTCCATTCTTTATTATTTTGTTAGAATAACATGTCTATGTTGATTACCTCATGCATGGTGAATGATCCTTCATATTCATTCTTTATTAAATTGTGGAAATGATCTGTCTACGTGGATTACCGCATGGCGGATGAAAATCCATTTGCAGTTTCGTATATTCTATTATACTCGTTTGAGATATCATTTCTTTTGTACTCGTCATGAAATATCATTTTCTTTGGTATTTTTCTTTTACGAGTTACTATTTACGGGTTACTATTTACCCAATTACTATTCACTCTAGTATTATTAACTCGGGTATTCGGGGTACTTTTTACTATTCACGAGTTACTATTTACGGGTTACTATTCACCCAATTACTATTCACCTGAATATTATTTACTCGGGTATTTGGAGTACTTCTTATGTCGGGGTACTATTCACGAGGTACTATTCCCAAAGTACTATTCATAGGGTACTATTTACCCAAAAATTATATTCTTTTTTGTCCAAATTATTTTTGATACATGAATATTATTCTTGAATTTTACTTTACAAAGCAGTATCATGTTGATAATTTGGATATCTTTAAACTCTGGATAAATTTAAAGTCTTTAATATTTATCCTTGATTTTGTTTGATTTGATTTCGGTTGATTATTGCATATATCTGTTAGGTTTTCGTGAAAATCAAAGTAGCAATCAAAATTGCAAAAATAGCGGAAGCGAGATAAAATCAGATTTTAAAATTTTTCACAAACCAATTACCCGGATCATCCTTTATGCATATTATTAATTAAAGCGAACAATAAGAAATTATGAAATCATACCCTTGTAGAAACGAGCTTCCTCAGGTACGAGTTCACCTCCTACTTCTCCGTGATCTCCTTGAATCTCCGGGTAGATTCCTTCCTTTGATCAATGTAAGCCACCCAAGTGTGTGGCCTCTATAGGTGATCTACCAAGGAAGAGGAATTTTTTCAAGAAGAAGGGATTTGGCTCAAACCCTAGTTTTTCCTATCTGAATAAGAAAAGGGGTGTACTCTCCAACTCTTGGAATTACGTATCCTCATATCTAATATAAGACTCCTCTTATAAAGATATTATATAACCCTATTTTAATTAAAATAAGGTATTATTTATTTAATTAAACTCTTTTAATTAAATGGGCTCCCTAATCCTATTAGGGATAATTAGTTAAACTCCTTTAACTAATTTTCTTTCCTAATCCAATTAGGAATAAATGAGAGTACTAATATTAAATTAATTCCTAAACCTTTTAGAAATTAAAATAATAATAATTATAATAATATTAATAAGACTCCTCTTATTAATTTATATTTAATATTTCTAAAATATTAAATAATAAATATTAAGCTATTTAATTTATTCTATCACCATAGATTAAATTAAATATACTTAACATATTATTACAATTATGCCATTAACTTCTTAAATAAATATTCTTCCTTTTATGGTGTGACCCTTTAGGTTCTCCATATTAAACCTATTGTGAATAAATCAATTAGAACAATTCTAA
Organism: Panax quinquefolius; assembly: GCA_020205615.1. Taxonomy (NCBI): domain Eukaryota; kingdom Viridiplantae; phylum Streptophyta; class Magnoliopsida; order Apiales; family Araliaceae; genus Panax; species Panax quinquefolius. The sequence continues at coordinate 107,231,001 of CM035163.1, forward strand.
TCTCATTTAAATAAATAAATTAAACAAATAATTTATTTAAATAAATAATATTTATTCTACAATAGGGATAAGCCTCCCTAGCGATCAACGACTTTCCGGATAATATAGATTTCAACATTAATCATAAAAGAACCTTTGAGTAAATAGTTACTGCATAAATTCAATCCTTCCACCATACTATGTCCCAATTAAATATAAGACATGGAATTCTTCATCAAGTCTTATTTTATTTAATTATATGTATTTTCGATTCCTAAATGAACAACTCCCAATGAATGCAAATTAGAAACTACTTTCTAATTTCATTCCACCTCGCCAAGGATTCCCAGGGTTGTCATTTATCGAATCACATAGGACATTTCTCCTTTTACTAGAAGTGGTAGATTCTTTATTGATCATTCATTATCTTCATATATAACTTATTACACCCAAGCATACCCTTTGATATACTCTAAGAGTCTTAAGGAATAAGTCAAAGTGTAATTCATTATATATAAGATACTATGATGATCTCAAGTCTAGGGATCATTTGTACTACTATCACTACAGGAATTCCTATTGACAGGTAAGTAAAACTCCATTAGGTATTCCTTAGCGAGTCACGTTCAGTGAACTTATTCTCTAATAAGCACCTATATACTTGCTTTAGTGTCTCCACACAAATGATCATGAGACCAATCATCCTCATCCAATGAGCAAGCAACGTATGTACCAATCTATCCGGATTCACTAATCCCCTATTTAGTAATCCAATGATTGGGAACTATTTTAGTTTTAAGCTTTCTAAGAATTTAGATCTCATTAGAATGATCATCATCATTATTCTAAAAGCGTTGCTTTAAACTATGGGTTTATCATATATTATTAAAAAGCGACACCATGTAGATAATAAATGCCTTTAATAAATAATTCTTTTATTAATAAATAAATAAGATTGATTACACAAGATATGCTTTATCATCATACATGATTGGCTTGTATGCATAATACTTTCAATCTCCCACTTGCACTAAAGCCAATCGCCGTGGTATCTCATACCCATCTTCTCTAAGTGACGATCAAACCGCTTTGTTGTGTTAACGCTTTAGTAAATGGATCTCGCAATATTGTCTTGAGAGTCCACACGCCTCGGGTGACGTCTCCTCTTTCAATGATCTCTCTAATCAAATGAAATCGCCGCAACACGTGTTTGGATTTACGATGAGACTGGGTTCCTTAGCTTGCATGACAATGTGACTCCAAAGGTTGTCACGCAGAATAAAAGGCACCGGTCCTTTAATGCTAGGAACCACACCAAGTTCGATAATGAACTTCTTCATCCAAATGACTTCCTTTGCGATTCACTTGCGGCTATGTACTACTGCCTCATCAAATCAACAATCGTTCTTTGCTTGGAACTTTTCCAACTCAACGCACCACCGTTTAAGGTAAACACATACCCAAAAGCAGTTCTTGTCATCTTGGTCTGCTTTGAAAACTTGAGTCTATGAAGCCCTCTAGTTTTAATTCAGACCCACCGTAGACAAGAAATACATCCTTAGTTCTTCTTAAGTACTTTAGGATATTTTTCACTGCCTTCCAGTGTTCTTCTCCTGGATTCGACTGATATCTGCTTGTTACACTAAGTGCATGAGCGACATCTGGTCTAGTACATATCATACAGTACATGATAGATCCTATTGCTGAAGCATAAGGAATCTTACTCATACGGTTTCTCTCCTCAGGTGTCTTTGGGGCTTGTTTCTTGGAGAGATGTATTCCATGGCTCATCGGCATGAGACCTCTTTTGGAATCTTCCATGCTAAACCTTTTTAGCATCATGTCAATGTCGTTCCTTGGGATAAGCCAAGCATCCTATTAGATCTATCTCTATAGATCTTTATCCCCAAAATATAGGATGCTTCTCCTAAGTCCTTCATGGAGAAGTGTTTAGATAACTTGATTTTAATTGTTTGCAGACATAGAATATCATTCCCATCATCGGTAATATATCATCAACATATAATACAAGGAATGAAATAGCGCTCCCACTAACCTTCTTGTACACACATGGTTCATCCTCATTTTGATAAAATCAAACTTTTGATTGTCTCATCAAAGCGGATGTTCCACCCACGAGAAGCTTGCTTTAATCCATAAATGGATCGTTGTAGCTTACGGACTTGATTTGTTCCAACCTTTAAAACAAATCCTCCGGTTGTGTCATATACACATCCTCCTCAAGTTTTCCATTGAGGAAGGCCGTTTTCACGTCCATCCGCGATTTTTCGTAGTCATGGTAAGTCGCAATCGCAAGCAAAATCCGAATGGACTTGAGCATTACTCTTGGTGAGAAGGTTTCGTCATAGTCAACTCCTTGTCTTTGTTTGAAACCTTTTGCAACCAATCAGGGCCTTATAGGTCTCTACCTTGCCGCTCTGCTCCGATCTTTCTTTTAAAGACCCATTTACACCCAATAGGCTTAATGCCTTGGTGGTGAGACCAAAGTCCATACTTGGTTCTCATACATGGAGTCCATCTCGATTTCATGGCTTCTTGCCACTTCTCCGAGTCTTTACTACTCATAGCCTATTCAGTAATTCAATGGATCATCATCATCTATGATGCGTACCTCATTGTCATCTTCTATGACAAGTCCATACCGCCCCGTATCTTTGGTACTCTTCCAGATTCTGAATAGGGTGTGTGTGTCTGAATGAATCTCTACTTGGTTAGGTACCTCACTTTGATCCAGTAGTATTTTGTGGTTCTTGAACTTCTTCAAGATATATCTTACTCCCAACCCCCCCTTCAAGGATAAACTCCTTTTCCAAGAAGGCAGCATGTTTCGCAACAAACACCTTTTGATCAGTTGGATGATAGAAATAATACCCCGATGTTTCTTTAGGGTATCCCACAAATCTACATTTATCAGATCTAGTCTGCAGCTTATCGTTTTCAAACTTTTTGACATAAGCTGGACAACCCCAAGTCTTAACATGCTTAAGATTTGGTTTCCTCCCTGTCCATAACTCATATGGGGTCTTGGGGACGGATTTTGTAGGTACCTTGTTAAGTAGGTATGCAGCCGATTCTAGGGCATATCCCCAGAAGGAAACTAGAAGGTCGGTAAAGCTCATCATAGATCGAACCATGTCCAACAATGTTCGATTTCTCCTTTCAGATACACCATTCATTTGTGGGCGTCCTGGTGGAGTCCATTGTGAGATTATACCATTTTCTTTGAGACAATTGAGAAACTCACCACTTAAGTATTCTCCTCCTCGATCGGATCAAGAATCTTAATACTCTTACCGGTTTGCTTCTCAACTTCACTTCTGAACTCTTTGAACTTTTCAAATGATTGATTTGTATTTCATTAAATACACATATCCAAATCTTGAGTGGTCGTCGGTGAATGTAATAAAATAAGAATACCCTCCTCGTGCGATCGTTTGTCATAGGTCCACATACATCCATGTGTACCAACGCTAACAACTCAGTAACTCTTTCTCCTTTTCCACTAAAAGGAGATTTAGTCATTTTACCCATGAGAGACAAGATTCACAAGTTGGATATGATTCATAATCGATAGCTCTAGGAGCCCATCTTTATGCAACTTGGATAATCTTGTTTCATTAATATGACCAAGTCTACAGTACCACATGAAGGTATAATTAACATCATCTCTTTTCCTTTTATTAGTTTGTTCAATTTGAAATATATTTTCATGCAAGTCAAGTATATAAAGTCCATTTCGCAAATTACCAACACCATATAAAACATTATCATTATAAATAGAACAACCGTTGTTCTTTATAATAATATTAAAACCATCCATATCCAATACGAGAGATAGAAATAATGTTTCTAATGATATTTGGAACAAAATAACAATTATTTAAATTAATGAACTTGCCTTCGTAGGCGGTGCTAAACAATAAGTCCCTACATACTAATGCAAAGAACCTTTGCTCCATTTCCCACTCGTGGGGCGACCTCATCCTTGTTCAACTTTTCTACTTCGACCGGTCCCTCATATTATTACATATGTGAGAACCACATCCCAGATCCAATACCCAAGTAGAAGATTGACTTTCGTAAAAATTAATTTCAATCATAAACAAACCTTGATTAGGATTGAAGCTTCTCCAAGCTTCTTACGCTTTTGTTACGCAAGATAATCCTTGCGGTTCCTCTTCCATGACCTTTGGCTTATTGCAATGGAAGCAAATTCCTTTAAGTGGATCGGTTTCTTTTTGATCCTTCACTTTCGCCTTTCCCTTAGCCTTCTTGGATTTCTTCTTTTCAGAAAATACCTTGGGCCTCTTCCTTTTCTTGGAAGAATCATCCACCAGTAAGACATGGTTCTTCTTGGATGGGAAGTGACCTTCAACAGTTTTCAACATGTTAAGTAATTCGAGCGGTCGACATCCAACTTATTCATGTGAAAATTCACAACAAATTGTGAGAAGGTGTCTGGGAGTGACTGCAAGACTAAATCTTGACTCAACTCCCCATCCATGACGAACCCAAGCTGTCCAAGACGTTCAATCAGATTGATCATCTTTAGGACATGAGTCTCAACGGTAGTGCCCTCGGTCATCCGAGATCGGAAGAGCTCCTTAGATATTTCATATCTAGCAGTCCTACTTTGCTCACCATACAACTCTCCAAGGTGTAGTAGCATAGTAGGAGCATCCATGTTTTCATGCTGACGCTGAAGCTCGTTACTCATGGATGCGAGCATGATGCATTGAGCCACAGATGCATCATCTTGCCACTGTTTAAAAGTAGCAATCTCTTCCTCGGAGAGTCATCTCTGCAACTTTTGCAGGTACGGGCGAATTTAGGACATAAGAAATCTTTTCAGCAGTGAGAACAATTCTCGATTCCTTAACCAAATTGTCAAGTTCAGTTCGGTTAAATCGATTGTTAGCATCAAGTATGCTTCGCAGTGAAATTAGTGAATGTGACATTTTCAAAATTCTGCATGTAAAAAGATAATATTTTAGCAAACATTCATTTATTAATTACCAAAATAAATTAGGTCTTATTTTATATTGGTATCTCCCACTATTTTCTTCAAACTATATTACCCTCATTTATATAGTTCGGCAAAAATCTAATTAAAGTTTTTTGCTAGTGAGAATAAGGATCCCATTTCAAATGTATATAGCCTTGTGGTGACACAACAAAAACTATATATAAATAAATAGGTAGACAACTCCTTGTCAATTACATCAACATGTAACTCCTTATGTTTTGCCTCTTAGATTATTTTGATCAAGTGGTGACACATCCGAATCAAAATTATCTAAGTTAAGTCCAACCTAGCACTTCCATATATTCAAAAAAGAAAAATATCGCCCTTGTGGTGACACAACAAAACAATATTGTTCAATTTTCTTTATAAGCATCAAATGTGATAAATTAACATCTTAAATACTTAATACTTGCCTTGTGGTGACACAACAAACTCATATTAAATATTTAATACTCTATTAATTTTATCATGCTAGAAGGCGACGTTCGATATTCTAAATATCTTTGAACGCTTAAGACTTAATAAAAACTTTGAGGGATTTGTTATTATTTGTCTCATCTTGTTTAGCGCGCATGCAAATATATATATAAAATACGCGTCATATTATTAAACATGCGAAGCATGTTTGCATAATATATAATATATATACTACTAGCATGCACATATAGAATACTATATTCTACCCGGATTGATTATGGACTTTTATTCTAGTTTGGTTCACTAGAGCCACCAAGTGAACCAAAAGGTCAAACCCTAGGGTGCAAGAATAAACATTTAAATATAACTATTACATTTAAACCCGAGCTCCATTACAAACGGGTCTTCAAGCGCTCCTTGATCTTCGGTTCTTCAAAAAAAATTCTAACTAATCCTATTACATTAAACTATTTAATTTAAATAGAAACCTTGATCAGCAGTCAAAGGGAAGTACATAGGAGAGAGATAGAATTTACATCAAGAAGAAAACCAGAAAAGACGAGGTACGCAGACCCCATTTAATAAAACCCATTCATTCAAACATCCAACTAAAATAAATCCAATCATATTGGTCAATTGTCCATAATCAATCCCATTTATTATCATACATATCATCATATGTATCAATAAATTAAATCATTCCATATATATATGAGTATCATTTATTGGGCAATTTTATGTTGCATGAAATCCAATTTCAAGATTAAAATAAACTCTTTTATTTTAATTATAAAATTATTAAAATTAATATATATATATATATATATCAATTATATATATATATATATAATACAAGTCCTAAACTAAATTCCTAACTGCCATTTCTTACCTCTAAGTCAACGTGATTTGCAGTATGATTACAAAATTTTCTGGACAAATTTTGCTTTGCTAAATGGCCGGACTCTTGATTCACGCCCAAAAAAAAAGATGGCTTAAGATTTTCGACTTTCACGCCACGTGGACCCTTGTATACCAAAAAACCGGACTGTTTTAATATCCCTTGACAAAACCGCCTTGCATCAGGACTCTTTTAAAAAATTATGGCTGAACCTGCTATGCTTGAATTCTAGATTCTCGGTCAAAAAGGAAAAAATTCTGGACATATATCTTTCATTGCTGCGTCTTTTTTCTAAGAATTAAAAAATAATTCAATTTTTGAAATAATAATTTTATATAACAAATTATGCCTAATAAATTATTCTAAATACATACCCATACATATTTAGAATCTAAATAATTAATAATTAGCATAAAGTTTGGCTCGATACCATTTGTTAGGTTTTCGTGAAAATCAAAGTAGCAATCAAAATTGCAAAAAATAAGCGGGCGAGATAAAATCGATTTTAAAATTTTTCACAAACCAATTACCCTTGGATCATCCTTTATGCATATTATTAATTAAAGCGAAGAATAAGAAATTATGAAATCATACCCTTGTAGAAACGAGCTTCCTCAGTAATGAAGTTCACCTCCTACTTCTCCGCGATCTCCTTGAATCTCCGGGTAGATTCCTTCCTTTGATCAATGTAAGCCACCCAAGTGTGTGGCCTCTATAGTGATCCACCAAGGAAGAGGAATTTTTCAAAGAAGAAGGATTTGGCTCAAACCCTAGTTTTTCCTATCCTGAATAAGAAAAGGGTGTACTCTTCAACTCTTGGAATTACGTATCCTCATATCTAATATAAGACTCTCTTATAAAGATATTATATAACCCTATTTTAATTAAAATAAGGTATTATTTATTTAATTAAACTCTTTTAATTAAATGGGCTCCTTAATCCTATTAGGGATAATTAGTTAAACTCTTTTAACTAATTTTCTTTCCTAATCCAATTAGGAATAAATGAGAGTACTAATATTAAATTAATTCCTAAACCTTTTAGAAATTAAAATAATAATAATTATAATAATATTAATAAGACTCCTCTTATTAATTTATATTTAATATTTCTAAAATATTAAATAATAAATATTAAGCTATTTAATTTATTCTATCACCATAGATTAAATTAAATATACTTAACATATTATTACAATTATGCCATTAACTTCTTAAATAAATATTCTTCCTTTTATGGTGTGACCCTTTAGGTTCTCCATATTAAACCTATAGGTTGTGAATAAATCAATTAGAACAATTCTAATCTCATTTAAATAAATAAATTAAACAAATAATTTATTTAAATAAATAATATTTATTCTGAATAGGGATAAGCCTCCCTAGCGATCAACGACTTTCCGGATAATATAGATTTCAACATTAATCATAAAAGAACCTTTGAGTAAATAGTTACTGTGACAATTCAATCCTTCCACCATACTATGTCCCAATTAAATATAAGACATGGAATTCTTTGTCAAGTCTTATTTTATTTAATTATATGTATTTCGATTCCTAAATGAACAACTCCCAATGAATGCAAATTAGAAACTACTTTCTAATTTCATTCCACCTTAACCAAGGATTCACGGGTTGTCATTTATCGAATCACATAGGACATTTCTCCTTTTACTAGAAGTGGTAGATTCTTTATTGATCATTCATTATCTTCATATATAACTTATTACACCCAAGCATACCCTTTGATATACTCTAAGAGTCTTAAGGAATAAGTCAAAGTGTAATTCATTATATATAAGATATTATGATGATCTCAAGTCTAAGGATCATTTGTACTACTATCACTACAAGAATTCCTATTGACAGGTAAGTAAAACTCCATTAGGTATTCCTTAGCGAGTCACGTTCAATGAACTTATTCTCTAATAAGCACCTACATACTTGCTTTAGTGTCTCCACACAAATGATCATGAGACCAATCATCCTCATCCAATGAGCAAGCAACGTATGTACCAATCTATCCGGATTCACTAATCCCCTATTTAGTAATCCAATGATTGGGAACTATTTTAGTTTTAAGCTTTCTAAGAATTTAGATCTCATTAGAATGATCATCATCATTATTCTAAAAGCGTTGCTTAAAACTATGGGTTTATCACATATTATTAAAACAGCACCATGTAGATAATAAATGCCTTTAATAAATAATTCTTTTATTAATAAATAAATAAGATTGATTACACAGTATATGCTTTATCATCATACATGATTGGCTTGTATGCATAATACTTTCAATATCATTGTCATCATCCTCATACTTATATTGTGAAGAAAGTCATCTTTGGCTTACGTGCATAGATGGACTTGATATGATTATGACCAGGGATTATTCGGTATAATCATGACTGTAATGTGATGAATGATGTGTTAAAAGTCCTCATTTACCTGTAGTTCATTGATGGACAATTGTTGGTATGATTATGACTAGGGATTATTCGGTATAGTCATGATCATTGATGATTATATGAATATCCTTGGTCGTGGTGCAGGGATGATTCGATTTTATTTATTAAGTTGAGTCTCATCGATAAAAATTGATGAAAACATTTTAAATCATAGAAGATAGTAGATATCATGCTCTACTTGACTCTTCTAAGGGATTGCTTATTCCGCTGCAGTTAAACTTGATGTCTATTGTATTTTGTCAGTTTAACATTGTTGAAGGCTAAGTATAATTTATTCTACATTATATTAGTCATAATATTTCTTACTGGGCCAATTGAGCTCACCCTTTCTTTCATTATTCTCTTCAGGAAATGAGAATATAGTTGGGACGAGTCGGGGAATGGAGTGATGGTCCAGGATAAATGGCTTTAGTAGTCCTCACTATTCTACGGAATAATGTGATAATAATTGTAATAAGGACACCATTGAGTGTGGATATTGTCTAGATGACAATATTCTTGTTTAAACTCTCAGCTATGTTTTGTCATATTTTACACGACTGTTGTATAATTAAGTTGTATTTGAATTTATGTACCATGTATTTGGCGACTCAAGATGGGTGATGTATACCTGTTTTGGGGGCGTCACAGTTGGTATCCCTGGCTGAGATGTGAGACAAGAACTAGGAGGGGAAAGACGGGGAATTCCTTCGCTAGTATGACCTACCTAAGTTTATTTGGTATTTAATTGGTCGGTCAGAGTATAGGGATAATATGTGATATGTCAATTAACCCTTTCTTTGTGAAAGTGTTTGAAAATGGCATCTGAAAATATTGAGATCAGCAATGATGCACATGAGACTGTTGAGTCACCAATGATCAATACCCAAGATAATGTGCAACAGGAAGACAATAATCCTCAGGTAAATAACAACATCGATCAGATGATGAATGATGGGATGTTCAGAGGCTTTATGAAATTCATGCAACATCATGTAAGAGAGACTCCTATTCAAAATATAGGTGGAAATAATGGCAACCCACGGTCGATCACCGCTAAGCGATTCAAAGAGTTGGGACCACCAGAGTTTTTGGGAAAGCCAGAACCACTTAAGTCGGAGACATGGATAAAGAAAATCACCAAGATATTTGATATATTGGAATGCTCTGAGGAGCAAAAGGTTCCCTTCGCCACCTTTATGTTGCGTGAAGAGGCGACATCTTGGTGGGAATCAGAAAAGCACTCCCCGACTGCTGACCTCAAGATGTCTTGGGAGAAGTTCCAAGAGTTGTTCAACGACAAGTACTTTCCCGAAAGAATTCGTCACATGAAGGAGGTGGAGTTTATCAAGTTGGAGCAAAACAATATGACTGTGTCGCAATACGAGGCTAAATTTTTGAAGTTATCCCAGTTTGCATCCCATTTGGTGGATAATGAGGAGCGAATGACGCGAATGTTTCTAAGTGGTTTGAAACCCGATATACGTCAATACCTCATTTCTCACAAACTTTGTTTATATTAATATGTTGTGAATAGGGCTCAGTTATTGGAGTGCAATAATGAGTCAGCATAACCAAAAGGTAACGAGCAACAACATGATAATAATCGTACTGGTGGCAACGACCATCGAAACAATGATAACTATTGTGGGGGAAATTATCATGACAAGAATGGTAACCACTTCGGTGGTAATCATGGCCAAGATAATAGATGTGGAGAATTTCAAGAAGAGAAGGTTCAACAACGATGGAAAGACAGCAGCACCAACACCCATTTTCAAGGAAGGAGAACGACCACCAATTGTATGCTTCAAATGCGGAGGGGAGGGACATATCAGTCCAAACTGCGTGATGTGGCCCAAAGCATGTTACAATTGTGGAAAAGAAGGTCACCTAGCCCGATTTTGTCGTGCACCAAATTCAAGTCCAACTGGGACGGCGGCACCAAAGGCGAATACGGAAAAAACAAAGTCGGTGGTTTCAGGGAGAGCATTTTTCGTGACTTTTCAACCCGAACGAAGTTATCACGAGTTAGCTAATTATAAATTCTTGCGAAGTCTATACCTTATTAGATATCGGTTCAACCCAATATTTTATCTCTCTTGCTTGCGCTCAACGTTTAAATTTAACTCTAGAGAAGTTAGACTTTGACTTATCAATTGGAACTTTGTTAGGAGAAACCTTCATTTCATGTGCTATCCAAGTCTTGGATGAGAGTCACAGTTTTTAAATGATATTTCTATTGTTAATAAATTTCCTGACGTATTCTTGAAGACTTCTTAGTCTACCCCTAGAGCGTGAAATTGAATTTTGTATTGACCCCAGTACAAAACTCATTTCTTCAACCAAAACGAACGAATAATGCGCCAAAGATGTTGGCTCGAGCTGTTGAAGATTACGACTATACCATTCAATATCATTGTGGAAGAGAGAACGTGGTAGCTGACGCATTGAGTAGAAGATCGCATACGTTTACGAGTGCGACGTTGTTAACACAAAAACCCATTTCGTTTAAGTTACAAATGATGAAGATATAGTTAAAGACTCTAGGGATCCACGTGAAGATAATGAATATACGAGTAGATTCGACTTTAATCGATAAAGTTAAAGTTGCTCAAACTACACACCTGGAGCTGATGAATATGTAGAAGAAGGTTCAAGAAGGCATTATTCTAGAAGCAAGAGTCAAGGAATAGAGGAAATCTCAACCCTTGATTTAATTGGCCCATTTGAAATCCTTGATCGAGTAGGAACTGTGGCCTATAGAATCACTTTACCGCCAAGTATGTCGCGTGTTCATAACATTTTTCACGTATCGATGTTACATAAATATGTGGATGACTCGAACCACGTTATTAAATTAGAACTAGACGAGATAGCAGAAGATTTAATGTATGAGGAGATACGTGTTAAAATCTTGGATAAGAAGGATCGTATTCAACACTCAAAGGTTATACCTCAAGAGTTAGAATCTGAAACAAAATCATGGTATCCTCATCTCTTCGGCATACCAGGTACGTACGTAAATTTTGAGGGCAAAATTTCATAGGAGGGGAGATTGTCAGACCCCAAATTTTATGAATAGAGATTTAAATTTCTCGATTTTTTTTTAATATTATGGTGTGGATTTGATATAATGTTATAGTTGTGGGTAATATTTATAAATTTTGCAAAGTATGGAAGTTGTTATATAATATTCGATTGGTCGGGGAATATTCGTTTTAACAGAGAATATTCGTACGACGGCACAATTATTGGTGGACCCCACAACGGAAGTATTGTCGAAGTTAGAAAATGACAGAATTATCTTTTTATGAAAATAACGGCGAAAGTGTTACCATTAAAACTATTGAACTACTCGGTAGTAAAAGTACAGTAATACGCATGGTTGCATAGTAGCACACGGTATTGATTATTAATGCTTATGTAAGAAGTCACTCAGTTATACTCAATTATTGCTACAGTAATTGTTGCATCATATCTCTCATATTATTGATTCAATTATTGTCACAGTATCATCTGTATAATATGCTATATTATTAAATCAATATTTGAGACGACAAAGTTATTCATATTATTATTTGCAATATTGATAATGTCTAGAAGTTCTGTCAAGGAGAGGTTTGGTCACCTAATTGCGCATCAATAAGGAAAAATCCTTATCGGAAAGCCCCCTCTTTCTTGGGAACGACCTGGTTGTTAAATATTGTGAATTATAATATTAATGAAGAATAAGTTCGTGTTGATTAAAGATGAAATTGATAGTTCCATTGTGTGGGAATTATTAGTGATAGTGGAAATAGGCATTTATTTCGATAATAATTGATGTCTAGAAGTTATCGAGTAATTAATCGGATAAATGAGCAATTAATTGCTATTAATTCACATGCATATAACTATTTTTTCACATGTCTAGAACTATTAATTCACATGATTTACTATTGATTCATATGATTTACTATTAGGGGAGATGGTGCAAGTTTGATAATATTTGCAGGACTAAATTAAAAATGAAGGAAAAGAAGAAGGTATTATACTATAATATTTTGATCCCTAAAACGTGCAATTATCGAAACTATATTTTCCTATAATAGAAGCTCATTCCTTCATTATTTTTAACCAATTCACTAAAGCTATAGAGCAATTATTATAGAGAGAAATTATAGAGAGAAAGAAGAAGAGATGACTGCTGCCTCTCTATTCCAGTATCCAATTTTCTTTTAAGGTAAGGGGTATTATTCTTTCGTATTCATGAAGAGAGTTATTTTCTTTCAATACTCATAAGGATTGTTATTCCATTCTTTATTATTATGTTGGAATAACCTGTCTATGCGAAGCACCACATACATGGTGAAATTCTTCTTTTATTCATTTCTTTATTATTCTGTTGGAATAACCTGTCTGTGCAGTCTATCGCATGCCTGGTGAATTCTGTTGTTAATCTATTCTTTATTATTCTGTTGGAATATCCTGTTTGTGCGAATTACGTATGACATGGTTCCGTACTTTATTATTCTGTTAAAATATCCTCACATGCATGCGGATTACGCATTTAATTCGGTTTCATTCTTTATTATTCTCATTGGAATAACTTTATGCATCTTTGTCTATCACATGCCTGGTGAATTATGTTGTTATTCCATTCTTTATTATTCTGTTGGAATATCCTGTCTGTGTGAATTACGCATGATCTTGTTCCGTTCTTTATTATTTTGTTGGAATATCCTGTTTGTACGAATTACGTATGACCTGGTTCCATTCTTTATTACTCTGTTGGAATAACCTGTCTATGTGGATTACCACATGCATTGTGACTGATCCTTCATATTCATTCTTTATTAAATTTTGGAAATGATCAGTCTACGTGGATTACCGCATGGCGGGTGAAAATCTATTTACAGTTTTGTATATTCTATTATACTCGTCTGAGATATCATTTCTTTTGTACTCGTCATGAAATATCATGTTCTTTGGTATTTTTCTTTTACGAGTTACTATTCACGGGTTACTATTCACTCAGTTACTATTCACTCTAGTATTATTCACTCGGGTATTCGGGGCACTTTTCATGCCAGAGTACTATTCATGAGTTACTATTTATGGGTTACTATTCACCCGAATATTATTCACTCGGGTATTTGGAGTACTTTTCATGTCTGGGTACTATTCACGAGGTACTATTCCCAAAGTACTATTCACAGGGTACTATTCATGGGGTACTATTTACCCAAAAAATATATTCTTTCTGTCCAAATTATTTTTGGTACATGAATATTATTCTTGAATTTTACTCTACAAAGCAGTATCATGTTGACAATTTGGATATCTTTAAACTCTGGATAAATTTAAAGTCTTTAATATGTATCCTTGATTTTGTTTGATTTAATTTCGATTAATTATTGCTTATATCATTGTCATCATCCTCATGCTTATATAGTGATGAAAGTCATCTTTGGCTTACGTGCATATATGGACTTGGTATGTTTATGACCAGGGATTATTCGGTATAATCATGACCGTAATGTGACGAATGATGTGGTAAAAATCCTCATTGACCTGTAGTTCATTGATGGACAGTTGTTGGTATGATTATGACCAGGGATTATTCTGTATAATCATAACCATTGATGATTACATGAATATCCTTGGCCGTGGTGCAGGGATGATTCGATTTTACTTATTAAGCTGAGTCTCAGTGATAAAAATTGATGAAAATATTTTAAATCATAGAAGATAGTAGATATCATGCTCTACTTGACTTTTCTAATGGATTGCTTATTCCGCTACAGTTAAACTTGATGTCTATTGTATTTTATCAGTTTAACATTGTTGAAGGCTAAGGATAATTTATTCTGCATTATCTTAGTCATAATATTTCTTACTGGGCTACTTGAGCTCACCCTTTCTTTCATTGTTCTCTCCAGTAAATGAGAATATAGTTGGGACGAGTCAGGGAATGGAGTGAATGTAGTCCTCACTATTCTATGAAATAATGTGATAATAATTGTAATGAGGACACCATTGAGTGTGGATATTGTCTAGATGAAAATATTCTTGTCTAAATCTCAGCTATGTTTTGTCATATTTTACACGACTGTTGTATAATTAAGTTGTATTTGAATTTATGTACTATGTATCTGGCGACTCAAGATGGGTGATGTATGAAAGTAGTATGCACACAAGCCAATCATGTTTGATGATAAAGCATATACTTTGAAACAATCTTATTCATTTATTAATAAAAAGTATTATTTTATTAAAGGCTTTTAATTATCTACATGATGCTGTTTTATAATATGTGATAAACCCATAGTTTTAAGCAATGCTTTTAGAATAATGATGATGATCATTCTAATGAGATCTAAATTCTTAGAAAGCTTAAAACTAAAATAGTTCCCAATCGTTGGATTACTAAATTGGGGATTAGTGAATCCGGATAGATTGGTATATACGTTGCTTTCTCATTGGATGAGGATGATTGATCTCATGATCATTTGTGTGGAGACACTAAAGCAAGTATGTAGGTGCTTATTAGAGAATAAGTTCAATTTGAGCGTTGGCTCGCTAAGGAATACCTAATGGAGTTTTACTTGCCTGTCAATAGGAATTCCTGTAGTGATAGTAGTACAAGTGATCCTTGGACTTGAGGTCATCATAGTTGTAAGACCCCAGCTTTTATAAATAAAGATGAATTTTCTATAAATATTATTTTTGAATATTATGGAATAAATTTGATATAATGTTATAGTTGTGGGTAATATTTATAAATTTTGCAAAGTAAGCAAGTTGTTATAAAATATTCTTTTGGTCGGGGAATATTCTTTTTTAGGGAATATTCGTATTGACGGCTCAATCATTAGGTGGACCCCATTAATCTAAGTATTATCGTAGTTAGAAAACGACAAAATTATCTTTCTATAAAAATAACGGCGGAGGTGTTACCGTTAAAACTGTTGAACTACACGGTGGTAAAAGTACAGTAATACGCGTGGTTGCATAGTAGCACACGGTATTGATTATTGATGCTTACGTGAGAAGTCACTTAGCTATACTCAATTATTGCTACAGTAATTGCTGCATCATATCTCTTATATTATTGATTCTATTATTGTCACAGTATCATCTGTATAATATGTTATATTATTAATTGAGACGACAAGTTATAAATGATTAATAATTGTTGAAAGATTAAAAATGTGTTGATTAAAAATAAAATGATTTGTGGTAATATTTATTCAATCCTTGATGTATATAAAGAGTCTGTTATAAGACGTTTGTGGTAAGTTTGATTATTTTATGGGGGGCCCATATGTCATCATCTAAGAGTCTCTTCGTCAATAGTAATTACCTTTGTGAATAGTAATTACCTTCGTCAATAGTATTTACCTTCGTCAATAGTAATTACATTCGTCAATAGTATTTACCCCTTCGCAAATAGTAGTTGTCCCTTCAATATTACCAAGAGTTAATTGCCTCTTCGGTGTTCCAAAGGTTAATTACCCCTTTGAAAATAGTAGTTGTCTCTTCAATATTACCAAGAGTCATTTTGACCCTTCGTTAAGACCAAGAACCACCCTCAGTTTTTCTATAAATAGAAAGCTCATTCCTTCATTATTTCTTACGAATTCAATGAAACTCTAGAGAGAGAAACTATAGAGAGAAAGAAGAAAAGTATTCTGCTACTTCACTTTTCCAATATTCAGTTCTTCTAAGGTAAGGGATATTATTCTTTTGTATTCAAGAAGAGAACTTCTGTTATTCCATTTCTTTATTGTTCTGTTGGAATAACCTGTATACGCCGTTTACCCTATACTTGGTGACATTCTTCTATTATTCTCATTGGAACATCCTCATGCGTGTGTTTTACAGGACTGGTTCCGCTCTTTATTATTATTTTGTTGGAACATCCTGCATGCATGTGTTTTACAATTTACACAGGTTCCGCTCTTTATTATTATTATTCATTGAACATCCTCATGCATGTGTTTTACACCGACCTGGTTCCGCTTTTATTATTATTACATTGGAACTTCCCGTCTGTGCGTTTTACGTCGGACCTGGTTCTGTTATTTATTATTCTGTTGGAATAACTTTTTGCAAGCGGTCTATCGCATGCATGGTGATTTCTTTTGTTATTCCATTCTTTATTATACCCGCTAGTTAAAACTTTGACTTCTATACTCCATGAAATTAGTAGAATATCCTTGATATTTACGTTTCATCCAAAGATCTTTTCATGGAAATATTCTTCTGATCATTCTTGAATTTTACTCTACAAAATAGTATCATGTTAACAATTTGGACGTTAATAATTCCTGGATAAAATAATTCTTGAACTTGTTTTATTGAATTCTTATATCATTGTCATCATCCTCATGTTTATATTATGTTGAAAGTCATCCGGGCTCAGTAGTGCATAGATGGACTTGGTATGATTATGACCGAGAGACTATTCGGTGTAATCATGGAATAATGTTACAAATGATGTGATAAAAATCCTCGATGGTCAGTAGTGCATTGATGGGCGGCTTGTTGGCATGATCATGACCATTAATGAATACACAACTATTCTTGGCCGTAGTGCATGAATAATTGTGGTCGTGATACTAAAGATTATCCTTGGCCAGAGTGCGTAAGTGATTTGATGATGTGGAATATTTATTAAAGTCGAGTCTCAAATATAACAAAGATGAAAACCTTTTAAATCATAAAAGATAGTAGATTTTATTTTCTACTTGACTCTTTTAATGGATTCTTTGGTTCATTGTAGTTAAACTTGATGTTCATTATATTTTATCGCTTTAACATCATTGTGAGGCTAATGATAATTTATTCTCGCATTATCTTAGTCATAATATTTCTTCTTGAGCTAGTTGAGCTCACCCTTTCTTTCACCGTTCTCTTGAGAAATGAGAATATAGCCGGGATGAGTCGGGGAACTGAGTAATGGTCCGAGAGGATAGCATTAGTAGTCCTCACTATTCTCGTGAAATAGTGTGATAATAATTGTAATGAGGACTCCTTCGAGTTTGTATAATATCTAGTAGACAATATTTGTATTCAAACTCACGCTTTATGTCGTATTGTACACACGCATGCTTATATTAGTAAGTTGTATTTAAATTACATACCATGTATCCGACTACCCAAGATGGGTGATGTATACCTAATTTTGGGGGCGTCACAGTTGGTATCGAGCTTAGGGATATGATCCTGGCAAAGATGTGAGAATAGTACTAGGAGGGAGAGAGGGAATACCTTCGCTAGTATGACCTACCTAAGTTTATGTGTATTTTATTGGTCACGAATATATAGAGATAAATTGTTACATGTCAATTAACCTTTTGTTTTGTGGCGATGATCTCAAAATGACATCTCGAGAATGTTGAGAATAGCAATAGAGCACGAGCGATCGTTGATTCACCACATATCAATAATCGGGATAATGTGCATCGAAGCGACAATCCTCATGCAAACAACAACACCGACTAAATGATGAATGATCAAATGTTCGAGGCTTTATGCGATTTATGCAACAAAGAAAGCAGAGCGACTCTTCTCAAAACGTAGGTGGAAACACGAAAAACTCTCTGCCAGGTCCAACGCTAAACAATTCAAGGAGCCGGACCACCGGAGTTTAAGGGAGAGCCAAAACCACTTATGGCGGAAGTATGGATAAAGCAGATTACCAAGATATTTGATGTCTTGGGATGCTCCAAGGAGCAAAAGGTTCCTTTCACGCCTTTATGTTGCGCGGAGAGCAGATTCATCGTGGGAATCGGTAAAACGTACTCAACTTCATTGTCTTCAAGATAACTTGGGAGAAGTTCCAGAGTCGCTTTCAACAACAAATACTTTCACGAAAGTATTCGCCACATGAAGGAGGTGGAGTTTATCAAGTTGGAACAAAACAATATGGCCAGTGTCGCAATACGAGGCAAAATTTGCGGAGTTATCACGGTTTAAGTCCCCACTTGGTGGATAATGAAAAGAGAATGGCGCAAATGTTTTTAAGAGGTTTGAAGCGGAGATACGTCAACATCTTATTTCTCATAAAAAGCGTGTTTGTATTCGAGATGTTGTAAATAGGGCTCGATTAGTGGGAGCGCGATAACGAGATAATAAGCAAACTAAAAGAGAGAAATTTAAGAAAATTATAATACCAAATGTGAGTAGTCATCGGCGGCGACAACAAGCGTGGAGGGAATCAACGGGCGGATATGGTAACCACTTCAATTGGTAATCGTACAAAAAACAATAAGAATGGACATTTCAAGAAAAGGAGATTCAACAATGATGGAAAGACGTCGACACCAAAGACTCTCGTTGTTAAGGAAGGAGAAAGACCACTTATCATATACTTCAAATGCGAGGAGAGGACACATCGGTCCGAATCATGCGCCATGTCATCAAAAGCATGTTATAATTGTGGAAGAGAAGGTCACTTAGCTCGATTTTGTCATTTCATCAAGACAAATTCAACTAGGATGGAGGCACCAAAGGCCGTTCCAAAAAAGTCAAAACCGGTAGTGCAAGGGAGAGCGTTTGTTGTGACCTCCCAGAGAGCAAGGAACCCGAATGAGGTCATCACGCTCATTTTTCTATAAGAGATAGAAAAACTAGGGTTTAGCCAATCACCCATCTTCTTGAATCCTTCTTCTTCCTTGGTGGATCACCTCTAGAGGCCAAACACTTGGGTGGCTAACGTTGATCAAAGGAAGGAACCAAACCCGGTGGATTCAAGTTGAACACGAAAAGAATTGGAGGTGAACTTGTACCTGAGGAAGCTCGGATCTTCAAGGGTATGATTCTTGTTCTTCAATTTTTCGTTTAATTAATAATTGTGCATAAAGGGTGATCCGGGTATATGGTTTGTAAAATTTTAAACTCTGATTTTTACACGTTTTCGCTTATTTATGCAATTTGATTGCGTTCTAGAATATTACAAACCTAACAATGTATACCTATTTTGGGGCCATCACATTAGGCGAATACTTTGGATGCAGGAAAGAACAAAGCCAAGTCCAGCTTGGGATAATATGTGCAGCTAGAAATGTAATAGTAATGTATTTTAATGGCATTGCATGTCAATTAGATTATAATTTTTGTATAAGTTAAGGTTACTAGAACTTGGGGATAGTGTGTAAAGTTTATTATATAAACAATTTATGTTTATATCTTCCGCAATAGTTATAGAAATAGTATACCAGATCGTTGGTGATTAGGACCAGGATTTGGGGATGTCACAAGATCTTACAATGTGTAGCTAACAGAGTTTTAAACTGCACTTTTAAAGCTTAAAAACTCTGTTTCCACAGGCTAAAATTTGATATGTTGTATTATATCAAATTTTGGAACACTATAGGAGGGGTTAAGAGCTGAAATGGACGAAATTCCCTATGTTTTCTTCTTTTTTTATTTTGGTGTATGGGGGTCTATTTATATAGCAATGTAACCGTGGGTCTACCTGTGGATTCCCGGGTCCCGTGGGTCCTTTTGTCTCAAAGTACATGTATTCAGATTAGCGCGCTGTCTGCTCGAACCATCATAACTTTCAATCCGAGAATCTGATGGAAGTATGCTATACCTTTCTGGAAAGTCCTTAACGAGAGCTGCACAATGATATGGGATTTTATATTTTTTAGAATTCGAGAAGATGGGTTAATGACTAGATCTTCAAGTTTTCACAGTCCGTCCGTTGAGATGTCTTGTGCAATTTTTACTTGGGATTGATGTTATGGTTCTGCATGACTTCTTTTGTAGTGATTTGGATTGAATTGATGTTGAGTTAGAAAAATTAATATTTTACCCCTCTCATGGTGGTTCCGGGCTTGATGTAGTTGTAGTTGTCTTTTCTCAATATTGTCTCTGAGATTGGACTGTCGTTGACTTTTGATAGTCCTTAGGGTTGTCTCTGAGATTGGTTTGATGTTTCCCAGGGTTGTCTCTAGGATTTTTACTTGATCTTCTAGGGTTATCACTCAGTTTGGATTTGACTTCTCTTGGTTATCTCCGGGGTTTTACTTGATCACCTTGGGTTATCACTGGGGTTTGATTTAATCTCATGGGGTTTAACTTGATCTCTCGGGGTTGTCATCAGGGTTTGATTTAATATCGCGGGGTTATCTTTGGGGCTTGACTTGATCTCTGGGGTTTGACTTGATCTTCCGAGGTTGTCACTGGGGCTTGTATTTGATCTCCTAGGGTTATCTCCGGGGTTTGACTTGATCTCATGGGTTTGTCTCCGGGGTTTGACTTTGTTCTCCCGAGGTTGTCACCAGGACTTGACTTTGATAATTTTGACTTTCAGGGTTGTCTCTTTAAGACGAAAGATGATTATGCCCTCCTGCATGGTTAGTAATAGGAACACAAAATTTTGAGTGTCTACAGATGTGGGACAAACCGGCTTTTACACTTCTCAAGGAGTACTGGGGGAAACATTATCATGCTAGTTTTGAATCTATAGTGCATTAGAAGTCGTAGTAGGACAATAGATATTGAGAGGACATATAAGATAGATATTGAGAGTTGTAGACAATATGCACACCTAAATTCAGAATACTATCTACAACCTCATTCATAATTCACACCTAGGCTATGATCTATACGTAATCAGGGCAAAGAGTGTGGCACCGCTATGACTATAATAACAGATGCATTAGATGTGAAAGGAATTAATATAGAGATCAAAACCCAAAACCCAAATGAATCCATCAAATCAAATCCCTCACATCAGCATGCCGTCTGATTCGCCCCGCTAAGATACGGGCACATCAAAACTTCCCCGATTCGCTCAAGAATAAAATCTTATCATCACAACCCTCATTTAACTGTGTGTTTCTGATTTTTGATGGCACAAAAAAGAAAATGGAATGGAATGGAAAAGGAAAAGATATGCAAAAGGGTTAAACCCTTTACACACAATACATATATACATATATACATAGATATAGAGAGAGAAAGAGAGATGTCTATATTTTGTTGTTGGCATAGATGTAATAAGGGCTGTTGCTTTCTCCGAGGGACTTAGTGAAATTATCAGTTCAGAACAAATGATCGGAGAAATCGTAAGTTATGGATTTTTTTTTACCAAACAAGTTTTCCCTTTAACTGATTCAGAGGCATACCCATTAAGAATTATTCAAATTTAAACAAACACAACCTAAGCCAATGCTACTTAGTTTATTCAGAATTTAGTAATTGAACTAAGTAAATGCTACTTAGTTTATTATATTTCTTATATTTTATATTCATTTAATATACTTTAGTTTATTTACAATTTAGTAATGGAAGTCAGTAAATGGTACTTAGTTTATTATATTATATTTCTTATATTTTATATTTATTTAATATACTATCGTTTATTTTATTTTATTAAATTTAATTAAACATTATATTATTTACTATATTTAATTAAACATTATATTATTTATTATATTTAATTTATTATTAATTTTAATTATTTATTTGAATTATATTATATTATATTACTTAATTAAATATAATATAATATAATATAATTTATTTATTTATTCTATCTCGATTTAAGTTATTTCATTTAGTTTTATTTTATTTTTTTAAATTATTTCTTATTACATTATATTATATTAAATGCTACTAATTAAAATAAATTTATTTTATATTATTTTTTAATCGTAATTCTTCAATTGCAAAATTTATGGGTCCTATAAGTACATTTATGTATTATTTAATTAGTTTTCCAATATTAAAAGAAACTAAGTAGCATTTACTTAGTTTTTACTAGTAAAATAAAACAAAACAAAATGAAATAAGTTAAATCATATCTAATTAATTTACGTTTAATATAACTAAATTTAAATTCAATAAAATTTAATTAATATAAATAATATAACATAATATAATATAATATAATATAATACACAATAAAGTAAAACAAATAAATAAAAACAAAAAACTAAATTTAATTTAATATAATATATAATAATATAATATAATATTATATAAAATAAAATTATTTTAAATTAAATATAAGAGAATATAAATAAAATATATTAATTAAATTAAATTAAATTAAATTATATATTCTAAAATAATATAATATTAATTCTGTTGGAAATATCAAATATCACTTTCATAAACATCACTAGGAACCCAAACTGAAGATTCAATACACTGACATATATATAACTGTCAATATCAAATTGTGAACATACATTGTAATTGCCCAAATACATTGTAATAAGCTGCAATTGTATAAAGAAAAGAAATCTGAAACAATTATGAGATGTTTTACACTAACATAGGTTGCAATTGCATAAAATAATCCCAAATGATGTGAATTATGAATACACTAATATTAATCCCAATTTTCACAGCAGTTAATCTCAATTTGCACAACAATTAATCTCAATTTGTAATAATTTGTAGAAATCAAATAATCCCAATTCATTTTTCACCAACAAAAATTGCAGAACATAAATAATGTCAATTTCATCAACAGTTCAAATTAAATTCCGATTTTAGCAATTTCACCAACAATAGATATAGTAGGAGTAATTTCAAACACATTTCACCAATATGCCGAATATATAGGATATGAAAGTAAACATATTTTTTATGGAAAAAATTAACCCTAAATATACAAATAAACCATGACCAAACCTTAAGACTTAGTTTACAATCCAGCTAAACAAGGAGAAAGAGGTGAACGACGACGAGTGGCGGCAGTGTGAAAAGCAGAAATCAAAGTGAACAGGAGAGAGAAATGGACCGGGAGGTGGAGTGAGCAAGAGAAACTAGAGAGATAGTGGAGGGGAAATTAGAGACGAGGCGACACGAGCAGCGGCGACCGAAGTGAGCAGGAGAGAGAAGAGGGTCGGGAGGTGGAGTGAGCGAGAGAAATTAGAGAGATATTAGAGGGGAAATGAAAGAAGAGGTGTAATGAGCGAGAGAAATGAGAAGTTAGAAGAGAGAAATGAAATGTACAGAGGCGGATGCTGGTTTTAGGTTTTATAAGTTATTTTCGACAGAAGTTCTATCGATCATAAATCCTTTGGAATTATTTTATGTCCGACGGAATTTCTGTCAAAACGTGGTTTTGTCGAAAATAGAGTTGGCGTTGGCAGGAAGGATGGCACCAAGGACTGGCTCGTATCTCCAACGGAATTCTGTAGGACCAATACTATTTCTGAGGGAATTATTTCTGATAGAATAATTCGCCAAAATTAACCTAATTCCGAGTGAATGAAGTCCATCGGAAATATTTTCGTCGGACATAAACCTTTTTCTTGTAGTGATTGTTTATATTAAGAAAGTTTTATAATTTCATTCACTTTGTTGAACTGAATGTAAGTTTGCTAATCTTACTCAAATTTTATTGAGCTTGTTTCCTAACCTGTGCAAATATTTATATTTGTGCAAGTATCGTATGATGTATAACTTCTGTGTTATGCAAATGTTGTATGATTCTTGTACATATTATTTTTCTGTGCAAGACGTGTTTAAATGTTATATTATCCTTTGCTGTATGAAATTCATTATATGATTCGTGGAAAAGAGTTATCAACCATTTGATTCGGCTTAAACTTAATTGTTGAACTATTCTAATTAGAATATTTGTTGTTGATGATATATATCGATGATAATTCTAGGAAGTGTGATAAATTATTTATGCCAATCAAATAATTTGGGCATATGTTGGTGCTATCTTGCACTCAGTACAAAATTATGTGTCATGTGAGCAAAATATTGCTATGTTGTTAATATGCTATATGAGCAAACATAGATAGGATTGCACTCCGTGCAATAATAGGATTGTTGATGGTTATACGCAAGATTATATTTAACCAAAATTCGCACTTACGTGTAAACTTAAAAAGAATATTTCTAAAAATAGAACTATTGAAAATTGTAATTTTCGTGTATGTGTGATAACATGGTTTTTAACTGTTGTCTTGTAGTAACTGAGTTGAACTACTCCTTTGTATAGGCAGAGGTTTAAGATGATTTATTAAATCGATCTAGTTCATTGTCGAGACATTTTAGATGATACGTGAAATTAATTCATTAGTTTTGGGTGGGGATACTGTAAAATCCCAAATTTTACGAATAAAGATTTAAATTTCTCAAAAAAAATAAATTTTGAATATTATGGTGTGCATTTAATATAATGTTATAGTTATGGGTAATATTTATAAATTTTGCAAAGTATGCAAGTTGTTATATTATATTCGATTGGTCGGGGAATATTCTTTACGTCAGGGAATATTCGTACGACGACACAATCATTGTTGGACCCCACAACAGAATTATTTTTGGATTGAGAAATCGACAAAAATATTTTTATGAAAAATAATGGCGGAAGTTCACCGTTAATACTGTTGAACTACTCGGTAGTAAAAGTACAGTAATACGCGTGGTTGCATAGTAGCACACGGTATTGATTATTGATGCTTACGTGATAAGTCACTCAGTTTTGTTTTATTGATATTATAAATGTAATAAAACAGAAAAGATTTTTATATAAAACAGAATACTTTTATTAAGTTATTCTATAAATTGAAAATATTATATTCTATTATGCATAGTGTTTTGCATAGAAAAATCTTTTTATATAAAATAGAATACTTTTATGAAGTTATTCTATAAATAGAATATATTATATTTTATTATGCATAGTGTTGCATAGTGCCTGCATAGTGTTTTGCATAGTAAAATCTGTTTATATAAAACAAAATACTTTTATAAAGTTATTCATTTTATTAGATTATAAATAGAATATATTATATTTTATTTAAAATATTTTGCTTTAAATCTGGACCGTCCGATTAAAAGTAAATCAATCTGGATCGTTCATGAATTAGTTACTATGCAGTCCATTCTTCTATAAATAGAAGCTCATTCCTTCATTATTTCTTACGAATTCACTGAAACTCTAAAGAGACAAACTAAAGAGAGAATTCTTTTTCTATAATCTTGAGCGTATTTCTTTGGAGTTTAAGAAAGCTTTGAGCGTAGTACAAGTTTTCTTCGAGTATATCCTCGCCCTACCAGTCGGAGTACTCTTCTTTCAAAGGTAAGGGATATTATTTGTTGTACCCTTAAGGGGTATTATTTCTTTTGTATTCATGAAGAGAACTTCTGTTATTTCATTATTTATTATTATGTTGGAATAACCTGTATACGCGGGCTACCCTATACTTGGTGAAATTCTTCTGTTATTCCATTCTTTATTATTCTATTGGAATATCTTGTCATGCATGCGTTTTACGCCTGGACTGGTTCCGCCTTTATTATTACATTGGAATATCCATACATGCATTTTACGCCGGACCGGTTCCGTTATTTATTATTCTATTGGAATAACTTTTCTACATAATGATACCGCATACATGGTGATTTCATTGTTATTTCATTCTTTATTATTCTGGCTGAAATATCTTGTCTATCGTTTTACGCTGGACTGGTTCCGTTATTTATTATTCATTGGAATAACTTGTCTGTCACAAGCACCGTATGCATGTGTCTATCGTTTCTGTAGGACCGGTTCCGTTATTTATTATTCTGTTGGAATAACATGTCTATCGGCACCGCATGCATGGTGGTGATTTGTGTTGTTATTCCATTCTTTATTATTCTGCTTGGAATATCCTGTCTGTGAGTTTCTGTTGGGACCGGTTCCGTTATTTATTATTCGTTGGAATAACTTTTATACATGCTAAGTACCGCATGCATGGTGATTTCATTGTTATTCCATTCTTTATTATTCTCATTAGAACATCCCATCGGTCAAGTAATTTCGCATTTACCGGTTCCATTATTTATTATTCTATTGGAATAACTTTCTATGCGACGTACCGCATGCATGGTGATTTCTGTTGTTATTCAATTCTTTATTATTCTGTTGGAATATCCTGTCGGTGTGTATTACGCCTGACCTGGTTCCGTTATTTATTATTCTATTGGAATAACCTGTCTATATGAAGTACCGCATGCATGGTAATTTCTTTTGTTATTCCATTCTTTATTATACTCAGTTGGTTAGAGTTTTGACTTCTATAATCCATGAAATTAGTGGAATATCCTTGATATTTGAGCTTCATCCAGTATCTTTTCATGGAAATATTCTTCTGAACATTCTTGAATTTTACCCTACAATTTGGACGTTATTAGTTCCTGGATAAATTAATTCTTGAACTTGTTTTATTGAATTATTATGTCATTGTCATCATCCTCATGTTTATATTATGTTGAAAGTCATCTCTGGCCTGTAGTGCATAGATGGTCTTGGTATGATTATGACCAGGGATTATTCGGTATAATCATGACCATAATGTTACAATTGATGTGGAAAAAGTCCTCATTGGCCCGTAGTGAATCGATGGACAGTTTTTGATATGATTATGGCTATGGATTCTCTTCGGCCAAGGGTGCAAAGATGAATTATTTTATGGCATGATCAGGACCGTTGATGAATACACGAATATCCTTGGCCCGTAGTGCATGGATAATTTGTGGTCGTGATACTAATGAATATCCTTGGTCAGAAAAGTGTGGATGATGTGGATTATTTATTAAGCTGAGTCTCAGCGATAAAAGTGATGAAAAATCTTTTTAAATCATAAAAGGTAGTAGATTTTATTCTCTACTTGACTCTTTTAATGGATTATTTGTTCCGCTGCAGTTAAACTTGTTGTCTATTGTATTTTATCAGTTTAACATTGTTGAAGACTAATGATAATTTATTCTACATTATCTTAGTCATAATATTTCTTACTGGGCTAGTTGAGCTCACCCTTCCCTTCACTGTTCTCTTCAGGAAATGAGAATATAGCTGAGATGAGTCGGGGAATGTATTGACAGTCCAGATGATAGCATTAGTAGTTCTCACTATTTTGTTAAATAGTGTGATAATAAATGTAGTGAGGACTCAATTGAGAGTGGATATTGTCTAGATGACAATATTTGTATTAAAACTCACATCATAT
The DNA here is from genome assembly GCA_020205615.1 of Panax quinquefolius. Classification (NCBI taxonomy): domain Eukaryota; kingdom Viridiplantae; phylum Streptophyta; class Magnoliopsida; order Apiales; family Araliaceae; genus Panax; species Panax quinquefolius. The sequence goes on from CM035163.1 coordinate 107,258,757, forward strand.
ATTTTGTCGTATTTTACACGACTGTTGTATAATTAAGTTGTATTTGAATTTTTACCATGTTTTTGGCGACTCAAGATGGGTGATGTATACCTATTTTTGGGGGCGTCACAGATCCATTCAGTTTACTGTATTGATAACTATTAAGAACTTGTGTTGTGATATTCTTATATATATGTTGAGAAGATGATTCTTTTTCGCATACGTATACTTGTAGGATGGGCGAATTCAAAAAGGGCTATAGGTAGAGGTTGTCCAAACCAATTTGATTTGGGGCGGATTTCTAGTGTAAAATTAAGGTTGAACAATCCTTTTGTATGAAAAAATTTAGCCATATAACGTTGACTAAAATGTTTATAGTGAGTAATTCATTTAATGTTTAGAAGTAGTAGTTTTTAAAGTTTCTAGAATTTGTGATTGTAACTTTGATGCAACAGTTCAATGGTTCGAACGATCCCTCACTCAATAGATATGAAAATAACTGAAGGTCCTAATGAACTACCAGTAGATACAGAAGGATAGATGGTCTAAAATGACTCTAAAAGTATTAGAAGTAATGTTTTCAATTTGGTTATTGTTAGAGAGGAAGATAAAACTATTAATGATAGGAAATTTGGTTTGTTTCCTATTTATTCGATCAACTTCATAATTATTGTTCAATTGTTAAAGTTTTCAGAAGAATATTATCTTTTTCTTGAGATAATTGCTTATACAACTGTTTCTTACTTGCTGAGTAATTAAATGTTCACTCTTGTAAATTTGAATGAAATTGCAGCTAAGCCAAATCAGACCGAAGAATCTGGTATCATTGAAGTAAAGAAGAAGAAGCTAAAGTTAGAAGATTTATGTATTAATTATAATAATTAGCACTGTTGTAATATTGTAAATTAATATTAGATAATGTATTAGTTAAGGTGTTCATACCTTGGAGTAACATGTAAGTTTCAGTAGAAGTTTTGTAAGGATAATATAATTATCTTTATGGTGTAATGAGATGTTTTGTGTGAAACCCTAAAACCCTAATAAGACTCGGTTATGTAAATTCAGTATTTATAAAAAAAAATCTCTCTGTTCTGAAAGTGTTTTATGTTATTATATACTCTATTAAAGAATTAGGTCAAATAAATTTTTGTCCAATAATTAACGTGCTTGACACGTCGTGCTTAAAATTTTTCTTCCGAAAACAGACTTTTTAGTATATGTATTTTGACAAGCTACTTTGTCGTGCTTACACTGTCAAAACGCTTTGTCGTGCTTGTTAGGATTTGTGAAAAATCTATGTTAGGAACCCTAATATAAAAATCATGAAATCCTAACCCTAGATTTACAAACCGTAACCTTAATCAGATACACTAAACCCTAGTTAGGTTATCCTAAACCCTAACCATGATTATTAAATTTTAATTAGGTGCTAATAAACATCATTAAGCAACCCTAATCATAAACCAAAATCCTAATCAAGATTAAAGAGGATTAGATCATAATTAAGCTACTAATTATGATGAACTAGCTCACAAGTAGGTTAGTACTCATCAAACCAAGTCCTAAGATAGCACATGACATGCTTGTAACTCCCTAGTAACATAAGTAACAACCATCAGATCTTTGTAGAGGCAAGAAAGTGAAATACTGACCAAAACCCTAGCTTAGCAATTCTATAAATAAAAGCCTTAGATCGGTTCAAACACACAAAATTTCTAAGCCTAAACACTTATATATCATACCTAAACAAGCCTTGGTGATAGTAAGGACAGAAACAAAAGTTATAAATCAAAATCAAGCAGGAAAAGGTACAAACCCTAATTTTAACCTAGATCTTTGATGCCATGTTCAATTTGTAGATTATATGTTTAGATATGTGTAATAACATGTTAGTAAGTATGCTAACTCGATAGAAAATGTTTACATAACATTTAGATACATCAAATTGATGTTTTAAGCAAATCTGAAATTTTGAAACACAGTGTCCGATACCAAAATGTCGAGCACAGAGATCCGTAATATGTAAATAGTTAGGTCTGTTAATTATATGCTAGTTGTAGTATTACATGAGGTCTTTAATCTTGAAAAGAAAACAGGTCTATTAGAATCATATATTGCAAGATATAAGTGGTCAAAAGTGGTTGACCGATCATGAATTTCTGATTTCTGGGTTACCCAGAAATCTCAAGAACAGGTTGAGCCGGTTACTTTGACCAACCATTTAATTGCTTTTTGTTTGTTGTTAAGATGTCTTAGTGTTATGAATTAATACTTTGATATACATACTACATATCTATGACACTCAAACGCTAAATCAATTCGTAGGATTACTAGAATTAATGGTCAAAAGTCATTGACCAAGCATGACTGTGTTTTCTAGGTTACCTAGAAAACTGAAGAACACGAAGAACAGCCTTTGGCTACACTTTGACCAACATAAATTTATACCTTACGGACTTAGTCTGTCCTAACTAGTGTAACATATATGCACCTTGGTATATAGACTACATATTATAACAATCAAAATACAAATCTATCCGACGGATTGAAAGTTATTAAGACCATAAAATCGTTGACCGAATATGACCACTGTTCTGGGTTACCCAGAAACCCAAGAATAGCGTTGACAGTGACTTTGAGCCACTATAACTTCTTGTTATATGTAGTTCAAAGCCTGAAATTGATATGATGTTATACTACTACATGAGTACTATAACACCTATACACTTACAAACCCAGAATCATTAATAGTAAACAATTAGGCTATGGTCAAAGTGATCTCTAAGCCATTACCAAACCATTTTCTAGAAATGAAGAACACCTATAGCAACACTTTTTATCGCTATAGGGCTTTAGCGACAAACAGTAAATAAATATTTAATAAATAAATTAATAAAATTAGAAATAATTAATAAATAAATATAAATAATTATAAAAGCGCTTTTAAAAATTATTTTAAGTTATAACTTTTAATATTTTTACATAAATTCAATAAATATTTTATTTATTTAGATATTATTAATAATTAAGTTATTAATCAATTAATTAGAATAATCATTTATAAATAATAAATAGTTATTTAAAATGATATTAATGATTTAAGAATCATATTAAATGGTTATAAATTATTTAAAAATAATAAACAAGATTATGATAATATTCTAAGTAAATATTGATAATTTAAAAATGTAGAAATAAATGATTTAAAAATCATTTAATGAATAAATATCTAAAAATTATTATAAGCTTCTAGAAATTATTATAAGGGATATACAAATTTTCTAAAATATAATAAAACTTATAAATAAAGTTTAACCGAAATATTAACTTATTCATTATCCGATAAAGTCTTAGGACAATCAAATCATATAGAATTTAACACGAACTTAAATATAATGTGACGCCCCAAAATTTAGTATACGCCACCCATCTCTTGGTCGCCACTTACATGGTACATAAATTCAAATACAAACTTAATTATACATCCGTCAGGTAACATACGACAATACATAAACCGAGAGTTCTAATAGGAATATTTTCATTTAGATAATATCCATACTCAAGGAATCCTCATTACATTTATCATCACACTATTTAATGTAATAATGAGGACTACTAATGCTATCTTCGGGACCATCACTCTTTTCCCGACTCGTCCCAAATATATTCTCATTTCAAGAGAACAAAGAAAGAAAGGGTGAGCTCAACTAGCCCAAAGAAGAAATATTATAACTAAGATAATGCGTAATAAATTATCAATAGTCTTCAACAATGTTAAACCGATAAAATACAATAGACAACCAGCTTTAATCAAGAGCCGAATATGCAATCCATTAAAAGAGTTAAGTAGAAAATAAAGTCTACTATCTTTTAGGTTTTAAAAGGTTTTCATCAATTTTTATCACTAAGACTCATTTAATGAATAAACCACAATATCTAATCATCCCCGCACTACTTGGCCAAGGATTTTCATCAAATTATCAATGGTCATGACTATACCGAATCACCCCGGTCATAATCATACCAAAACTATCCATCACAAAGATTACGGCCCACGAGGACTTTTGTCACATCATTTATATCAAGCCATGATTATACCGAATGATCCTCGGTCATAATCATACTAAGTTCATCTATGCACGTAAGCCAAAGATAACATAATATAACATGAGGATGATGACAATAACATAATAATTCAATAAAACAAGTTCACGAATTAATTTATTCAGAACTAATAACGCCCAAATTGTCAACATGATAATCGCTTTGTAGAGTAGTAAAATTCAAGAATGCTCGTAAAAATATTTTCATTAAAAATCTTCGGATGAAGCGCAAATATCAAGGATATTCCACTAAATTCATGGAGTATAAAGTCAAAATTTTAACCAACCGAGTATAATAAATAATGAAATAACAAAAGAAATCACCATGCATGCGGTACTTTGATGATATGATATTCCAATGTACAAAAGTTATTCCAATGTAATAATAAAAATGTATTCCAATAAAAAGATTTTAACCAAGACGTCCGTCCTGTAAAACACATGCATGTGATATTCCATTAGAATAATAAAGATGAATAATAAAGATTTTAACCAGTCCCAAAAAAAGCATGCATGTGATGTTCCAACGAATAATAAAATAATAGAAGAAAGTCACCAAGTATAGGGGATTCGTGATATACAAAGTTATTCCAACAGAATAAATAAGAATGGAATAATATAAGGATTTCACCAAGTATAGGTATTCCATATATACAGTGTCATGTATAGGTATGCCACTTTTTACAAAGTTATTCCAATGTAATAATAAAGAATGGAATAACAGAAGTTCTCTTCATGAATAAAAAAAATAACACCCCTTACGAGTACAACAAATAATATTCCCTACCTTAGAAGAGCTTAATATTGGAAAAGTGAAGTAGCAAAATACTTTTCTTCTTTCTCTCTATAGTTTCTCTCTCTAGAGTTTCAGTGAATTCGTAAGAAATAATGAAGGAATGAGCTTTCTATTTATAGAAAAACTGAGGGTAGCTCTTGGTCTTAACGAAGGGTCAAAAATGACTCTCGTAATATCAAATAGACAACTACTATTTGCGAAGGGTAATTAACCCTCGAACAATCAAGAGGCGCTTAACTCTTGGTAATATCAAGGACAACTACTATTTGTGAAGGAGTAATTACTATCGACGAAGGTAATTACTATTAAAGAAGGTAATTACTATTGACGAAGGTAAATACTATAGACGAAGGTAATTACTATTCACAAAGGTAATTACTATTCACAAAGGTAATTACTATTGACGAAGGTAAATACTATCGACGAAGGTAATTACTATTCACAAAGGTAATTACTATTCACAAAGGTAATTACTATCGACGAAGGTAAATACTATTACGAAGGTAATTACTATTCACAAAGGTAATTACTATTCATAAAGGTAATTACTATCGACGAAGGACTCTTAGATGATGACATATGGCCCCCCATAAAATAATCAAACTTACCACAAACGCCTCATAATGTACTTTTTATATACATCAAGGATTGAATAAATATTACCACAAATCATTTTATTTTAATCAACACATATTTAATCTTTCAACAATTATTAATCATTTATAACTTGTCGCCTCAATTAATAATTTAATACTATAACATATTATACGTATGATAATTGTGACAATAATTGAATCAATAATATAAGAGATATGATGCAAAGAATTATCAGTAGCAATAATTGAGCATAATGAATGACTTCTCACGTAAGCATCAATAATCAATATCGTGTGCTACTATACCACTACGCCAGACATCGTACTTTTTACTACCGTAGTTCAACAGCTTGATTTGCAGAATACCTCCGCCGTTATTTTTTTATAGAAAATAATTTTGTCGCTTTCTAACTACGACAATACTTCCGCCAGGGGGTCCACTAATGATTGAGCCGTCGTATCTAATATTTCCCCGACAAAAAAGAATATTCCCCACCAAACGAATATTTTATAACAACTTGCTTACTTTGCAAAATTTATAAATATTACCCACAACTATAACATTATATCAAATTTATTCCATAATATTCAAAAATAATATTTATAAAAAATTCATCTTTATTTATAAAAGTCGGGTCTTACAACCTCCCTTCTTATGAAATTTCAGCCCTCAAATTAGGGTACGCACTGATATGATAAAGAGGTGAGGATACCTTGAATACCTTTATCGTTAAAAAAATATTAAATTCATCTTCGCAATCCTACCAAAGATATTCATTAACAATTCATCTTTGCACTACAAAAGCCAAAGATATACAACTCAGAAACCAATAATGCCGAGACGCAGCTTAATAAGATTACCGACCACGAATTATCCATGCACCATCGCCAAGGATATTCGTGTTTTCAATTACTGATCATGATTATACCGAATAACCCTTGTCATAATCATACCAAGTCTATCAATGCACTACTACCAAAGATGACTTTTACCACATCCATGAATTAATATTTCATTCACGAGACTCAAATTTCAATAATTAATCCATATCATCGAATCATCCCCGCACTACACGTGCCAAGGATATTCATTAAGATCACGCACCACGAATTATCCATGCACTACTACCAAAGATAATCGTGTATTCATTAGTATCACGACCATAAATTATCCATGCACTACTACCAAAGATAATCGTGTATTCATTAGTATCACGACCACAAATTATCCATGCACTACGACCAAAGATAATCGTGTATTCATTAAGATCACGACCACAAATTATCCATGCACTACTACCAAAGATAATCGTGTTTTTATTATTACGCTATGATTATACCGAATAATCCTCAGTCATAATCATACCAAGTCCATCTATTCACGTAAGCCACGTATGACTTTCAACACAATATAAGCATGAGGATAATGATATAAAGAATCAATCAAATGAGATAAAGGATAAATATTAAACATTTATAATATAATTTATCCGTAATTCAAGAATATCCCCATGTTATCAATCACTTAATAATCTCATAATCTAATATCATTAATATTATAACAATATTTTAATCACTTCTTAAATTTATAAACAATTTATCTCAATTGTTTACGCTTTACCATATAATGCATTTAATCATTCAAAATGCCATACTCATAAGATATCATCACCAATTATCAAATCCTCATCAAAAAATATGCATATACTCTATATAGGATTCTCTAGCCATAAAATCCTATTTTTTCAACTTTGTTACTTCACATAACATATTTAACTCATATGTTTGTAATTAAACTATTTTCATGAAAAATACCAAATCAGTCCCAAAAATATTTCTTTTCTGGGATTTAGCATAATATAGTCCCATAATGAAAATATATTTTCTCGAATTTTTAAAATTCATTTACTATTTTTCAAAAATCAATTTCTAATTAATTCCTTAAGAAATTAGCTACCTCAAGTTTAACTCCAAAATTTCCCAAATCTTGGCAGGACCTTACACATGTTAATGTGAGCCTCCAGCTTTAAATTTCATGGTCATCTGAGTTATAGAACTCCGCTTATAGCATTTTTCGTCAAAAAAAACTAAATATTGAAATGGTCATAACTTGTTCATTTTAAGTCGAATGAGCTCATTTTTGGACAGGAGGTACTTTATAACATATATTTTCATGTCCCAAAAGGCCAGAATTTTTCACATAAATTTAGTGGCCAAAACAGCCCTTTAAAGTTTCAAGGCAAGAAGAGCGTTTTTGTAATTTGCAGCTTTGGACTCTTTTGCTAAATTTCAAATTCCACAAAAATCTATAAAGACCTTTTCCAAAGATTCCACTTGGATAAGCTACAAAACTCATAGATCTAACTCTAGGACTTGACCACACTCAAAAATTCAAAATATAATAGGAGATATGGTCAATTGAATTTCATGTTACGCTTTTTACCAAAATCTGATTTTTCAACCCTTTGTGATTTCTAAGAAACTTTCATGTTTTCACATAATAACCACATAACTCATCATAACACTTACTAATACTTCATATACCCATGATTTTCATTAGTCCAATGCTTTTATTATAACTTTCATCATAATCCTCGTAAATGATCCTTTTAGTTGAAGAAATATTTGAGGGTTTAAGAAATGGGTTTTTTAGATCTTTGGTCAATACAAAATTAGATTTCACGCTCTAGGGTAGGCTAGGAAATCTTCAAGAATACGCCAAGAAATTTATTAATGATAGAAATATCATTCAAAATCGCTACTCTTATCCAAGACTTGGATAAGACGTTACATTGATACCAATCGTGACTTCTATCCTTTAACCTAGATAGCACCTCACAATGATACCTATCAACTTGTCATCGCTATTCACGACGCCACCTACATGAAAGTCCGGCTTTGGTGCATTCCACACAAGGAAGTCAACAACGAAAGGATCGGGCTCTTTACTTATGGCTTGATATAACAAAGTGATTAACTTTAGGGTTGGTTACTTTGAATTCAGATAACGTGTTGGTTAGAATATGAAAGCTAACAACCTTACAAAAAGAATAATAAGTAGTTAATCAATCGTTTTCAAAAATTACCTCAAAGGCAAGTATTTTCAAAGAGATAAGATCGTGAAAGTGTTTATTTGAAACAACAAGATTAATAAACAAAGGAGGTAATGAAGGTTTCTCCCAACGAAGTTTCAATAGATAAATCAAAGTCTAATTTTTTCTAGAGTCAAATTTAAACATTGAACACAACTAGGTAGAATAAAAGAGTGGGTAGAACTTATATTGAATAAAGTATAGACTTCGCAATAATTTATAATTAATTTACCCGTAATAACCTCGTTCTCGTTTCTCGACAAACGCCTCGCTTAAATTACCGAAGTTTGACTTTACTATAGGGTACATTCCACCCTTAAGTGCTTCTTCACATTCCCCGATCCATGATTTGAATCATTATTCTTCGATCCATATCGAATTCGGGTTGACCGCTATGCATGTGGTAATTCCGAATTCGATGTTGGGTTCTCCCAATTGTCATCCCAAAAGCAAAGTCCATTTCATCTATTTTGCTTTACTTAGATCGGACGCCTTTTTCTACACTATCAACGCGTTGTGCAACTTTTACCCATGCATCGCCTATTCTCCTTCGCTCGCTTGTTTCTTCTTTCAAATTGATCTTTGATTTTTAAATTCTTAGATTCCAACTTTAATATCTTACACCCCGCCAAAGCGTGATTTTGTTCGAGCATCACATATCGGGTAACCCAATTTTGAATTGTTGTATCCCTTTGTTCCACGATCGCTTGCCGCTTCTTCAACCTCGTTTCTTCTAGCTCACGAACACGATTTTGTAATTCTAAGTTTTGATCATAAACTTCTTCTAACCAATTCTCCTCGTGTTCCTCTTCTTCTTCTTCTTCCTCACTCTCACCGCTACCTCTCGCAACTAGCTCGGGTGCAACAATTAGTTCTTCATTCACTATGTGGATATCTCTAATTTGTTCCTCAACTGACACTGCATTAACCTGATTAGTGATTAAAGGTGTCACAACGGTCACATTCACTCCATTGTGAATATTTTCAGCTGCCATTTCCAAACACTGCCACAACACAAGGGTTAATTAATATATCAAATATTATCCCTATACTTTGACCGACCAATTAAATAACAAATAAACTTAGGTAGGTCATACTAACGAAGGAATTCCCCGTCTCTCCCCTCCTAGTTCTTATCTCCCATCTTAGCCAGGGATCATATCCCTAAGCTTTGATACCAACTGTGACGCCCCCAAAATTTGGTATACGTCACCCATCTTGGGTCGCCACTTATACGGTACACATAAATTCAAATACAAACTTAATTATACATTTGTCGGTAAACATACGACAAATACATAAACCGAGAGTTCTAATAGAATATTGTCATTTAGACAATATCCATACTCAAGGAGTCCTCATTACATTTATTGTCACACTATTTAATGTAATAGTGAGGACTACTAATGCTATCTTCTGGACCATCACTCTTTTCCCCGACTCGTCCCAAATATATTCTCATTTCCTCAAGAGAATGAAGGAAAGAAAGGGTGAGCTCAACTAGCCCAAAGAAGAAATATTATAACTAAGATAATGCGTAATAAATTATCAATAGTCTTCAACAATGTTAAACCGATAAAATACAATAGACAACCAGCTTAATCTGCAGCAATGAATATGTAATCCATTAAAAGAGTCAAGTAGAAAATAAAGTCTACTATCTTTTAGGTTTTAAAAGGTTTTCATCAATTTTATCACTAAGACTCGCTTTAATGAATAAACCACAATATCTAATCATCCCGCATCACTACGGCCAAGGATTTTCATCAAATTATCAATGGTCACGACTATACCGAATCACCCCCGTCATAATCATACCAAAAACTATCCATCATCGCATTACAGCCCCACGAGGACTTTTGTCACATCATTTATATCAAGCCATGATTATACCGAATGATCCTCGGTCATAATCATACTAAGTTCATCTATGCACGTAAGCCAAAGATAACATAATATAACATGAGGATGATGACAATGACATAATAATTCAATAAAACAAGTTCACGAATTAATTTATTCAGAACTAATAACGCCCAAATTGTCAACATGATATCGCTTTGTAGAGTAAAATTCAAGAATGCTCGTAAAAAATATTTTCATTAAAAATATCGGATGAAGCGCAAATATCAAGGATATTCCACTAAATTCATGGAGTATAGAAGTCAAAATTTTAACCAACCGAGTATAATAGCAAATAATGAAATAACAAAAGAAATCACCATGCATGCGGTATATGCAGATGATGAATAATAAATACGTAATATTCCAATAGAATAATAAATATTCAATAATAATAATAAAGATTTTAACCAACCAGTCCCTGTAAAAACACACGCATGTGATATTCCAATAGAATAATAAAGATGTATAATAAAGATTTTAACCAGTCCCAAGAGTAGCATGCATGTGATGTTCCAACTGAATAATAAAATAATAGAAGAATGTCACCAAGTATAGGGGATTCAGATATACAAAGTTATTCCAATGTAATAAATAAGAATGGAATAATATAAGGATTTCACCAAGTATAGGTATTCCGTGATATACAAAGTCATGTATAGGGTATGCCACTTTTACAAAGTTATTCCAATGTAATAATAAAGAATGGAATAATGTGTTCTTTTCATGAATAAAAAATAACACCCCTTACGAGTACAACAAATAATATTCCCTACCTTAGAAGAGAGTCAATATTGGAAAAGTGAAGTAGCAAAATACTTTTCTTCTTTCTCTCTAGTTTCTCTCTCTGTAGTTTCAAAGAATTCGTAAGAAATAATGAAGGAATGAGCTTTCTATTTATAGAAAAACCGAGGGTGGCTCTTGGTCTTAACGAAGGTTCAAAATGACTCTTGGTAATATCAAGAGACAACTACTATTTGCGAAGGGTAATTAACCTTTGGAACAATCAAGAGGCGCTTAACTCTTGGTAATATCAAGGACAACTACTATTTGCGAAGGGGTAATTACTATCGACGGTAATTACTATTGAAGAAGGTAATTACTATCGATGAAGGTAAATACTATTGACGAAGGTAATTACTATTCACAAAGGTAATTACTATTCACAAAGGTAATTACTATCGACGAAGGTAAATACTATTCACGAAGGTAATTACTATTCACAAAGGTAATTAATATTCACAAAGGTAATTACTATTGATTTAAGGTAAATACTATTGACGAAGGTAATTACTATTCACAAAGGTAATTACTATTCACAAAGGTAATTACTATCGATTTAAGGGACTCTTAGATGATGACATATGGGCCCCCATAAAATAATCAAACTTACCACAAACGCCTCATAATGACTCTTTATATACATCAAGGATCGAATAAATATTACCACAAATCATTTTATTTTTAATCAACACATATTTAATCTTTCAACAATTATTAATCATTTATAACTTGTCGCCTCAATTAATAATTTAATACTATAACATATTATACGATGATGATCTTTGTGACAATAATTGAATCAATAATATAAGAGATATGATGCAAAGAATTATCGTAGCAATAATTGAGCATAGTGAGTGACTTCTCACGTAAGCATCAATAATCAATATCGTGTGCTACTATACAACTACGCCAGACATCGATTTTTTTTACTACCGGGTAGTTCAACAAGCTTTAACCAGAAACACCTCTGCCGTTATTTTTTATAGAAAAATAATTTTGTCGCTTTTCTAACTACGACAATACTTCCGCTAGGGGTCCACTAATGATTGAGCCGTCGCATTTAAATATTCCCCGACAAAAAGAATATTCTCCCACCAAACGAATATTTTATAACAACTTGCTTACTTTGCAAAATTTATAAATATTACCCACAACTATAACATTATATCAAATTTATTCCATAATATTCAAAAATAATATTTATAAAAAATTCATCTTTATTTATAAAAGTCGGGTCTTACATCTATTGACACTTAGTGCAAGTTGGACATGATTAGGATGAGATGCATACTCCTAGGACGTTGAATAGGTTGATCCCCTGTCTCACATCTGAACAAGATTTCTATGTTTTTGTGACTGACATAAATACTAAAAAGTCCAGAAATGGTTGAAATATAAAAATTCCAGACATGGTAAAAAACACTCAGTTGAGAAAAGTTTTGAATTGTTATACTTCTTCAAATCCTATATTGTTATAAATTATAAAACCTGCTGAGCATGTCATAGCTCACTCTTGCAAATCATTCCCTTTGCAGTATTATATGGTAATCCTGGCACATTTGGAGTAAACAATGGGAAGCGTCCCTGCTTAGATTAGTTTAAATTATTGTCTAGCTAAATATAATACTTTTGTAATAAGAAATTCTGTATGAAGAATCATGTAACCGAACCATAATATATAATATATATCATCCTTTATTTTTACAACACATAAATAGATGTAATTAGAACTTTTGATTTATTTTGAGATCATTGGGAACTATACATCTGAGTTAGGGTATTGATAATATGGACTATTCATGTTGTTGTTGATAGTCTAGATTTCAGATAGATAGGTATTATCGATACAATAGTGTCATCCACATGATATAGACTATACATCTGAGTGAGGGTTTTGGTAATATGAACTGTTCATGTTATTACTAGTACTCTGAATTTCGGATAGATAGATATTATTCGTAGATATAGTCTATACATCCAAGTGAGGGTATCCAAACACAGTATTAGTTCTTCAGGGAATTGCTATCTGTTTTAGGATACTGTGAACCTTGGATCTATGGGAATTATATCTTGTAATATTCGTATAGTAGTTCGATTAGATATAAGCATAGAATCAGATATCGTGGATGTAGATATTTGAATGCATTATATTAATTGATTAGTTGTGAACACCAAATCGGATATCATAGGAGTATAGATCTGGGGGCGTCACATGTTTGGTATCAAAGCTATATAAACACAAATCGTGTAATGAGCCTCGAGCCTCTCGCTGGTGCTCCATTGTGTGGGATGCACCGAAGCCAGACTCTCCGAAGGGGACGCCAAGCAAGTTGGTGGCAAACTGATAGGTACCATTCTGAGGTGTTATGGTTGAAACACCATGAAAGTCACAAGTTTGGTATTAGAGCTTTTAAGACTATAGATATAGGGAAGAGGAATCTTAGTATATAGTCTTCGAGTCCGTAAAAATATTAAACTACACATAAAATAACATAAAAAACTTTACGTTTAGTGTAAAATTTTGTAAATATAAGTAATAAAGAAGTTTTGTTTTATAGGATGGCCAACTCTGATGCTGAGAAAATGCCGATAGTAAATAATCCACTGAGAATGGAATCATTTATAGATTGTGATGTAGAGGAAGAAGAATTGATTTATGATCAATACTTACTAGATGCTAAGGAAGAGGAGGATCTAGTAGCAGGACAATTAATGAGGATTGAAGACCATGAGCAAGCGATGGCATCACTAGTTTAGAAATCTTAGCATGATAATGATCAAATGAAGTTTAGAGCACATTTAGTCGAGGGTATGATAGAGCATGAAACAAAACCAAAAATGGACTAATAGTACAACTGCATCATGCACAGAGTGGCAGGAGGGAAATACAATAAAGGTTACTCAAATCTGCTCTAAGAACTCGGGATGTCTTCAATGATCTGCAACGTTGAGTAGTTCGATATCCATTGGAGGGGAAGAAAACTGCTTATCTGATAGATTTATATGTTGTATGCCATATGATCCAGGATTCGTTTGATGAAGTTAATGATTTCTAGAATATAGTATTGAAATCTAATTACTCTGTATTAGTATGAATAAAAGAGCATTTGTTATTTGTATTATAACTAGTAGTGTTTATATAAAACTACTAGTTATTTATGTTTATATTATTATTAAATATGAATAAAAAGTATGTTTGTTTAATACAAATTCTTATTGTGGATGTTTATATTTGTTTTATATAGAATCATGCCACCAACCAGAAGACCTCAACGAGAGATAGATAACAATGTTAATCCTACCCAATAGTTAGTAGAACTTTTGTTAGGTGTGACACCCCCAAATCTAGGTACTTCATTCCCACACAATTTGGTGATTTTCTAATCATACATTTCTAACTACCCAAACATAATAAAATGTAAACACTAAATCTTTCCATTAAAGGGTTACATAACTTAATTAATAAATCTCCCAGGTTATCTAACCTTTAAAATATACATCAAGTGCGAAAAATTAAATAGTTACATCACAATAATTAAAATAAAGTCTGACATCATAAAAGTCAATAAATTTACAAGTCCTCAACACTTGTTCAATTTTCCTTTCCCTTTGCTAGTGGTAGGTTCATCAACCTTCTCAACATTAGCTGCAATGGTTATATATGCAAGAGTGACCAAAACAAATGCTCACTTGAAATGACAATGAATAATATCAACATAATAACTGCCAATGAATAGGCTCAATAGAACTGAATAATATTCTCTGTCAATAATAATCAAGAACTGAAAATAGAATTTGAAATATATCTGAGGGTCACAATACCAGAAACTATGTCCAAGGTTATAAGTATTCTTTCAACTTAAACCTAAACAAACATAAAATTTTAGGGACCTCGCGTACTTAGGGTGATCAGCCCTTCGTACCATGTATTGTGCACAAACATTTAAACGCTTCACATAATAATCCCCTATAATCGGGTTGTTCTTCTCAGTTTTAGAATATAAGTCCGCACCAAAGTAATTTTGGTTTGGATAAGCTTCAGGGGTAATTTAGAGTTCAACGAACATCAACTAAGGATTAGTTGAATCAAAAGTGTAATAAAAATATGTTATGTAATAATCGTGATTTATAAGTGAAATCAACATTATACATCAAAATTATGTTTTAGAAATGAAATAGAAAGCATAGGCATTGAATATTATAACAACCTTGCTTGAACAACAATAAGCTAAGGCAATATTCTTGCTCAACAAAAGAATTGAGTTAATGATCATGCATAATTGATAACAAGTTAAAAAATAAAACTTGCTCATCATAAGAATAATAGAATTTAGGAATTTGCATAATAAGAAACAAGTTAATGATAGAAAACCCTCTCAAAATAAGAGTTAGGTTAAATAGCTTGCGTGCACAATATGCAGTTATAAAAGTAAGGTTAGGGAACTCAATGTATCGGTAAGGTTTGAATCATATAAAATAAATAGGTTACAAGAAACATGGATAATAATAGACTAGATAAGATAATGAACTTGCTCTATATAAAGAATCAAGTTTAGGAACTTGTGTAATCATAAAGCTAGGGTTAAAGAACTTGGCTCGTGTGTAGGTTAAATAATCACTACTCACGTTCACCATAAGTCCTACACATACCATATATATTGACAATACTCATTAGCTATACTAATATCAACTTCATGAGTTTAGTTCCCACTTTTAGTATAGCTCGCTCACTAAGTTTAAGTTTAAACAACATTACATCTTTTCATGAGTATCACATTTTAGCTTTATTACAACTAATCAAATTATCACGCCATTGCACCATAAACACATCAATAACTTGATAAAACATCCTATTTTATGTTCAACATGTTATCATGCTCTTTATATTAGGTTATTCTAATACACAAAGGATTGCACTTGCATTCGCACATCCCGACACCCTCCGATTACTTCTTAGTGCATAACAGTCCTAAAGATGGCCATTTTGACCCCTAATAACGATATCAAATTGAAACACTTAAAGAAAAAAAGTTGTAGGTATACTCGTCCTCGTTCTGGATCATCTTGAATCGCATCAATCAGAGTTCGTATGAACATGTTATGCCTATTTTAGTAAAACAAAATCGGTCAGATTTTCTTAACATTTGTAAGTCTGCCTAACGCTCCCCCCTTCCCGCCGGGGCAGGGATTTTGAACTATAAAAGCCCTCCGGGGCAGGCCCCCAGCTAGGGCAGGTCCAAAATGAATTGGTACACCCGCTGGGGCGGGGGTACCCAGTATTAGCTTCTATAGTTCACGAACGAACATAGTAAAAAGTCAAATTAGGCCTAAAAACTCCTTTCTAACAACCATTCCAACTTACCCAAGTTGTAATATGTTTACAGAAACATAAACTAATGTTTCTAACATTTCTCTAACCATATAAACAACATAAATATCTAAATTATAATCTTTAATTTCACTATTTCTATTATTTCTTCTTCTTTTAACAATCATAGCGAAATTCATCGCTGTGAATTCGTTTTAGAACCAAAACAACTAATTTAACCCATAATTTTTTCGTTTCATCATGTCTTTTCACAATCAACTAATAATTAGTAATTTATTACATTAATTGAACATCAATTTTAATTCTAAAATAAGCCATATCACACACACACACACACACACACACACACATATATATATATATATATATATATATATATATATATATATATCATTGTAATTCAATTTCTTCATTACTAAACATAATTTCATGAGATTCATTACTCTAACGCATGAATGAATGATATATAACAGATTTATAATCATCTATTAACACAACAAACTCATATTCTCAACAATCATACTCAAAAATTAATTACAGAGAACTTTTCACAAAATAAAAAGGAATAAATATGAATTAGTACCCTAAACTATATGCCATATTCCACTTCGGTAATCCACCTTTTAATTTTGTCAATTAGATGATTGAACTATTAATTTTTTCCAATTGTGACAAATTGAATCTGCCACGTCAGAAATTGCTGACGTGGCTATTTATGTGGGGCCATAAGAAGCTGATGTGGCTAAATAAAATAGTTTTTTAATTAAGAATTAAACAAATTGATATAATAAAGGATAAAATGGTCCACCAAAAATTCACTTTTCTCTCTCCTCACCACCGACCTTCAACCCACCTCCGCCACACACCACCACCAACCACCGGCCCCTAGATTTAATTTAGGGTTCCGTTCAGTTGAGGGTTTTAATCCTCCACTTTGCCCCACCGTCTCTCTCTCTATCTCTCTCTCTCTCTGAATTTATCACTATGTAAGCTTGTTTCCCGTCTTTCCTGTAACGCCCGAGAAAATCGGATTTATATGATAATTAAATTTTTATTTGATTATGGGAATTAAATAAATTTAATTGATTATTTTGTGAGTAAGCTATGTGAAGGTCGTTATATGACCTAGAATGTTCTAACGTGGCTAGTATTCTGGTTACGTACAAGGAATATTTATTTGGAAATTCCAAGACGAAAATAAATATTTTCTGAGAAATTTTCGTAAAATCACTATTCATCCGTTTCTGTTCGGGGAATTATTTTGAAATTCCGAGAAATGTGTATTGATAGAATATCGAGATAAGATGGAATATCTGATAATATTTCATTTATGGCAAACACAGTTTTTGCCTGCGGACTTAAAACCTAAGGGTTGAGTATATTGATTTCCGAGAAGGAAATAATATGCATATTAGGAATGACGTTAGGGTTAATGCGAGTGTTATACATTTATGGTACTATTTAGTATCTAAGTGTAATACGATGAGTAAATACAAAGTACGATACGATTATTTTACGTGTAGTATACGATGAGAATACGTGAATTGTACGTTTAAAATACAATTCGTATTATAGTATTAAGATTAAGTCTTAATGACTAAGTTATTTGAGTTGGATTTTAATTAGTCCAATTGTTAAATGACCAAGCCTAAGGAGATTAGTGGGTTAAGCCCAAGTCAAGGTCCAATGTTTATTTAGTTAAGCCCAATTCGTTAAAAATTGAACCGTGGATCGATCCGGTGGGTCACCGATTGGGTAAAACCCATGGGGCAACCCATGGGATGACCCATGGGCTTGTGGTGGGCCGGCCACCTTGGTGTGGACTCCAAGCATAAGGCTTGGTCACCAAGTATTTTACTTGGTGACCAAGAGTGAATAGTAAAGAGGTTAGTGTGTGTAATGTCCAAGTTACCCTCCATTCTAATTTCCTATAAATAAGAAGGCAAGGTTGGCCATTTGAGAGTTTTACAAATTCCAACGTAGATTATTTGAGGGAGAAAGATAGGTATACTTATAAATCCTACACTTTGGAAGCTTGATCTTATAGATTTTCAAGAGAGTTTCACAAGGATTCTTAAGGTATAATCCTTACCTTTTTATCTCCATCTCTTTTTGATTTTTTCTTTTATCTTGGAGAATCATAGATGGGTGGTATATGTCTTGTATGAGGGATTAAAGATGGCTTACCATAGAATCAATCCCTATAAGTTATGAGATTATAAGAATCATAAGGTTTAATATAGTTTTGAACCATGAAAATATTGTTTGTTGAGATCGATCGTTTATAAACGATTGAACTCCATCAATACGTTAGTATTTGCATCTTGATTGGTTAGGGTGTAGATATGAAATCCATGGAGTATTCCATGTGATTTGGCTTAGAGAACGATAGCAATGAAGTCAAGGCGAATTTCACGAAATTAGACGTTAAACGTCGAAAACGTTGAATTCCGGATTGGGGGTCAAAAGTTGTCGTGAGAATTGAAAATGTTGGTTTTCAATGTCAACACGTGAGATAGGGTGATTAAGAGTTGTGGATTCAAGAATCGTCGGATTCCAACTTAAAACGAAGAAAACGTGCATTGAACGCTCTTTAACGTTTACGAACGTCTAAAAATGAACTCAATAGTTAATTTTGAGTTATTGGATTTGAAAGTGTCAGATTCTTATATGAACGTATAGATTATGTTATTTATGACGTGTAGGCTTTTGAACGGACCAAATCAGGCTTATAACGAAGAAGTTATGGCCCTGGGAATTTCATAAAATTTTTGAAAATTATTGAAGTTCTGCTACTGAGGTCTGGCACTGCAACGCCGGTATAGTGTTATGAGCTACTGCAGAGTGGCGCCACAGGCGCCAACTTTGTCTTTCTCAGAGTCTTGAGTTGAGAGCTTTATCATCGCTTAACCTCCGCAGCATGCTAGTCCAAGATCTTTGTGATGGTCGCGCATTGCCATTGCGAGTGGGTGAACTTTAGACAATGACTTATGTTTTGAACTTCATTTGTTCTGGGACCTAAAGGGATAATGTTTGTACACTTCATAAGTGTATCAAAGCTATTCCTATACTACCTATACTAAGGTATATGGTATGAAACTTAGGAATGCAATTCATGTTAATGAGTTAAGAACGTTGAACAAAGTTGGTACTTTATCAATGATGTTCGAGTCCGGTTAGTAATGTCTGTTGATTAATAAACCGGGACGAAGGGTAATAAGTCTTGTTGACTTTAATAAAGTTATTAAGTTAACTAAGACATAGAAGAGAAAGAAGTTGGTAAACAATGTGAACGTTTAATTGTTAGCTAATTACAGTGTGCTATGTGAATATATCATGTAGATTCTGTAAAGGCTGTGGTCAGTCGAGTAAATTATTTGAAGACGCTGAAAGGAAAGTTTTCTTAGCGCTTGTCTAACTTTCATGTTAGCAAAGTTGTATGTGATTCGTTGAACTGAATTGCATGATGAGTTTTAAAGAAAGGGTCGATGCCAGATTTATTTCGGCTAGATTACTCGTATGATATATAGATTGATTATGATTCATATCTTTCTATATAGAAATGTTAACGCTATCCTATGCCAAGTAATTGGTACGGACGTGAAGGTAAGGTTTGTCTATGAACAAACAAAAGTATTTTTCATCGTTTATTCGATGGGCACGCGAGTTTGCCAAAAATATTAAACGTAAATACGTTTAATGAATGAGTGTTGATCAACATAGAGTACAATAGGCTGATCACCTAGAAGTGCTCATAAGTTATCGGATGAACGACCTTAGTGCTGTGGACTCCTTTTCAAGTATGAAAAATGAAATTTACTATTCATGGTCTAACGACCGGTTCAGAATTCCAAATATTCTATACTCTGGGAATGATATTATGAACTGATAAGGTATTATTGATTCGTAATACTTAATAACTATTGTTCAGTTATGTCGAAATTGTTATATGATTCATGAATGTGGTATTACTGTTATCCTTGATTAAACTTGCTGAGCTGTCATGCTCACTTCTTACGTGAATTATATAACTGCAATTAAGGACGAACGTACTGTGAATGCCAAACGAGATAAGGGCAAAGCTAAGATGGATGTTTAGCCATTTTTGTAATAGTTTAGAAAGTTTGTATGTATTATACATTATGAACAATGAACGATGTAATCGGTTTATGAACCTGGGAAGGATTATACTTTGATTGTAATAAAAAGATCGTAATTACATTCATTTTGTTGTATTTCAATGGAATGATTGTATGGATGTTAGTTCAGTGGAGCACCATATGTCGGGTAGGAAGATACCCGAATTTGGGGGAGTCACAGGTTGGTATCAAAGCCTTAGATTATAAAACTTAAGGGGGGGGGGGGGAACCTTAGGCTACAAATCTCGTAAGGAAGGTAAAGTCCGAGGAATGAAATTCAAGTCCATTAAATTAATAAGGTATTGAGATAACTCAGTATCGAAAGGATTAAAAGATCGAAATTAATCTTAAAGATATTAAATGTGATTTGTGTTTATACTATTGTGTATTATGTACTAATAAAACGTGTTATGTGCTTGTAGATGTCAACTGATAGCTTGATGTTCAGAAACGTGGAAATGATAAGTGAGGATTCAGTGAATCAAGTTGAGATAGTACCAATGCCAGTGGCGGAGGTACCAATAGTTGTACTAGATGGCCCAGACATTGAGGAGTACATCTCTGAGGAGGAATACTCTGAGGAGACTATGGGTTTAGCATCATACCTTAACGAGATGCTAGACGTGGAGGAGGAAATGGAGGTGACATCGGTTATCACTTGGCAAGTGCCTTTACTGTGAGCCGACACCTCCTGATGCAATGAGAGCTTTGTATCTGTCTGTGTTGGATAGGAATGTGCTTTTGCACACTGTAGTAGAGACTCATATTGAGGAGATAACTGCTCTTTATGAGGCGAAGGAATCTGCAGAGGCAGACTTTGAGTCAGAGCACGACGAGAAAGTGCTTATGACTGATAAGGCTCATGATTATAAGGATGAGGTCCTTGAGCTAAAAAAGAAACTGGTTGAGAAAGACCAGAAGATATCTAGGATGTCATATGTGACGCCCCCAAAATAGGTATACATCACCCATTCTGAGTTGTCAATACATGGTACAGAAAAAACTACAACTTTATTATTACAACAGTAAAACTGTGAGTTTGAATACAAATATTATCTTCTAGACAATATCTATACTCAAATAAATCCTCATCACATTTATTGATACATTATTTTACAAAAATGGTGAGGACTACTAAACAATTCTTTCTAAAACCTTCATTCCATACCCCGACTGCATACTCGCTATATTCTCGCCTCCCCGAGAAGAAAAATGGAACAAAAGGAAAAGGGTGAGCTCAACTAGCCCAAGAAAGAATATTATGACTAAGATAATATACAACAAATTACCGTTAGTCTTCAACAGGAAAAATCTCTAATAGAATACAATAGACAACAAATTTTAAATCAATATTCGCAATGAAAAATAATAATTCATTAGAAGAGTTAAGTAGAGAATGCAAACTACTATCTTCTATGTATGAATTTAAAAGTTCATCGCTCTATCTTTTATCCTGTAACATCAATCAATATACATCCGGAATCAAATATTCATCTTTGCACTACTGTGCCAAAGATATTCATCATTAATCATGTTTCATCTAAACACTGCTCATCTTTGCTCTACGGGCCAAAGATATTAATCGATCAGTCATGTTCATCTCAAAACTGTTCATCTTTGCACTACTGGGCCAAAGATATTCATCAAGAAATCATTCATCTTTTGCACTACAGGGCCAAAGATATTCCATAATATCATCATTTAAGACCAAGATGATGAAAATATTTTAAAGAAACGAATCCAAAGGAAACAAAATGATAAGGATTAAGGATTAAGGATTACGTACTTTGTTTTATCCATGTCCAACAATACCTCAAAAATAATTATAGTTGTGTAAAATTCAAGAATGATCAAAACATGGATACAATCAAAGCTAGTATCCGAATATAGATATTTTGGACGAAAAGAAGAAATTTTATTTTTCGATTGAATAGTCTTAGTATTCATTAATGAATAGTGTCGTATACATGAATAATCTTAGTATACGTGAATAGTAACTCTGACACCAAAAGATAGAAATTTCACAAAAAAAACATCTTCACGCTTCGTGAATAGTAACTCGTGAATAGTAACTCATGAATAGTAACTCGTGAATAGTAACTCATGAATAGTAACTCGTGAATAGTAACTCGTGAATAGTAACTCATGAATAGTAACCCCGATATGAAAAAGTTCCAAATTTGATAAAAAGTTCCAACCAAGATTTCAAAGATAATGATATTGAAGAAATAATATCATTTGAGAAGAAAATAACATCCCTTACCTCGAAGATCAGATTTCAGTTGAAACAACACCGATATAAAGCTATGACTTGAACTTGCACCGTATAGCAACACTCAAAGTATACTCACAAGAATACGCTCAAAATATCGAGAGAGAAATAGAGCGAAAACTTCAGTTTCTGGTGTGATTTTCAATTCTAACCTAAGCTCCCTATTTATAGGAAAATGCTTAGAATACCAAAGTAGAAAATTGAATATAATAATATTATTTATAAACAAAATTCCTTAGGCCACCTTTGAAATCTGATTTCAGCCATAGCACATGTTAAATGAGGTTCACAAACTCACCAAAAACGTTTTTCTCAAAATAATTAATTAAAACTCCCAAAAATCAATTATTTCGGAACTCCAGAACTTCAATAATTCATAATAAATAGCCCTTTTATCAGAAAATTCGAATCTCGCGGATTTTTATAGGAAATTCAATTCTCTACAACTTTGCAGAAGAAAGTTTTTCCGAATTCCAAAGAGAAATTGACCAAAAAATCCACAAACGGTCGATTTTACGATCTATAATCAATTTTCTATTCAAGAAATGGGTCCACCAACACACAAAACATGTGTTAAACATTTAATCCAACAAAATACTCTTTCTCCTCATTTATTCATATATCCCATATTCATTGTAAAATATCACCATTAATATATTATTAAAATAATATATTTAAATGAATTATTTTATTAGAAAAAGATAAAATATTAATTTTCAACAATTGTCACATTAAAAATTTTCTCATCTATATCCACATAAAATCAATATTTTTCTCATCATATAAATCAATAATTAATTATTCACAAATAATATTACAGAATCACAAAGATCTTGTGACCCGTCTGCTCCTCAGAAAGAGGGGCTTTCCAATAAGGATCTCTCCTTCTTGGCCAAGCAATTAGGTGACCAAACCTCTCCTTAGATGTAACTTTCTAGACATTGCCAATAATGTTTTCTAATAATATTATTCAGATAATATGAATTATTGCTCTAGATAATGAAAAATACTTTGTGTAATGACAATTATTGAAACAACAACAATATAAAATATCAACGCAAAGAATTATTAAATCAATAAAATCTTTCGAATAATAATTTACTGTAACCATTATTGAGTAGCGTCTTCTTACGTAAGAATCAATAATTGGTGCAATACCATGTCTTCTACTATTCAACAACGCGATTAGTGTGTTTTAAGCACCGGTATTCCAACAAGATAATACTGCAATAACAACTACCGTTATTTATAAACAACTTATATTTGTCGTTTTCTTCATCCAATCGCTTTCCGTTATGGGGCCCACAAAAGACTACGCCGGTAGTCATTTAATATTCCCCACAAAGATTTAATATTCCACGACCAAACGAATATTCCCAAACAATAATGAATATTTTATCACCACTTGCTTATTTAAAATATTTGCGCATTTTAGCCATAACTAACCACATTAATCAAATCCACCCTTACAATTTCAAAATAATAAATAAAGGAAATTTCTTTTTATTTAAAAAATTTCGGGGTCTTACAACCTCCCCTCCTTATGAAATTTCGTCCTCGAAATTGACGTACGTACCTGGTGTTTCGAAAAGATGAGAATACCTCGCTTTCATTTCCGCTTTCCAACTCCCGTGTCATTTCCTCAATAGCATGGTTTCTCCACAAAACTTTAACTTGTGGTATAACCTCGGTACATAGGACATGTTCTTTCCTCTACAAGATCTTGACAGGTACCTCCTCGTACGTTAAGTCTTCGGCTATCTCGTCCGGTTCTAACTCAATGACGTAGTTTGGGTAGTCCACATATTTACGTAACATCGATACGTGAAAAACGTTATGAACACGCGTCATACTTGGCGGTAAAACGAGTCTATAGGTCACAGTTCCTATTCGATCGAGAATTTCAAATGGATTAATAAATCGAAGGTTTGAGCTTTCCTCACCTCACCGATTCTTGCTTTTGAAATAACAACTTCTTGCACCTCCTTCTCAAATTCATCAGCTCCGGTATGTAGCTTGAATGACTTTTAACTTTATCGATTAAAGTCGATTATACTCGTATATCATCACGCTGGTACCTAGAGTTTTCATCTCCATCTCTATTATTTGTAAATTATACTGAAATGAGTCTTTGATAATATCGTACTCAGATTTTGTATACGATCTTCTACTCAACACGCCGGCTACCACGTTCGCTTTTCCAGATGGCATGGTCGAACACGTGTCTTTGAAATGAGTCTCCTCTCGAGTTCTTCAAGCTCTTCCCACACTCCTTGCTCCATTCAAATTTTGTATCTCTACGAGTCACCATTTGCGTTAATGGAATAGCGATTCGAGAATATCCTTCAACGAATCTTCGATAATAACCAACTAAGCATGTAAAGCTACGTATTTCGATTACCGATTTAGGTTGTTCTCAACTACGACTCATATCCCAACCTTGATAAGACGTTACAATGACACCTATCGGGTTTACTATCGCATCTAATATGGTGTCCCCTAAGGAGAGTCTCGCTTGCATTCCACAAAGGAAGTCACCGGATAAAGGCTCGTGTACTAAATTTATAGTTGAATTTTTAACTCCTGAAGTTCAATAGGAGTCATTCGATATGAGATTTTAGAAATGAGTTTTGTACCGGGTTCAAAGTCGATACAAAATTTAATATCAGTCTTTGGGAGTAAACCAAGAAATTCTTCAGGAAATACGTCAGGAAAAATTAATAACAACAGGAATATTATTCAAATCTGACGTGTCTTTATTCAAATCCATAACATGGACTAAGAACTTGACATCCATAATAAACGAATGACTTCATGGCTTGATATGAAAATGTTTGACTACAATGGTTTGATTGCTTGAATTGAATAACAAAGTTGTTTAGGAATATAAAACTAACAACCTTACGAAAGTAATCAATTTCGCATGATGAGTAGTTAACCTTAAAATCACATCAAAAGCAAATATCTCTATAGAAATAAGGTTAACGGTGTTATGTGATAGTGCCAACTGAATCAAGCAAGATTTCTAAACAACGAATGTAATGAAAGTTTCTCCTAACGAGTCTCCATAAATAGGTCAAAGTCTAATTTCTCCGTAGTTAAGTTCAAACGTTGAGCGCAAGCAAGAGAGATAAAAGAATGGGTAGAACCGTATTCTAGTAAGGTATAAACTTCGCAAGAATTTATAATTAACTAACCTGTGCTAACTTCATTCGGGTTCTCGATTTTTTGACCGGTCACGACAAACGCTCTTCCAGGAACCATTGACTTTGACTTTTCTGGGACATCCTTTTGAGTCACCATTCCCGCTTGACTGGGTTTCGATACCTTACAATCTCGAGCGATATGTCCTTCTTTTCCACAATTATAGCATACCTTAAACTGTTGTGGGGCGGTTGATATATCCTCTTTCCGCATTTATAACATACGACCGGTGGTCTTTCTCCTCCTTGGAACCAATTACTCAAGGCCGACGCTCTTCACATGGTCGTTGTTGAATCTCCTCTTTTAAAATCTCCTCCCACTCGCTTCTTCTATTTTCATGGCCACGATTACCACCGAGGGTTACCGCCTTTTGTTCAGTATTCTTCTTTCTCCACCGGGTTATCGTTATTCGATGACCGCTATCTTTGGTATGATCCTGGTTATGGTCCCTCGGTTGAACGTACTCGTTATCTTGCTTCTAACAATCGAGCCTCGCTGACAACATCTAAATAGAGAGAAAATTTATGAAATGAGATACCGACGTATGTCGGGTTTCAAACCTCTCAGAAACATTCGCGTCATACGTTCCTCATTCTCCACCAAATGAGGTGCAAACTTGGATAACTCCGCGAACTTCGCCTCGTATTGGGACACCGCCATGTTATTACGCTTCTAGTCTAATAAACTCCACTTCCTTCATATAGCGCATTTAATACTTTCGTGGAAGTACTTGTCATTGAACTGCTTCAAACGCGTCTCCCATGACATGCTGAGTGCAGCTGGATGGGTACGCTTCACAGATTCCCACCAGTAATCTGCCTCGCCAGGGAACATAAAGGTGGCGAATGGAACTTTCTGTTCCTCCGTACATCCCAAGACATCGAATATCTTGGTAATTTGTTTGACCCACGTCTCCGCCTTAATTGGATCCGGCTTTCCCCAGAATTCTGGTGGTCCCAACTCTTTGAACTGCTTGGCTGTGACCACTCGTGAATTGCTATCATTTTCTCCTATATTTTGAACACGAGTCTCCTCGCGTGCGATTTTGCATGAATCGCAAAAAAGCTTCTAAACATCCCTCGCTCATCATCTTCTCGGTGGTCTTTGTTTATAGGAGGTACATTGCCACCTGTTATACGTTCTCCTCGTTGGTAAGTACAGCATCTCCACTGGTCTCATTTACTCCATCATTAATATTCTCACGACATTCTCAAATATCGCCATAAAACAAGGGTTAATTAAGGAAATCAATATATCACATAATATCCCTATATACCGACCAACTAACAAATAAGCTTAGGTAGGACACACTAGCGAAGGATTTACTCGCCTCTCCTCCTAGTTCTATTCCCCGATCTCCGCCAGAGATCATATCCCTAAGCTCGATACCAACCGTGACGCCTCCAAAATAGGTATACATCACCCATTCCGAGTTGTCAATACATGGTGCGAAACAACTACAACTTTATTATTACAACAAGAAACGTGAGTTTGAATACAAATATTATCTTCTGAGACAATATCTATACTCAAATAAATCCTCATCATATTTATTGATACATTATTTTACAAAATGGTGAGGACTACTAAACAATTCTTTCTAAAACCTTCATTCCATACCCCGACTGCTAAGTACTCGCTATATTCTCGCCTTACGAGAAGAAAAATGGAACAAAAAGGAAAAGGGTGAGCTCAACTAGCCCAAAGAAAAGAATATTATGACTAAGATAATATACAACAAATTACTGTTAGTCTTCAACAGGAAAAATCTAATAGAATACAATAGACAACAAATTTTAAATCAATATTCGCAATGAAAATAATAATTCATTAGAAGAGTTAAGTAGAGAATGCAAACTACTATCTTCTATGTATGAATTTAAAAGTTCATCGCTCATCTTTTATCCCCGTAACATCAATCAATATACATCCGAATCAAATATTCATCTTTGCACTACAGTGCCAAAGATATTCATCGATTAATCATGTTCATCTAAACACTGCTCATCTTTGCACTTTCTGGGCCAAAGATATTAATCGATCGCCATGTTCATCTCAACACTGCTCATCTTTTACACTACGGGCCAAAGATATTCATCAAGAAATCATTCATCTTTGCACTACAGTGCCAAAGATATTACATAATATCATCATTTAAGACCAAGATGATGAAAAATATTTTTAAAGAAACGAATCCAAAGAAACAAAATGACAAAGATTAAGGATTAAGGATTCGTACTTTGTTTTATCCATGTCCAACAATACCTCAAAATAATAATCATAGTGGTGTAAAATTCAAGAATGATCAAAACATGGATACAATCAAAGCTAGTATCCGAATAGATATTTTGACTGAAAAGAAGAAATTTTATTTTTCTATTGAATAAAGGTCGATTCGTGAATAATGTCGATATCATGAATAATCACCGTATCGTGAATAGTAACTCCGACACAAAAAGATAGAAATTTCACAAAAAAACATCTTCACGCTTCGTGAATAGTACTCATGAATAGTAACTCGTGAATAGTAACTCGTGAATAGTAACTCATGAATAGTAACTCGTGAATAGTAACTCATGAATAGTAACTCGTGAATAGTAACTCATGAATAGTAACCCCGACATGAAAAAGTTCCAAATTTGATAAAAAGTTCCAACCAATATTTCAGCATAATGATATTGAAGAAATAATATCATTTGAGAAGAAAATAACATTCCTTACCTCGAAAGACAGTACTTCTAGTTGAAACACCGGATATAGGCTATGACTTGAACTTGCACCGTATAGCAACACTCAAAGTATACTCACAAGAATACGCTCAAAATATCGAGAGAAAAATAGAGAGAAAACTTCAGTTTCTGGTGTGATTTTCAATTCTAACCTAAGCTCCCTATTTATAGGAAAATGCTTAGAACACCAAAGTAGAAAATTGAATATAATAATATTATTTATAAACAAAATTCCTTAGCCCACCTTTGAAATCTGATTTCACCACGATTACATGTTAAATGAGGTTCATAAACTCACCAAAAACGTTTTTCTCAAAATAATTAATTAAAACTCCCAAAATCAATTATTTGAACTCAAAACTTCAATAATTCATAATAAATAGCCCTTTTATCGGAAAAATTCAAATCTCACGAGTTTTTATAGGAAATTTAATTCTCTACAACTTTGCGGAAGAAAGTTTTCCAAATTCCAAATGAAATTGACCAAATCCACAAACGATTCGATTTTACAGTCTATAATCAATTTTCGATCAAGAAATGGGTCCACCAACACACAAAACATGTGTTAAACATTTAATCCAACAAAAATACTCTTTCTCCTCATTTATTCATATATCCCATATTCATTGTAAAAATATCACCATTAATATATTATTAAAATAATATATTTAAATGAATTATTTTATCGTAAAAGATAAAATATTAATTTTCAACAATTGTCACATTAAAAATTTTCTCCATCTATATCCACATAAAATCAATATTTTTCTCATCATATAAATCAATAATTAATTATTCACAAATAATATTACAGAATCACAAAGATCGGCAACCGTGCCGCTCCTGTGAAGAGGGGCTTTCCAATAAGGATCTCTCCTTACTGGCGCGCAATTAGGTGACCAAACCTCTCCTTAGAAAGAACTTTCTAGATATTGCCAATAATTTTTTCTAATAATATTGTTCAGATAATATGAATTATTGCTCTGATAATGAAAAATACCGTGTAAATGACAATTATTGAAACAACAACAATATAAAATATCAACGCAAAGAATTATTAAATCAATAAAATAATGAATAAAGAATTAATTATCGTAACCATTATTGAGTAGCGCCTTCTTACGTAAGAATCAATAATTGGTGCAATACCGTGTCTTCTACTATTCAACAACGCCGTATTAGTGTGTTTTAACCACCGGGTATTCCAACAAAGATAATTGCAGAATAACTACGCCGTTATTTATAAACAACTTATATTTGTCGCTTTCTTCATCCAATCGCTTTTCCGTTATGGGGCCCATAAAAGACCGCACCGTCGCATTTAATATTCCCAACAAAGATTACGAATATTCCACGACCAAACGAATATTCCCCGACAATAATGAATATTTTATCACCGCTTGCTTATTTAAAATATTTGCGCATTTTACCCATAACTAACCATATTAATCAAATCCACCCTTACTATTTCAAAATAATAAATAAAGGAAATTCCTTTTTATTTAAAAAATTTCGGGGTCTTACATCATACATCCATGAATGCGCTCATGAGGATTTCAAGTTGAAAATTGCTTGTTATTCTATTGAGTCATGGCAGACTTGACATACCATAAGTCGAGATATAGTGTCGATTCTGACAAATCAGAAGTATGAAAATGTCATTCGACAGTGTTAGTAGATCATTAGATCTTTTTGTAAATGGTGGTAGTGACGTAAAGCCCTCTTTTGTATAATTAAAGGGTAGTCTTTTTGTAAATCCCAATTTTTGTAGAAGGCAATCGCGGGATAGTATGTAATAGCTTTTGGCTAAGGGAACATGATGTAAATAGTTTTGATTATGAAAGCATATTTATATAATGAAGTTTTTATTATATGTGCTTGTTGTGGTATGAATGGTTGTTATTGATTGAGAATGATAACCGAGTAGTTAAATAGATAATAACGAAGCTTTATTTATTTAATCAGAATTATGCCGCCGAGGAGACAACGTAACCAAGAGGCCGAGTCTTATAATGAGAAATAGGGGGGGGGGTCCTAATAACCCTATGCAAGAGTTCGTTAATTTATTAATGGCTGCATTTAACCAAGTGGGGGGTGGGATTCACAGCTCACAGGGTAGCAAGAACAACTACCTTTAAGGACTTTAAAAGTGTGGGTCCTCCCGAGTTCTGAGGAACGACGGACCCGTTAGAAGCCCAGACGTGGGTAAGAGAGATTGAGAAGGCGTTTATGATAACAAACGAAAGTGAGGCGCAAAAGACTTCTTTTGCGACTTACATGATGAAGGGAGAATCCAACTACTGGAGGGAGGCTCACCAGGGTGGGGCTAGAACAGGGGCTATTACGTGGGAACAATTTAAGAAGGTCTTCTTCGAAAAATATTTCCCTACTAGCATGCAAGGTAGAATGGAGATTAAGTCCTTAGAACTTAAGTAGGGGGATATGACAGTTCCCTAGTATGCCGCCAAGTTTAATGAATTGGCGAGATTTGCTCCACATCAGGTGGATACAGAGGAGAGAAAGGCGCGTAGATTTGAGCAGGGCTTAAAACCCTGGCTCTACAGTAGAATATCGGTTTTCCATAGTGCTTCCTATGGGACCATTTTGGAGAAGGCAATAATAGCTGAAAGTGGTTGTGAGGCTTTGTCTCAGTACCACAAAGAGCATAAGATCAAGAGTAAGTTAGAGGGAGATTCTAAGGCTGAAGTTGCCAGTGGAAGCGGCAACTTACCAAAGAGGAAGAGTTTTAACCCTAGAAATACTGGGGTAAAGCAAGGAGATCCCAAACGGAGGACGGAAGCATGTAAGACATGCGGAAAGCCTCACTCAGGAGTTTGTTTAAAGGGGAAAGCCGTATGCTATAACTGTGGGCAGGAGGGGCATTTTTCACCCAACTATCCTAACCCTAAGAAGAACCAGGGGTGTTTTGTCTATAGGTCAATGGACCACATGGCAAGAAATTGTCCAAAGAAGGGATTAGAGAGGAGTAAGGGTTCTGCTAGTGGTAAATTAGCCATTACTGGACCAACACCATCAGCGGGTAGACCCTCAGCTCAAACATTTAATATGACTGTCCAGGATGCAGTTGCATCAACGGATGTGGTAGCAGGTATCATTCCGGTTAATAAGATAAATGCTTATGTGCTTTTTGACTCGGGTGCTACTTGTTCTTTTATAGCATGTGAATTTGCTAAGTGATTAGGTTTAATCCCTGAGAAGTTACCTATACCTTTAGACGTTAAGGTAGCCAATGAAGAGATAATCCCCATTGAATATATTCATAAGGATTGTTGCATAGAAATTAGAGGGAATGAGTTATCGGTAGATTTGGTACCGATAAGGTTAAAAGAATTCGATGTAATTCTTGGTATGGATTGGTTGGTTAACCATAAGGCAATTATAGATTTCCATAGGAAAAGGGTAAACCTTCAGCTTTTTAAGAAAACCAAGGTAGTGTTCTTCGGTAGTAAATCATCGAGACGCTCTTGTTGTCTGTCTATGACACAAGCTAGGAAGATGTTGAGGAAAGGGTGTGTAGGTTATCTGTGCCATGTTGTGGATACCCAAAGAGTGGGGTCATCCTTGGACCAGATACCTATAGTACAAGAGTTTGCGGATGTATTTCCGGAGGAGTTACCGGGTATTCCACCGGATAGGGAGGTTGAGTTTGTAATTGATCTGTTACCGGGAACGGCACCAGTTTCAAGGGCACCATATCGTATGGCGCCAGTTGAGATGAAGGAGTTAATGGTTCAATTATAGGAACTATTAGATAGGAAGTACATTCAACCAAGCGTGTCTCCTTGGGGAGCACCGATGTTGTTTGTAAAGAAGAAGGACGAGTCGTTAAGGCTTTGTATCAACTATCGAGAGTTGAACAAGTTAACGATTAAGAATAAATAACCATTGCCCAGGATTGATGATCTATTTGATCAGTTGAAAGGGGCAAAGTATTTTTCTAAAATAGATTTATGCACGGGGTATCATTAGTTAAGGGTGAGGAAGGAGGATGTACCTAAGACGGCGTTCAGAACTCGTTATGGTCATTACGAGTTTCTGGTAATGTCATTTGGGTAAACTAATGCACCAGCCGCATTTATGGATATGATGAACAGAGTGTTCAAACAATATTTGGATAAGTTTGTCATAATGTTCATTGATGATATTCTAGTCTATTCAAAGTCACCAGAAGATCATGCAGAACATTTAAGAATAGTGTTGGAAACACTAAGGAAGGAGATGTTGTATGCGAAATTCACAAAGTGTGAATTTTGGCTTGAGCGAGTGCAGTTTCTAGGGCATGTTATCGAAAAGGATGGCATTTCCGTAGATTCGACAAAAGTAGAAGTAGTTAATGAATGGGAGCAACCGAAAACACCAACTGAGGTTCGGAGTTTTTTGGGGTTAGCGGGATACTATAGAAGGTTCATTCCGGACTTTTCTAAAATAGCTACTCCATTGAAAAATCTGACAAGAAAGTCGGTGAAGTATGTGTGGACTGAAAAATGTGAGAACAATTTTCAGGAATTGAAGAAGAGGTTAAGTGAGGCACCTGTATTGTCCTTACCCGACGATAGAGGGAACTTTGTAGTGTATAGCGATGCTTCACATAAAAAGATCGGGTTATGTGCTCATGCAAAGACATGGCAAAGTCATTACGTGTCGTCCACGTCAATTGAAGGATTATGAGAAGGTCTATCCTACTCACGATCTGGAATTGGCAGCTGTAGTTTTTTCCTTAAAGATATGGAGGCATTATCTTTATGGTGAGAAGTGTGAGATATACACAGACCACAAAAGTCTGAAATATATCTTCACACAGAAGGAGTTGAATATGAGACAGAGAAAGTGATTAGAATTAATCAAAGATTACGACTGTGATATTTTATATCATCCGGGAAAAGCGAATGTAGTTGCTGATGCGCTAAGTAGAAAGGGTAGAGAGAAACTGTCAATGTTAACCACTCAGAATGAGTTGATAACAGCACTGGCAAGCATATAGCTGGAAGTTAAGTTACCGGAGAAAGCGGTGGAAATAATATTTTCCATGGAAACCTAACCGACCATAGCGGAACGAGTTAGGGGAGTACAATTGAGTAACGAGGAATGCCAGCTGATACAGAAGAGGATAGAAGATGAAGAGAAGACTAAGTATAACCTCGATAAGGAGGGATTACTTCGTTTTGAAGGAAGAATTTGGGTTCCAAATGATCCCGAATTAAAGGATGAAATAATGATGGAGGCCCATAGTTCGAGGTACTCGATACATTCCGGTAGTACAAAGATGTATCAAGACCTTCGTCAGAACTTTTGGTGGCCGAACATGAAAAGGGAGATAGCAGAATACGTTAGTAGGTGCTTAACTTGTCAAAAAGTTAAGGTTGAACACCAACCTCCTAGCGGGTTGTTGCAACCGTTAGAAATTCCAGAGTGGAAGTGGGAGCATATCACAATGGACTTTGTGGTGGGACTTTCGACAACCAGAAAAGTATACGATGCTATTTGGGTGATAGTGGATCGATTGACAAAATTGACTCATTTTCTACCAATAGGGATCAAGTATAACTTGGATCAATTAGCTAAGCTGTATGTCAAAGAAATTATTTCCAAACATGGGGTACCTGTTTCGATTGTGTCAGATCGTGATCCACGATTCACATCGAACTTTTGGAGGAGTTTACAAGAGCAAATGGGAACACTGCTAAGATTGAGTACGACGTATCATCCTCAGACAGATGGTCAAAGTGAGAAGACAATTCAAATGCTAGAAGATATGTTAAGATCTTGCGTTATGGATTTCAAGGGGAGTTGGGACGAATATCTACCGTTGGTAGAATTTTCGTATAACAATAGTTTTCACGCTAGTATAGGCATGCCGCCTTACGAAGCGTTGTATGGAAGGAAGTGCCGAACTCCATTGTGTTGGGATGAGGTGGGTGAACGTCGGATGTTGGGACCTGAGATGGTACAGAAAATGGCGGACATGGTGAAGTTAATACGTACTCGGTTAGTTACTGCTTAAGATAGGCAGAGGAAGTATACAGATCCTCACAGAGAAAAGAGAGAATTCGGTGTAGGATCTTTTGTTTTCCTGAAAGTATCGCCTTGGAAGGGGAAGATACGTTTTGGGAAGAAAGGGAAATTAAGTCCAAGGTTTGTAGGACCTTTTGAAATTTTAAGAAGGGTAGGAGAAGTAGCTTATGAAGTAGCTTTACCTCTTAAGATGGAACGTATTCATAATGTTTTTCATGTGTCAATGTTGCGTCTTTATAAACTGGACTATAAACACGTGATAGAATATGAATCTATCCAAATAGAGAAAGACTTGTCCTATGAGGAACTTCCAGTTCAAATTATTGATAAGAAAGAATAAGTTTTAAGAAATAAGGTAATACCTTTAGTGAAGGTGTTATGGAGAAACCACAATGCTGAAGAAGAAACGTGGGAGCTCGAAAGTAAAATGATGGAAGATTTTCCTCATTTGTTTTTGTAATTATAAGCTAAGATTCTGGGGACAGAATCCTTATAAGGGGGAGAGAATGTAACGCCCGAGAAAATCAGATTTATATGACAATTAAATTTTTATTTGATTATGGGAATTAAATGAATTTAATTGATTATTTTGTAAGTAAGCTATGTGAAGGTCGTTCTATGACCTAAAATGTGCTAACGTGGTTAGTATTCTGGTTACGTGCTAGGAATATTTATTTGGAAATTCTAAGACGAAAATAAATATTTTTCGAGAAATTTCCGTAAAAACACTATTCATCTGTTTCTGTTCGGGGAATTATTTTGAAATTTCGAGAAACGCTTATTGATAGAATATCGAGATAAGATGGAATATCTGATAATATTTCATTTATGACAAACGCAGTTTTCGCCTGCTGACTTAAAACCTAAGGGTTGAGTATATTGATTTCCGAGGAGGAAATAATATGCGTAGAAGGAATGGCGTTAGTGTTAATGCGAGTGTTATACATTTATGGTACTATTTAGTATCTATGTCTAATACGATGAGTAAATACGAAGTACGATATGATTATTGTACGTGTAGTATACGATGAGAATACGCGAATTGTACGTTTAGAATACGATTCCTATTATAGTATTAAGATTAAGTCTTAATGACTAAGTCTTTTGAGTTAGATTTTAATTAGTCCAATTGTTAAATGACCAAGCCTAAGGAGATTAGTGGGTTAAGCCCAAGTCATGGCCCAATGTTTATTTAGTTAAGCTCAATTCGTTAAAAACCGAACCGTGGATCGATCCGGTGGGTCACCGAATGGGTAAAACCCATGGGGCAACCCATGAGATGACCCATGGGCTTGTAGTGGGCCGGCCACATTGGTGTGGACTCCAAGCATAAGGCTTGGTCACCAAGTATTTTACTTGGTGACCAAGAGTGAATAGTAAGGAGGTTAGTGTGTGTAATGTCCAAGTTACCCTCCATTCTAATTTCCTATAAATAAGAAGGCAAGGTTGGCCATTTGAGAGTTTTACAAATTCCAACCTAGATTATTTGAGAGAAAAAGAGAGGTATACTTATAAATCCTACACTTTGGAAGCTTGATCTTATAGATTTTCAAGAGAGTTTCACAAGGATTCTTAAGGTATAATCCTTACCTTTTTATCTACATCTCTTTTTTATTTTTTCTTTTATCTTGGAGAATCATAGATGGGTGGTATATATCTTGTATGAGGGATTAAAGATGGCTTGCCATAGATTCAATCTCTATAAGTCATGAGATTATAAGAATCATAAGGTTTAATATAGTTTTGAACCATGAAAATATTGTTTGTTGAGATTGATCGTTTATAAACGATTGAACTCCATCAATACGTTAATATTTGTATCTTGATTGGTTAGGGTGTAGATATGAAATCCATGGAGTATTCCATGTGATTTGGCTTAGAGAACGATAGTAACGAAGTTATGGCGGATTTCACGGAATTAAACGTTAAACGTCAAAAATGTTGAATTCTAGATTGGGGGTCAAAAGTTTCTATGAGACTTGAAAACGTTGGTTTTCAATGTCAACACATGAGATAGGGTGATTAAGAGTTGTGGGTTTGAGAATCGTCGGATTCCGACTTTAAACGAAGAAAACGAGCATTGAACGCTCTTTAACGTTTATGAACGTCTAAAAATGAACTCAATAGTCAATTTTGAGTTATTGGATTCGAAAGTGTAGAATTCTTATATGAACGCGTAGATTATGTTATTTATGACGTGTAGGCTTTTGCACAGACCAAATCGGGCTTATAACGAAGAAGTTATGGCCCTTGGAATTTCATAAAATTTTTGAAAATTATTGAAGTTCTCACTATCGAGGTCCGGGCGCAAAGCATGATCTTGGGTATAGTGTTATGAGCTTACTACAGAGTGAAATAAGAATACATCGTTCGCTCCGCTACCAGTAGCGCTGAGTTGAGAGCTTTGCCACTGCTAACTGGCGTCGCAGCGCTAGTCTAGTACTGTGATGGTCGCGCCGCTGCGCAAGTGGTGAACTTTAGACAATGACTTAGGTTTTGAACTTCATTTGTTCTGGGACCTAAAGGGATAATGTTTGTACACTTCATAAGTGTATCAAAGCTATTCCTATACTACCTATACTAAGGTATATGGTATGAAACTTAGGAATGGAATTCATGTTAATGAGTTAAGAACGTTGAACACAGTTGGTACTTTATCAACGATGTTCGAGTCCGGTTAGTAATGTCTGTTGATTAATAAACCGGGACGAATGGTAATAAGTCTTGTTGACTTTAATAAAGTTATTAAGTTAACTAAGACATAGAAGAGAAAGAAGTTGGTAAACAATGTGAACGTTTAATTGTTAGCTAATTACAGTGTGCTGTGTGAATATATCATGTAGATTCTGTAAAGGCTGTGGTCAGTCGAGTAAATTATTTAAAGACGCTGAAAGGCAAGTTTTCTTAGTGCTTGTCTAACTTTCATGTTAGCCAAGTTGTATGTGATTCGTTGAACAAAATTGCATGACGAGTTTTAAAGAAAAGGTCGATGCCAGATTTATTTTGGCTAGACTACTCGTATGATATATAGATTGATTATGATTCATATCTTTCTATATAGAAATGTTAACGCTATCCTATGCCAAGTAATTGGTACGGACATGAAGGTAAGGTTTGTCTATGAACAAACAAAAGTATTTTTCATCGTTTATTCGATGGGCACGCGAGTTTGCCAAAAATATTAAACATAAATACGTTTAATGAATGAGTGTTAATCAACATAGAGTACAATAGGCTGATCACCTAGAAGTGCTCGTACGTTATCGGATGAACGACCTTAGTGATGTGGACTCCTTTTCAAGTATGAAAAATAAAAGTTACTATTCATGGTCTAATGACCGGTTCGGAATTCCTAATCTATTCTATACTTTGGGAATTGATGTTATGAACTGATAAGGTATTATTGATTCGTAATACTTCATAACTATTGTTCAGTTATGTCGAAATTGTTATATGATTCATGAATTTGGTATTACTGTTATCCTTGATTAAACTTGCCGAGCTGTCATGCTCACTTCTTGCGTGAATTATATAACTGCAGTTAAGGACGAACGTACTGTGAATGCCAAACGAGATAAGGGCAAGGCTAAGATGGATGCTTAGCCATTTTTGTAATAGTTTAGAAAGTTTGTATGTATTATACATTATGAACAATGAACGATGTAATCGATTTATGAACCTGGGAAGGATTATACTTTGATTGTAATAAAAAGATAGTAATTACATTCATTTTGGTGTATTTCAATGGAATGATTGTATGGATGTTAGTACAGTGGAGCACCATATGTCGGGTTGGAAGATACCCGAATTTGGGGGCGTCATATTTCCCGTCTTCTCTAGCAATCGCCTCACCTTCTTGAATTGGATTGAGTCAAGATCTGCTCTAACAAAGCTCCCCAGCCTAGACTTCAACAGACCCTTTGAAGCATCCAATAATAATCAATATCAATAACATAATAATAATCATCATGACAAGGACCACTACCACCACAATATTATGAATATGCAGGATTCATTTGGGAATCAGCACGACGACGTGAAATGGAGAGAGCGACGAGAGTTGTTCCAGAGAATAGAAAGGAAGAAATCGGAAAATGAGTAAAATTCATGATATTTTGCTTGTGTTTGATAATAGACGGGTCGGTGATGGCCGATGAGTGTTGTGTTCGGTGATGGTATGATGGTTGTGGCCGGCCGGTTAATTGAATTGATAGATTAGGGAAGAAAGATGATTGAATAAGTTATTTTATTTTGGTTTTATTTAATTTAAGATAAAATATAGCTTGACACTTTTACCCTTCAATATATCATGAATTTTTAAAAATATTAGAAATAATTTTTTTATTGACACGTAAGCTGGAGATTTGCCATATCAGTATGCCACCTCGTCAATTTATGACATGATATGCATAATTAGACAAATATGGAAAAAATTAATAGTTTAATCATCTAATTGACAAAATTAAAATGTGGATCACCAAAGTG
Source organism: Panax quinquefolius (assembly GCA_020205615.1). Lineage (NCBI taxonomy): Eukaryota > Viridiplantae > Streptophyta > Magnoliopsida > Apiales > Araliaceae > Panax > Panax quinquefolius. The sequence continues at coordinate 107,298,202 of CM035163.1, forward strand.
GAATATGACCTATAGTTTAGGGTAGTAAATTATATTTAAGCCAAATAAAAATAAAACCATAGAAGATAGGATTATACCTTTGATTTCTTGTTTAGGTTAACTAGAAGATGAATACAAATACTCCTTGTTTTTTCAAAAAATTCTTCTCACAATTTCTCTCTCAAACTCTCCCTTTTTCTCTCTTCTTTCTCTTATTTTTCTCTCTGTTTTCTTCTATTCTTTCTTAGGCTCTCTTTCTAACTTAGCGTAAAAATAAAATACAAAACTGATATACATATATAATATTAACGTATATAACTGATAGTACATAACTCCCCTCTTTTAATATATATCAGTTATAATTTATTATTATTATTTTTTTTAAAAAAAATAATGTCTTGTTTGGCAAAATATGATTAAAATAAAGAATTTCAAAAGCTCAAAGGCTTTGTTTGGTAAAATCAAATTAAAACTCTTTTAATTTATTTTCATAACTCATTTATAATATAGTTTATTGTCACACTTTATTCAATTAAATTTTCATATTCAAATTTAATTAAATTAAAGCTAATAATAAGTTATCAAATCAATTCGCCACATAATCCAATATAACAAAATTATAATTTTCATTATATTTTTATTTAATAAATTAATACATCACTTTAATTACTAAATTAAATTAAAATAATATTATAGCAATTTATTTAATCCTTATCAACTCAATAATTTAATTATTAAATTAAATTAAAATATTATCTCATAATAATTAATTCATCACTCTTTTATTTTAATTAACTTTAAAATACCAAATTATGAATTATCAACTAAATAACACATTACATTAATTAAGTTATTTCCCACAACTCATGAATTATTTATTTAACAATAAACATATCAATTAAAATATTTATTTAATTCAATAAATATTTAAAATTACAAATAAGATTCTGGATTGTTGTTGGTCGAAAAATCGATCACTAAACAAGCGCAAGTATACGCGGTCTAACAAGTAATATAATGATAAGGAAAGTGTCATACCCACGAGGAACTATCACTAATATTTACCAAATACCAACTTTGTATCGCTTATGTGACGCACCCAAAAATAGGTATACATCACCCATTCTGAGTCGCCAGATACCACTCTATCAAAATCAAATACAACTTCATTTATACAACTGTTGAACTGTCGTGTAGAGTACGACCACAGTTATACTGTGAGTTTTAATACAAATGTATGTAACTCTCATGGTGCCTGGACCACAACCTTACAATGGTACGTTACATAAAAGTACAGTCAAAAACTATTTTAGAAATTAAAATCTTTGGGAAGTGCTCAAGGAAACCTTCGTACATGGGAGCCCGTGAGTCTAGGTTATGATAGATATCATATGTCCACAAAATTATCCTTGGTTGACCCAATAGACCCCAAAGAAAAATGAGAAGATTACTATCATCTTCTTTCCAATGATGAGTCTTCTCTTGACATATAACTATCTCCACTGTCTCCAAGTGAAAATTATATTTCAAATAAACTCCAAGATTATATAGGTGGTGCTTGTAGATATACTCAGCAATTGGATGTGCACAACCCTGTCTTATGATAACACGAGGTTGTATGTCATTAGACATCTTGTATGATAGTGGCAAAACACCCTTCCAAAGTTGGGTTCACCTCGCCCTATTTGGTTCACCAAAATTAAATATCAAATGACGTATACAATACGACACACTTATCTAAAGTTCTCAATAAAATTATTTTCATACTATTTAGGGAGAACCTCAACAGTTATAGACCACCATTCTATTCCCCTGTTATCCCCGCTCGACTCGGCAACACTCTTATTACCTGAAAGGAATTGTGAAGCAAAAAGGTGAGCACAACTAGCCTAGTAAAGATTATCATAACTAAAGATAATTAAATTATCAATAGCTTTCGTCAATAATAAATCAGAGATTTAAAACATATGGTAGATGATAAAACTTTTCAACCACACAGTTCACGGTGAACGAGCAATCCATTAAAGAGTCAAATAGACCATCGTTATTATCTTCTCATGTTAAAAGTCCATCAATAATGTTTTATCCTTGTAACATTAATCAACAATTCATGTCCACAATCATATGAATAACTCATAATCATAACTATGATTCTGAATTCTTTTTCGCCCCAAGGACAAAGATAATTTTCATCACCTATCTTCACCTGAAACATCAAAAATCATGGTTATACCAAATCACAATTCCTACTCATAATCATACTAATAAATTCATCTTCGCACTACGGCCAAAGATATACAACTGTATAACCAATAACCAACAGTTCATCTTTTCACTATAGGCCAAAGATATACAACTGTAAAACCAATAACCAACAGTCCATCTTTGCACTACAGGCCAAAGATATACAACTGTAAAACCAATAATGCTGAGACTAAGCTTAATAGTATCACGACCACAAATTATTCATGCACTACGGGCCAAGGATATTCGTGTTTTCAATTACGATCATGATTAAACCGAATAATCTTTGGTCATAATCATACCAAGTCCATATATGCACTACGGGCCAAAGATGACTTTTACCACATCATTTGTAAAATTACGGTCATGATTTTATCGAATAATCCCTGGTCATAATCATACCAAGTCCATCTATGCACGTAAGTCATAGATGACTTTCAACACAATATAAGCATGAGAATCATGACAACGATATAAAGAATCAATCAAATGAGATAAAGGATAAATATTAAACATTTATAATATAAATTATCCAGGGTTCAACAATATCCCAATGTTATCAATCACTTAATAATCTCATAATCTAATATCATTAATATTATAACAATATTTTAATCACTTCTTAAACTTATAAACAATTTATTTTAATTGTTTACACTTTACCAAATAATGCATTTAATTATTCAAAAATGCCACTCATAAGATTTCATCACCAATTATCAAATCCCTTATCAAAAATGTGCATATACCCTATATAGGATTCCCAAGCCATAAAATCCTGTTTAACAATTTTTAAATTCACATAACTTATTTAACTCATATACTCATAACTAGTGCATTTTCATGAAAAAATACCAAATCAGTCCTAAAAATATTTCTTTTCTGGAATTTAGTAGAATATAGTCCCATATTGAACATATATTTTTCTCGGAATTTTTAAAATTCATTTACTATTTTTCATAAATCAATTTCTAATTAATTCCTTAAGAAATTAGCTACCTCAAGTTTAACTCCAGAAATTTCCAAATCTAGGCAGGATCTTACACATATTAACGTGATCTTCCAGTTTAAATTTCATGGTCATCGGAGTTATAGAACTCCAGTTATAGCATTTTTCGTCAGAAAAACCTAAATATTGAAATGGTCATAACTTGCTCATTTTAAGTTGGAATGAACTCATTTTTGGATAGGAGGTACTTTATACCATATATTTTCATGTCCAAATGGCCGGAGTTTTTCTCACAAATTAAGTGTCCAAAAATGACCTTTTAAATTTCTGGGCAGTAGTTTTTTCATAATTTGTAGCTTTTGACTCCTTTGCTAAAATCAGTCCACACGAAAATCTACAACATCTTTTCCAGTGATTCCACTTGGATAAGTTAGAAAACTCATAGATCTAACTATAGAACTTGACCACACTCAAAAATTTAAAATATAATTGGAGATATGGTCAATTGAATTTCATTTTCCATTTTCACAAAAATCTGATTTTCAACCCTTTGTGATTCCTAAGAAACATTCATGTTTTCACATAATAACCAACATAACTTATCATAACACTTACAAATACTACATATACCCATAATTTTCATCAGTCCAATGCTTATATTATGACTTTCATCATAATCCACGTAAACAGATCATTTCCACAATTTAATAAGAAATGAATATAAAGGATCATTCACCATGCATGTGGTAATCCACATTTACATGTTATTCCAATAGAATAATAAAGAATGGAATAACAGAAGAATTCACTATGCATGCGATAGACCGCATAGACAGGTTATTCTCAACAGAATAATAAAGAATGGAACCAGGGCAGGCGTAATTCGCACCGACAGGATATTCCAACAGAATAATAAATAATGGAATAACGATAGAATTCACCATGCATGCGATAGACTGCACAGACATGTTATTTTAATAGAATAATAAATAATGGAACCAGGTTATGAGTAAACGCACAGACAGGATATTCTGACAGAATAATAAAGAATGGAATAATTGAAGAATTTAACCACGTATGCGGTACTTCGCATAGACATGTTATTCAAACATAATAATAAAGAATGGAATAACAGAAGAATTTCACCATGTATACGATAGTCCGCGTATACAGATTATTCCAATAAAATAATAAGGAATGGAATAACAGAAGTTCTCTTCATGAATACGAAAGAAATAATACCTCTTACGGTATAACAAATAATATTCCTTACCTCATAAATAAGAGTAATCAGACGAGTAGGGTGGGGATATACTTGAAGAAAACTTGTACCACGCTCAAAGCTTTCTTAAACTCTAAAGAAATACGCTCAAGATTATAGAAGAAGAATTCTCTCTACAGTTTCTCTCTCTAGAGTTATAGTGAATTCGTAAGAAATAATGAAGGAATGGGCTTCTATTTATAGAAGAATGAATTGAATAGAAACTAATTCATGAACGGTCCAGATTGATTTACTTTTAAACGGACGGTCCAGATTAGTTTACTATAAAATATTCTAATAAAACAAAATCTTTTAAATAAAATATAATATATTCTATTTATAATCTAATAAAATGAATAACTTTATAAAAGTATTATGTTTTACATAAAAAGATTTTACTATGCAAATACTATGCAGGCACTATGCAAACACTATGTGTAAGACCCCAGCTTTTATAAATAAAGATAATTTTTTTTTTTAAATATTATTTTTGAATATTATGGAATAAATTTGATATAATGTTATAGTTGTGGGTAATATTTATAAATTTTGCAAAGTAAGCAAGTTGTGATAAAATATTTGTTTGGTCGGGGAATATTCTTTTTGTCGGGGAATATTTGTACGACGACTCAATCATTGGTGGACCCCACAACGGAAGTATTGTCGTAGTTAGAAAACGACAAAATTATTTTTCTATAAAAAATAACGGCAGAGGTGTTACCGTCAAAACCTGTTGAATTACCCTAAGAATAAAAGTACAAGAATACGCTGTCGTAGTTGTATAGTAGCACACGATATTGATTATTGATGCTTACGTGAGAAGTCACTCAGCTATGCTCAATTATTGTTACAGTAATTGCTGCATCATATCTCTTATATTATTGATTCAATTATTGTCACAAAGATCATCTCAGATAATATGTTATAGTATTAAATTATTAATTGAGACGACAAGTTATAAATGATTAATAATTGTTGAAAGATTAAATATGTGTTGATTAAAAATAAAATGATTTGTGGTAATATTTATTCAATCCTTAATGTATATAAAGAGTCTGTTATGAGACGTTTGTGGTAAGTTTGATTATTTTATGGGGGGCCCATATGTCATCATCTAAGAGTCCCTTTGTCAATAGTATTTACCTTTGTGAATAGTAATTACCTTCGTCAATAGTAATTACCTTCGTCAATAGTATTTACCTTCGTCAATATTATTTACCTTCGTCAATAGTAATTACCTTCTTTAATAGTAATTATCTTTGTCAATAGTAATTACCTTCGTCAGTAGTAATTATCCCTTCACAAATAGTAGTTGTCCCTTCAATATTACCAAGAGTTAACTGCCTCTTCGGTGTTCCAAGGGTTAATTACCCCTTCGCAAATAGTAGTTGTCTCTTCAATATTACCAAGAGTCATTTTGACCCTTCGTTAAGACCAAGAGCCACCCTCAGTTTTTCAATAAATAGAAAGCTCATTCCTTCATTATTTCTTACGAATTCATAGAAACTCTAGAGAGAGAAACTATAGAGAGAAAGAAGAAAAGAATTCTCGCTACTTCACTTTTCCAATATTCATTCTTTTAAGGTAAGGGATATTATTTGTTGTAATCTGTAAGGGTGTTATTCTTTCTTATTCATGAAGAGAACTTTTGTTATTCCATTCTTTATTATTCTCATTGGAATAACTCAGTATACGCCAGATACCCTATACTTGGTGAAATCCTCTCATTATTCCATTCTTTATTATTCTGTTGAATAACTCAGATACGCCAGATACCCTATACATAATCAGATCGTGGTTTACCCTATACTTGGTGACATTCTTCTATTATTCTCCTTTAAACATCCTGCTCATGTGTTTTTTACACCGACCCGGTTCCGCTCTTTATTATTCTGTTGGAACATCCTTTCGTGTGTTTTACACCGGACCGGTTCCGCTCTTTATTATTCTGTTGGAACATCATGTCTACATGTTTTTTACACCGACTGGTTCCGCCTTTATCATTCTTTGAATATCCTATCTGTGTGTTTTACACCGGATCGCGGTTCCATCTTTATTATTCTCATTGGAACATCCTGCTCGGTGTGAATTTCACCGACCGGTTCCGTTATTATTATTCTATTGAATAACCTCGCCTGTCATGCAAGTCGCATGCACGGTGATTTCCTTTGTTATTCCACTCTTTATTATACCCAGAGGTTAAAACTTTGACTTCTATACTCCATGAAATTAGTAGAATATTCTTGATATTTGCGTTTCATCCAAAGATCTTTTCATGGAAATATTCTTCCGATCATTCTTGAATTTTACTCTACAAAGCAAAGATCATGTTGACAATTTGGGCGTTATTAGTTCCCTAATAAATTAATTCGTGAACTTATTTTAGTGAATTATTATGTCATTGTCATCATCCTCATGTTATATTATGTTATCTTTGGCTTATGTGCATAGATGAACTTAGTATGATTATAACCGTAGATCATTCAGTATAATCATGGCTTGATATAAATGATGTGACAAAAGTCCTCAAAGGTGGCACATGCAAATGATGGATAGTTTTTGGTATGATTATGACCAGGGGTGATTCTAAGATATAGTTATGACCATTGATAATTTGATGAAAATCCTTGACCGTGGTACGGGGATGATTAGATATTGTGGTTTATTCATTAAACCGAGTCTTAGTGATAAAAATTATTTAAAACCTTTTAAAACCTAAAAGATAGTAGACTTTATTTTCTACTTGACTCTTTTAATGGATTGCATATTCACCGCAGCTTAAACCGGTTGTCTATTGTATTTTATCGCTTTAACATTGTTGAAGACTATTGATAATTTATTCGCATTATCTTAGTTATAATATTTCTTCTCGGGCTAGTTGAGCTCACCCTTCCTTTCACCGTTTTCTCTTCGTGAAATGAGAATATAGCCGACGACGATTCTTTGGGAAAAGAGTGATGGTCCCGAAGATAGCATTAGTAGTCCTCACTATTCTTTTAAATAGTGTGACAATAAATGTAATGAGGACTCCTTGAGTATGGATATTGTCTAAATGACAATATTCCTATTAGAACTCTCGGTTATATGTATTGTATTATATTACACGGCTATGTATAATTAAATTTGTATTTGAATTTATGTATCATGTAAGTGGCGACCCAAGATGGGTGACGTATACCTAATTTTGGGGGCATCACAGTTGGTATCAGAGCTTAGGGATATGATCCCTGGCTAAGATGTGAGACTAGAACTAGGAGGGGAGAGATAGGGAATTCCTTCGCTAGTATGACCTACCTAAGTTTATATGGTATTTGATTGGTCGGTCAGAGTATAGTGATAATATGTTGCATGTCAATTAACCCTTATTTTGTGGCAGTGTTTGAAAATGGCATCCGAGAATGTTGAGATTAACAATGGAGCACGAGAGACCGTTGATTCTCCACGAGATCAATAATCGTGACAATGTGCAACAGATGGCGATAATCCTCCCGTAAACAACAACACCGATCAATCGATTTAACGACGGTGACGCGTTAAGAGGTTTTTAGATTTCATGCAACATCGGAGAAAGCGACTTCATTCCAAAACGTAGGTGGAAACACGAAAAACTCTCGGCACACCGCTAAACAATTCAAGGAGCTGGGACCACCGGAGTTTAAGGGAGAGCCAAAACCACTTCTGGCGGAAGCATGGATAAAGCAGATTACCAAGATATTTGATGTCTTGGGATGCTCCGAGGAGCAAAAGGTTCCCTTTGCCGCTTTTATGTTGCGCGGAGAGGCAGACATCGGTGGAATCGGTAAACGTACTCAACTCCGGCCAGATCAAGATATCTTGGGAGAAGTTCCAGGAGCTGTTCAACGACAAATACTTTCCTGAAAGTATTCGCCACATGAAGGAGGTGGAGTTTATCAAGTTGGAACAAAACAATATGATCGTGTCGCAATACGAGGCAAAATTTGCGGAGTTATCACGATTTGCGTCCCCACTGGTGGATAATGAAGAGAGAATATAGCGAATGTTTTTAAGAGGTTTGAAGTCGGAGATATGTCAACATCTTATTTCTCATAAACTGTGTTTGTATTCAGATGTTGTAAATAGGGCTCAATTAGTGGAGCGCGATAACGAGTCAACGCAACTAAAAGAGAGCAAATTGAACAAAATTATAATACCAAATGAGAGTAGTCATCGGCGGTGACAACAAGCGTGGAGGGAATCAATAGGCGAGATATGGTAACCACTTCGGTGGTAATCAGGGTCAAAGCAATAAGAATGGACATTTCAAGAAAAGAAGATTCAACAATGATGGAAAGACGCCAAGACCAAAGACCACGTTGTTAAGGAAGGAGAAAGACCACCTATCATATGCTTCAAATGCGGAGGAGAGGGACACATCAGTCCGAACTGCGCCATACCGTCCAAAGCATGTTATAATTGTGGAAGACAAGGTCACTTAGCTCGATTTTTTCATTTACCAAAGACAAATTCAACTAGGATGGAGGCACCAAAGGCTGTCCCAGACAAACCAAAGCCGGTAGTTTAAGAGAGAGCGTTTTTTTTTCTCGTGACGAGGAACCTGAATAAAATTATCACGGGTAAGTTAATCATAAGCTCTTGCGAAGTCTATACCGTGTTAGATACCGCCTCTACCCACTCTTTTATTTCACCTAGTTGTGTTCAACGCTTAAATTTGACTCAAGAAGTTAAACTTTGACTTATTGGTTGAAACTTCGTTAGTAGGAGCCTTCGTTACATTACTATTTTTAAATCTTGTTTGATTCAAATAAACATTTTCACGTTACCTGTCGATCTTATCTTTTTGAAAATATTTGCCTTTGATGTGATTTTAGGAATCAATTGGTTAACTACTCATCATGCTCTTCGTAAGGTTGTTAGCTTTTATATTCATAACCAACTTGTTGTGCGAATTCAAGTAACCAAACTATTAAAGTCAATTATTGTCATATCAAGCCATAAGTAAAGAGCCCCGAACCTTTCGTTGTTGACTTCCTTGTGTGGAATGTACCGAAGCCAGACTTTCTGTAGGTGACATCGTGAATGAAGATGGCAAGTTTATAGGTATCATTGTGAGGTGCTATCTAGGTTAAGGGATAGAAGTCACAGTTGGTATCAATGTGACGTACTATCCAAGTCTTGGATGAGAGTCACAGTTTTGAATGATATTTCTATTATTAATAAATTTCCTGGCGTATTCTTGAAGACTTCTTAGCCTACTTAGAGCGTGAAATCGAATTTCGTATTGACCCCAGTATAAAACTCATTTCTTAAACCCTCAAATATTTCTTCAACTAAAATGAACAGTTTACGTGGTTTATGATGAAAGTCATAATAAAAGCATTGGACTAATGAAAATCATGGGTGTACGTGGTAATAGTAAGTGTTATTATGAGTTATGTTGGTTAGTATGTGAAAACATGAAAGTTTCTTAAAATCACAAGGAGTTAAAACCCGATTTTGGTGAAAAACGTAACATGAAATTCAATTGACCAAATCTCCTATTATATTTTGAATTTTTGAGTGTGGTTAAGTCCTAGAGTTAGATCTATGAGTTACCTAACTAATCCAAGTGGAATCAATGAAAAAGGTGTTGTAGATTTTCGTGTGGACTGATTTTAGCAAAGGAGTCAAAACTTCAAAATGTCCAAAAAGCTGCTGCCACGTTTTTGTAAGGGCTGTTTCGGCCACTTAATTAGTGAGAAAAATTCAGGCCTTTTGGGACATAAAAGTATATGGTATAAAGAACATCGTGTCCAAAAATGAGCTCATTCCGACTTAAAATGAGCAAGTTATGACCATTTTAATATTTAGGTTTTTTTTTGATGAAAAATGCTATAACTGGAGTTCTATAACTCCGATGACCATGAAATTTAAACTGGAGGCTCACATTAACATGTGTAAGGTCCTGCCAAGATTTGGGAATTTTTGGAGTTAAACTTGAGGTAGCTAATTTCTTAAGGAATTAATTAGAAATTGATTTTTGAAAAATAGTAAATGAATTTTAAAAATTCTAAGAAAAATATATTTTCAATATGGGACTATATTATGCTAAATTCCAGAAAAGAAATATTTTTGGAACTAATTTGATATTTTTCATAAAAATAGTTTAGTTACGAACATATGAGTTAAATATGTTATGTGAAGTAACAAAATTGGAAAATAGGATTTTATGGCTAGAGAATCCTATATAGAGTATATGCATATTTTTTTTGATGAGGGATTTGATCATTGATGATGATATCTTATGAGTATGACATTTTTGAATGATTAAGTGCATTAGATGGTAAAGCGTAAACAATTGAAATAAATTGTTTATAAATTTAAGAAGTGATTAAAATATTGTTATAATATTAATGATATTAGATTATAAGATTATTAAGTGATTGATAACATGGGGATATTCTTGAATCTCGGATAAATTATATTATAAATGTTTAATATTTATCCTTTATCTCATTTGATTGATTCTTTATATCATTATCCTCATGCTTATATTATGTTGAAAGTCATCTGTGGCTCAGAAGTGCATAGATGGACTTGGTATGATTATGACTGAGGATTGTTCGGTATAATCATAACCGTAATTGAAAACACGATTATCTTTGGTCAGTGCATGGATAATTTGTGGTCGTGATACTAATGAATACACGATTATCTTTGGTAGTAGTGCATGGATAATTTGTGGTCGTGATACTAATGAATACACGATTATCTTTGGTAGTAGTGCATGGATAATTTGTGGTCGTGATACTAATGAATACACGATTATCTTTGGCTGTAGTGCATGGATAATTTGTTGTCGTGATACTAATGAATACACGATTATCTTTGGCCGTAGTGCATGGATAATTCGTGGTCGTGATACTAATGAATATCATTGGCCTGTAGTGCAGGGATGATTCGATGATATGGATTAATTATTGAGTTGAGTCTCAGTAATGAAATATTAATTCATGGATGTGGTAAATGTCATCTTTGGCCGTAGTGCATTGATAGACTTGGTATGATTATGACCAAGGATTATTCGGTATAATCATGACCGTAATTGAAAACACGAATATCCTCGCCAAGAAAGTGCATGAATAATTCATGGTCGTGATACTATTAAGTCATGCGTCTCGGATTATTGGTTTTACGATTGTATATCTTTAGCTTTTGTAGTGCAAAAGATAAATTGTTAATGAATATCTTTGGCGGATTGTGAAGATGAATTTAATATTTTTAACGATAAAGGTATTCAAGGTATCCTCACCTCTTTATCATATCAGGTACGTACCCTAATTTCGAGGGCAAAATTTTATAAGAAGGGGAGGTTGTAAGACCCCAGCTTTTATAAATAAAGATGAATTTTTTTATAAATATTATTTTTGAATATTATGGAATAAATTTGATATAATGTTATAGTTGTGGGTAATATTTATAAATTTTGCAAAGTAAGCAAGTTGTTATAAAATATTCGTTTGGTCGGGGAATATTCTTTTTGTCGGGGAATATTTGTACGACGACTCAATCATTGGTGGACCCCACAACGGAAGTATTGTCGTAGTTAGAAAACAACAAAATTATTTTTCTATAAAAAATAACGACAGAGGTGTTACCGTCAAAACTGTTGAACTACCCTAGTAAAAAGTACAAAGATACTGTGAGTCAGATATAGTAGCACACGATATTGATTATTGATGCTTACGTGAGAAGTCACTCACCTATGCTCAATTATTATTACGATAATTCTTTGCATCATCATATCTCTTATATTATTGATTCAATTATTGTCACAAGATCATCTCAGATAATATGTTATAGTATTAAATTATTAATTGAGACGACAAGTTATAAATGATTAATAATTGTTGAAAGATTAAATATGTTGGTTTACCCTATACTTGGTGACATTCTTCTATTATTCTGTTGTAACATCCTCATGCATGTTTTACACCTGGACCGGTTCCGCCTTTATTATTCTGCTGGAACATCCTCGTCTGCAGTGTGTTTTACATTTCGGACTGGTTCCGCTCTTTATTATTTTGTTGGAACATCCATGCTCACGTGTTTTTACACCGACACTGTTCCGCTTTTATCATTCTCGTTGAATATCCTATCTGTGTGTTTTACACCGGATCCGGTTCCATCTTTATTATTCTGTTGGAACATCCCGCTTGGTGTGAATTTCACCGACCGGTTCCGTTATTATTATTCCGCTGAATAACCTATCTATGCTGGCAATCGCATGCACGTGGTGATTTCCTTTGTTATTCCATTCTTTATTATACCTAGTTGGTTAAAACTTTGACTTCTATACTCCATGAAATTAGTAGAATATTCTTGATATTTGCGTTTCATCTAGTATCTTTTCATGGAAATATTCTTCTGATCATTCTTGAATTTTACTCTACAAAGCAGTATCATGTTGACAATTTGGACGTTATTAGTTCCTGAATAAATTAATTCGTGAACTTGTTTTAGTGAATTATTATGTCATTGTCATCATCCTCATGTTATATTATGTTATCTTTGGCTTATGTGCATAGATGAACTTAGTATGATTATGACCAGAGATCATTCGGTATAATCATGGCTTGATATAAATGATGTGACAAAAGTCCTCAAAGGCACATGTAATGCAAATGATGGATAGTTTTTGGTATGATTATGACCGGGGGTGATTCTTAAGATAGTCATGACCATTGATAATTTGATGAAAATCCTTGACCGTGGTATGGGGATGATTAGATATTGTGGTTTATTCATTAAACCGAGTCTTAGTGATAAAATTGATGAAAACCTTTTAAAACCTAAAAGATAGTAGACTTTATTTTCTACTTGACTCTTTTAATGGATTGCATATTCACCGCAGCTTAAACTGGTTGTCTATTGTATTTTATCGGTTTAATGATGTTGAAGACTATTGATAATTTATTCGCATTATCTTAGTTATAATATTTCTTCTTTGGGCTAGTTGAGCTCACCTTTCCTTTCACCGTTCTCTTCGTGAAATGAGAATATAGCCGGGACGATTCGGAAAAAGAGTGATGGTCCCAAGATAGCATTAGTAGTCCTCACTATTCTCATTAAATAGTGTGACAATAAATGTAATGAGGACTCCTTGAGTATGGATATTATCTAAATGACAATATTCCTATTAGAACTCTCAGTTTATGTATTGTCGTATGTTACACGACAGATGTATAATTAAGTTTGTATTTGAATTTATGTACCATGTAAGAGGCGACCCAAGATGGGTGACGTATAACTAATTTTGGGGGCGTCACACTATGTATAATAAAATATAATATATTCTATTTATAGTCTAATAAAACGAATAACTTTATAAAAGTATTCTGTTTTATATGAAAAGCTTTTCTGTAGTAACTACTCGCATTAGACCTCCTCGCAATTGGGTATCCTTCGCTAAGTAGTAACTAAATGTTTTTTGTGAAGGATATATTGTGAATAATTTATTCCTTCACAAATTGTATTTAGTAATGGAATATTGTTATTTAGTGAAAGATTAGTTTCCTTCACAAATAATATTTTAAGAAGGACTATTTGAAATTAGTGAATAACATTATTCCCTCACAAATAATATATTGTGAAGAACAAATTTATTTAATGAGAGAAAATTTTCCTTCACTAATTATAAATTGAGAATGTATCTTCAAATTAGTGAGGGAAATAATCCTTCATTGATGACTAACTAATTAACTGAAAAAGATTTTAGTGAGGGAAATAATCCTTCATTAATGTTTATTTCTTCATTATAATATCTCATTAAAATATAAATACAAAAATGTGTACGGAAATTTTATATATTTTAAATGTGAAACTAATTATTATATCATTTCAGAAGTATATAATGTATACAAAACTAGTATAGCCAATATACACACTAAAATTACAAGACTTGTTACCAAAAGCAGGTATCATATCACCTACAATATGTATCCACAGATATTACACAATGAAAAAAAACTCTAGTTATAAAGTGTAGTATTTGTTAGCTCCTCATTATCTTCGTCTTCAAGTAAGTCAAGGTTGAGCCTTTAACTTCATTTTGCAAGAAAAGTATCAAAACCCCTTCAATATTGCAAGAAAAGTATCAAACCCCAATTTTACAAACATAAATAACAAAATATTTACTGGCAAAACTTAAATTAAGCTACGAGTTACTCTAAAAGATTAGTTATTAGAGAACGAATCAAATAACGTGTATTAGATTTTAACACTCCCTCCCACGATGACCATCCTCCTCAGTCCTGTTTAGTGCATCACAGGTTCGGAATATTATAGAAAGACATTATGACAATATGACATGAATATGACAAGGTTTAAACATAAGACTCACTAATATATTTTGAATGTATATGCAAGTAGATATGGAATATTCATATGCTCTGCACCTGCTGAATCACTGTGACTGTTTCTATTCTAGGAGAACAAACATTAGAGAGTTCAATTTGTTTAGATATTTGGTCAAACAATTTATGTTAGTTTGAGTTCAAATTACTTTTTTATGTAATTTGAAGGAAAAAAAAATAGAGAATGTGCTAACAACTTAACGAATACCATAAGCATTGAAGTGCTTAAGTATTACGAGTTATCCTTCAACACTTTGATAACCTTGAAAAGGAACTTCTAGTGCAACAACAGAATCAAGTCAAGCAGAAACTATTATCGCAGATGTCGAGAACAACAAAAGAAACAATAGACCAAGGGCCAAGTATAACTTACTGCAAAACTTGTAATGCAATAGAAAAATCTTGAAAATTTTACCTCTGATATAGTTGCCCCCCCCCCAATAATGAACACAAATATACGTTGCCCCATCTTCTTCAAATCATTTGATTTATTTTATGAGAGAGAGACTACCTTGAGCTGAACAAGTTCAGTCTGAACTTCTTCAAACGTAATTCCCTCGTACTTTGTTTAAATGTCACTATCATCAAATTTAAGATTTGATGCTGCAATTAGCAAAAAAAGCATCTCAGAGATACAATTAAAGTGTAGAACATGACCTAGTATTTTTAACATAAACAACATGCCATTGTTTACCTTTTAGTAAAATCCTTCAACAATGAAAACAAAAAACCATTCCTATGGCTCCTGCTATTTAAAATTCAAACATCACTAATGCTCTGAATGGCCAACAATACTTAACAAAGTAATGGCCAACAATTTGTAGTAAATCAAATCACTAGTGAAGAAATCAACAGGAATTACTGTCTATCTCACGGCAAAAAGAATGTTTCATAAAGTCAAGGTTCTTAATTAACATCGAGCACTTAAAAAACAATTTAGAGAAAGTCAATGCGTTAACCTTGTATGCTATTCGTCAATTTGTTATGGGTTCATGTTAAACCTCCCGAATCGAGTCAGAATCGTGGTGGGGTAACGCCTTCCTTTTTCCTTATAAGGACTTCACAGTCCCGTTGCTTTAGCTGCATCTCCATGATGTCTCTTGAATACACAAGCCTGCCACGCAAAATAATAATTACTCCACAAGGAAAAGAAAATTGTACAAGTTCAAATTTAAGGATCATTAATAAGATTGTAGCAAAATGGGAACTACCTGAGCAGTCCGTCTTTTAACATATCTTTCTTCTTTCCTAGTTGCAACTACCTGCAGTATTGAAGTCAGTCAAAACAAAAGTACCATGTCATGCCATAAGAAACAAGCACTATGCCTCTTCATCTTCATTGTCTTGATATTCAATCTTCTTCCTAAAACATTTCTTCCAAGTATCCATCTTTTGGGAGTCCGAATTTGTTGAAACATTAGTATTGCCAATGGAACCTCCAACATCATTGACATCATCATCACCCTCCAAAATTGTATAGGTTCTCTGCTTCCTAGCTCACTAACATTGTTGCTTCCCTTTCTTGTTGATGATAAAGCTGGACATGCGTATTAACCAGATTTTTTGTTCATCGTTAACCTTTAGTAACACATTCATCTAATAAATGGTCAAGCAATCAGAGTCCGCAAATAAGTTATCCTTGCACATAGGAGTCAGAAAGATTATACTCCAGCTTATACCACAGAATCATGATTTGTACATGACCTGCATTACAGCCATCCAAATTTAACAGAATACTACCAGTCTCACAAATAAACACACTAACAAATATCCCGACAAATCTACAACCATACAGTTGAATAAGAAACATACATGACAAAAGAAAGATTCAACAGCAGCTACTACTAGTAGTAAGTCCTAAACTCAAATCCCTTGAGTGATTTTGATTCAATAGCAACAACTACATGAAGGGGAACAACCATAAAAGGAACCAAATTGCAAACTCCTCAGATATTATACAATCTTCATAAATTTCACATAGGCCATCATAAACTTGAGTCATCTTACAAATGCCTACTCATCACTATCTACCACTTAACTAGTAATGAGAAGCTAAAAACAATGACATAATGTCCTCAAGTTTGTCATCATAATTTAATTACCATACCCAATTCAATTCAGTTATTATTTCCTTCCAAGTTTAAGAACCAAAGAATTAAAAATTGAATTTCAATTCTAGTTATGTTCATAACAGAAAAATAAAAATGCAATTATACTTTGTACTAGCTCACATCAATTCAATCCACACTTCAAAAAACCCAAAAACCCGACAAACTATAACAACAAGACTCATATAATTAAAAATGACAACAATTCCTCGAAAATTGGCTGTTTTTTCTCAATAAACTATGTCTCTAGCCATGGATATAGGTGTATACATATACTTTATCTAGAATTTAGGTGTCGTACAGATCATTTCATCAAGAAATTGAATAACTTATAGGTGTTTAAGCTATATTATTAAGAAGAGACAAAGTTGTTGGAACAAATACCTGTAAACAAATTGACGGGTCTTTTGGCCCTTTACATCTAGGTCTTCTACAATTGAGATAAAAAGAACAAATTTCTTGGGGAATATATGAAGTTGAGGGGAATTTACGATTAATGCTATAAGCTTACCATGTTGACAAATTACAAATGAATCACCGTGTCTAAATCGGGGATCGAGGGCGTAAGAACCCTACGGATCCGAAAGTGAGATCAAGTGAATCGAATGTAAGATTCAGCTACAAATATCTTCGATCAAATTGCTAGCAAATTCTGATATATATATATATATATATATATATATATATATAGAGAGAGAGAGAGAGGGTTAGATGAGAGATCAAGAGAGAGGTTTTGCTCAGGGCTACCTCAGTCAAAATCAAAATGAGGGAGAGAAAGGAAGAAGAACTACAACGCATATTATATGAATTGAGCAGTCAGTTTGTCCTCTTTTGCAATTTTTTTTGTGGAATTAAGAAATTGAGGGTAGATCAATCACCTTTTTACAAATCGGCACTGAGATGGTAGATCGGTAGTGGCACAAAGAGGAAAGAGGACTTCCTTTGTTAGTTGTGAAACGAGGGAATAGAGAGTTGGAAACAAAATTGGGGAATAGGATGAATGTATTTTCTATTAAGATGGAGTGATAGGAAAACATAAAAGTTAATAACATTTTTTTAAAAAAATAACTATTGTAAGTTAATTAAAAAGTGTAATTATTATAAGTAAATTTATTACTGTAAAAAATTGGATGTATTTATATTACAATTTTTATTCACTATAATTAATTATAAAAAATCATTTAGAATAAAATAGCGACCAATTTTATCTCTCGCAAAAAACTTCTGAACAATAATATATAGTGAGTAATAATTTCTTCACTAAATAAATTTTTTCCTCGCAAATTTTCATCATAAATTGGCTCAAAAAATCTTTCTATTACCCCAATTTTGCTAGGAAAAAAATATTAATTGTGAAGGATGTTTCTTTTGCTAATAACAATATTGTCACTATACTTTTTTCCTTCACTGTTCCTTTGCTAAACAACTCCTCATGTGAAGGAATAAATTCCTTCACAAAATTTCATTCGCTATAGGCCATTTTTGGTGTAGTGTAATAAAACAAAACTTCATCATCATTATTATAATTCACACTATTAATCGACCAGGTTGTTCCCAGGAAATAAGGTGCTTTCCAATAAGGAGTTCTCCATGTTGGCGTGCAATTAGGTGACCAAACCTCTCCTTGGCAGAACTTCTAGACATCGTTAATATTACAAATATAATATTAATAACTTTGTTATCTCAATTATTGATTTAATAATATATAAAATATCGACAATAATTGAATCAAACTGAGTAACTTCTCACGTAAGCATTACTAATCAATACCGTGTGCTACTATGCAACCACGCGTATTTTACCACCGATTATTTTATGACAACTTTCTTACTTTGAAAAATTTTCAAATGTCACCCTTAACTTTAAACTTTTATCAATTTAACTATTCACTAAAATAGAAAATTTTAATACTTTTATTTCATAAAATTTGGGGTCTCACAATCTCCCCTCCTTATGAAATTTTGCCCTCGAAATTTACGTACGTACCTGGTATTTCAAAGAGATGAGAATACCTTGCTTTCTTTTTGGATTGTACCTTCCCGGTTATTTCCTCTATTTCATGATTTTCCAATTGCTCATCTCTTATGTTTCAGATATCATTATAGAATATACTTCAAAACAAGGTTAATTGACATTTCATAATTTGTCAAATTATCAAGTAAACAATTTCATCTTAGGTAAGTCACACACTAGCGAAGTATATTAATCGTCTCTCCCCTCCTAGTTCTAGACTCATATCTCCGCCAACGACCATATCCCTAAGCTCCGATACCAAATGTTACGCCAAAAATAGATATACATCACCCATTCTGAGTCGCCAGATATCACTCTATCACAATCAAATACAACTTCATTTATACAACTGTTGAACTGTCGTGCAGAGTACGACCACTGTTAAACTATGAGTTTTAATACAAATGTATGTAACTCTCATGGTGCCTCGACCACAACCTTGCAATGGTACGTTACATAAAAGTACAGTCAAAAACAGTTTTAGAAATTAAAATCTTTGGGAAGTGCTCAAGGAAACGTTCGTACATAGGAGGTCATGCGTCTAGGTTATGATAGATATCATATGTCCACAGAATTATCCTTGGTTGACCCAATAGACCCCAAAGAAAAATGAGAAGATTACTATCATCTTCTTTCTAATAGTGAGTCTTCTCTTGACATATAACTATCTCCACTGTCTCCAAGTGAAAATTATATTTCAAATAAACTCCAAGATCATATAGGTGGTGCTTGTAAATATACTCAGAAAGTGGATGTGCACAACCCTGTCTTACGATAACACGAGGTTGTATGTCATTAGAAATCTTGTATGATAGTGGCAGAACACCCTTCCAAAGTTGGGTTCACCTCACCCTATTCGGTTCACCAAAATTAAATATCGAATGACGTATACAATATGACACACTTATCTTAAGTTCTCAATAAAATTATTTTCATACTATTTAGGGAGAACCTCAACAGCTATAGACCACCGTTCTATTCCCCTGCTATCCCCGCTCGACTCGGCAAAACTCTTATTACCTGAAAGGAATTGTGAAGCAAAAGGGTGAGCACAACTAGCCTAGTAAAGAATATCATAACTAAAGATAATTAAATTATCAATAGCTTTCGTCAATAATAAATTAGAGATTTATTACATATGGTAGATGATAAAACTTTTCAACCACAGTTGCAGCGGAACGAGCAATCTATTAAAAGACTCAAATAGACCATCAGGTCTATTATCTTCTCCATGTTAAAAGTCCACCAATAATGTTTTATCCCTATAACATCAATCAACAATTCATTTCCACAATCATATGAATAACTCATAATCATAATTGTGATTCTGAATTCCTTTTCACACCCAGGACAAAGATAATTTTCATCACCTATCTGAAAGTAGTATGCACACAAGCCAATCATGTTTGATGATAAAGCATATACTTTGTAACAATCTTATTCATTTATTAATAAAAGTATTAATTTATTAAAGGCTTTTAATTATCTACATGATGTCGCTTTTATAATATGTGATAAACCCATAGTTTTAAGCAATGCTTTTAGAATAATGATGATGATCATTCTAATGAGATCTAAATTCTTAGAAAGCTTAAAACTAAAATAGTTCCCAATCGTTGGATTACTAAATTGGGGATTAGTGAATCCGGATAGATTGGTACATACGTTGCTTGCTCATTGGATGAGGATGATTGATCTCATGATCATTTGTGTGGAGACACTAAAGCAAGTATGTAGGTGCTTATTAGAGAATAAGTTCACTGAACGTGGCTCGCTAAGGAATACCTAATGGAGTTTTATTTGCCTATCAATAGGAATTCCTCTAGTGATAGTAGTACAAGTGATCCTTGGACTTGAGATCATCATAGTATCTTGTGTATGATGAGTTAGACTTTGACTTATTCCTTAAGACCCTTAGGGTATATCAAAGGGTATGCTTGGGTATAATAAGTTGTACATGGAGATAATGTATAATCAATAAAGAATCTACCACTTCTAATAAAGAAGAGAAATGTCCTATGTGATTCGATAAATGACAACCCAAAGAGTCCTTGGCGTAGAATGAAATTAGAAAGGAGTTTCTAATTTGCATTATTTGGTGTTGTGCATTTAAGGATCGAAATACATATAATTAAATAAAATAAGACTTGACAAAGAATTCCATGCCTTATATTTAATTGGGACATCAGATGGTGGAAGGATTGAATTGTACGGTAACTATTTACTCAAAGGTTCTTTTATGATTAATGTTGAAATCTATATTATCCGGAAAGTCGCTTGATCGCTAGGGAGGCTTATCCCTATCAGAGAATAAATATTATTTATTTAAATAAGTTAATTGTTTAATTTATTTATTTAAATAAGATTAGAATTGTTCTAATTGATTTATTCACAACCGGTTTAATATGGAGAACCTAAAGGGTCACACCATAAAAGGAAGAATAATTATTTAAGAAGTTAATGGCATAATCGTAATAATATAAAGTTATGTATATTTAATTTAATCTATGGTGATAGAATAAATTAAATAGCTTAATATTTATTATTTAATATTTTAGAAATATTAAATATAAATTAATAAGAGGAGTCTTATTAATATTATTACAATTATTATTATTTTAATTTCTAAAAGAGTTTAGGAATTAATTTAATATAAGTACTCTCATTTATTCCTAATTGGATTAGGAAGTTAAATTAATTAAAAGAGTTTAATTAATTATCCCTAATAAGATTAGGGAGCTTAATTAATTAAAAGAATTTAATTAATTAAATAAAACCCAATTCCTTAATTGTTAAGATGGGTTGCCCACATCTATAAATAAGAGGAGTCTTATTATGGGTGATGGGGTTGTTGACTTTTTTCAACATACGACATAATTCCAATTGTTGGAGAGTACACCTTTCTATAGAGATAGAAAAAACTAGGGTTTGAGCCAATACCCTTCTTCTTGAATTTTCTTCTTCCTCGTGGATCACCTTTAGAGGCCAAATATTTGGGTGGCTAACGCTGATCAAAGGAAGGAACCAAACCCGGTGGATTCAAGATTGACGCGAAAGGATTTGGAGGTGAACTTGTACTGAGGAAGCTCGATCTTCAAGGGTATGATTTATTCTTTATCTTTTCGCTTAATTAATAATTATGCATAAAGGATGATCCGGGTATATGGTTTGTAAATTTTTAAACTCGATTTTTACACGCTCAAGACTTTTATGCAATTTGATTGCAAGATAATAATATTACAAACCTAATAAAGGGCATCGAGCTAAACCTTTATGCAAATTATTAATTGTTTTAATTTAATATGTATATTGATGTGTTTAGAACAATTTATTTGAGCATAATTTTATTGTATAAAATTTAAATAAAAAAAAAAAAAAAAACGAAAACAGATTTCGCAAAAAGCAGGTCATGCAATTAAAAAAAAAAAAAAGCTACTTGAAATCAAAGAAAAAAAAAAAAATACTGACGATTGCAACGCATGCACGGAATTCACCCTGCATTTTAAATCAAAAGATATTCAAGTTATTCTTTTTTTTTTTTAAGTTCAAGGGCAAAGGTACTGCTTTATATGTAATATATATATATATATATATATATATGATTATTATAATATATATATATATATAATAGTTATATATACATATATACTATATATATATATATATTATTCTTAATTATTTTATAATTAAAATAAAATATTATTTTAATTTTAAAATAAAAGGTTTATTTTAATATTAAAATATAAAGTT
The DNA here is from genome assembly GCA_020205615.1 of Panax quinquefolius. Classification (NCBI taxonomy): domain Eukaryota; kingdom Viridiplantae; phylum Streptophyta; class Magnoliopsida; order Apiales; family Araliaceae; genus Panax; species Panax quinquefolius. The sequence goes on from CM035163.1 coordinate 107,320,879, forward strand.
TATTTTAATTTTAAAATTAAAATTTCATGCTAACTAATTAGAGTTGGAATTGGATTCCATGATAACTAATTGGAGTTGAAATTAGATTTGATATTTCCTTAAATAAAAGAGTTTATTTAGATATGAAATAAGATTTCATATTATTCAAAATAAAGGAGTTTATTTGTGAATAGGAAAGAGAATCCTAATTTCCTTAAATAAAGGAGTTTATTTAAATATGAAATAAGATTTCATATTATTCAAAATAAAGGAGTTTATTTGTGAATAGGAAAGAGAATCCTAATTTCCTTAAATAAAGGAGTTTATTTAAATATGAAATAAGATTTTATATTATTCAAAATAAAAGAGTTTATTTGTGAATAGGAAAGAAAATCCGTGTTTTCTTTAATAATTTTTTTTTTACATGGAATTGATTCATAATTAATTAAAATAAAAGAGTTTATTTTAATTAAAGATTTTTTTATTACATGGAATTGATTCCATAATTAATTAAAATAAAGGAGTTTATTTTGATTAAAGATTTTGATTAAAATAAAATAGTTTATTTTATTCAAAATAGGATAAATTAAAATAAAATAGTTTTATTTTGATTTAAATTTGGATTAAAATAAAGGAGTTTATTTTGATTCAAAAATAGATTTTATACTAACTAAATTTGCCCATTAAATGATATCAATATATATATTAAATGTTTATTATTCATAAGATGAATGTTATTTATTGATGCATATGGTGATGTGTATGATAATAAATGGGATTGATTATGGACTATCGACCAATGCGATTGGATTTTATTTTAGTTGGATGCATGAATGTATGGGTTTTATTAAATGGGTCTCACAGACCTCGCCTTCTAATTTTTCCTTAATGTAAATTCTATCTCCCTCCTATGTATTTCCCTCGATCACGATCAAGGTTTCTATTTATTTTAAATAGTTTTGTAATAGGAATAGTTAGAATTAATTTTGAAAAATTGAGATCAAGGAGCAAGGAGCGCGCTTGAAGACCCGTTGTAATGGAGCCCGGGTTTAAATGTAATAGTTATATTTAAATATTATTTCTCGCACCCCTGGGGGTTTGACCTTTTGGTTCACTTGATGGCTCTAGTGAACCAAACTAGAATAAAAGTCCATAATCAATCCGAGTAGAATATAGTATTCAGTGTGTATGCTTATACTATATATATTATATATTATGCAAACATGCTTCGCATGTTCATTAATACGACGCGTATTTTATATATATATATGCATGCTGCTTAAACAAGATGAGACAAATTAATAACAAACCCCTCAATTTTTATATTAAGTCCTAAGCGCTCAAAGATATTTGGAATATCGAACGTCGCTTTCTAGCATGATAAAATTAATAGAGTATTAAATATTTAATATGAGTTTGTTGTGTCACCACAAGGCAAGTATTAAGTATTTAAGATGTTAATTTATCACATTTGATGCTTATAAAGAAAATTGAACAATATTGTTTTGTTGTGTCACCACAAGGATGATATATTTCTTTTTGAATATATAGAGTGCTAGGTTGACTTAACTTGGATAATTTTGATTCTGGATGTGCCACCACTGATCAAAATAATCTAAGAGGCAAAATACAAGGAGTTGATAGTTGATGTAATTGACAAAAGTTGTCTACCTATTTATTTATATATAGTTTGTTGTGTCACCACAAGGCTATATACATTTGAAATGGGATCCTTATTCTCACTAGCAAATCTTTAATTAGATTTTGCCTTAACTATATAAGTGAGGTAATATAGTTTGAAGAAAATAGTGAGAGATACCAATTTAAAACAAGACCTAAATTATTTTGGTAATTAATAAAAGAATGTATGTTAAAATGTTGTTAAATACAAATTCATTTACAAAATTTTACAATGTCTTAATTACTATCATCATGAAGCATATTAGATGCTAAATTAATCGGGCCAAATTAAACGGATTGGTTAAGGAATTTGAGAATAGTTCTCATAATCAAAAGCTATCTTATGTCCTTAATACGCCTATCCTCGCAATGGTTGCGCATAATGCCTCTGAGGAAGAGATTGCTACTTTTAGAAAGTGGCAAGATGATGCACAATTTGGCTCAATGCATCATGCTCGCATCCATGAGTAACGAGCTTCACACAAGATGAAATCTATGGATGCTCCTACTATATTCCCCGCACATCAAGTAGTTGATGGTGAGGAAAGTAGGACCGATAGATATCTCGATATCTAAGGAGCTCTTCCGATCTAGAATGGCCAATGGCACTATAAAAATGCATAAAAAAGTTCTTAACATTATCAATTTGATTGATCAATTAAGACAACCGGTTTTGTCATGGATGGAGAGTTGAGCCAAGATTGGATCTTGCACTCACTCCCGGACTCTTTTCACAATTGTTGTAAATTTTTCATATAAACAAGCTAGATATCAGCCTCGCTGATTTTCTTAACATATTGAAAAATGTTGAGAGTCACTTTCCAACCAAGAAAGATCAAGTCTTACTGGTAGGGGCCAAAGGATCTTCTGAAAAGAAGAATGATTCAAAGAAGGTAAATAGAAAGGCGTAAACAAAGGATAATAAGAACAAAACTGATATGGATGGCAAAGGCGCTTGCTTCCACTACAATAAGCCCGACATCGGAAAGAAACTCAAGAAGAAGCATCTTGCAGAGGCTAACCAAAGAAGCTTAGTGAAGTTTCTACATAATCCAGCTTTTGTTCATGATTGAAATAAATTTTCTTTAAGTCAAGGTTCTACTTGGGTATTGGATACCGACTTTGGTTATCATAAATATAGATTTATGAAGGACCAAGAAGAAGTAAAAGTTAAACAAAGATAAGTAATCCTATGTGTGGAAAATGAAGCAAAGGTTGCGTGATTAGCCATAGGAACTTATAGTTTATCAATGCCTACGGCAAGTCTATTAAGTCAATAAGTTGTTATTGTATTCCAGCCTCTCGTTGAAAATTATTTCCATTTTATTGTTGGACAATAAAATTTTTTGGTATTATAATTAAGAACAATTGTTGTTCTATTTATAATAATAATGTTTCAGATAGAACCGAAAGATTACTTAATGGATTTTGTATACTGACTTTACGTGAAAAATTATTTTGTAAATTGAACAAACTAGTATAAGAAAAGGAGATGATCATTCAAAGAGTTGAATGTATGTATTTGTTGAATACAAGTGTGAATTATTTGAAAGGTTCAAAGAATTCGTAGTGAAACAAATTGGCAAAGTATTAAGATTCTTTGATTAGATCAAGGAATAAATACTTATGCAATAAGTTTCTAGATCATCTCAAATGGTTTTCTCATAATGGACACATCTTGATACGCAATAATTGATTGATGTATCCGAAAGGTAAAATCGCACCTTGTTGGACATGGTGCGGTCCATAATGATTTTACCGACATTCCAAAGATCCTTCCGGGATAATGTCCTAGAAATGGTCGTATATCTACGAAAAATGGTAACCTCAAAATCCGCATTTCCAAGACTCCATAAAAGTTATGGATGGGAGGATTCCTAATCTTAAGTATGTTAAGATAAGGGGTTGTCCAACTTATGTGAAAAGGTTTCAAAGGATAAGCTTGGGACAAGATTTGACATGTATGATTTTGTGGGACATCCTAAAGTAAGTTTAGGGTATATGTTCTATAATTCTACTTAGCAAAAGGTGTTTGTTACGAAACACGCTGCCTTCTAAGATAAAGGTGTTTATCATTGAAGGGGCTAGTGGGAGGATTATAGATCTTGAAAGGTTAAGAACCACAAAACACTATAAGTCAAATAAGAGGAACATGTAGATGTATATATTGATCACAAATCTAATCAGAAATCTGAATAGTACCAAAGATACCTGGAGGTATGGATTCATCATGGATGATGATGATGAGGTACACATCATAGAAGATGATGATCCAGTTACATACGATGAGGTAAGAGTTCTAGTGTGTACAAAAGGGTCAGTGGGAGCATCGTGAAATTTCTAGTATTATATGTTGATATACTACGGATGAGGAATTACATACCAATGCTACAATCAGTAAAGATAAAGTTGTCTAAACAATTCCTCCACGAATGATTTGGGAAGAGTATCTTAATTGGGGATATAAATCTATATAGATAGATTTAAGAGGATGCTCGACTTAACCCAAGGAACGTATATTCATTTGATGCTAAAGTCGTTTAGTATGGCAAACTCCAAGAGATGTCTCATGTTGATGAGCCATGGAGTGTATCTCTCTTAATAGTCCCCATAGACTCCAAAGAAGAGAGATTGCATGAGTGACAATCATGTATGCAATGAAATGTACGAGACCTGATGTTGATCAGTCATATTCTGGAGAAGATCACTATGAGTCTGTGAAAAAACATCTTAAAGTGCTTGACCGGCACTAAGGATGTGAGCATATTCATGGTGAGTCTAAATTAAAACTAGAGGGCTTAATGACTCAATTTTTTCGCATGCACTCAAGACGACGAAAAATCCACTTTAAGGTAAAGTGTTACCTTGAATGGTGGTGCGTTGAATTGAAAGGTTCCAAACAAAGAAAGAGTTCTTTGGTTTAGTGATAAAGACAAAGTATATAGCTATAAATGAAGTCGCAAGTTGATTGTTTGGATTAAAAAGTTCATTACGTAACTAGGAATAGTTCTTAAGTCTCGCCTTGATCTAAACATGTGTTGTGGCACTTTCATTTGATTATTAGAATCATTGAAAGATGGGAAATCACTATAGAGATAGTGGACTCTCATGAACAACATTACATATCCATTAACTAAAGCTTATCCAACAGCAGGATAATCGTCACTTAGAGAAGAAGAGTATAAGATACAATGGCGATTGGTTTTAGTGCAAGTGGGAGATTGAAAGTAGTATGCACACAAGCCAATCATGTTTGATGATAAAGCATATACTTTGTAACAATCTTATTCATTTATTAATAAAAAGTATTAATTTATTAAAGGCTTTTAATTATCTATGATCTGTCGTTTTATAATATGTGATAAACCCATAGTTTTAAGCAATGCTTTTAGAATAATGATGATGATCATTCTAATGAGATCTAAATTCTTAGAAAGCTTAAAACTAAAATAGTTCCCACTCGTTGGATTACTAAATTGGGGATTAGTGAATCCGGATAGATTGGTACATACGTTGCTTGCTCATTGGATGAGGATGATTGATCTCATGATCATTTGTGTGGAGACACTATAGCAAGTATGTAGGTGCTTATTAGAGAATAAGTTCATCGAACGCATGGGCTCGCTAAGGAATACCTAATGGAGTTTTATTTGCTGTCAATAGGAATTCTCAGAGTGATAGTAGTACAAGTGATCCTGGACTTGAGATCATCATAGTATCTTGTGTATGAGGAGTTAGACTTTGACTTATTCCTTAAGACCCTTAGGGTATATCAAAGGGTATGCTTGGGTATAATAAGTTGTACATGGAGATAATGTATGATCAATAAAGAATCTACCACTTCTAATAAAAGAAGAGAAATGTCCTATGTGATTCGATAAATGACAACCCAAAGAGTCCTCGGCCAAGGCGTAATAAAATTAGAAAGGAGTTTCTAATTTGCATTATTTTTGTGTTGTGCATTTAAGGATCGAATACATATAATTAAATAAAATAAGACTTGACAAAGAATTCCATGTCTTATATTTAATCGGGACATTGTATGGTGGAAGGATTGAATTGTACGGAACTATTTACTCAAAGGTTCTTTTATGATTAATGTTGAAATCTATATTATCCGGAAAGTCGCTTGATCGCTAGGGAGGCTTATCCCTATCAGAGAATAAATATTATTTATTTAAATAAGTTAATTGTTTAATTTATTTATTTAAATAAGATTAGAATTGTTCTAATTGATTTATTCACAACCTAGGTTTAATATGGAGAACCTAAAGGGTCACACCATAAAAGGAAGAATAATTATTTAAGAAGTTAATGGCATAATCGTAATAATATAAGTATGTATATTTAATTTAATCTATGGTGATAGAATAAATTAAATAGCTTAATATTTATTATTTAATATTTTAGAAATATTAAATATAAATTAATAAGAGGAGTCTTATTAATATTATTATAATTATTATTATTTTAATTTCTAAAAGAGTTTAGGAATTAATTTAATATAAGTACTCTCATTTATTCCTAATTGGATTAGGAAGTTAAATTAATTAAAAGAGTTTAATTAATTATCCCTAATAAGATTAGGGAGCTTAATTAATTAAAAGAATTTAATTAATTAAATAAAACTCAATTCCTTAATTGTTAAGATGGGTTGTCCACATCTATAAATAAGAGGAGTCTTATTATGGGTGATGGGGTTGTTGACTTTTTCAACATACGACATAATTCCAATTGTTGGGAGAGTACACCCTTTCTATAGAGATAGAAAAACTAGGGTTTGAGCCAATACCCCTTCTTCTTGAATTTTCTTCTTCCTTGGTGGATCACCTCTGAGGCCAAACATTTGGGTGGCTAACGCCGATCAAAGGAAGGAACCAAACCAGTGGATTCAAGATTGAACGCTAAAGGATTTGGAGGTGAACTTGTACCGAGGAAGCTCGATCTTCAAGGGTATGATTTATTCTTTATCTTTTCGCTTAATTAATAATTATGCATAAAGGATAATCCGTATATGGTTTGTAAAATTTTTAACTCGATTTTACACGCTCAAGACTTTTATGCAATTTGATTGCGCACATGAATATTACAAACCTAACACTATCTTCATCTGAAACATCAAAAATCATGGTTATACCAAATCACAATTCCTTCTCATAATTATACTAATAAATTCATCTTCGCACTACGGCCAAAGATATACAACTGTATAACCAATATCCAACAGTTCATCTTTGCACTACACGCCAAAGATATACAACAGTAAAACCAATAACCAACAGTCCATCTTTGCACTACAGGCCAAAGATATACAACTGTAAAACCAATACTGCTGAGACTCCGCTTAATAGTATCACGACCACGAATTATCCATGCACTACATGCCAAGGATATTTGTGTTTTTCAATTACGGTCATGATTATACCGAATAATCTTTGGTCATAATCATACCAAGTCCATCTATGCACGTAAGTCACAGATGACTTTCAACACAATATAACCATGAGAATCATTACAACGATATAAAGAATCAATCAAATGAGATAAAGGATAAATATTAAACATTTATAATATAAATTATCCTGGGTTCAAGAATATCCCAATGTTATCAATCACTTAATAATCTCATAATCTAATATCATTAATATTATAACAATATTTTAACCACTTCTTAAACTTATAAATAATTTATTTTAATTGTTTACACTTCACTAAATAATGCATTTAATCATTCAAAAATGCCATACTCATAAGATTTCATCATCAGCGATCATATCCCTTATAAAAAATCTGCATATACCCTATATAGGATTCCCAAGCAATAAAATCCTATTTATCAATTTTCAACTTCACATAACATATTTAACTCATATACACATAACTAGTGCATTTTCATGAAAAATACCAAATCAGTCCCAAAAATATTTCTTTTCTGGGATTTAGCAGAATGTAGTCCCATATTGAACACATATTTTTCTCAGAATTTTTAAAATTCATTTACTATTTTTCATAAATCAATTTCTAATTAATTCCTTAAGAAATTAGCTACCTCAAGTTTAACTCCAGAAATTCCCAAATCTTGGCAGGATCATACACATGTTAACGTGATCTTCCAGTTTAAATTTCATGGTCATTGGAGTTAAAGAACTCCGATTATAGCAGTTTTTGTCAGAAAAACCTAAATATTTAAATGGTCATAAGTTGCTCATTTTAAGTCGGAATGAGCTCATTTTTGGACATGAGGTACTTTATACCATATATTTTCATGTCCCAAAAAGCCGAAATTTTTCTCACAAATTAAGTGGCCAAAAAAGACCTTTTAAATTTCTGGGCAGTAGCTTTTTCATAATTTGCAGCTTTTGACTCCTTTGCTAAAATCAGTCCAGACGAAAATCTACAACACCTTTTCTAGTGATTCCACTTGGATTAGTTAGAAAACTCGTAGATCTAACTCTAGAACTTGACCACACTCAAAAATTTAAAATATAATAGGAGATATGGTCAATTGAATTTCATATTTCATTTTCACGAAAATCTGATTTTAAACCCTTTGTGATTTCTAAGAAACTTTCATGTTTCCACATAATAACCAACATAACTTATCATAACACTTACTAATACTACATATACCCATGATTTTCATCATTCCAATGCTTTTATTATGACTTTCATCATAATCAACAGTCCAATGCTTATATTATGACTTTCATCATAATCCACGTAAACAGATCATTTCCACAATTTAATAAGAAATGAATATAAAGGATCATTCACCATGCATGTGGTAATCCATATATGAGTTATTCCAACGTAATAATAAAGAATAGAATAACGAAGAATTCACCGCATGCATGCGATAGATCGCATGCATGACGGAGTTATTCTCAATGAATAATAAAGAACGGAACCAGGTCAGGCGTAATTCGCACCAACAAGATATTCCAACAGAATAATAAATAATGGAATAACAACAGAATTCACCATGCATGCGATAGACATGTTATTTTAATAGAATAATAAATAATGGAACCAGGTCATAAGTAACGCACAGACAGGATATCCTGACAGAATAATAAAGAATAGAATAATAGAAGAATTTCACCACGTATGCGGTACTTCGCATAGACAGGTTATTCTAACATAATAATAAAGAATGGAATAACAGAAGAATTTCACCATATATACAGTAGTCCGCGTATACAGATTATTCTAACAAAATAATAAGGAATGGAATAACAGAAGTTCTCTTCATGAATACAAAAGAAATAATACCTCTTACGGTATAACAAATAATATTCCTTACCTCATAAATAAGAGTAATCAGACGAGTAGGGCGGGGATATACTTGAAGAAAACTTGTACTACGCTCAAAGCTTTCTTAAACTCTAAAGAAATACGCTCAAGATTATAGAAGAAGAATTCTCTCTACAATTTCTCTCTCTAGAGTTACAGTGAATTTGTAAGAAATAATGAAGGAATGGGCTTCTATTTGTAGAAGAATGAATTGAGTAATAACTAATTCATGAACGGTCCAGATTGCTCGTCATGCATTTCGTGTCATTGCTCGTTGACCTGCTTCTATTTGAAGTTCTGACCATCTGTCAGAGAAAAAAGAACGAACGGATCTTGTAGGATTCCCAAGAAATTCTTCGATTTCTTTCGAAAGTAGATAATTAATCATCTGCTTCTCACGTTCCGTGAATAGCCCACATACGACGAAGATTTTTTGTTGCCGTCGAAAAAAGAAGAAGTCCCACTCTTATTAACATAGGAACTGGAAATGGAAGGAAAGGTATTATCCACGCAACTGGGCTTGTATATTTCTAGGCTTTCACAGTTTTGGTTTGTATATTCATAATGATACCATGAGCGCTTTAGGGCACACGAGGTTTGTGAATAAGTGATTGTCTGATAATGAGCAAGGAATATCCGTCTTTCTGCTAAACAGGATGTATTGAACTCACAATTCATTATATTCTATTTATAATCTAATAAAATGAGTAACTTTATAAAAGTATTCTGTTTTATATAAAAAGATTTTACTATGTAAACACTATGCAGGCACTATGCAAACACTATGCATAATAAAATATAATATATTCTAATTATTGTCTAATAAAACAAATAACTTTATAAAAGTATTACATTTTATATAAAAAAAATTTACTATACAAAACACTATGCATAATAGAATATAATATATTCTATTTATAGTCTAATAAAACGAATAACTTTATAAAAGTATTCTGTTTTATATAAAAAGCTTTTCTGTTTTATTACTTTAATAATACTAATAAAACAAAACTTCATCATCATTATTATAATTCACATTATTAATCGACCACGTCGTTCCTAGGAAAGAGGGGGCTTTCTAATAAGGATTTCTCCTTATTGGCGCGCAATTAGGTGACCAAACCTCTCCTTGGCATACTTTTAGACATCGTTAATATTGCAAATAATAATATTAATAACTTTGTTATCTCAATTATTGATTTAATAATATATAAAATATCGACAATAATTGAATCAAACTGAGTGACTTCTCACGCAAGTATTAATAATCAATACCGTGTGCTACTATGCAACCACGCATATTTTACCACCGATTATTTTATGACAACTTGGTTACTTTGAAAATTTTCTAATGTCACCCTTAACTTTAAACTTTTATCAATTTAACTATTCACCAAAATAGAAAAATTGAATACTTTTATTTCATAAAATTTGGGGTCTCACAACTTAAGTCTTATTCAAACAACAGACTAATAGAAGTGTGATTAATCTAGTTATATCTAATTATCAAAGCAAGTAAATGGATAATGAATGGTATCGAAGGCACTACAAGCTAAGGTCACAACTTCACCCCACACAGGCATTTTGTCAAACACCTGGTGTGCTATGCTTCATCAAACTTCTTACCCTTCTCTCTTTGGTCTTAATGGTCACGAAAGTTTGTCGACCGAGAACACACAAGTTCTTATACACCTCTGTCGAGGTATGTATAAACATATCCACTCTAGATCCACTCGATAGGGAATAGAACAGAAAAGAACATCCAAGCTAGGCGATAATCCTACATATGTGTATGCGAATTAACCATAACAAGGATTTAAAGCTTAAGTTGTAAGACCCCAACTTTTATGAATAAAGAATAATTTTTTACTCGAAATATATTTTTGAATATTACGGTGTGGATATGATAAAATGTTATAGTTGTGGGTAATATTTACAAATTTTGCAAAGTAAGCAAGTTGTTATAAAATATTCGATTGGTCGGGGAATATTTGTTTTAGCATGGAATATTCGTATGACGACACAATCATTGGTGAACCCCACAACAGAAGTATTGTCGTAGTTAGAGAACGACATAAATATCTTTTTATAAAAATAACGATGAAAGTTTTATCGTTAAACTATTGAACTACCCGGTGGTAAAAGTACAGTATTAGACGTGGTTGCATGGTAGCACACAGTATTGATTATTGATGCTTTTGTGAGAAGTCACTCAGTTATACTCAATTATTGATAAAGTAATTCCTGCATAATATCTCTCATATTATTGATTCAATTATTGTCACAATATCAATATTTTATATTATTAAATCAATAATTGAGATGACAAAGTTATTCATATTATTATTTGCAATATTTACGATGTCTAGAAAGTTCTATCTAGGAGAGGTTTGGTCACCTAATTGCGCGCCAATAGGAAGAAATCCTTATCGAAAATCCCCCTCTTTACTGGGAATGATCTAGTTGTTAAATATTGTGAGTTATAATATTAATGATGAATAAGTTCGTGTTGATTAAAGATGAAATTGATATTTCTATTGTGTTAAGATTATTAGTGTTAGTGGAAATCGACATCTATTTCGATAATAATGGATGTCTGGAGGTTATATTGACCAGTCGGGTAATTAATCGAATAAATGAGTAATTAATTACTATTAATTCTCATGCTTATAACTATTTGTTCACATGTGTATACTATTAATTCACATGCATGTATTATTAGGGTAGGTGGTGCAAAATTGATAATATTTGCATGACTAAATTAAAAATAGAGGTATAGATAAAAGTATTATAATGTAACTATTTTTTTCACATGTATAGAACTATTGAGTCACATGAATGTACTATTGATTCATATGATGTACTATTAGGGGAGGTGGTGCAAGTTTGATAATACTTGCAGGACTAAATTAAAAATGAAGGATAAGATGAAGGTATTATACAGTAATATTTCGAGCCCCAAAACGTGTAATTATCGAAACTATATTTTCTTATAAATAGAAGCTCATTCTTCTTTCATTCTCACCAATTCACTAAGACTCGGAAGAGCAATTATAGAGAGAGAAGCTATAGAGAGAAAGAAGAAGAGAAGTCTACTACCTCACTATTCCAATATTCAGTCTTCTTCTGAGGTAAGGGATATTATTTGGTTCAGTATTCATAGGAATAATATTTTCTTCCATAGTCTGTAATAAGTGAGTAATATTATTTCGTCTTGTATTCATGATTATACCCTCATTTTGTTAAAGTATTGCTTCTATACTCCGTTAAATTAGTAGAATATCCTTGAAATTTGCACTTCATCTAGTATTGTTTCACAAGGATATTTTTTGCACATTCTTGATAAATTTTAAGTTGTTCATGCCGGAGTACTGTCCATGAGTACTATTCAATTATACGGTACTATTCACAAATTATTATTCACGGGAAACTATTCATAAAGTACTATTCCCGAAGTACTATTCACCTGGGTACTATTCTCCCAGAGTACTATTCATGACAAAAAATGATATCTTTTCGGTCTAAATCATTTTTGATACAATATCATTCTTGAATTTTACTCCACAAAGCAGTATCATGTTGGCAATTTGAACATTATTGAATCCTGGATAAATTAAATTATAAATCTTTAAAATTTATCCTTTACTTTCTTTTAATTGAATTCATATATCATTGTCATCATCGTCATGCTTATATTGTGATGAAAGTCATCTGTGGCTTACGTGCATAGATGGACTATTGATTGGTATGATTATGACCAGGGATCATTCGGGATAATCATGACTTGTAATGTTACAAATGATGTGGTAAAAGTCTTCATTGGCCCGTAGTGCATTGATGGACAGTTGTTGGTAAGATTATGACTAGGGATTATTCGGTATAATCATGACCATTGATGATTACATGAATATCCTTGGCCCTTAATGCAGGGATGATTCGATGATGTTGTTTATTTATTAAGCTGAGTCTCAACGATAAAGTTGCTGAAAACCTTTTTAAATCATAGAGGATAGTAGATATCATGCTCTACTTGACTCTCCTAATGGATTGCTTGTTTTGCTATAGTTAAACTTGATGTTTATTGTATTTTATCAGTTTAACACTGTTGAAGACTAATGATAATTTATTTTGCATTATCTTAGTCATAATATTTCTTATTGGGCTAGTTGAGCTCATCTTTTTTCTTTCATTGTTCTCTTTAGGAAATGAGAACGTAGCCGGGACTAGTCTGGGAACGGAGTGATGGTCTGAGATGGTTTTATAGTAGTCCTCACTAATCTATGAAATAGTGTGACAATAAATGTAATGAGGACTTATTTGAGTTTGGATATTGTCTAGAAGACAATATTCGTGTAAAAACTCCCAGCTCATGTTGTATAATTAAGTTTGTATTTGTATTTCAGTACCATGTATTCGGCGACCCAAGATGGGTGATGTATGCCTATTTTGGGGGTGTCACAGTTGATATCAAAGCTTAGGGATATGATCCCTGGCTGAGATGTGAGACAAGAACTAGGAGGGGAGAGACGGGGAATTCCTTCGCTAGTATGGCCTACCTAAGTTTAATTGGTATTTAATTGGTCGGTCAGAGTATATGGATAATATGTGACATGTCAATTAACCCTTGTTTTGTGGCAGTGTTTGAAAATGGCATCCGAAAATGTTGAGATAAGCAATGAAGCACATGAGACCATTGAGTCACCAACGATCAATACCTAGGATAATGTGCATCAGGAAGGAAATAATCCTTAGGTAAACAACAACACCGACTAGATGATGAATGATGGGATGTTCAGAGGCTTTATGCAATTCATGCAACATTAGGCGAGAGAGACTCCTGTTCAAAATGCAGGTGGAAACATTGGCAACTATCTGATGGTCACTACTAAGCAGTTCTAGGAGCTGGGACCACCAGAGTTTTTGGGAGAGCTAAAACCACTTAAGGCGGAAACATGGATAAAATAGATCACCAAGAGATTTATGTCTTGGGATGCTCTGAGCAAAAGGTTTCCTTTGCCACCTTCATGTTGAGAGAAAAGGCAGATTACTGGTGGGAATCAATAAAGTGTACTCAGCCTACCGCACTCAAAATGTCTTAGGAGAAATTCCAAGAGCTTTTCAACAACAAGTACTTTCCCAAAAGTATTAGTCACATGAAGGAGGTGGAGTTTATCAAGCTAGAGCAAAACAATATGACCGTGTCACAGTACGAAGCTAAGTTTGCTGAGTTGTCCCGGTTTGTATCGCACTTGGTTGATAATGAGGAGAGAATGACGCGGATGTTTCTAAGAGGTTTAAAATTCGAGATACGTCAATATCTAATTTCTCACAAACTATGTTTGTATTCAGATGTTGTAAATAGGGCTTAGTTATTGGAGAGCGATAATGAGTCAACCCAACCAAGAGAGAGCAGTCGACAAGTCAATAATACTAGTGGTAGCAGTCATCGAAGTGGTGACAACAAACGTGGAAGGAATCAACTTGCCAAAAATGGTAACCACTTTGGTGGTAATCATGGCCAAGATAATATAAATGGAAATTTCAAGAAGAGGAGATTCAATAATGATGGAAAGACGTCAGCACCATCACCTTTTGTTAAGGAAGGAGAACTATCGTCGGTCGTAAGTTACAAATGCGAAGGGGAGGGACACATTAGTCTAAACTGTGCGCAGCAGTTCAAAGCATGTTAAAATTGTGGAAAATAAGGTCACCTAGCCCAATTTTGTCTTACACCAAAGTAAAGTCCAGTTGGGATAGAGGCATCAAAGGTCATCCCAAACAAGACAAAACTGGTAGTTCAAGGGAGAGTGTTTGGCGTAACCTCCTAAAAAGCGAGGAATCCAAACGAGGTGATCATGGGTAAACAAATCATAACTCTAGCAAAGTCTATACCTTATTTGATACCGATTCTACCCATTCTTTTATTTCTCCTACTTGCGCTCAACGTTTAAATTTAACTCTGGAAAAATTAGACTTTGATTTATCTATTGAAACTTCGTTGGGAGAAACCTTCATTACATCCACTGTTTATAAGTCTTGTTTGATTCAAATCGGTAACCGCATGTTACATGTCGATCTTATCTCTTTGAAAATACTTGTATTTGATGTGATTTTAGGGATTGATTGGTTAACTACTCATCATGCTAAAATCAATTGTTTTCGTAAGGTTATTAGTTTTCATATTCCTAACCAACCTATTATGCGAATTCAAGCAACCAAACCACTAAAGTTAATCACTGTCATATCAAGCCATAAAGCTATTCATTTATTAAAAAACGTATGTCAAGCTTTCTTAGCCCATGTCACAGATTTAAATTAAAATAAGTTAGATTTGAATGATATTTCTATTGTTAATAAATTTACTGACGTATTCCCTGAATAACTTCCTGGCCTACCCCCAGAGCGTGAAATCGAATTTTGTATCGACCTTGAACCCGGTACAAAACCGATTTCCAAATCCCCATATCGAATGGCTCCTATTGAACTTCAGAAGTTAAAAACCCAACTACAGGAATTGTTAGACTTCAGTTTCATTCATCCTAGTACGTCTCCTTGGGGTGCTCCTATTCTATTCGTGAAGAAGAAAGATGGAAGTATGCGACTTTATATTGATTATCGGGAGTTGAATCATATCACCATCAAAAGTAGGTACCCGTTACCTCGTATTGATGACCTATTTGACAAGTTACAAGGCACCAAATTCTTTTCAAAGATTGATCTTTGTCCCAGATATCATCAGTTAAATATTAAAACCGATGACATCCCAAAGACTACTTTTAGAACTCGGTACGGGCATTACGAATTCCTAGTCATGTCTTTTAGATTGACTAATACTCCTGCTGCCTTCATGGATATGATGAACATAGTATTCAAGGAATATTTGGATCATTTTGTGGTCGTCTTTATTAATGACATCCTCATTTACTCCAAAAGCCGTGAAGATCATGAGAAGCACTTGAAGCTGATACTCCAAATGCTTTCTAGAAACAAGCTATATGCCAAGTTGAAGAAATGCGAGTTCTGGCTTGAGGAAGTACCATTCCTTAGGCATGCGATATCAAATCATGGAATATACGTAGCTTTCTCGGCTTAGCTGGTTATTATCAGAGATTCGTAGAAGGGTTTTCTCAAATCGCTACTCAATTAACTCAGCTGACTCGAAAAGATACAAAATTCGGTTAGAGCGATGAATGTGAGAAGAGTTTTCAAAAAATCAAGAGGAGACTCATTTCAGCACCTGTTCTGACAATATCTTCTGGCTCGTAGGAATTTGTCATCTATAGTGATGCTTTAGGCAAAGGGTTAGGATGTGTTCTCATGCAAGATAGGAAAGTCATAGCCTATGCCTCTCGACAGCTCAAAGAATATGAGAGAAATTATCCTACTCATGATCTAGAGTTGGCAGCTGTTGTCTTCGCACTTAAAATTTGGAGGCATTACTTGTATGGGGAGAAAGTGGAGATCTATACTGATCATAAGAGCCTCAAATATTTCTTCAACCAAAAGGAACTCAACATGCGGCAACGACGTTGGCTTGAACTATTGAAATATTACGATCTTACCATTCAATACCATCCTTGAAAAATGAATGTAGTAGCTAACGCATTGAGTATAAGATCATATGCGGGTACGAGTGTGATATTGACAACATAAAGGCCCATTTTGTATGACTTGCAAAGGATGGAGATAGAGTTAAAGACTCCATGAACGCAAGTGATGATGGAAAATGTACGAGTTGAACCGACTTTAATCGATAAAGTTAAAGCTGCTCAACTTACAGACCTAGAGCTGATGCGTATGATGAAGAAAGTATAAGAAGGTGATATTCCAGAACAATAATCGATGAAGAAAGAATACTTTGAGTCAACTCCAGACTTTGTGTTCCTAACGACCCTAATTTAAAGTATAAAATCATGATGGATGCGAACAACATAGCGTTTGCAATCCATCCTGGGAGTACCAAAATGTATCGCAATCTTTGACATACATTTTGGTGGAGCAATATAAAGAGAGAGAGAGATAGAGGAGTTTATCTCAAGGTGTCTAACATGTCAACGTGTCAATGTGGAGCATCAAGTACCAAAAGGTCCATTGCAACCACTTGAAATTCTAGAATGGAAGTAGGAGAACATTATCATGGATTTCGTTACTGGTCTTCCCAAGGTTTCTCAAGGCATAGATGCAATTTGGGTCATTGTTGATAGATTGACCAAGTCTGCTCATTTCTTACCTATACGAGAAACTTATACACTTGAACGTCTTGCTCGTATATATATAAATGAGATTGTAAGACTTCATGGTATGCCAGTATCTATAGTTTCTGATCGAGACCCTAGATTTAATTCACAGTTTTGGGTCAATTTGCAGAAAGCTATGGGCATAAATTTAGGATTTAGATCGGCATATCACCCTCAAACGGACGGGCAGTCAGAGAGGACTATTCAAACTTTGGAGGATCTATTAAGACTTTGTGTCCTTGACTTCAAAGGAAGTTGGAACAAGTTCTAGCCAGTGGTGGAATTCACCTACAACAACAGTTATCAAGCAAGTATCGGCATGGCTCCATTTGAGGCGTTGTATGGATGCAAGTGTCGTTCTCCAGTATGCTGGGACGAGGTGGGTGAAGCAATGTTATTGAGACCTAAATTGCTATGTATGACTACGAAGAAGATTCAAATGATCCGACAACGTATAAAAACCTCACACATCGACAAAAGAGTTATGCTGATCTTCATCAGAAGGACGTGGAATTCAATATTGGAGATCATGTGTTGTTGCGTGTTGCTCTATGGAAGCGAGTTACGAGATTTATAAATAGAGGAAATCTCAATCCTCGATTCATTGGCCCATTTGAAATCCTTGATTAAGTAGGAACTGTGGCCTATAGACTTGCGTTACCGCCAAGTATGTCTCGTCTTCATAACGTTTTTTATATATCTATGTTACGTAAATATGTGGAAGACCCGAACCATATTATTGAGTTAGAAATGTAAGAGATAGCGGAAGATTTAACGTATGAATAGGTACCTGTAAAGATCATAGATAAGAAGGATCATATTCTACGCTCCAAAGTTATTCCTGAAGTCAAAGTTTTGTGGAGAAACTACGATGTGCATGAAATGACCTGGGAGTTAGAATCAGATATGAAGTCAAGGTGTCCTCACCTCTTTGACATACAAGGTACATACCCTAAATTTGAAGATGAAATTTCATAAGAAGGGGAGGTTGTAAGACCCAACTTTTATGAATAAAGAATAATTTTTTTCTCAAAATATATTTTTTAATATTTACAAATTTTGGAAAGTAAGTAAGTTGTTATAAAATATTCGATTGGTCAGGGAATATTCATTTTAGCAGGGAATATTCGTACGACGACACAATCATTGGTGGACTCCACACCGAAAGTATTATCGTAGTTAGAAAACGACAAAAATATCTTTTTATAAAAATAATAGCGAAAGTTTTACCGTTAAACTGTTGAACTACCTGGTGGTAAAAGTACAGTAATACGCGTGGTTTCATAGTAGCACACGGTATTGATTATTCATGCTTACGTGGGAAGTGAATCGGTTATACTTAATTATTGCTACAGTAATTGCTGCATAATATATCTCATATTTTTGATTCAATTATTATTACAATATTAATATTTTATATTATTAAATCGATAATTGAGACAACAAAGTTATTCATATTATTATTTGCAATATTGACAATGTCTAGAAAGTTTTGTTGAGGAGAGGTTTGGTCACCTAACTGCGCGCCAATAGGGAGAAATCTTATCAGAAAGCCCCCTCTTTCCTTGGAATGATCTGGTTGTTAAATATTGTGAGTTATAATATTAATGATGAATAAGTTTGTGTTGATTAAAGATGAAATTGATATTTCCATTGTGTTGGGATTATTAGTGTTAGTGGAAATTGACATCTATTTCGGGAATAATGGATGTCTGAAGGTTATACTGACAAATCGAATAATTAATCGGATGAATGAGCAATTAATTGCTACTAATTCGCATTCTTATAACTATTTGTTCACATGTGTGTACTATTGTTTCACATGCATGTACTATTAGGGGAGGTGGTGCAAGATTAATAATACTTTCATGACTAAATTAAAAATGGAGGTATAGATTAAGGTACTATACTATAACTATTTTTTTTCACATGTATAGAACTATTGATTCAAATGAATGTACTATTGATTCATATTAGTTACTATTAGGGGAGGTGGTGCAAGTTTTATAATACTCGCAGGACTAATTTAAAAATGAAGGATAAGATGAAGGTAGTAAACTATAATATTTTGAGCCCCAAAATGTTCAATTATCGAAACTATATTTTTCTATAAATAGAAGCTCATTCTTCTTTCATTCTCACCAATTCACTAAGACTCACAAGAGCAATTATAGAGAGAGAAGCTATAGAGAGAAAGAAGAAGAGAAGTCTGTTATTCCAGTATCTAGTCTTCTTTTGAGGTAAGGGATATTATTTTGTTCTGTATTCATAGGAATAATATTTTCTTCCATACTCTGTAGTATGTGAGTAACATTATGTCGTCTCGTATTCCTGATTATAACCTCATTTTGTTAAAGTAATGCTTCTATACTCCGTGAAATTTGTAGAATATCCTTGAAATTTTCGCTTCATCTAGTATCATTTTAAAAGGATATTTTCTACACATTCTTGTTAAATTTTAAGCTTTTCATACCGGAGTACTGTCCATGAGTACTATTCAATTACATGGTACTATTAACAAAGTACTATTCACATATACTATTCCTAAATTACTATTCACGTGGAACTATTTACCCCGGTAATATTCACCCGGAGTACTATTCATGACAAAAATTAATTTCTTTTCGCTCCAAATCATTTTAGATACAATATCATTCTTGAATTTTACTCCGAAAAGCAGTATCATGTTGGTAATTTGAACATTATTGAATTCTGGATAAATTAAATTATAAATCTTTAAAATTTATCCTTTGCTTTCTTTTAATTGAATTCTTATATCATTTTCATTATCCTCATGTTTATATTATGATGAAAGTCATCTGTGGCTTACGTGAATAGATGGACTACTGATTGGTATGATTATGACCAGGGATCATTCGGTATAATCATGACTCGTAATATTATAAATGATGTGGTAAAAGTCCTCATTGGCCCGTAATGCATTGATGGATAGTTGGTGGTATGATTATAACCATGGATTATTCGGTATAATCATGACCATTGATGATTACATGAATATCCTTGGTCCATAGTGCAGGGATGATTCGATGATGTGGTTTATTTATTAAAATGAGTCTCATCGATAAAGTTAATGAAAAACTTTTTAAATCATAGAGGATAGTAGATATCATGCTCTACTTGACTCTTCTAATGGATTGCTTGTTCCGCTGTAGTTAAACTTGATGTTTATTGTATTTTAACAGTTTAACACTGTTAAAGGCTAATGATAATTTATTCTGCATTATCTTAGTCATAATTTTTCTTACTGGGCTAGTTGAGCTAACCCTTTTGCTTTCATTATTTTTTTCAGGGAATGAGAACATAACCGAGACTAGCCAGGGAACAAAGTGATGGTCCGAGATGGTGTTATAGTAGTCCTCACTATTCTATGAAATAGTGTGACAATAAATGTAATGAGGACTCATTTGAGTTTTGATATTGTCTAGAAAACAATATTCGTGTAAAAACTCTCAGCTCATGTTGTATAATTAAGTTTTTATTTGTATTTCAGTACCATGTATTCGGCGACCCAAGATGTGTAATGTATACATATTTTGGGGACATTACATAAGTTCTCATTAGGCCACACATGGCGCACACAATCCTTCTTTCAATATTACATAATCACATGTCAATATATTAAGGTGTAAATCTACAATCCTTCTTTCAATATCATACAGATTACCAAAATAATCACTAATGTCTTAGCGAGAATCATTAAGCATGAATATATTAAACTAACCCATATGGTACCAACCAAAGAGATAAGACATTTAATTTAAATAACAAATGGTTCCATTTTAATCATAAAGTCAATACTTAGTTCATAGCTATTGAACAAAATAAAAGTAGCAATAAAGACAACAATTATGGAGTACACAATCAGAAGAAATAAATAGATAAGAAGAAACTCTGTCAAGGCTCTTCAATCTCCAAGCATTTCACTCCTTTCAAGCTTTCCAATCCGGATTGCTCACTGCTCACGTTGCTCCAAGGAATCCTAAAATTCTCCCTAAACTACCTAATCTATATTTATAGACGTTCCTAAGAAATAAAGGGAGAAATTACAAAAACTATTTCTCGAAAAGGGAACTATTCTATTCTATTCGATTATTTCATATGCAGAGGCTCTCTTTGATGCAGGGCGTCATTAGAATACCCCCAAAATCCTATTCTATCTTCACACCCTTTGATTACATACGTCATGATCCCATCTTCTTCCAAACATACATCATTATATACTGAAATATAAAAACATATATTCTAAATTCCCAGGTTCTAAAACCTTATAACTCCATTCATTATAAATAACGATAATTACATTATCATTTACGTCTTACACAAGTGACTTTCATCCACCACTAAGGATACATAACAGTTCATTAAACTAATCTAAAGTTCATTTAACTTATTTTATTACAAGTCTTCACTTGATCTTCTCGCTCATCCACATTCTGAATGGCACTTCATCTGGATACCGTCAGCTTGATCTTTACGAGATCCTTAAGTTCATCTAACATCGTTCGCTGAAAATGTTTTTCATTTAAAGCAAGTGTGAGCATTCAATTGCCCCACAAGTCATAACAGTTGAACAAACATCTTCAAGAATTCAAACATTCTTTTAAGACTTTAACAACCGAACAAAGGTTACGAAACAACTTAAATAATAGGAATAATCTCGATTCCTATCATTTTAAAATAATATTCACTTTAATTTAAAATACTTTCATTCTTCTACCTTTTTCATACACATTATGTCTGGCTAGAATCATTAGCACAGACTTAACAATAACGGGTCATGTATGAACATAGCATTCTCTTATTGAATAGCTATATCACAGAACAGTTCATCTCATAGAAAGACCGAAGTGTTCACATTGTGGCACAAGGCTTCATACGTTCTACCACCTTGCACAAATATCTCACATTAGCACATATATAGAACTTCTCAAGTTCAACATCTGAGAAGTTTAAGAAACTAGCATTCATTTGAAATATGAATGAAGTTAGGAAACTTGCCTTACGCACAGCTACAGCTTACGTTGAACTGCTCATTCCAGTTCCTATATAACACATAAGAAAAACAACACATACACTAATTAGTCATGTATATTTGACTTATGCATTAGTTTGCTTAACTTAACATCTTAGGGTTCGCGTTCATGCAACCTAAGTTTACGTGACCACTTTCATTACCGTTCTACGGCTTCATGACATACGGAGATGCCTTACTTTTACGTTCATCATCTTTGATATTTTACATCTTATCTTCTTCTTATAACTTCTCTAGGACTCAGCACACATCATTTCTCTACTAGTAGTCCATATGGTACACTGAGTGGTTTCCCACAAATAACCAACAAACAAGTTCCCGTCTCGTCTACACTGCCTATAACAGTGAGTTAGATCGGTTGCCAGTTTTGTATATACCTTCGCTCTCTGAAGGTATTGTTTAGCCCAACTCCCATATGTCAACAATCAAAGGTTACGATTGCACCACAACCTAACCTATCTTAACTTATCCGAACTATTAAACTATATGTTCGTTAAATTAATTTCTTATTCCTTACGACTTTTTGGCAATTAAATGCCATACCTCAGGATTCATTCTTATATGACTCACCTTCGGCTTTCATTAATCTTATTACTGTTCATTACGGCTTTCTTAATACCATTCACATCTTACTTAATACTTTTGTTATCCATTACTAGAACCCCATGTTCATTAGTCATTCTTAATGTCGAAGCCATACCATTCGTTGTATGCTAAGACCGCTCGTTTATCGCAACAGCGTTGCGTACACAGCGTCTATACGTTCCACACTTATCTCTCTTTATCATGGCATAACATCGAAATGTTATTCATTACCCTTGTCGCTCAACGTCTAAGGAATCACAACCATAGCAATCCTTTACATTCATTTATCGTAACTACAGTCCCCGGATATCAGTTCCGTAATCCGCGTTTACATTCTATATCTATTACTCTCATTTAATCTTTTCGTTCAACCTTCATTAAAGGTTTAAAACACTTGATTAAGGGTTACATTAGTTGAACATTATGTTCTTTATCTTCCCTTACATTTCCCCCAAGAGTTGAGCAGTTAAAAGCTCATCTCTGGCATTTTCCTACCTTTGGCGGCATGCGCCACACTCCTTTTTATCTCTCGCGCATGGTGGTGCGAAGTTTGTAGTAGCTTGCTTTCTGGTGCAAGGCGCTGCAAAGACCACCTTAAAGGCATTCTTTGGCGCTGCGTATGACAAGCCCTAACTCTATAAAATTTCTCTTAAGTGTTAAATCCAATTTGAGACGCTTACTTCCCGCTTTCGTAACTTATTCGTTATAACTCAGAACGAGGATATTCCAAATCCATTCTCTCCCTTATCTTACGTACTTCAATACCCCCCAGACATGACTTCATTCTAAATCTATTAACTTGACATTCGATTGGCTTGATCTTCACCCTTCATTCATTTTACGTTTTTAACGCTCTTCGTTTGTTCGTCCGTAATTCGGTCATCCGAGCTCAGAATTCGTTCATTCTTGAGTCCACGACTCATGTTTTCTATGTTCACTTACATTCTTATAAAACCATACACGTTCGGGTTCATTTACTAACTTTCTAATTCTCGTTTGTCTTTTACGTAATTTTCACCATAACTTCGTTATAGCTAAGTTTTAATTAGTTCTTCATGAACTTTTCTACCGTTCCTAACCAAGAAATATGCATCTATCTTATACGCGATGGTTTTAAACTGGTCCATCAACAACAATTATCCTACAATGGTTTTAAATTTGTCCATCAACAACGTTTTTCGGGTTCTTCGCATGTTCTTCATGTTCTTCGTTCGTTCTTCATTTTTAATCAATATTTTGGATTACGATTTCACTTTTTATTGGAATTTAATGTTATAGAACATTATTCCTTACTTATTTCACCTACTTATTTATATAATCCACTCGGATCGTTCTAATTCGTTACAAATCTTATACTTCCTTAAGAAATTTATAAACTAAACTTTTAATTCTTATTTCTTCATTTTCTTAGGATTTCAACCATATGAAATCATTCCTAACATCATCTACTTCTTATTCTCATTAAGTTATGTTTCTAAACATAAAAACTTAAAGAAAATAAATAAAACACTAGGTTTCAGATTACCGTTCTCATTAATCTCCTTCCGTCGGACAAAGATTGCTCACAAGCAAAATTTTCTTCTCCCTTCTCCTTCTAATCCTCCTATCCGAACACTCTCTCTCTCTCTCTCTTTCAAAGTTTGGGATTTTCAAAATCCAATTTAAATGATTTAAGCTTACTATTTATAGAAAATCTACAGCTAGGGAAAAATAGTCATTTCGCCCCCCTTAACCTCCTTACTATTCATGGCTTAAGGACTAAGTTAACTTACTTCTTAAGTTTACTTAACACTTAAGTCTACTTAGCCATTAAGTTTGCTTAACTCTTAAGTTTACTTAACACTTAAGTTTACTTAATACTTAAGTTTACTTAACACTTAAGTCTACTACTTCCACCTCCTTAGTTAACCTCCTTACTATTCACGAAACTTAGCCATTAAGTTTTGTCGTTTCGTCTTTCGGGTTTTCGTCCGACAGTTTTAAAAACTGCGATTCTCGGAATCCAAATATTTTTGGATATTTCGTCTTTCCTTTACCGATTAACTTTTATGTATTCTTCAGATTTCAAAAAAGCGAAAAACACACTTTTTAAGTTAAGCATTTTCCTTCACGTTTTACCCTAACGTAGATAAATGAATGAAAAGTACATAACAGTACTTTTTGTCGTTTTTATTTCGTCCGATTTTTGCACATTTTTCGAGAAAAACTTTTATCGGCTTACTTAACTTTTCATGATATTTTATTGTCAAATCTTTCGACGGAATGTCATTTCGACATACCGAACTCTCAGAAAGGCTTAGGTTATTCAAACCCTAACCCTTAGGTTTCGTCCGCTGAATAGTGCCTATTTCGTCTTTTTCCCCATAAATATTTTTGTTCTCGAAATTTTTTTATTTTCGTCTTGCAAATTCTTAATCGCTTAGTCTAGCTCATAACCAGAATCCTCCCGACTTATAATCATTCTAGGTTCTAGAATGATTAATAAACACATAATACATAATATTATTAATAATAATTCATTTTATTAATAACTAATTCATTAAACTTGAATTCTGGAAAAATCCAAATTTTCGGGTCGTTACACTCTTCCCCTCTAATAAAAACCACACCCTTACGCAGGTTATCACATTCACCCCTTCTTCACATAATTTCATCCTCGAAATTTTAGACTACCCCTCTTCTCAACTTCTCTTCAAAGAAATAGAATGAACAACGAGGAATATAAGAATTCCTTTAAAATATTTCATATTTTTGCTGAGGGGTCAAATCGACCATGAACTCTTACTAGGTTTAACAGCATGACGCCATAACCTTTCTTCCACGATCAGTTTACAATCACAAAGAAAGCAAACTACCTCTTACCCATCGTATACCCCATTTCGGGATATGTTCACCTCAGACTTAATCATTAGATTCCGCACCAAAACAATTTGGTTTGGCACAACATCTTCAAAGAAAGCTCGATTTTCTTTTAAACATGACTTACCATTTGTCTAACCGAATCAAGTAGCTTAGACCATACCAATAAATTTGATATCAACGTGAAACATTCATTTAGTCAACTCAATTGACGTCGACTACTTCTATAAATTCTTTTTGCAATACATCAAAACGTTTTATGACGTCATGATACCGTACTTTTCACAGTACGTTGAGGACTTCGTCAGTTTGTGACTTCGTCATTATACATCAAACAATAGCGGGTTGTTTAACCTAAGATCACATCCAAGACCAGGTTCAATTGCATTAATAACTCCATCTTTTTACCATCCTTACATCAAATGCACTGATGATATAAGATTCATTTTGATATTTTAAATCAATTTCTGTCTAGCCGAAACAATTAGCATAGACATACCAAGAATAGTTCTTTTTAAAAATCTATTGGTTCCAAAAGTTGAACCAATTCTCTCATTTTCAAAATACGAACACATAAGCACGATTTCAATAAACTTTGAAATCTAGCATAGGTAGATGACTTGGAATATCCTATTCTCCATCTTCCTTCATTGTCTTACTGGGATAATACTTAATCTACTCTAGTACCTTCAATACTAAGACTACTGAAAATAACTAATTCTTAGTCCAAACATCCCTCTACCTTAGTACAGTCCATCAACTTAGCACACATTATGAGTTCAGGAACTTTCCATAATAATATGAGTTTAAGAACTATACCAGACAGACCATAAGCGTCCATTCGCTGAGAAGGTCAAAAACCTACCATATCATTACGAGTCATGAATGTACCATAAGTATGAGTCTCAAGAACTCGCACCTACCTTATCGTTCTCTACCTATCAAGTATATACATGAGAAAAGATTCACCTTCTCGTCATATACATCTTGATAAATACACCAATTCCAATTATTATCACTGTAATAAGCTAAGTAGTTGTTACACCAAGCACAAACCTCTGACCATAACAAAGGTTCATACAACTCAGCTATCACATGAGTCCTCAATTGAAATTTTTACAACTTCTAAATCTCTCTTTACTAAATATGAATTTTCTTTAATTCATATACTATCCTTCACAAATCAATCTGAGTTCTTCTTCCTGTACTACTTCGTAGTACTATAAATCATTCATCATTTAACAGCTCATCTGTTACTACGATTCACTATGACCACGTGGTGATCTTCTAATCCCTCCCTCTATGATTATAGTCTTAGATACTCTTACCTAAGATTTATAACCTATCAGGTCTTATACCAATCTGTAACGCCCCAAAATCTGGTCTATCTTCACACCCGGATTCCATACGTCACGATCCCATCTTCTTCCAAACATACATCATTATATACTGAAATATAACAACATATATTCTAAATTCCCAAGTTCTAAAACCTTATAACTCCTTTCATTACAAATAACGATAATTACATTATCATTTACATCTTACACAAGTGACTTTCATCCGCCACTAAGGATACAAAATAGTTCATTAAACTAATCTAAAGTTCATTTAACTTATTTTATATTACAAGTCTTCACTTGATCTTCTCGCTCATCCACATTTTGAATGGCACTTCATCTGGATATCGTCAGCTTGATCTTTACGAGATCCTTAAGTTCTTCTAACATCGTTCGCTGAAAATGTTTTTCATTTAAAGCAAGTGTGAGCATTCAATTACCCAGCAAGTCATAACAGTTAAACAAACATCTTCAAGAATTCAAACATTCTTTTAAGACTTTAATAACTGAACAAAGGTTATGAAGCAACTTGAATAATAGGAATAATCTCGATTCCTGTCATTTTAAAACAATATTCACTTTAATTTAAAATACTTTCATTCTTCTACCTTTTTCATACACATTCTGTCTGGCTAGAATCATTAGCACGGACTTAACAATAATGGAACATGTATGAACAGAGCATTCTCTTACTGAATAGCTATATCACAGAACAGTTCATCTCATAGAAACACCGAAGTGTTCACATTGTGGCACAAGGCCTCATACGT
The DNA here is from genome assembly GCA_020205615.1 of Panax quinquefolius. Lineage (NCBI taxonomy): Eukaryota > Viridiplantae > Streptophyta > Magnoliopsida > Apiales > Araliaceae > Panax > Panax quinquefolius. The sequence continues at coordinate 107,348,675 of CM035163.1, forward strand.
TCTACCACCTTGCACAAATATCGCACATTAGCACATAGACAAAAATTCTCAAGTTCAACATCTGAGAAGTTTAAGAAACTAGCATTCATTTGAAATATGAATGAAGTTAGAAAACTTGCCTTACGCACAGCTACAACTTACGCTGAACTGTTCATTCCAGTTCTTATATAGCACATAAGAAAAACAACACATACACTAATTAGTCATGCATATTTGACTTATGCATTAGTTTGCTTAACTTTACTTCTTAGGGTTCGCGTTCTTGCAACCTAAGTTTACATGACCACTTTCATTACCGTTCTACGACTTCATGACATACGAAGATGCCTTACTTTTACGTTCATCATCTTTGATGTTTTACATCTTATCTACTTCATATAACTTTTCTAGGACTCAACACACATCATTTCTCTGCTAGTAGTCCATATGGTACTTTGAGTGGTTTCCCACAAATAACCAACAAACAAGTTCCCGTCTCGTCTACACTGTCCATAACAGTGAGTTAGATCGGTTGCCAGTTTTGTATATACCTTCGCTCTCTGAAGGAATTGTTTAGCCCAGCTCCCATATGTCAACCATCAAAGGTTACGATTGCACCACAACCTAACTTATCTTAACTTATCTGAACTATTAAACTATATGTTCGTTAAATTAATTTCTTATTCCTTACGGCTTTTTGGCAATTAAATGCCATACCTCAGGATTCATTCTTATACGACTCACCTTCGGCTTTTATTAATCTTATTACTATTCATTATGGTTTTCTTAATACCATTCATATCTTACTTAATACTTTTGTTATCCATTACTTGAACCCCATATTCATTAGTCATTCTTAATGTCGAAGCCATACCGTTCATTTATCTCTCATTATCATGACATAACATCAAAATTTTATTCATTACCCTCGTCGCTCAACGTCTAAGGAATCATAACCATAGCAATCATCTACGTTCGTTTATCGTAACTACGGTCCCCGAATATCAGTTCCGTAATCCGCGTTTACATTCTTTATCTTTTACTCTCATTTAATCTTTTAGTTCAACCTTCATTAAAGGTTTAAAACACTTGATTAAGGGTTATATTAGTTGAACATTATGTTCTTTATCTTCCCTTACGTTTCCCCCAAGAGTTGAGCAGTTAAAAGCTTTTCTTTGGCTTTTTCCCTACACCTGCAGTCATGCATATTACACTCTCCTTTTATCTATCGCGCCCACAGTGCGAGTTTGCGATAGTTTCTTCTTGTTCAGCGCTTCTGGCACCACCTTATAAGGCATATGTGGCGCCCATGCACGGCCAAGCCCTAACTCTAGAAAATTTCTCTAAGTGTTAAATCCAATTTGAGACGCTTACTTCCCGCTTTCATAACTTATTCGTTATAACTCGGAACGAGGTCGTTCCAAAGCCATTCCCTCCCTTATCTTACGTAATTCAATACCTCCCATACATTACTTCATTCTAAATCCATTAACGTGACATTTGATTGGCTTGATCTTCACCCTTCATTCATTTTATCGGTCATCCGAACTCAGAATTCGTTCGTTCTTGAGTCCACGACTCACGTTTTCTATGTTATTTTACGTTCTTATGAAACCATACACATTCAGGTTCATTTACTAACTTTCTAATTCTCATTTTTCTTTTACAAAATTTTTACCATAACTTCGTTATAACTAAGTTTTATTCCGCTCTTCATGAACGTCTCTACCGTTCCTAACCAAGAAATATGCATCTAACTTATACGTGATAGTTTTAAACTTGCCCATCAACAACAATTATCCTATGATGATTTTAAATTTGTCCATCAACAACGTTCTTCGTGTTCTTTGCATGTTCTTCGTTCGTTCTTCATTTTTAATCAATATTTTGGATTACGATTTCACTTTTTATTGGAATTTGATGTTATAGAACATTATTCCTTACTTATTTCACCTATTTATTTATATAATCCACTCGGATCGTTCTAATTCATTACAAATCTTATACTTCCTTAAGAAATTTATAAACTAAACTTTTAATTCTTATTTCTTCATTTTCTTATGATTTCAACCATATGAAATCATTCCTAACATCATTTACTTCTTATTCTCATTAAGTTATGTTTCTAAACATAAAAACTTAAAGAAAATTAATAAAAGACTAGGTTTCGGATTACCGTTCTCATTAATCTCCTTCCGTCGCACAAAGATTGCTCACAAGCAAAATTTTCTTCTCCCTTCTCCTTCTAATCCTCCCATCCGAACTCTCTCTCTCTCTCTCTCTCTCTCTCTTTCAAAGTTTAGGATTTTCAAAATCCAATTTAAATGATTGAAGCTTACTATTTATAGAAAATCTAAAGCTAGGGAAAAATAGTCATTTCGCCCCCCTTAACCTTATTACTATTCATGGCTTAAGGACTAAGTTAACTTACTTCTTAAGTTTACTTAACACTTAAGTCTACTTAGCCTTTAAGTTTGCTTAACTCTTAAGTTTACTTAACACTTAAGTCTACTTAACACTTAAGTTTACTTAATACCTAAGTTTACTTAACACTTAAGTCTACTACTTCCACCTCCTTACTATTCACGAAACTTAGCTCGTAAGTTTTGTGGTTCCGTGTTTCGGGTTTTCGTCCAACAGTTTTAAAAACTGCGATTCTCGGAATCTAAATATTTTTGGATATTTCGTCTTTCCTTTACCGATTAACTTTTACGTATTCTTCTTGATTTCAAAAAAAGCGAAAACACTTTTTGGCGTTAAGCGTTTTACTTCACGTTTTACCCTAACGTAGCTAAACAAATGAAAAGTACATAACAGTACTTTTCGTCATTTTTATTTCGTCCAATTTCTGCACGTTTTTTGAGAAAAACTTTTATCGGCTTACTTAACTTTTCATGATATTTTATCGTCAAATCTTTCGACGGAATGTCATTTCGACATACCGAACTCTCAAAAAGGCTTAGGTTATTCAAACCCTAACCCTTAGGTTTCGTCTGCTGAATAGTGCATATTTCTTCTTTTTCCCTAGAAATATTTTTGCTCTCGGAAAATTTTTATTTTCGTCTTGCAAATTCTTAATCGCTTAGTCTAGCTCATAACTAGAATCCTCCCAACTTATAAACCTCCTAGGTTCTAGAATGATTAATAAACACATAACACATAATATTATTAATAAAAAATCATTTTATTAATAACTAATTCTTTAAACTTAAATTCTGGAAAAATCCAAATTTTCGGTCGTTATATACAACAGCGATTGCAAGGTGATTTCAACTTTGAAATGGGGGTGATGGCGTGGTGATGCGAGCTTAAACTAGGCTTTAGTGTCGCGTCACTAGTGTTCAAAAAATGACCATTTTACCGCTACAAGCTAGAAAAGACCTATTAAGCCCTGTGATACATCAGTTAAGCACAATAATACTATAATCGTATAAAAACAATATAAAATCTACGAAGATCAGGCAACTATTTAAGCAATAAAGTATCCGATTCGCGGGTATAAATCTCACTCATCAATTGTTACATCCTTCCCTCCTTACAAGGATTATGTTCGCAGAATCACAACTCAAATAATTCATTCATCGTATTCTTCCCTTCTTACAAAGATTATGTCCCCAGAATCGAAGACACATATTAAACAGATAAATCAGGAAAGTTCTTCACCATTTTGTCTTCGAGTTCCCACATAGCTTCTGAAAGTAGTATGCACACAAGCCAATCATGTTTGATGATAAAACATATACTTTGTAACAATCTAATTCATTTATTAATAAAAAGTATTAATTTATTAAAGGCTTTTAATTATCTACATAATGTTGTTTTATAATATGTGATAAACCCATAGTTTTAAGCAATGCTTTTAGAATAATGATGATGATCATTTAAATGAGATCTAAATTCTTAGAAAGCTTAAAACTAAAATAGTTCCCAATCGTTGGATTACTAAATTGGGGATTAATGAATCTAGATAGATTGGTACATACGTTACTTGCTCATTGGATAAGGATGATTGATCTCATGATCATTTGTGTAGAGACACTAAAACAAGTATGTAGGTGCTTATTAGAGAATAAGTTCACTGAACGTGGCTCGCTAAGGAATACCTAATTGAGTTTTACTTACCTGTGAATAGGAATTCATGTATTGATAGTAGTATAAGTAATCCTTGGACTTGAGATCATCATAGTATCTTGTGTATGATGAGTTATACTTTGACTTATTCCTTAAGACCCTTAGGGTATATCAAAAGGTATGTTTGGGTATAATAAGTTGTACATGTAGATAACGTATGATCAATAAAGAATCCACCGCTTCTAGTAAAAGAAGAGAAATATACTATGTGATTCAATAAATGACAACCTAGTATTCCTTGGTCAAGGCAGAATGAAATTAGAAAGGAGTTTCTAATTTGCATTATTTGGAGTTGTGCATTTAAGAATTAAAATAATTATTTAAGAAGTTAATGGCATAATCGTAATAATATGTTAAGTGTATTTAATTTAATCTATGGTGATAGAATAAATTAAATAGTTTAATATTTATTATTTAATATTTTGGAAATATTAAATATTAATTAATAAGAGGAGTCTTATTAATATTATTACAATTATTATTATTTTAATTTCTAAAGAAGTTTGAGAATTAATTTAATATAAGTTATGACGCCCCTAAATTCGGGTCTCTTCTAACCCGATATATGGTGCTACACGGTGCTACAATTCACACAAACATTCAATTGAAATGCCTCAAAAGAACGAATATGTCTTATAAATATTCCAAAACAATACAATCATTTCCCAATTTCTTTATAACCGTTACATTTGTTCTTGTCATACTATCAAATATTATCATTACAAGCATATATTATTACATAGGAACTCTATAGGTTCGCCTTAGCCTTTCCTTTATCCTTGCTGGTTTCTTCTGTCCGTTTGGTTTTAGCTGCATTCATATGGTTCAAGCAAGAGTGAGCATAATAAGCTCAGCAAGTACAACAATTTTATTTAAACGACATGCTTAAAACATAGGATTCGTATATCTTTAATAACTGAACAATAGTTACGAAGTACTATCGATAATTCAAAATAGCACTTCTTTTCCTTCAAAACGTTTTACAATGACAATATTTAATAAAACATCAATTCTGGTCCAAGACCATGATCATTTCATAATTTCTTTGAAAAGGACAACCCGACGCTATGTTCGTAAGTCCGACATACCTTACGAGCACATCTAGGTGATCAGCCTATAGTACTCTATGTTGATAAACACTACATTCATTAAATGTATGTACATTTAAGTTTTGGCAACCCCGCGTGCCCATCGAATAATCAATGAAAAATACATTTGTTTATTCATAATCAGGCTTACCTTGAATCCATAAAAAACAGTTGGCGTAGGATAGCGTTATCAATTCTATATGGAAAAACTTATAAAGAAATCAATCAATCTTTCAAGAATAGTCAAGCCGAGCTAAAACTAGCATCGACCCTTTCGTAAAATAATTCATGAATCTCATAACATGAATAACTAAAAACCTGGCTAACACGATGGTTAGATAAGCAATAAGAAAAACTTTCCTTCAGCGTCTGCTACAGTAAAATTACTTTTCCTTTGAGTCTCTACATTCTCTACAACACATAACCACATAACATACCATATTAGGTTATGAATGAACATACATGGTTCCTAATGAATCTTACCCTTCTTCTGTGACACCCCCAAATCCAGGTACTTCATTCCCACAGGATCTGGTGTTCACTTAATCAAACATTCATATCTAACTACCCAATCACAATAAAACTGGATAAATAAAACCTTTCCCATTAAAGGGTTACATAATAAAATCTCCCAGGTTATCTAACCTTTAATTACAATCATTCAAATGCGAAAATTAAATAAATTTCATTAAAACCAAGTCTAAGATCATCATAATAAAAATCTAACATCTCAATCAAAGTAAAATTACAAGTCTTCATCACTTGCACATTTTCCCCTTTCCTTTTCTAGACGAAGGTTCATCTACCTTCTCTTCTTTAGCTGCAATGAGTTTTAAAGTATGCAAGAGTGAGCAAAATAATTGCTCACTGATACAATATGAAATCAACAAGAGTATAGTAATAATAACTGCCAATAATAGGCTCATTAACAATGAATAGTACTCTATCATCTATAATAAGAAACTGAAATCCAAAATGTGGAATAAATATAACTGAGGATCATAAGACCATGAACTATGTCCATAGTTACAAGCAATCTTTCAACTCCAACTTTAATAGTCATAAGACTATAAGGACTCCTCGTACTTAGGGGGATCAGCCCTTCGTACCATGTATTGTGCACAAACATTTAACGCTACGCCGTAGTTAACCCCTAATCATAACATTAGGGTTGTTCATCTCGATATTTAGAGTACAAGTCCGCACTAAAGGAAGTTTGGTTTGGATAAGCTTTCGAGGTAATTTGAATTAACGAACATCAACTAAGGATTAGTTGAATGAAACCAAAAACATTTCACTATAGAATAATCGTGATTGAATCAATCATAGTAAATCAAGTCATGCTTTAGGAATAATCTAAGAGCATACATTTGAATAACTATAACACCTTGCTTGAACAATACTAAGCCAAGGTTAATTAGAATTGAATACTAAGCATGCATAACAATTTGATCGATAAAAATGTTCAACATTAGAATATATAAATTTGCATGCTAAACAACAAGTTAAATACAAGAATAACTTGCTCAAGAATAACTTACATCATTATATCATAATCGAATTGAAAACCATAATTAGTTCAACAAGATAAAGGATTAGAAAAAAAACTTGCTCAAAGAAAATTTAAGCGATTGCACAATTCTAAAAGTAGAGTTAAAGAACTTGCTCAATGTAAAAAGAAAGTTTAGAAAACTTGCCTTGCTCGTAGGCTAAACCAAATCAATACGAATCACAATATCCTATAAACATATGTCATCATGACATAATTAGTCATTACCATCTTACAAACATAACTAAGTACGTTCATCATTTAAAATTGGATTTTTAATCATATAATCGAGTTATAACACAAATTAATTGTTAATAACATACTTATTCATAGTATAGAAATACTAAAATCAACATTTAGTAGTCCTACTATCATCGCATAACTTTTCTAAAAATTTCGTGTACAAAAAGTACAATGTCAGACCATTCTGCTAACTCGCGCTGCGTCGTGAGCATGGCACTGCGGGGCGAGAACAAAGGAATAAAGTCATGTGCTATAGGTATGCCAAATGCCATAATGGTGTGTACGAAACTAACAACTCACAACTGGTCAAGACCGCCAATTTTTGCCTACAAGCTTCGGCAACAATGCAGGAAAAAGCTAATTTTGGCCTACAAGCTCGTTTCTAACAGACTAAATATCATATAATTCATACAAAAACTTTATGTAAACAAAATTCAAGAATTCCTAACATGTTTCTATCCATACAACAACATAAACAACAAATTTAGCACTTTCAATTTCATTGTTTTTGATAAAAACTCACTTTTTGATATTTCAATGAAAATCAACACTGTAAATTTTATTTTTCAACCAAAACCACTAATTCAAAGTGTCTTTATCAATGATTATACATACTCTAATAAATGAAGCGATCAATTTATCAACTAAACCACTAATTCACCCTCAATTTCTACTTTAATCTAAACAATATATTTTCATAAAAACTCTCTGTAAAAACATTTTCTTCACAAATTACATATATATCATCAATTCATTGAATATAATCATATTTAAACTATGAAAATAACTTTACAACAATGGTTTATTATATGAACACACAGAAAATCAACAATTATCCTATCACAAGAATTTGACAAAGAAAAATAGGAGAAGGGAAAGCTAAAGGAAATAGGAGAATACCTTGATTGTAGAAGATGATGGCTCTCCCTTTTGATTATCAAACCTCTTTTCCCCAATTCTTTTCTCAATTATCTAGCCTTCCTTCCTCTCTTCTTTTCTTCTTCTCTTCTTCTTCTTCCTTTGTTTTTTTTCTTCCTAACTCTAGAGCTTACTAACAACTAACGTATATAGCATATAATATATATATTAATTATATAACATAACTCTAATTTACTGACATCAGTTATATTATTTTGAAAAAAAAAGCCATAAGGCTTGTTTGGCTAACCACTAATAAAATAACCCATTAATCCTTGCACCCTGTTTGGTAAAACTCAATTAGAATAAAGTCTTAATAAGCAATAGGCCTTGTTTGGCAAAACTAAATTAAACTCCCTTAATTTATTTTAGTAACTCCTTTATAACAAGGTTATTTGTCACACATCAACTTAATTAAATTAATTCTAAAAGCAATTTATTAAATCCCTTTTAACACATAAATCAATACCACAAAATTATAATTTTCTATATAATTATAACTTTATTTAATCAACTAACACATCCTTTTAAATTTACAAATTCCAATAAAAAGAATTGTAATTTAATTAATTAAAATTCTCTAACTTAATAATTAAATTAAATTAGCAAAATAATAATTTTCCTTAATTATTTATTTAACAAATAATTAACCACATCAATTCAAATTTGAACAATTATTTATTCAATAATAAACACATCTATTAAATATTTAATTAATTCAATAAATATTTAATATAACAATTAAAATTCTAGAATGATACGTCATTCCCTCCTTACAAGGATTCTGTCCCTAGAATCACAATTCAAATAATTCATTCGTCACATTCCCCCCTACTTACAAAGATTTTGTCCCCAGAATCAAAGACACAGATCAAACAAATAACTCAGGGTAATTCTTCATCATTTCAGCTTCGAGTTCCCATGTAGCCTCTTCGATATTGTGGTTCCTCCAAATTACCTTCACAGAAGGTATCACCTTATTCCTGAGCAGTTTGTTGTACCAGTTCTGGTCCTAACAGTTGACGTTCACCGATTTCATCCCAGCACAGTGGAGTTCTGCACTTTCTGCCATTTAATGCTTCATAAGGCGGTATGCCGATGCTTGCGTGGTAACTGTTATTGTAGGCAAATTCCACCAACGGTAATTGTTCATCCCAGCTTCCTTTGAAATCTATGACGTATGCTCTCAACATATCTTCTAATGTCTGAATCATTCATTCCCTTTGGCCATCTGTTTGCGGGAGATATGTTGTACTCATTCGCAATCGTGTTCACATACATTCCTGTAGTCTCTTCCAGAAGTTTGATGTGAACCTCATATCTCTATTTGACACAATTGACACTAGAACTCCATGTCTCGACACGATCTCTTTAACATATAACTTTGCCAGCTGATTAAGATTGAATCTAATCATTATTGGCAAAAAGTGTGCATATTTTGTCAATCTGTCCACTATCACCCATTTCGCATCGTATCCTTTCTGAGTTGTTGGAAGACCTACCACAAAATCAATTGTGATATGTTCCCATTTCCATTCCGGTATCTCCAATGGTAGAAGTAATCCGCTTGGTCTTTGATGCTCGGCCTTGACTCTCTGATATGTCAAGCACTTTGCAACACATTTTGCAATGTCTCTTTTTATATTTGGCCACCAAAAATGTCGCCGTAAATCTTGATACATTTTCGTACTTCCTGGATGAATCGAATATCTCGAGTTATGAGCTTCGGTCAAAATTTCTTCTTTATTCTCTGGTACTACTGGAACCCATATTCGTCCTTCAAATCTCAGCATTCCATCGGTATCAATCTTGTTTTTCACTTCTTTTCCTTCAATAACACTTTCTCTGATTTTTCTGCATTCCTCATCCTGCAGTTGAGCGTTTTTCACTTTGTCCACCAAAGTTTAACTGGCTTCGATCTGGTAAAATCTTTCATCGGATTCTTTTGGAAATTTGATTTCCAACTCTAACCTTGACATTGCTGTAATAAGCTCCTCCTTATCAGTTAACAACATCAACTTTTCCCCGCCTGTCCTACTCAAGGCATCTGCAACCACGTTTGCTTTGCCTGGATGATAAAAGATCTCACAATCATAATCTTTTATCAGTTCCATCCATCTTCTTTGACGCATGTTCAGGTCCTTCAGTGTGAAAATATACTTCAGACTTTTATGGTCTGTGTAAATCTCATATTTCTCTCCGTAGAGATAATGTCTCCATATCTTCAAAGCAAACACGACCGCCGCCAATTCTAAATCATGAGTCGAATACCCTTTTTCGTAATCTTTCAATTGTCTTGATGCATACGCGATGACTTTACCGTCTTGCATGAGGACACACCCTAATCCCTTGTGTGAAGCATCACTATACACCACAAAATTTCCCGTATTATCTGGTAATGATAACACAGGTGCCATACTTAGCCTCTTTTTCAATTCTTGGAAACTTTCTTCACACTTCTCCGTCCAAAAAATTTTTACAGACTTCCTCGTCAAATTTGTCAACGGAGTGGCAATCTTGGAAAAATCCTGGATAAATCGTCTGTAATACCCTACTAATCCCAAGAAACTTCTCACTTCTGATGGAGTTCTCGGTTGTTCCCAATTTATCACAGCTTCAACCTTTGATGGATCCACAGAAATTCCATCCTTGTCAATTACGTGCCCAAGAAATTGTACACGTTCCAGCTAAAATTCACATTTAGAGAATTTCGCATACTACTTTTCTTTCCATAGCGTCTCTAGCGTTAGACGTAAATGTTCCACATGTTCCTCTTGAGTTTTAGAGTACACCAGAATATCATCGATAAACACCACCATAAACTTGTCCAAAAATGGTTTAAACACCATGTTCATCAAATCCATGAACGCGCAAGGGCGTTTGTCAAACCAAAAGACATCACCAAAAATTCGTAATGTCCATACCGAGTTCGGAATGCCGTCTTCAGTACATCCTCCTTTCTTACCTTCAGTTGATGGTACCCACTTCTCAAATCTATTTTTTTGAAATATCTAGCACCTTCAATTGATCAAACAAGTCATCTATTCTCGTGATGGATACTTGTTCCTAATAGTGACTTTGTTTAACTCTATAATCAATGCAAAGATGCATTGACCCATCCTTCTTCTTTATTTAATAACACCGTGCTCCCACGGTGACACACTTTCGGTGAATGTATTTCTTGTACAACAGCTCCTGTAGTTGTACCATCAGTTCTTTCATCTCCACCGGAGCCATTCTGTATGGGGCTTTCAATATCGGAGCGGTTCCTGGCGCTAAGTCAATCACGAACTCGATTTCTCTGTCATGCAGAAGTCCTGGAAAATCCTCTGGAAACACGTCCACAAATTCCCTAACCACTGGTATTTCTTCCAGTTTCGCACCCTTCTTCTGAGTATCGACTATATAAGCTAAATAACTCACATAGTCCTGACTCAACAACTTTTTGGCCTGCATAATCGTCAGACATCTCATTTCTCTAGGCGATTTTCTACCATTGAATACTACCATTGATGGAGTCATAAGGTTTACACATTTCTTTTAGCAGTCAATTATTGCTCCATAATTGAACAACCAATCCATTCCCAAAATAACGTCAAACTCTCCTAGCCTGATCATAATCATATCTACCATCAAAATATTTCCCTTAATGTTCACCCTACAGTTCTTGTATATGAACCTAAAAGGAACTACTTCCTTATTCACAATTTCTATGTTTAAAGGGAAATTCAATTCTTCACTAGGCAATCCTAATCTCATAGCAAATTCATCAGATATAAATGAGCAAGCAGCACCCGAATCAAATAATACATAAGCATCAATATCATTGATCGGGATAATACCTGACACCACATCCTTTGATTGCACATCATCTTGCACAGTCATGTTGAAGGTTCTAGTTGTGGGCTTATTTGTTGTTGGTCCAGCAATAGCCAACGCACTTCCACTAGCATTTCCCTTGCTCCCATTTGTCTCACCAGATCTCTTCTTAGGGCATTCACGAGCAAAGTGATCCTTAGATTCGCACGTGAAGCACACATTCTTCTTAGCTTGAGTGCAATTTGGGGCGATGTGACCCTCCTGGCCACAATTAAAGCATACACCTTTCCCCAGTAAACACACTCCCTTATGAAACTTTTCGCACGTAGCACATGCTTCAAACTTCTTATTTTGCTGGTTTCTTTGCTGATTTCCAGCTCCTCAATTCCCATTCCACTTCCTTTTCAGGTTGTTGCCATTACTACCGTTACCACCACTCTTAGCTTCACCTTCACTTTTCTTCTTTCTTTGTTATTGATTATGCTTTGTTACCGCCTCGCCTCCACTTTCAGCGAGAATCGCCTTCTCCATCACTGCTAAAAATGTCTTCAATTGGAACAGGAAAACCCTACTGTACAACCAGGGTTTCAGTCCCTGCTCAAACCTCTTCGCCTTGCACTCGTCTTTACTGACCTGATATGGCGCAAACCTCGCCAACTCGTTGAATTTTGCGGTATACTCCGACACCGTCATCGTTCCCTGCTTCAGCTCCAAAAACTGGACCTCTAGCTGACTCTTCGAACTCTCAGGGAAATAAGTCTCGAAGAACAGCTCCTTAAACCTATCCCAGGTCATTACTCCTGGTCCTTCCCGAGTCTTGTTGGCCTTCCACCAATAGCTAGCCTCCTCCTTCAACATAAACATTGCAAAAGCAGCCTTCTGATTCTCCTCTACCCTAGCAACATCAAAAACCTTCTCGATTTCCATAATCCAAGTATGTGCTTCAACTGGGTTCATGGATCCACAGAATTCTGGTGGTCCAACCGCCTTGAAGTCCTTAAACGTAGCACCTTGGTTCTGAGGTTGATTTTGCGGTTGATTTTGCAAAGATGCCTTAGGTTAAGAACGTCCACCAATCAACGAATCGGAGTTAGTTTCAGCATTATCGTTGTCGGTTCCTTCAGTGGTTCTCTGACGGGGTGGTTGACGTCTTGGAGGCATTTTCTGTTAAAAAGAATACATTCATTAGATTATTACTCAACTCTTTTCAAGTAATTTCTACTTAGCTTGCCCCCATGAAAGTAAATATTCCATAACACATAACACTTTGGATAAAGAAAATAATATTTTTTATTCAAAACTTCTTTGAAAACATCGTATCAATAGCATCACTGCTATTTACATTATTTTCTGAACTACTAAAGTTTCGAGACATCATCATCATATCCCATAGGTTGCATAACACTTGGGATTAACAAATTATTTATCATAACATAACTCAAGTACACTCCCTACGATGTCCTATTAAGATATTGCAAGGCCTTACGACGCTCTTCTTCCATAACTCGGAACATAGTCCGACGGTCCAGTATGAAAGAGGGTAGCGTCTCGAACTGAATTGGATAACCCATGACCCGATCTTAAGCTCGATTGATCGCGGTGTTGAACACGTTATCCATTTCTTCCATCTTCCTTCTCTTTGCTTGTGCGTCTCCCTTTTCTATTTCGGCTTGTTGATAAGCTTCACTGTACGCGTCTTCGGCTCTTGCCCTTTTTGCAAATTCTCCTCTCAACTTGCTCTTCAACTCTGAAATCTCATATCTCATTTGGTCGTTCTCTTCTTCACTGTGAACTAGCTTCTCTTCAACATTGTTCAATCGTTCTTCTCGATCCTGGATCTCGTCGTCCTTCTGTGCCATCAAAGTCTGTTGTTCAACTACTATCTCTTGTAATTCCTCGACTGTATCTTGAAGTTCCACATTGCGGTCATGCACCTCATCGTATATAGGGCCAGCTATTGAGTTATATGGAATCCTTTCTTCCTCGTCCTCTTCATCTGTCTGTGGCAGTTCCATGGGATCTTCCTCATCTGTTTCTACATCATCATCATCATCATCCTCGACCATTGCGAGTAATAGAGCTGACTCTCGTGGAAGCAGTTGTTCCCAAACCACTTGAATATCACGAGATTCCTCCTCTCTAGGCATCTGAGGTCCTTCCTCCCTAGCCTGACTGGATTCTTCGACATTAGTCATCCTGACAACAATTTTTTTTTTTTAAAGTTTTAGTTATTAATCATTACTACTCGACTCTCACGAGCACATAAGTTGTAATCACATAAGCACATAAGTGTTTTATTACTTCTTCCTTGAAACTCAATAAGAGTTTATCATCACTATCTTCTCGAAGGTTACTTCCTAAGGCTTTTCCCCCACCTAAGGTTCATAACCTAAAGCTTTGATACCAACTTGTGACACCCCCAAATCCAGATACTTCATTCCCACAGGATCTGGTGTTCACTTAATCAAACATTCATATCTAACTACCCAATCATAATAAAACTTTATAAATAAAACCTTTCCTATTAAAGGGTTACATAATAAAATCTCCCAGGTTATCTAACCTTTAATTACAATCATTCAAATGCGGAAATTAAATAAACTTCATTAAAACCAAGTCTAAGATCATCATAATAAAAATCTAACATCTCAATCAAAGTAAAATTACAAGTCTTCATCACTTGCACATTTTTCCCTTTCCTTTGCTAGACGAAGGTTCATCTACCTTCTCTTCTTTAGCTGCAATGAGTTTTAAAGTATGCAAGAGTGAGCAAAACAATTGCACACTGGATACAATATGAAATCAAAAGGAGTATAGTAATAATAACAGCCAATAATAGGCTCATCAACAATGAATAGTACTCTATCATCTATAATCAGAAACTGAAATCCAAAATTTGGAATAAATATAACTGAGGGTCATAAGACCATGAACTATGTCCACAGTTGCGAGCAATCTTTCAACTCTAACTTTAATAGTCATAAGACTATAAGGACTCCTCGTACTTAGGGGGATCAGCCCTTCGTACCATGTATTGTGCACAAACATTTAATGTTACGCGTAAGTTAACCCCTAATCATAACATTAGGGTTGTTCATCTCAGTACTTAGAGTACAAGTCCGCACCAAAGGAAGTTTGGTTTGGATAAGCTTTTAGGGTAATTTGGAATTCAACGAACATCAACTAAGGATTAGTTGAATGAAACCAAGAACATTTCACTATAGAATAATCGTGATTGAATCAATCATAGTAAACTGAAGTCATGCTTTAGGAATAATCTAAGAGCATACAATTTGAATAACTATAACACCTTGCTTGAACAATACTAAGCCAAGGTTAATTAGAATTGAATACTAAGCACGCATAACAATTTGATCGATAAAAATGTTCAAAATTAGAATATATAAATTTGCATGCTAAACAACAAGTTAAATACAAGAATAACTTGCTCAAGAATAACTTACATCATTATATCATAATCAAATTGAAAACCATAATTAGTTCAACAAGATAAAGGATTAGAAAAAAAACTTGCTCAAAGAAAATTTAAGCGATTGCACAATTCTAAAAGTAGAGTTAAAGAACTTGCTCGATGTAAAAAGAATGTTTAGAAAACTTGCCTTGCTTATAGGCTAAACCAAATCAATACGAATCACAATATCCTATAACTGTGACATGAGAATGGCGTCATAAGTCAAGCGGAACAATGTATAAAGTCATGACTGTTATGTGGCCGTATTGTATTGTACATGAAACTAACATTCTTTGGTACCACAGTAAATCTAGCTTTCAATGACAACTTGGGCAACAAAGGGGAAAAAGGCAATTTTGGCCTACAAGCTCGTTTCTAACAGACTAAATAGCATATAATTCATACAAAAACTTTATGTAAACAAAATTCAAGAATTCCTAACATGTTTCTATCCATACAACAACATAAACAACAAATTTAGCACATTCAATTTCACTGTTTTTGATAAAAACTCACTTTTTGATATTTCAATGAAAATCAACACTGTAAATTTTGTTTTTGAAACCAAAATCACTAATTCAAAGTGTCTTTATCAATGATTATATATACTCTAACAAATTAAACGATCAATTTATCAACTAAACCACTAATTCACCCTCAATTTCTACTTTAAGCTAAACAATATATTTTCATAAAAACTCTCTGTAAAAACATTTTCTTCACAAATTACATATATATATCATCAATTCATTGATTATAATCATATATAACCTATTAAAATAACTTTACAACAATGGTTTATCATATGAACACACATAAAATCAACAATTATCATATCACAAGAATTTCACAAAGAAAAATAGGAGAAGGGAAAGCTAAAGGAAATAGGAGAATACCTTGATTGTAGAAGATGATGGCTATCCCTTTTGATTATCAAACCTCTTTTCCCCAATTCTTTTCTCAATTCTCTAGCCTTCCTTCCTCTCTTCTTTTCTTCTTCTCTTCTTCTTCTTCCTCTGTGTTTTTGTTTTTCTTCCTAACTCTAGAGCATACTAACAACTAACGTATATAGCATATAATATATATATTAATTATATAACATAACTCTAATTTACTGACATCAGTTATATTATTTTGAAAAACAAAAGCCATAAGGCTTGTTTGGCTAACCACTAATAAAATAACCCATTAATCCTTACACCCCGTTTGGTAAAACTCAATTAGAATAAAGTCTTAATAAGCAATAGGCCTTGTTTGGCAAAACTAAATTAAACTCCCTTAATTTATTTTAGTAACTCCTTTATAACAAGGTTATTTGTCACACATCAACTTAATTAAATTAATTCTAAAAGTAATTTATTAAATCCCTTTTTAACACATAAATCATTACCACAAAATTATAATTTTCTATATAATTATAACTTTATTTAATAAACTAACACATCCTTTTAAATTTACAAATTCCAATAAAAGAATAGTAATTCAATTAATCAAAATTCTCTAACTTAATAATTAAATTAAATTAGCAAAATAATAATTTTCCTTAATTATTTATTTAACAAATAATTAACCACATCAATTCAAATTTGAACAATTATTTATTCAACAATAAACACATCCATTAAATATTTAAATAATTCAATAAATATTTAATATAACAATTAAAATTCTAGAATGTTACATCATTCCCTCCTTACAAGGATTCTGTCCCCAGAATCACAATTCAAACAATTCATTCGTCACATTCACCCCTACTTACAAAGATTTTGTCCCCAGAATCGAAGACACAGATCAAACAAATAACTCAGGGTAATTCTTCATCATTTCAGCTTCGAGTTCCCATGTAGCCTCTTCGACATTGTGGTTCCTCCAAATTACCTTCACAGAAGGTATCACCTTATTCCTGAGCACTTGTTCTTTCTTGTCGACTATCTGGATAGGAACCTCTTCATAGGACAAGTCTTTCTCAAACTATAATGGTTCGTACTCAATCACGTGCTTGTAATCGTGTTTATACTACGTCAGAACATGCAACGCATGTGAAAAACATTATGAATGTTTTGCAACTCTGGAGGTAGAGCTACCTCGTACGCTACTTCACCAACTTTTTGTAGCACTTCGAATGGTCCAATAAATCTCGGACTTAGTTTCCCCTTCTTACCAAATTGAATTTTTCCCTTCCAAGGAGAAACCTTTAGGAATACGAAATTTCCTACATCGAACGCACGATCTTGATTGTGTTGATCAGCATATTTCTTTTGATTGTCTTAGGCAGCTATCAATCTTGTTCTGATGAGTTTGACAACCTCAGCAGTTTGTTGTATTAGTTCTGGTACTAACAGTTGACGTTCACCGACTTCATCCCGGCACTGTGGAGTTCTGCATTTTCTGCCATATAATTCTTTATAAGGCGGCATGCCGATGCTTGCGTGGTAACTGTTATTATAGGCAAATTCCACCAACGGTAATTGTTCATCCCAGCTTCCTTTGAAAGCCATGACGCATGCTCTCAACATATCTTCTAATGTCTAAATCGTTCTTTCGCTTTGGCCATCTGTTTGCGGGTGATATGTTATACTCATTCCCATACATTCCTGTAGTCTCTTCCAGAAGTTTAATGTGAACCTCGGATCTCTATCCGACATAATTGACACTGGAACTCCATGTCTCGATACGATCTCTTTAACATATAACTTTGCCAGCTGATTAAGATTGACATTTACATTCAATTGACTTATCTTCAACCTTTAGTATTATACCTAAGGTTTATATCATTCGTAATGATGTTACATTTAAGTTAATTAAGGATTTAATTCAGCCTTCATTCACTTCTCCTTTTAATTTATATTTAAAAACATCCCTCTTTATGCTTCACTTAGTGCAGGCGCTACGGTGCCAGCTTCATATACAAAAACCACGCTGCGGCACCACTCGTTAGTAGCCAGGAACCCGGCCTTGGCGCTGCGGCGCCATGCCCAGTTCATTCTGTCGCGCTGCGGCGCAAAACTTCAGTAGCTCTTAGACATTCTTGGCACTGCGGCACCATATTTTTTGCCTTGATTAGTGCTACAGGGCCAGTCCCCAGCACCAGAAAAATTTTGACATACCACTTTTTCGACGAACTTCCCGGCTTCATAACTTATTTGTTTTTCATTTGAATTGACTCATTCAAAAGCCCACAACTCATAAATTACATACTCTACGTGTTCACGCAAGAATTTTCTATTTTCGAATCCGCTAACTCAGAATTCACTTATTAGTTCATTTTAACAAAAACGATAAATGTTCGTGAACGTTCAACGCTCGTTTCTTCGTTCTAAGTTAGAATTTGGTCATTCTCGAGTCCGCAACTCTATAATACCAAATAAGACTTGACTCCATTGAAAACTAATGTTTCTCAGCTCAATATCAAAATTTTATTCCATTTTGAGAATTTCACGAATTAGACGATTATCGTCCAAACTCGTGATTTCTGCCTTAACTCGTTTTCTTATGATTTATTCATCGTTTCAAATGGATTCAATACATCATATTAACATCTTAACATACATATTACATTAAGTTATTTACATGATAGGTTATTACTTGTTCTTCATACGTTTAAAACTTATAAAAGTATAAACTACTTATGACTTCATTTCACATGACTTATTATAGATTAAGTCTTTTAACCACCATTTTTGCTTCTTATTATCATACTTACATCATTAATGTAAACATGTTACAAGTTCTTATAAGTTCTTCTTTAGTACATAGCTTATCTATGAACAAAATGCTCATTCACGGCTTATTAAGACTTAAGTCCATTGATTAACCATTTCTACCTCTTTTTAGCATATAAATCCTACCACTACCCACTTCTTTAACAAATGAAGAGAAAGAGATTCATGGTTTAAGTTCTCACCCTTGAAGATCACTTGGTTTAAGCTTTGTTCTTCCTTCTTGCTTCTTAGATTAAGAAAGACTAACTCTAACTTTTTTTTCTTTTTCTCTCAAGCCAATAAGCATCTTATAAGTTGTAATGTGTTGGATGAAAAGAAAACAACCAACAATTGAAATCCAAGCTTGCTATTTATAGGACTTCCTAAGTTAGGGTAGTTTAGTTAATAAAGCACTCCCACCTCCTTACTATTCATTACCTAGGCATTAAGTTAACTTTCTCCTCACATGAATTACTTGGCCATCACAACACTTAGTCATTAAGTTTATAACTTTCTTAGCACATAGCTTATCCTTTGCTTGCTCAACACTTTTACTTAGCCACCAAGTACTTTACTTGGCCACCACTCTGGGTCATCCATGTGATCATGGGTTGCCCCATGGATCAACCTTGCTTTGGACTTTAAATTCAATTAATCTCATATTATACTTTGGGCTTGCATTAACAAATCTTTGGGCTTTCCCATTAGCTTCCATTGGACTTGTACATTAATCCTTATTGGACTTACCCATTCCTACATTTGGGCCTTGTCATAATTCCCATTGGACTTTACAATTTCCTACTCAATCCTATAAGTCTATTACATATGGCTTAATGCCTTAGAACGTATAATTTACGTATTATTCTCTTATACTTATTCAACATATACATCATACCATTATCCATACATACTCGTATAATACCTCATATCATACTCGTATTCATTACTTCATATAATACCTACATTTTATATGATCATCGTTTAATTCATTAATCAAATTTCTTTTTCTTCTCGGAACTCACTTTCCCTAACTATTAGGTTTTAAGTCTGCAGGTGAAAAATTGTGTTTGCCATAACTGAAATATTATTCGATAATCCATCTTACCTCGATATTCTATCGTTACGTATTTCTCAGAAGTTCAAAAATAATTCCCGAGCAGAAATGCGTGAATAGTGTTTTTCGGATAATTTCTCAGAACACTTTTATTTTCGTCTTGGAAATTGAAACACTTAAATTCTACGACGTTCCGACATACTTAGGTCATAGAAAGACCTTCAATTAGCTTACTCCCATAAATAATCAATTAAATTTATTTAATCCACATAATCAAATAAAAAATTTAATTCTCATAAAAATCCAATTTTCTCGTGCGTTACATTCTTCCCCCCTTATAAGGATTCTGTCCCCAGAATCTCACTACAACATATAAACAAATGAGGAAATATTTACTTCATTTTAATCTCGAGTTCCCACGTTGCTTCTTCGACATTGTGGTTCCTCCATTTCACCTTCACTGAAGGTATTATCTTATTTCTCAATACTTGTTCCTTTCTATCAGTAATCTGAATTAGAAACTAAGCACTTACTAACACATTACGCTATCTCTCTTTCACATTTGGTTAACCATAGTTCCGTCGAAGGTCTTATTACATCTCGATACTACCTGGATGTATCGAACACCTCAAACTACGGCTTTACTCACTATTTTTCTTTTTAACTTTAAAAATTTATTCGTAACTCAAATTCCCCCTTCAAAACGAGATTATACTTGATCTTCTCTTTCTTCTCCAGCCTCTTTTTCATTCACTTGCACTCATCGTTACCTAGTTGTACTTCCTTGACTCGTTCCATTTCCGTGGATTGAGTCTATATTGTGAATAACATTTCTACCTCTTCATTCCATAAATTAACTTATAACTTCATTCTCGTCATCTCCGTTATTAACTCATCCTGATTCGTTAACATCAATAGCTTTTCCCTACCCTTCCTTACTTAACGCGCCGGCTACTACATTTATCTTCCCTTTATGATATAAGATATCACAGTCGTGATCATTTATCAATTCTAACCACCTTCTCTACCTCATTTATCAACTCCTTCTGTGTGAAGATATATTTCAGACTCTTATAGTCAGTGTATATCTCACACTTCTCCACGTACAAATACAATCTTAAGATTTATATATTTTTTAAAGCTTAAATTCACACTTAGTGAATTCCGTATCCAATGTCTCCCTCCGTTGTGTTTTATACACTATCTTCAAACGTTCAACGTGATCTTCTAGCATCTTAAAATAGACTGGAATATCACCCATAATCATTACAACACACTCATCCAAATATTATTTGAACACTCTGTGACGCTAATGGTACATTCAACCATAGCACCTCACAAGAGTACCTATCAGCTTACCACAGATTTGCTCGCCGCCCCTTACGAAAAGTCTAACTTCAGTACATTAGTCAACCCAAACGACATACCCAGAAACTCGTAATAACTATAACAAGTCCTGAACATCGTCTTAGGTACTTCCTTATTCCTTACTTTCAGCCGAAGATACCCCGTACACAAATCTATCTTCCCTTAAAAAAATACTTTGCCCCTTTCAACTAAACAAAATAGATCATTGATCCTGGGCAATGGTTATTTACTCTTAACCGCTAACTTACTCCTCTTACGAATATCGATACACAACGTAACAACTCATCATCTTCCTTAACATCTTCCTAAGTTGCGTCATGGTTAAACAACAAGAACGTCCCAGTGATTTATTACCGTAAAATACTACATTGGGTTCCTTAGAAATCCAAAGATTCATACTTTTCCAATAACAATTTAGTAAAGTTCTATAGTTAATTAACCCATTCATACTGAGAATTACTTCAAATTCTCTCAACCTTACCAGTACTTATCTACCGATACTTTATTACCTTCATTATCCATGAAACAATTCCCATTAATATATTCACAAGAGTTATTTCCTCATTCTCTACCTTAAGGTTTAAAGGTATTTATAATCCTTTCGGGAAGGAACTTAATAACTTAGCACATTCACGTGCTATAAAAGAAAAGTAGCACTATAATCAAATAGCACATAAGCATTTATTGTATTGACTGTAATGATACCTGTTACTACATCCACTGATGCAACTGCATCTTGGAATGTGTGGTCCAACGACCCACATACAAAACAACCATGATTTTTCTTAGGATTAGGACAATTTGGTGATATATGACCCTCATGTCCACAGTTATAACAAACCAATTTCCCCTTTAGACAGACTCCTAGATGAGTCTTTCCACATGTCTTACATGCTTCGATCCTACGCTTAGGAACCCCTTGTCCCATTCCAGTATTCTCGGAATTAAAATTCTTTCATTTTGGCATACTGCCACTACCACTAGCATTCTCTACCTTGGTTGATCCCTCTCCCTTGCTCTTATTCTTTCTCTCTTTGTGGTATTGGGTTAAGGCCTCACTTCCACCCTCTGCTATAATTGCTTTCTCCAGAATGGTCCCATAGGAAGCACTTTGGAACATAAAAATTCTACTATAGAGCCAGGGCTTCAGGCCCTGCTCAAACCTACGAGCCTTCCTCTCCTCAGTGTCTACTTGATGTGGAGCAAACCTTGCCAATTCATTGAATTTGGATGCGTACTGGGGAACCGTCTTATCCCCTCGCTTAAGTTATAAGAACTTAATCTCCATTCTTCCTTGCATGCTTGTAGGGAAATAGTTCTCGAAGAAATCCTTCTTGAACTGTTCCCACGTTACCACATCAGTTCTAGCCCCACCCTGGTGAGCCTCCAACCAAAAGTTAGCTTTCCCTTTCATCATGCAAGTCGCAAAAGAAATCTTTTACGCCTCAGCTACGTTTGTAATAACAAATGTCAGCTCTATTTTATTTACCCATGCCTGGGCCTCTATTAGGTCCGTCGTTTCTTTGGACTCCGGCGGACCTACGCTTTTAAACTCTTTAAAGGTAGTCATTCTGGCTACCCTAGGTCCCGCGGGTGTTGTACCCCCAGTTTAGTTAAATACAACCGTTAATAAATTAATGAACTCTTACATAGGGTCATTATGACCCCCTTGGTTATAGTTATGTGATTCCGCTTCTTGATTATGTTGTCTTCTCATTAGTTACAATTTCTGATTTCAATAACTACAATTTCATTATTATCTATTTACTTACTTCGTTATTATTCGTCACATAACAACTCATACCATAACAAAGCATATTAAATGAAAACTTCATTATATTCATATGCTTCTTCATAGTTTGAAACTATTTACAATTTGTTTCCACAGTCAAAAGCTATTACATTTCTATCCCGCAATTAAACTTCACAAAAGTTGGGATTTACAAAAAGACTACCCTTTTTTTATACAAAAGAGAGTTTTACGCCACCACACATATAATTACCACTCTAGACTTCTAATAATGCATAACAACATCCTCGTGTTTCTCATTCACAATTATCACTACAGTATCCCGACTAATAGTATGTCGAGTCTGTCTCGACTCAATGGAATAACCAGCAACTTTCATCTTGAAATCCTTATGAGCACTCTCATGGATGTAAGACATCCGTGCTATCTTCCGTTCATGTTCTTCTAGTTTATTAGGAAGCTCTACTACCTCGTTCATATAATCCCTAGCCTTATTTATCATGAGCACCTTCTCATCATGCTCTGACTCAAAATCTGCTTCTGCAGACTCCTTCTTTTCATAAAGAGCACTAATCTCTTCATTTTGATTCTGCACAATTGTTCTCAGTTGCACATTCCTATTAAGCACTGCTAGATACAATGATCTCATTGCATCTGGAGGTGATGACTCTTGTTCAGGTACCACCGTATTAACCGATGTTACCTCCATTTCTTCTTCCACATCGTTTATCATACTAAGGTATGATGCTATATCCATTTCTCCCTCAGAGTAGTTCTCCTCAGAAAAGTAATCCTCTGGCTCCGACTCCTCTGGCTCCGACTCCTCTAAAATCAATAATGGTACCTCCGCCACTGGTATAGGTACAAGCTTTACTCTGTTCACAGTTTCTTCATTCACCACGTGTATATCTCTATACATCAAGTTATCGATCGACATCCTACAATAACACATATGTTGATTAGTACATAACACACAATAATATAAGCACAAATCACATTTAATTTATTTAGGGTGAATTTCCATCTTTTAAATCTTTCGGTACTGAGTTTCCTCCATACCTTATTAACTCATGCGACTTATGTAAAGCTCGAGTTTATTTCCTTCAGACTTTTTCTTCCCTAACGAGGTTATTAGCCTAAGGTTCTTCCCCCCTTAAGTTTTATAACCTAAGGCTTTGATATCAACCTATGACGCCCCCAAATTTGGGTTTCTTCCAACCCGATATATGGTGCTACACGGTGCTACAATTCACACAAACATTCAATTAAAATGCCTCAAAAGAAAGAATATGTCTTATAAATATTCCAAAACAATACTACCATTTCCCAGGTTCTTTATAACCGTTACATGTGTTCTTGTCATGCTATCAAATATTATCATTACATGTGACGCCCCCAAAAATAGGTATACATCACCCATCTTGAGTCGCCAAATACATGGTACAAAATTCAAATACAATCTTTAATATATAACAAGAGAGCTGTGAGTTTTAATACAAATATTGTCTTCTAGACAATATCCACTCTCAGAATAAGTCCTCATTACATTTATTGTCACCCTATTTAACAGAATAGTGAGGACTACTAATACTATCATCTGGACTGTCAATCTGTTCCCTAACTCGTCCCAGGTATATTCTCATTTCCTAAAGAGAATGAAGAAGGAAAGGGTGAGCTCAACTAGCCCAATGAAATATTATGACTAAGATAATGCGAAATAAATTATCATTAGTCTTCAACAATGTTAAACCGATAAAATACAATAGACATCAAGTTTAATCATAATTGAACATGCAATCCATTAAAAGAGTAAAGTAGAGAATAAAATCTACTATCTTTTATGATTTAAAAAGGTTTTTCATCACTTTTATCGCTGAGACTCAGCTTAATAAATAATCAACATCATCCCTACACTACGACCAAGGATATTCCTTAGTATCACGACCACAAATTATCCATGCACTACGGGCCAAAGATAATTGTGTTTTCATTGACTGTCCTGATCCTGCCATAAAATAATTCATCTTTGCACCCTTGGCCGAAGAGAATCCATAGCCATAATCATACCAAAAATTGTCCATCAATGCACTACGGGCCAATGAGGACTTTTTCCACATCATTTGTAACATTACGGTCATGATTATACCGAATAATCCCTGGTCATAATAATACCAAGTCCATCTATGCACTACAGGCCACAGATGACTTTCAATATAATATAAACATGCGTATGATGACAATGACATAATAATTCAATAAAACAAGTTCAATAATTAATTTATCCAGGAACTAATAACGTCCAAATTGTCAACATGATACTTCTTTGTATAGTAAAATTCAAGAATGCTCCGAAGAATATTTCCATGAAAAGATACTGGATGAAGAACAAATATCAAGGATATTCCACTAATTTCATGGAGTATAGAAGTCAAAACTCTAACCAACTGAGTATAATAAAGAATGGAATAACAAAAGAAATCACCATGCATGCGGTAGTTCGCATAGACAGGTGACAGGATATTCCAACAGAAAAATTAAGAATGGAATAACAAGAGAAATCACCATACATGCGGTACGTCGCATAGACAGGTTATTCCAACAAAATAATAAATAACGGAACCAGGTCAGACGAAATTCACACCGACAGGATGTTCCAACGGAATAATAAAGAATGGAATAACAACATAAATCCCCATGCATGCGCTACTTCGTATAGACAGGTTATTCCAACAAAATAAATAACGGAACCAGGTTCGACGTAAAACGCACCGACAGGATACGTGAGGACCCGAGTAAGGGTTTAGTTTTAAGAAATTCCGAGGACGGAATTTTTATAAGGAGGTTAGAATATAACAACCCAGAATTTTGGATTTTTCCAGAATTTAGGTTTAAAGAATTTATTATTAATAAAAGGAATTTTTATTAATAATATTTTGTGCTATGTGTTTATTAATCGTTCTATAACCTAGAATGATTATTAATCAGGAGGATTCTGGCTACGAGCTAGACTGAACGAGTAAGAATTTTCAAGACGAAAATAAAATTTTTCCGGGAACAAAATATTTTTTGGGGAAAAAGACGAAATAGGCACTATTCATCCGTTTCTGCTCGGAGATTTATTTTGAATTTCTGAGAAACGCGTGATGATATAATCCTAAGACGTAATGAAATATTCAATAATATTTCAGTTATGGCAAAAACGATGTTTTCGCATGTGGACTTAAAACCTAAGGGTTAGGAAAAATGAGTTCCGAGAATTTTATGATTTCGTATAATAATTAGAGTTATTATGCGTGAGAAATACGAGTATAATACTAGTTATTATACGAGTATAGTACGAAGAATAGTACAATGTATAATATGAATATCGTACGAACGATATACGAAGAGATACGAGAATACAAGATTGGAATGCGTAGAATACGATTAATTTTAATGGACTTTGAGTTCATGGACTTTGATGAACCCAATTGGACTTAGATTATATCAAGCCCAATGGAATGTGTAATCAAGCCCATAGAAGGCCCAGTGTTAGATTTAATTAAGCTCGATCCAAGAAAATTAACCGCGGATCGAACCGATGGGTCATCTGATAGGTAAAACCCATGGGGAAGACCCATGGGCATAATGGGCGGCCACTTGGTCACCATGTAAGGGTAGTGACCAAGTAAACTTGGTGGCTAAGTAATGAATAATATGGAGGTTAGGGTTTGAAAAGACCAAAATGCCCCTAGCCTTGGTTTTCTTTAAATAAAGAGCTCATTTCATTATTTTGGGATTTTGAAAAACCAACAACTTTGAGAGAGAGAGAGAGAGACTTCGGATGGGAGAAGAGAGGAAAGGCTAGCTCGATTGCACGCTTTGTCCGACGGAAGGAATTTAAGGATGAACGGTAATCTGAATCCTAGTTCCTTCTCATTTTTCTTTAAGTTTATTATGTTCAAAAACATATCTTAATGAAGATAAAAAGTAGATAATGTTAAGAATGAATTCATATGGTTGAATTCATGAGAAAACGAGTAAATAAGAATTAGAAATTTAATTTATAAATTTCTTAAGGAAGTATAAGATTCGTAAAGATTTTGAGTGATCCGAATGAATCTTATGAATGAGTAGGTCAAGTGAGTAAGGAATGATGTTCTATAACATCAAATTCCAAGAAAAAGTAAAATCATAATCCAAAATATCGTTTAAAAACGAAGAACACGCGAAGAACGCGAAGATCATTGTTGATGGACAAATTTAAAACCATCGTAGGATAATTGTTGTTGATGGACAAGTTTAAAATCATCGCGTATAATTTAGATGCTTATTGCTTGGTTAGGAACGGTAGAAATGTTCATAAA
The DNA here is from genome assembly GCA_020205615.1 of Panax quinquefolius. Taxonomy (NCBI): domain Eukaryota; kingdom Viridiplantae; phylum Streptophyta; class Magnoliopsida; order Apiales; family Araliaceae; genus Panax; species Panax quinquefolius. The sequence continues at coordinate 107,376,093 of CM035163.1, forward strand.
GAATGGATTATAATTAGCTATAACGAAGTTATGATGAAATTTTCGTAAAAGACGAACGACAATTAGAAAGTTCATAAATGAATCCGAACGTGTAGGGTTTCATAAGAAAGTAAGAGAACATATAAAACGTGAGTCGCAGACTCAAGAACGAACGAGTTCCGAGTTCGGATGACCGAATTACGGACGAACGAACAAAGAACATTTAGAACGTTAAAATGAACGAAGGGTGAAGATTAAGCCAATCAAAAGGCATGTTAACAGATTCAGAACAAAGTTCTATCTGGGGGTAATTGAAGTACGTTAGATAACGAATAAAATGGCTTTGGAACGATCTCGTTCCGAGTTATAACGAAGAAGTTATGAGATTTCGAAGTACGCGTCTCAGAACGACCAAAGACTTAGAAAAATTTTCGGGAAGAAGGTCTTGGCGCCGCGATGCCAGTCATGCCTAGAATCGTGGCACTGCAGTGCCAGGCCGGAGGGTCATATACTGCTAACTTACGCCACGACGCGAGAATCAGTGTTGAAGGTGGCGCCGCAGCACCGGTGCCGAGCAATGCCAGAAATGAGATTTTAATTGGTCAATTTCTCGGGGGATGTGCAAGAAAGAAATAAGAACATAATGTTCAACTAATGTAACACTTAATCAAGTGTATTAAACCTTTAATGAAGGTGAAACGAAAAGATTAAACGAGATTAAAAGATAAAGAATGTGAACATGGGTTACGTTACCGATATCCGGGGACCGTAGTCGTGATAATCGAACGTGAGGAATTGCTATAATGGTGATCCCTTAGACGTTGATTAACGAAAGTAATGAATAACATTTCGATGTTATATCATAGTAATGCGAGATGAATGTAAGGCATATAGACGCTGTGAACGCAACGTTGTTGCGATGAACGATCGGTCTTAGCATACAATGATCTGTATGGCTTCAACATTAAGAAAGAATAATGAACATGGGGTTCATGGGATGGATAACAATCGGAAAGCAATTAAAACCTTGAGTAAAGGTTGAATGAGAGATTAAGAGACAAGCAACGTGAACGTTGAATATGTAAACTATTCTCGTAAATCGTATTCGCGTTGGGCGAACGTTCTAAGTATACCCTGGTAGTATGATTTAGACGTTGACAAAAGTGGTAAGTAAGATTTGAGTTATCAAGAAAACCATAGAGAGCGGTAAGAAGATTAATGAAAGCCGATTGAGAGTCGGATGAGAATCCTATAATGGAATGTAAGCGTTGAACACTTTAACCGACGTGAAGGTTGAGTGTACGTAAATATTAAACGGGTAAAACCTACACCCCGTGTATGGTTTGACCGTAGGATAATGAAGAAGATTATTCAAAGACAAGTACGTATAACGTAAAAAGAAGCCAAGTTAAAGACGCTTTGAGTCGAATGAATAGGACGTTGTAAGATAAGAACAAGGTAAAGTAAATGATTAACGCTATTAATGCGTATAATGAGTATTGAATGATCGTTCGGAGTATACAAAAGATTGTATGACTTAGACGATGATGAATAAATCCTGAGGTATGGCATTTAGTTGCCAGAAAGCCATAAGGAATAAGAAATTAACCTAACGAACATTATAGTTTAATAGTTCGGATAAGTTAAGATGAGTTAGGTTGTAGTACAATCGTAACCTTTAATGGTTGACATATACGGGAGTCAATAAATAATTCCTTCAGAGAGCGAAGGTATATACAAAATCGGCAACCGATCTAACTCAATGTGTGGGCAAAGTAGTAGATGAGACGGAACTTGTTTGTTGGTTGTTTGTGGAAACCACTCAGTACCATATGGACTACTAGCAGAGACACGATGTGTCTTTGAGTCCTAGGAGAATTATAAGAAGAAGATAAGAATGTAAATCATCAATGATGATGAACGTATTGAGTAAGACATCTCCGTATGTCAAGAAGTCGTTAACCCAGAAAGGAAGTTGGTCGCAAACTTAGTTTGTAAGAACGCCGAACCCTAAGAAGTAAAGTTAAGTAAACCAATGCGTAAGTCAAGTATACGACTAATTGGTGTGCGTGTTATTCCCATATGTGTTTGCATAGGAATTGGAATGAGCGATTCAACAGTAAACTATAAGTCGATATGTGCGTAAGGCAAGTTTCTTAACTTCATTCATATTTTAAATGAATGCTAGTTTCTTAAACTTCTCGGATGTTGAACTTCGTAAGTTACGCCATGTGTAAACGCGTGTGATATTTGTAAAAGGTGTTAGAATGTATGAGGCCTTGTGCCACAATGTGAACACTTCGGTGTTTCTATGATATGAACTGTTCACTGATTGAACTGTTCAATATGAGCATGTTCTATTTATACATGAATCGTTATTGATAAGTCTGTGCTATTAATTCTAGCCAGACAGAATGTGTATGAAAGAGAGTATAGAATGAAAGTATTTCAAAGTAAATGTAACTGATGTTTTAAGATGATAGGAATCAAGATTATTCCTATTATTCAAGCTGCTTTATAACTTTTGTTCGGTTATTGAAGTCTGAAAAGAATGTTTAAACTCTTGAAGTTGTATGTTCAACTGCTATGACTTGCTAAGCAATTGAATGCTCACACTTGCTTTAAATAAAAATATTTTCAGCGAAGGATGTTAGAAAGGACTTAAGCATCCCATAAAGATGAAGCTGCTCGATATCCATAAGAAGTATCATTAATTATATGAATGAGCGTGATGATCAAGCGAAGACTTGTAATATGGAATGATAGAATTAAACTATAGAATAGTTTAATGAACATTTATGTATCCTTGGTGGCGGATAAAAGTCACTTGTACAAGATGTAAAGAATAATGTAATTATCATTATTTGTAATGAAAGAGGTTTTAAGGTTTTAGAACCTGGGATTTGATGATGTATGTTGTTATATTTAGCTATATAACGATGTATGTTTGGAAGAAGATGGGATCGTGACGTACGAAATCCGGATGTGAAAATAGATCGGATTTCGGGGCGTTACAGGTTGGTATCAAAGCTGATAGGTTATAAATCTTAGGTATGAGTACCTAAGACTATAATCTTAGAGAGAAAGATTAGAAGATCACCATGTAATCATTGTAAATCGTAGTAACAGATGAGGTGTTAAACGATGTATGATTTATAGCCAATGCTATGAATGAATGGTACTACGAAGTAGTAGGGGAAGAATAACTCAGATTGAGTTGTAAAGGATAGTATACGAATTAAAGAAAATTTGTATTAAGTAAAGAGAAAGTTTGAAGTTGTAAGATTTCAATTGAGGACTCATGTGATAGCTGAGTTGTATGAATCTTTGTATGGGCAAAGGTTTGTGCTTGGTGTAACAACCACTCAGTTTATTACAGTGATAATCATTGAAATTGGTCGCGCTATTAAGATGTATATGACGAGAAGGTGAATCTTTTCTCATGTATATACTTGGTAGGTAAAGAACGATAAGATTAGGTGCGAGTTCTTGAAACTCATACTTATGGTACATTCGTGACTCATAATGATATGGTAGGTTCTTGAACTTCTCAGCGAATGGACGCCTATGGTCTGTCTAGGATAGTTTTTAAGCTCATATTTTTGTGGAAAGTTCCTGAACTCATAATGTGTGGTAAGTTGATGGACTGTACTAAGGTATAGGAATGTGTAGACTGAAAACGAGTTATTTTCAGTAGAATTAGCATTTAAGGTGCAAGAGAAGATTAAGTATTGTCGCAGTAAGACAATAAGGGAAGATGGAGAATAGGATATTCCAAATCATCTAGTTATGCTAGATTTCGAAGTTTCTTGAAATCATGCTAATGTGCACGTTTTGAAAATGAAAGAATTGGTTCATTTTTCGGAATTAATGGATTTTAAAAGAACTATTCTTGGTATGTCTATGCTAATTTTTTCGGCTAGACAAAAATTGATTTGAAATATCAAAATAAATTTTATATCATTAGTGCATTTGATGCAAGGATGGTAAAAAGATGGAGTTATTAATGCAATTAAACTTGGTGTTGGATTTGATTAGAGGATCAACAACCCACTATGGTATGATGCATAATGATGAAGTCATAAACTGACGAAGTCCTCAACGTACTGTGAAGAGTACGATATCATGACGTCATGAAACGTTTTGATGTATTACAAAAGAATTTAAAGAATTGGTCGATGTCAAGCGAGTTGACTAGACGAATGTTTCAAGTTGATGTCCAATTTATTGGTATGGTCTAAGCTACTTGATTTGGCTAAAACGAATGGTATGTCATTATTAAAAGAAAATCGAGCTTTCTTTGATGAGCTATGCCGAACCAAATTGCTTTGGTGCGGAATCTAAGTTTGTGGTGAAAATACCTTGAAATGGGGTGATACGATAGGTTGATCACCTACGTATGGAAGAGGTAGTTTACCTTCTTTGTGATTGTAAACTTACCAAGTAATAAAGGTTTACGGCAGAGGCTATATAACCTATTATAAGTTCATGGTCGATTTGACCCCTCAGCAAAAGTATGAAATATTTTAAAGGAATCTTTATATTCCTAGTTATTCCTTCCACTTCATGATTTTTGTTAAGTTATGAAGGGTAGGGAATGTATGAAAGATAAGAACTTCTTTGAAGAGTAGTTGAGAAGATGAGTAAGCTAAAATTTCGAAGACAAAATTCTTTGAAGAAGGGGAGAATGTGAGGACCCGGGTAAGGGTTTGGTTTTAAGAAATTCCGAGGATGGAATTTTTATAAGGAGGTTAGAATATAACAACCCAGAATTTTGGATTTTTCCAGAATTTAGGTTTAAAGAATTTATTATTAATAAAAGGAATTTTTATTAATAATATTTTGTGCTATGTGTTTATTAATCGTTCTATAACCTAGAATGATTATTAATCGGGAGGATTCTGGCTACGAGCTAGACTGAACGAGTAAGAATTTTCAAGACAAAAATAAAAAAATTTCGGGAACAAAATATTTTTCGGGGAAAAAGACGAAATAGGCACTATTCATCCGTTTCTGCTCAGAGATTTATTTTGAATTTCCGAGAAACGCATGATGATATAACCCTAAGACGTAATGGAATATTCTATAATATTTCAGTTATGGCAAAAACGAAGTTTTCGCTTGTGGACTTAAAACCTAAGGGTTAGGAAAAGTGAGTTCCGAGAATTTTATGTTTTCGTATAATAATTAGAGTTATTATGCGTGAGAAATACGAGTATAATACTAGTTATTATACGAGTATAGTACAAAGAATAGTACAACGTATAATATGAATATCATACGAACGATATACGAAGAGAATACGAGAATACAGGAATGGAATGCGTAGAATACGATTAATTTTAATGGATTTTGAGTTCATGGACTTTGATGAACCCAATTGGACTTAGATTATATCAAGCCCAATGGAATGTGTAATCAAGCCTATAGAAGGCCCATTGTTAGATTTAATTAAGCCCGATCCAAGAAAATTAATTGCAGATCGAATTGATGGGTCATCGGATGGGTAAAACCCATAGGGCAACCCATGGGGAAGACCCATGGGCATAATGGGTGGCCACTTGGTCACCATGTAAGGGTAGTGACCAAGTAAACTTGGTGGCTAAGTAATGAATAGTAAGGAGGTTAGAGTGTGAAAAGACCAAAATGCCCCTAGCCTTGATTTTCTTTAAATAGAGAGTTCATTTCATTGTTTTGGGATTTTGAAAAATCCAACAACTTTGAGAGAGAGAGAGAGACTTCGGATGGGAGAAGAGAGGAAAAGGAAGAGGAAAAGCTAGCTCGATTGCACGCTTTGTCCGACGGAAGGAATTTAAGGATGAATGGTAATCCGAATCCTAGTTCCTTCTCATTTTTCTTTATGTTTATTATGTTCAAAAACATAGCTTAATGAAGATAAGAAGTAGATATTGTTAAGAATGAATTCATATGGTTGAATTCATGAGAAAACGAGGAAATAAGAATTAGAAATTTAATTTATAAATTTCTTAAGGAAGTATAAGATTCGTAAGGATTTTGAGCGATCCGAATGAATCTTATGAATGAGTAGGTCAAGTGAGTAAGGAATGATGTTCTATAACATCAAATTCCAAGAAAAAGTAAAATCATAATCCAAAATATCGTTTAAAAACGAAGAACATGCGAAGAACGCGAAGATCGTTGTTGATGGAAAAATTTAAAACCATCGTAGGATAATTGTTGTTGATGGACAAGTTTAAAACCATCGCGTATCAGTTAGATGCTTATTGCTTGGTTAGGAACGGTAGAAATGTTCATAAAGAACGGATTAAAATTAGCTATAACGAAGTTATGGCAAAATTTTTGTAAAAGACGAACGAGAATTAGAAAGTTCATAAATGAACCCGAATGTGTAGGGTTTCATAAGAAAGTAAGAGAACTTATAAAACATGAGTCGTAGACTCAAGAACGAACGAGTTCTGAGTTCGGATGACCGAATTATGGACGAACGAACAAAGAACATTAAGAACGTTAACATGAACGAAGGGTGAAGATTAAGCATATCAAAAGGCATGTTAACAGATTCAGAACAAAGTTCTGTCTGGGGGTAATTGAGGTACGTTAGATAACGAAGAAAATGGCTTTGGAACGATCTCTTTCCGAGTTATAACGAAGAAGTTATGAGATTTTGAAGTACGCATCTCAGAACGACCAAAGACTTAGAAAAATTTTCGGGAAGAAGGTCTTGGCGCCGCGATGCCATTCATGCCTAGAATCGTGGCACTGCAGTGCCAGGCCAGAGGGTCATATACTGCTAACTTACGCCATGGCGTGAGAATCAGTGTTGAAGGTGGCGTCGCAGCACCGGTGCCGAGCAATGCCAGAAATGAGATTTTAATTGCTCAATTTCTCGGGGGATGTGCAAGAAAGAAATAAGAACATAATGTTCAAATAATGTAACACTTAATCAAGTGTATTAAACCTTTAATGAAGGTGGAACGCAAAAGATTAAACGAGATTAAAAGATAAAGAATGTGAACACGGGTTACGTAACCGATATCCGGGGACCGTAGTCTCGCTAATCGAACGTGAGGAATTGCTATAATGGTGATCCCTTAGACGTTGATTAATGAAAGTAATGAATAACATTTCGATGTTATGTCATAGTAATGCGAGATGAATGTAAAGCATATAGACGCTGTGAACGCAACGTTGTTGCAATGAACGATCGGTCTTAGCATACAATGATCTGTATGGCTTCGACATTAAGAATTAATAATGAACATGGGGTTCATGGGATGGATAACAATCGGAAAGCAATTAAAACCTTGAGTAAAGGTTGAATGAGAGATTATGAGACAAGCAACGTGAACGTTGAATACGTAAACTATTATCATAAATTGTATTCGCGTTGGGCGAACGTTCTAAGTATACCCTGGTAGTATGATTTAGACGTTGACAAAAGTAGTAAGTAAGATTTGAGTTATCAAGAAAACCATAGAGAGCGGTAAGAAGATTAATGAAAGCCGATTGAGAGTCGGATAAGAATGCTAGAATGGAATATAAGCGTTGAACACTTTAACCAACGTGAAGGTTGAATGTACGCAAATATTAAACGGGTAAAACCTACACCCCGTGTATGGTTTGACCGTAGGATAATGAAGAAGATTATTCAAAGATAAGTACGTATAACGTAAAAAGAAGCCAAGTTAATGTTTATAACTTGGTTGACGCTTTGAGTTGAATGAATCGGACGTTTTAAGATAAGAACAAGGTAAAGTAAATGATTAACGCTATTAATGCGTATAATGAGTATTGAATGATCGTTTGGAGTATTCAAAAGATTGTATGACTTAGACGATGATGAATAAATCCTGAGGTATGGCATTTAGTTGCCAGAAAGCCATAAGGAATAAGAAATTAACTTAACAAACATTTTAGTTTAATAGTTCGGATAAGTTAAGATGAGTTAGGTTGTAGTACAATCGTAACCTTTGATGGTTGACATATGGGAGCTGGGATAAACAACTCCTTCAGAGAACGAAGGTATATACAAAACTGGCAACCGATCTAACTCACTGTGTGGGCAATGTAGATGAGACGGGAACTTGTTTGTTGGTTGTTTATGGGAAACCACTCAGAGTACCATATGGACTACTAGCAGAGACACGATGTGTGCTGAGTCCTAGGAGAATTATAAGAAGAAGATAAGAATGTAAATCATTAAAGATGATGAACATATTGAGTAAGACATCTCCGTATGTCAAGAAGACGTTAACTGGTAAAGGAAGTTGGTCGCGTAAACTTAGTTTGTAAGAACGCGAACCCTAAGAAGTAAAGTTAAGTAAACCAATGCGTAAGTCAAGTATATGACTAATTGGTGTACGTGTTATTTCCTTATGTGCTTCATAGGAATTGGAATGAGCAGTTCTGTGTAAACTATAAGCTGTATCTGTGCGTAAGGCAAGTTTCTTAACTTCATTCATATTTTAAATGAATGCTAGTTTCTTAAACTTCTCAGATGTTGAACTTCAGAAGTTCTGGCTATGTGCAAATGTGTGATATTTGTAAAAGGTGTTAGAATGTATGAGGCCTTGTGCCATAATGTGAACACTTCGATGTTTCTATGATATGAACTATTCACTGATTGTACTGTTCAATACAAGGATGTTATGTTTATACATGAATCGTTATTGATAAGTCTGTGCTATTGATTCTAGCCAGACATAATATGTATAAAAGAGAGTATAGAATGAAAGTATTTCAAAGTAAATGTAACTGATGTTTTAAGATGATAGGAATCAAGATTATTCCTATTATTCAAGCTGCTTCATAACCTTTATTCGGTTATTGAAGTCTGAAAAGAATGTTTAAACTCTTGAAGTTGTATGTTCAACTGCTATGACTTGCTGAGCAATTGAATGCTCACAGTTGCTTTAAATAAAAACATTTTCAGCGAACGATGTTAGAAAGGACTTAAGGATCCCGTAAAGATCAAGTTGATCGGTGTCCAGAAGAAGTATCATTCATTATATGAATGAGAGTAATAATCAAGCGAAGACTTGTAATATAGAATGATAGAATTAAACTATAGAATAGTTTAATGAACGTTTATGTATCCTTGGTGGCGGATAAAAGTCACTTGTACAAGATGTAAAGAATAATGTAATTATCATTATTTATAATGAAAGAGGTTTTAAGGTTTTAGAACCTGGGATTTGAGGATGTATGTTGTTATATTTAGCTATATAACGATGTATGTTTGGAAGAAGATGGGACCATGACGCATTTTAATCCGGATGTGAAAATAGAATTTGATTTCGTGGCATTACAGGATATTCCAATAGAATAATAAAGATTTTAACTGTGTCCCGCGTAAAAACGCATGATGGGATATTCAAACGAATAATAAAGAATGGAATAATGTAAGAATTTCACCAAGTATAGGGTAGCTCATAGATATCTGAGTTATTCCAATGTAATAATAAATAATGGAATAACAGAAGAATTTCACCAAGTAAAGGGTAGTCCGCGTATATAGGTTATTCTAACAGAATAATAAATAATGGAATAACAGAAGAATTTCACCAAGTATAGGGTAGATCACAGATACAAAGTTATTCCAATGTAATAATAAATAATGGAATAATGTAAGAATTTCACTAAGTATAGGGTAGACCGCGTATACAGGTTATTTTAACAGAATAATAAATAATGGAATAACAGAAGTTCTCTTCATGAATACGAAAGAAATAATACCCCTTACGAGTACAACAAATAATATCCCTTACGAGTACAACAAATAATATCCCTTACCTTTGAAAGAAGAGTACTCCGACTGGTAGGGCGAGGATATACTCGAAGAAAACTTGCACTATGCTCAAAGCTTTCTTAAACTCCAAAGAAATACGCTCAAGATTATAGAAGAAGAATTCTCTCTATAGTTTCTCTCTCTAGAGTTTCAGTGAATTCGTAAGAAATAATGAAGGAATGAGCTTCTATTTATAGAAGAATGGACTGCATAGTAACTAATTCATGAACGGTCCAGATTGATTTACTTTTAATCGGACGATCCAGATTTAAAGCAAAATCTTTTAAATAAAATATAATATATTCTATTTATAATCTAATAAAATAAATAACTTTATAAAAGTATTCTGTTTTATATAAAAAGATTTTACTATGCAAAACACTTTACAGACACTATACAACACTATGCATAATAAAATATAATATATTCTATTTATAGAATAACTTTATAAAAGTATTCTATTTTATATAAAAAGATTTTACTATGCATAATAGAATATAATATATTCTATTTATAGAATAACATTATAAAAGTATTCTGTTTTATATAAAAAGTTTTTCTTTTATATTACATTAATAATATCAATAAAACAAAACTGAGTGACTTATCACGTAAGCATCAATAATCAATACCGTGTGCTACTATGTAACCACGCGTATTACTGTACTTTTACTACCGAGTAGTTCAACAGTATTAACGGTAAACTTCCGCCGTTATTTTCATAAAAATATTTTTGTCTTTTTCTCAATCCGACAATAATTCCGTTGTGTGGTCCACCAATTATTGTGTCGTTGTACGAATATATCCCTACTAAAATGAATATTCCCCGACCAATCGAATATAATACAACAACTTAGCCAAAAAAAAAATATTTTGAGAAAATTTATAAATACTACCCACAACTATAACATTATCTCAAATTCACACCATAATATAAAAAAATATTTCGAGAAAATTAAATCTTTATTCCTAAATTTTGGGATTTTAAATTACAAGCCCATACTATTACATAGTTAATCTACAGGTTCACCTTAGCCTTCCCTTTATCCTTGCCAGATTCTTCGATCGGTTTGGTTTTTGCTGCATTCATATGGTTCAAGCAAGAGTGAACATAACAAACTCAGCAAGTACAATAATTTTATTTAAACGACATGCTTGAAACATAGGAATCGTATATTTTCAATAACTGTACAATAGTTACGAAGTACAATCGATAATTCAAAATAGCACTTCTTTTTCTTCAAAACGTTTTACAATGACAATATTCAGTAAAACATCAATTCTGGTCCACGACCATGAGCATTTCATAATTTATTTGAAAAGGACAACCCGACACTAAGTCTGTAAGTCCGACATAGCTTACGAGCACATTTAGGTGATCAGCTTATATTACTCTATGTTGATCAACACTACATTCATTAAACATATGCACGTTTAAGTTTTGGCAACCTTGTGTGCCAATCGAATAATAGATGAAAAATACATTTGTTTATTCACAATCAGGCTTACTTTGAATCTGTAACAAACAATTGGCGTAGGATAGCGTTATCAATTCTATATTAAAAAACTTATATAGAAATCAATCAATCTTTCAAGAATCATCTCGCCGAGCTAAAACTGGCATCGACCCTTTTGTAAAATAATCCATGCATCTCATAACATGAATCACTGAAAACCTGGCTAACACGAAGGTTAGACAAGCGATAAGAAAAACTTCATGTTCAAATATTCTGCTTTCTGATAAAATTACTTTTCCTTTGAGTCTTTACAGTCTATACAACACATAACCACATAACATACCACATTAGGTCATGAATGAATATATATGGTTCCTAATGAATCTTACCCTTCTTCTCAATCTAATCATGTATTAGATTTTTTATTATTAGTTCTGGCTTGCCGTTATAATTTACATCATTCTTACCAACTTCTTTCTCTTTTATGTCTTAAGTGGACTTACTTCATTAATACAACTCGTTTTGAGTTAATCATCCTTTATCACGGCTTACTACCGTTCCTACATTATTATCCGAGACTCGATCATCATTTGCTAAATACACTTATTGCATACCATTCACGTTTACATTCAATTGACTTATCTTCAACCTTTAGTATTACTCCGAAGGTTTATATAATTCGTAATGATGTTACATTTAAGTTAATTAAGGATTTAATTCAGCCTTCATTCACTTCTCCTTTTAATTTATATTTAAAAACATCCCTCTCTATGCTTCACTTAGTCTTTGGCGCGCTGCTACCACAAATTTCATCATAAAAAAATCATGATTGCGGTGCCACTCGTCAATAGCCAGGAACCCGGCCTTGGTGCTGCGGCGCCATGCCCAGTTCATTTTTTCGCTCGGTAGCGCGAAACTTTAATAGCTCTAAGCCATTCTTGGCCCTATGGTGCCACATATTTTGCCTTGACTGGCGCTGCGGCGCCAGTCCTCAGCACTACAAAAATTTTGACAGACCACTTTTTCGATGAACTTCCCGGCTTCATAACTTATTAGTTTTTCATCTGAATTGACTCATTCAAAAGCCCACAACTCATAAATTACGTACTCTACGTGTTCATGCAAGAATTTTCTATTTTCGAATCCGCTAGCTCAAAATTCACTTATTAGTTCATTTTAACGAAAACGATAAACGTTCGTGGAAGTTCAACGCTCGTTTCTTCGTTCTAAGTTAGAATTTGGTCATTCTCGAGTTCATAACTCTATAATGCCAAATAAGACTTGACTCCATTGAAAACCAATTTTTCCAAGCTCAATATCAAAATTTGATTTTTATTCCGAGAATTTCACGAATTAGACTATTATCGTCCAAACTCGTGAATTCTGCCTTAACTTCGTTTCTTCTAATTTGTTCATCGTTCCAAATGGATTCAATCCAGCATATTAACATCTTAACATACATATTACATTAACTTATTTACATGATAAGTTATTACTTGTTCTTCATATGTTTAGAACTTATAAAAGTATAAATTACTTATGACTTCATTTCACATGACTTATTATAGATTAAGTCTTTTAACCACCATTCTTGCTTCTTATTATCATACTTACTTCATTAATGTAAACATGTTACAAGTTCTTCTTTAGTTCATAGCGTATCTATAAACAAAATGCTTATTCACGGCTTATTAAGACTTAAGTCCATTGATTAGCCATTTATTCCTCTTCTTAGAATACAAATCCTACCACTACCCACTTCTCTAACAAATGAAGAGAAAGAGATTCATGGTTTAAGTTCTTACCCTTGAAGATCACTTGGTTTAAGATTTGTTCTTCATTCTTGCTTCTTAGATTAAGAAAGACTAACTCTTACTTTTCTTGCTTTTTCTCTCAAGCCAATAAACATCTTATAAGTGGTAATGTGTTGGATGAAAAGAAAACAACCAACAATTGAAATCCAAGCTTTCTATTTATAGGACTTCCTAGGTTAGGGTAGTTTAGTCAATAAACCATTCCCACCTCCTTACTATTCATTACCTAGGCATTAAGTTAACTCGCTCCTCAAATGAATTACTTGGCCATCACAACACTTAGTCATTAAGTTAACTTGTTTAGCACATAGCTTATCCTTTGCTTGCTCATCACTTTTACTTAGCCACCAAGTACTTTAATTGGCCACCACTTTGGGTCATCCATGTGATCATGCGTTGCCCCATGGATCAACCTTGCTTTGGACTTTAAATTCAATTAATCTCATATTATAGTTTGGGCTTGCATTAACAAATCTTTGGGCTTTACCATTAGCTTGCATTGGACTTGTACATTAATTCTTATTGGACTTACACATTCCTACATTTGGGCCTTATCATAATTCCCATTAGACTTTACAATTTCCTACTCAATCCTATAAGTCCATTACATATGGCTTAAAGCCTTAGAACGTATAATTTACGTATTATTCTCGTATACTTATTCAACATATATGTCATACCATTATCCATACATACTCGTATAATACCTCGTATCGTACTCGTATTCATTATTTCGTATAATACCTACGTTTTATACGATAATCGTTTAATTCATTATTCACATTTCTTTTTCTTCTCGGAACTCACTTTCCCTAACTATTAGGTTTTAAGTCCGCAGGCGAAAAACTGCGTTTGCCATAACTGAAATATTATTGGATAATTCATCTTACCTCGATATTCTATCGTTACGTATTTCTCAGAAGTTCAAAAATAATTCCCGAGCAGAAATGTGTGAATAGTATTTTTCAGAAAATTTCTCAGAACGCTTTTATTTTTGTCTTGGAAATTCAAACACTTTAATTCTACCATGTAGCCAAAATACTACGACGTTCCAACATATCTAGGTCATAGAACGACCTTCAATTACCTTACTCCCATAAATAATCAATTAAATTTATTTAATCCACATAATAAAATAAAAAATTTAATTCTCATAAAAATCTGATCTTCTCGGGCGTTACATAAGTACTCTCATTTATTCCTAATAAGATTAGAAGGCTAATTAATTAAAAAAAATAATTAATTATTCCAAATAAGATTGGGAGAATAATTAATTAAAGAAGTTTAATTAATTAAAATAAAACCCAATTCCTTAATTGTTAAGGAGGGTTGCCCACGTCTATAAATAAGAAGAGTCTTATTATGGGTGAGGGTGGTTGATACTTTCACAAAACACGTTAATACACAATTCCAATAGTTAGGAGATGACATTCTTTTCTATGAGAGATAAAAAAAACTAGGGTTTTGTCAAATACCCATCTTCTTGCATCTTTCTTCTTCCTTGGTGGATCACCTTTAGAGGACAAACACTTGGGCGGCTAATATTGATCAAAGGAAGGAACCAAACCTGGTGGATTCAAGTTGAACGCGAAAAGGATTGGAGGTGAACTTGTACCTAAGGAAGCTCAAATCTTCAAGGTTATAATTCTTATTTTTTGTCTTTTCATTTAATTAATAATTGTGCATAAAAGATGATCCAAGTATATAGTTTGTAAAATTTTAAAACTCTGATTTTTCATTCTTCCGCTTAATTTGTACAATTTTATTGCGTTCATGAATATTACAAACCTAAGAGTGGCATCAAACCGAATTATTAATTGTTCAAATTCGATATGTATGTTGATATGTGTTAAGAACAAATATTTTGGCATTATTACTGCTATAGAATCATGTTTTTAGGGAAAAACTACATAATTTGCGAACTAAAAAAATAGATTCTGGAGATTAGTGCCACTCTCCAAAAACAAAAATATATTTTTTAATTTTTATGTTTATTAAGATAAAAGTTTTATTTTAATTCAATATTTTTTCAGTAATTCTAAATTAAAAATAAAGGAGTTTATTTTGATTTGGAATTGGATTAAAATAAAGTTGGTTATTTTAATTGGAATTGGATTCCACGTTTATTTGAATAAAATAGTTTATTCAAAAGTTTTATATTTGTAATGAACCCAAAATTAAAACAATTTAATTATCAACTTTGGTCGTTAATAACACATCTACCTTCCGGTTTTACATCATTATTCGACGTTAAACTTTATAAAATGCAGAATAATTTAAACTTTTATATCATATTACTTTAATTCCCAGAATCAAACCTTTATCATCTATATGTCTTTGAATCAATCTTATTTTATGATTCGCTTTATCACTGGTATTATATAAAATTTTACATTTCAATCCAATAACCCTTATATATCAGATAACTCTAACTTTAGCTTTACAACTCAACATAAAACTATACATCATAAAATATCTAGTACATCTCATGAATCTTAATCTTGGTATAAAGAAATAACAACTTTAGCTAAAATATTAATCTTCGTGTATTATTTTTGATCCACATCATTCAAGTAGCACATAGTGTTACCTTCAATCCTTAACCTGCAAAAATGGTTATTTGTAAGGTTGAGCACGACAGCCCAGCAAGATCTAACAATTTTCATGCATCACATAACACATAATAACATGCTCAACATATAACATACATGTTGCAGTTCATATACCAAGTATAAAGATAGAGTTCCTTACTCAATTAGCATGCTTTAATCAATCAGCGTAGTCATTAATTGACTTTAACATTTCATACTTTCAACATATAAATAAACACATAATGCTCTTGGCAATAAAGATTTAAAACAGTTAATCATCAAGTTCACATAGCAAATAAGAACTGAAAGACTTGCCTTGATCATTGTTTACCAATAACGGTTTAATAGCTTACAGTTATCTGCACTTCACGTGCCCTACACAATTATATAATCATACACATCAACTATTAGTCACAAAGCAATGCATAATAGTTGTAATGTAACTTTACTCTACATCTCATAACCCTTCCTATTATATATACACAATGTTCAATTTGATTGTGTTAACTTTAGACTTATAACTCACTATATTTCTTCTTAGTCAAACTCGAAGTTCATTCAAGCGTTTAAGTCTTGCTAGGACTACTTATTGGTTTTATATTAACCCTATTCAATATCTTATAATATTCATTTCATTTAATTTAAAACACTTTTTACGTTCATTAACACTTATCACGGCGTTTCGACGTTTATTCGTCACATGCCCAATTAGTCTCTCTTGTGTGTGCTTAGTATGCATATACAACTTATCTAATATATCATTTATTAATGTTAAGTATCATTATACTTCATAATATTTATGTTCTATAACTTAGAACAACGTCTATTATCGTCGACATCACTATACTCGTGTATGTGCATGTCCGGCGCCCTCCAATTGCCTCTGAATACGCATCAGTGACAAGTATGACCATTTTGACTACTGTTACTGACCTCAAATTGAAGAACTTAAAGAATAACAGTTGTAGGTCTATTCGTCCTTGTTCTAGATCATCTTGAATCGCCTTAATCAGAGTTCGTATGGAAACGTTATGCCTATTTTACTAAAACGTGTCAAAACAGTCACACCTTATATAGTTTAAGCAAGAGCGTGCTCAAGAGCGTAAACGGGACCCAAAGCTACCGTTTCTTCGCAATTTTTGACCCTTTTTCTCCTACTAATCTTCATAACTTGAGTTATACACATCCAAATTAGTCCGTTTTCGATTCTATGGATTTGTAATTCATAGAACTACAACATACTAAAATTCTAACAATTTATAAAAACATTAATCAACCTAAAATTTGACCCAAAACACATGTTCATACACTATTTTCATGTTTTAACATCTATAGCGAATTCGATCGCCACGACTTCATTACTAAACCAATTGACACAATTTAAACTATGTTGTTTTTGTTTCTTCACATACTAACATAATCCAACATCAATTTACATATTATAACACATATTGAGCATGAAAGTTTATACTTTCTTAAGCCATTTTTTCATACATAACCACTTTTATTTCAATTTTTCCTATAATCCCAGTTTCACGTGTTTGATACTCAAACAACACTCATATATGATAATTAACATATTATACATACCCATTAATCTTTATAAACCAATTCTTTACTCAAATCATGCACCATAACTAATTAAAGAGAAGAAGTTTTGATAAAACACAACTAAGAACTAGGGCTATATTATTACCTTTTAATTTCTCCATAAGCTTAACTAGATGATGAGAATGGCTTGATTATCCTTCCTCTCCCTTCTTTGATTCTCACAATCACCTCTTTTTCAATTTCCCAGATAATATGTCTCTCTCAAATTCTTCCCTTCTTCTCTACTCTCAAACTTAGGAAAATAATAAGCGTAACCCAAAATAACTAAATATTAGTCTTTACGTAGTTCTATCAGTTATACAAACCAAGAGACCCATCTGTTACAAAAGGTAAAGGGTCACAAGGCCATGTTTGGCTAGACCCACAAACCCTTTTTAATTTATTTTGATAATATTATATTATATAGTTTTTATTTGTGACACCTGTAACCAATTTACATAACTTACAATAATAATTATAATAATTATAATTTTTATTATAATTATTCTGATGATTAATAAATAATTGTATATCTAATTTAATTAATAAATTAGACTTAAACATCACTTTATTTAATTACTTATTTTCTTTAATATTAAACAACTCATTTAATTTAATTAATTCATTAAATTAAATCCTCAAAAATAAAATTTACCTTTGCTTTAATTTAATTATCATACACACGTAACTAAATTATTATACCTCAATTTCATAAATTATTTATTTTTCTCAATAAATAAATTATTTAAAATATATATTTAATTCAATAAATATTTAAAATAAATTACAAAATTCAATTAATTCCTTCAATAGTTAACTCAACTATTAAACCTCACTTTCCCAATATATGAATATATATCTCTTTTCACACTAGATCACACATTTCAAAATATATAGCACATATATATACATACTCAAACTCAAAACATCTCATAATAAGAATTTTAATTATTAAATTCCTATTTTAATATCTTATAAAAATTCAGGTTGTCATATCCTTCCCTCCATATAAGGATTCCGTCCTCGGAATCACCGAAACCCTTACTTACTCAGGTTTTCATCAAATCTCTTCATTGAATAACTTCAACATATTACCTTAATATAGGTTTCATATTTTCTACTCCCACTATTCTTGATAATAAATTCTTTTAAGTTTTATTTTGTTGAGAACAGTGGTCTATAGCTGTTGAGGTTCTCCCTAAATAGTATGGAAATAATTTTGTCGAGAACTTTAGATAAGTGTGTCGTATTGTATACATCAATTGATATTTAATTTTGGTGAACCGAATAGGGTAAGGCGAACCTAACTTTGGAAGGGTGTTTTGTCACTATCATACAAGATGTCCAATGACATACAACCTCGTGTTATCATAAGACAGGGTTGTGCACATCCACTTGCTGAGTATATCTACGAGCACTACCTATATGATCTTGGAGTTTTGTTGACATAATGTTCAATTGCAGACGGTGGAGATAGTTATATGTCCGAAGACTCACCATTGGAAAGAACATGATATTAATCTTCTCATTTTTCTTTGGGGTCTATTTGGTCAACCAAGGATAATTCTCTGGACATATGATATCTATCATAACTTAGATTCATGGTCTCCTATGTACGAAGGTTTCCTTGAGCACTTCCCAAAGATTTTAATTTCTAAAAAAGTTTTTGACTGTACTTTTATATAAAGTACCATTGTAAGGTTATGGTCGAGGCACCATGAGAATTATATACATTTGTATTAAAACTCACAGTTTAATTGTGGTCGTATTCTGCACGACTGTTTAACAGTTGTATAAATGAAGTTTGTATTTGATTTTTATAGTATGATATTTGGCGACTCAGAATGGGTCGTGTGGACCTATTTTAGGGGCGTCACAATAAGAATCTTCCACAATTGCTCAATAATTGGGAAGCGATATGAATAGCAGGAATTTAAAATGTGAGACCCCAGATTTTATCAATAAAGATTTAATTTTTGTCAAAATAATTTTTTATATTATGGTGTGAATTTGAGATAATATTATAGTTGTGGGTAGTATTTATAAATTTTGCAAAGTATGCAAGTGGTTATATTATATTCGATTGGTCGGGGAATATTCAGGTTTAGCGGGGAATATTCGTGACAACTACTTAATCATTGGTGGACCCCACAAATGTAATTATTGTTTGATTGAGAAAACGACAAAAATATTTTATTGAAATAACGACGGAAGTTTTACCGTGGTTACTGTTGAACTACTCGGTAGTAAAAGTACGGTAATACGTGTGGTTGCATAGTAGCACACACGGTATTGATTATCGATGCTTATGTGAGAAGTCACTCGGTTTGATTCCATTATCACGATTAATAATATGAATTATTATAACGATAATGACGCTTTGTTTTATTCAGTATTATTAACGTAATAAAATGAAACATCTTTTATATAAAATAGAATACTTTATTAAAGTTATACTATAAATAGAATATATTATATTTTATTATGCATAGTGTTGCATAGTGTTTTGCATAGTGTTTTGCATAGTATTGCATAGTGTTTGCATAGTAAAATGTTTTTATATAAATAGAATATATTATATTTTATTTAAAAGATTTTTCTTTAAATATGGACCGTCGATTAAAAGTAAATCAATCTGACCGCTCATGGATTAGTTAATATGCATTCCATTTTCCTATAAATAGAAGCTCATTCCTTCATTATTTTCTTACGAATTCATTGAAACTCTA
The DNA here is from genome assembly GCA_020205615.1 of Panax quinquefolius. Classification (NCBI taxonomy): domain Eukaryota; kingdom Viridiplantae; phylum Streptophyta; class Magnoliopsida; order Apiales; family Araliaceae; genus Panax; species Panax quinquefolius. The sequence goes on from CM035163.1 coordinate 107,396,022, forward strand.
GAGAGAAATTATAGAGAGAAGCTATAGAGAAAAAAAAGAGTATTCTGCTACTTCACTACTTCTATATTCAGTTCTTTTACGGTAAGGGGTGTTATTCTTTCTTCTTGAAGAGAACTTCTGTTATTCCATTCATTATTATTCAGTTGGAATAACCTGTAAAAGTGGCATACCCTATACATAACTCAGATATCGCTGCATACCCTATACTTGGTGAAATCCTTATGTTATTCCATTGCTTATTATTCTGTTGGAATAACCCGGTATAGCGGGTTTACCCTATACTTGGTGACATTCTTCTATTATTCTTTGGAACATCCTGTCTGTGTGTTTTACACCGGACCTGGTTCCGCTTTTTATTATTCTGTTGGAACATCCTGTCTGTGTGTTTTACACCGGACCTGGTTCCGTCTTTATCATTCTGTTGGAATATCCTATCTGTGTGTTTTACACCGGATCTGGTTCCATCTTTATTATTCTGTTGGAACATCCTGTTGGTGTGAATTTCACCTGACCTGGTTCCGTTATTATTATTCTGTTGGAATAACCTGTCTATGCGAAGTACCGCATGCATGGTGATTTCTTTTGTTATTCCATTCTTTATTATACCCAGTTGGTTAAAACTTTGACTTCTATACTCCATGAAATTAGTAGAATATCCTTGATATTTGCGTTTTCATCCAAAGATCTTTTCATGGAAATATTCTTCCGATCATTCTTGAATTTTACTCTACTTAAACAAAGATCATGTTGACAATTTGGACGTTAATAATTCATGGATTAAATAATTCTTGAACTTGTTTTATTGAATTATTATGTCATTGTCATCATCCTCATGTTATATTATGTTATCTTTGGCTTACGTGCATAGATGAACTTAGTATGATTATGACTAGGATCATTCTAAGATAATCATGACTTGATATAAATGATGTGACTAAAGTCCTCGGTGGCACGTAATGCGATGATGGATAGTTTTGGTATGATTATGACCAGGGGTGATTCGGTATAGTCATGACCATTGATAATTTGATGAAAATCCTCGACCGTGTGTATGTGGGATGATTAAATGTGGTGGTTTATTTATTAAAATTCGAGTCTCAAATGATAAAATTGATGAAAACCTTTTAAAACCTAAAAGATAGTAGACTTTATTCTCTACTTGACTCTTTTAATGGATTGCTTATTCCACCGCAGCTTAAACCGGTTGTCTATTGTATTTTATCGCTTTAACATCGTTGAAGGCTAATGATAATTTATTCGCATTATCTTAGTCATAATATTTCTTCTTGGGCTAGTTGAGCTCACCCTTTTCTTTCACCGTTTTCTCTTGTGAAATGAGAACATAGCCGAGACGAGTCGGGAACGAAGTAATGGTCCGAAGGATAGCATTAGTAGTCCTCACTATTCACGTGAAATAGTGTGATAATAGTTGTAATGAGGACTCCTTTTGAGTTTGTATAATATCTAGTAGACAATATTTGTATTCAAACTCACGCTTTATGTCGTATTGTACACAACAGCTTATATTAGTAAGTTGTATTTGAATTTTTGTACCATGTAAGTGGCGACCCAAGATGGGTGACGATACCTAATTTTGGGGCGCCACAACAGTATCGAGCTTAGGATATGATCCCCTGGCTAAGATGTGAGAATAGAACTAGGAGGGGAGAGACGGGAAATTCCTTCGCTAGTATGACCTACCTAAGTTTATTTGGTATTTGATTGGTCAGTCAGAGTATAGTGATAATATGTTGCATGTCAATTAACCCTTATTTTGTGGCAGTGTTTGAAAATGGAATCCGAGAATGTTGAGAATAGCAATGGAGCACAGTGAGACCGCTGATTCTCCACGATCAATAATCGTGACAATGTGCAACAGATGGCGATAATCCTCTTGTAAACAACAACACCGATCAATTGATGAATGACGAGACGCTTTAAAGGTTTTAGAATTCATGCAACATCAAAGTAGAGCGACTCCACCCAAAACGTAGGTGGAAACACGGAAAACTCTCGGGCGGTCACCGCTAAACAATTCAAGGAGCCGGGACCACCGGAGTTTAAGGGAGAGCCAAAACCACTTCTGGCGTAAGCATGGATAAATCAAATTACCAAGATATTTGATGTCTTGGGATGCTCCGAGGAGCAAAAGGTTCCTTTTGCCGCCTTTATGTTCATAGCGGAGAGGCGATTCATCGGTGGGAATCGGTGAAAACGTACTCAACCTCATTGTCTTCAAGATATCTTGGGAGAAGTTCCAGAGAGTCGTTCAACGACAAATACTTTCCCGAAAGTATTCGCCATATGAAGGAGGTGGAGTTTATCAAGTTGGAACAAAACAATATGGCCCGTGTCGCAATACGAGGCAAAATTTGCGGAGTTATCACGATTTATGTCCCCACTTGGTGGATAATGAAGAGAAATGACGCGAATGTTTTTAGAGAGGTTTGAAGCCGTAGATACGCCAACATCTTATTTCTCATAAACCGTGTTTTTATTCAGATGTTGTAAATAGGGCTCGATTAGTGGAGCGCGATAACGAGTCAACGAACTAAAAGAGAGCGTACAAAAATTATAATACCAAATGAGAGTAGTCATCAGCGCGTGACAACAAGCGTGGAGGAAATCAACAGGGCGGATATGGTAACCACTTTATGGTAATCGGGCCAAAATAATAAGAATGGACATTTCAAGAAAAGAAGATTCAACAATGATGGAAAGACTCGCGTCGGCCAAAGACCGTTTCAAAGGAAGAAGAACGACCACCCATTCATATGCTTCAAATGTGGAGGAGAGGGACACATCGGTCCCCGATCGCGCCATGCCATTCAAAAGCATGTTATAATTGTGGAAGAGAAGGTCACTTAGCTCGATTTTGTCGCCATCAAGACAAATTCAACTAGGATGGAGGCACCAAAGATGTCCCTGCATAAACCAAAGCCAGGTAGTTTAAGAGAGAGCGTTTTTTTTTTCTCGTGACGAGGAACTGAATAAAATTATCACGGTAAGTTAATCATAAGCTCATGCGAAGTCTATACCGTGTTAGATACCGCCTCTACCCACTTTTTATTTCACCTAGTTGCGCTCAACATTTAAATTTGACTCAGGAGAAGTTAGACTTTGACTTATTGGTTGAAACTTCGATAGTAAGGGCCTTCGTTACCACTACTATTATTTTTAAATCTTGTTTGATTCAAATAAACACTTTCACGCTACTGTCGATCTTATCTTTTTGAAAATACTTGCCTTTAATGTGATTTTAGGAATCAATTGGTTAACTACTCATCATGCTTTTCAGTAAGGTTGTTAGCTTTTATATTCATAACCAACTCAAGTTATATACTTAATTCAAAGTAACCAAACCCTAAAGTTAATCATTGTCATATCAAGCCATAAGTAAAGAGCCCCGAACCTTTCGTTGTTAACTTCCTTGTGTGGAATGCACCGCCAGGGCTTTACAGAGGCTTACATCGTGAATGAAGATGGCAAGTTTATAGGTATCATTGTGAGGTACTATCTAGGTTAAGGATAGAAGTCACAGTTGGTATCAATGTGACGTACTATCTAAGTCTTAGATGAGAGTCACAGTTTTGAATGATATTTCTATTATTAATAAATTTCCTAGCGTATTTATGAAGACTTCTTAACCTACTTAGAGCGTGAAATCGAATTTTGTATTGACCCCAGTACAAAAACCCATTTCTTAAACCCTCAAATATTTCTTCAACTAAAATGAACAGTTTACGTGGTTTATGATGAAAGTCATAATAAAAGTATTGGACTAATGAAAATCATGGGTATATGAAATATTAGTAAGTTTTATGATGAGTTATGTTGGTTAGTATGTGAAAACATGAAAGTTTCTTAGAAATCATAAAGAGTTGAAAATCAGATTTTGGTGAAAAACGTAACATAAAATTCAATTGACCATATCTCCTATTATATTTTGAATTTTTGAATGTGGTCCAGTCCTAGAGTTAGATCTATGAGTTACCTAACTAATCCAAGTGGAATTACTGGAAAAGGTGTTGTAGATTTTTGTGTGGACTGATTTTAGCAAAGGAGTGCAAAGCTGCAAAAACCGAAAAAGCTTCTGCCATGATTTTAGAGAGGCTGTTTCGGCCACTTAAATTATGAGAAAAATTCTGGCCTTTTGGGACATGAAAGTATATGGTATAAAGTACCTCCTGTCCAAAAATGAGCTCATTCTCGACTTAAAATGAGCAAGTTAAGACTATTTCAATATTTAGGTTTTTCCGATTTAAAATGCTATAACCGGAGTTCTATAACTCCAGATGACCATGAAATTTAAACTGGAAGCTCACGTTAACATGTGTAAGGTCCTGTCAAGATTTGGGAATTTTTGGAGTTAACCTTGAGGTAGCTAATTTCTTAAGGAATTAATTAGAAATTGATTTTTGAAAAATAGTAAATGAATTTTAAAAATTCGAGAAAATATATTTTCATTATGGGACTATATTATGCTAAATCCCGAAAAGAAATATTTTTGGGGCTGATTTGGTATTTTCATGAAAATAGTTTAGTTACTGAATATATGAGTTAAATATGTTATGTGAAGTAACAAAGTTGAAAATAGGATTTTATGGCTAGAATCCCTATATAGAGTATATATGATATTTTTTGATGAGGATTTGATAATTGGTGATGATATCTTATGAGTATGACATTTTGAATGATTAAATGCATTATATGGTAAAGTGTAAACAACAATTAAGATAAATTGTTTATAAATTTAAGAAGTGATTAAAATATTGTTATAATATTAATGTTATTAGGTTATGAGATTATTAAATGATTGATAACATGGGGATATTCTTGAATCTGGATAAATTATATTATAAATGTTTAATATTTATCCTTTATCTCATTTGATTGATTCTTTATATCATTATCCTCATGTTTATATTATGTTGAAAGTCATCATGCGGCTTACGTGCATAGATGAACTTGGTATGATTATGACCGAGGATTGTTCGGCATAATCATAACCAGTAATTGAAAACACAATTATCTTTGGCAGTAGTGCATGGATAATTTGTGGTCATGATACTAATGAATATCCTTGGCACAGTAGTGCGGGGATGATTCGATGATGTGGATTAATTATTGAAATGAGTCTCAAAGAATGAAATATTAATTCATGGATGTGTTCAAAGTCATCCGTGGCTTACGTGCATAGATGGACTTGGTATGATTATGACCGAGGGATTGTTCGGTATAATCATAACAGTAATTGAAAACACAATTATCTTTGGTAGTAGTGCATGGATAATTTGTGGTCGTGATACTAATGAATATCCTTAGCTTTAGTAGTGGGGGATGATTCGATGATGTGGATTAATTATTGAAATGAGTCTCAATGAATGAAATATTAATTCATGGATGTGTTCAAAGTCATCATGGCTTACGTGCATAGATGGACTTGGTATGATTATGACCGAGGATCATTCGGTATAATCATAATCAGAATTGAAAACACAATTATCTTTAGCCGTAGTGCATGGATAATTTGTGGTCGTGATACTAATGAATACACGATTATCTTTGGTAGTAGTGCATGGATAATTTGTGGTCGTGATACTAATGAATATCCTTGGCCCGTAGTGTGCGGGGATGATTCGATGATATGGATTAATTATTGAAATGAGTCCCAAAGAATGAAATATTAATTCATTGATGTGGTAAAAGTCATCTTTGGTCAGTAGTGCATTGATAGACTTGGTATGATTATGACCACGGATTATTCGGTATAATCATGATCAGTAATTGAAAACACGAATATCCTTAGCCAAGAAGGTATGGATAATTCATGGTTGTGATACTATTAAGTCGAGTCTCGGCATTATTGGTTTTACTGATTGTATATCTTTGGCCCGTAGTGCAAGGATGAATTGTTAATGAATATCTTCAAGTGGATTAGAAGATGAATTTAATATTTTTAACGATAAAGGTATTCAAGGTACCCTCACCTCTTTATCATATCAGTATCGCACCCTAATTTCGAGGGAAATTCCATAAGGAGGGAGATTGTGAGACCCCAGATTTTATCAATAAAGATTTAATTTTTGTCAAAATAATTTTTATATTATGGTGTGAATTTGAGATAATATTATAGTTGTGGGTAGTATTTATAAATTTTGCAAAAGTATGCAAGTGGTTATATTATATTCGATTGGTGGGAATATTCTGTTTAGCAGGAATATTCGTACAACGGCTTAATCATTGGTGGACCCCACATAATGTAATTATTGTCGGATTGAGAAAACGACAAAAATATTTTATTGAAATAACGGCGGAAGTTTTACCGTGGTTACCGCTTGAACTACTCGGTAGTAGTAAAAGTACAATGAATACGTGTGGTTGCATAGTAAGACACTACGGTATTGATTATCGATGCTTATGTGAGAAGTCACTCGGTTTGATTCCATTATTGTCGATTAATAATATGAATTATTATAACGATAATGACGCTTTGTTTTATTCGTATTATTAACGTAATAAAATGTAAACATCTTTTATATAAAATAGAATACTTTATTAAAGTTATTCTATAAATAGAATATATTATATTTTATTATGCATAGTGTTGCATAGTGTTTTTGCATAGTGTTTTGCATAGTATTGCATAGTGTTTGCATAGTAAAATGTTTTTATATAAATAGAATATATTATATTTTATTTAAAAGATTTTTCTTTAAATATGGACCGTCGATTAAAGTAAATCAATCTGGACCGCTCATGGATTAGTTACTATGCATTCCATTTTCCTATAAATAAGCTCATTCCTTCATTATTTTCTTACTTAATTCATTGAAACTCTGTAGAGAAGCTATAGAGAGAAAGTTATAGAAAAAAAAAGTATTCTACTACTTCACTACTTCTATATTCAGTTCTTTTTTACTAGTAAGGGTGTTATTCTTTCTTCTTGAAGAGAACTTCATTATTCCATTCATTATTATTCATTGAATAACTTTTGTAAAAGTGGCATACCCTATACATAACTTTGATATCACGCAGACCCCTATACTTGGTGAAATCCTTATGTTATTCCATTGCTTATTATTCATTGGAATAACTCAGTATATGCTGGTTTACCCTATACTTGGTGACATTCTTCTATTATTCATTTGGAACATCCTGTACATGTGTTTTACACCGACCGGTTCCGCTTTTTATTATTCTGTTGGAACATCCATGCATGTGTTTTACACCAGGACTGGTTCCGCCTTTATCATTCTCGTTGGAATATCCTATCTCGTGTGTTTTACACCGGATCCGGTTCCATCTTTATTATTCTCATTGGAACATCCCGCTTGTGAATTTCACCGACTTTGGTTCCGTTATTATTATTATGTTGGAATAACTTTTGCCTATGCGAAGTACCGCATGCGTGGTGATTTCTTTTGTTATTCCATTCTTTATTATACCCAAATGGTTAAAACTTTGACTTCTATACTCCATGAAATTAGTAGAATATCCTTGATATTTGCGTTTCATCCAAAGATCTTTTCATGGAAATATTCTTCCGATCATTCTTGAATTTTACTCTCTCTGACGATATCATGTTGACAATTTGACGTTAATAATTCATGGATTAAATAATTCTTGAACTTGTTTTATTGAATTATTATGTCATTGTCATCATCCTCATGTTATATTATGTTATCTTTGGCTTACGTGCATAGATGAACTTAGTATGATTATGACTAGGGATCATTCTAAGATAATCATAACTTGATATAAATGATGTGACTAAAGTCCTCAAAGTGGCACTGTAATGCAAATGATGGATAGTTTTTGGTATGATTATGACCAGGGTGATTCTTAGATAGTCATGACCATTGATAATTTGATGAAAATCCTTGACCGTGGTACGTGGATGATTAAATGTGGTGGTTTATTTATTAAGTCGAGTCTCAATGATAAAAATTGATGAAAACCTTTTAAAACCTAAAAGATAGTAGACTTTATCCTCTACTTGACTCTTTTTTAATGGATTGCTTATTCCGCCGCAGCTTAAACCGGTTGTCTATTGTATTTTATCGGTTTAACATCATTGAAGGCTAATGATAATTTATTCGCATTATCTTAGTCATAATATTTCTTCTCGGGCTAGTTGAGCTCACCTTTTCTTTCACCGTTCTCTTGTGAAATGAGAACATAGCCGGGACGAGCTCGAGGAACGAAGTAATGGTCCGCAGGATAGCATTAGTAGTCCTCACTATTCTGTGAAATAGTGTGATAATAGTTATAATGAGGACTCCTTTTGAGTTTGTATAATATCTAGTAGACAATATTTGTATTCAAACTCACAGTTTATGTCGTATTGTACACGACAGTTATATTAGTAAGTTGTATTTGAATTTTTGTACCATGTAAGTGGCGACCCAAGATGGGTGACGTATACCTAATTTTGGGGGCGTCACATAAAAGATTCCAAATCATGATGAGGGTCATAAGACCTTGAACTACGTCCACGGTTATAAGTATTCTTTCAACTTAAACCTTAACAGTCATTAGATTATAGGGACTCCCGTACTTTGGGTGTTAAGCCCTTCGTACGATGTATTGTGCACTCTACCCACGGTTATAAGTACTCTTTCATCTTAAACCTTAACAATCATTAGACTGTAGAGACTCCCATACTTAGGGTGATCAGTGTGACACCCACAGGATTTGGTGTTCACTTAATCAAACATTCATATCTAACTACCCAATCACAATAAAACTGGATAAATAAAATCTTTCCCATTAAAGGGTTGCATAACAAAATCTCCCAGCTTATTTAACCTTTAAATACAATCATTCAAATGCGAAAATTAAATAAACATCATTAAAACCAAGTCTAAGATCATCATAATAAAAGTCTAAAGTAAAAATTATAAGTCTTCATCACTTGCACATTTTTCCCTTTCCTTTGCTAGACGAAGGTTCATCTACCTTCTCTTTTTAGTCAAGAATGAGTTTTAAAATATGCAAGAGTGAGCAAAACAATTTCTCACTGGATACAATATGAGATCAACAGGAGTATAGTAATAATAACTGCCAATAATAGGCTCATCAACAATGATTAGTACTCTATCATCAATAATCAGAAACTGAAATCCAAAATGTAGAATAACTATAACTGAGGGTCATAAGACCATGAACTATGTCAACAGTTGCGAGTAATCTTTCAACTCTAACTTTAACAGTCATAAGCTATAAGGACACCTCGTACTTAGGGGGATCAGCCCTTCGTACCATGTATTGTGCACAAACATTTAACGCTACGCGTAAGTTATCCCCTAATAATAATAAGGTTGTTCATCTCAGTATTTGGAGTACAAGTCCGCACCAAAGAGAGTTTGGTTTGGATAAGCTTTCAAGGATAATTTGAAGTTCAACGATCATCAACTAGAGGACTAGTTGAATTAATAACATTATATTATAGAATAATTGTAATTGAATCAACATGGTAAACTAAAATCATGCTTTAGGAATAGTCTAATAGCATATACTTTGAATAACTATAACATGCCTTGCTTGAACAATATTAAGTCAAGGTTAATTAAAATTGAGTACTAAGCATGCATAACAGTTTGAACGATGAAATTGCTCAACATTAGTATAAATAGTTGTGCATGCTAAACAACAAGTTAAATACAAGAATAACTTGTCAACATTAAACCAAAGTTTAGAAAGCTTGCATCATTAATGAGTTAATCGAATTGAAACAAAAAATAGTTCAACAAGATAAAGAATTAGAAATCTTGCATTATTATATTGGAAACAATAATTGATTCAATCAAGATAATGGATTAGAACACTTGCTCAAAGCACAATTTAAGCGCTTGCACGATTTTAAAAGTAGAGTTAGAGAACTTGCCTCGCTCGTAGGCTAAACCAAATCAATACGAATCACAATATCCCATAAACATATGTCATCATGACATAATTAGTCATTACCATCTTACAAACATAACTAAGTACGTTCCTCATTTAAAATTGGATTTTTAATCACATAATCGAGTTATAACATAAGTTAATTGTTAATAACATACTTATTCATAGTATAGAAATACTAAAATCAACATTTAGTAGTCCTACTATCATCACATAACTTTTCTTAAAATTTTATGTACAAAAAGTACACTTTCGCACTCCATTCGCTTAACTTCATCACTTGTCATACTACGCTTTTACATCGTGGGTCGCGCGCTTACTGTGAGATCAAACTACAAAGGTAGTCTTGCGGCGTTACCATGGGTCACATACAAAAGTCTTATCTGTAAGTCCAAGCCACAAGACCGAAGATGCAGACCTCAGACATGACCTAACAACAACCATGAAAAAACCCAATTTTGGCCTACAAGCTCGTTTCTAACATACCAAATAGCATGTAAATCATATAAAAACTTCATGTAAACAAAATTCAAGAACTCCTAACATGTTTCTACTCATATAACAACATAAACAACAAAATTAACACACCCAAAATTCACTATTTTTGGCTAAAACTCACTTTTGATATTTTTTGATGAAAATAAACACCGTAATTTTGTTTCTCAACCAAAACCACTACTTCAAAGCATTTTATCAAAGTATATATATACTCTAACAAATTGAATAGCCAATTTATCAATAAAACAACTAAACAACTCATAATTTCTATTTTAATTAAACAATATATATATATATATATATATATATATATATATATATATATAAACTCTATAAAATACTTTTCTCCACAATTACATACATATCATCAATTCATTGATTATAATCATATATAACCTATGAAAATAACTTTACAACAATGGTTTATCATATGAACATACATAAAATCAACAATTATCCTATCACAAGAATTTCACAGAGAAAAATAGGAGAAGAGAAAGCTAAAGGAAATAGGAGAATACCTTGATTGTAGAAGATGATGGCTATCCCAAACTTCTTTTCCCCAATTCTTTTCTCAATTCTCTAGCCTTCCTTCTTCCCTTCTTTTCTTCTTCTCTTCTTCTTCTTCCTCTAAGTTTTCTTTCTTCTCTCTAACCTCTCTCCTCTAACATACGTCTTAACAAATAACGTATATAGATATTATATATATTAATTATATAATATAATTATAAACATAACTGATATCAGTTATGTGAATTTTGAAATCAAAAGCCATAAGGCTTGTTTGGTTACTAACTAAAAAAAATAACCCATTAATCCTAACACCCTGTTTGGTAAAACACAATTATATTAAAGACTTAATAGGCATTAGGCCTTGTTCGGCAAAACGGAATTACAACACTTTTAATTTATTTTAATAACTCCTTTATAAAAGGTTATTTGTCACACATTAACTTAATTAAATTAATTCTAAAAATAATTTATCAAATCACTTTAACACATAAATCAATATCACAAAATTCTAATTTTCTATATAATTATAACTTTATTTAATCAACTAACACATCCTTTTTAATCACAATTCCAATAAAAGAATAGTAATTCAATTAATCAAAATTCTCTAACTTAATAATTAAATTAAATTAGCAAAAATAATTAATTTTCCTTAATTATTTATTTAACAAATAATTAACCACATCAATTCAAATTTGAACAATTATTTATTCAACAATAAACACATCCATTAAATATTTAAATAATTCAATAAATATTTAATATAACAATTAAAATTCTAGAATGTTACATCATTCCCTCCTTACAAGGATTCTCATCCCTGTAATCACAATTCAAACAATTCATTCGTCACAATCTCCCCTACTTACAAAGATTACATCCCCGAATCGAGACACAGATTAAACAAATAACTCTGGATAATTCTTCATCATTTCAGCTTCGAGTTCCCACGTGGCCTCTTCGACATTGTGGTTCCTCCAAACTACCTTTACAGAAGGTATCACCTTATTCCTGAGCACTTGTTCTTTCCTGTCGACTATCTGGATAGGAACCTCTTCATAGGACAAGTCTTTCTCAAACTGTAATGGTTCATACTTAATCACGTGCTTGTAATCAGGTTTGTATGGTAGTAACACTGACACGTGAAAAACATTATGAATGTTTTGCAACTCCGGAGGTAGAGCTACCTCGTAAGCCACCTCTCCAACCTTTCACAGCACTTCGAAGGGTCCAATAAATCTAATACTTAGTTTCACCTTCTTACCAAATCGAATTTTTCCCTTCCAAGGAGAAACCTTTAGGAATACGAAATCTCCTATGTCAAATACACTATCTTGTCTGTGTTTATCAACATATTTCTTTTGTCTATCTTGAGCAGCTATCAATCTTTTTCTGATGAGTTTGACAACCTCAGCAGTTTGTTATACCAGTTCTAGTCCTAATAGTTGACGTTCTCCTACTTCATCCCAATACAGTGGAGTTCAGCACTTCCTACCGTATAATGCTTCGTAAGGCGGCATGCCGATGCTAGCATGGTAGCTGTTATTGTAGGCAAATTCCACCAATGGTATTTGTTCATCCCAGCTTCTTTTGAAATCCATGACGCATGCTCTCAACATATCTTCCAATGTTTGAATCGTTCGTTCGCTTTGGCCATCTGTTTGCGGATGATATGCAGTACTCTTTCGCAACTGGGATCCCATACATTCTTATAGTCTCTTCCAGAAAGTTTGATGTGAACCTCGGATCTCTATCTGACACAATTAACACTGGAACTCCATGTCTCGACACAATCTCTTTAACATATAACTTTTCCAGCTGATCAAGATTGAATCTAATCTTTATTAGCAAAAAGTGTGCAGATTTTGTCAATCTGTCCACTATCACCCATATCGCATCGTATCCTTTCTGAGTTGTTGGAAGACCTACCACAAAATCCATTTTGATATGTTCCTATTTCCATTTCGGTATCTCCAACAGTTGAAGTAACCCCCTTGGTCTTTGATGCTCGGCCTTGACTCACTGACATGTTAAGCACTTTGCAACGCATTCGTTACGCAACGCCTCTTTTTCATGTTTGGCCACCAAAATGTTGTCTCAAATCTTGATACATTTTCATACTTCCTGATGAATCGAATATCTCGAGCTATGAGCTTCACATCAAAATGACCTCTTTAATGTCTAATCTCATTGGAACCTAGATTCGTCCCTCGAATCTCTGCATTCCATCAAGATCAACCTTGTATTTCACTTCCTTTCCGTCAATTACCACTTTTCTCTTATTTTTCTCATTCCTCATCCTGCAAATTTGGCGTTCTTCACTTTGTCCACCAAAGTTTGACTGGCTTCTATCTGATACAATTTCTCATTGGATTCTTTTGGAAATTTGATTTCCAACTCTAACCTTGACATTGCTGTAATAAGCTCCTCCTTATCAGTTAACAACCTCAACTTTTCCCTGCCTTTCCTACTCAAGGCATCTGCAACCACGTTTGCTTTGCCTGGATGATTAAAGATCTCATAATAATAATCTTTTATCAGTTCCATCCATCTTCTTTGACGCATGTTCATGTCATTCTGTGTGAAAATATACTTCAGACTTTTATGGTTTGTGTAAATCTCACATTTCTCTCCGTAGAGATAGTGTCTCCATATCTTCAGACTTTTATGGTCTTTCAATTGTCTTGATGCATACACAATGACTTTACCGTTTTGCATAAGGACACATCCTAAACCTTTGTGTGAGGCATCACTGTACACCACAAAATTTCCTGTATTATCCGGTAACGACAACACAGGTGCCATACTTAGCTTCTTTTTCAATTTCTGGAAACTTTCTTCACACTTCTCCGTCCAAATAAATTTTACAGATTTCCTCGTTAAATTTGTCAACGGAGTGGTAATCTTGGAGAAATCCTGGATAAACCGTCTGTAATACCCTGCTAATCCCAATAAACTTCTCACTTTTGATGGAGTTTTCGGTTGTTCCCAATTTATCACAGCTTCAACCTTTGATAAATCCACTAAAATTCCATCATTGTCAATTACGTGCCCAAGAAATTGTACACGTTCCAGCCAAAATTCACATTTAGAGAATTTCGCATACAACTTTTCTTTTCTTAGCATCTCCAGCATTAGACGTAAATGTTCCACATGTTCCTCTTGAGTTTTAGAGTACACCAGAATATCGTCGATAAACACCATCACAAACTTGTCCAAAAATGGTTTAAACACCCTTTTCATCAAATCCATGAACGCTGCAGGGGCGTTTGTCAAACCAAAAGACATAACCAAAAATTCGTAATGTCCATACATAGTTCGGAATGCCGTCTTCCGTACATCCTCCTTTCTTACCTTCAATTGATGATACCCACTTTTCAAATCTATTTTCGAGAAATATCTAGCACCCTTCAATTGATAAAACAAGTCATCTATTCTCGGCAATGGATATTTATTCTTAATAGTGACTTTGTTTAACTCTTTATAATCAATGCAAAGACGCATTGACCCATCCTTCTTCTTTACGAATAACACCGGTGCTCCCCACGGTGACAAACTCGGCTGAATGTATTTCTTGTCCAACAACTCCTATAGTTGTACCATCAGTTCTTTCATCTCCACCGGAGCCATTCTGTACGGGGCTTTCGATATCAGAGCGGTTCCTAGCGCTAAGTCGATCACGAACTCGATTTCTCTATCACGCGGAAGTCCTGGCAAATCCTATGGAAACATGTCCACAAATTCCCTAACCATTGGTATTTCTTCTAGTTTCGCACCCTTCTTCTGAGTATCGACTATGTAAGCTAAATAACCCACACAACCCTGACTCAACAACTTTTTGGCCTGCATAATCGTCAGACATCTCATTTGTCTAGGCGATTTACTACCATTGAATACTAACTTTGACGGAGTCATAAGGTTTACACATTTCTTTTCGCAGTCAATTATCGCTCCACAATTAAACAACCAGTCCATTCCCAAAATAACAACAAACTCTCCAAGCCTAATCGGAATTAAATCTACCATAAAAATATTTCCCTTAATGTTCACCCTACAGTTCTTGTATACGAATCTAACAGGAATTACTTCTTTATTCGCGATTTCTTTGTTCAAAGGGAAATTCAATTCTTCACTAGGTAATCCTAATCTCATAGCAAATTCATCAGATATAAATGAGCAAGTAGCACCCGAATCAAATAATACATAAGCATCAATATCATTGATTGGGATAATACCTGACACCACATCCTTTGATTGCACAACATTTGGCACAGTCATGTTGAAGGTTCTAGTTGTGGGCTTATTTGTTGTTGTTGGTCCCGCAATAGCCAACGCACCTCCACTAGCATTTCCCTTGCTCCCATTTGTCTCACCAGATCTCTTTTTAGGGCATTGACGAGCAAAGTGATCCTTGGATCCGCACGTGAAGCATACATTCTTCTTAGCTTGAGTGCAATTTGGGGCGATGTGACCCTCCTGGCCACAATTGAAGCATACTCATTTACCCAGCAAACACACTCCCTTATGAAACTTTCCGCACGTAGCACATGCTTCGAACTTCTTATTTTGCTGGTTTCTTTGCTGATTTCCAGCTCCCACATTTCCATTCTACTTCCTCTTTAGGTTATTGCCATTACTACAGTTACCACCACTCTTAGCTTCACCTTCACTTTTCTTCTTTCTCTGCTCTTGATTATGCTTTGTTACCGCCTCGCCTCCACTTTCAGCGAGAATCGCCTTCTCCATCACTACTGCAAATGTCTTCAATTGGAACAGGGAAACCCTACTCGTGCGACCCGTGGTTTCAGTCCCGCTTCAAACCTCTTCGCCTTGCGTTAAATTCAGGTTGACTTGATATGGCGCAAACCTCGCCAACTCATTGAATTTCGCGGCATACTCCGACACCGACATTGTTCCCTGCTTCAACTCCAAAAACTGGACCTCTAGCTGACTCTTCGAACTCTCTGGGAAATATGTCTCGAAGAACAGCTCCTTAAACCTATCTCAGGTCCTTACTCCTGGTCCTTCCCGAGTTTTGTTGGCCTACCACCAATAACTAGCCTCCTCTTTCAACATAAACGTTACAAAAGTAGTCTTCTGATTCTCCTCTACCCTAGCCACATCAAAAACCTTCTCGATTTCCATAATCCAAGTCCGTGCTTCAACTGGATTTATGGACCCACTAATTCTCGTGGTCCAACCGCCTTGAAGTCCTTAAACGTAACACCTGTGGTTCGAGGTTGATTTCGTGGTTGATTTTGCGAGCACTTCGTCAAGAACGTCACTAGTCAATTTGAATCAGGGTTAGCTTCAAAGATTATCATTGTTGGTTCCTTCAGCGATTCTCTGACGGGGTGGTTGACGTCTTGGAGGCATTTTCCGTTAAAAATACACTCATTAGATTATTACTCAACTCTTTCAAGTAATTTCTAATTAACTTGCCCCCATAAAAGTATTCACCACATATCACATAACACTTTGGATAAAAGAAGATAATAACTTTTATTCATACTTAATTCTTTGAAAAACATCATATTCATAGCATCACTGCTATTTACATTATTTTCCTGAACTACTAAAGTTTCAGGACATCATCATCATATCCCATAAGTTGCATAACACTTGGAATTTACATAATACTTATCATAACATAAATCATAAATCAAGTTCACTTCCTAAGTTGTCCTATGAAGATACATCAAAGCCTTACGACGGTCTTCTTCCATAGCTCGGAACATGGTTCGACGGTCCAGTATGAACAAGGGTAGAGTCTCGAACTGAATTGGATAACCCATGACCCGGTCTTTAGCTCGATTGATCGCGGTGTTGAACACATTATCCATTTCTTCCATCTTCCTTCTCTTTGCTTGTGTGTCTTTCTCTGCTATTTCGGCTTGTTGGTAAGCTTCACGGTACGCATCTTAGGCTCTTGCCCTTTTTTGTAGATTCCTCTCTCAACTTGCTCTTCAACTCTGCAACCTCTGCTCTCTCTTTTGATCGTTCTCTTCTTCAGTGTTAACCAGCTTTTCTTCAACATTGTTCACTCGTTCTTCTTGACCCTGGATCTCGTCGTCCTTCTGTGCCAACGAGGCCTATTGCTCAACTACTATCTCCTGTAATTCCTCGACAGTATCTTGAAGTTCTACATTGCGGTCATGCACTTCATCGTATATACGGCCAGCTATCGAGTTAAGTGGAATCCTTTCCTCCTCGTCCTCTTCATCAGTTTGTGATAGCTCCACAGGATCTTCCTCATTGTCTGTCTCTATCTCATAATCCTCATCTTCGACCACTGTGAGCGATGGAGCTGACTCTCGTGGAAGCAGTTGTTCCCAAACCATTTGAATGTCACGAGATTCCTCTTCTCTAGGCATCTGAGGTCCTCCCTCCTTAGCCTGACTGGGTTCTCCAACATTAGTCATCCTGACAACAAGATTTTTAAGTTTTAGTTACTAATCATTACTACTCGACTCTCACGAGCACATTAGTTGTAAACACATAAGCATATAAGTGTTTTATTACTTCTTCCTTGAAACACGATAAGAGTTTATCATCACTATCTTCTCGAAGGTTACTTCCTAAGGCTTTTTCCCCCACTAAGGTTCATAACATAAGGCTTTGATACCAACCTGTGACACCCCCAAATCCAGGTACTTTATTCCCACAAAATTTGGTGTTCACTTAATCAAACATTCATATCTAACTACCCAATCACAGTAAAACTGGATAAATAAAACCTTTCCCATTAAAGGGTTACATAACAAAATCTCCCAGCTTATCTAACCTTTAAATACAATCATTCAAATGCAGAAATTAAATAAACATCATTAAAACCAAGTCTAAGATCATCATAATAAAAGTCTAAAGTAAAAATTATAAGTCTTCATCACTTGCACATTTTTCCCTTTCCTTTGCTAGACGAAGGTTCATCTACCTTCTCTTCTTTAGCTGCATTGAGTTTTAAAATATGCAAGAGTGAGCAAAACAATTGCTCACTGGATACAATATGAGATCAACAGGAGTATAGTAATAATAACTGCCAATAATAGGCTCATCAACAATGAATAGTACTCTATCATCAATAATCAGAAACTGAAATCTAAAATGTAGAATAACTATAACTGAGGGTTATAAGACCATGAACTATGTCCACGAGCTAAATACAGTAATCTTTCAACTCCAACTTTAATAAATCATAAGCTATAAGGACACCTCGTACTTAGGGGGGATCAAATTTCTTCGTACCATGTATTGTGCCTTAAACATTTAACGCCACGCCGTAAGTTATCCCCTAATAATAATAAGGTTGTTCATCTCGAGATTTGAGTACAAGTCCGCACTCAAAGAGAGTTTGGTTTGGATAAGCTTTCAAGGATAATTTGAAGTTCAACGATCATCAACTAGAGGACTAGTTGAATTAATAACATTATATTATAGAATAATTGTAATTGAATCAACATGGTAAACTAAAATCATGCTTTAGGAATAGTCTAATAGCATATACTTTGAATAACTATAACATGCCTTGCTTGAACAATATTAAGTCAAGGTTAATTAGAATTGAGTACTAAGCATGCATAACAGTTTGAACGATGAAATTACTCAACATTAGTATAAATAGTTGTGCATGCTAAACAACAAGTTAAATACAAGAATAACTTGTCAACATTAAACCAAAGTTTAGAAAGCTTGTATCATTCATAAGGTAATCGAATTGAAACAATAAATAGTTCAACAAGATAAAGAATTATAAATCTTGCATTATTATATTGGAAACAATAATTGATTCAATCAAGACAATGGATTACAACACTTGCTCAAAGAACAATTTAAGCGCTTGCATAATTTTAAAAGTAGAGTTAGAGAACTTGCCTTCCTCGTAGGCTAAACCAAATCATTACGAATCACAATATCCTATAAACATATGTCATCATGACATAATTAGTCATTACTATCTTACAAACATATCTAAGTACGTTCCTCATTTAAAATTAGATTTTTAATCACATAATCGAGTTATAACACAAGTTAATTGTTAATAACATACTTATTCATAGTATAGAAATACTAAAATCAACATTTAGCAGTCCTACTATCATCACATAACATTTCTTAAAATTTCGTGTACAAAAAAGTACAATTTGTCGAACCGATCTCGCTAACTCGCGTCATCGTGCCCGCGCTTTAACACATTGTGGTCGCAATGGTCAGGCATGGTGGCTGCTATACATGAGATCATAAAGGCTACAAGTAGCGCATGCATGAGCGTGGAGGTATGGTGTTACTGATACACAAAGGTATTACAAGTCATTGTCGCGGCCAATTGCGACTTTCGATAGACGACCTTCTTTCAGAATAAAGACGTAAAAAGCCAATTTTGGCCTACAAGCTTGTTTCTAACAGACCAAATAGCATGTAAATCATACAACAACTTCATGTAAACAAAATTCAAGAACTCCTAACATGTTTCTACTCATATAACAACATAAACAACAAAATTAACACACCCAAATTCACTATTTTTGGCTAAAACTCACTTTTTGATATTTTTGATGAAAATAAACACTGTAATTTTGTTTCTCAACCAAAACCACTAATTCAAAGCATTTTATCATAGTATATATATACTCTAACAAATTGAATAGCCAATTTATCAATAAAACAACTAAACAACTCATAATTTCTATTTTAATTAAACAATATATATATATATATATATATATATAAAATTCTCTATAAAATACTTTTCTCCACAATTACATACATATCATCAATTCATTGATTATAATCATATATAACCTATGAAAATAACTTTACAACAATGGTTTATCATATGAACACACATTAAATCAACAATTATCCTATCACAAGAATTTCACAGAGAAAAATAGGAGAAGAGAAAGCTAAAGGAAATAGGAGAATACCTTGATTGTAGAAGATGATGGCTATCCCAAATTTCTTTTTCCAAATTCTTTTCTCAATTCTCTAGCCTTCCTTCTTCCCTTCTTTTCTTCTTCTTCTCTTCTTCTTCTTCCTCTGAGTTTTCTTTCTTCTCTCTAACCTCTCTCCTCTATCATACGTCTTAACAAATAACATATATAGATATTATATATATTAATTATATAATATAATTATAAACATAACTGATATCAGTTATGTTAATTTTAAAATCAAAAGCCATAAGGCTTGTTTGGTTACTAACTAAAAAAAATAACCCATTAATCCTAACACCCTGTTTGGTAAAGCACAATTATATTAAAGACTTAATAGGCATTAGGCCTAGTTTGGCAAAACGGAATTACAACTCCTTTAAGTTATTTTAATAACTCCTTTATAAAAGATTATTTGTCACACATTAACTTAATTAAATTAATTCTAAAAATAATTTATCAAATCACTTTAACACATAAATCAATATCACAAAATTATAATTTTTTATATAATTATAACTTTATTTAATCAACTAACACATCCTTTTAAATTACAATTCCAATAAAAAGAATAGTAATTCAATTAATTAAAATTCTCTAACTTAATAATTAAATTAAATTAGCAAAATAATTAATTTTCCTTAATTATTTATTTAACAAATAATTAACCACATCAATTCAAATTTGAACAATTATTTATTAAAAATAAACACATCCATTAAATATTTAAATAATTCAATAAATATTTAATATAACAATTAAAATTCTAAAATGTTACAATCAGCCCTTCGTACCATGTATTGTGCATAAACATCTAAACGCTTTCGTGTAATCCCTTATAAAAGGATTGTTCATCTCAGCTTTTCAACATCTTAATCCACTCCAAAACAATTTGGTTTGGCATAACTTCTCAAGAAACGCTTGAATTTCATGAACATCTTTCAATATTCGTCTAGCTGAATCAAATAGCATAGACTTCTACAATTTGAACATCAATCAAAATATACATACATACACACACACACACACACACACACACACACATATATATATATATATATATATATATATATTCTCATGTCTTAAAGAAATCTTAAAAATCTTTTTATGACGTCATGATATCGCACTGTATTTAAAGTCCGTTTGAGGATTCCGCCATTTGGTGATTTTATCATACTACATCATACCATAATGGGCTGACGATCCTTAGATCACATCCAACACTAAGTAATACTGCATTGATGACTCCATCATTTTTTTATCATCTCTGCACTAGGTTCCATGATGCATTGATGATATAAAAATACATTTTGATATATTTCAAATCATTTTTGTCTAGCCAAAGCAATTAGCATAGAGATACGAATAACGGTATTATTTTTAAAACTCATTGGTTTCATCATTTGATCCAATGTTTTTGAATAAAATAGAAGTGCAAACATCAGCACGAAGTCAATAAATTTTGAAAGTCTAGCATAGCTAGTAGATTTAGAATATCTAATTTTCTCCATCAACTTCAATCTTCCTATACCCCCAGTATAGTTCATCAAACTTACTACACATTGGAAGTTCAGTAACTTGCCACAATAATATGAGTTTAAGAACTTATACTAGTCATACCATAGGCGTCCATTCGCTGAGGGGTTCCAAACTTACCATATTATTATGAGTCACAAACATACCATATGCATTAGTTTTAAGAATTGCACCTAATCGTAATAATATCTGACTAATCTTAATAGTTTCTAACTATCAAACATACACATGAGAAAAGAATAACCTTTTCTCCACATATACATTGATAGTGCGACACCAACATTCTAATAATTATCAATGTGATAAACTGAGTGCAAGCACAAACCTTCGCCCATACAAAGATTTGTACAACTCAGCCATCACATGAGTCCTCAATTGAAATCCCACCTAACTCTATCTTACTCTTAACTTGCTCTTTGCTCGATACGAATTCCTCGTATCACATTATCTATAACTCCTCATGAGTTTATCTCGTACTATTTCATAGTACATCATCTTCATAGCATCAAGCTATAATTATGCAAACATTACTTACCATCTTTCATTTATAACTTAAACTGATCACGTCGTGATCTTATTCTATAATCATCTCCCTTAAAATTCTTTTCTTAACTCATGATCGTTTTGTTTTACGATCCCCTTTCATTCCTTTTTCATCATTTACAATTTCATTTATGCTTTTAATCTTCTAGATTTTGTGTATTCGTCATTATTTTGTTATCTTGGCTATTGGAGTTAGGTAACTCCCATTTCTTATCTTTATATCTCTTCAAGATTCTTCTTTGAATTTCCTTGTTTATAAAACAATTCTTCCTTTAAGAATTTCTAACTTCATTTAAATTGCTCAACATTTCATTTAAGTTCCACATTTTCATCATACGTATCCATTTTCTATACTTGGTACACATCGAGTCTCTAACAGTTTCAATATGGTACGCTGAGTGGTTTCCCATAAACAACCAATAAACTAGGTTCCGAGTTACTAGTTCGTATATACCTCCGCTCTATGAAGGAATCGTTTAGCCCATATACCATACATCAACTATTAAAGAGTACGATTGTACCATACTGAGATATAACTTTTTATTCTTAACTTCTTTATCATTCTCTTTTTATAGACATTGTCTATTTATTATCACCTTACATCCTTATTATTGGAGTTGGGTAACCCCACATTCATATTCCTTATAACTCTGCGAGATTCTTCTTTGAATCCTCTCACACAAGTTTTAATCCCTTCTATATAACTTTCTTAAATTATTTCTTATTGTTCAAACTCTATTTGAGCATATTCTTACATTATCTTCATCTTCCTTCTCTAAGGTTATAGCCTACGGTACTCCTACCCAAGGTTTATAACCTACAGCTTTGATACCAACTGTAACGACCCCAAAATTCAAACAATTTAATTATCAACTTTGGTCGTTAATAACACATCTACCTTCCGGTTTTACATCATTATTCGATGTTAAACTTTATCAAATTTGAAATAATTTAAACTTTTCTATCCTATTACATCATTATCATGTTTTTAGGGAAAAACTGCTTAATTTGCGAACTAAAAAAATAGATTCTGGGGATTAGTACCACTCTCCAAAAACAAAAATATATTTTTTAATTTTTATGTTTATTGAGATAAAAGTTTTATTTTAATTCAATATTTTTTCAGTAATTCTAAATTAAAAATAAAGGAGTTTATTTTGATTTGGAATTGGATTAAAATAAAGTTGGTTATTTTAATTGGAATTGGATTCCACGTTTATTTGAATAAAATAGTTTATTCAAAAGTTTTATATTTGTAATGAACCCAAAATTAAAACAATTTAATTATCAACTTTGGTCGTTAATAACACATCTACCTTCCGGTTTTACATCATTATTCCACGTTAAACTTTATAAAATGCGAAATAATTTAAACTTTTCTATCCTATTACTTTAATTTCCCTGAATCAAAACCTTTATCATCTACATGTCTTTGAATCAATGTTATTTTATAATTCGCTTTATCACTGGTATTATATAAAATTTTACATTTCAATCCGATAACCCTTACATATCAGATAACTCTAACTTTAGCTTTACAACTCAACATAAAACTATACATCATAAAACATTTAGTACATCTCGTGAATCTTAATCATGGTATAAAGAAATAACAACTTTAGCCAAAATATTAATCTTCGTGTATTATTTCTGATCCACGTCATTCAAGTAGCATATAGTGTTACCTTTAGTCCTTAACCTGTAAAAATGGTTATTTGCAAGGTTGAGCTCGACAGCCCAACGAGATCTAACAGTTTTCATGCATCACATAGCATATAATAACATGCTCAACATATAACATACATGTTGCAGTTCATATACCAAGTATAAAGATTCAGTTCCTTACTCAATCAGCATGCTTTAATCAATCATTGTAGGTATAAATTGACTTTAACATTCTATACTTTCAACATATAAATAACACATCATGCTCTTTACAATAAAGATTTAAAACATTTAATCATCAAGTTCACATAGCAAATAGGAACTAAAAGACTTGCCTTGATCGTTGTTTACCAAAAACAGTTGAACAACTTACAGGTATCTGCACTTCACGTGCCTTACACAATTATATAATCATACACATCAACTATTAGTCACATAGCAACGCATATTAGTTGTAATGTAAACTTTACTCTACATCTCATAAGCCTTCCTATTATATATACACAATGTTCAATTTGACTGTGTTAACTTTAGACTTATAACTCACTATATTTCATCTTAGTCAAACTCGAAGTTCATTCAAGTGTTTAAGTCTTGCTAGGACTACTTATTGGTTTTATATTAACCCTATTCAATATCTTATAATATTAATTTCATTTGATTTAAAACACTTTTTACGTTTATTAACACTTATTACGGCGTTTCGACGTTTATTCGTCACACGCCCAATTTGTCTCTCTTATGTGTGCTTAGTATGCGTATACAACTTATCTAATATATCATTTATTAATGTTAAGTATCATTATACTTCATAATATTCATGTCCTATAACTTAGAACAACATCTGTTATTGTCGACATCACTATACTTGTGTACGTGCATGTTCGGCGCCCTCCGATTGCCTCCGAATACACATTAGTCCCAAATATGACCATTTTGACTACTGTTACCTACCTCAAATTGAAGAACTTAAAGAATAAAGGTTGTAGGTCTATTCTTCCTCGTTCCGGAGCATCTTGAATCGCCTTAATTGGAGTTCGTATGAAATAGTTATGCCTATTTTACAAAAATATGTCAAAACAGTCACACCTGACATAATTTGGGCGCAGCTGCACCCAATTAACCTTTGGGCACAATGAAGCTGTACACGTTAGCAGAAACAGGAACTGAAGCTACCGTTCTTCGCGATTTTTAACCCTTTTTCTCCTATTAATCTTCATAACTTGAGTTATACACATCTAAATTAGTCCGTTTTCGATTCTATGGACTCGTAATTCATAGAAATACAACATACTAGAATTATAACAATTTATAAAAATATTAACCAATCTAAAATTTGACCCAAATCACATGTTCATACACTATTTTCATGTTTTACAATCTCTAGTGAATTCGATCGCCACAACTTCATTACTTAACTAATTGACACGATTTATAATTGATTGATGTATCTAAACGGAAAAATCATACCTTGTTGGACATGGTACGGTCTATAATGATTTTACTGACATTCCAGTATCCTTCTGGGGTGATGCCCTAGAAATGGCTGCGTATCTACGAAAAAGGTAACCTCAAAATTTGACCCCGAGACTCTATAAGAGTTATGGACAGGGAGGATTCCTAATCTTAAGTATGTTAAGATAAGGGATTGTCCAGCTTACGTGAAAAAGGTTTCAAAGGATAAGCTTGGGACAAGATTTGACAAGTATAGATTTGTGGGACATCCTAAAGTAAGTTTAGAGTATATGTTCTATAATCCCACTTAGCAAAAGGTGTTTGTTGCGAAACACGTTACCTTCTAAGATAAAGTTGTTTATCATTAAAGGGGCTAGTGGGAGGATAATAGATCTTGAAGAGTTCAAGAACCACAAAACACTATAAGTCAAATAAGAGGAACTTGTAGATAGAACTATTGTACCACAACCGAATCGTAAATCTGGAATAGTACCAAAGATACCTGGGAGGTATGGATTCATCATGGATGATGATGATGAGGTACATATCATAGAAGATGATAATCCAATTACATACGATGAGGTAAGAGTTGGAGATACTCAGATAAATGGATTGAAGCAAGCTTCTCAAAAATGGAACATTCGTTTTGATGTGATAATCAAAAGAGTTTGATTTTATCAAAAAAAGAATGAACCTAATGTGTACAAAAGGGTCAATGGGAGCGTCATTATATTCCTAGTATAATATATTGATATACTACGGATAAGAAATAACATACCAATGCTACAATCAATAAAGATAAAGTTGTCTAAAAATTCCTCCATGAATAATTTGGGAAGAGTATCTTATTGGAGATACAAATCTATATAGATAGATTTAAGAGGATGCTATACTTAACCCAAGGAACATATATTCATTTGATGCTAAAGTCGTTTAGCATGGCAAAATCCAAGATATGTCTCATGTTGATGAGCCCTATAGTCTATCTCTCTTAATAGTCCCCATAGACTCATAAAAGAGAGATCACACGAGTAACTATCATGTATGCAATGAAATGTACAAAACCTGATGTTGATTAGTCATATTCTGGAGAAGTTCACTGTGACGCCCCCAAAATAGGTCCACACGACCCATTCTAAGTCGCCAGATATTATACTATAAAAATCAAATACAAACTTCATTTATACAACTATTGAACTGTCGTGCAGAATACGACCATAGTTAAACTATGAGTTTTTATACAAATGTATGTAACTCTCATGGTGGCTGGACAACAACCTTACAATGGTACTTTACATAAAAGTGCAGTCAAAAACTGTTTTAGGAATTAAAATCTTTGAAAAGTGCTCAAGGAAACCTTCATACATAGGAGGCCATGAATCTAAGTTATGATAGATATCATATGTCCAGAGAATTATCCTTGGTTGATTCAATAGACCCCAAAGAAAAACTAGAAGATTACTATCATGTTCCTTCCAATGGTGAGTCTTCTTTTGACATATAACTATCTCCACCGTCTACAATTGAACATTATGTTTCAACCAAACTCCAAGATCATATAGGTAGTGCTCGTAGATATAATCAGCAAGTGGATGTGCACAACCCTGTCTTATGATAACACGAGGTTGTATGTCATTAAACAACTTGTATGATAGTGGCATAACACCCTTCCAAAGTTGGGTTCACCTCACTCTATTCGGTTCTCCAAAATTAAATATCAAATGACGTATACAATACAACACACTTATCTAAAGTTCTCAATAAAATTATTTTCATACTATTGAGGGTGAACCTCAACAGCTATAGACCACCGTTCTATTCTCCTATTACCCCCGCTCGACCAAGCTACACTCTTATTATCTAAAAGGAATTATGAAGCAAAAAGGGTGCGCACAACTAGCTCAGTAAAGAATATCATGACTAAAGATAATTTACATCATCAATAGCCTTCATCAGGATTAAATTGGAGATTTAGAACATATGGTAGATGATAAAACTTCTCAACCATAGTTGCAGCAGAACGAGCAATCCATTAGAAGAGTCAAATAAACCATCAGGTCTATTATATTCTCTATGTTAAAAGTCCACCAATAATGTTTTATCCCTGTAACATCAATCAACAATTCCTGTCCACAATCATATGAATAACTCATAATCATAATTGTGATTCTAAATTCCTCTTTACACCTAGGACGAAGATAGTTTTCATCACCTATCTTCACCTGAAACATCAAAAATCATGGTTATACCAAATCACAATTCTTGCTCATAATCATACTAATAAATTCATCTTTGCACTACAGCCAAAGATATTCATTAATAATTCATCTTTGTACTACAGGCCAAAGACATACAACTGTATTATAGAAGAGTCAAGTAGAGCATGATATCTACTATATTTTACGAATTAAAAGTGTATAATCAATATTTATCGCTGAGACTCAACTTAATAAATAATGCACATCATCGAATCATCCCTACACTACGACCAAGGATATTCATGTAATCATCAATGGTCATGATTATACCGAATAATCCTTGGTTATAATCATACCAATAACTGTCCATCAATGCACTACGGGCCAATGAGGACTTTTACCACATCATGTATAACATTACAGGTCATGATTATACTGAATGATCCCTAGTCATAATCATACCAATAAACAGTTCGTCTATGCACATAAGCCAAAGATACTCATCAATCAATAGTTCATCTTTGCACGTAATCCAAAGATATACAACTGTAAAACCAATAATCAACAGTCCATCTTTGCACGTAAGCCAAAGACGACTCTCATCATAATATAAGCATGAGAATGATGACAATGATATAAGCATTAATCAAACGAAATCAAGGATAAATATTAAAAAATTTAAATTTATCAAGAGTTTAAAAATATCCAAATTGTCAACATGATACTGATTTGTGGAGTAAAATTCAAGAATAATATTCATGTACCAAAAATAATTTGGACAGAAAAGAAATATATTTTTTGGGTAAATAGTACCCCGCAATAATACCCTATGAATAGTACTTCGGGAATAGTACCTTGTTAATAGTACACCGACATAAAAAGTACCCCAAATACCCGAGTGAATAATATTTGGGTGAGTAGTAATTCGGGTGAATAGTAACCCGTGAATAGTAACTTGTGAATAGTACTCAAACATGAAATGTGCCCCGAATACCCGAGTGAATAATACTAGAGTGAATAGTAATCGGGTGAATAGTAATCCATGAATAGTAACTCGTAAAAAAATACCAAAGAAAATGATATTCCATGACGAGTACAAAAGAAATGATATCTCATACGAGTATAATAGAATATATGAAACTGCAAATGGATTTTCACCCGCCATGCGGTAATCCACGTAGACAGATCATTTCCACAATTTAATAAAGAATGAATATACGAAGGATCATTCACCATGCCTACGGTAATCCACATAGACAGGTTATTCCAACATAATAACAAATAATGGAATAACAAAAGAATTCACCATGCATGCGATAGAAGCACATGCAGACGAGTTATTCCTAACGAAATAATAAAGAATGGAACAGTGTCACAGCGTAATCCGCACATACATCTGAGATATTCCAATGAGAATAATAAAGAATGGAACCGGGTTATGCGTAATCCGCATGATGGATATTCCAACATAATAATAAAGAATGGAATAACAACATAATTCACCGTGCATGCGATAGATCAGCACGCATAACCGTTATTCCAATGTAATAATAAAGAATGGAATAACAGAAGAATTTCACCATGTATGCCGTACTTTGCATAGATAGGTTATTCCAACATAATAATAAAGAATGGAATAACAACCTTTAAGAGTATTGAAAGAAAATAACTTTCTTCATGAATACGAAAGAATAATACCCCTTACCTTAGAAGAAACTGGATACTGGAATAGTGAGGTAGCAAACTTCTCTTCTTCTTTCTCTCTATAATTTCTCTCTATAATAATTGCTCTTGTGAGACTTAGTGAATTGGTGAAAAATAATGAAGGAATGAGCTTCTATTTATAGGAAAATATAGTTTCAATAATTTCACATTTTGGGGCTCGAAATATTACAGGATAATACCTTCATCTTTTCCTTCATTTTTAATTTTGTCATGCAAGTATTATCAAACTTGCACCACCTCCCCTAATAGTAAATCATGTGAATCAATAGTAAATCATGTGACTCAATAGTTCTAAACATGTGAAAAAATTAATTATAGTATAGTACCTTCATCTATACCTCCATTTTTAACTTAGTCATGCAAGTATTATCAAACTTACACCAACTCCCCTAATAGTAAATGAATGTGATTCAATAGTATTCACATGTGAACAAATTGTTATATCATGTGAATTAATAGCAATTAATTGCTCATTTATTTGATCAATTACCCGATTGGTCAATATAACTTTCAGACATCAATTATTATCGAAATAAATGTCAATTTCCACTAACACTAATAATTCACACACAATGGAACTATCAATTTTATCTTTAATCCACACGAACTTATTCATCATTAATATTATAACTCTCAGTATTTAACAAACAGGTCATTCCCAGGAAAGAGGAGGCTTTCCGATAAGGATTTCTCCTTATTGGCGCGTAATTAGATTATCTAACCTCTCCTTGACAGAACTTCTAGACATTGTCAATATTGTAATTAATAATATGAATAACTTTGTCGTCTCAATTATTGATTTAATAATATATCATATTATGCAGATGATACCGTGTTAATAATTGAATCAATAATATGAGAGATATGATGCAGCAATTACTGTAGCAATAATTGAGTATAACTTAGTGACTTCTCACGTAAGCATCAATAATCAATATCGTGTGCTACTATGCATCCACACGTATTACTGTACTTTTACTACCAGGTAGTTCAACAGTTTTAACGGTAACACTTTCGCTGTTATTTTTATAAAAAGATAATTTTGTCGTTTTCTTACTACGACAATACTTCCGTTGTGGGGTCCTCCAATGATTGTGTCGTCCTACGGATATTCCCCGACAAAAAGAATATTCCCTGACCAAACGAATATTTTATAACAACTTGCATACTTTGAAAAAATTTCACATATCACCCTTAACTTTAACCTTTTATCAATTTAACAATTTACTAAATAGAATAATTATAAGAAAATTGAATACTTATATTTCATAAAATTCGGGGTCTCACAATCTCCCCTCCTTATGAAATTTTGCCCTCGAAATTTACGTACCTGGTAGTTCGAAGAGATGAGAATACCTTACTTTCTTTTCGGATTATACCTTTTCGGTTATTTCCTCTGTATCATGATTTTCTCATTGTTCATCTCCTGTATTTCAGATATCATTCTAGAATATACCTTCAAAACAAAGGTTAATTGACATATCATAATTTGTCAATTTATCAAGTAAACAATTTCAGCTTAGGTAAGTTACACACTAGCGAAGTATATTACTCGTCTCTCCCCTCCTAGTTCTAGACTCATATCTCCGCCAGAGACCATATCCCTAAGCTCTGATACCATTTGTGACGCCCCTAAAATAGGTCCACACGACCCATTCTAAGTCTCCAGATATCATACTATAAAAATCAAATACAAACTTCATTTATACAACTGTTGAATTGTCGTGCAGAATACGACCACAGTTAAACTATGAGTTTTAATACAAATGTATGTAACTCTCATGGTGCCTCGACCACAACCTGTA
Source organism: Panax quinquefolius (assembly GCA_020205615.1). Classification (NCBI taxonomy): domain Eukaryota; kingdom Viridiplantae; phylum Streptophyta; class Magnoliopsida; order Apiales; family Araliaceae; genus Panax; species Panax quinquefolius. The sequence continues at coordinate 107,426,796 of CM035163.1, forward strand.
CAATGGTACTTTACATAAAAAATACAAATCAAAAATGTTTTAGAAATTAAAATCTTTGGGAAGTGCTCAAGGAAACCTTCGTTCATAGGAGGCCATGAATCTAAGTTATGATAGATATCATATGTCCAGAGAATTATCCTTGGTTAATCCAATATACCCCAAAGAAAAATGAGAAGATTACTATCATGTTCCTTTCAATGGTGAGTCTTCTCTTGACATATAACTATCTCCACCGTCTACAATTAAACATTATGTTCCAACCAAACTATAAGATCATATAGGTAGTGCTCGTAGATATAATCAGCAAGTGGATGTGCACAACCCTGTCTTATGATAACATGAGGTTGTATGTCATTAGACATCTTGTATGTTAGTGGCTAAACACCCTTCCAAAGTTGGGTTCATCTCACCCTATTCGGTTCACCAAAATTAAATATCAAATGACGTATACAATACGACACACTTATCTAAAGTTCTCAATAAAATTATTTACATACTATTTAGGGAGAACCTCAACAGCTATAGACCACCGTTCTATTCTCCTGTTACCCCCGCTCGACCCAGCTACACTCTTATTACCTAAAAGGAATTGTGAAGCAAAAAAGGGTGAGCACAACTAGCCCAGTAAAGAATATCATGACTTAAGATAATTTACATCATCAATAGCGTTCATCAGTAATAAATCAGAGATTTAGAACATATGGTAGATGATAAAACTTCTCAACCATAGTTGCAGCGGAACGAGCAATCCATTAGAAGAGTCAAATAGACCATCAGGTCTATTATCTTCTCCATGTTAAAAGTCCACCAATAATATTTTATCCCTATAACATCAATCAAAAATTCTTGTCCACAGTCATATGAATAACTCATAATCATAATTGTGATTCTAAATTCCTCTTCGCACCTATGACGAAGATAATTTTCATAACCTATCTTCACCTGAAACATCAAAAATCATGGTTATACCAAATCACAATTCCTGCTCATAATCATACTAATAAATTCATCTTTACACTACGGCCAAAGATATTCATTAACAATTCATCTTTGCACTACAGGCCAAAGACATAAAACTATATTTTAGAAGAGTCAAGTAGAGCATGATATCTCTATCTTTTTACTTAATTAAAATGTAAAATCAATATGTTATCTCCGAGACTCAAACAATAAATAATCCACATCATCGAATCATCTCTCGCACTACTCTGCCAAGGATATTTATGTAATCATCAATGGTCATGATTATACTTAGAATAATCCTCGGTTATAATCATACCAATAACTGTCTATCAATGCACTACGGGCCAGTGAGGACCTTTACCACATCATCTATAACATTACGGGTCATGATTATACCGAATGATCCCTGGTCATAATCATACCAATAAACAGTTCATCTATGCACATAAGCCAATGATACTCATCAATCAATAGTTTATCTTTGCACGTAAGCCAAAGATATACAATTGTAAAACCAATAATCAACAGTCCATCTTTGCACGTAAGCCAAAGATATACAACTGTAAAACCAATAATAAACAGTCCATCTTTGCACGTAAGCAAAAGATGACTTTCTTCGTAATATAAGCATGAGGATGATGACAATGATATAAGCATTAATCAAACGAAATCAAGGATAAATATTAAAGACTTTAAATTTATCCAGAGTTTAAAAATATCCAAATTGTCAACATGATACTGCTTTGTGGAGTAAAATTCAAGAATAATATTTATGTACCAAAAATAATTTGGATAGAAAAGAAATATATTTTTCGGGTAAATAGTACCCCGCAATAGTACCCTATGAATAGTACTTCGGGAATAGTACCTCGTGAATAGTACCCCGGTATGAAAAGTACCCCAAATACCCGAGTAAATAATATTTGGGTTAATTGTAATTTGGATGAATAGTAACCCGTGAATAGTAACTCGTGAATAGTACTCTGACACGAAAAGTGCCCCGAATACCCGAGTGAATAATACTAGAGTGAGTAGTAACCGGGTGAATAGTAATCCATGAATAGTAACTCGCAAAAAAATTACCAAAGAAAATGATATTCCATGACGAGTACAAAAAAATGATATCTCATACGAGTATAATAGAATATACAAAACTGCAAATGAATTTTCACTCGCCATACAGTAATCCACGTATACAGATCATTTCCACAATTTAATAAAGAATGAATATACGAAGGATCATTCACCATGCCTGCGGTAATCCACATAGACAGGTTATTCCAACATAATAACAAAGAATGGAATAACAAAAGAATTCACCATGCATGCGATAGACTGCACAGACAGGTTATTCCTAACAGAATAATAAAGAATGGAACCAGGTCATGCGTAATCTCACAGACAGGATATTCCAACCGAATAATAAAGAATGGAACCAGGTCATGCGTAATCCGCACAAATAGGATATTCCAACATAATAATAAAGAATAGAATAACAACAGAATTCACCAGGCATGCGATACACCGCACAGACAGGTTATTCCAACAAAATAATAAAGAATGGAATAACAGAAGAATTTCACCATGTATGCTGTACTTTGCATAGACAGGTTATTCCAACATAATAATAAAGAATGGAATAACAACCTTTAAGAGTATTGAAAGAAAATAACTTTCTTCATTAATACGAAAAGAATAATACCCTTACCTTACCTTAAAGAAACCGGATCTTTGGAATAGTGAGGTAGCAAACTTCTCTTCTTCTTTTTCTCTATAATTTCTCTCTATAATAATTACTCTTGTGAGACTTAGTGAATTGGTGAAAAATAATGAAGGAATGAGCTTCTATTTATAGGAAAATAAAGTTTCCATAATTGCACATTTTGGGGCTCGAAATATTACAGTATAATACCTTCATCTTTTCCTTCATTTTTAATTTAGTCATGTAAGTATTATCAAACTTGCACCACCTCCCCTAGTAGTAAATCATGTGAATCAATAGTAAATCATGTGACTTCCAGACATCAATTATTATCGAAATAAATGTCAATTTCCACTAACACTAATAATTCACACACAATGGAACTATCAATTTCATCTTTAATCAACACGAACTTATTCATCATTAATATTGTAACTCTCAGTATTTAACAATCAGGTCGTTCCCAGGAAAGAGGGGGATTTCCGATAAGGATTTCTCCTTATTGGCACGCAATTAGATTATCTAACCTCTCCTTGACATAGCTTCTAGACATTGTCAATATTGTAATTAATAATATGAATAACTTTGTCGTCTCAATTATTGATTTAATAATATATCATATTATGCAGATGATATTGTGACAATAATTGAATCAATAATATAAGAGATATGATGCAGCAATTACTGTAGCAATAATTAAGTATAACTGAGTGACTTCTCACGTAAGCATCAATAATCAATACCGTATGCTACTATGCAACCACACATATTACTGTACTTTTACTACCGAGTAGTTCAACAGTTTTAACGGTAACACTTTCACTATTATTTTTATAAAAAGATAATTATGTCATTTTTTTACTACGACAATACTTCCGTTGTGGCAATGATTGTGTCGTCCTACTGATATTCCCCGATAAAAAGAATATTCCCCGACCAAACGAATATTTATAACAACTTGCATACTTTGAAATTTTTTCACATATCACCCTTAACTTTAACCTTTTATCAATTTAACCATTTACTAAATAGAATAATTATAAGAAAACTGAATACTTATATTTCATTAAATTCGGGGTCTCACATTCATTGTGAGTCGGTGAAAAAAATCTTAAAGTACTTAACTAAGGATGTGATTAAAATTTATGATGAGTCTAAATTAAAACTAGAGGGCTTAACAGACTCTAGTTTTTTCAAATAGACCAAGACGACAGAAAATCCACTTTAAGGTAAAGTGTTAACTTGAACAGTGGTGCAGTGAATTGGAAACGATTCAAACAGCAAAGAGTTGTTGGTTTAGTGATAAAGACAAAGTATATAGCTATAAATGAAGCTACAAGTTGATTGTTTGGATGAAAAGTTCATTACAGAACTAGAATAGTTCCTAAGTCTCATCTTGGATCTAAACATGTGTTGTGGCACTTTTATTTGATTATAGGAATCATTAAAAGATGGGAAATCACTATAGAGATAGTGGACTCTCAAGAACAACATTCCATATCCATCAACTAAAGCTTATCCAACAACATGATAATCGTCAGTTAGAGAAGAATGGTATGAGATACTATGGTGATTGGCTTTAGTGCAAGTGGTAGATTAAAATTAGTATGCACACAAGCCAATCATGTTTGATGATAAAACATATACTTTGTAACAATCTTATTTATTTACTAATAAAAAGTATTAATTTATTAAAGGCTTTTAATTATCTACATGATGTTGCTTTATAATATGTGATAAACCCATAGTTTTACCCAATGATTTTAGAATAATGATGATGATCATTCTAATGAGATCTAAATTCTTAGAAAGCCTAAAACTAAAATAGTTTCTAATCATTGGATTACTAATTTGGGTATTAGTGAAACCAGATAGATTGGTACATACGTGTCTTGCTCATTGGATGAGGATGATTGATCTCATAATTATTTGTGTGAAGACACTAAAGCAAGTATGTAGGTGCTTATTAGAGAATAAGTTCACTGAACATGGCTCGCTAAGAAATACCTAATGGAATTTTACTTGTCTGTCAATAGAAATTCTTGTAGTGATAGTAGTACAAGTGATCCTTGGACTTGAGATCATCATAATATCTTATGTATGATGAGTTATACTTTGACTTATTTCTTAAGACCCTTAGGGTATATCAAAGGGTATGCTTGGGTATAATAGGTTGTACATGGAGAAAATGTATGATCAATAAAGAATCTACCGCTTTTAGTAAAAGAAGAGAAATGTCCAATGTGATTCGATAAATGACAACCCAGTAGTCATTGGCCAATGCAAAATAAAATTAGAAATGAGTTTCTAATATTCATTATTTGGAGTTGTGCATTTAAGAATTCAAATACATATAATTAAATAAAATAAGACTTGACAGTAAATCCATATCTTATATTTAATTGGGACATTATATGGTGGAAGAATTGAATTGTACAGTAACTATTTACTCAAATGTTATTTTTTGATTATTGTTAAAATCTATATTATCTGGAAAGTCGTTAATCGCTTGGGAGACTTATCCCTATTGTAGAATAAATATTATTTATTTAAATAAATTAATAGTTTAATTTATTTATTTAAATAAGATTAGAATAGTTCTAATTAATTTATTCACAACCGCTTTTAATATGGAGAACCTAAAGGGTCACACCATAAAAAAGAAGAATAATTTTTTTAAGTTAATGACCTAATCGTAATAATATAGTTAAGTGTATTTAATTTAATATATGGTGATATAATAAATTAAATAGCTTAATATTTATTATTTAATATTTTGAAAATATTAAATATTAATTAATAAGAGGAGTCTTATTAATATTATTACAATTATTATTATTTTAATTTCTAAAGGAGTTTGGGAATTAATTTAATATAAGTATTCTCATTTATTCCTAATAAGATTAGGAGGCTAATTAATAAAAAGATTTTTAATTAATTATTCCTAACAAGATTCAGAGAATAATTAATTAAAGAAGTTTAATTAATTAAAATAAAACCCAATTCCTTAATTGTTAAGGAGGGTTGCCCACATCTATAAATAAGAGGAGTCTTATTATGGGTGAGGGTAGATGACACTTTCATAAAAGACGTGAGTACGTAATTTCAATAGTTAGGAGAGTACACCCTTTTCTATGAGAGATAGAAAAACTAGGGTTTTGCCAAATACCCATCTTCTTGAATCTTTCTTCTTCCTTGGTGGATCACCTCTAGAGGCCAAACACTTGGGTGGCTAATATTGATCAAAGGAATGAACCAAACCTGGTGTATACATGTTGAACGCAAAAAGGATTGGAGGTGAACTTGTACCTGAGGAAGCTCGAATCTTCAAGGGTATAATTCTTGTTCTTTATCTTTTCGTTTAATTAATAATTGTGCATAAATGATGATCCGGGTATATGGTTTGTAAAATTTTAAAACTCTAATTTTTCATGCTTTCGCTTAATTTGTGCAATTTGATTGCGTTCATAAATATTACAAACCTAACAGATTCTTCGGCATTGTGGTTCCTCCATAACACCTTTACGGAAGGTATCACTTTATTCCTGAGCACTTGTTCTTTCCTGTCAACTATCTGGATATGAATCACCTCATAAGACAAATCCTTCTCGAACTATAACAGTTCATACTCGATCACATGCTTGTAATCGGGTTTATACCATCGTAGCACCGATATATGAAAGACATTTGTGAACATTTTCCAACTCTGGAGGTAGAGATATCTCGTAAGCTACTTCACCAACTCTTCACAGCACCTCAAAGGGTCCAATAAACCTTAGGCTTAGCTTTCCTTTCTTACCAAATCAGATTTTCCCCTTCCAAGGAGAAACTTTTAAGAAAACGAAATTTTCTAGTTCAAATGTGTGATCTTATCTGTGTTGATCATCATACTTCTTTTGTCTGTCTTAAGACGCTACCAATCTTGCCCTGATGAGTTTGACAACCTCGGCAGTCTGTTGTACCAGACATCCCCTCTATGTGAATCAGCTTCCATTCAACATTACTTAGACGCTCGTCAAGATCATGGGTCTCATAGTCCTTCTGCGTCATCGTTCAACTACTAGCTCCTCCAACTCCTTGACTCTATCCTAAAGCTCAATATTGTGGTCGTATACTTCGTCATACATATGAGTTCCGATAGAGTTTGGTGGAAACTCTTCTTCCTCCTCGTCCTCATCCGTTTATGATAACTCAACGGGGTCATCCTCATCCGTCTCTACCATATCCTCCTCATCAGGTATACCCTCTTGCTCAACCACTGTGACCAACAGAGATGACTCATGTGACACCCCCAAAATAGGTATACATCACCCATTCTAAGTCACAAAATACACGATACAGAATACAAATACAAGGTTAAATATACAATATGAGTTGTGAGTTTTAATACAAATATTGTCTTCTAGACAGTATACAAACTCAAAATAAGTCCTCAATACATTTACTATCACACTATTTCACATAATAGTGAGGTCTACTAATGCAAACATCTGGAACGTCACTCCGTTCCCTGACTAATCCCAGCTATATTCTCATTTCTTGAAGAGAACAATGAAAGCAAAGGGTGAGCTCAACTATCCCAGTAAGAAATATTATAACTAAGATAATGCAGAATAAATTATCGTTAGCTTTCAACAGTGTTAAACTGATAAAATACAATAGACATCAAGTTTAACTGCAGCGGAACAAGTAATCCATTAGAAGAGTCAAGTAGAGCATAAAATCTACTATCTTCTATGATTTAAAAAGTTTATCATCAATTTTATCGCTGAGACTCGGCTTAATAAATAAACCACATCATCGAATCACCCCTGCACTATGGCCAATGATATTCATTAGTATCACGACCATAAATTATTCATACACTACGGGCCAAGGATATTCGTGTTTTCATCAATGGTCATAATCATGCCAACAACTGTCCATCAATGCACTACGGGTCAATGAGGACTTTTACCACATCATTTGTAACATTACGGTCATGATTATACCGAATAATCCCTGGTCATAATCATACCAAGTCCATCTATGCACTTCGGGCCAAAGATGACTTTCATAACAATATAAGCATAAGGAAGATGACAAAGATATAACAATTCAAGTAAAAGAAAGCAAATGATAAATTTTTAAAGATTTATAATTTAATTTATCCAAAATTCAGTAATGTCTAAATTGTCAACATGATACTGCTTTGTGCAGTAAAATTCAAGAATAATATTGTATCAAAAATGATTTGGACAGAAAAGGAATCAATTTTTGTCATGAATAGTACCCCGGGTGAATAGTAACCAAGTGAATAGTACCCTGTTAATAGTAACATCAGGAGTAACCCCGTGAATAGAACTCTAGCATAAAAAAATTAAAACTTATCAAGAATGCTCAGAATAATATTTCCATGAAAAGATACTAGATGAAGCGCAAATATCAAGGATATTCTACTAATTTCATGGAGTATAGAAGCCAAAACTTTAACAAAATGATTATAGAATTCAAAATCTAAAATGAAATAATATTACTTACATACTACAGAGTATGGAAAAAAAATATTATTTCATATGAATATTAAACAAAAATAACATCCCTTACCTTGAAAAGAAGAATATTCCAACTGGTATAACGGGGATATTCTTGAAGAAAATTTGAACTGTTTTCTACGTTCAAAGCTTTCTAAAACTCGAAAGAAATACGCTCAATATTATAGAAGAAGAATTCTTTGATTCTGATGTGATTTTCAATTTTAACTAAGCATCCTATTTATAAGAGAGTGGAAGGATACTATTTAGAAATAGACTGCACAATAATTTTTAAAAAAAAAAAAACACGAGCGTCGACTGAAGTTTTTTTTTTAAAAAAATTAATTTTACTATGCAAACACTATGCAGGTACTATGCATAATAAAATATAATATATTTTATTTTTCATATAAAATAAAACTTATAAAATATATTATATATATATACACCCGTGACTTCATCGAACGATAATTCCCCACCCCCTCCCACATTCATTTTTCTTCCATTGGACCCTACATGTGGCCCCACCTTTATTATATAAAAATATACTGAATAACTTTCTACCGATTATTTTGAAAAATGGGTAAATGGAGGTCCATAAAATAAGCAAAATTTACATCAAATACTTCATAAAAATTCCCTCGACATTTTTAACAACATTTATTCATCATTATTATTATTCACAATATTTAACAACCAGATCTTTCCCAGGAAAGATGGGGCTTTCCAATAAGAATTTCTCCCTATTGGCGTGTAATTAGGTGACCAAACCTCTCCTCGACAACACTTTCTAGACATCGTCAATATTGCAAATAATAATATGAATAACTGTATCGTCTCAATTATTGTTTTAATAATATATAAAATATCGACAATAATTGATTCAAATAACGTGATATACTATGCAACAATTACTGTAGCAATAATTGAACAAAATTGAGTGACTTCTCACGTAAGCATCAATAATCAATACAGGTATTGCTACTACTGTGACCCACGCCGTATTCATCGTACTTTTATCATCATCTGGTATTTCAATAGTTAACGGTAAAATTTCTGCCGTTATTTTCATAAAAAGATATTTCTGTCATTTTCTCATTCCGACAATAATTTCGTTATGGGGTCCACCAATAATTGTGCCATCGTACGAATATTCCCTGTTAAAATGAATATTCCCCGACCAATCGGATATTATATAACAATTTGCTTACTTTGACAAATTTATAAAAATTACCCACAACTATAACATTATAACAAATTCACACCTTAATATTCAAAAATTACATTTATAGAAAAATTCATCTTTATTCATAAAAGTTGGGGTCTTACAACCTCTCCTTCTTATGAAATTTTGTCCTCGAAATTAGGGTACGTACCTGGTATGTCGAAGATATGAGGATACCTTGATTTCATATCAGATTCTAACTCCCAGGTTATTTCCTCAACATCGTGGTTTCTCCACAAGACTTTGACTTGAGGTATAACCTTGGAGCGTAGAATATGCTCCTTCTTATCCAAGATTTTAACAGGTACCTCTTCATACGTTAAATCTTCTGCTATTTCATCCGGTTCTAAGTCAATAATGTGGTTCGGGTCTTCCACATATTTACGTAACATGGATATGTAAAAATGTTATGAGCACGAGACATACTTGGCGGTAACGCGAGTCTATAGGCCACAGTTCCTACTCGATCAAGGATTTCAAATCGGCCAATAAATTGAGGATTGAACTTTCCTCTCTTTTCAAATCTCGTAACTCCTTTCCATGGTGCAACACGTAACAACACATGTTCTCCAACATTGAATTCCACGTCCTTCCGACGAAGATCAGCATAACTCTTTTGACGATCTTGCGAGGTTTTTATACGTTGCCAGATCATTTGAATCTTTTTCATGGTCATGTGTACCAATTCCATTCCCAATAACATTGCTTCACCCACCTCGTCCCAACATACTGAAAAAAGACACTTTCTTCCATACAACGCCTCAAATGGAGTTGTAACGCCCCAGAAAATTGAACCTTTTGTAAATAATTTAATAATGAATAAAATAATATTATTTGTTATTATTATATGTTGATAAGATGAATGACGCTATAACCTAGAAACGTCAGAATGTCATAGTATTTTAACTATGTAAATGAATTAAAGTGTTTGAATTTCCAACGCGAAAATAAAAGTTTTTCGAGAAATTTTTTGAAAAACACTATTCATCAATTTCTGCTTGGGAATTATTTTTGAACTTTTGAGAAATAGGTAATATTATAATATCAAGGTGAGATGAATTATGTAATAATAATTCACGTATAGAAAACGTAATACTTCGCATAAGGACGTAGTTCGTGAACGTTAGGAAAATCAAGTATTAAGAATCTAATATAAGGATCGTATGATACGTAAGTATTGTGCGAGGTAGTATATACGAGTATGATACGAAGTATTATACAAGTTTATGGGAATGATGGAATAACGTATATTACGAATTAATGTACGAGCTAGAAAATAAGGATTATACGTATAGTATATGTAATAAGGCTTTAAGCCATTTGTGAATGAACGTATGGATTATGTAGGATGTATAAGTCCAATATGCATTAAGGGGCAAGCCCAAGTTATGGTAAGGATTAGCCCAAGTATTGGTTAATATGAAGCCAAAGCTTAAGTTAAAAAAACTAAATTAAAGCCCACAAGAATAAACTAAGTAATTAAACATAAGCCCAATTTAAGGATCCAATGGACTAGCTTGATCCATGGGGCAACCCATGGGTAATCTTGATGACCAAGAACTTTATGTGGTGGCCAAGAATCTTGTGTAAGGAGCAAGTTTACTTAAGACTTAGGTAAGGAATAGTAAGGAGGTTACAAAGGAGGTGGAAGTCTTAATGACTAATATGCCCTAACTTAGAGACTTCTATAAATAGCAAGTGGGATTTCATTATTTTTCTTGTTCAATTTCATCCAACTTCCAACAAGTTAAGTGCTTAAGTGTTAGAGAGAATAAGCAAGTTAAGTTAGACTTTCATATTTCTTTTAAGAAGAATAAGAAGATCTAGTCATAAGGTAAATGATCCTATGTCATTAGTCTTCTATCTCTACCATAATAAATTGATAGAGAAGTGTAGCCTAATGGACATGTATGCTAAGAACATATAAGAAGTGAATAAGTTATGAATAAGTAACTTAAATCTAAATAAGTTGATACCTCTAATATCTACGCAATGATTCCTATAAATGTGTTTAATGGGAATTATCTCTTCGTTTGCTACCTTAACATCTAAAGGTATTTCTAATCTTTTCAGGAATAAACCTAATCGCTTAGCAAATTCACGTGCTATAAAAGAACAAGTAGCACCAGAATCAAACAACACATAAGCATTTATTTCATTGACTGGAATGATACATGCTACTACATTCGCTGATGTAACTGCATCTTGGACAATCATATTAAAAGTATGGGTCATGGGTCTACCCGACGATGGCATTGGTCCAGTAATGTCTAACTTACCACTACCAGTACCTTTGTTACCCTCTGACCCCTTCTTTGGGCAATTTCTTTCCATGTGGTCCATCGACCCACAAACAAAACAACCCTGGATTTTCTTAGGATTAGGACAATTGGGAGATATATGCCCCTCCTACCCATAGTTATAACAAACCAAATTTTCCTTAAGGCAGACTCCTAGATGAGGCTTTTCACATGTCTTGTATGCTTCGATCCTACGATTAGGATCCCCTTATTTCACTCCAGTATTCCCAGGGTTAAAACATTTCCTCTTGGGCAGACTTCCACTGCCACTAGCTCCCTCCGCCTTGGGTCCTCCTTCTCCTTTGCTCTTATTCTTTCTCTCCTTGTGGTATTGGCTCAAAGCCTCACTACCACCTTCCACAATGATTTCTTTCTCCATAATGGTTCCATGTGAAGAGCTCTAGAAAATAGAAATCCTACTATAGAGCCAGGGTTTCAGTCCCTGCTCAAACCTACGAACCTTCCTCTCCTTAGTGTCCACTTGGTTTGGAGCAAACCATGCCAATTCCTTGAATTTGGCTGAATACTGGGGAACCGTCATGTCCCCTTGTTTAAGCTCTAAGAACTTAATCTCCATTCTCCCCTGCATGCTTGTAGGAAAATAGTTCTTGAAGAAAACATTTTTAAAATGTTCCCATGTAACAGCATCAGTCCTAGCCCAACCCTGGTGAGCCTCCCACCAGAAGTTAGCTTCTCCTTTCATCATATAGGTCGTAAAAGAAGTCTTTTGCACCTCTACTACGTTTGTAATAACAAACGTCTTCTCTATTTCCTGTACCAATATCTGGGCCTCTATTGGGTCTATGGTTCCTTTGAACTCTGGTGGACCTATACTCTTGAACTCCTTAAAGGTAGTCGTTCTAGCTACCCTAGGTACCGCGAGTACTCTACCCCCGGTTTGATTAAATGCAGTCATTAATAAATTAACGAACTCTTGCAAAGGGTTATTCTAACCCCCTTGGTTATCGTTATGGGATTCCGCTTCCTTATTACGTTGTCTTCTTCTTGGCGGCATTATGCTGATTAAATAAATAAAGTTTCATTATTATCTATTTGCTTATTTAGTCATTATTCGTCAAAAAATAACTCATACCACAACAAAGAACATTTAATAAAACTTCATTATATTAATATGGTTTTTCAAAGTTTAAAACTATTTATAACTTGATTCCATAGCCAAAGCTATTACATTCCTATCCCACGATTGACTTCTACAAAAATTGGGATTTACAAAAAGACTACCCTTTAATTAAACAAAAGAGGGTTTTACGTCAATACACATATACAAAAGATTTACCGATCTATACTTCCTTCTACTTCTAATACTGCATAACAGCATCCTCATGCTTCTGATTCGCAAGAATCGACACAATATCCCGACTAATAATATGTCGAGTCTATCCCGACTCAATAGAATAACAAGTAATTTTTATCTTAAAATCCTCATGAGCACTCTCATGGATGTAAGCCAGCCATGCTATCTTCTGGTTCCTCTCACTCAGTTCCTTACGAAGCTCAACAACCTCATTCTTATAATCCTCCACCTTATCCTTCATGAGCACCTTCTCATCATGCTCTATCTCAAAATCTGCTTCTGTAGACTCCTTAGCTTTATGGAGGTAACTAACCTCCTCCCTCTGGTTCTGCACAACAGTGCACAGTTGCACATTACAGTCAAGTACCGCTAGATACAATGCCCTCATTGCGCCTGGAGGTGTTGGCTCTAGTGCAGGTACCACCGTATTAAATGATGTTACCTCCATATCTTCGTCCATATCAAGGTATGATGTCGATCCCAAGTTTTCCATATCTCCATCTGAATAGTCCTCCTCCGGCTCAGACTCTTCTAAGCTCACCATAGGTACCCCCACCACTGGCACTGGTACTGGCTCTACTCGGTTTATTAACTCTTCACTCACCACATGTATATCCCTATACATGAAGCTATCGATGGATATCTACAATAACACATAACATGTTGATTAGTACATGATAAACAATAATATAAGTACAAATCACATTTAGTTTATTTAGGGTTAATTTCCATCTTTTAGATCTTTCGGTACTGAGTTTCCTCAATACTTAATTAACTCATTCTACTCGAGTTCAATTCCTTCTAACTTCTCATTTACTAATGAGGTTATTAGCCTATGGTTTTTCCCCCCTTTAAGTTTTATAACCTAATGCTTTGATACTAACCTGTGACGCCCCCAAATCCGGGTACTTTCAACCCAAAGATATGGTGCTACATGGTAGTCATAACTATACATTCATTTCATTGAAAAAAACATCAAAATGATTGTATTTACTACATTCTTATTACAATAATAATAATAATAAATCCTTTCCCAAGTTATGTAACTGAATACATTCTTCGTTTATCATAGTATAATTCATACAAACATACTAGTCTATTACATGATAATCTACTTATCCATCTTAGCCTTGCCTTTATCCATATTAGAACTCTCAGTTCGTTTGGCCTTAGCTGTAATCATATAATTCAAGCAAGAAGTGAGCATAACTAGCTCAGCAAGTCTAACAATAGACAATACAAATACTACGTCGAGAATTATATGATTATTCTCCAATAACTGAATAAATTGCTATGAAGTACTATGAAACAGTAAATAACACTTTTCATTTCATAAAACAATTTTAGAGTACTTATAGTAACTTAGGAATTCTAAGTAGGTTAAAAGACCATGAACCTTCTCTTTTGGTTTTCATTCATGAAAAAGGATAACCCAACACTAAGTCTGTAAGTCTGATATATCTTACAAGCACTTCTAGGTGATCAGCCTATAGTACTCTATGTTGATCAACACTCATCCGTTAAACGTATCTACGTTTTAGTTTTGGCAACCTCGTGTGCCCATCGAATAATCGATGTGAAATACATTTGTTTGTTCAAACACAAGCTTACCTTTGAATCCATACCAAACAATTAGCATTGGATAGCGTTAACAATACTATATCGAAAGACTTGTGAACAAATCAATATAACTCTTAAGATTAGTCTAGCCTAGTTAAAACTGGCATCAACTCTTTCATAAAATAATTCATGAATCTCATAACATGAATCATAGAAAACTTGGCTAACACGAAGGTTAGAAGCATTAAGAAAACTTGCCTTCAAGCGTCTTCAAATAAATATTCAACAGTTCTTGATATTTATAGTTTCTACATGATATATTCACATAGCACACTGCAATGAGCTACCAAAAAATCTAATCACATTATTCTTACCAACTTCTTTCTCTTCTATAACTTAATCAAAATTATTTCATTAATAAAAGTTGTTTTGACTTAACTATCTTCCATTACAGCTTATGAACGTTCTTACGTCACTAAACCAATACTCAACCATCATTAGCTAAGTACAAATATTGAATACGATTTACTTCCTCACACTTTATGCTCTTCGTTTAATTACTATTAAACATCATTGAATTCCTAAAGTCATCATTATAAATGTGATTTAAGATTTGTCTCATCATGTATACTATGTATATATATGTCCCATAATTGTCTTACAACAATTTAGGATTAAAGCTAACTTGGTCAAAAAATTTCCATCACCGGCGCTGCGGCTCCATCAATAATCCCAGCATTGGCACTGCGGCACCAACTAACAGTAGGCTATCCCTTGTCTCGGCGTTGCGATGTGAGACTTCTTATATCTAAGTGGCGCTGCGACGCCATTCTGCAGTAGCTATTCTCATAACCCATCGTTGTGATGTTGAATTTTATGCTTGGGGTGGCACTGCGGCGCCTACCCTGAGCCCTTGATTTTTTTTTTAGATTTTCCTATTCAATTCTTCCCGAACTCGTAACTTGGTCGTTAAAAGTCGAATTTAGCTCGTTCAAAAGCCATTTTCTTACACATATCATATACATCGATCGTGACGCCCCCTAATCCGGGTATCTTCCAACCCGACATATTGTGCTACACGGTACTCATAATTATACAATAATTCCATTGAAAACATAACACAATGAATGTATTAACTATCTTCTTATTACAATTATAATAAAATCCTTTCCCAGGTTCATAAATCGATTACATCATTCGTTGTTCGTAAATATAATACATACAACCATACTAATCTATTATAAGATGGTTAATTATCCATCTTAGCCTTGCCCTTATCTCTCTTAGTATTCTCAGTACGTTCAGCTTTAACTGCAATCATATAATTCACGCAAGAAGTGAGCATAACAAGCAAAACAAGTCTAACAAAGAATAATATCAATACCATATTCGTGAATTATATGACAATCTTCTATGACTGAACAAATAGTCATGAAGTATTACAAAACATCAATACTCAACAATTCATAATCTCAATTCCCAAAGTATATAATAGTTTAGGAATTCTGAACTGGTCGAAAGACCATGAACAATATCTTTCTATTTTCATACTTGAAAAGGACATCACAAAGACTAAGGTCAGACATCCCAAGATTACTTATGAGCACTTCTAGGTGATCAGCTTATAGTACTCTATGTTGATCAACATTCATCCATTAAACGTATTTACATTTAAGTTTTGGCAAACTCGCGTGCCCATCGCATAATCGATGAAAAATACTTTTGTTTTTTCATAGACAAACTTACCTTTGAATTCGTACCAAATACTTGGCATAGGATAGCGTTATCATTTCTATATTGAAAGATACGTATACAAATAAATTTATCTCTTATGAATAGTCTAGCCAAGTTAAAACTGGCATTGACCCTTTCTTTAAAATCATTCATGCAACTCAGTCCAATGAATCACAGAAAACTCGACTAACACGAAGGTTAGACAAACGTTAAGAAAACTTGCCTTCAAGCGTATTCAAATAATTTATTCGACTGTTCTCAGCCTTTACAGAATCTACATGATACATTCACAGAGCACACTGTAATTAGCTAGCAAACAATCAATTACATTGTTTCTACCAACTTATTTATCTTCTATGTCTTAGTTGACTTCATTTCATTAATAAAGTCAATTTGACTTACTACCCTTCATCCCAGCTTGTTAATGATCTTACGTTACTAACCGAACTGAATCATCATTGGTGAAATAACAATGTCAATTACCGTTCACAATTTATTTATTAACACTTTATGTTCTTCATTTCCATACTAACAACTTGCGTTCAATTCCTAAGTTTATCACCATATACACTAGTATATGTAACATAGGAATAGTTTTAGTACGCTTATTAAGTATATAAACTTATCTTTAATAGGTCTTGAAATAATTGAAGTTCAAACCTAACTTGTCTAATAAATGCCACCTTTCCTCGCCATGCATGGGCAGCATCTATACCTAAAAAGCTGGTATTGCTGCCAGCCAGTTCTGATAGCTAAGTCCGGTTCAATACTGCGACGAAACTCCTTTGTATGAATGGCACTGTGATGCCACTCTTGATGAGGTCATTACATTTGCACTACGCGGTCTTGCACGACGACAACAACAAGTTTGTCTCAGCCATGGCCAGACCTTAGCACCAAAAATTTTAGAGATAAAATTTTTAGTGAACTTCCTAGCTTCATAACATCTTCATTATAAGTCCGATTTGGTCCGTTCCAATGCCTACAACTCATAAATTACATACTCTACACGTTCGTATAAGAATTTTACAATTCTGAATCAGTTAACTAATAATTTAGTTCTATGTTCATTATTGAGCATTCGTTAAACGCTTTCGAGCATTTAATACTTGTTTTCTTTGTTTTAAGTCGAAATCCGAGGATTCTTGAGCCCACGACTCTTAAATACCCTATCTCACGTGTTGACATTGAAAACCAACGTTTTCAAGTCTCACGAAAACTTTTGACTACTAATCCAAAATTCCTACGTTTTCGACGTTTAACGTCTAATTTTGTAAAATTTGCCATAACTTGGTTACTAGTGTTCTAAATGACAAATAAAATGGATTACTCCATTGATTTCATATATACATCCTAACCAAGCAAGATGCACATATCTTAATAGTGATGGTGTTCAATTTGTCCATCAACAACCAAGTTCATCAATCAATATTTCCTATGGTTTTAACTTACGTAAACCCTTACGATTTTCCTTTACACATGACTTATAAAGGTTTTACATATTACAAGCTATCCTTATTCCTCCACAAGAGGCATGCTCCACCAATCTATGATTCTTTATAACAAAGAAATCAAAAAGGATGGAAAACTATTATTAATGGAATATTACCTTTCCGATCTTTGTGTTCATGCTAAAATTTATAAGGTTTTGCTTCAAAGTAGGATGATTAATTGATTCTAGATATTTATCTCTCTCAATATAAGTTAGACAATCTTTGAAAAACCATCAAATGACAAACATAAGCTTCTCTTTTATAGGCAACCAAATGGAGGGCTTTATGGTCATTTCTCCCCACCTCCTTACTATTCACTACTTCATCACCAAGTAAAATACTTGGTGATCAAGTAGTTCACTTTACTTGGCCACTAAGTGTCCAGCCCACATGCTCATAGGTCATTCCCATGGGTTGCCCCATGGGTTTTACCCATTTGGTGACCCATCGGTTCGATCTACGGTTCAGTTTCTTGGATTAGGCTTAATTAAACAAAACGTTGGGCCTTGACTTGGGCTTAAACACATAATTCATTGGGCTTTATTACTCAATTACTTGGGCTTGATATAATCCAAATCCAATTGGATTATATTAAGTCCTAAACTATAAGTCCATAACACCAATCGTATTCTACATGTATAATTCATGTATTCTCTTCGTATAATACTCGTACGATAATCGTATTGTACTTCGTATTAAATCTTCACACTATACTCGTATACTAAATAGTATCACACTTGTATAACGTACGCATAATCATTATCATAATTCGTCTTACGAATCTCACTTCCTTCTTGGAAATCATTCTCCTCAACCCTTAGGTTTTAAGTCCACAGGCGAAAACTTTGTTTGCCATAAATGAAATATTATTAATTATTCGATCTCCTCTTCATATTCTATCATTACGCATTTCTCGGAATTTCAAACTTAATTCCCGAGCAGAAATGGATGAATAATTTTTTTACGGGAATTTCACGAAAAACTTTTATTTTTGTCTTGGAAATTCAAAATAATTAATTCTAGCACGTAGCCAAAATACTAACCACATTCGCACATTCTAGGTCATAGAACGATCTTCACATAGCTAGCTCACATAAATAATCAATTAAATTCATTTAATTCACATAATCAAATAAAAATTTAATTCTCATATAAATCCGATTTTTCTCGGGCATTACATTCTCCCCCACCACCCCTTATAAGGATTTGTCCCCAAAATCTCGCTTACAATTACATAAACAAATGAGGAAAATTTTCCTTCATTTTACTTTCGAGTTCCCACGTTGCTTCTTCAGCATTGTGGTTTCTCCATATCACCTTCACCAGAGATATTATCTTATTTCTCAAAACTTGTTCCTTCCTATCAACAATTTGAATTGGAAGTTCTTCATACGATAAATCTTTCTCTATTTGAATAGATTCATACTCTATTACGTGTTTATAGTCCGACTTATAGGGACGCAACACAGACACGTGAAACACATTGTGTATACGTTCCATTTCTGGAGGTAAGACTACTTCATAAGCTACCTCTCCTACCCTCCTTAAAATCTTAAAAGGTCCTACAAATCTTGGACTTAACTTCCCTTTCTTTCCAAAACATATCTTTCCTTTCCAAGGCAATACTTTCTAAAAGACATAAGACCCTACATCAAATTCTCTCTTTTCTCTGTGAGGATCGGCATACTTCTTTTGCCTATCTTGAGCCGCTACCAATCGAGTACGTATTATCATTACCATGTCCGCTGTCTGTTGTACCATCTTGGGTCCCAACATCCGACGTTCACCCACTTCATCCCAACATAGTGTTGTTCAAAACTTCCTTCCATACAACGCTTCGTAAGGCGGTATGCCTATACTATCATGAAAACTATTATTGTACGTAAATTCTACCAACGGTAGATGGTCGTCCCAACTCCCTTTGAAATCCATAACGCAAGATCTTAACATATCTTCAAGCGTTTGAATTGTTCGTTCACTTTGTCCATCCGTCTGAGGATGATACGCCGTACTCAATCTCAACTACGTTCCCTTTTGCTCTTGCAAACTCCTCCAAAAGTTTGATGTGAATCGTGGATCACGATCTGACACAATCGAAACATGTACTCCATGTCTGGAAATAATTTCCTTGACATAAAGCTTAGCTAATTGGTCTAGGTTATACATAACTCCTATTGGTAGAAAATGAGTGATTTCGTCAATCGATTCACTATCACCCAAATAGCGTCGTATCCTTTCCTGCTCGTTGGAAGTCCCACCACAAAGTCCATTGCGATGTGCTCCCACTTCCACTATGGAATTTCTAATGATTGCAACAACCCGCTTGGTCGTTGGTATTCAGCCTTAACCTTTTGACAAGTTAAGCACCTACTAACATATTCTGTTATCTCCCTTTTCATGTTCGGCCACCAAAACTTCTGAAGAACGTCTTGATACATCTTCGTACTACCGGGATGTATCGAGTACCTCGAACTATGGGCCTCACTCATTATCTCCTCCTTTACTTTGGAATTATTTGGAACCCAAATTCTTCCTTCAAAACGAAGTAATCCCTCCTTATCGAGGTTATACTTAGTCTTTTCTTCATCTTCTATCCTCTTCTTCATATGCTTGCATTCCTCGTTACTCAATTGCACTTCCCTAACACGTTCCACTATGGTCAGTTGAGTCTCCATGGAAAATAACATTTTCTCTGCTTCATCCGGTAATTTAACCTCTAGTTCAATCCTTACAATCACTGTTACTAACTCATTCTGAGTCGTTAACATTGACAGTTTCTCTCTACCCTTCCTACTTAGAACATCGGCTACTACATTTTCTTTCCCCGGATGATATAAGATATCACAATCTTAATCTTTTATTAGTTCCAACCACCTTCTCTACCTCATATTCAACTCCTTCTATGTGAAGATATACTTCAGACTTTTATGGTCCGTGTATATCTCACACTTCTCACCGTAAAGATAATGCCTCCATATTTTTAAGGTAAAAACTATAACTGCCAATTCCAGGTCATGAGTAGGATAGACCTTCTCATAATACTTTAATTGACGTGACGCATACACAATGACCTTGCCATGTTGCATGAGCACGCAACCCAGTCCTATATGCGAAGCATCGCTATACACTACAAAATTTCCTGTATCATCTGGCAAAGACAATACAGGTGCCTCACTTAACCTCTTCTTTAGTTCCTGAAAACTATTCTCACATTTTTCAGTCCACACGTACTTCACAGACTTCCTCGTCAAATTTGCCAACGGAGTAGCTATTTTAGAAAAGTTCTGGATGAATCTTCTATAGTATCCCGCTAATCCCAGAAATCTCTGAACCTCAGTTGCCGTTTTTGGTTGCTCCCACTCATTAACTGCTTTTACTTTTGCTGGATCCACATAAATGCCATCTTTATCAATAATATGTCATAGAAACTGCACTCGTTCAAGCCAATATTCACACTTTGTGAATTTCGCATACAACTTTTTCTTCCGTAGTGTCTCCAACACTATTCTTAAATGTTCAGCATGATCTTCTGGCGTCTTTGAATAGACTAGAATATCATAAATGAACACTATAACGAACTTGTCCAAATACTGTTTGAACACTTTGTTCATCATATCCATGAATGCGGCTGGCACATTAGTCAACCCAAACGACATTACCAGAAACTCGTAATGACCATAACGAATTCTGAATGTCGTCTTAGGTACATCCTCCTTCCTCAATTTTAACTGATGATACCCCGTACGCAAATCTATTTTAGAAAAATACTTTGCCCCTTTCAACTGATCAAATAAATCAACAATCCTGGGCACCGGGTATTTATTCTTAATCGTTAACTTGTTCAACTCTCGATAGTCGATACAAAGTCGTAACGACCTGTCCTTTTTCTTTACAAACAATACCAGTGCTCCCCAAGGAGACACACTCAGTTAAATGTACTTCCTATCTAATAGTTCTTGTAATTGAACCATTAACTCCTTCATCTCAACTGGCGCCATTCGATATGGTGCCCTTGAAACTAGTGTCGTACCCGGTAATAGATCAATCACAAATTAAACCTCCCTGTCTGGTGGAATACCCAGTATTTCCTCTGGAAATACATC
This sequence comes from Panax quinquefolius, assembly GCA_020205615.1. NCBI lineage: Eukaryota > Viridiplantae > Streptophyta > Magnoliopsida > Apiales > Araliaceae > Panax > Panax quinquefolius. The sequence continues at coordinate 107,448,704 of CM035163.1, forward strand.
AGCGAACTCTTGAACTATAAGTATCTGGTCCAAGGATGCTCCCACTCTTTGGGTATCCACAACATGGCACAAATAACCTACACACCCCTTTCTCAACATCTTCCTAGCTTGTGTCATCGTTAGACAACAAGAGCGCCTCAGTGATTTACTACTGAAGAACACTACCTTTGTTTTATTAGAAATCCGAAGTTTCACACTTTTCCTATTGCAATCGATTATAGCCTTATGGTTAATCAACCAATCCATACCAAGAATTACATTGAATTCTTTTAACCTTATCTGTACCAAAATCTACTGATTACTTATTACCTCTAATATCTACGTAACAATCTTTATAAATATGTTCAATGGGGATTATCTCTTCATTTGCTACCTTAACGTCTAAAGGTATTGCTAACTTTTTATGGATTAAACCTAATCGCTTAGCAAATTCACATGTTATAAAAGAACAAGTAGCACCCGAGTCAAATAACACATAAGCATTTATTTCATTGACTGGAATGATACCTGCTACTACATCCGATGATGCAACCGCATCTTGGACAGTCATATCAAACGTATGGTATGAGGGTCTACCCACCGATGGTGTTAGTCCAGTAATGGCTAATTTACCACTACCAGAACCCTTATTTCCCTCGAACCCTTTCTTCGGGTAATTTCTTGCCATGTGGTCCAACAATCTACAAACAAAACACCCATGATTTTCCTTAGGGTTAGGACAGTTGGGTGCTAAATGTCCCTCCTGCCCACAGTTATAACAAACTGATTTCCCCTTTAAACAGACTCCCAGATCAGTCTTTTCGCATGTCTTACAATACTCCATCCTACATTTAGGATCTCCTTGTTTCACCCCAATATTCCCAGGGTTAAAGCTCTTCCTCTTTGGCATAGTGCCACTACCGCTGGCAACCTCTGCCTTATTTCCTCCCTCTACTTTATTCATGTTATTTCTTTCCTTGTGGTATTGAGACAACGCCTCACCACAACCTTTGACTATAATTGCCTTTTCCAGAATAGTTCCGTAGGAAGCACTATGAAACACTGAAATCCTACTGTAGAGCCAGGGTTTCAGGCCCTGCTCAAACCTACGAGCTTTTATCTCTTCTGTGTCCACCTGATGTGGAGCGAATCTTGAAAATTCATTGAATTTCGCTGCATACTGGGGAACTTCCATATCCCTTGTTTAAGTTCCAAGAACTTAATCTCCATTCTACCTTGCATGCTAGTAGGGAAGTAGTTCTCGAAGAACACCTTCTTGAACTATTCCCATGTAACTGCCTCTATTCTAGCCCCACCCTGGTGAGCCTCCCACCAGTAGTTGGCCTCCCCTTTCATCATGTAAGTCACAAAAGAAGTCTTTTGCGCCTCACCCATGTTTGTGATAACAAACGCCTTCTCTATCTCTTTAATCCATGTCTGGGCCTCTAAGGGGTCTGTCGTTCCTCGGAACTCCAGAGGACCCACACTTTTAAATTCCTTAAAGGTAGTTGTTCTAGCTACCATAGATGCTACGGGAATTCCTCCCCCAACTTGGTTAAATGCTGTCGTTAATAAATTAACAAACTCTTGCATAGGGTTATTAGGACCCCCTTGATTTTCATTATGTGACTCAGCCTCTTGGTTACGTTGTCTCCTTCATGGCGGCATAATTCTATTAAATAAATTAAGTTTCATTATTATCTACTTAACTACTTAGTTATCATTTCCAAATAACAATCTCATGCCACAACTAGCATATTAAATAAAAACTTTATTATATTAATATGCTTTCATAGTCAAAACTATTTACACTTTGCTTCCATAGCCAAAAAGCTATTACATTACTATCCCGCGATTGACTTCTACAAAAATTGGGATTTACAAAAAGACTACCCTTTAATTATACAAAAGAGGGTTTTACGTCACTACACATATACAAAAAGATCTAATGATCTACTAACACTGCCTTACGGCATTCTCATGTTTCTGATTTGCTAAAATCGAAAAAATATCTCGACTAATCGTATGTCGAGTCTGTCCTGACTCAATAGAATAACAAGCAATTTTTAGCTTGAAATCCTCGTGAGCACAATCATGGATGTACGACATCCGTGCTATCTTCTGGTCTTTTTCATCCAGTTTCTTTCGAAGCTCTACGCCCTCTTCCTTATAATCTCTAGCTTTATCTGTCATCAACACTTTCTCATCGTGCTCTGACTCAAAATATTCCTCTGCAGATTCTTTTACCTCATATAGGGCGGTAATCTCCTCATTCTGTGTCTGCACCACCATGCGCAGATGCACATTCCTATCAAGCACGGTCAGGTACAATGATCTCATTTCATCTGGAGGTGTTGACTCCTAAGTAGGTACCACCGTATTAATCGACGTTACCTCCATATCCTCCTCCACATCTATCATCATATTCAGATATGATGTTATTCCCATTGTTTCCTCGGAGTACTCCTCCTCAGAAATGTACTCTTTTGGATCAGAATCTTCTAGAATCACTATCAGTACCTCCGCCACCGGCATAGGTACTATCTCCACTTGGTTCACTGACTCTTCACTCACCACGTGAATGTCTCTATACATCAAGCTATCATTTGACATCTACAAAACACATAACATGTTGATTAGTACATAATACACAATAGTATAAGCATAAATCACATTTAATTTATTTAGGATTAATTTCCATCTTTTAAATCTTTCGATACTGAGTTTTCTCAATACCTCATTAACTCATTCGACTCGAATTTACTTTCTTCAGACTTTACTTTCCTTACGTGGTTATTAGCTTAAGGTTCTTCCCCCCTTAAGTTTTATAACCTAATGCTTTGATACCAACCTGTGACGCCCCCAAATCTGGGTATCTTCCAACCCGACATATGGTGTTACACGATACTCATAATTATACAATCATTCCATTGAAAACATAACACAATGAATGTATTAACTATCTTCTTATTACAATTACAATAAAATCCTTTCCCAGGTTCATAAACCGATTACATCATTCTTGTTCGTAAATATAATATATACAACCATACTAATCTATTACAAGATGATTAACTATCCATCTTAGCCTTGCCCTTATCTCTCTTAGCATTCTCAGTACGCTCAGCTTTAACTGCAATCATATAATTCACGCAAGAAGTGAACATAACAAGCTCATCAAGCCTAACAAAGAATAATATCAATACCATATTCGTGAATTATATGACAATCTTCTATAATTGAACAAATAGTTATAAAGTATTACAAAACATCAATACTCAATAATTCATAATCTCAATTCCCAAAGTATATAATAGTTTAGGAATTCTGAATTGGTCGAAAGACCACGAACAATATCTTTTTGTTTTCATACTTGAAAAGGACATCACAACACTAAGGTTGTACATCTGGCATTATTTACGAGCACTTCTAGGTGATCAGCCTATAGTACTCTATGTTGATCAACATTCATCCGTTAAACGTATTTACGTTTAAGTTTTGGCAAACTCGTGTTGTTCTTCGTATTAAATCTTCACACTATACTCGTATACTAAATAGTATCACACTCGTATAACATACGCATAATCATTATCGTAATTCATCTTACGAATCTCACTTCATTCTCAGAAAGCATTCTCCTCAACCCTTAGGTTTTAAGTCCGCAAGAAAAAAATTCATTTGCCATAAATGAAATATTATTAATTATTCCATCTCGTCTTCATATTCTATCATTACGCTTTTCTCGGAATTTCAAACTTAATTCCTGAGTAGAATTAGATGAATAGTGTTTTTACGGGAATTTCTCGAAAAACTTTTATTTTCATCTTGGAAATTCAAAACAATTAATTCTAGCACGTAGCCAGAATACTAACCACATACGCACATTCTAGGTCATGGAATGACCTTCACATAGCTTACTCACATAAATAATCAATTAAATTCATTTAATTCACATAATCAAATAAAAATTTAATTGTCATATAAATCAGATTTTTCTCGGGCGTTACATCGATTTCATCAGGATAAAAATAGTTTTTAATCCGTTAACAATGAATTCACTATTTAACGTTCAATTACACGTTCGTTTAATGTTCGTGAATGTTCATAGCCCGTTTCTTCGTTCTAAGTCAGAATTCAACCATTCTTGAGTCCACGACTCTTGAATACGTTGTTCTATTCTATGCCATCAAAAACTAGGGTTTCCGAATTAAACGACGAGTTTTGACTACTAATCCAGAAATTCTACTATTTCAACGTTTAACGCCTAATCTCGTAAATTTGGTCATAACTTTGTTACTCGTGTTTTATATGCCAAATCAAATGGAACAAATCCATTAATTCATTGTCTATAACCTAACCAAGCAATAAGTACACAACCTATATATGATAGTTTTCAATTTGTCCATTAACAACCAAATCAATGATTAATGGTTTCTTCAATTTAAACTTACTTAAACTCTAATGATTCCTACTTATACATGGCTTAACAATGATTTAATTCACTAATAGCCATCCTTATTACTCAGGAAGAGACATGCTCCACTAATTCATGATTCTCTACGAAAAATTAATAGAAAAGGATCGAAGACTAAAGTTTTATGAATTATTATGTTAACGTTCTTCACGTTATTGACTAAAGCTTGAATGTTTTGCTTTGGATGCTCTTGATTACTTGTTACTACTCTTTTCTCTCTCTCAATATATGATGGTCAAGTTTGTAAAATAACCAAATGAACCAACTTAGCTTTCTTATATAGAAAACCAAATTGAGGGCAAAATGGTGAAATGTCCATCCTCCTTACTATTCATGGGTTAGCAACCAAGTAATCTAGATTACTTGGCCACCAAGTGGCCGGCCCACATGGGTTTCCCTCATGAGTTTACCCATGTGGTGATCCATCGGGTCATTCCGAGGTTCAGTTTCTTGGATCGTGCTTTATTTAACCTAACATTGGGCTTTAACAATACTCAATCTTGGGCTTTATTTAGAAAACTTTGGGCTTGAAATAATCCAAGTCCAATTGGAATTGACAAAGTCCAATTACTAAGAGTGCATTAATAACTAACTGTATTCTACTCGTATAACTCTCGTATTCTCTTCGTATAGTATTTGTACGATATTTATATTATACGTCGTAATAATCGTTATACTATACGTGTACAATAACTAGTATCATACTCGTATTTGTCACATATAACAACCCTAATTATTATACATAATCATTCCATTCTCGAAACTCACTGTTCCTAACCCTTAGGTTTTAAGTCTGTATATGAAAACTTTGTTTGCCATAACTAAAATATTATTGGATGTTCCATCTCGTCTTAGAATTTTATCATTATGCGTTTCTCAGAAATTCATTCTTAATTCCCGAGCAGAAACCGATAAACAGTGTTTTTACGGAAATTTCTTGGAAAACTTTTATTTTTGTCTTGGAAATTCAAAACAATTAATCCTAGCACATAGCCAGAATCCTAACCACATCCGCACATTCTAGGTCATAGAACGACCTTCAAACAACTTACTCAGATAAATAATCAATTAAATTCCTTTATTTCAAATAATCAAATAAAAAATTTAATTCACATAAAAATTCGATTTTCTCGGACGTTACAATTAAAACAAAGTCTGACATCATAAAAGTCAATAAATTTACAAATACTCAACACTTGTTCAATTTTCCTTTCCCTTTGCTAGTGGTAGGTTCATCAAACTTCTCAACTTTAGCTACAATGGTTATATATGCAAGAGTGAGAAACAAATATATTTAGTTGAAACGACAATGAATAATATTAATATAATTACTGCTAATGAATAGGCTCAATAGAACTGAATACTATTTTCTATCAATAATAATCAAGAACTGAAAATAGAATTTGAAATATATTTGAGGGTTACAATACCATAAACTATGTTCAAGGTTATAAGTATTCTTTCAACTTAAACCTAAACAGTCATAAAACTGTAGGGATTCCCCGTACTTAGGGTGATCAACCCTTTGTACCATGTATTGTGCACAAACATCTAAACGCTTCGTGTAATAATCCCCTATAATAGGTTTGTTCTTCTTAGTTTTAGAATACAAGTCCCCACCAAAGTAAGTTTGGTTTGAATAAGCTTCAAGGGTAATTTAGAGTTCAACGAATATCAACTAAAGATTAGTTGAATCAAAAGTGTAATAACAATATGCTATGTAATAATCGTGACTCATAAGAGAAATCAACATTATACATCAAAATCATGTTTTAGAAATGAACTAGAAAGCATAGGCATTGAATATTATAAAAACCTTGCTTGAACAACAATAAGCTAAGACTATAATCTTTCTCAACAAAAGAATTGAGTTAATGATCATGCATAATTGACAATAAGTTGAGAAATAAAACTTTCCCATCATAAGAATAATAGAATTTAGGAATTTTCATAATAAGAAATAAGATAAAGATAGAAAACCCTCTCAAAATATGAGTTAAGTTAAAGAGCTTGCGTGAATAATATAAAGTTATAAAAGTAAGGTTAGGGAACTAAACGTATCGATAAGGTTAGCATTATACAAAATAAATAGGTTTCAAGAAACTTGGATAATAATAGACAAGATAAGATAATGAACTTGCTCTATATAATGAATAAAGTTTAGGAACTTGCGTAATCGTAAAGTTAGGGTTAGAGAACTTGCCTCGTGCGTAGGCTAAACAATCACTACTCACGTTCACCACAAGTCCTACACATACCATATATATTGATAATACTCATTAGTTACACTAATATTAACTTCATGAGTTTAGTTCCCACTTTTAGTATAGCTCGCTAACTAAGTTTAAGTTTAAACAACATCACATCTTTTTATGAGCATCACATTTTAGCTCTATTTCAACTAATCAAATTATCATGCCATTGCACCATATACACATTAACAACTTGATACAACATCCTATTAAATGTTTAACACGTTATCATGCCTTTTAGATTAGGTTATACTAACACACAAAGGACTGCCCTTTCATTTGTGCATCCTGATTCCCTTCGAATGCCTCTAACTGCACAACAGTCCTATGGATGGAAATTTTGAACCATAATAAAAACATCAAATTGAAACACTTAAATAATAAAAGTTTTAGGTCTACTCGTCCTCATTCCGGATCATCTTGAATCGAATCAATCGGAGTTCGTATGAAAAAGTTATGTCCATTTTAGTAAAACATATCCGGTCAAATTTTATTAAAATTTGTAAGTCTGCCTACCCCCCCCCCCCGGTCGAGGCAGGGATTTTGCACTATAAAAGCCCGTCGGGACGGGTCAAAAATTCACTGGTACGGCCACCAGGGTGGTGTTACCCAGTATTAGCTTCTGCAATTCGCGAACGAACACAGTAGAAAGCCAAATTAGGCCTAAAAACTCCTTTCTAACAACCATTCCAATTTACCCAAGTTGTAATATGTTTATAGAAACATAAACTAATGTTTCTAACACGTTTCTTACCATATAAACAACACAAACATCAAAATTACAACCTTTAATTTCACTATTTCTATTATTTCTTCTTCTTTTGACATTCACAGCGAAATTCATCACTGTGAATACATTTTACAACCAAAATAACTAATTTAACCCTTAATGTTTTCGCTTCTTCATGTCTTTTCACAATCAACCAACAATTACTAGTTTATTACATGAATTGAACATCAATTTTAATTTTAAAATAAGCTATATCACACACACACACACATATATATATATATAAATATCAACATAATTCAATTTCTTCACTAATAAATATAATTTCATGAAATTGATTACTCTAACGCATGTATGAATGATATAGAATGCAGTTATAATCATTTATTAACACATAACAAACTCATAGTTTTCAACAATCATACTCAAAAATCAATTATAGAGAACTTTTCACAATAATTCATCACTCTTTAATTTTAATTAACTTCAAAATACCAAATTATCAATTATCAACTTATTAACACATTACCTTAATTAAGTTATTTCCCACAACTCATGAATTATTTATTTAACAATAAACACATCAATTAAAATATTTATTTAATTCAATAAATATTTGAAATTACAAATAAAATTCTGGATTGTTACATTAGGTGCTATGAATACACCCACAACTCAAACCACACCATTTAAGGACTTTAAACTGGTAGGTCCACCTGAGTTTAAAGGTACATCTAAACCTGTAGATGTACAAATCTGGATTATTAAGATAGAAATTTTTTCTTAGTAACCAATGTCAATGACAATCAAAAGACAGTTTTTCAACCTTTTTCTTAAAAGGAGAAGTAAATTATTGGTGGGAAACTACTAGGGGTCGTGTAGAAACAGAAGTTGTGTCATGGGATAAGTTCAAGGAATTGTTCTTAGAAAATTGTTTTTCCCAATCTCTAAAGGATCGTATGGAAGTGCGGTTTTTAGAACTGAAACAAGTAGAACTTACTATATCTCAGTATACAGCCAAGTTTAACGAACTGTCCAGGTTTTCTCCATGTCAAGTCAATACTAAACCTAGGAAGACTCAGAGGTATCAGGAAGGTTTGAAACCCCAGATATGTAGTAAATTGTCTATATTCCAAATAAAGACTTTTTCGAAATACTCGAGAAAGCTTTCATAGCTGAGAGTGAAAACAAAAACCTTATCAAAATTCACAAAGATAAAAAGAATCAAAATGAGGGAGAGAAAACTAAGACAAAACCCAGTTTAAGCGGGTTTAATAATAAAAGGAAATGGGATACTACTTTTTCTAACAACTTTGGGAAAAAGGTAAGTAATAATAACAACTATTTTAACAGTAACAAAAATAAAATGGAACCTTGTCCTACATGTTGAATAAGACATAAAGGTTTATGTCTTAAAAAAAATGTTCCAATTGTGGTTAGGAGGGACACTTTTCTCTATAGTGTCCTATCCCTAATAAAAATAAATGTTTCAACTAGGGTTCATTGGAACATTTAGCAAAGAAGTGTCTCAAACCCAAGAGCCAAGGAGGAGGGGGAAATAGGGTCCGGGAGAATAGATCAACAGTAGCTGCAGTTGGAGCTCAGAGTCGACCAACCGCCAGAACGTTTAATATGTCGATGAGGGATGCTATTGCTTTATATGACGTGGTGACATATATTATCCCTATCAACACTTTAAATGAATATGTGTTATTCGACTCTGGTGCTACTTGTTCTTTTGTGTTTAATAGTTTTTCTAAAAATTTGAATATACCATGTGAAAACTTAGACATACCATTCTGCGTATAAATTGCAAATAACGAGAAGATTCCTGTTAAGACTATATATAAGAATTGTAGTGTGGATATAAAGGGACACAAATTTTTGGTGAACCATATTCCAATACAATTAGGAGAATCCGATGTAATCTTAGGAATGAACTGGTTAGTTAATCATAACATGATGATTGATTATCATAAAAAAAATTATAAATCTATTGACTACGTCGAAGTCAAAGGTAGTTTTCAACGGAGATTGTTCACCTAAGCAATCTCGATGTCTGACCATAACTCAGTAGAAAGATTACTTAGAAAAGGTTGTTCAGGTTATTTGGCCTATATAGTTGATACTCGACAGAAAGGAGTAAAACTAGATCAAATACCTATAGTTAAGGAATTTCTCGATGTATTTCCCAGATGACTTACCAGGTCTTCCTCCCAATAGGGAAATCAAGTTTGTTATTGACCTTACACCGGGTACGACACCAGTTTCTAAGACACCATACAGGATGGCACCTGTAGAACTGAAAGAGTTACTAGTACAACTTCAAGAACTCTTAGATAAAAGTACATACAACCTATTGTTTCACCTTAGGGATAACGGATATTGTTTGTAAAGAAGAAGGATGGAACCATGAGGTTATGTATCGACTATAGAGAATTAAATAAGTTAACCATAAAGAAGAAATATCCTTTACCAAGAATTGATGATTTGTTTAACCAATTAAAGGGGGGTCGAACACTATTCAAAAATTGACCTACGGACATGTTATCATTAGTTAAAGGTAAGAAAAGAAGATGTGCTGAAGATAGCATTTAGGACACGCTATGGACATTATGAGTTTCTTGTGATGTCCTTTGGATTGACAAATGAACCGACAACATTTATGGACTTGATGAATCGAGTGTTTAAACCATGCTTAAACAAATTCGTTATAGAGTTTATCGACGATATTCTGGTATACTCGAAAACACGGGAAGAGCTTGTTGAACACTTAAGAATCGTATTGGAGATATTACGAAAGGAATAACTTTACGCAAAGTTTTTTAAGTGAAAATTCAGGTTAAAGAGAGTTCAGTTTTTAGGTCATGTAATAGCCAAGAATGGAATTTCAGTAGATCGAACTAAGATAGAAATAGTTGTGAATTGGGAACAACCAACAACTCCAACAGAAGTAAGAAGTTTTCTTGGTTTAGCGGTTATTATCGACGTTTCATAAAAGATTTTTCAAAAATAGAAACCCCACTAACCAATTTAACTCGAAAGACGGTGAAATACGCCTGGACAGATAAATGTGAAGAAAGCTTCCAAGGGTTGAAGAAGCGACTGAGCATGGCTCCAGTGTTGTCCTTACCATATGATACAAGAGGCATTATAGTATTTAGTGATGCGTCACATAGAGGTTTAGGGTGTGTGTTGATGCAACATGGGAAAGTGATTGCTTATGCATCACGACAACTCAAAGATTATGAGAAGAGGTATCCCACTTATGACCTAGAGTTAGCTACAGTAGTATTTGCCCTAAAAATTATGAGAAGAGGTATCCCACTTATTACTTGTACGGGGAGAAGTGTGAGATATATACAGATCACAAAAGTCTAAAATATATTTTTAAACAAAAGGAGTTAAAATTAAGACAGAGAAGATGGCTAGAACTGATAAAGGATTTTGATTGTGAAATCTTATATCATCTCGGAAAAGCCAATGTAGTGGAAAATGCGTTAAGTAGAAAGAACTAAGTGAAGTTGAACGTAATAACCAACAATATATAGTTAATAAAAGATTTTAAAAGACTTAAAATTGAGGTAAGGTGTCCAACTAGATAGAATTAAAGTGATGCAGGAAAAAGACACGGAGTGTCAAAAATGTAAATCTGATATAACTCACATCAAGAATATCAAATTCAGAATATACAAGGATGGAATACTAAGATATGAAGATAGAATTTGGGTTCTGTTAAATTAAGCATTAAAAGACGAAGTCTTAAACGAGGCTCATAATTCTAAATTTTCCATACATCCTGGCAGTACTAAAATGTACAAAGATTTAAGTCGACACTTTTGGTGGTAAAATATGAAAAGAGAAATAGTGGAATGGGTAAGTAAATGTCTCACATCTCAAAGGGTTAAAGTTGAACATCAAAAGCCAAGTGGTTTACTTCAACCCTTACCAATTCCTGAGTTGAAGTGGGAACATATAACAATGGACTTCATGGTAGGTGTTCCAACTACACAGAAGGGCCACAATGCCATTTGGGTAATATTTGACCGACTTACCAAATCAGCTCACTTCCTACCTATTAAGGTTACTCATAACCTAGATCAACTTGCCAAGTTATACATTAATGAAAGTATCTCTAGGCATGGAGTACCTATTTCTATAGTGTCAGATCGACACCCACGTTTTACCTCAAATTTTTGGGAAATCTTCAAAAACACATAGGAACTCAGTTGAGATTAAGTACAATATATTACCCTTAAATAGATGGGCAAAGTGAGAGAACCATTCAAACATTATAAGATATGTTAAGAACATGTACGTGGACTTTAAAGGGAGTTTGGAAGATCAGTTACCTTTGGTAGATTTTGCATACAACAATAGTTACCATGCTAGCATAAGTATGCCACCCTATGAAGCTTTATATGGAAGGAAATGTAAAACACCTTTATATTGGGATGAGGTCGGGGAAAGACAAATGCTAGAACTTAAGATAATCCAACAAACTATTGAGACAATCTGAATTATACGTGAACGAAGCGTATCAAGATCGACAGAAGAAATACGACGATCCACATCGTCAACAACAAAACTTTAGCGTGAGAAGCCATGTATTCTTGAAAGTGTCACCTTGGAAGGGCAAGATACGTTTTAGCAAGAAAGTAAAATTAAGTCTGAGGTTCATTGGACCATTTAAAATTTTAAAGAGGATAAGTGAAGTTGCTTATAAGATAGCACTATCTCCTGAGTTAAATCATATTCATAATGTCTTTCATGTGTCCGTTTTACGACCATATAAACCTGATTATAAACACGTTATCAACTATAAGCCGATCCAAATCAAAGAAGATCTTTCTTATGTAGAAGAACTTGTGCAGATAATTGACCGTAAAGATCAAGTCCTGAGAAATAAAGTGATAGCATTGGTCAAAGTGATTTGGAGGAATCAGAACATTGAAGAGGCTATATGGAAGCTCAAGGACAAAATGCGAGAGAACTATCCCCAACTGTTTACTTAATTTATACTGTAATTTCGAGGACAAAATTATTATTAGTGGGAGTGAATATGAAAGCCCAAAACCCTAAAAAGACTCGGTTATGTAAATTCAGTATTTATAAATAAAATCTCTCCGTTATAAAAGTGTTTTGTTTTAATATATACTCTATTAAAGAATTAGGTCAAATAATTTTTTGTCCAAAAATTGACGTGCTTGACACATCGTGCTTCAAATTTTTCTTTTGAAAATGGACTTTTCGGTATATGTAATTTGACAAGCTTCTTTGTCATGCTTACATTGACAAAACGCTTTGTCGTGCTTGTTAGGATTTATGAAAAATCTAAGTTAGGAACCCTAATATCGAAATTAGAAAACCCTAATCCTAGATCTATAAACCCTAACCCTAATTCGAGATCTATAAACCCTAACCCTAATTGGTTAGACTAAACCCTAGTTAGGTTATCCTAAACCCTAACCATGATTATTAAACTTTAATTAAGTGCTAATAAACATCATTAAGCAAACCTAATCAAAAACCAAAACCCAAATCAAGATTAAAGAGGATTAGGGCATAATTAAGCTACTAATTATGATGAACTAGCTCACAAATAGGTTACTACTCATCAAACCAAGTCCCAAGATAGCACATGGCATGCTTGTAACTCCCAAGAAGCACAAGTAACAACCATCAAATCTTTGTAGAGGCAAGAAGGTGAAATAATGACCAAAAACCCTAGCTTAGCAATTCTATAAATAGCAGCCTTAGATCAGTTCAAACCCACAAAATTATAATTTCTGGGTTACCCAGAAATCTCAAGAACAGGTTGAGCCAGTTACTTTGACCAACCATTTAATTGCTTTCTATTTGTTGTTAAGATGTCTAAGTGTTATAAATTGATACCCTGACATACATACTACATATCTATGACACTCAAACGCTAAATCAATTTGTAGGATTACTAGATTAAATGGTCAAAAGTCGTTGACCGAGCATGACTGTGTTTTCTGGGTTACCCAAAGAACTGAAGAACACGAAGAACAACCTTTGGCTACACTTTGACCAACATAAATCTAGACCTTAGGGAAATACTTTGTCCTAATTAGTGTAACATATATGTACCTTGGTATATAGACTACATATTACAACAATCAAAATACAAATCTATCACACGGATTCAAAGTTATTAAGACCACAAAATTGTTGACCGACCATGACCACTGTTCTAGGTTATCTAGAAACCCAAGAATAGCTCTGACAGTGACTTTGAGCCTCTATAACTTTTTGTTAGATGTAGGTTAAAGCCTAAAATTGCTATGTTGTTGTACTACATGAGTATTATAACACCTACACACTTCCAAACGCAAAATCATTAATAGTAAACAATTAGGCCAAAGTCAAAGTGACCTCTAAGCCATGACCAAACCATTTTTCAGAAATGAAGAACATCTATAGCAACACTTTCTGTCACTATAGGGCTTTAGCGACAGATAGTAAATAAATAAATTAATAAAATTAGAAATAATTAATAAATAAATATAAATAATTATAAAAATAGTTTTAAAAATTATTTTTAATTTATAATAATTAACTTTAAATATTTTTAAATAAATTCAATAAATATTTTATTTATTTATATATTATTAATAATTAATTTATTAATAAATTAATTAGAATAATCATTTATAAATAATAAATAATTATTTAAAAATGATATTAATGGTTTAAAAAATCATATTAAATGGTTATAAATTATTTAAAATAATAAACAAAATTATAATAATATTCTAAGTAAATATTAACAATTTAGAAATAAAATAAATGATTTAAAATTATTTAATTACTAAATAAATATCTAAAAATTATTATAAGCTTCGGAAAATTATTATAAAGGATATACAAATTTTCTAAAATATAATAAAGCTTATAAAATAAAGTGGAACTGAAATATTAACTTATTAATTATCTGGTAAAGTCTTAGGACAATCAAATCATATCGAATTTATCCCTAACTTAAATAGTTTATGTATTTGAGTATTGTTATCAATACAAATGTAATAGACTTATATACATGAACATCTTAGGTGTTTATAGATGAATCGAGTAACTTCACTTAATCGATATTCTCTCAGGAAAGTTTTCTAACCTATCAAGTTATCTTACGCAAGTTTCTCGAACCCTACTTATTCGTTGAACAAGATTCCTATCTTGATTTGCTTTTGATATGTTATACCAAACCTAAACTTGATTGCCAATTCTTACAAAGATATCGCTATAGTTTCAACATAACTAAGAAATGAAATGTTTATTCATATGTTATTGTTTATTGAACATAAATTATTGAGTTAAACTAAATTATTTTGGTAAAACATCCTATACTGAGTTGTATATCCCACAAGGGATAAATGTGTGTCAATAAAATTTGACACTTAGTGCAAGTTGGGCACGATTAGGATGAGATGCATACTCCTAGGATGTTGAATAGGTTGATCCCTTGTCTTACATCTGAACAAGATTTCTAAGTCTTTGTGACTGACAGAAATAATAAAAAGTCCAGAAATGATTGAAATATAAAAATTCCAGACATGGTAAACAACACTCAGTTGAGAAAAGTTTTGAATTGTTATACCTCTTCAAATCCTATATTGTTATAAATTATAAAACCTGTTGAGCATATCATAGCTCACTCTTACAAATTATTCCCTTTTCAGTATTAGATGGTAACCCTGGCACATCTGGAGTAAACAATGGGAAGCGTCCCTGCTTATATTAGTTTAAATTACTCTCTAGCTAAATATAATACTTTTATAATAAGAAATTCTTTATGAAGAATCATTTAACCAAATCATAATATATGATATATATCATCCTTTATTTTTGCAACAGTGTTTCCTTTACATAAATAGATGTAATTGGAACTTTTGATTTATTTTGAGATCCTTGGGAACTATACATCTGAGTGAGGGTATTGACAATATGGATTGTTCATGTTGTTGTTCATACTCTTAATTTCAGATAGATAGGTACTATCGATACGATAATGTAATCCGCGTGATATAGACTATACATCTTAGTGAGGGTATTGGTAATATGGACTGTTCATGTTAATTATTACTTGTACTCTAAATTTCAGATAATTAGATACTATTCGTAGATATAGTCTATACATACAAGTGAGGGTATCCAAATACAATAATAGTTCTTTAGAAAATTGTTATCTGTTATGAGATATTGTGAACCTTGGATCTATGAGAATTGTATCTTGTAATATTTGTATAGTAGTTCGATTTGATATAAGCATGGAATCAGATACCGTGTGTGTATAGATTTGAATGTGTTATATTAATTGATTAGTTGTGAACACCAGATCGGATACCGTGGGAGTATAAATCTGGGGGCGTCACATTTTGAATGAGTAGCACCAGATGCTGAGTTTGAAGATAAAATTGGATTTCAGGGTGTTACAACATTAGTAGTGAAAAGAGGGCGCAGAAGAAGTCTATTCTGATCATTATCATTGTAACTCTTTTTGTTATTTTCTTCTACTTCAACATGTGAATAAATTCACCGACTTGTCGTTTGAAAGTAGTTTTATCAATAAAATTAATCAACTTAACAATGAATTGAAAGTTGCTTAATTTATAATTGCTTATAGTTGTAATAATAACAATGATTTAGAGATATCATCCCCAAAAGAAAAAAAAATTACATGTATAGGAGCCAATAGCTATAGATGTATCCTCGAGAGTACAAAAACAAAACACTAGCTAACTTTGTTGTTTTATAAATATTATAATATACTCCTTTGTTTTGACTTGTAATATATTAATATTGATAACCTAAAATTAATTTATGATTTTTTAAATTTAAATTGATAAGATTTATTTAAGATTTCAAAACAATAAGTTTTATAATTATTAATATTTTTAGATATTTATAATTATATTGACAATAATTAAATGAATTTATGTTAATTTTGCAAATGTTTGAAATTAATTTTAAAAAAGTTAATATTGTTCAACAAAGGTAAATACTTCCATTCCAAGCTATACAATTTTAGCAATTGCCTAAATATATATTTTATCAACGAATTTACAAATGGATAATGATATATATCTTTGTTACTTTATATGTCGACTTTTTGTTGCGAGTTACGTTAATAGTCGTTGTTGATAATATTTTAACGACATATCTAACATGGTGGGTTAATTTTACAATCTTACCCAATGTAGTGATATATGTTGTAATCGTAATTTGACAAAAAAAATCGCAATACATTGTAGTATTCTCACTACAAGGAAAATGGCTAATTCTGAAGGAATATATTAGTTTATTCCTACGAGAATATTACATCAAATTTAACCTCATCGTAGATTATTTAAATCGATAATTTAAATCAGGATAAGGTGGTTATGATCGACGCAATATTGTCGACAGATTTAGGTCATCGAAGATAAGAGGACACATGTTGTCTTTGAAAGTGACGGAATTTTAGTCAAAATTAATTACTATTCTTTCTGAAATAAAATAATTTTTAATTAAATTAATTTCTTTATTCCCGATGAAATCTTTGTCGAAATTCCCTTATTCTGTCGGAAATATCCTTTTTTTGAAACAAATTTTTCCTTTTTTTTCTTCCAGTTTTCAAGATTTTAAACCTCATTTTTATACTTGTAACCTACTTTCTACATCCATGCAACTTATATATATATATATATATATATGTATATATATATATATACACACACACACGTTTATGTTAAACTACAATGATATATGTGACGCCCCCAAAACAGTGTCCACACAACCCCATTTTGAGTCGCTAAAAGACAAATAACCAACAATATATAATACAAGACAAAATCACAAGTCATTCTAAGTCTTTATTACAATTATTTCTACACTATTTCACAACATGGTGAAGACTACTATAGTTACTATCTTGGACCATCACTCCACTCCCTGACTAGTCCTAGCTACACTCTCATTTCCTGATGACTAAGATAGCAAATAAAAATATATATCTTTTAGTACAACAGTGATAAATATGATAGAATATAATAGACAACAAGTTTTAGAAATATAATTGAAGTGGAAGTAGCAAACAATTAGGGGAGTAAAATAGATCATAATGACCACAATCTTCTCCCATTTAGAAAATTCATTATCAATGTTTTATCCATGTAACACCAAGCAATAGTTCCTAGTCATAATTGTAACGATCGAAATCGTGGAATATCTTTGTAATAAGATTTTTAATATTTATTAAATAAAATAAATATTTTAATAGAATAGATTATGTGTTATGTGTTTTTACGTCGATTAATGACTTAGTTACGTGTTATGTGACTCTATATGAATTTTGAGAGAATAAATTTTTTCGAGAAAAAATACAAATCATTATTCATAAAAAGCAAAATAAATATTAATTTTTTTCATTTTTTGAACTTTTTGAATTACGACATAGCGTTTATTTGGAAAAGAGAGACAAAATCTCCAATAAAAATATTTTTATCAGAAAAGACGTAAAATCACTATTCACGCTAAAAACGTAACTTTATTTTTTTTAATTCTCGAAGGGCAACAACATTTATTCAAGAAAGGGGAGACGGTGGCGAAATTATATTTTTTAAAATCGATGTCGATGTCGGGAAAAATTGCCTTTTTTGAAATTCCACTTTTAGTCTTTCTACTTTTTATGTTCTTTATATGTCTTGAATTTTGTTTGAAATGACTAGTTTGACAAAACAGTCCAACACAAAATGTTGACGATTTGAAAATTCAGAGTCGCCTATTGGAAGTAGTGAAATGGTTATACCAACTCAACCGAGTTTTAAAAAGTTTTGCTAAAAGGCCCAATTATTGGACTCTGTATAACAGGCCTTGGAAACAGAGATTTATAGAGTTTGCATGCTTTTTTAAGCAGGGGGGGGGGGAGGTGTTAGGCACCCCCCGACTTCCGTGAAAAGATAGTTACCGTATCTTTTCAATTCCCAAATTATTTGAAGTGTGTGTGCAGTTAATTGGGCCTAAGTGAATTATTTGGAAGTAGTGATATGCCTCGTTTGCACCTATATACAAAGGGTTTAACTTGTATAAAAGTTGAATTTTAATATAAGGCATGTAAAATGATATTTTGAAAGTAGGTTTTCAAACCCTTAAGCTCACATAGTAATTGAGGTCTTTGATACTTCCATTTTATTCCATATTCAGCTGATTTTGATTTTATTCTCAAGATGTGAAGCATCTTCGACAAAATAATATGCATACAAGTGTCGAGCTCCTTAAGGGCATGAAAGCCATCGAAGTGACCCGAAACCGCATAAATATGATTTACTGACTACATATACAATTGAAAAGGGTCCATCATGGGAACCAGATCTAGATCCATCAATTTGGATCTTAGATCCCGTAGCTTCTAGGCTCACATAATGTCACGTGGATAGCCTGCATAGAAAATATAATAAAATAGATACTTAATCTAAATGTCACAAAATATAGGATTCATCAGTTAAATCCTTGCGTGCGCATAGCCAAGCATCCTGTTTCCTCTAGATATAAATGTAGGGACACGTGGTTGCTTATATATATATATATATATATATATATATATATATATATATATATATATATATATATATATATAAAGTAATAAAAAAGCCACGAATTTATAATCCGTGCTCGATTGCTCGATTTTGATATATATATATATATATATATATATATATATATATATAAAAAGTAAAAGCTGTAAGACCCCAAATTATTAATAAATGAAATTTATTTTCATCTATTTATTATTTTGAAATAGTAAGGTTGATTTGATTAATGTGGATAGTTATGGGTAAAATACGTAAATATTTCGAATAAGCAAGTGGTGATAAAATATTCATTATTGCCGGGAATATTCGTTTGGTCGTGGAATATTAAATCGTTTCGGGAATATTAAATGCGACGGTATGATCTTTTATGGGCCCCATAACGGAAAGCGATTGGATGAAGAAAACGACAAATATAAGTTGTTTATAAATAACTTGGCGTAGTTATTCACAGATTATCTTGTTGGAATACCCGGAGGTTAAAACACACACTAATACGCGTTGTTGAGCGAGTAGCACTTGCAGTATTGCACCAATTATTGATTCTTACGTAAGAAGGCACTACTCAATAATTGTTACGATAATTACTGATTCGATTTTTATTTTATTTATTCAATAATTGTTGCGTTGATATTTTATATTCTTTGTTGTTTCAATAATTGTCATTACACAGTATTTTTTTTATTATCGAAGCAATAATTCATATTATCTGAATAATATTATTAGATAACATTATTGGCAATGTCTAGAAAGTTCTGTCTAAGGAGAGGTTTGGTCACCTAATTGCGGCGCCAAGAAGAAGAAATTCTTATTGAAAGCCCCTCTTTCTGAGGAACTGCTGAGTTGCCAGATCTTGTGATTCTGTAATATTATTTGTGAATAATTAATTATTGATTTATATGATGAGGAAAATATTGATTTTATGTGGATATAGATGGAGAAAATTTTTAAAATGACAATTGTTGAAAATTAATATTTTATCATTTTCGATAAAATAATTCATTTAAATATATTATTTTAATAATATATTAACAGATGATATTTTATAATGAATGTGGGATATATGAGTATATGAGGAGGAAGAGTATTTTGTGGCATTAAATGATTAACACATGTTTTGTGTGTCGGTGGACCCCATTTCTTGGTTGAAATTTGATTATAGCACAGTAAAATCGTCTGTTTGTGGATTTGGCCAATTTCTGTTTGGAATTTGGAAAAACTTTCTTCTGCAAAGTTGTAGAGAATTGAATTTCCTATAAAAACTCGCGAGATTCGAATTTTCTGATAAAAGTGTTATTTATTATGAATTATTGAAGTTTCGGAGTTCCGAAATAACCAATTTTTGGGAGTTTTAATTAATTATTTTGAGAAAAACGTTTTTGGTGAGTTTGTGAACCTCATTTAACATGTGCTATGGCTGAAATCAGATTTCAAAGGTGGGCTAAGGAATTTTGTTTATAAATAATATTATTATATTCAATTTTACCTTTGGTGTTCTAAGCAATTTCCTATAAATAGGGTGCTTAGGTTAGAATTGAAAATCACACCAGAAACTGAAGTTTTCTCTCTCTATATTATCGAGCATATTCTTGTGAGTATTTTGAGTATACTTTGAGTATTGCTATACGGTGCAACTTCAAGTCATAGCCTATATCCGGTGTTTCAATTAGAAGTATTGTCTTTCGAGGTAAGGGATGTTATTTTCTTCTCAAATGATATTATTTCTTCAATATCATTATGCTGAAATATTGGTTGGAACTTTTTATCAAATTTGGAACTTTTTCATGTCGGGGTTACTATTCATGAGTTACTATTCACGAGTTACTATTCATGAGTTACTATTCACAAGTTACTATTCACGAGTACTATTAAGCGGAAGCGTGAAGATGTTTTTTGTGGAATTTCTATCTTTTGTGTTCTGAGTTACTATTCACGTTATACTGCCACTATTCATGTATCTGACACTATCCACGAATGATTCAAGACTATTCACCTAAAAATGAAAATTTTTCTTTTAAAATCTAAAATATCTATTACGGATACTAGCTTTGATTGTATCCATGTTTTGATCATTCTTGAATTTTACACCCTATGATTATTTTGGAGGTATTTTTGGGCGTGGATAAAACAAAGTCACGAATCCTTAATCCTTAATCCTTGTCATTTTCTTTCACTGGATTCGTTTCTTTAAAAATATTTTTCATCATCTTGATCGTAAATGATGATATTATTGAATATCTTTGGCTTTGTAGTGCAAAGATGAATGATTTCTGAAGAATATCTTTGGTAGTAGTGCAAAGATGAGCAGTGTTTAGATGAACATGACCAATCGATGAATATCTTTGGCACATGTAGTGCAAAGATGAATATTTGATTCCGGATGTATATTGATTGATGTTACGAGGGATAAAAGATGAGCGATGAACTTTTAAATTCATACATAGAAGATAGTAGTTTGCATTCTCTACTTAACTCTTCTAATGAATTATTATTTCACTGCGAATATTGATTTAAAATTTGTTGTCTATTGTATTCTATTAGATTTTTTCCTGTTGAAGACTAACGATAATTTGTTGTATATTATCTTAGTCATAATATTCTTTATTGGGCTAGTTGAGCTCACCCTTTTCCTTTTGTTCCATTTTTCTTCTCAAGAGGCGAGAATATAAGCGAGTACGAGTGTCTGGGTATGGAATGAAGGTTCTAGAGAGAGTTGTTTAGTAGTCCTCACCATTTTGTAAAATAATGTATCAATAATTATGATGGGGATTTATTTGCGTGTGGATATTGTCTAGATTGCAATATCTGTATTTAAACTCACAATTTATATGTTGTAATAGTAAAGTTGTAATTATTTCTGTACCATGTATTTGGCGACTCAGAATGGGTTGGATGGAATGGACCTATTTTGGGGGCGTCACGGTTGGTATCGAGCTTATGGATATGATCTCTACATGCGGAGATCGGGGAATAGAACTAGGAGGGAGAGCGAGTAAATCCTTCGCTAGTGTGTCCTACCTAAGCTTATTTGTTAGTTAGTCAGTATATAGGGATATTATGTGATATATTGATTTCCTTAATTAACCCTTGTTTTATGACAGTATTTGAGATTTTCGAATGAGAATATTAACAGTGGAGTAAATGAGACCGTGGAGATGTCTCAGTATTTACCAACGAGGAGAACGTCTGACAGTGGTGACAATGTACCTCCTGTGAACAACACCACTGGCGAGATGATGAGCGAGGGATGTTTAGAAGCTTTTTGCGGTTCATGCAAAATCAGACGAGGGAGACTCGTGTTCAAAATATAGGAGGAAATAATAGCAATTCAAGGGTGGTCACAGCCAAGCAGCTCAAAGAGTTGGGACCACCAGAATTATGGGGAAAGTCGGATCCGATTAAGGCGAAGACGTAGGTCAAATAAATTATCAAGATATTCGATGTCTTGGGATGTACGGAGGAACAGAAAGTTCCATTCGCCACCTTTATGTTCCGTGGCGGCGATTCTTGGTGGGAATCATAAGCGTACCCATCCAGTTACACTTCGGCATGGCATGGGAGACGCGTTTGAAATAGTTCAAAGACAAGTACTTCCACGAAAGTATTCGTCATATATGAAGGAAGTGGAGTTTATAAGGCTGGAGCGAGAATAACATGGCGGTGTCCCAAAGACGAGGCGAAGTTCGCGAGTTATCCGAGTTTGCATCTCATTTGGGGAGAATGAGGAGCGATGATGGCGGATGTTTGTGAGAGGTTTGAAACCCGGCGTCGTCGATATCTCATTTCTCATAAATTTTCTCTCTATTCAGATGTTGTCAATGAGGGCTCGATTGTTAGGCGAGATAACGAGTACGTTCAACCGAGGACCATAACCGAGGATCATACTCAAGATAGCGATCATCGAATAACGATAACCAAATGGAGAAAGAAGAATACGAGACAAAGGCGGTAACCACTCTCGGTGGTAATCGTGGCCATGAAAATAGAAGAAGCGAGTGGGAGGAGATTTTAAAAAGAGGAGATTCAACAACGACCATGTGAAGACGTCGGCGCCCGGTAATAATCTTGGTTCCAAGGAGGAGAAAGACCACCGGTTATATGTTACAAATGCGGGAAGAGGGACATATCATTGAAACGCCCACAACGTTTAAGGTATGCTATAATTGTGGAAAAGAAGAACATATCGCTCGAGATTATGCGATATCGAAACCCAGTCCGGCGAGAATGGTGACTCGAAAGGATGTCCCGAAAAGTCAAAGACAACGATTCTGGGAAGAGCGTTTGTTGTGGCCAGTCAAAATCTGAGGAACCCGAACGAAGTTAGCACTAAGTTAGTTAATTATAAATTCTTGTGAAGTTTATTCCTTACTAGAATCTTTGGTTCTACCCATTCTTTTATCTCTCTTGCTTGCGCTCAACGTTTGAACTTGACTACGGAGAAATTAGACTTTGACCTATTTATGGAGACTCCGTTAGGAAAAACTTTCATTACATCCGTTGTTTAGAAATCTTGCTTGATTCAGGTTGGCACTATCACATTACCTGTTAACCTTATTTCTATAGAGATATTTGCTTTTGATGTGATTTTAAGGTTAACTACTCATCATGCCGAAATTGATTACTTTAAATAAGGTTGTTAGTTTTCATATTCCTAAGAAACCTGTTATTCGAATTCAAGCAATCAAACCATGGTAATCAAACATTTTCATATCAAGCCATGAAGTCATTCGTTTATTACGGATGTCAAGTTTTCTTAGTCCATGTTATGGATTTGAATAAAGACACGTCAGATTTGAATAATATTCCTGTTGTTATTGATTTTTCCTGATGTATTTCCTGAAGAATTTCTTGGCTTACTCCCAAAGACTGATATTAAATTTTGTATCGACTTTGAACCCGGTACAAAACTCATTTCTAAAATCTCATATCGAATGGCTCCTATTGAACTTCATGTTAGGTTTGTAATATTCAAGAAACAATCAAATTGCAAAATAATGCGGAAGCGTGTAAAAATCAGAGTTTAAAATAATTTACAAACCATATACCCGGATCACCCTTTATGCACAATTATTAATTAAACGAAAAGGAAAAGAATAAAATCATACCCTTGAAGATCGAGCTTCCTCAGGTACAAGTTCACCTCCAATCTTCTCTGCGTTCAACTTGAATCCACCGGGTTTGGTTCCTTCCTTTGATCAACGTTAGCCACCCATGTGTTTGGCCTCTAGAGGTGATCCACCAAGGAAAAATAAAGATTCAAAAAGATGGTGTATTGGCTCAACCCTAGTTTTCTATCTCTATAGAAAGGGTGTACTCTCCAACAAATTAGAATTATTACGTACATACCTGATATCTGATATAAGACTACTCTTATAAAGATATCAGGTAACCTTATTTAATAAAATGAGGTATTATTTAATTAAATGGGCTCCCTAATCTTATTAGGGATAATTAATTAAACTCCTTTAACTAATTTTCCCTCCTAATCCTATTAGGAATAAATGAGAGTACTTATATGAAATTAATTCCTAAACTCTTTTAGAAATTAAAATAATAATAATTGTAATAATATTAATAAGACTCCTCTTATTAATTTATATTTAATATTTCTAAAATATTAAATAATAAATATTAAGTTATTTAATTTATTCTATCACCATAGATTAAATTAAATATACTTAACTATATTATTACGATTATGTCATTAACTTCTTAAATAATTATTCTTCCTTTTATGGTGTGACCCTTTAGGTTCTCTATATTAAGCAGGTTGTGAATAAATCAATTAGAACAATTCTAATCTTATTTAAATAAATAAATTAAATAATTAATTTATTTAAATAAATAATATTTATTCTCTGATAGGATAAGCCTCCTAGCGATCAACGACTTTCCGGATAATATAGATTTCAACATTAATCATTAAAGAACCTTTGAGTAAATAGTTCTGCACAATTCAATCCTTCCACCATACTGATGTCCCAACTAAATATAAGACATGGAATTCTTTGTCAAGTCTTATTTTATTTAATTATATGTATTTCGATCCTTAAATGCACAACTCAAATAATGCAAATTAGAAACTCCTTTCTAATTTCATTACGCCTTAACCAAGGACTACTAAGTTGTCATTTATCGAATCACATAGGACATTTCTCTTCTTTTATTAGAAGAGGTAGATTCTTTATTGATCATACATTATCTCTATGTACAACTTATTATACCCAAGCATACCATTTGATATACCTAAGGGTCTTAAGGAATAAGTCAAAGTATAACTCATCATACACAAGATACTATGATGATCTCAAGTCCAAGGATTACTTGTACTTACTATCACTACTGAAAATTCCTATTGACGAGTGAATAAAACTCCATTAGGTATTCCTTAGCGAGCCACATTCGATGAACTTATTCTCTAATAAGAACCTACATACTTGCTTTAGTGTCTCTACACAAATGATCATGAGATCAATCATCCTCATCCAATGAGCAAGCAACGTATGTACCAATCTATCCGGATTCACTAATCCCCAATTTAGTAATCCAGTGATCGGGAACTATTTTAGTTTTAAGCTTTCTAAGAATTTAGATCTCATTAGAATGATCATCATCATTATTCTAAAAGCATTGCTTAAAACTATGGGTTTATCACATATTATAAAACAGCATCACGTAGATAATTAAAAGCTTGTAATAAATTAATACATTTTATTAATAAATGAATAAGATTGTTACAAAGTATATGCTTTATCATCAAACATGATTGGCTTGTGTGCATACTACTTTCAAAAAGATGGTGAGAAGGTTTAGCAATCCCTCTCCTTCATCTTGACAATCTTAGAGAATTCTCTCTTGCTCTCACTCTCAACTTTCTCTGTGTTTCGTTCTCACGCTCTGTTCTCTAGCCTTAGGAAAAACATGCGCATAATATAACTGGCCTCCTACGTACGTCAGGTAACAAAACCCAACAGGCTGCGTCAGTTCAAATAAGCCAAAGACCATATGGCCTTGTTTGGCTATACTTAATTTAGTTTTCTAATTTATTTTAATAATATTTATATTATATGATTCCATGTGTCATACTTTAATTTAGTTAATTTAAATAAATTACAATAATAATTATAATTTTCATTATAATTATACTTTATACTCAATAAATCATTACATATCCAATTGAATTATTAAATTAGACTAGACCATTATTTTATTTTATTTAATTATTTTCTTAAATATTAATCAATTCATTTAATTTAATTATTTCATTAAATCAAATTTCAAATAGAATTATCACTCATTACTTTAAATCTTCACATAATAAAATTAACATTAATCAATTTACTTAACGTACACACTTAACTAAATTATTGCACCACAATTTCATCAATTATTTATTTTCTTAATAAATAAATTATTTAAAATATTTATTTAATTCAATAAATATTTAAATTAAATACAAAATTTCTCGATCGTTACAATTTTGATTCAAAATTGGATTTTATGCTAACTAATAAAGTAGTATGCACATAAGCCAATCATGTTTGATGATAAAGCATATACTTTATAATAATTTTATTCATATATTAATAAAAAGTATTAATTTATTAGAAGCTTTTAATTATCTATATGATGTTGTTTTATAATATGTGATAAACCCATAGTTTTAAGCAATGCTTTTAAATTAATGATGATGATCATTCTAATGAGATATAAATTCTTAGAAAGCTTAAAACTAAAATAGTTCCCAATCGTTGGATTACTAAATTGGGGATTAGTGAATCCGGATAGATTGGTACATACATTTCTTGCTCATTGGATAAGGATGATTGATCTCATGATCATTTGTGTGGATACACTAAAGCAAGTATGTAGGTGCTTATTAGAGAATAAGTTCACTGAACGTGGTTCGCTAAGGAATACCTAATGGAGTTTTACTTGCCTGTCAATAGGAATTCCTGTAGTGATAGTAGTACAAGTGATTCTTGGACTTGAGATCATCATTGTATCTCGTGTATGATGAGTTATACTTTGACTTATTCCTTAAGACCCTTAGGGTATATCAAAGGGTATGCTTGGGTATAATAAGTTGTACATAGAGATAATGTATGATCAATAAAGAATCTACCACTTCTAGTAAAGAAGAGAAATGTCCTATGTGATTCGATAAATGACAACCCAAAGAATCCTTGGCGGGCGTAATGAAATTAGAAAGGAGTTTCTAATTTACATTATTTGTGTTGTGCATTTAAGGATCGAAAATACATATAATTAAATAAAATAAGACTTGACAAAGAATTTCATGCCTTATATTTAATTGAGACATTGTATGGTGGAAGGATTGAATTGCATTTATAACTATTTACTCAAAGGTTCTTTTATGATTAAGGTTGAAATCTATATTATCTGGAAAGTTGTTGATCGCTAGGGTGGCTTATCCCTATTGTAGAATAAATATTATTTATTTAAACAAATTAATAATTTAGTTTATTTATTTAAATAAGATTAGAATTGTTCTAATTTATTTATTCACAACCTGGTTTAATATGGAGAACCTAAAGGGTCACACCATAAAAGGAAGAATAATTATTTAAGAAGTTAATGACATAATCATAATAATATGTTAAGTGTATTTAATTTAATCTATGGTGATAGAATAAATTAAATAGCTTAATATTATTATTTAATATTTTGGAAATATTAAATATATAAATTAATAAGAGGAGTCTTATTAATATTATTACAATTATTATTATTTTAATTTCTTAAGAGTTGGAAATTAATTTAATATAAGTACTCTCAAATATCCTAATAAAATTAGGAGGTTAAATTAATTAAAAGAGTTTAATTAATTATCCCTAATAAGATTAGGGAGCTTAATTAATTAATAGAATTTAATTAATTAAATAATACTCAATTTTCTAATTAGATTAGAAGGGTTAACTGATATCTTTATAAGAAGAGTCTTATATCAGATATCAATATACGTGATTCCAATTATGGGAGAGTACGCTCTTTTTCTATAGAGATAGAAAACTAGGGTTTAGCCAACCACCCTTCTTCTTGAATATTTCTTTTTCCTTGGTGGATCACCGCTAGAGGCCAAATACTTGGGTGGCTAACGTTGATCAAAGGAAGGAACCAAACCCAATAGATTCAAGTTGAACGCGAATAAGATTGGAGGTGAACTTGTACCTGAGGAAGCTCAAATCTTCAAGGGTATGATTCTTGTTCTTCATATTTTTGTTTAATTAATAATTGTGCATAAAGGGTCATCAAGGTATATGGTCTATAAAATTTTAAAACTCTGATTTTCCATGCTTCCGCTTATTTTGTGCAATTTGATTGCGTTCATGAATATTACAAACCTAACAGTGGCATCAGAGCCAAACCTTTATGCGAATTATTAATTGTTTTAATTTGATATATATATATATATATATATATATATATTGATATGTGTTTAGAACAATTTAATTGAGCATAATTTGTTGTATAAAATTTTATATAAAAAAATGTGAATCCTGTTATTTTTTCCGCTGAATTCGTGGTTAATAATGGATATCATATATCATATATATTGGTTACAGGAGATCATGTAAAATCAATCTATCATATATATTGGTTATAGGAGATCATGTTATCTAATAATCATTTTAACGTTATTCTCCTGTAAAAGGGATATCACGTGGATTCGCGAATTATATATATATTAAAATAAACTTTATATTTTAATATTAAAATATAAAGTTTATTTTAATTTTAAAATTAAATTTCATGCTAACTAATTAGAATTGGAATTGGATTCCATGATAACTAATTGGAGTTGAAATTGGATTCCATGTTCCCTTAAATAATGGAGTTTATTTAGATATGAAATAAGATTTCATGTTATTCAAAATAAAGGAGTTTATTTGTGAATATGAAAGAGAATCCGCATTTCCTTAAATAAAGGAGTTTATTTAGATATGAAATATGATTTCATATTATTCAAAATAAAGGAGTTTATTAAGTGAATAGGAAAGAGAATCATGTTTCCTTTAATAAAGGAGTTTTTTTTATACATTGAATTGGATTCCATAATTAATTAAAATAAATGAGTTTATTTTGATTAAATATTTTGATTAAAATAAAATAGTTTATTTTATTCAAAATTGGATAAATTTAAATAAAAGAGGTTTATTTTGATTTAAATTTGGATTAAAATTGTAATGAGACGAATTGTTTGAATCGTGATTTTGAGGACAAAATTCTTTTAAGGGGGAAAAGATGTAACAACAGAGATTTTGTAAATTAATTTTTATATTTATTGAATTAAATAAATATTTTCCAAAGATTTAATTATTAGATTAAATAAGTAATTGATGAAGTTGTGGTAGATTAATTTAATTATATGTGTTATATTTATTAAATTAATGTGGAGAATTTTATTATTCAAAGTATGTATTTATGTGAGCTTATTGAATTAAATGAAATATTTAATAAGCATAATGTTATTTTAATTAATTTAATAATTAATTAGAGAATTAATAATTTGAGATAATTGATTAATGATAAATTATTAAATTTTATTTAAATTAAATTCAATGAGATATTTGATTTATTGTGTAAGTGGGTGTGACATTATTAAACTATAGTATAAAGGATTAATGGAATTAAATGGGAATGAGTTTATTAGGATTAGCCAAACAAGGCCTTAGCGGAGGTTGAGGGCAGTTAACCCATGATTGGGTTAACTGACCACAACTGCGTCAGTTTATAATTATATACGTCTTCTTCTTCTTTCATTTTTCTAAGTCTAGCAAAGGAAATCACAGAGAGAAATTGAGAATTGTTAGGAGAAATTGTGATATTGAAGAAGAATCTAAAAAGGGATTTCACTCTTATTCATATGTAATATGGTAATCTCTTCTTCCCCAAAACTCGAATTTACGTTGTTTATACTTTCTATGAAAATATACTATAAGTCTCTGTAATTTAGAAATTAATGACTTATGTGTTTATATATGATATATATATATATATAATCATAATAGGTTTCATTATCATATATGTATGTTTTCATGACATTAATTGCATACAAACATGTTATAAAGTGATTTATGAAGTTACTGAGTATAAGTTTCATATGTATGGCCCTTATGGGAATTTGTATGCTACAAATTGTTGTTTAACTTGAAGTTTAACGATAGATTATGTTATCACATGTCAAAACGAAGGAAATAAACTTCGAATGGACTGATTTAGTGTTATAACGAACCCGTAGTGCCAATCTCCATGTTTTGTTTTCAAAACTTTCAAAAACATCAAGAACAATGAAATTACATGTTTTGATTCTGTAATTATGTGTTTTAACTTGTTAAAATCATGCTAGAAGGGTTGACTAGTAGTTATTTGTGTATTACAATGTTTGGGTATGTCTAAATTCTTGTAAGAACAAATTAATTGGAGGTTTTGGCCATGTTCTGCAATTTTTCGCGAATTACGTAATCGATTACGGTTCGCCATGCCAAGCAATGACTAACTCCATGCCTTAAGTCCCGCATCATGACTTGCTAAAACCCAAGCCAGCCAAGACAAAGACAGAGAACAAGATTAATAGTGGTAATAGCCTTATTTCACTCTGCGAATATCCGAGAAATGAAATTTTTTATTTTTTAAGTCTAGGAATGTGATAGTAACCTAATCTAATGTACATTCAAATAGGTTAGACGTATAATGAGACGTTAAAATAGATGCTTAACATGTCAATAACACATTTACGTGTGGATTAAATTATTGAACGCATAGTTAACTTATTGGTCGTGAAGTGTAAATTATGTGTCAATAAGTGTGGTAATTTGACTAAATATAATCATAATCCGAGTGAAACAAAAAGAATGAACTTGTAATGACTAATTATGTTATAATTAACTAGTATTGTGAATGTAAATGGTATGTAGGATTAAATCAAGGAACGTGTATAAATTAACGTGTAATCTACGCATGAGGCAAGTTTCCTAACCCTACTTGTTATCATTATATAAGTTTATAAATTTACCTCTCTACATCGAGTAAATTCTCATTATTATTGATCAAGTCTGTTTTGCTATATTAAAGTTTATTAATCTTTCAAAGGATGATGCTGTTATACAATACTTATTCTATTGTATACCTCTTGAGATTTTATTTCAATTTAAATATTAGTTACGGTTGAACCTTGTTAGACTAGCGAACCCTTAACAATTCGACTAGTCCATAGTTGATGAACGTTCTAAATTTTTGAACCCTTGTTAAATTATCCAAACCAAACTTCCTTTGGTGCGGACTCTAATGTCAAACTGAGATGAACAACCCTGTATAGGGGATTACTTATACGTTATCGTTAAGATATTGTGCACAGTATGGTACTAAGGGCTGATCCCCCTAAGTACGAGAAGAAGATTCCATAGTCTTCTGATTGTTAAAGGTTTCAAGTATAAACACTTGACAACCTAGGACATAGTTCAAGGTCTTATGACCCTCAGAAGTTCTTTTGATTCTTGTTATTCATTCTTGATTGAACAGCTAAGTTTTCCTATTTCAGAAGTCTTTGATTAATTCGCATGTTATTATTTCATTGTTATACTTGTGGGCAATCGTGCTCACTCTTACGTAACAATATCATTGCAATTAAGAACGAAAGATCTGACGAACCTTCCACTAGTAAAGGCAAGGGCAAGATTAATAAGTGATGAAGACTTGTTGTTTATGTGATTATGTATTTATGTTTCAGACTTGATATTCTTTAAGACTTGTTATTTGTTTATAATTCCGCACAGATGTTTAAGGTTAGTTTAACCTAGGATTGTATTTATTATTATTCAGATGTTGTAATCCCATAAGGGGAAGTTTTATTTCTATCTATTGCATGATTTGCATTTATTATGGGTAGATAGATAGATGATATTTGTACAGTGAACACCAAATCCTACGAAAATGGAAGTTCCCGGATTTGGGGGTGTCACAAGTTGGTATCAAAGCTGTAGGTTATGAACTTTAGGTGGGGGAACAACCTTAGGTAGTAGCCTTGTAGGAGATCGAGAACATAGTGATGGAAAACTCTAATTGAGTTATAAGAAATGAATTCCTTAATTCATTAACGATAATAAAAGACTTTATGTGCTTATGTGATAAATTTATGTGCTCGTGAGTATCGATTAGTAATCTAAAACTTAAAATTGTGATGTCAGATGTTGGAGGAGCTAGTCGAGCTGGGGAGGAGGAACCCCGAGTACCTACGGAGGAGGAGCCCTGAGAAATTCATGTCGTCAGGGAGCAGTTGGTATAGAGAGAGCCATCTCCGTTGATCACTGTTGTTGGTAAGGAGCATGAGCCTGAGAATGATCCAGAGGAAGATTCTGAGGAAAAAGAGGAGTTCCCACCGAACTCCATCGATGCTAAGATGTATGATGCACTTTATGATCGTAACATAGAGTTACGAGACACTGTTCAAGAGCTGAGGGAGAGGACTGTTATTCAGCAGATTACCATCGAGCAGAAGGATAGGGAAATTGTAACTCTTTACACACATTTAGGAAACGTGGAGTGGGATTTAGTTCACGAGAAGGGGTCAAACTGAGGAGAAGTCTGAAGAAATTGAGAAGTTGAAGAAGGATCTGAAAGAAAGCTCAGAAAGGCTAACCATACCAGAGGAGGGCTGGGTAGAGAGTAACATCGTGTTGATCTTGCAGAAGAGGATTGTCGTGCAAAAAGGCTAAGCTTAGGGAGACGTACTCTACACTTCAAAATGCAATGGATGAGGCCCATGATCGATTTATGAGATACCCAATCCAGTTTGAAGGACAGCCATCGTATATGCTAGATCGCAGGATGATGTCTAGCATAATGGAAGAGGAACGTGGCAAGGCTATTCAGCGCCTTAACAGGTAGTGATAGGATCAAGTTTATTATGTGAAAACCTATTCGGTAGTTAAAGATGTAAATTTCGATGTGTTTATAAACAACGGAATATTTTAATGTTTTAAATCCTGTTGATTCTTTATCTCGGGATAGTTGATGTAAATAGTAGTGATGCTATAGTGTGATGTTAAAACTTTTGATTTGAATAAAATGTTAGAGCTTATTCAAAATAATGTGTTAAGTGAATTATGATTAAATATTTTAGTTAAGCCTTAAATGTTTAAGGGACTGAATAAAGACCTAATAAGCGTATATTCTTAGCAGAAATATGCCGCCTAGAAGAAGATAAAACTGTCAACAAGCTCAAGGAGAATCGATGAATAACATCAATGACGCCAATGCTAACCCTGTTCAGTAATTGGTGAACCTATTAGCTGGAGCAATTCATAATCAACCACAAGCTCCATCGAATACATCGTTTAAGGATTTCAAGGCGGTGGGACTGCCAGAGTTTAAGGGCTCCATAAACCCGATCGAAGCTCAAACCTGGGTTATGGAGATGGAGAAGGTGTTTGATGTCATCAGAGTTAGAGAAGACCAGAAAACTGCATACACAACATTCATGCTCAAATCCAAAGCCAATTATTGGTGGCAGGCAAACAAAGTACGGTGAGGAGAAGGTGTGATAACCTGGGAGATATTCAAGGAGATGTTATTTGAGATGTATTTTCCGACCACCTTGCAGAACCAAATAGAGGTTCAGTTTCTGGAGTTGAATTAGGGGAATATGTCCATAGTAGATTATGTGGCAAGATTCAACGAGTTGGCTAGGTTCGCCACATATCAAGTGCATACTGACGAGAAAAAGGCAAAATGTTTTGAGCAGGGACTGAAGCCCTGGTTGTATAGCAAGGTGTCAATGTTCCAATTGAACACTTTTGCTGGAGTGTTATAGAAGGTCATACTCGCTGAAGGTGGAAGCGATGCGGTAACTAAATATAATCAGGATCAGAAGAAGAAAAAGAGTGAAAATGATGGAATTAACAAGACTGGTGGAAGTAGCACGTGAGGTAGTAATAATCAGAAGAGAAAGTGGTCTGATAACTCATCAACAGGAAATCAATAAGGAGGGTAGAAGAAGAAGATCGAGGCATGCCCAACCTACGAAAAAGCTCATCTAGGAGTTTGCATGAAGGGAAAAATGAGTGTGCTACAATTGTGGTCAAGAAGGCCACATAGCACCTAACTTTCCTAACCTAAAGAAGGGTGTCTGCTTCACTTGTGGCTCAAAGGATCATCTTGCAAGGGATTGTACTAAGAAGGGATCTGGAGAGACAGGATCAGGAGGGAATAGAGGAAACATCGGTGGAAGCACTCTGACTATCACAAGACCAACTGCAACCAACCGACCGACCGCCAGAACATTCAACATGACAGTACAAGATGTAGTGCAGTCTCGTGATGTGGTGTCAGGTATCATTTTGATCAATACAGTTAATGCTTATGTATTATTTGATTCGGGTGCTACTTGTTCATTTACATCTGATGACTTTGCTAAGAACTTAGAATTGATTATGGACGAGTTAGAATACCTCATGAACATAAAAATTGTGAATAGAGAAATAATCCCTGTTAAGTATGTACATAAGAACTATAGAGTGGATATTAAGGGCAATATCATTAACGTAGATCTTATCCTTATTCAACTTGGAGAATTTGACGTTATCTTGGGTATGGATTGGTTATCCAATTATGGGGCGGTAATTGACTGCTAGAAGAAGCGTATTAACCTTATGACTCCGTCAAAGGATGTGTTTTATGGTAGCAAGTCGCCTAGTCAAACGAGTTGTCTGACGATGATGCAGGCCAGGAAATTGTTAAGACAAGGCTGTGTAGTATATCTAGCTTACATAGTCGAATGTCGTAAAAAGAATTCAAAAATAAAGGAGATACCAATAGTGAGGGATTTCGCAGACGTATTTCCAGACTCTTTGCCAGGACTTCCTCTAGATAGAGTGTGACGCCCCCAAATCCGGGTATCTTCCAACCCAACATATGGTGCTACACTGTACTTATAACCATACAACCATTCCATTGAAATACAACAAAATGAATGTAATTACTATCTTCTTATTACAATCAAAGTATAATCCTTCCCAGGTTCATAAACTGATTACATCATTTGTTGTTCATAATGTATAACACATACAAATATACTAATCTATTACATGATGGCTAAGCATCCATCTTAGCTTTGCCCTTGTCTCTCTTAGCATGCTCAGTACGTTCATCCTTAACTGCAATTATATAATTCACACAAGAAGTGAGCATAACAGCGCAACAAGTTTAATAAAGGATACAATAATACCACATTCGTGAATTATATAACAATTCATACATAACTGAACAAATAGTTATGAAGTATTATCAAACAATAATACTCTAACAGTTCATAACATCAATTCCCAAGGTATAGAGTAGATTAGGAATATCTGAACCGGTCGATAGACCATGAACAATAGCTTTCTGTTTTTATACTTCAAAAGGATATCACAACACTAAGGCTGTACATCCGCATTACTTACGAGCACTTCTAGGTGATCAGCCTATAGTACTCTAGGTTGATCAACACTCATTCGTTAAACGTATTTACGTTTAACATTTGGCAAACTTGCGTGCCCATCGAATAATCGATGAAAAATACTTTTGTTTGTTCATAGACAAACCTTACCTTCACCTCTGTACCAATCACTTGACATAGGATAGCGTTAACATTTCTATATTGAAAGATATGAATATCAATCAATCTATATACTACGAGTAGTCTAGCCGAGTTAAATCTGGCGTTGACCCTTTCTTTAAAACCAGTCATGCAACTCAGTTCAACGAATCACATAAAACTTGGCCAACTTGAAAGTTAGACAAGTGTTAAGAAAACTTTCCTTTTAGCGTCTTCAAATAACTTATTCGACTGACCACAGCCTTTACAGAATCTATATGATGTATTCACATAGCACACTGTAATTAGCTATCAAACAATTATTCACATTGTTCCTACCAACTTCTTTCTCTTCTATGCCTTAGTTAACTTAATATTATTATTAAAGTCAACTTGACTTATTACCCTTCGTCCCGGCTTATTAATCAACTTACGTTATTAACCGGCCTCTAACATTGTTGGCGAAGTACCAACATTTTTTACCAATTAGGGTTCATCGATAACACTTCTTGTTCGCCATTCATAACATACTAATCATGCAATCAATTCCTAAATTCAATACCATATACCTTAGTATAGGTAATATATGAATAGTATTAATACACTTATGAAGTGCACAAACATTACTCCTATAGGTCCCTAAACAATTGAAGTTCAAAACCTAGGTTATCTATCAAAAGACCTGCACCCGCACCGCGGCGTGACCTTCTTAGTACAAGACTGGCGTTGCGGCGCCAGTTAGCAGTGGCCAGGTCCCGGTCTCGGCGCCGCGGCGCGAGACTTCCCTCTATAAGTGGTGCTGCGGTGCCATTTAGCGATAGCTACTACTACACTTTGTCTCTGCGGTCTTCACGGTGTGACATTTAACACTATATCCGGTGCATGCGGCTGCCACCCCTCGATACAAAAAAAATTTACACAGATAAATTTTTTTGTGAAATTCTCTAAGCCATAACTTCTTCGTTATAAGTCCGATTTGGTCTGTTCAAAAGCCTACACGTCATAAATGACATATTCTACGCGTTCATATAAGAATTTAACACTTTTGAATCCATTAACTAAAAATTCACTATTGAGTTCTTTTTCTAATTGTTCGTAAACGTTAATGAGCGTTCAATGCTCGTTTTCTTCATTTTAAGTCGGAATCCGACGATTCTCGAACCCACAACTCTTAAATACCCAATCTTACGTGTTGACATTGAAAAACAACGTTTTCAAGTCTCACGACAAATTTTGACTACCTAATCAGAATATCAACATTTTCGACGTTTAACGTCTATTTACGCAAAATTTGCCATAACTTCGTTACTAATGTTCTCTAAGCCAAAT
The DNA here is from genome assembly GCA_020205615.1 of Panax quinquefolius. Lineage (NCBI taxonomy): Eukaryota > Viridiplantae > Streptophyta > Magnoliopsida > Apiales > Araliaceae > Panax > Panax quinquefolius. Next base: position 107,485,656 of record CM035163.1, read on the forward strand.
CACATAGAATACTCCATTGACTTCATATCTACATCCTAACCAAGCAAGATGCACATATTAACGTATTGATGGAGTTCAATTATTTATCAACCATCGATCTCAACAATCAATATTTCCATGGTTTAAACTATATCAAACCTTATGATTTCTATGATTTCATGACTTATAGAGATTGAATCTATGGTAAGTCATTCTTATTCCCCCATACGAGCCATACACCACCCATTTATGATTCTCCATACAAAAAGAAAACCAAAAGAGATGGAATGAGAAATAAGGAATATTACCTTAAGAACTCTTAGTGTTCTTGATAAACTTCTAATGAAAAAGCTTCAAAGTTGAAGAATGATTTAAGTCTAGCTCTTTTTCTCTCTCAAATATATTGGTTGAGCCTTGGAAAAACATCAAATGGCTAACATAGGCTTCTTATTTATAGGAAAACAAGAGGAAGGGCTTTTTGGTCAAATGTCCCACCTCCTTACTACTCAACACTTTGTCACCAAGTAAAATACTTGGTGACCAAGTGATTTGCTTGGCTTGAACACCAGGTGGCTGGCCCACCACCCCATGGGTCATCCCCATGGGTTGCCCCATGGGTTTTACCCATTCGATGACCCACCGGTTCGATCCACGGTTCGGTTTTCTTGCATTGGGCTTAACCAATCTAATATTGGGCCTTGAATTGGGCTTAACCAACTAATCCATTGGGCTTGCTCATTCAATTGATTGGACTAAATATAATCCAACCCAAATGAATTAACATTAAGTCTTAATTAATTTCATAATACTAATCGTATTTCCTACGTATAAATCATGTATTCTCTCCGTATAATATTCGTATGATAATAGTATTGTACTCCATATGAACTCATCGTATTATACATAGATACTAAATAGTATCATCCTAGTATAACACACACATTAACAATAACAAAATTCCTTCTACGCATTTAATTTCCTTCTCGGAAATCAATATACTCAACCCTTAGGCTTTAAGTCCGTAGGAAAAAACTTCATTTTCCATAAATGAAATATTATCAGATATTTCATCTCATCTCAATATTCTATCATTACGCGTTTCTTGGAATTTCAAAATAATTCCCCGAATAGAAACGGATGAATAGTATTTTTACAGAAATTTCTCGAAAAACATTTATTTTTGTCTTGGAAATTCTAAACAATTAATTCTAGCACGTAGCAAAATTACTAACCACATTAGCACAATCTATGTCATAGAACGACCTTCACATAGCTTACACACAAAATAAATCAATTAAATTCATTTAATTCACATAATCAAATAAAAAATTTAATTGTCATAAAAATTCGATTTTCTCGGGCGTTACATTCTCTCCCCCTTATAAGGATTCTTTCCCTAGAATTTAGCTTATAATTACATGAACAAATGAGGAAAATCTTCCTTCATTTTATTTTCGAGTTCCCACGTTGCTTCATCAGCATAGTGGTTTCTCATAACACTTTTACTGAAGGTATTACCTTATTTCTTAATACTTATTCCTTCCTATCAATAATTTGAATTGGAAGTTCCTCTTAGGATAAATCTTTCTCTATCTGGATAGATTCATACTCTATTATGTGTTTATATTCCGGTTTATAAGGACGCAACACATACACATGAAACACATTATGAATGCGTTCCATTTCTGGAGGTAAGGCTACTTCATAAGCCACCTCTCCTACCCTTCTTAAAATCTCAAAAGGTCCTACAAACCTTGGACTTAACTTCCCTTTCTTCCCAAAACGTATCTTCCCCTTCCAAGGTGATACTTTCAGAAATACAAAAGATCCTACATCAAATTCCCTCTTCTCTCTGTGAGGATCTGCATACTTCTTCTGCCTATCTTGAGCAACAACTAATCGAGTATGTATTATCTTCACCATGTCCGCCATTTGTTGTACCATCTCAGGTCCCAACATCCGACGTTCACCCACCTCATCCCAACACAATGGAGTTCGGCACTTCCTTCCATACAACGCTTCGTAAGGCGGCATGCCTATACTAGCGTGAAAACTATTATTGTACAAAAATTCTACCAACGGTAGATACTCGTCCCAACTCCCTTTAAAATCCATAACGCAAGATCTTAACATATCTTCAAGCCTTTGAATTATCCGTTCACTCTGACCATCCATCTGAGGATGATACGCCATACTCAATCTTAACTGCGTTCCCATTTGCTCTTGTAAACTCCTCCAAAAGTTCGATGTGAATCGTGGATCACGATCTAACACAATCGAAATAGGTACTCCATGTCTGGAAATAATTTCCTTGACATAAAACTTAGCTAATTGACCTAGGTTATACCTAACTCCTATTGGTAGAAAATGAGCCGATTTCATCAATCGATCCACTATCACCCAAAAAGCATCATATCCTTTTCTTGTTGTTGGAAGTCCCACCACAAAGTCCATTGTGATGTGCTCCCATTTCCACTCTGGAATTTCTAACGGTTGCAACAAACCGCTAGGTCGTTGATGTTCAGCCTTAACGTTTTGACAAGTTAAGCACCTACTAACATATTCTGCTATCTCCCTTTTCATTTTCAGCCACCAAAAGTTCTGACGAAGGTCTTGATACATCTTTGTACTACCGGAATGTATCGAGTACCTTGAACTATGAGCCTCCATCATTATCTTCTATTTCAATCCAGAATCATTTGGAACCCAAATTCTTCCTTCAAAATGAAGTAATCCCTCCTTATCGAGGTTATACCTAGTTTTTCTTCATCTTCTATCCTCTTCTTCATCTTCTTGCATTCTTCGTTACTCAACTGTACTCCCCTAACCCGTTCCACTATGGTCGGTTGGGTTTCCATGGAAAATAACATTTCCACCGCTTCCTCCGGTAACTTAACTTCTAACTCCATTCTGGCCATCGCTGTTATCAACTCATTCTGAGTTGTTAACATTGACAGTTTCTCTCTACCCTTCCTACTTAGCGCATCGGCTACTACATTTGCCTTTCTCGGATGATATAAAATATCACAATCATAATCTTTTATCAGTTCTAACCATCTTCTCTGTCTCATATTCAACTCCTTCTGCGTGAAGATATATTTCAGACTTTTGTGGTCCGTGTATATCTCAAACTTCTCATCATATAGGTAATGCCTCCATATCTTTAAGGCAAAAACTATAGCTGCCAATTCCAGATCATGAGTAGGATAAACCTTCTCATAATCCTTTAATTGACGTGACGCATACGCAATGACTTTGCCATGCTGCATGAGCACGCAACCCAGTCCTTTATGCGAAGCATCGCTATACACTACAAAATTCTCTGTATCGTCTGTTAAAGATAATACAGTTGCCTCACTTAACCTCTTTTTCAACTCCTGAAACTGTTCTCACATTTTTTAGTCCACACATACTTCACCGACTATCTTGTCAGATTTGTCAGTGGAGTAGCTATTTTAGAAAAGTTCGGAATGAACCTTCTATAGTATCCCGCTAACCCCAGAAAACTCCGAACTTCAGTTGGCGTTTTCGGTTGCTCCCACTCATTAACTGCTTCCACTTTTGCTGGATCTACGGAAATGCCATCCTTATCAATAACATGTCCTAGAAACTGCACTTGTTCAAGCCAAAATTCACACTTCGTGAATTTCGCATACAACTTCTCCTTCCTTAGTGTTTCCAACACTATCCTTAAATGTTCTGCATGATCTTCTGGCGTCTTTGAATAGACTAGAATATCATCAATGAACACTATGACAAACTTGTCCAAATATTGTTTGAACACTCTGTTCATCATATCCATAAATGCGGCTGGCGCATTAGTCAACCCAAATGACATTACCAGAAACTCGTAATGACCATAACAAGTTTTGAACGTCGTCTTAGGCGCATCCTCCTTCCTTACCTTTAACTGATGATATCCCGTGCACAAATCTATCTTAGAAAAATACTTTGCCCCTTTCAACTGATCAAATAGATCATCGATCCTGGGCAACGGGTATTTATTCTTAATCGTTAACTTGTTCAACTCTCGATAGTCGATACAAAGTCTTAACGACCCATCCTTTTTCTTTACAAACAATATCGGTGCTCCCCAAGGAGACACACTTGGTTGAATGTACTTTCTATCTAATAGTTCTTGTAATTGAACCATCAACTCCTTCATCTCAACTGGCGCCATTCGATATGGTGCCCTTGAAACTGGTGCCGTTCCCGGTAATAGATCAATTACAAACTCAACTTCCCTGTCTGGTGGAATACCCGGTAACTCCTCCGAAAATACATCCGCAAACTCTTGCACTATAGGTATCTGGTCCAAGGATGTTCCCACTCTTTGGGTATCCACAACATGGCACAGATAACCTACACACCCTTTTCTCAACATCTTCCTAGCTTGTGTCATTGACAAACAACAAGAGCGTCTTAGTGATTTACTACCGAAGAACACTACCTTGGTTTTCTTAGAAAGCCAAAGGTTTACACTTTTCCTATGACAATCTATTATTGCCTTATGGTTAACCAACCAATCCATACCAAGAATTACATCGAATTCTTTTAACCTTATCGGTACCAAATCTACCAATAACTTATTTTCTCTAATATCTACGCAGTAATCCTTATGAATATGTTCAATGGGGATTATCTCTTCGTTTGCTACCTTAACGTCTAAAGGTATTGGTAACTTCTCAGGGATTAAACCTAATCGCTTAGCAAATTCACATGCTATAAAAGAACAAGTAGCACCCTAGTCAAATAGCACATAAGCATTTATCTCATTGACCGGAATGATACCTGCTACCACATCCGTTGATGCAACCGCATCTTGGACAATCATATTAAACGTACGAGCTGAGGGTCTACCCATTGATGGTGTTGGTCCAGTAATGGCTAATTTACTACTACTAGAACCATTATTTCCCTCTAAACCCTTCTTTGGGCAGTTTCTTGCCATGTGGTCCAATGACCCACAGACAAAACATCCCTGGTTCTTCTTGGTTAGGACAGTTGGGTGACAAATGCCCTCCACACACGCTTGTAGCACACTGATTTCCCCTTTAAGCAGACTCCCGTGTGAGTCTTTCCGCATGTCATACATGCTTCTGTCCTTCGTTTGGGATCGCCCAACTTTACCCCAATATTCCCAGGGTTAAAACTCTTCCTCTTAGGCAAGTTCCCGCTTCCGCTGGCAACTTTAGCCTTACTACCTCCTTCCAACTTACTCTTATTCTTCCGCTCTTTGTGGTACTGAGACAATACCTCACCACCACCTTCAGCTATAATAGCCTTTTTCCAGAATGGTCCCATAAGAAGCACTCTAAAAAATGAATATTATACTATAGAGCCAAGGTTTTAAGCCCTACTCAAACCTGCGCGCCTTTCTCTCTTCCGTATCCACCTCATGTGGAGAAAACCTCACCAATTCATTAAAATTGGCAGCATACTGGGGAACTGTCATATCCCCCTACTTAAGTTCTAGGAACTTAATCTCCATCCTACCCTGCATGCTAGTAGGGAAGTAGTTCTCGAAGAAAACCTTCTTAAACTGTTCCCACGTAACAGCTTCTGTCCTTGCCCCACCCTGGTGAGCCTCCCACCAGTAGTTGGCTTCCCCCTTCATCATGTAAGTCGCAAAAGAAGTCTTCTATGCCTCACCTACGTTTGTTATCATAAACGCCTTTTCAATCTCTTTTACCCATGTCTGGGCTTCTAATGGGTTCGTCATTCCTCGGAACTCAGGAGGACCCACACTCTTAAATTCCTTAAAGGTAGTTGTTCTTACTACCATAGGAGCTACAGGAATCCTACCCCCAACTTGGTTAAATGTAGCCGTTAATAAACTAACGAACTCTTGCATAGGGTTATTAGGACCCCCCTGATTCTCATTATGAGACTCGGCCTCTTGGTTATGTTGTCTCCTTCTTGGTGGCATAATTCTGATTAAATAAATTAAGTTTCGTTATTTTCTTATTTAACTACTTGGTTATCATTCTCAAACAACAACAACCACTCATACCACAACAAGCACATTAAATAAAAACTTCATTATATTAATATGCTTTCATAGTCAAAACTATTTACATTATGTTCACTTAGCCAAAAAGCTATTACACACTATCCCATAATTGCCTTCTACAAAAATTGGGATTTACAAAAAGACTACCCTTTAATTATACAAAAGAGGGTTTTACGTCACTACTTCTATACAAAAAGATCTAACGATCTACTAACACTGTCGAACGACATTCTCATATTTCTGATTTGCCAGTATCGACACAATATCTCGACTTATGGTATGTCGAGTCTGCCCTGAACTTCAATGGAATAACAAGCAATTTTCAGCTTGAAATCCTCATGAGCACATTCATGGATGTATGACATCCTAGCTATTTTCTGGTCTTTCTCAACCAGTTTCTTTCGAAGCTCTATGGCCTCTTCCTTATAGTCACGTGCCTTATCTGTCATAAGCACTTTCTCATCGTGCTCTGACTCAAAATCTGCCTCTGCAGATTCCTTCGCCTCATATAGGGCGGTTATTTCCTCGTTCACGTATACACTTTTCGATGCTTGTGATTGCACATTCCTATCCAACACATCCAGATACAATGATCTCATTGCATCCGGAGGTGTTGGCTCCTGAGTAGGCACCACCGTGTTAATCGATGTTACCTCCATTTCCTCCTCCACATCAAGCATCTCATTAAGATATGATGCTAACCCCATCGTCTCCTCAGAGTATTCCTCCTCAGAGATGTACTCCTCAATGTCTGAGTCTTCTAGTACAACTAACGGTACCTCCGCCACTGGCATTGGTACAATTTCAACTTGGTTCACTGACTCTTCACTCACAACGTGAATGTCTCTATACATCATGTTATCGATCGACATCTACAATAGCACATAACAAGTTGATTAGTACATAATACACAATAGTATAAGCACAAATCACATTTAATTTATTTAAGGTTACTTTTAATCTTTTAAATCTTTCAGTACTGAGTTTTCTCAATACTTTATTAATTCATTCAACTCGAATTTCTTTTTTTGGACTTTACCTTCCTTACGAGGTTATTAGCCTAAGGTTCTTCCCCCCTTAAGTTTTATAACCTAATGCTTTGATACCAACTTATGACGCCCCCAAATACGGGTATCTTCCAACCCGACATATGGTGCTACACTGTACTTATAACCATACAACCATTCCATTGAAATACAACAAAATGAATGTAATTACTATCTTCTTATTACAATCAAAGTATAATCCTTCCCAAGTTCATAAACCGATTACATCGTTTGTTGTTCATAATTTATAATACATACAAACATACTAATCTATTACACGATGGCTAAGCATCCATCTTAGCTTTGCCCTTATCTCTCTTAGCATGCTCAGTACGTTCATCCTTAACTGCAATTATATAATTCACGCAAGAAGTGAGCTTAACAGTTCAGGAAGTTTAACAAAGGATACAAAAATACCACATTCGTGAATTATATAACAATTCATAAATAACTGAACAAATAGTTATGAACTATTATCAAACAATAATACTCTAACAGTTCATAACATCAATTCCAAAGGTATAGAGTATATTAAGAATTTCTGAACCGGTCGATAGACCATGAACAGTAGCTTTCTGTTTTCATACTTGAAAAGGATATCACAGCACTAAGGTTGTACATCCGCATTACTTAAGAGCACTTCTAGGTGATCAGCCTATAGTACTCTATGTTGATCAACACTCATTCGTTAAACATATTTACGTTTAACATTTGGCAAACTTGCGTGCCCATCGAATAATCGATGAAAAATACTTTTCTTTGTTCATAGACAAACCTTACCTTTACATCTGTACCAATCACTTGACATAGGATAGCGTTAACATTTCTATATTGAAAGATATGAATATCAATCAATCTATATACTACGAGTAGTCTAGCCGAGTTAAATCTGGCGTTGACCCTTTCTTTAAAACCAGTCATGCAACTCAGTTCAACGAATCACATAAAACTTGGCCAACTTGAAAGTTAGACAAGTGTTAAGAAAACTTTCCTTTTAGCGTCTTCAAATAACTTATTCGACTGACCACATCCTTTACAGAATCTACATGATATATTCACATAGCACACTATAATTAGCTATCAAACAATTATTCACATTGTTCCTACCAACTTCTTTCTCTTCTATGTCTTAGTTAACTTAATATTATTATTAAAGTCAACTTGACTTATTACCCCTCGTCCCGGCTTATTAATCAACTTACGTTATTAACCGGCCTCTAACATTGTTGGCGAAGTACCAACATTTTTTACCAATTAGGGTTCATCGATAACACTTCTTGTTCGCCATTCATAACATACTAATCATGCAATTAATTCCTAAGTTCAATACCATATACCTTAGTATAGGTAATATAGGAATAGTTTTAATACACTTATGAATTGCACAAACTTTTTTCCTATAGGTCCCTAAACAATTAAATTTCAAAACCTAGGTTATCTATCAAAAGCTCTTGCACTTTTCATGCCATGACGCGTGACCTTAGTATAAGTACAAGACTGGCGGCTGCGCGCCAGCTTCAAAGATGGCGTGTCCTGGGTCTCGACTCTACGGCGCGAGACTTCCCTCTAAAAGTGGTCTTTGCGGTGCCATTTAGCAATAGCTAACTACAACTGTCTTTGTCTTTGCGACATGACATTTAACACTATATAAAACGCCATGCACTGGACCTCGATACACTAAAAATTTACACAGATAAAATTTTTTGTGAAATTCTCTGAGCCATAACTTCTTTGTTATAAGTCCGATTTGGTCTGTTCAAAATCCTACACATCATAAATGATATATTCTACGCGTTCAAATAAGAATTAAATAATTTCAAATCTGTTAACTCAAAATTCACTATTGAGTTCATTTTCTAAGCGTTCGTAAACGTTAATGAGCGTTCAATGCTTGTTTTCTTCGTTTTAAGTCGGAATCTGATGATTCTAGAACCCACAACTCTTAAATACCCTATCTCACGTGTTGACATTGAAAAACAATGTTTTCAAGACCCACGGTAACTTTCAACTACCCAATCAAAATTTCAACGTTTTCGACGTTTAACGTCTATTTACGCAAAATTTGCCATAACTTCGTTACAAATGTTCTCTAAGCCAAATCACATGGAATACTCCATGGACTTCATATCTACAGCCTAACCAAGCAACATGCATATATTAACGTATTGATGGAGTTCAATTGTTTATCAACCATCGATCTCAACAATCAATATTTCCATGGTTTAAGCTATATCAAACCTTATGATTTCTATGATTTCATGACTTATAGAGATTGAATCTATAGTAAGTCATTCTTATTCCCCCATACAAGCCATACACCACCCATTTATGATTCTCCATACTAAAAGAAAACCAAAAGAGATGGAATGAGAAATAAGGAATATTACCATAAGAACTCTTAGTGTTCTTGATAAACTTCTAATGAAAAAGCTTCAAAGTAGAAGAATGATTTAAGTCTAGCTCTTTTTCTCTCTCAAATATATTGGTTGAGCCTTGGAAAAACATCAAATGGCCAACATAGGCTTCTTATTTTTAGAAAAACAAGAGGAAGGGCTTTTTGGTCAAATGTCCCACCTCCTTACTATTCAACACTTTATCACCAAGTAAAATATTTGGTGACCAAGTGATTTGCTTGGCTTGCACACCAAGTGGCCGGCCCACCACCCCATGGGTCATCCCCATGGGTTACCCCATGGGTTTTACCCATTCGGTGACCCACCGGTTCGATCCACGGTTCGGTTTTCTTGAATTGGGCTTAACCAATCTAATATTGGGCCTTGAATTGGGCTTAACCAACAAATCCCTTGGGCTTGCTCATTCAATTGATTGGTCTAAATATAATCCATCCCAAATGAATTAACATTAAGTCTTAACTTAATTCCATAATACTAAGCGTATTTTCTACGTATTAATCACGTATTCTCTCCGTATAATACTCGTACGATAATCGTATTGTACTCCGTATTAACTCATCGTATTATACATAGATACTAAATAGTATCATCCTAGTATAACACACACATTAACAATAACGAAATTCCTTCTACGCATTTAATTTCCTTCTCGAAAATCAATATACTCAACCCTTAGGTTTTAAGTCCGCGAGCTTAAAATGAAATATTATCGTTTCATCTCATCTTGATATTCTATCATTAAATGAAAAAATATTATCAAAAATGGATGATAGTTCATCTCATCTTTATATTCTATCATTAATTCTAGCGTTTACTAACCAAATTAGCAATTCTAATAAAACGACCTTCACATATCTTAACAAAATAAATAAATAAATTCATTTAATTCACGAATCAAATTTAATTGTCGAAAAATCCGATTTATTTTCGTTGAATTAAAATTCTAAAATATCGAAGGCACCGCCGTTCTAAGGGCACGTAGAGAAGAAAGAACGATGGTTCAACTACAAGAATTACTAACCACATTAGCACATTTTATTCTGAGAAGTCATGGAACAACGATTTCATCACTATAGAGAACTAAATAAGGTCATGATTAAAATAAATCCATTGCCGAAATCGATGACCTGCTCATTTAATTCACATAATCATCAAATAAAAAGGATTTAATTAGCATCAACACGATAAAATTTTTGGTAATGTCATTGGACATATGATCGATAAGGACGGAATTTCGGTGGATCCCTCCAAGGTCAAAGCTGTGATTAACTGGGATCAGCCAAAGACGCCGTCGGAAGTAAAAAGTTTTCTTGGATTGGCAGGTTATTACAGAAGATTCATTCAGGACTTTTCCAAGATCGCGACTCCGTTGATAAAATTTGACTAGGAAATCGGTGAAATTTGTTTGGACGGAGAAGTGTGAGGAAAGCTTTCAAGAATTTAAAAAAAGGTTGAGTACATCATCTATCTTATCTCTTCTGGATGATACAGGAAATTTTGTGGTTTATACTGATGTATCGCATAAAGGACTTGGCTGTGTGCTTATGTAGAACAGTAGAGTCATTGCATATGCATCACGACAATTAAAGGATTATGAGAAGGGGTATCCGACCCATGACTTGGAGTTAGCTGCAGTGGTTTTTGCTTTGAAAATATGGAGGCACTATCTCTATGGGGAGAAGTGTGGAATATATACAGACTACAAGAGTCTGAAATATATTTTTACATAGAAGGACTTGAACATGCGCCAAAGAAGGTGGTTGGAGTTAATTAAGGATTACGATTGTGAGATTCTATACCATCCGGGTAAGGCAAATGTAGTTGTCGATACCTTAAGTAGAAAGGGTCGGGAGAAACTGATGATGTTGACAGCTCAAGAGGAGCTAATTTCAGCAATGGATAAGATGGAATTGGAAGTGAAGTATCCTATAGAGATTGATTAGAAGATGTTTCAGATGCAATCTGGTAAAACTCTACTGGATAAAAATAAAGAGGCTCAACTTCAGGATGACGAATGTAAAACGGTGAAAAAGAAGAAATCTGAAGGAACTAAATCGAGATTGAAGATGGATAAAGAAGGAATACTGAGATTTGAGAGTAGAATTTGGGTACTGCCAGTACTAGAGATTAAGGAAAAAATTTTGAGCGAGGCTCATAAATCGTGATATTCGATTCACCCGGGTAGTACCAAAATGTACCAAGATCTTCGACAACATTTCTGGTGGCCGAATTTGAAATGAGAGGTTGTAGAATGTGTTACCAAGTGTCTAACATGTCAGAAAGTGAAAGCAGAACATCAGAGGCCGAGTGGGATACTACAACCTTTAGAGATTCCAGAATGGAAATGGGAACATATTACGATGGATTTCGTGGTTGGCCTTCAGACAACTCAAAAAGACTACGACGCAGTATGGGTTATCATTGACCGACTGACAAAATCCGCACACTTCCTTCCAATTAAAATCAGATTTAACTTAGATCAGTTGGCAAGGTTATATGTTAAAAAGAATGTTTCGTAGCACGGAGTCCCATGTTAATTGTCTCAGATAGAGATCCGCGCTTTACATCGAACTTCTGGAAACATCTACAGGAATGCATGGGTACACAGTTGTGAATGAGAACATCATATCACCCTCAGACAGATGGACAGAGTGAAATTACAATTCAGACATTAGAAGACATGTTAAGAGCTTATATATTGGACTTTAAAGGAAATTGGGATGATCATCTATCTCTCGTAGAGTTCGACTAAAACAACAGTTACCACGCTAGTATTGGCATGTCGCCTTATGAAGCGTTATATGACAGAAAGTGTAGAACTCTGCTATACTGGAATGAAGTTGGCGAAAGACAATTACTAGGCCCGAAATTGGTACAATAGACAGCAGAAATAGTCAAAGTAACCCGAACAAGACTGATAGCAGCTCAAGATAGACAGAAGAAATACGTCGATCCACACCGTAAAAATGTTGAGTTTGAATCGGGTAGTTATGTGTTCTTAAAGGTCTCTCCCTAGAAGGGAAAGATCAGGTTCGAAAAGAAAGGGAAATTAAGCCCAAGATTCAATGGACCCTTTGAGGTACTGCGAACAATCGGAGAAGTTGTGTATGAAGTAGCCTTACCTCCAGCACTTGAGAATGTTCACATCACCTTCCATGTTTCAGTTTTACGACCCTACACACCCGATTACAAGCACGTGATTGAATATGAACCCCTACATTTTGAGAAAGATTTATCTTATGAAGAAATTCATGTTCAGATTATTGATCGAAAAGAACAAGTTCTCAAGAAATAAAGTAATATCTTATGTTAAGGTAATTTGGAAGAACCACAACGCTGAAGAAGCTACGTGGGAACTCGAAGAAAATATGATGAAGAATTATCCTCATTTATTTACTTAAATTATTCTTGGGACAAAATCTTTGTAAGGGGAGGAGAATGTAATGGGACGAATTATTTGAATCGTGATTCTGAGGACAAAATCCTTTTAAGGGGGGAAAGATGTAACAACCGAGATGTTGTAGATTAATTTTTATATTTATTGAATTAAATAAATATTTTTTGAAGATTTAATTATTAGATTAAATAATTAATTGATGAAGTTGTGGTAGATTAATTTAATTATAAGTGTTATATTTATTAAATTAATGTGGAGAATTTTTATTATTCAAAGTATGTATTTATGTGAGCTTATTGAATTAAATAAAAAATTTAATAAGCATAATGTTATTTTCATTAATTTAATAATTAATTAGAGAATTAATAATTCGAGATAATTGATAAATGAGAAAATTAATTATATGACTATGTGAATTAATGATAAATTATTAAATTTTATTTAAATTAAATTAAATGAGATATTTGATTTATTATGTAAGTGGGTGTGACATTATTAAACAATAGTATAAAGGATTAATGGAATTAAATGGGAATGAGTTTATTAGGATTAGCCAAACAAGGCCTTAGTGGAGGTTGAGGGCAGTTAACCCATGATTGGTTAACTGACCACAACTGCGTCAGTTTATAATTATATACGTCTTCTTCTTATTTCATTTTTCTAAGTCTAGCAAAGGAAATCACAGAGAGAAATTGAGAATTATTGGGAGAAATTGTGATATTGAAGAAGAATCTAAAAAGGGACTTCACTCTTATTCATCTGTAATAGGGTAATCTCTTTTTCCCCAAAACTCAAATTTATGTTGTTTATACTTTCTATGAAATTATACTATAAGTCTCTATAATTTAGAAATTAATGACTTATGTGTTTATATATGATATATATATATATATATATAATTATAATAGGTTTCATTATCATATATGTATGTTTTCATGACATTAATTGTATACAAACATGTTATAAAGTGATTTATGAAGTTACTGAGTATAAGTTTCATATGTATGGCCCTTATGGGAATTTGTATGCTACAAATTGTTGTTTAACTTGAAGTTTAACGGTAGATTATGTTATCACATGTCAAAACGAAGGAAATAAACTTCGAATGGACTGATTTAGTGCTATAACGAACCCGTAGTGCCAATCTCCATGTTTATTTTCAAAACATTCAAAAACATCAAGAATAATGAAATTACATGTTTTGATTCTGTAATTATGTGTTTTAACTTGTTAAAAACATGATAGAAGGGTTGAGTAGTAGTTATTTGTGTATTACAATGTTTGGGTATGTCTAAATTCGCGTAAGAACAAATTAATTGGAGGTTTTGGCCATGTTCTGTAATTTTTTGCGAATTACAAAACTGATTTTGGTTCGCCGCGACGCCGCACCAACTCCATTTCTTAAGTCCCGTGCCGCAGCGCCAAAGCCAAAGCCGCAACGCCATCGTTCAGTAGCGCCGAGAACAAGATTAATAGTGGCGCCGTAATGCCACTCTACAAATTGTCTGGAAATGAAAATTTTTATTTTTCAAGTCTAGGAATGTGATAGTAACCTAATCTAATGTACATTCAATTAGGTTAGACGTATAATGAGACGTTAAAATAGATGCTTAACATGTCAATAACACATTTATGTGTGGATTAAATTATTGAACGCATAGTTAACTTATTGGTCGTGAAGTGTAAATTATGTGTCAATAAGTGTGGTAATTTGACTAAATATAGCCATAATCCGAGTTAAACAAAAAGAATGAACTTGTAATGACTAATTATGTAATAATTAACTAGTATTGTGAATGTAAATGGTATGTAGGATTAAATCAAGGAACATGTATAAATTAATGTGTAATCTACGCACGAAGCAAGTTTCCTAACCCTACTTGTAATCATTATATAAGTTTATAAATTTTCCTCTCTACATCAAGAAAATTCTCATTATTATTAATAAAGTCTGTTATACTATATTAAAGTTTATTAATCTTTCAAAGCATGATGTTGTTATACAATACTTATTCTATTGTATACCTCTTGAGATTTTATTTCAATTTAAATATTAGTTACGGTTGAACCTTGTTAGACTAGCGAACCCTTAACAATTTGACTAGTCCATAGTTGATGAACGTTCTAAATTTCAGAACCCTTGTTAAATTATCCAAACCAAACTTCCTTTGGTGCAGACTCTAATGTCAAACTGAGATGAATAACCCTGTATAAGGGATTACTTATGCGTTAGCGTTAAGATATTGTGCACAGTATGGTACTAAGGTCTGATCCCCCTAAGTACGAGAAGAAAATCCATAGTCTTATGACTGTCAAAGGATTCAAGTAAAAACACATGACAAACTAGGAAATAGTTCAAGGTCTTATGACCCTCAGAAGTTCTTTTGATTCTTGTTATTCATTCTTGATTCAAAAGCTGAGTTTTCCTATTTCAGAAGTCTTTGATTCATTCGCATATTATTATTTCATTGTTATATTGTTATACTTGTGGGCAATCGTGCTCACTCTTGCGTAATAATAACATTGTATTTAAGAACAAAAGATCCGACGAACCTTCCACTAGTAAAGGCAAGGGCAAGATTAACAAGTGATGAAGACTTGTTATTTATGTGATTATGTAATTATGTTTCAGACTTGATATTGTTTAAGACTTGTTATTTGTTTATAATTCCGCACATTTGTTTAAGGTTAGTTTAACCTGGGATTAGATTTATTATTATTCAGATGTTGTAACTCCATAAGGGGAAGTTTTATTTCTATCTATTGCATGGTTTGCATTTTTTATGGGTAGATAGATAGATGATATTTGTACAGTGAACACCAAATCCTGTGAAAATAGAAGTACCCGGATTTGGGGGTGTCACAAAAATAAAGGAGTTTATTTTGATTCAAAATTAGATTTTATACTAACTAAATTTACCCATTAAATGATATCAATATATATATATATATATATATATATATATTTGAATGTTTATTATTCATGAGATGAATGTAATTTATTGATGCATATGGTGATGTGTATGATAATAAATGGGATTGATTATGGACTATTGACCACTATGATTGGATTTTATTTTAGTTGGATGCATGAATGTATGGGTTTTATTAAATGGGGTTTGTGTACCTCGTCTTCTCAAATTTTTTCTTAATGTAAATTCTAACTCCCTCCTTATATACTTCCCCTTGACTGCTGATCAAGGATTCTATTTATTTTAAATATTTTTGTAATAGGAATAGTTAGAATTAATTTTGAAGAATTGGAGATCAAGGAGCAAGGAGAGCTTGAAGACCCATTTGTAATGGAGCCCAGGTTTAAATGTAAAAGTTATATTTAAATATTACTTCTTGCACCCCTAGGGTTTGACCTTATGGTTCACTTGGTAGCTCTAGTGAACCAAACTAGAATAAAAGTCTATAATCAATCCGGATAGAATATAGTATTCTATATGTAAATGCTTATACTATATATATTATATATTATGCAAACATGCTTCACATGTTAATTAGTATGACGCACATTATATATATATATATGTGTGTGTGTGTGTGTGTGTGTGCACTAAAAAAGATGAGACAAATTAATAACAAACCCCTCAAATATATTATATTAAGTCCTAAGCGTTCAAAGATATTTGGAATATCGAACGTCGCCTTCTAGCATGATAAAAATAATAGAGTATCAATTAATTATTATAAGTTTGTTGTGTCACCACAAGGCTTATCTTAATTCTCTAAGATGTTAATTTTATCACATTTGATGCTTATAAAAAAAATTGAACAATGTTGTTTTGTTGTGTCACCACAAGGATAATATTTTTCTTTTTTGAATATATGGAGTGCTAGGTTGCACTTAACTCGGATAATCTTGATTCGGATGCGTCACTACTTGATCAAAATAATCTAAGAGGCAAAATACAAGGAGTTGCATAGTTGATGTAATTGACAAGAGTTGTCTACCTATTTATTTATATATAGTTTGTTGTGTCACCACAAGGCTATACATTTGAAATGGGATCCTTATTCTCACTAGCAAATCTTTAATTAGATTTTTCTGAACTATATAATTGAGGGTAATATAGTTTGAAGAAAATAGTGGGAGATACCAATTTAAAACAAGACCTAAATTATTTTGGTAATTAATAAAAGAATGTATGCTAAAATGTTGTTAAGAACAAATTCATTTACAGAATTTTATAATGTCTAAATTACTATCACTGCGTAGCATAATAGATGCTAAATTGACCGGATCGAATTAAATGGATTGGTTAAGGAAATTGAGAAAAGTTCTCACGGCTGAAAAGATATCTTATGTCCTTAATACTCATAACCCTGCAATGGTTGCAGACAATGCCTCTGAGGAAGAGATTTCTATTTCTAGAAAGTGGCAAGATGATGCATTGTTGGCTCAATGCATCATGCTCGCATCCATGAGTAACGAGCTTCAGCGTCAGCATGAAACTATGGATGTTGCTACTATATTCCTGCACATCAAGTTGTTGATGCTGAGGAAAGTAGGACTGATAGATATCATATATCTAAGGAGCTCTTCCGATCTAGAATGGCCAATGGCACTATAGTACAGACAAAAAGTTCTTAACATAATCAATTTGATTGATTAATTAGGACAACTGGTTTTGTCATGGATGGAGAGTTGAGCCAAGATTTGATCTTGCACTCACTCCCGGACTCCTTTCACAATTGTTGTGAATTTTTCATATGAACAAGCTAGATATCAGCCTCGCTGATTTGCTTAACATGTTGATAAATGTTGAGAGTCACTTTAATTCCAACTAAGAAAGACCATGTCTTACTAGTAGTGACCAAATGATCTTCTGAAAAGAAGAACGATTCTAAGAAGGTAAATAGAAAAGGCAAAAACAAAGGATAATAAGAATAAAACTGATATGGATAGCAAAGGAGTTTGCTTCCACTGCAATAAGCCTAGACACTGGAAACAAACTGCAAGAAGCATCTTGTAAAGCTAACTAGAAGAAGCTTAGTGAAGTTTCGGTTACAAATATAGTTTTGTTCATGAATGAAATAAAATTTTCTTTAAGTCAAGGTTCTACTTGGGTATTAGATACCGACTTTGGTTATCATAAATATAGATTTATTAAGGGACCAAACAGAAGTAGAAATATAAACAAAGATAAGTAATCCTATGTGTGGAAAATGAAGCAAAGGTAGCTGCATTAGCCATAGAAACTTATAGTTTAGCATTACTTATGGGAAAAATCTATTAAGTCATCCTATAGTCTTTGGTATTATATTTAAGACCAATTTTGCTCTATTTATAATAATAATGTTTTTATAGAACTGGAATATTACTTAATGGATTTTGTATACTTGACTTACGTGAAAAATTATGTTGCAAATTGAACAAACTAGTATAAGAAAATGAGACGATCATTCAAAGAGTTGAATGTGTATATTTGCTGAAATACAATTGTGAATTATTTAAAAGGTTTAACGAATTCAGAAATGAAAAAAATTGGCAAAGTATTAGGTTTCTTTGATCGGATCAAGGAAGGAATAATTATGCAATGAGTTTCTAGATCATCTCAAATGGTTTTCTCACAATGGACGCCTCCTGATACATAATAATTGATTAATGTATCTCAAAGGAAAAATTATACCTTGTTGGACATGGTGCGGTCCATAATGATTTTACTGACATTCCAGTATCCCACTAGGATCATGTCCTAGAAAATGACTGCATATCTACGAAAAAGGTAACCTCAAAATACGACCCCAAGACCCCATAAAAGTTATGGACAGGGAGGATTCTTAATCTTGAGTATATTAAGATAAGGGGTTTTCCAACTTATGTGAAAAGGTTTCAAAGGATAAGCTTGGGACAAGATTTGATAAGTACAAATTTGTGGGACATCTTTAAGTAAGTTTAGGGCATATGTTCTATAATTCTACTTAGCAAAAGGTGTTTGTTGCGAAACATGCTACCTTCTAAGATAAATGTTTTTATCATTGAAGGATCTAGTTGGAGGATAATAGATCTTAAAGAGTTCAAGAACCACAAATCACTATAAGTCAAATAAGAAGAACCTGTAGATAAACCTATTATACCACAACTGAATCGTAAATATGGAACAGTACCGAAGATACCTAGGAGGTATGGATTCATCATAGATGATGATGATGAGGTACACATCATAGAAGATGATGATCCTGTTACATACGATGAAGTAGGAGTTATAGACAGTCAGAGAAATAGATTGAAGGAAGATTATGAAAAATGGAACATTCGTTTTGATGAAACAATCAAAAGAGTTTGATTTTATCAAAAACAAGAATGAACCTAGTGTGTACAAAAGGGTTAGTGGGAGCATCGTGATATTCCTAGTATTATATGTTGGTATACTACGAATAAGGAATAACATACCAATGCTACAATCAGTAAAGATAAAGTTGTCTGAACATTCCTCCACGAATAATTTGGGAAGAGTATCATAATTGAGGATAGAAATCTATATAGATAGATTCAAGAGGACTTAACCCAAGGAACGTATATTCATTTTATGCTAAAGTCGTTTAGCATGGAAAACTCTAGGAGTTGTCTCATGTTGATGAGTCATGGAGTGTATCTCTCTTAATAGTCCCCATAGACTCATAAAAGAGAGATTGCATGAGTAACTATCATGTATGCAATGAAATATATGAGACCTGATGTTGATCAGTCATATTTGTTAGAGTTTATGCCCTAGAGGCCAATTATTTGATATAATTACTTAACATTTTCATATTATATTTGATTAAATAAATGAATGATTTTATTATGATTTTATTTACTGCGTTATATAAATGTTAATATAATAAAATTCCTTAGAATAATGATACAAATTATATAGTTTCAAGTATGTGACTTGAACATGAGATTATATAATTATAATTAGTATCATTATTCTTAAAATTCTAGTTGAGTATCACTATTGATGGGACAATTGTGAGACCCCAAAGTTTATGAATAAAGATTTAAATTTCTCAAAATATTTTTTTAATATTATGGTGTGGATTTGATATAATGTTATAGTTGTGGGTAATATTTATAAATTTTGCAAAAGCACGCATGAAGTTGTTATATAATATTCGATTGGTCGGGGAATATTCGTTTTAACGGGGAATATTAAATGCGATAGCAAAATCATTGGTGAACCCCACAACAGAATTATTGTTGGATTGAGAAAACGACAAAAATATTTTATGAAAATAAAGGCGGAAGTTTTATCGTTAACTGTTGAAACACCCGGTGTTAAAAGTACAGTAATACGCGTGGTTGCATAGTAGCATACGGTATTGGTTATTGATGCTTATGTGATAAGTCACTCAGTTATACTCAATTATTGCTACAGTAATTGCTGCATAATATCTCTCATATTTTTTATTCGATTATTGGCACAGTATCATCTGCATAATATTTTATATATTATTAAATCAATAATTGAGACGCCAAAGTTATTCATATTATTAAATTGCAATATTTACAATGTCTAGAAGTTCTGTCGAGGAGAGGTTTGGTCACCTAATTGCGCGCCAATAGGGAGAAATCCTTATTGGAAAGACTTAGTTCCCGGTTGTTAAATATTGTGAGTTATGATATTAATAATGATTAAGTTCGTGTTGATTAAAGATGAATTTGATAGTTCCATTGTGTTAGGATTATTGGTGTTAGTTGAAATCGACATCTATTCCGATAATAATTGATGTCTGGGGGTTATATTGATAAATCGGGTAATTTATCGGATAAATGAGCAATTAATTGCTACTAATTCACATGCTTATATAACTATTTGTTCACATGTGTGTAATATTGAGTCACATTCACTTACTATTAGGGGAGTTGGTGCAAGATTGATAGTACTTGCATGACTAAGTTAAAAAGGGAGGTATAGATGGAGGTACTATATTGTATTTCATATTTTCTCATGATTATAACTATTGATTCACATGATTGAACTATTGATTCACATTATTTACTATTAGGGGAGGTTGTGCAAGTTTGATAATACTTGTAGGACTAAATTAAAAATGAAAGAAAAGTTGGAGGTATTGTCTTTAATTTTTGAGCCCCAAAACGTCTGCGATTATCGAAACTATATTTTTCTATAAATAGAAGCTCATTCTTCCTTCATTTCTCACCAATTCACTAAAGCTTTAGAGCCATTATTATAGAGAGAAATTATAGAGAGAAAGAAGAAGAGAAGTCTGCTACCTCACTATTCCAATATCCAGTCTTCTTTTGAGGTAAGGGATATTATTTGTTGTACTCGTAAGGGGTATTATTTCTTTCGTATTCATGAAGAGAACTTCTGTTATTCCATTTTTTTTCATTATTCTGTTGGAATAACCTGTATACATGGTCTACCCTATACTTGGTGAAATTCTTCTGTTATTCCATTCTTTATTATTCTTTTAGAATATCATGTTCATGCCTTTTTACGCTTGACTGGTTTCCGTCTTTTTATTTTGTTGGAATATCACTCGTGCATGCGTTTTACGTCGGACCTAGTTCCGTCTTTATTATTCTCATTGGAATATCCTGTGCATTAAATTCTCTCCTAACTTTGGTTCCGTTATTTATTATTACATTGAATAACCTTTCTATGCAAAGTACCGCATGCATAGTGATTTACATTGTTATTACATTCTTTATTATTACTCGTTGGAATATCCCATTGGTTAAATGTATTACGCTGACACGGTTTCATTATATATTATTCTTTGGAATAACCTTTCTACATGAGAAGTACCGCATGCATGGTGATTTCTTTTGTTATTCCATTCTTTATTATACTCAGTTGGTTAAAGTTTTGACTTCTATACTCCATGAAATTAGTGGAATATCATTGATATTTGCGCTTCATCCAGTATCTTTTCATGGAAATATTCTTCTGAGCATTCTTGAATTTTACTCTACAAAGAAGTATCATGTTGACAATTTAGACGTTATTAGTTCCTGGATAAATTAATTCTTGAACTTGTTTATTGAATTCTTATATCATTGTCATCATCCTCATCTTTATATTTTTTTGAAAGTCATCTGTGGTCTGTAGTGCATAGATGGACATGGTATGATTATGACCAGGGATTATTCGGTGTAATCATGACCGTAATGTTACAAATGATGTGATAAAAGTCCTCATTGACCCATAGTGCATTGATGGACAGTTGTTGGCATGATCATGACCATTAGTGAATACACGAATATCCTTGGCCGAAGTGCATGGATAATTTGTGGTTGTGATACTAATGAATATCCTTAGCCGTAATGCAGGGATGATGTGGATTATTTATTAAGCTGAGTCCCAGCGATAAAAGTGATGAAAAACCTTTTAAATCATAAAAGATAGTAGATTTTATTCTCTACTTGACTCTTTTAATGGATTGCTTATTTCGCTGCAGTTAAACTTGATGTCTATTATTTTTTATCAGTTTAACATTGTTGAAGACTAATGATAATTTATTCTGCATTATCTTAGTCATAATATTTCTTACTGGGCTAATTGAGCTCACCCTTTTACTTTCATTGTTCTCTTCAGGAAATGAGAACGTAGCACGGAATAGTTGGGGAACGAAGTGACGGTCCAGATAATAGCTTTAGTAGTCCTCACTATTCTGTTAAATATTGTGATACTAAATGTAATGAGGACTCAATTGGGTGTGGATATTGTCTAAATGACAATATTTGTATTAAAACTCATAGCATATGTATTGTAGTATATTACACGACGGTTGTATAATTAAGTTTGTATTTGTATTTTGTACCATGTATTTGGCGACTCAGAATAGGTGATGTATACCTATTTTGGGGGCATCACAGTTGGTATCAAAGCTTAGGGATATGATCCCTGGTTGAGATGTGAGACAAGAACTAGGAGGGGAGAGACGGGAAATTCCTTCGCTAGTATGACCTACCTAAGTTTATTTGGTATTTAATTGGTCGGTTAGAGTATATTGATAATATGTGACATGTTAATTAACCCTTGTTTTGTGGCAGTGTTTGAAAATGGCAGTTGAAAATGTTCACAATGGAGTGAATGAGACCGTTGAGACACGTTTAATCACTAATCAGGTTAATGTGGTGTCAGACGGAAAAGAAATTAGAGATATCTACGTGGTGAGTGAAGAGCTAATAGTTGAACCCGAGCTAGTTGCAGAGGTAGCAGCTGAGAGTGAGGAAGAAGAGGAACCTGAGGATAATTTATTAGAAGAATTTTATAATCAAAATTTAGAATTACAAAATCATATTCATGAGTTAGAAGAGCAGGCTGAAGAACGACAGGCGGTCGTGGAGCAAAGAGATGTAACAATTCAAAATTGTGTTACCCGATGTGCGATGCTTGAACAGAAGCACTCTTTGGTAGAGTATAAGATATTAGAGCTGGAATCTGAGAATAATATGATCAAAGTTTTGATGAAAGAAGAAACAACTAAACGAAGGAGAATATATGATGCATGGGTAAAAGTCACACGACGCGTAGATATTGTAGAAAAAGTCGTCCGATCCAATAAGGCTAAAATAGATGAAATGGATTTTTCTTTTTGGACAACAGTTGGGAGAATCCAACATCGAATTTGGAATTACCCTGTGCAGAGCGGTCAACCCCAATTCGATATGGATCAGAGAATAATGATTCAAATCATGGACCAGGAATGTGAAGAAGTATTTAAGGTTGGAATGTACCCTATAGCAAAGTCAAATCTGGTAGTTTAAGTGAGAGCGTTTGTCGAGGAAACTGAACGAAGTTATTACGGGTAAGTTAATGATAAACTCTTGTGAATTTTATACCTTATTAGATACCAGTTTTACCCACTCTTTTATTTCTCCTACTTGCGCTCAACGTTTAAATTTAACCCAAGAGAAGTTAGACTTCGACTTATTGGTTGAAACTTCGTTAGCAGAAACTTTTGTTACCTCCACTGTTTATTAATCTTGTTTGATTCAAATCGACACTTTCACGTTATCTGTCGATCTTATCTCTTTGAAAATACTTGCCTTTGATGTGATTTTAGAAATCGATTGGTTAACTACTCATCATGATTTTCATAAGGTTATTAGCTTTCATATTCCTAACCTACCTATTATGCGAATTCAAGCAACCAAACCACTAAATTCAATCATTGTCATATCAAGCCATAAGTAAAGAGCCCCGATCCTTTCGTTGTTGACTTTCTTGTGTGGAATGCACCGAAGTCAGACTTTCTGTAGGTGACGTCATGATTGACGATGGCAAGTTGATAGATATCAATGTGACGTACTATCCAAGTCATGGATGAGAGTCACCGTTTTGAATGATATTTCTATTGTTAATAAATTTTTTAACGTATTCTTGAAGACTTCTTAGCCTACCCTAGAGCGTGAAATCGAATTTGGTATTGACCCCAGTACAAAACCCATTTCTAAAACCCTTAAATATTCTTCAACCAAAACAAACGTATCATGCACCAAGGACATTGGCTCTAGCTGTTGAAGATTACAATTGTACCATTCAATATAATTGTGGAAGAGCGAACGTGGTAGCTGACGCGTTGAGTAGAAGATCGTATGCGTTTACGAGTGCGATGTTGTTAACATAAAAAACCATTTCGTATAACTTACAAATGATGAAGATAGAGTTAAAGACTCAAGGGACCCACATGAAGATAACGAATATACGAGTAGAATAGATTTTAATCGATAAAGTTAAAGCCGTGCAAGCTACACACCTGAATCTGATGAATGTAAAGAAGAAGGTTCAAGAAAGCGTTATCTCAACCCTCGATTTAATTAGCCCATTTGAAATCCTCGATCAACTAGGATCTGTGGCCTATAGACTCATTTTATCGCCAAGTATGTCGCGTGTTCATAAATTTTTTCACGTATCGTTGTTAGTATAAACTTAGTCTTGGGGGACTTTGGAGCCAAATTTCGGAATAATTAATGAATCTAAAAAATTATAAAATCATGGGGGGTTTATAGAGCATGTTACAAGCTTTACATAGCCTCGAAAACGGACTAATTCCGATAACGGACGAAGAAGTTATGAAGATTTGAAGTATATGCGTCAAAAGTTGCAAAATCTGGAAAATTGGAGCTAAGTGTCAAGGGTCGAGCGCCTAGGCGCTAGGCTCGGCGCTTAGATTCTGCTCTTGGGCGCTAAGGCGCTTGCCCAAGGCCAAATCTGGGCGCCTAGGCGCTGGTCAAGTGTTAAGCCAAAATCTGTCCGGACGTCCTTTAGTAAATTGGACATAACGTTTTCATACGAACTCCGATTGAGGTGATGAAGGATGATTCAGAAAGATAACGAGTAGACCTACAACTTTCATTCTTTATATGTTGAGATTTGAGGTCGGTATCAAGTCATAAAATGGATATTTTAGGGACTGATGTTCATTTAGAGGCAATCAGAGGACATCGGGCATGCAGGTATGCAACGTGTAATGTTTTCGACGATAAATGTATTCAAGGTTATACCTCAAGAGTTGGAATATGAAATGAAGTCAAGGTATCCCCACCTCTTCAGCATACCAGGTACGTACGTAAATTTCGAGGGCAAAATTTCATAAGGAGGGGAGGTTGTGAGACCCCAAAGTTTATGAATAAAGATTTAAATTTCTCAAAATATTTTTTTTTAATATTATGGTGTGGACTTGATATAATGTTATAGTTGTGGGTAATATTTATAAATTTTGCAAAGTACGCAAGTTGTTATATAATATTCGATTGGTCGCAGAATATTCATTTTAACAGGGAATATTAGTATGACGGCACAATCATTGGTGGACCCTATAACAGAATTATTGTCAAATTGAGAAAACGATAAAAATATTTTATGAAAATAATGGCAGAAGTTTTATTGTTACCTGTTGAAACACCCGGTGTTAAAAGTACAGTAATATGTGTGGTTGAATAGTAGCACACGATATTGGTTATTGATTCTTACGTGATAAGTCACTCAGTTATACTTAATTATTACTGCAATAATTGCTGCATCATATCTCTCATATTATTAATTCGATTATTGTCACAGTATCATCTGCATAATATTTTATATATTATTAAATCAATAATTGAGACGCCAAAGTTATTCATATTATTAAATTGCAATATTTACAATGTCTAGAAGTTCTGTCGAGGAGAGGTTTGGTCACCTAATTGCGCGCCAATAGTGAGAAATCCTTATTGGAAAGCCCCCTCTTTCCTGGGAACGACCTGGTTGTTAAATATTTAGTTATGATATTAATGATGAATAAGTTCGAGTTGATTAAAGATGAAATTGATAGTTCCATTGTGTTGGGATTATTAGTGTTAGTGGAAATCGACATCTATTCCGATGATAATTGATGTCTGGTGGTTATATTGATAAATCGGGTAATTTATCGGATAAATGAGTAATTAATTGCTACTAATTCACATGCTTATATAACTATTTATTCACATGTGTGTAGTATTGAGTCACATTCACTTACTATTAGGGGAGTTGGTGCAAGATTGATAATACTTGCATGACTAAGTATCCATTACTATTAGGGGAGTACTTGCAAGATTGATAATACTTGTATTTCACATTTTCACATGATTATAACTATTGTTTCACATTATTGAACTATTGATTCACATTATTTACTATTAGGGGAGGTGGTGCAAGTTTGATAATACTTGTAGGACTAAATTAAAAATGAAAGAAAAGTTGAAGGTATTGTACTATAGTTTTTCGAGCCCTAAAACGTGCAATTATCGAAACTATTTTTTTCTATAAATAGAAGCTCATTCTTCCTTCATTCTCACCAATTCACTAAAGCTTTAGAGCCATTATTATAGAGAGAAATTATAGAGAGAAAGAAGAAGAGAAGTCTGCTAACTCACTATTCTAGTATCCAGTCTTCTTTTGAGGTAAGGGATATTATTTGTTGTACTCGTAAGGGGTATTATTTCTTTTGTATTCATGAAGAGAACTTCTGTTATTCCATTTTTTTCATTATTACATTGGAATAACTTTTGTATCATGCTGGCCTACCCTATATACTTGGTGAAATTCTTCTATTATTCCATTCTTTATTATTACATTGGATATATCACATGCATGCGTTTCTGTGGGACTGGTTTCGTCTTTATTATTACATTAGAATATCCTGTTTGTGCATTTTATCTTTGGACTGATTCCGTTATTCATTATTACATTGGAATAACTTTTATCTATTCAAGTACCGCATGCATGCTTGATTTACATTGTTATTCCATTCTTTATTATTACATTTGGAATATCATGTCGGTCGTATTTATGTTTGACTTGGTTCCGTTATTTATTATTCTATTAGAATAACTTTTATACATCTGCAATCTTGCGCATGCATGGTGATTTCTTTGTTATTCCATTCTTTATTATACTCGGTTGGTTAAAGTTTTAACTTCTATACTCCATGAAATTAGTGGAATATCCTTGATATTTGCGCTTCATCCAGTATCTTTTCATGGAAATATTCTTCTGAGCATTCTTGAATTTTACTCTACAAAGAAGTATCATATTGACAATTTGGACGTTATTAGTTCGTGAATAAATTAATTCTTGAACTTGTTTTTATTGAATTCTTATATCATTGTCATCATCCTCATGTTTATATTTTTTTGAAAGTCATTTGTGGCCTGTAGTGTATAGATGGACTTGGTATGATTATGACCAGGGATTATTCGGTGTAATCATGACCGTAATGTTACAAATGATGTGACAAAAGTCCTCATTGGCCCGTAGTGCATTGATGGACAGTTGTTGGCATGATCATGACTATTAGTGAATACACGAATATCTTTGGCCGTAGTGCATTGATAATTTATGGTTGTGATACTAATGAATATCCTTGGCCGTAGTGCAGGGATGATGTTGATTATTTATTAAGCTGAGTCCCAGCGATAAAAGTGATGAAAAACCTTTTAAATCATAAAAGATAGTAGATTTTATTCTCTACTTGACTCTTTTAATGGATTGCTTATTCCGCTGCAGTTAAACTTGATGTCTATTGTATTTTATCAGTTTAATATTGTTGAAGATTAATTATAATTTATTCTGCATTATCTTAGTCATAATATTTCTTACTGGGCTAGTTGAGCTCACCCTTTTACTTTCATTGTTCTCTTCAGAAAATGAGAACGAAGCAGGGACTAGTCGGGGAATGGAGTGACGGTCCATATAATAGCATTAGTAGTCCTCACTATTTTGTTAAATAGTGTGATAATAAATGTAATGAGGACTCAATTGAGTGTGGATATTGTCTAGATGACAATATTTGTATTAAAACTCACAGCATATGTATTGTAGTATATTACACGATGGTTGTATAATTAAGTTTGTATTTGTATTCTGTACCATGTATTTAGTGACTTAGAATAAGTGATGTATACCTATTTTGGGGGCGTCACAACAACAATGATTCATTAAGACTAGTATACGGATTGACTGATGACCAAATCTCATTGGTCATAAATATAAGAGATATTAATTCAATGCATAGGTACATGTTAGAGAATGATGTACTGGACAGACCCACCATGAGAATTCTACATGGAACATTATGCAAAGTGTCATTAGCGATTCCCATAGTGACAATGATGTAATGGTCCTCCGACTTGAAATCACTATATTACTACACGAGAATTTATGTACTCTGATATCATCAAATGTCACCTTTAATAGAGTGGACTATAAAGATGATTATTGGGTACATCATGAATCGTGTGAGGAATATGAGTGATCTAGATGTAATTTAACCCTCCTATATATTAGGGGTGATATCCATAGGCCTCTTAATTGAGTAGGACTATGAAATGCATGGCCATGCTCAAATAGTGATTTGTTTCATATAGTCTACTCATTGATCAAGAAAACTCAAATTAAATTATGAAGAGTGTGACACATTCCATGATTCGAGCTTAATCCAGGATATAAAGGTTAAAAGGATTAAATTACATTGAAACATTGGTCACGAAAAGGTTGCATCGAATCATCGATCTTATTATTACTTAGGTAGAAGTGATGCATTACTAGATGCCGCTCACTATTTATAATTTTATAATATGATTTTAAAATTATTGCCAACGTAATAATAACCTATAGGCTCACACACGTAGAACATAATTTAAAAGGGAATACATTTAAATTTTAAGGATTTAAATATATTAATATGTTTAATAGTATTTAAATCACGAATTTAAATTAAAAAGATAATTTGAGTATATGTATATTAATTAAGTAAGACTTAATTAAGATATATATATATATATATATATATATAAATTTGGATTTTATGAAATTAGGTTTTGATTTGATTAATTCCTTTTAACTACTATATATGATATATAGCAGCAACTTAGGGTTATATCATTTTTGAAAAACCCTAGCCGCTCTTAAAGAGAAACTAGAGAGAAAACAGTTCCAAAATATTGTTCCTTTGGTGGCTAGTACCGCAAGTCCCTTTATTGCAGAATCGTTTGACGGTTCGTGCGATTTTTGTGTGGATACCGTAGAGGCGCGGTTCTGATTGGATTGTGTAAAGTATTCGAAGCTGTTTCAGAAATCATTCATAATCGGTATAATGTCTAAACCACTGAATTAATTTCTGTTTTTACATGGATCCTATTTTGGGTTTCGGAATTGCTTTAAATTGGTCTATTTCCGCTGCGTTTTTGTGTCAAAACCCTACTGTGGTATCAGAGCTACTTGCAAAATGATTAATTCAGCTAACGTGTTTAATTGTTTTCGATATATATGATATGTGATGATATAATTTTACCGATCTAAAATGGATTATATTATTTTTGATATATATGATATATGATGATACAATATTACCGATCTAAAATTGAGTATATGATATTCTGTAATCAACATATTCTGGTATTACGAATATCAGTAATGGATATGTATGTTTATGAAGTTCTGGTAATTGTATCTTATATGGCGTAATAACAGTATACTAATTATGTTCTAATTAGATTAGAAGCCTAAGAATTCGATTTAATATGATTAATTGAAACTGGACGTATATGATATGTACTGGGTGTATTGTTATTATAAGTATTTTGGTGGATTAAAATATGTGATTCTGAAATTGTTTCAGAGAATCATTTGGAAAAATTCTGCAATACATATTGTAGTTCGAAATTTTTTCCAGGGGCGCTGCCAGGGTAGGAGACCCCCCCTTGGACCCTCCCATCGTGGCGCACGATGGTCGTGACCCCAATATGTTATATATAGTTTTTCTTGAATTGTATATAAATTGTTATGTGCTTATTGTGATATGCATGGTGCACAGTTATGGCCTTTTGACCCATAGGTTAGTGGTTTTTGGTTTTGAAATACGACTTGCATGTCGTGCCTTTCTATAAATTCTGATGTAACATTCTCTTCTCATCAAAATCCCCTCGAATATAACTCGAAGTTTATTTATGTCATGTAAAAATATGTAATCGATGAAGATGTCGAGATGGAGAACATGATGGAAAGATGACGATGGAGAGGAGACACGTGTATGAGGAAGCTCCAAGGAAGCTACTATTTTGAGATCTTTTACCACCTTAGATTGACCTCCAATCTTTCATTAGCTTGAAAAGATTGACACTGGATTGGGCCATAACTGTGACACATTTAATTTTGCACTTTATTTATGCTTGTATGTGATATGATATGATAAATAATGTGCATGCTTAATAAGATTAAAATTGGTGAGATCTAATTTTTTTTTTAATAAAATCCCTCATTAAATTATTAAGTCTAAATCAGATGCCTTCCAATGAATAACACTCATCAAGACCTTGATCAATAGATGTAGGTTCACCAAAGCAAAGTACCCTATTTACCTAGGTAAGATGCGATAGGATAATTGTGATATCCAAACTGTTAAAATCATTGGGCCTGACTTAACTAAGTTATCTCAATAGGATTGTGGACTTAGAGGCATAGATTTTGGTTGGTACCATTAGATGGACTAGAAACAAATGTTGTTTACCAAACTATCCAAGAGTTATATATGATATAATTGACAAAAGGGTTGTCTACCTAAATAATTGTGTTTTAAGAGATTAGCCAAAGCTAACTTAAGTCATAATGAAATATGGATCTTGGCTCACTAGAAAGATTTAATAGAAAATGCTTTCTGAATTAATGGTGAGGGCTATTAATTTGAATAAAGTAGTGGGAGGTATATTTTGAATGTACTATTATCAATTACATAATATGAACTCTGCAATTTGACTTATTATTTTGGCACTTATAAATTGTAGATATCAATGGTAAACAACAACAACACAAGTAGTCTTTCACTACGATCAGTCCTTGAGAAGGACAAGCTGAGTGGGATTAATTTCCTTGACTGGCACAAGAACTTGAGGATTGTCCTCAAACAAAAGCGTAAGCTATATGTCCTTGATGGGCCCATTCCTGCAGCACCGGCTGTCATTGCACCACGTGCAGAGCATAATGCTTACAAGAAGCATCAAGATGATGCTCTGGACGTGAGTTATCTCATGCTAGCAACCATGAACGCTGAGCTTCAGAAGCAACATGAGTTGATGGACGCTTATGAGATGATCGAGCATCACAAGAAATTGTTCGAAGGGAATGCTCGACAGGAGAGGTATGATACAAGCAAGGCGTTGTATCACTGTAAGATGGGTGAACGTGATCTAGTTGGTCCACATGTGCTAAAAATGATTGGGTATATTGAGTACCGTGATAGGTTGGGTTTTCCAATTACTCCGGAAGCCCAAACTGATCTTGTTCTACAATCTTTGAACAACAACTACTCTCAATTTGTTATGAATTATCTTATGAATGAAATTGAGAAACCCCTTACTGAGTTGTTGAGCATGTTAAGAACTGCCGAGAAAAACATGAAAAAGGCAGGACCCGCTCCCATAATAATGGTGCAAAAGGGGAATGCTAAGGGAAATTGGAAAGGCAAGAAGAAGATAGGATCTAAATCTGGTGCCAAACCCAATTTCAAAACCAAACAGGCTTTAAAGCATAAAGGCGGGGTGGCTAAAGAAGGTGATTGTCACTTTTGTGGAAAACCTGGACACTGGAAGAGGAATTATCTTGCTTATTTGGAAGAATTGAAGAAAAGAAAAGGAAATGTGACTTCTGATTCAGGTATATATGTTATAGAAGTCAATTTGTCTACTTCTACATTATGGGTATTGGATACTGGATGTGGTTCTCACATTTGTGTTAATGTGCAGGAACTTCGAAGGAGTAGGACTTTGGCAAAAGGAGAGGTTGACCTACAAGTTGGGAATGGAGCAAAAGTTGCTGCATTGGCTGTAGGAACTTATCATTTATCTTTTCCCACTGGCCTAGTATTAGAATTAGAGGATTGTTATTATGTGCCTGCTATAAGCAAAAACATTATTTATGTTTCTTGTTTGGACAAGAAAGGTTTTTCATTTATAATTAAGAACAATCGTTGTTCATTTAACTTAAATGAAATTTGCTATGGTGTTGCACAATTGTTTAACGGTCTTTATATTCTTGATTTGGAAATGCCTATCTATAACATAAATACAAAACCATTTAAATCAAATGATTCAAATTCGACATATCTCTGGCACTATCGTTTGGGCCATATAAATGAGAAACGCATATCAAAACTCCATAGAGATGGATTTTTGGATTCATTTGATTTTGAATCTTATGAAAAATATGAATCTTGTTTATTAGGCAAGATGACTAAAGCCCCTTTCACTGGACACAGTGAACGGGCTAGCGATATATTGGGACTTATACATAGTGATGTATGTGGACCCATGAGTACATTAGCAAGAGTTAGGTTTTATTACTACATTACATTTACTGACGACTTCAGTAGATATGGATATGTGTATCTTATGAGACACAAATCCGAATCCTTTGAAAAGTTCAAGGAATTCAAGAATGAAGTTCAAAACCAATTTGGCAAAAGCATAAAAGCCCTTTGATCCGATCGAGGAGGTGAATACTTAAGCCAAGACTTTGATGACCTTCTAAAGGAGTGTGGTATTATATCACAGCTCACTTCACTTGGAACACCACAATGGAATGGTGTATCTGAGAGGAGAAATCACACCTTGTTGGACATGGTACGATCAATGATGAGTCATGAAGATCTTCCAATAAGCTTATGGGTCATGCCCTAGAGACAGTTGCATTCACACTTAACCGTGTTCCTACAAAGACGGTTCAGAAGACACCATATGAGATGTAGACTGGGAAACGTCCTAGTATGTCGTTCATGAAGATTTGTGGTTGCGGGGCATTTGTAAAACATCTGGATTCTGACAAGCTCGGACCCAAATCTAATAAATGTAATTTTGTGGGATATCCAAAAGAAATAAAAGGGTATTATTTCTACAAACCTTTTGAGAACAAAGTGTTTGTTGCTCGAACTTGTATTTTTCTAGAAAGAGAATTTATCTCTAAAGGAAACAGTGGGAGGAAAGTAGAACTCGATGAAATTCGAGAACCACAAAATATCATTGGACCTAAGTTCGAATGTGAGCAGGAAACACAAGAAATTATGGAAAGTGAACCTGCTCAAATTACACAAGGAATTCGTAGATCTAGTAGGACACGCCAAGAGCCCGAGAGATATTATGGATATCTTGTGACTCAAAACGGCGATGTGATGCTCATAGATCAGGATGAGCCTGCTTCCTACCAAGAAGCTATGAATGGACCAGATTCTAAGAGATGGCTTGAAGCCATGAGATCTGAAATGGACTCTATGTATACTAACCAAGTATGGACTTTGGTTGATCCACCCGAAGGGGTAAAACCAATTGGGTGCAAGTGGGTTTTCAAGAAGAAAACCGACATGGATTATAATGTACAAACCTACAAAGGCCGACTAGTAGCAAAAGGTTACAGGCAAGTTCAAAGTGTTGACTATGATGAAACCTTCTCTCCAGTGGCAATGGTTAAATCCATCAGGATCTTACTTGCTATTGCAGCTTTTTATGATTACGAAATCTGCTTTCCTTAACGGAAATCTCCTTGAGGATGTGTACATGACACAACCTGAGGGTTTTGTCAATCCAAAAGATGCTGGAAAGGTATGTAAGCTGCATCGATCCATTTATGGATTGAAGTAAGCATCTCGGAGTTGGAATCTTCGATTTGATGAAGCCGTCAAAGAGTTTGGTTTTATTAAAAATGAAGATGAACCTTGTGTATATAAGAAGGTTAGTGGGAGTCACATTGTATTCCTAGTATTATATGTTGACAACATATTAATTATTGGGAATGATATTCCTTCATTACAGGCTGTAAAAACATGGTTAGGAAAATGTTTCTCCATGAAAGATTTAGGCGATGCAGCCTACATTTTAGGTATCAATATCTATCAAGATAGATCGAGAAAATGCTCAGCCTAAGTCAGAGTACATATATTGATAAAGTGCTGAAACGGTTAAACATGCAAGAGGCAAAAAGAGGACACTTACCCATGACTCATGGTATAAAGATCTCTAAGGCCCAATGTCCTAAATCAAAAGATGATGAGGAGTGTATGAGAAAGATCCCTTATGCTTCGGCAATTGGATCTATCATGTATGCAATGATATGTACTCGTTCGGATGTCTCGTATGCTTTGAGCATGACGAGCAGATACCAGTCGAATCCACGTGAAGGTCACTGGACAGCAGTCAAGAATATCCTCAAGTACCTAAAGAGGACTAAGGATTCATTCTTGGTATATGGAGGTGAAGACGAACTAGCAGTAAAGGGTTACACAGATGCTAGTTTCCAGACTGACAATGATGAATATAAGTCTTAGTTAGGTTTTGTGTTTTGCCTTAATGGTGGTGCCGCAGTTTGGAAGAGTTCAAGCAAGAGACGATGGCGGATTCTACAACAACATGAGGGTTGAGTATATTGTCGCTTTCTAGTGCGAAAGGAGGTCAGATGGATTAAAAAGTTCATCATCGAACTTGGTGTTGTTCCAACCATTGTTGATCCGGTTGCTCTATACTGTGATAATAATGGAGCCATTGCACAGGCTAAGGAACCTAGATCTCACCAACAATCCAAGAATATACTTAGGTGGTACCATCTCATCTGTGAAATCATTTATAGAGGAGATGTACATATAGGAAGAGTGCCAACAGATGATAATGTTGCAGATCCACTGACCAAGTCTTTGTCGCAGCAGAAGCACGAAGGTCACACTAGTTCCATGGGTATTAGATACATGAGTGATTGGCTCTAGTGCAAGTGGGAGACTGTTAGAGTTTATGCCCTAGAGGCCAATTATTTGATATAATTGCTTAATATTTTGAAATTATATTTGATTAAATAAATGAATGATTTTATTATGGTTTTATTTACTGCGTTATATAAATGTTAACATAATAAAATTCCTTAGAATAGTGATACAAATTATATAGTTTTAAGTATGTGACTTGAACATGAGATTATATAATTATAATTAGTATCATTATTCTTAAAACTCCCTAGTCGAGTATCAGTGTTGATGGGACAACAATGATGGATTAAGACTAGTATGTGGATTGACTGATGATCAAATCTCATTGGTCATAAATATAAGAGATATTAAGTCAATGCATAGGTACATGTTAGAGAACGATTTACTGGACAGACCCACCATGAGAATTCTACGTGGAACATTATGCAAAGTGTCATTAGCGATTCTCATAGTGACAATGATGTAATGGTCCTCCGACCTGAAATCACTATATTACTACACGGAAATTTATGTACTTTGATATCATCAAATGTCACCATTAATAGGGTGGACTATAAAGATGATTATTGGGTACATCATGAATCGTGTGAGGAATATGAGTGATCTAGATGGAATTTAACCCTCATATATATTAGGGGTGATATCCATAGGCCAATTGATTGAGTAGGACTATGGAATACATGGCCATGTTCAAATAGTGATTTGTTTCATATAGTCTACTCATTGGTCCAGAAAACTCAGATTAAATTATGAAGAGTATGTCACATTCCACGACTCGAGTTTAATCTAGGATATTAAGGTTAAAAGGATTAAATTACATTGAAACATTGGTCACGAAAAGGTTGCATCGAATCATCGATCTTATTATTACTTGG
The DNA here is from genome assembly GCA_020205615.1 of Panax quinquefolius. Taxonomy (NCBI): domain Eukaryota; kingdom Viridiplantae; phylum Streptophyta; class Magnoliopsida; order Apiales; family Araliaceae; genus Panax; species Panax quinquefolius. Next base: position 107,521,607 of record CM035163.1, read on the forward strand.
GTAGCAGTGATGCATTACTAGATGCCGCTCACTATTTTTAATTTTATAATATGATAATAAAATTATTGTCAACGTAATAATAACCTATAGGGTCACACACATAGAACGTATTTTAAAAGGGAATAAATTTAAATTTTAAGGATTTAAATATATTAATATGATTAATAGTATTTAAATCATGAATTTAAATTAAAAGGATAATTTATATATATGTATATTAATTAACTAAGACTTAACTAAGATATATATATATATATATATATATATATATATATATATATATATAAAAATTGGATTTTATGAAATTAGGTTTTGATTTAATTAATTCCTTTTAACTACAATATATATGATATATAGCAGCAACTTAGGGTTACATCATTTTTCAAAAACCCTAGCCGCTCTTAGAGAGAGACTAGAGAGAAAACAGTTCCAAAATCTTGTTCCTTTGGTGGATAGTACCGCAAGTCCCTTTATTGCAGAATCGTTCAACGGTTCGTGCGACGTTCGTGTGGATACTGTAGAGGTGCAGTTCTGATTACATTGCGTAAAGGATTCAAAGCTGTTTCAGAAATCATTCATAATCGGTATAATATCTAAACTACTGAATTAATTTCTATTTTCGCATGGATCCTGTTTTGGGTTTCAGAATTGCTTTAAATTGGTCTATTTCCGCTGCGTTTTTGTGTCGAAACCCTACAATATTCTGGAGAAGTTAACTGTGAGTCAGTGAAAAAACATCTTAAAGTACTTAACCAACACTAAGGATGTGAACATATTCATGCTGGGTCTAAATTAAAACTAGAGGGCTTAACAGACTCAAGTTTTTCAGATAGACCAAGACGACAGAAAATCTACTTTAAGGTCTAGTGTTACCTGGAACAGTAGTGCAGTGAAATTGGAAATGTTCCATACAGCATAGAGTTGTTGGTTTAGTGATAAAGACAAAGTATATAGCTATAAATGAACCTGCAAGTTGATTGTTTGGATGAAAAGTTCATTATAGAACTAGGAATAGTTCCTAAGTCTCATCTTGCATCTAAACATGTGTTGTGGCACTTTCAGTTGATTATAAGAATCATTGAATGATGGGAAATCACTATAGAGTTAGTGGACTCTCAAGAACAACATTACATATCCGTAAACTAAAGCTTATCCAATAGCAGGATAATCGTCACTTAGAGAAGAAGGGTATGTGATACCATGACGATTGGCTTTAGTGCAAGTGGGAGATTGAAAGTAGTATGCACACAAGCCAATCATGTTTGATGATAAAACATATACTTTGTAACAATCTAATTCATTTATTAATAAAAAGTATTAATTTATTAAAAGCTTTTAATTATCTACATGATGATGTTTTACAATATGTGATAAACACATAGTTTTAAGAAATGATTTTAGAAAAATGATGATGATCATTCTAATGAGATCTAAATTCTTAGAAAGCTTAAAACTAAAATAGATCCCAATCGTTGGATTACTAAATTGGTGATTAATGAATCCGAATAGATTGGTACATACGTTGCTTTCTCATTGGATGAGGATGATTGATCTCATGATCATTTGTGTGGAGACACTAAAGAAAGTATATAGGTGCTTATCAGAGAATAAGTTCACTGAATGTGGCTCGCTAAGGAATACCTAATGGAGTTTTACTTGACTGTCAATAGGAATTCCTGTAGTGATAGTAGTACAAGTGATCTTTGGACTTGAGATCATCATAGTATATTGTGTATGATGAGTTATACTTTGACTTATTCCTTAAGACCCTTAGGGTATATCAAAGGGTATGCTTGGGTATAATAAGTTGTACATGGAGATAATGTGACGCCCCCAAAATAGGTATACATCACCTATTCTGAGTCGTCAAATACATGGTACAAAATTCAGATACAAAGTTAAATATACAACATGAGCTGAGAGTTTTAATACAATCATTGTCTTCTAGACCGTATACAAACTCAAAATAAGTCCTCAATACATTTAGTATCACACTATTTCATAGAATAGTGAGGACTACTAATACTATCATCTGGACCGTCATTCCTTTCCCCGACTCGTTCCAGCTATATTCTCATTTCCTGAAGAGAATAGTGAAAGAAAGAGTGAGCTCAACTAGCCTAGTAAGAAATATTATGACTAAGATAATGAGGGATAAATTATCATTAGCCTTCAACAATGTTAAACTGATAAAATACAATAGACATCAAGTTTAACTGCAGCGGAACAAGCAATCCATTAAAAGAGTCAAGTAGAGAATAAAATCTACTATCTTTTATGATTTAAAAAGGTTTTTCATCACTTTTTATTGCTGAGACTCAGCTTAATAAATAATCCACATCATCCCTACACTATGGCCAAGGATATTCATTAGGGTCACGACCACAAATTATCCATGCACTACGGGCCAAGGATATTCGTGTATTCATCAATGGTCATGATCATGCCAACAACTGTCCATCAATGCACTAAGGGCTAATGAGGACTTTTACCACATCATTTGTAACATTACGGTCATGATTATACTGAATAATCCCTGGTTATAATCATACTAAGTCTATCTATGCACTACAGGCCACAGATGACTTTCAACATAATATAAACATGAGGATGATGATAATGATATAAGAATTCAATAAAATAAGTTCAAGAATTAATTTAACCAAGAACTAATAACATCCAAATTGTTAACATGATACTTCTTTGTAGAGTAATATTCAAAAATGCTCAGAAGAATATTTCCATGAAAATATATTGGATGAAGCGCAAATATCAAGGATATTCCACTAATTTCATGGAGTATAGAAGTTAAAACTTTAACCAACTGAGTATAATAAAGAATGGAATAACAAAAGAAATCACCAGGCATGCGATAGACCGCACATGCAGGTTATTCTAAGAGAATAATAAAGACGGAACCAGGTCCGGCGTAAAACGCATAGACAAGATATTCTAATAGAATAATAAAGATTTTAACCAGTCCCACAGAAACGCATGTGAACAAGATATTCCAACAGAACAATAACGAATGGAATAACAGAAGAATTTCACCAAGTATAGGGTAGCTCGTGTATACAGGTTATTCCAACAGAATAATAAAGAATGTAATAAAAGAAGTTCTCTTCATGACTACAAAAGGAATAATACCCCTTACCTCAGAAGAAACTGGATACTAGAATAGTGAGGTAGCAGGCTTCTCTTCTTCTATAGATTTTCTCTTTATAGCTTCTCTCTATAATTTCTTTTTATAATAATTGCTCTATAACTTTAGTGAATTGGTGAGAAATTAAGGAAAAATGAGCTTCTATTTATAGAAAAATATAGTTTCGATAATTGCACATTTTGGAGCTTGAAAAATTACAGTAAAATACCCCCAACTTTTCTTTCATTTTTAATTTAGTCCTGCAAGTATTATCAAACTTGCACCACCTCCCCTAATAGTAAATAATGTGAATCAATAGTTCAATCATGTGAATCAATAGTTATAATCATGTGAAAATACGAATTACGGTATAGTACCTCCATCTATACCTCTATCTTTAATTTAATCATGCAAGTATTATCAATCTTAAACCAACTCCCCTAAAGTATAAGAATGCAATTCAATAGTACACACATGTGAACAAATAGTTATATAAGCATGTGAATTAGTAGCAATTAACTACTCATTTATCCGATAAATTCCCTGATTTATCAATATAACCCTCAGACATCAATTATCATCGGAATAGATGCCGATTTCCACTAACACTAATAATCCCAATACAATGGAACTATAAAATTCATCTTTAATCAACACGAACTTATTCAAAATTAATATTATAACTCACAATATTTAACAACCAGGTCGTTCCCAGGAAAGAGGGGGCTTTCCAATAAGGATTTCTCCCTATTAGTGCGCAATTAGGTAACCAAACCTCTCCTTGGTAAAACTTCTAGACATTTTAAATATTGCAATTTAGTAATATGAATAACTTTGTCATCTCAATTATTGTTTTAATAATATATCATATAATGCAGATGATACTGTGACAATAATCGAATCAATAATATGAGAGATATGATGCAACAATTCTCAGAGTAATAATTGAGTATAAACGAATGACTTCTCACGTAAGCATCAATAATCAATACCGTGCTACTATGCAACCACGCCAGACATCGTACTTTTTACTACCGAGTAGTTCAACAGTATTAATGGTAAAACTTCCACCGTTATTTTCATAAAAATATTTTTGTCATTTTCTCAATTCGACAATAATTCTGTTGTGGGGTCCACCAATGATTGCGTCGTTGTACGAATATTCCATGCTAAAATGAATATTCCCCGACCAATCGAATATAATATAACAATTTGCATACTTTGCAGAATTTATAAATACTACCCACAACTATAACATTATAAGAAATTCATTCCATAATATTCAAAAATGATAATTATAGAAAATCATCTTTATTCATAAAAAAGCTGGGTCTTACAACCTCCCTTCTTATGAAATTTAAGCCCTCAAAATTAGAATGCACGATTTCAGATGTCGAAGAGGTAAGGATACCGTGATTTCATTTCAGATTCTAACTCCCGGGTCATTTTCTCAACAACGTGGTTTCTCCACAAAACTTTAACTTGAGGTATAACGTTGGAGCGTAGAATATGTTCCTTCTTATCCAAGATTTGAACATGAACCTCTTTATACGTCAAATCCTCCGCTATTTCGCCTGGTTCTAACTCAATAATTTGGTTCGGGTCTTCCACATATTTACGTAACATGGATATGTGAAAAACGTTATGAACACGAGACATACTTGGCGGTAAAGCGAGTCTATACGCCACAGTTCCTACTAGATCGAGGATTAAAAATGGGCCAATGAATTGAGGATTGAGCTTTCCTCTCTTTCCAAATCTCTTAACTCCTTTCCATGGAGCAACACGTAACAACACATGTTCTCCAATATCGAATTCCATGTCTTTTCGGTGAAGATAAGCATAACTCTTTTGTCGATCTTGTTAGGTTTTTTTACGTTTCCGGATCGTTTGAATCTTTTCCGTAGTCATATGTACCAACTCTGGTCCAAACAACGTTGCTTCACCCACCTCATCCCAGCATACTGGAGAACGACACTTTCTTCCACACAACGCTTCGAATGGAGCTATGCCAATACTTGCTTAATAACTGTTGTTGTATGAAAACTCCACCAACAGTAAGAACTTGTCCCAACTTCCCTTGAAGTAAAGGACATAGAGTCTTAATAAATCTTCAAGAGTTTGAATAGTCCTCTCTGATTATTCGTCCGTCTGAGGATGATATGTCGAACTAAATCGTAAATCCGTGCCCATAGCTTTTTGCAAACTAACCCAAAATCTTGAAGTGAATCTTGGGTCTCGATCAGAAACTATGGATACTGGCATACCATGTAATCTTACAATCTTGTTTATGTACATACGAGCAAGACGTTCAAGTGTATAAGTTTCTTATATAGGTAAGAAATAAGCAGACTTGGTCAATCTATCAATAATGAACCAAATTGCATCTATACCCTGAGAAACCCTGGGAAGACCAGTAACAAAATCCATGGTAATGTGCTCCCACTTCCATTCTGGAATTTCAAGTGGTTTTAATGGACCTTTTGGTACTTGATGCTCCGCCTTGACTCGTTGACACGTTAGACACCTTGAGATAAATAGCGTTATCTCTCTCTTCATATTGCCCACCAAAATATATGTCGAAGATCATGATATATTTTAGTACTCCGAAGATGGATTGCAAAATGGTGTGTTGTGCGCCTACATCATGGTTTTATACTTTAAATCAGGGTCGTTAGGAACACAAAGTCTGGAGTTGACTCGAAGTATTCCTCCTTCATCAATTCTTACTTTCGGCATAACACCTTCTTGCACTTTCTTCCTCATATGCATCAACTCCAGGTCTGTAGCTTGAGCAGCTTTAACTTTATCGATTAAATTTGGTTCTACTTGTATATTCGCCATCATCACGTGGGTCCATGGAGTCTTTAACTCTATCTCCATCCTGTTCAAGTCATACAAAATGGGCCTTTGCGTTGACAATATCGCACTCGTACCCGCATATGATCTTCTACTTAATGCGTCAGCTACCATGTTCGTTTTTCTAATATGGTATTGGATGGTATGATCATAATCTTTCAATAGTTCAAGCCAACGTCATTGTCGTATGTTGACTTCCTTTTAGGTGATGAAATATTTGAAGCTTTTATGATCCGTAAAGATCTCAACTTTCTCCCCATACAAGTAATGCCTCCAAATCTTTAGTGCAAATATGACTGCTGCCAACTCTAGATCATGAGTAGGATAATTCCTCTTATATTCTTTAAGTTATCGTAAGGCATAGGCTATGGCTTTCCCATGTTGCATGAGAACACAACCTAACCCTTTGCCCGAAGCATCACTGTAGATGACAAATCCCTCCGAGCCAGATGGTATTGTCAGAACAGGTGCTGAAATGAGTCTCCTCTTAAGTTCTTGAAAACTCTTCTCACATTCCTCGCTCAAATCGAATTTTGTATCTTTCTGAGTCAGCTGAGTTAATGGAGTAGCGATTCAAGAAAATCCTTCCATGAATCTCCGATAATAACTAGCTAAGCCGAGAAAGCTACGTACTTCGGTCACTATTTTGGGTTGCTCCCAGCTTTGAATAGCTTCAATCTTTACTGGGTCAACAGATATTCCATGACTTGATACTACGTGCCCAAGGAATGCTACTTCCTCAAGCCAGAACTCGCATTTCTTTAACTTGGCATAAAGCTTATATTCACGTAGCTTTTGGAATATCAACCTCAAGTGTTGCTCATGATCTTCACGGCTTTTGGAATAAATAAGGATGTCATCAATAAAGACGACCACAAAGTGATCCAAATATTCCTTAAATACTCGGTTCATCATATCCATGAAGGCAACAGGAGCATTAGCCAATCCAAAAGACATGACAAGGAATTCATAATGCCTGTACCGAGTTTTGAAAGCCGTCTTTGGAATGTCATCGGTTCTAATCTTCAATTGGTGATATCCAAAACGAATATCAATCTTTGAAAAGAATTTGGCTCCTTGCAACTGGTCAAATAGGTCGTCAATACGTGGCACTGGGTACCTATTTTTGATGGTGACATGGTTCAACTCCCGATAATTAATACAAATTCGCATACTACCGTCTTTCTTTTTCACGAATAGAACATGAGCACCCCAAGGAGAAGTACTAGGACGAATGAAACCGATGTCTAACCCTTTAACTCCTGAAGTTCAATAGTAGCAATTCGATATGGGGCTTTGGAAATAGGTTTTGTACCGGGTTCAAGGTCGATACAAAATTTAATTTCACGCTCTGGGGGTAGGCCAGGAAGTTCTTTAGGGAATACGTTAGGAAATTCATTAACAATAGAAATATCATTCAAAACTAACATATTTTTATTTAAATCCGTGACATGAGCTAAGAAAGCTTGACACCCATTTTTTAATAAACGAATAGCTTTATGGCTTGAGATGATAGTGATTGATTTTAATGGTTTTGTTTCTTGAATTCGCATAATATGTTGGTTAGGAATATGAAAGCTAACAACCTTACGAAAATAATAAATTTTTTCATGATGAGTAGTTAACCAATCAATCCCTAGAATTACGTTAAATGCAAGTATTTTTAATGAAATAAGAGCGACAGGTAACGTGAGGGTACTGATTTGAACTAAACAAGACTTATAAATAGTGGATGTAATGAAGGTTTCTCCCAATGGAGTTTCAACAGATAAGTCAAAGTCCAATTTCTCCGGAGTCAAATTTAAACGTTGAGAGCAAGTAGGAGAAATAAAAGAATGGGTAGAACTGGTATCAAATAAGGTATATACTTCACTAGAGTTTATGATAAGCTTACCCGTGATGACCTCGTTTGGGTTCCTTGCTTTCTGAGAGGTCACAACAAATGGTCTCCCTTGAACTATCGGTTTTGTCTTGTCTGGGACGACATTTGATGCCTCCATCCCAACTGGACTTGTCTTCGGTGCACGACAAAATTGGGCCAGGTGACCTTCTCTTCCACAATTGTAACATTCTTTGGAGGGCATCGCGCAATTTGGACTAATGTGTCCCTCCCCTCCACATTTGAAGCATATGATAGGTGGTCATTCTCCTTCCTTAACGACAGGTGCTGATGCTGACGTCTTTCCATCATTGTTGAATCTCCTCTTCTTGAAATGTCCATTCTTATTATTTTGGGCATGATTACCACCGAAGTGGTTACCATTTCTGGCATGTTGATTCCCTCCACGCTTATTATCACCGCTTTGATGACTGTTTTCATTGGTATTATCATTTTGTCGGCTGCTCTCTTTTGGTTGAGTTGACTCATTATCGCGCTCCAATAACTAAGCCCTATTAACAATATCTGAATATAAACACAATTTATGAGAGATAGGATATTGACATATCTTAGGTTTCAAACCTCTTAGAAACATTCGCGTCATTCTCTCCTCATTATCAACCAAATGGGATGCAAACCAGGATAGCTCAGCAAACTTGGCTTCGTACTGTGACACGGTCATGTTGTTTTATTCTAGTTTAATGAACTCTACCTCTTTTATATGAGGAATACTTTCGGGAAAGTACTTGTCATTGAACAGTTCTTGGAAATTCTCCCAAGACATCTTCAGTACGACATGTTGAGTATGCTTTATAGACTCCCACCAGTAATATGCCTCTGCCCGCAACATGAAGGTGGCAAAGGGAACCTTTTGCTCCTCGGAGCATCCCAAGACATCAAATATCTTGTTGATCTTCTTTATCCATGTCTCCGCCTTAAGTGGCTTTGGCTCTCCAAAAAACTCCGGTGGTCCCAGCTCCTTGAACTATTTAGCGGTGGTCATTCGAGAGTTGCCGATTTCCACATGTATTTTGGATGGGAGCCGCTTTACTTTGATGTTGCATGAATTTCATGAAGTCTCGGAACATTCCATCGTTCATCATTTGGTTAGTGTTGTTGTTTGTATGAGGATTATCGCCTTCCTGATGCACATTATCCTGATTATTGATCTGTGGAGACTCAACGGTCTCCTGTGCTCCATTGATGTTCTCAACATTCTCGGATGCCATTTTCAAATACTGCCACAAAACAAGGGTTAATTAATATATCACATATTATCCCTATACTCTGTCCGACAAATTAAATACCAAATAAACTTAGGAAGGTCATACTAGTGAAGGAATTCCCCATCTCTCCCCTCCTAATTCTTGTCTCACATCTTAGCCAAGGATCATATCCCTAAGCTTTGATACCAACTGTGACGCCCCTAAAATAGGTATACATCACCTATTCTGAGTCGTCAAATACATGGTACAAAATTCAGATATAAACTTAAATATACAACATGAGCTATGAGTTTTAATACAATCATTGTCTTCTAGAACGTATACAAACTCAAAATAAGTCCTCAATATATTTATTATCACACTATTTCACAGAATAGTGAGGACTACTAATACTATCATCTGGACCGTCATTCCGTTCCCCGACTCGTTCCAGCTATATTCTCATTTTGTAAAGAGAACAGTGAGAGAAAGGGTGAGCTCAACTAGCCCAGTAAGAAATATTATGACAAAGATAATGTAGGATAAATTATCATTAGCCTTCAACAATGTTAAACTGATAAAATACAATAAACATCAAGTTTAACTGCAGCGGAATAAGAAATCCATTAAAAGAGTCAAGTAGAGAATAAAATCTAATAATATATCATATAATGCTGATGATAATGTGACAATAATCGAATCAATAATATGAGAGATATGATGCAACAATTACTGTAGCAATAATTGAGTATAACTAAGTGACTTCTCATGTAAGCATCAATAATCAATACCGTGTGCTACTATGCAACCACGCATATTACTGTACTTTTACTATCGAGTAGTTCAACAGTATTAACGGTAAAACTTCTGCCGTTATTTTCATAAAAATATTTTTGTCATTTTCTCAATCCGACAATAATTCTATTGTGGGGTCCACCAATGATTGTGTCATTGTACGAATATTCCATGCTAAAACGAATATTCCCCGACCAATCGAATATAATATAAAACTTGCATACTTTGCAGAATTTATAAATACTACCCACAACTATAACATTATAACAAATTCATTCCATAATATTCAAAAATGATAATTATAGAAAAATCATCTTTATTCATAAAAACTAGGGTCTTACAACCTCCCCTTCTTATGAAATTTCGCCCTCGAAATTAGGGTACGTACCCGGTATGTCGAAGAGGTAAGGATACCGTGATTTAATTTCAAATTCTAACTCCCAAGTCATTTTCTCAACATCGTGGTTTCTCCACAAAACTTTAACTTGAGGTATAACGTTGGAGCGTAGAATATGTTCCTTCTTATCCAAGATTTGAACATGAACCTCTTTATACGTCAAATCTTCCGCTATTTCGCCTGGTTCTAACTCAATAATGTGGTTTGGGTCTTCCACATATTTACGTAACATGGATATGTGAAAAATGTTATGAACACGAGACATACCTGGCGGGAAAGCGAGTCTATATGCCACAGTTCCTACTCGATCGAGGATTAAAAATGGGCCAATGAATTAAGGATTGAGCTTTCCTCTCTTTCCAAATCTCTTAACTCCTTTCCATGGAGCAACACGTAACAACACATGATCTCCAATATCGAATTTCACGTCTTTTCGATGAAGATAAGCATAACTCTTTTGTCGATCTTGTTAGGTTTTTATACGTTGTCGGATCGTTTGAATCTTTTCCGTAGTCATATGTACCAAATCTGGTCCCAACAACATTGCTTCACCCACCTCATCCCAGCATACTGGAGAACGACACTTTCTTCCACACAACGCTTCGAATGGTGCTATGCCAATACTTGCTTGATAATTATTGTTGTATGAAAACTCCACCAACCGTAATAACTTGTCCCAACTCCCGTTGAAGTCAAGGATACAGAGTCTTAATAAATCTTCAAGAGTTTGAATAGTCCTCTCTGATTATTCGTCCGTCTGAGGATGATATGTCGAACTAAATTGTAAATCCGTACCCATAGCTTTTTGCAAACTAACCCAAAATCTTGAAGTGAATCTTGGGTCTCGATCAGAAACTATGGATACTGGCATACCATGTAATCTTACAATCTCATTTATGTATATACGAGCAACACGTTCAAGTGTATAAGTTTCTTATATAGGTAAGAAATAAGCATACTTGGTCAATCTATCAATAATGACCCAAATTGCATCTATACCCTGAGAAACCCAGGGAAGACCAGTAACAAAATCCATGGTAATGTGCTCCCACTTCCATTCTGGAATTTCAAGTGGTTTTAATGGACCTTTTGGTACTTGATGCTCCGCCTTGACTCGTTGACACGTTAGACACCTTGAGATAAATAACGTTATCTCTCTCTTCATATTGCCCCACCAAAATGTATGTCGAAGATCATGATACATTTTAGTACTCCCAAGATGGATTGCAAAGGGTGTGGTGTACGCCTCCATCATGATTTTATACTTTAAATCAGGGTCGTTAGGAACACAAAGTCTGGAGTTGACTCGAAGTATTCCTCCTTCATCAATTCTTACTTCCGGCATAGCACCTTCTTGCACTTTCTTTCTCATATGCATCAGCTCTAGGTCTGTAGCTTGAGCAGCTTTAACTTTATTGATTAAATTCGGTTCTACTCGTATATTCGCCATCATCACGTGGGTCCATGGAGTCTTTAACTCTATCTCCATCCTGTTCAAGTCATACAAAATGGGCCTTTGCGTTGACAATATCGCACTCGTACCCACATATGATCTTCTACTTAATGCGTCAGCTACCATGTTTGCTTTTCCAGTATGGTATTGGATGGTATGATCATAATCTTTCAACAGTTCAAGCCAACGTCGTTATCGCATGTTGAGTTCCTTTTGAGTGAAGAAATATTTGAGGCTTTTATGATCCGTTAAGATCTCCACTTTCTCCCCATACAAGTAATGCCTCCAAATCTTTAGTGCAACAACGACTGCTGCCAACTCTAGATCATGAGTAGGATAATTCCTCTTATATTCTTTTAGTTATTGTGAGACATATGCTATGACTTTCCCATGTTGCATGAGAACACAACCTAACCCTTTGCCCGAAGCATCACTGTAGATGACAAATCCCTCCGAGCCAAATGGTATTGTCAGAACAGGTGCTGAAATGAGTCTCCTCTTAAGTTCTTGAAAACGCTTCTCACATTCCTCGCTCCAACCGAATTTTGTATCTTTCTGAGTCAGCTGAGTTAATGGAGTAGCGATTCAAGAAAATCCTTCCACGAATCTCCGATAATAACTAGCTAAGCCGAGAAAGCTATGTACTTCGGTCACTATTTTGGGTTGCTCCCAGCTTTGAATAGCTTCAATCTTTGCTGGGTCAACAGATATTCCATGACTTGATACTATGTGCCAGAACTCGCATTTCTTCAACTTGACATAAAGCTTATATTCACGTAGATTTTGGAGTATCAACCTCAAGTGTTGCTCATGATCTTCACGGCTTTTGGAATAAATAAGGATGTCATCAATAAAGACGACCACAAAGTGATCCAAATATTTCTTGAATACTCCGTTCATCATATCCATGAAGGCAACAGGAGCATTAGTCAATCCAAAAGACATGACAAGGAATTCATAATGCCCGTACTGAGTTCTGAAAGCCGTCTTTGGAATGTCATCGGTTCTAATCTTCAATTGATGATATCCGAAACGAAGATCAATCTTTGAAAAGAATTTGGGGCCTTGCAACTGGTCAAACAGGTCGTCAATACGTGGCAATGGGTACCTATTTTTGATGGTGACATGGTTCAACTCCCGATAATCAATACAAATTCGCATACTACCGTCTTTCTTTTTCACGAATAGAACAGGAGCACCCTAAGGAGAAGTATTAGGACGAATGAAACTGATGTCTAACTCTTTAACTCCTGAAGTTCAATAGGAGCCATTCGATATGGGGCTTTGGAAATAGGTTTTGTACCAGGTTCAAGGTCGATACAAAATTTAATTTGACGCTCTGGGGGTAGGCCAGGAAGTTCTTCAGGGAATACGTCAGGAAATTCATTAACAATAGAAATATCATTCAAAACTAACATATTTTTATTTAAATCCGTGACATGAGCTAAGAAAGCTTGACACCCATTTTTCAATAAACGAATAGCTTTATGTCTTGAGATGATAGTGATTGATTTTAATGGTTTGGTTTCTTGAATTCGCATAATTGGTTGGTTAGGAATATGAAAGCTAACAACCTTACGAAAATAATAAATTTTTTCATGATGAGTAGTTAACCAATCAATCCCTAGAATTACGTTAAATAAAAGTATTTTCAATGAAATAAGTGCGACAGGTAATGTGAGGGTACCGATTTGAGCTAAACAAGACTTATAAACAGTGGATGTAATGAAGGTTTCTCCCAATGGAGTTTCAACAGATAAGTCAGAGTCCAATTTCTCCGGTGTCAAATTTAAACGTTGAGCGCAAGTAGGAGAAATAAAAGAATGCGTAGAACTGGTATCAAATAAGGTATATACTTCGCTAGAGTTTATGATAAGCTTACCCGTGATGACCTCGTTTGGGTTCCTTGCTTTCTGGGAGGTCACAACAAACGCCCTCCCTTGAACTACTAGTTTTGTCTTGTCTGGGACGGCCTTTGATGCCTCCATCCCAACTGGACTTGTCTTCGGTGCATGACAAAATTGGGCCAGGTGACCTTCTCTTCCACAATTGTAACATGCTTTGGAGGGCATCGCACAATTTGGACTGATGTGTCCCTCCCCTCCACATTTGAAGCATATGATAGGTGGTCGTTCTCCTTCCTTAATGACAGGTGCTGATGCTGACGTCTTTCCATTATTGTTGAATCTCCACTTCTTGAAATGTCCATTCTTGTTGTTTTGGCCATGATTACCACCGAAGTGGTTACCATTTCTGGCATGTTGATTCCCTCCACGCTTATTGTCACCGCTTCGATGACTGTTTTCACTTGTACTATCATTTTGTCGGCTGCTCTCTTTTTGTTGGGTTGACTCATTATCGCGCTCCAATAACTAAGCCCTATTAACAATATTTGAATACAAACACAGTTTATGAGAGATAAGATATTGACGTATCTTAGGTTATAAACCTCTTAGAAACATTCGCGTCATTCTCTCCGCTTTATCAACCAAATGGGATGCAAACCAGGATAGCTCGGCAAACTTGGCTTCGTACTGCGACACGGTCACGTTGTTTTGTTCAAGTTTAATGAACTCCACCTCTTTCATCCGACGAATAATTTAGGGAAAGTACTTGTCATTGAACAGTTCTTGGAAATTCTCCCAAGACATCTTCAGTACGACAGGTTGAGTATGCTTTATAGACTCCCACCAGTAATTTGCCTCTGCCCTCAACATGAAGGTGGCAAAGGGAACCTTTTGCTCCTTGGAGCATCCCAAGAAATAAAATATCTTGTTGATCTTCTTTATCCATGTCTCTGCCTTAAGTGGCTTTGGCTCTCAAAAAAACTCCGGTGGTCCCAGCTCCTTGAACTATTTGGCGGTGACCGTCCGAGAGTTGCCAGTGTTTCCACCTGCATTTTGGACAGGAGCCGCTTTTGCCTGATGTTGCATGAATTGCATGAAGTCTCAAAACCTTCCATAGTTCATCATTTGGTCAGTGTTGTTATTTGCATGAGGATTGTCGCCTTCCTGGTGCACATTATATCCTGATTATTAATCTGTGGAGACTCAACGGTCTCCTGTGCTCTATTGATGTTCTCAACATTCTCGAATGCCATTTTCAAATACTGCCACAAACCAAGGGTTAATTAACATATCACATATTATCCCTATACTCTGACTGACCAATTAAATACCAAATAAACTTAGGTAGGTCATACTAGCGAAGGAATTCCCCATCTCTCCCCTCCTAGTTCTTGCCTCACATCTTAGCCAGTGATCATATCCCTAAGCTTTGATACCAACTGTGACGCCCCCAAAATAGGTATACATCACCTATTCTGAGTCGTCAAATACATGGTAAAAAATTCAGATACAAACTTGAATATACAACATGAGCTGTGAGTTTTAATACAATCATTATCTTCTAGAACGTATACAAACTCAAAATAAGCCCTCAATACATTTATTATCACACTATTTCACAGAATAGTAAGGACTACTAATACTATCATCTGGACCATCACTCCGTTCCCCGACTCGTTCCAGCTATATTCTCATTTCCTAAAGAGAACAGTGAAAGAAAGGGTGAGCTCAACTAGCCCAATAAGAAATATTATGACAAGGATAATGCAGGATAAATTATCATTAGCCTTCAACAATGTTAAACTGATAAAATACAATAAACATCAAGTTTAACTGCAGCGGAACAAGCAATCCATTAAAAGAGTCAAGTAGAGAATAAAATCTACTATCTTTTATGATTTAAAAAGGTTTTTCATCACTTTTTATCGCTGAGACTCAGCTTAATAAATAATCCACATCATCCCTGCACTATGGCCAAGGATATTCATTAGGGTCACGACCAAAAATTATCCATGCACTACGGGCCAAGGATATTCGTGTATTCATCAATGGTCATGATCATGCCAACAACTGTCCATCAATGCACTAAGGGCTAATGAGGACTTTTACCACATCATTTGTAACATTACGGTCATGATTATACCGAATAATCCCTGGTCATAATCATACCAAGTTCATCTATGCACTACAGGCTACAAATGACTTTCAACATAATATAAACATAAGGATGGTGACAATGATATAAGAATTCAATAAAACAAGTTCAAGAATTAATTTAACCAAGAACTAATAACGTCCAAATTGTCAACATGATACTTCTTTGTAGAGTAAAATTCAAGAATGCTCAGAAGAATATTTCCATGAAAAGATATTGGATGAAGCGCAAAGAGCAAGGATATTCCACTAATTTCATGGAGTATAGAAGTTAAAACTTTAACCAACTGAGTATAATAAAGAATGGAATAACAAAAGAAATCACCAGGCATGCGATAGACGGCACATGAAAATTATTCCAACAGATTAATAAAGACGGAACCAGTCCAAATAAAAACACGTGCAGGGATATTCTAATGTAATAATAAAGATTTTAACAGTGTCCGCGTAAAACGCATGTGACCGGATATTCCAACAGAACATTAAAGAATGGAATAACAGAAGAATTTCACCAAGTATAGGGTAGCCCATGTATACAGGTTTTTCTGACAGAATAATAAAGAATGGAATAACAGAAGTTCTCTTCATGACTACAAAAGGAATAATACCCCTTACCTCAGAAGAAACTGGATACTGGAATAGTGAGGTAGCAGGCTTCTCTTCTTCTATAGATTTTCTATCTATAGTTTCTCTCTATAATTTCTCTCTATAATAATTGCTCTATAGCTTTAGTGAATTTGTGAGAAATGAAGGAAAAATGAGCTTCTATTTATAGAAAAATATAGTTTCGATAATTGCACATTTTGGAGCTCAAAAAATTACAGTACAATACCCCCAACTTTTCTTTTATTTTTAATTTAGTCCTGCAAGTATTATCAAACTTGTACCACCTCCCCTAATAGTAAAAAATGTGAATTAATAGTTATAATCATGTGAAAATACGAATTATGGTATAGTACCTCCATCTGTACCTCCATCTTTAATTTAATCTTGCAAGTATTATCAATCTTGCACCAACTCCCTTAATAGTATAAGAATGCGATTCAATAGTACACACATGTGAACAAATAGTTATATAAGCATGTGAATTAGTAGCAATTAACTGCTCATTTATCCGATAAATTCCCTGATTTATCAATACAACCCTCAGACATCAATTATCATCGGAATAGATGCCGATTTCCACTAACACTAATAATCCCAATACAATGGAACTATCAAATTCATCTTTAATCAACACAAACTTATTCATCATTAATATTATAACTCACAATATTTAACAACCAGGTCGTTCCCAAGAAAGAAGGGGCTTTCCAATAAGGATTTCTCCCTATTGGTGCGCAATTAGGTGACCAAACTTCTCCTTGTAAATATTGCAATTTAATAATATGAATAACTTTGTCGTCTCAATTATTGATTTAATAATATATCATATAATGCAGATGATACTATGACAATAATCGAATCAATAATATGAGAGATATGATGCAACAATTACTGTAGCAATAATTGACTATAACTGAGTGACTTCTCATGTAAGCATCAATAATCAATTCCGTGTGCTACTATGCAACCACGCGTATTACTGTACTTTTACTACCGAGTAGTTCAATAGTATTAACGGTAAAACTTCCGCCGTTATTTTCATAAAAATATTTTTGTCAATTTCTCAATTCGATAATAATTCTGTTGTGGGGTCCACCAATGATTGCGCCGTTGTACATATATTCCCTGCCAAAACAAATATTCCCCGACCAATCGAATATAATATAACAACTTGCATACTTTGCAGAATTTATAAATATTACCCACAACTATATCATTATAACAAATTCATTCCATAATATTCAAAATGATAATTATAGAAAAATCATCTTTATTCATAAAAACTGAGGTCTAACAGATAATGTATGATCAATAAAGAATCTACCACTTCTAGTAAAAGAAGAGAAATGTCCTATGTGATTCGAGAAATGATAACCTAGTAGTCCTTGGCCAAGGCAGAATAAAATTAGAAAGGAGTTTCTTATTTGCATTATTTGGTGTTTTGCATTTAAGGATCGAAATATATATAATTAAATAAAATAAGACTTGAAAGTAATTCCATGTCTTATATTTAATTGGGACATTGTATGGTGGAAGGATTGAATTGTACGGTAACTATTTATTCAAAGGTTCTTTTATGATTAATGTTGAAATCTATATTATCTGGAAAGTTGTTGATCGGTAGGGAGGCTTATCCCTATTGTATAATAAATATTATTTATTTAACTAAATTAATAATTTTATTTATTTATTTAAATAAGATTAGAATTGTTCTAATTGATTTATTCACAACCGGTTTAATATGGAGAACCTAAAGGGTCACACCATAAAAAAAGAATAATTATTTAAGAAGTTAATGGCATAATCGTAATAATATATTTAAGTGTATTTAATTTAATCTATGGTGATAGAATAAATTAAATAGCTTAATATTTACTATTTAATATTTTTGAAATATTAAATATATAAATTAATAATAGGAGTGTTATTAATATTATTACAATTATTATTATTTTTATTTCTAAAGAGTTGGAAATTAATTTAATATAAATACTCTCAAATAGCCTAATAAGATTAGGAGGTTAAATTAATTAAAAGAGTTTAATTAATTATACCTAATAAGATTAGGGAGCTTAATTAATTAAAAGAATTTAATTAAATAAATAATACCCGATTTTCTAATTAGATTAGAAGGCTTAACTGATATCTTTATAAGAGGAGTCTTATATCATATATCAATATACGTAATTCCAATTGTGGGAGAGTACGTTCTTTTTCTATAGAGATAGAAAACTAGGGTTTAGCCAACCACCATTCTTCTTGAATATTTCTTCTTCCTTGGTGGATCACCTCTAGAGGCCAAACACTTGGGTGGCTAACGTTGAACAAAGGAAGGAACCAAACCAGTAGATTCAAGTTGAACGCGAAAAAGATTGGGGGTGAACTTGTACCTGAGGAAGCTCGAATCTTCAAGGGTATAATTCTTATTCTTCATATTTTTGTTTAATTAATAATTGTGCATAAAGGGTCATCCGGGTATATGGTTTGTAAAATTTTAAAACTCTGATTTTCCATGCTTTTGCTTATTTTGTGCAATTTGATTGCGTTCATGAATATTACAAACCTAACAGCGGCTTCAGAGCCAAACCTTTATGCGAATTATTTAATTTGATACGTAAATATATATATATATATATATATATATATATATATATATATATGTGTGTGTGTGTGTGTGTGTGTGTGTGTGTGTGTGTGTGTGTGTGTTTAGAACAATTTAATTGAGCATAATTTGTTGTATAAAATTTTATATAAAAAAATGTGAATCCTGTTATTTTTCCATTTGAATTTGTGGTTAATAATGGATATCATTTATCATATATATTGGTTATAGGAGATCATATAAAATCAATCTATCATATATATTGCTTATAAGAGATCATGTTATCTAATAATCATTTTAACGTTATTCTCCTATAAAGGGATATCACGTGGATTCATGATTATATATATATATATATAATTACTAGTAATATATATATATATATATATATATATATATATATTCTTAATTATTTTAATAATTAAAATAAAAATTTATTTTAATCTTCAATAAAAGTTTATTTTAATATTAAAATATAAAGTTTATTTTAATTTTAAAATTAAATTTCATGCTAACTAATTAGAGTTGGGATTGGATTCCATGATAACTAATTGGAGTTGAAATTAGATTCCATGTTTCCTTAAATAAAGGAGTTTATTTAGATATGAAATAAGATTTCATGTTATTCAAAATAAAGGAGTTTATTTGTGAATATGAAAGAGAATACGTATTTCCTTAAATAAAGAAGTTTATTTAGATATGGAATAAGATTTCATATTATTTAAAATAAAGGAGTTTATTTGTGAATAAGAAAGAGAATCCGTGTTTCCTTTAATAAAAGAGTTTTTTTACATGGAATTGGATTCCATAATTAATTAAAATAAATGAGTTTATTTTGATTAAAGATTTTGATTAAAATAAAATAGTTTATTTTATTTAAAATTGGATAAATTAAGCACACCTCAAAGACAACCCTGAGGACCTTTAGTACTCACAGAAGCCCAATCTCAGAGATAACCCTGAGCAACGACTACTACATCAGCCCAAATCGGAGATAACCCCGGTGAGGGGGAAAAATCATCATTTTGCCACCTCGATCCCACATTGCACCGTCTCAACAACATTTCAACATACACTACATAGAGAAGTGTCCAACAAGAACCATAGCTCCAATCCCGTGTGACTACTACACAAGACAGCACACCAAATGGAATTTGAAGACCTGAAGATCTAGGCATTGTCCTATCTTCCCGACTTCGTACAACCTCCGATCCCATGTCATTATGTAGCTCTCGATAATAGAACTCCAAAACAGGTCTTACACACCTCAATCGGATGCCCGAATTGAAGTTCTGAAAGTTCGAGCGGACATCACGTTGCATGTGTGCATGTACTTCGAGACGATAGGACCCAGGGAGCCTGGGGTACCCCAGGTAGCCGCAAGTGCATCTGCGGTTGCTGTAGATACACCTGCAGCTCCCCCTCTATAAATAGAGGGCTTGGGGTGGCCATTTTTCATTAAGAAAAGGCGAGGAAGCCCTATCCATTTTGCTTTGTACACACTATAAATTGAGTGCTTTCTCATTTTAAATACTTGTGAGCTTATACTGTGCTATATTTTACCGGTGGAAACCGAGTGTTCATTCCATTAAAGCTATTTGAAGTCTTCTTAGCAGCCCACTATAAGACTTCTTACATTTCTTAAAGCCTTTCTCCACTTTCCGCACACACAGTTATTCACGTTGAGAGTCGTGTTGTGTGTGTATGCCCGGACTTCGGTCTGTGGCTTTTTATTTCTTTTGTGTGTTTATATATATATATATATATATATATATATATATATATAAACTATTGTTGAACTATGTTCGATGAGTCTGGATTTATATTCAGAGCGTTTACTGCTTTTATATATATAAAAATACTTATATATATATATTTACATTTCTGTCAGCCCTGGAGTTTACTTCGTGGCCATTTACCGCTTTATTTGCATTTCATCTCGCCTGGAGTTCACTTCATTGCGGTTGATCGTTTCTATATATATATATATATATATATTTACAGCTTTTATATATTTAACTGCTTACAGCCTTAATACAAACTACTACATCATGTGAGCCTAAGAATCATGTGATCACAGATTCAATCTTCTGAATCTAGATTCGGTTCACGTGATGGACATTTTCGTCTGTAACCAGCTTGTAAATTATTCACGGTGTTTGAATTTCCATAGATGACTCTCATGCCCGCAAGGAGTTCGACACTGTTATGTATATTATTTTCTCGAAGATGCCTCACATCTCGAAAATAAAAGCAACGAACATATAATAAAATGGAAGTATCAAAGCCCTCAATCACTATTGAGTATAAGGGTTTGAAAAACCTCTTTTACAAAAAGTCACTTCTATATATTGTTAAAACTGAACTTTTATACAAAATTGAAACCCTTTGTATATAGGTGCAAATGAGGCATAACACTAATTCCAGATAATTGCACATTGACCCCCCCCCCCCCTCCCACACACACACATTCATATAACAGCTTAATTAAAAATTGGCAATCACCGTGGTAACACGGATATCGGGGGGGGGGGGGTGCCTAACACCTTCCCTCCGCATAATCAAGCCCCTAGACCTTAATGAATCTCAGTTTCACAGACCTGTTAAATAGTGCCACATCACTGGGTCAATGTGAAAATATTTTCTTAGTTGAGGTGGTGCAACCATTTAAAAATACCAACTAGCGACTCTTACAATTCAATCGTCGACATATACATGTCGGACCTTTTCACAACTTGTTTTTTTAAACTAATCTCATCTAAAATGAGAACACCAAAAAACAAGAATAGAAAAATGATAATAAAAAATCCCGACGTCGACAGGTGGTGACTCTGCTGGGGACATCCACTAAGAGGGCTTAGCCGCTGCTAAAAACTTTTCAAACTGTTATATGCCTGTGTGTGGATGTTGCATTTACATTTGAATGAATGTGTACAAATGCATTTACTTACTGCACTTAGTGTTTCACACTATATCTATTTGTGATATTAAAGTGCTTCGCACATGTCATCATTTCCATAAACGGTGAGACACGTTGTATGTGAATTATATTGCATGGTCCCTCCACCAGGAGGCTATCCTATAGGTGTTTGATTACTGGACTCGTAGGAAGACTAATTCCAACGAGGCTCAGGAAAGGCACCACCCAGATTCACTCCAGTTGAAAGACCGGATTAACATCCCGTCGAGTAAATTGCGATGATCTGGGAACCTTCATGCCAAAAAGCCACGAGATCAACCTAAGATAGGCCAGCCTCTGATAAACTAAACACGGATGGAAGTCTCTTCATACTTTCCCATTTTAATTACTTCTAAATTCAATTATTTGTAATTTCATTCCATGTCAATCTCATTATAATGGAAAATATGAAGGAATATGTGTACATGCATTCCCTTTTATATCAAAACATGACATGATATCTTACAAACAGCTAACATCCGTTTTGCAGGATAATACTCCTAAAACGGATATATCATATAGCATGCAACATTTATACATTCCCTAAGACTAAACTATATAAGCTTTTTGTAGGGAAACAATTGGGTTTGTTACCTGTTCAAAGTCCAAAAAGGCAACAAGCCTACATCCAATTATGTCTTCATCTGACCAATCTAATCTTACTCCTGTCTCTCGTGAGGAGTTTGAAGGATTAAGTAAACAAATTATAGATTTGGCTATTCTGCTTAAAGAATTACACCAACCTACTCAGGGTCCATGAATACCAATGCATATAGAATCATCTGCACATGGAGGAACCTAGGGTCCAGACAGGGAAACTCCCGTACTTGAGTCTCAGTTGGACAAAACCAATAAAACCCCTGAAATTATCCATCTCAAGGAAGATCCAGACATCGGTGATATCAAGAAGAAAGTCCTTCAAATGGAAGAGACCATTCGGTCTATTAAAGGGATTGGAGCACAGGGGAATATTTCATATGCTGACCTTTGTATATTCCCTGGTGTTCATTATCCAGAGAAGTTCAAAACTCCTGACTTTGAAAAATATGATAGGTTGGGAGATCCTTACACACATTTGAATGTATTCTTTGGAGAACTCAGATCTTATGCCGAGGATGAGAATCTCAGAATGTAGCTGTTCTAGAAAAGTCTGACTGGAGAAGCCCGATCGTGGCACACCAGATTAGATAATTCCAAGATTCATAGCTGGGAAGAGCTAGCGGATGCCTTCCTCAGTCAGTACAATTTTCAATCTTAGATGGCTCCAGACTGGTACCAAATTACCAAGGTCAAGAAATAAGCTAATAAGTCTTTCCGAGAGTGCGCTCAAAGGTGGAGACACCTTGTTTCTTAAGTTATTCCCTCTATGACTGAGTCTGAAATGGTGATAACCTTCATAGAAATACAAGAAGCTCTCTTCTATGAGAGAGTCTTAGCTGGCATTGGCAAGCCATTTTCTTAAATGATTAAACATGGAGAGATAGCTGAGATGGGATTGAAGTCAGGAAAGATTCAAGACCTAACTGCTATGAAAGCTGTTGATGAGCACTTCAAGTTTGGAAGTTATGAAAACAACCCCAGGAGGGTCCATAAGAAGAAAGACAATGATGTTTCATTGATACTACAAGGATAGAAAGGCAGTAAGAACATGCCTATCTAGAGGAGAAGCGACTCCCCCTTTCAAGCACAGTCTTCCAACCCAGCTTTTCCAAAGAGTGGAGAAGTCTGACGCACTTGAGTGTTCACACCCTTAGGGGACTTGCTCGAGAATATTCTCAATCTTCTGTAAACTCAGAAGAAAATTACCCATCTTCTTACACCAGCTAACTTAAATGGGAAGGGTTTCAATGCTAATAGGAAGCGTGTTTATCATGTTGGAGCTCCGGGATATGATACATAGGATTGCTGGGCCTTGAAACACAAAATCCAGGATTTGATTGATAACGGTGAGATCGTGGTGACTAAACCCGACCAACCGTATGTGCAAGATAACCCTCTTCCTCAATACAAAGAAGAAGAGGTTAATATGATTAATTGGAGTAGTGGATAGAGTTCCAATTACGGTGGTGAATCCTCCCAAACCAGCAAGGAAGGTGCTGATAAATGGGATTATGCCAAGCTCTAGTTTATAATGGAACAAAAAATGAAGGCTCTGTGTGAGTAGGTTAACCAATTGGCAGAACTGGTGATCCATTAGCACCGAGTCACATGCCAATTAGTCAGCCAGGAGCATGCTAGTCTCCTTCCTCTTGTTACGAATACTCCACCATTGACTCTAGAAAGTGAACTATAGAGGGTAAAATTGCAAAAAGAGCTAGTGCCAAAGCCCGTCGAGATTTTGCCAACTAGAGGGAATTTACCTATCTGGGCCAACCGATGGAGGAGATATTTTAGATGCTGATTAATGAAGGAAAAATCATAGCTCTGCTACCTCTAATCAATCCCCATTCAAGATAGTTCAATTATAATGGAGTATATCAGTATCATTCCCACTCTCACGTACACAACACTGAAGAATGTTGGGCACTCTGCCATCTTATATAGAACTTAATTGACAACGGTGTCCTGCAGTTGGCAGAAAATGACATTGTGTTATTCGAGAGTGGGGACATATTTCCTATAAAATGGAAGGAATTCATAGCAGTTATATCCACTAAGGATGATTTGGCTGCCAGACCATCCACAATACAAATAATTCAACTTAAAGGTGTTGACAATCCTTTGAAAGTGGCTGCACCAAAGCCAATTCTTTTGCCATATAGACCACAATATCCTGTTGTCATCCTGAAAAAAGTGCCATGGAATTATGGGGAGGCTGAAGGATCCACATCCCATATAACTGCTGCAGTGTTGAAGGAGAATCCACTATATCTTCCCCAACAGGTGATGAAGCCTACCACCAGATCAAAGGGGAAAGTTCCTATGGAGAAGATTGAAAAGTTACTCCGTACTATGGGACACAATGAAGCCAAGGTGGTTTTAAGCTTAAGAGAAGCTCCACAACAAATTTCTATACTGGACTTGGTTTTCTCTTTCGAAGATCACAGGAAGGTCTTGCTAAAGGTTTTTGAAGAAGCCCACTTGTCGAAATCAGTGGATGTCGAAAAATTCCAGCACTTGGTTGATCACATTTTTAACAACAATGTGATATCTTTCACTAATGATGACATACCTCCCGAAAGGACTGGTCATTGTAAACCGTTGCACATAGCTATTCTGTCCTCCGGATACATGGTGGGAGGAGTTTTCATAGATGGAGGGTAATATTTAAATATTTGTCCTTATGCCACTTTGGAGAAGATGAACGTCAATCTTAATTGGATTAGAAGCAGCCATACAATTATCAAAGCTTTTGATGGATCCCGACAAAATGTTGTCGGAGAGATTGAACTGCCTGTGGAGATTGATCCACATACCTTCTGCGTATCCTTTCACGTGCTCAAAATATCCATATGATACAACCTACTTTTAGGAAGACCGTGGATCCATATGGTTGGACACTTCTGTTAGCTTTGTAATATTCATGAACGCAATTAAATTGCATAAAATAAGCGAAAACGTGGAAAAACAGAGTTTTAAAAATTTTACAAACCATATACCCGGATCACCCTTTATGCACAATTATTAATTAAACTAAAATATGAAGAACAAGAATCATACTCTTAAAGATTCGAGCTTCCTCAGGTACAAGTTCACCTCCAAATTTGTTTTTCGAATTCAACTTGAATCCACCGGGTTTGGTTCCTTCCTTTGATCAATGTTAGGCACCCAAGTGTTTGGCCTCTAGAGGTGATCCACCAAGGAAGAAGAAATATTCAAGAAGAAGGGTAGTTGGCTAAATCCTAATTTTCTATCTCTATAGAAAAAGAACGTACTCTCCAACTATTAGAATTACGTCTGTTGTGAAAAAATCAACCACCACCTCACCAATAAAAAGACTCCTCTTATTTATAGATGTGGGTAACCCTCCTTAACAATTAATGAATTGGGTTTTATTTTAATTAATTAAAATCCTTTAATTAACTAGCCTCCTAATCTTATTAGGAATAAATGAGAGTACTAATATTAAATTAATTTCCAACTCTTTAGAAATTAAAATAATAATAATTGTAATAATATTTATAACACTCCTTTTATTAATTTATATATTTAATATTTCCAAAATATTAAATAATAAATATTAAGCTATTTAATTTATTCTATCACCATAGATTAAATTAAATACACTTAACATATTATTACGATTATGCCATTAACTTCTTAAATAATTATTCTTCCTTTTATGGTGTGACCCTTTAGGTTCTCTATATTAATGAGGTTGTTAATAAATCAATTACAACAATTCTAATCTTATTTAAATAAATAAATTAATCTATTAATTTATTTAAATAAATAATATTTATTATACAATAGGGATAAGCCTCCCTAATGATCAACGACTTTCCAGATAATATAGATTTCAACATTAATCATTAAAGAGCCTTTGAGTAAATATTATAGACACTCAAAATTTTTTGCACACCTGTTACTAACATTACAGGAGGGCAGATTCGTCTTTTAAAGATAACCCTGGAAGACAACTCACATCCATTCTGGATACTACCAAAAGTTTAGTTTCAACCCTGGAACACACATCGAGAGTATCATTTCCAACCTCGAAGATAACCTCAAGTTTCGTCCTTGGAGATAACCCTAAGGAATGCTGCTGCAGTTTCGGCGATAACTCCTGAAATGCTTGTTTCAAATGCGATCAGCTTTAATGTCAGACCTCCTGCCGAGGCACTCATTCCTCAGACCTAGAGCTAACACTGGGCAGACAGACACAATTATAGATGACCTTGCGGAATTCAAACACTTGCAGCAGTCCAATCTTAGATGTAACCCTGAGTAACGTCTGCTATCAACCCAAACCGGAGATATCCCCGGTGAGGAGCAAAATTGTCATATTGCCACTTCAACCCGAACGCGTCGTCTCAACACTTAATACATACATACATACAACAATGTCATACAAGAACCAAAGAGTTCCAATCCCGAGTGACTATTACGCGTGGCAGCACACTGGATAGAATTTGAAGCTTGAAGACCATGGGCATGGTACCCTCTTCCTGACTTCGTACAATCTCTAATCCCATGTCATTGCGTAACTCTCGACATAAGCGATCCGAAGAAGGTCTTATATACCTCGTTCGAATGCTCAGATTGAAGTTCTGCAAGTTGGAGTGAATATCACAGTACACGAGTGCACGTACTTTGAGATGACGGGACCCACAGAGCCCGGGGCGGGCAAATGGTAGTAGAATGCATCTGCTGCCACTGCAGCAGTACACTGCGGCTCCCCCTCTATAAATAGAGGGCTTGGGGTGGCCATTTATAAGAGAAAAAAGGCGAGAAAACCCTGTCAAATTTTCTCTATACACATCCTATATTGAGTGTTTCCTCATTTTAAACACATGTTAGCTCACATATAACTATATTTTTACCGGCGGAAGCTGAGTGTTTATACATCTAGAGTCATAGAATCCTGCATTATCAGCCCACTATAAGCCTTCTCACACTCTATAAAGCTTTTTTCTTCATCTTTACACACACTATTCTTCACATTAAGTGTCGTGTTGTGTGTGTATGCCTGAACTTTGGTCCGTGGTATATATATACTTATATATGTATATATTTATATATGGACTAACATTATCGAGTTACGCCTCGATTGAGCCTAGACTTATGTCTGGAGCATTTACTTGCTTATATATATATATATATATATACTTATATATATAAACTATTGTCAGACTCTGTCTGATGAGCCTGGATTTTACATATAGATCATTTACCTGGTTATATATATATATATATATATATATTTATATTTTTGTCAGGCCTGTAGTTTACTTCGAGGCCTTTTACTGCTTTATTTACATTTAGTCCCGCCTGGAGTTTACTTCGTGGTGGTTGATCATATTTACTGCTTTATTTACATTTCTGATCCCCCATGGAGTTGTTTCGTGGTTATTGATTATGTCAATATATATATATATATATTTACTGCTTTTATATATTTACATTTCCGATCCCCCTTGGAGGTTCTTCGTGGTGGTTGATCATGTTTGTGTGTATATATATATATATATATTTACAGCTTTTATATATATATAACTGCTTACTGCTTACTGCTTTTCATACAAATCCTAGGAATCATATGATCACAGATTCAGTTTACTGAATCT
The DNA here is from genome assembly GCA_020205615.1 of Panax quinquefolius. Classification (NCBI taxonomy): domain Eukaryota; kingdom Viridiplantae; phylum Streptophyta; class Magnoliopsida; order Apiales; family Araliaceae; genus Panax; species Panax quinquefolius. The sequence goes on from CM035163.1 coordinate 107,549,732, forward strand.
AGATTCGGTTCCCGTGATGGACATTTTCAAATATGGCGACTTGTACATTATTCTTGATTCCGAATTTCCTTAGATATGGTATCATGCCCATGAGGACTTGACCTTTGTTGTATATTATTTTCTCGAAGATGCCTCACATCTCGACAATAAAAGAAAACAAGCCGAACATTTAAGTATAAAAATGGAAGTATGAAAAGGTCTCAATTCCTATTGAGCACTGGGTTTTAAAAACCTCTTTTACAAAACTTCATTGCTATATTCTGTTTAACATTGAATTTTTCTATAAATGCAAACCCTTTGTATATAGGTGTGAACGAGGCCTCACACTACTTTTAAATAATTGCACAGTGATCCACACACACATACACACACACATTCATATAACAGTTTCTTGATAAGTGGCGGTCACCATGGTAACACGGATGTCGGGGGGGTGCCTAACACCTTCCCTCCACATAATCAAGCCCCCGAACCCAAATGAATCTCAGTTTCACATACCCGTTTAGCAGTGTCACATCACTGGGTCAATGTGCAAACCTTTTCTCGGTTGCATTGGTGCAACCAGTTAAAAACACCAACTGGCTACTCTTAAAGTCAAATCGTCGACATTATCCACGTCGGACCTTTTTCACTTGTTTTTTCAAATAAATCTCACATAACATGAGAACACCAAAGAACAAGTAACGAAATGGGACAACTAAAAATCCCGACGTCGACAGGTGGTGACTCTGCTGGGTACTCCATTAAGAGTGCTTAAGCCGCTATTACAAGCTTTTTAAAACTGTTATATGCTTGTGTGTGAATGGTGCATTTACATTTATGATGAATGTGTACGAATGCATTTTACTTACTGCACTGCAAAATATCTATCTGTGATATTAGTGCTTTGCACATGTCATCATTTTCATAAACGGTGAGACACGTTGTATATAAATGTATGTTGTGTGGTTCCTCCGCCAGGAGGCTATCCTGTCAGTGTTTGATTTTTGGACTCGTAGGGAGACTAATTCCAACGAGGCTCAGGAAAAGGCAACACCCAAATTCTCTCTAGTTGAAAGACCGGATTAACTTCCCGTCAAGTAGATTGCGATGATCTGGGGACCTTCATGCCAAAAAGCCGCGAGAGTAACCGCTAGATAGGTCAACCTCAAATAAACCAAATGCGGAGGAAAGTTTCTTCATGCTTTCCATTTTTAATTACTTGTAAAAGCATTTACTTGTAATTTTATTCCATGTTCATCTTTATGTAATGGAAAATATGAAGATTATTTGTGCATACACGACATGTTATCAATTAACACCCATTTTTGTAGGATGATATTCCTAAAATGGACACATTATGATAGCATTTACATTATCCCTAAGACTAAACTACATAAGTCTTTTGTAGGGAAATCATTGGGCATGTTACCCGCTCAAAATCTAAAAAGGCCACGAGCCTACAACCAATCATGTCTTCTTCTGACCAATCTAATCCTGTTTCTCGAGAAGAAATTGACGGATTAAGTAAACAAATTACAGATTTGGTTGTTCTACTGAAAGAATTGCATCAGTCTACTCAAGGTACAAAGATGCCTACACATACAGAATCCTTTGCACAAGGAGGATCTAAAGGTTTGGAAAAAACAATTCCAGAACCTTAGTTGGATACGACCAACAAAGATCCTGAAAACACCCATCTCAAAGGAGATCCAAACACCGGTGATATCAAGAAGAAGGTCCTCCAAATGGAGGAAACTATTTATGCTCTCAAAGCGATTAGAACACATTGAAGTGTTTCATATGCTGACCTTTACATATTTCGTGGTGTTCATTATCCAGAGAAATTCAAAACCCATGAATTCAAAAAGTATGACGGGTTAGGGGATCCTTATACACATTTGAAGGTGTTTATTGGAGAACTTGGATCTTATGCGAAAAATGAGAAGCTTAGAATGCAGCTGTTCCAGAAGAATCTGACTAGGAAAGCTCGTTTATGGTATACCAGATTAGACAACTTAAAGATCCATAGCTGGGAAGAGCTAGCTCACGCCTTCCTCACTCAATACAGTTTTCAATCTTAGATAGCTCCTGACCGACACCAAAATACCAAGGTTAAGAAACAGTCTAATGAGTCTTTCAGATAGTATGCTCAAAGGTGGAGGCGCCTTGCTGCTCAAGTTATTCCTTCCATGACAGAATCAGAAATGGTCATGACTTTTATAAACATATAGGAAGCTCCTTTCTATGACAGAGTTTTAGCTGGTATTGGCAAACCATTCTCTGAAATGATTAAGCACGGAGAGATGGCTGAGATGGGATTGAAGTCCGGTAAGATTCAAGAACTAGCCACTCTTAAAGCAGTTACTGAACACATCCAATCCGCATATTATGGAAAGAACCCCCGGAGGGTCCATAAAAAGAAAGAGGAGGATGTTTCCTTGATACTACAATGTCAAAATGGCACTCAGAACATGCCTATACAGAGGAGAAAATACTCCCCTTTCCAAGCACACTCTTCAAATCCTCCATTGCCTAAAAGTGGAGAAGTAAAGCGCCCTCGAACATTCACATCCTTAGGGGACTCGCTTGAGAATATTCTTGTTCTTCTGACTACTCAGAAGAATATCACACGTCTTCTTCCACCAGCCAACCCTAATGGGAGGGGTATTAATGCTACTCGGAAGTGTGCTTATCATGCCGAGGCACCTGAACATGATACTCAAGATTGCTGGGCCTTGAAACACAAGATCCAAGAGTTAATAGACAATAGTGAGATCGTGGTCACCAAACCAGATCAACCTCATGTGCAAGACAACCGTCTTCCTCAACACAAAGAAGAAGAGGTCAACATGATTAGACGGGGCACTGGACATAGTTCCAGTTTTAATGGGAATCATACCAAACCATCAAAGACAGTGTTGACAGATGGGATTATGCAAAGTTTTAATTTTCTATAGAACGAAAAATAAAATCTCTTTGCAAGCAAATTGAGCAATTGGCAGAACTGGTGACCCATCAGCATCAAGACACACGCCAATTAGTCAGCCAGGAGCATGCCTATCTCCTTCATTTTGTTATGAATGCTCCACCATCACCTTCAGAAAGCGAAGCTATGGAGGATAAGGTTGCAAAGAGAGCAAATGCTAAAGCCCAATGGGATTTTGCCAATCAAAGAGAATTCACATATCTGGGACAACCTATGGAGGAGATATTTCAAATGCTGATCAACGAAGGAAGAATTACCTCCCTTCCACATTCAATTAATCCCCGTTCAAGACAGTTCAACTCCGATGGAGTATGTTAATATCATTCACATTCTCCCAGTCACAGCAAAGAGAATGTTGGGCACTCTGCCATCTCATTCAGAAACTTATTGATAGCGGTGTCCTGCAGCTGGCAGATGATGACATTGTGCAACTCGAGAGTGGGAATACATGTCCTAACAAATGGATGGGATCAGTATCATTTATATCCACTGAGGCTGATGAGACTGTCAAATCATTTTCTATAAAAGCAATTCAACTCAAAGGAGCTGACAATCCTTTGAAAGTGGCTGCAGCAGAGCCAATTTCTTTTCCCTTCAAACCACAATATCCTATTGTCAGCTTACACAATGTTCCATAGAATTATGGAGAAGCTGAAGGATCCACGTCTCGTACTACTGCTACAGTGTCGAAGGAAAATCCACTGTATCTTCCTCAGAGGGTGATGAAGCCCGCCATCAAAGCAAAGGGGAAGATTCCCATGGAGAAGATTGAAAAATTCCTCCGCACTATGGGCCATAATGAAGCCAAGGTGGTTTGAAGCTTAAGAGAAGCTCCACATCAGATATCAATACTGGACTTGGTTTTCTCTTTCGAGGATCACAGGAAGATCTTACTCAAGGTTTTGGAAGAAGCCTACTTACCAAAATCAGTGGATGTGCAAAAATTTCAACATATGGTTGATCACATTTTTAACAACAATGTGATATCCTTCACTGATGACAACATATCGCCCGAAGGGACAAGTCATTGCAAGTCATTGTACATCGTAGTTTTGTCCTCCGGGTATATGTTAGCTGGAGTTTTGATAGATGGAGGGTCGTCTCTGAATATCTGTCCTTATGCCACCTTGGTGAAGATGAATGTCAATCTCAAATGGATCTGAAGCAGCTATACGGTTATCAAAGCTTTTGATGGATCCCTACAAAATTCCGTCGGGAAGATTGAGATGCCAATTGATATTGGTCCAAATACATTCAATGGATCCTTTCAATTCCTTAAGATAGATTCAGGATACAACCTGCTATTGGGGAGACCATGGATCCACATGGCTGGAGCTGTTCCTTCTACACTACATCAACAACTCAAATACATTGTCAACAACAGTTTTGTCACTGTCAACGCTGAGCAAGAATGTCCTGAATAAGGAGATCTACCAATCATCAGCTTCAATTCAGAAGTTAAGCCGGCCAGTTTTTATACTTTGGAAGTGAGTAACACGTAATACCATCCTATTGGAGCAGTACTTCCCATACCCAAGATTTCTGCCGAGGTTATGTCGGCCACATAAGAAATGATGTCATAGGGTCATCAGCCTAGACAAGGGCTTGGTAAAAATCAGCAGGGTATTAAGCACCCTATTCAAGTGTCCAGTCAAATCGGGACAGCCAGACTAGGCTATTCTTCCAGTTCCAGTCATAGGAATCCTCATAAGCACAAACAGATTCGTCAAGCTTCTGCCACACGATGATTTTTTCCATCTGCACCGCATTAGCTGATACAGTCTCCAGTAAAGGTGCCAACCCATGTTATGGCTATGCTGTTTCCCAAACCAGTACCATTCAAAGCAAAAGAGGTGTTGATTCCAGATCCCGAAGTGGAAGAAAGGGAACAAAACGAAAACATGACATCGGCTCGATGATGTCAAGCATACGCATCATTATCCACGATGAACATACAAACAGATATACACCAGACGATGATTACCTAGATGTTATGGTTATCATTCAAGAGAAGGAGGACAATGACAATCCCTCCATCACTACAGTCCATCAGGACTTTGCCCTCGACAATTGGAGCATCAATCCATGCATTGGTCGACGAGGGTAAAATGGGCAGAAAATCCCTCTACCGTGTAGATAACTTTAATTGCTTACTTTTGTATACAATATTAGCAGTTATTTTATCAGTATATGCTAACATTTGTGTATGATTAAACAGTTTCATATATTAAGTGAAAGAATATTTTGTTTCGGGACCCTTAATTTAGATGTGCTTGTACTTGCTGATGAGGTGCCTTCTCTCCACAAGGACTATAACTTTGATGCAAAGTTGGACTCAAAGTTAATGGAAATACAAGAGGACATTGAGACACCTCAGAAGATTAAGGAATGGGTCGCAGACAAACCTAAACCCAACCTTGACCAAACCACTTCTTTCAATCTTGGGACCTTAGAAAGCCCTAAGCTAATCCAGATTGGTTCAGACCTCACCCCAAACCAACAGAATGACATGGTTGTACTATTAACCCAATTCCAGGATGTGTTTGCATGATCCCATGAAGACATGGTGGGTTTGTCCACTGACATTGTTCTTCATCGCCTTCCTATTAAAGAGGGATTCAAGCCAGTTAGGCAGAAGCTCATGCGATTGAAACCTGAGTGGAGTTTAAAGGTAAAAGAAGAAATTGTGAAACAATTTCAAGATAGCATTATCATGGTGTCTACATATCCAGAGTGGATATCCAACATTGTTCCCGTGCCTAAATCTGGAGGAAAGGTGGGAGTTTGCGTAGATTACTGGGATTTGAACAAAGCTTGCCTTAAAGATAGCTTTCACGTACACTTTATCCACATTCTCATTGACAATACTACTCAATACGACATGTACTCCTTTGCGGATTGCTTCGCGGGGTACCATCAGATTATAGTCACTAAGGAAGCCCATGAGAAAATTTCTTTCATCACGCCTTGGGGAACCTTTTGCTACAAACGGTTGTCATTCGGCCTCATCAATGCCGGGGTAACCTATCAGCGAGATATGATGACTCTTTTCCATGATTTAATACACAAGGTGATAGAGATCTACGAGGATGACATTATCGTCAAATCCCGAAAGGAGGAAGACCACTTAGACCATCTCAAAAAACTTTTCAATAGGTTGCGTAAGTACAACTTGAAGTTGAATCCAGCCAAGTTCGCCATTGGTGTCAAATTAGGCAAGTTGTTAGGTTTCCTAGTCAGCCACAAAGGGATTGAGCTGGATCCCACCAAAATCTAGGCCATCAAGGAAATGCCCATTCCTCAGACAGAGAAGAAAATACGTGGATTTTTGGGAAGAATCAACTTCATTAGCAGGTTTATCTCTTAACTCACAGCAACATGTGAGCCCATATTCAAATTATTTAGGAAGAACTCCTCCATGAAATGGAACAATGAGTGTCAAAAAGCCTTCCTTACCATTAAAGAGCAGCTGGTTAACGCTTCTATTTTGGTACCTCCCAGGGATGATGTTCCCCTATTCATGTACCTGTCTATTAATGAAAATGCCATGGGCTACATACTGGGGCAAAAAGATGATAGAGGCAAAGAACGAGCTATCTATTACCTTAGGAAAAGATTCAGCATCAGTGAATACAAGTACACTCTAATTGAGAAGACTTGTTGTGCTTTAGCATAGGTTTTCATGAGGTTAAAAAAATACCTCCATGGTCACACAACCCATCTCATATCCCGCGTGGATCCTCTCAAGTATGTTTTCAGTAAGCCTATACTGAATTGTCGACTGTCCAGATGGCAGTTGATCCTACAACAATTTGACATTGTCTGCATGACGCAAAAGTCTATCAAAGGTCAAGGAATTGCGGATCAACTGGCTGCCACACCTGCAAGGGACTACAAACCCTTAGAAAAATACTTCCCCGATGAAGGGGTAATGACAGTTCAGCAATACCATCAGTACGATGCATGCCACATATGGAAAATGTATTTTGATGAAGTCATAACATTGGAAGGCTCTGAGCCGGAGCAGTTCTAGTATCCGATGCGGGGAGCAGATATCCGTCGCCACAAATTATAGTTTGTCAGCACCAACAACACAGCTGAGTATGAAGGTTGTATCATGGGGCTAAAACTTGCTCGTTCAATGGGCATCAGGTGGTTAACTGTCTTTGGGGATTCTGAATGGGTAATCAAATAATCCACGGGAATTTATCAAACCAAAGAATTACATTTACTGCCTTACCATCGGCAAGTTTTATAGATGGCTTTGGAGTTCAAAGAAATCTCCTTTCTACACATTCCTCATTTGCGGATGCACTAGCAACGTTGGCCTCATTGATTCACATACCTGACAAGGAAAATATGCCAAGCATCATATTTTCCCTGCAAAAGGCCACAGCTTATGGGAACTACGTTGGAGAAGTATCAGATGAGCTAGCTCCCATCCACCACACTTGGTATTAGCATATCAAGGAGTATCTACGAGATAGATCTACACCCGCTAAGGCGAGCTTGACAGAAAAGAGGTGGATCCATTGACTTGCTATGAAATTCTACTTGAGCGGAGATGCACTCTACAAAAGAGATGCAGGATTAGGTCTCCTTAGATGTATTGACAAAGACCAAGCTCAAAGGCTCATGGATGAGATCCATGGTGGAGTATGTGGCCCATACATGAGCGGCCCATTACTTGTTAAGAAGATCCTCAGAACAGGGCATTATTGGATTACACTCAAAGCTGACTATGATGATCACGTCAAGAGGTATTATCAATGCTAAATTCATGCGAATGCTATCCACACCCCTCCAAGGAAACTCCATAATATGAGTTCACCATGGCCCTTCTCAATGTGGGGAATGGACGTGATTGGGCCCATCGAGCCTAAAATAATAATGGACATCGATTGATATTAACCATGATCGACTACTTCACCAAATGGGTAGAAGCAACCTCCTTCCCCAAGGTTACCAAAGAAGTCATTATTACTTTCATCAGATATAATATCGTCTGTCGATATGGAGAACCAGAGGTCATTGTGTCAGACAATGCTAAAAACCTAAACAACAAAATGATGGTTGAGTTATGCAGTAAATTCCACATCAAACACCTTAACTCCGTCATCTACCATCCAAAGATGAATGATGTTGTTGAAGCGGCTAATAAAAATATCAAGAAGATCATGCAAAAAATGTCCGCCAATCACAAAGGATGGTCTGACATCTTGCCTCTGACTTTATTAGCATACAGAACTTCCATGTGTACTTCCACTGGGGCAACCCCCTACTCATTAGCCTATGGGATGGAAGAAGTGCTCCCCATGGAGGTGGAAATGGAATCCCTCAGAGTGTTGATGGATGCTCAGTTGGATGAAGACCAATGGGTATAAGACAGGTATCACCAATTGTCTCTAATAGACGAAAGGCGAACTACGGCTATCTTCCATGGTCAGTTATATCAGCAAAGGATCGCTAGATCCTACAACAAGAAATTCTGGCTACGGAAGTTCAAACAACATGACTTGGTTTTGAAGAAGATCATTGACAACCAAGATCAATCTAAGGGAAAATTCGCTCCTAACTGGGAAGGCACGTTTGTTGCCAATGAGGTATTGACAGGAGGCACTCTCAGACTACAAGATATGGATGGTGATGAATTTCCACAGCTTATCAACTCAAACACCGTGAAATGGTACTATGTCTGAGGATATTATCAAGAAAACATCCTGGTATGGATCATCCAATCACCGGTCATTCCAGTTTTTTAACCATCTCTTTTACAAACTCTTCTGGCCCTCAGGGAAACATACACTTCAAACCAGCAGCCTGGTTTCACCTCATTTCAAACAGTTTATACAAATTTGGTTATCCTGAAGACGGGATTAAACCTTTCACACCTGCAGTTTGTCCCAATCATGGGATCAAACTTTCTTCTCCCTGTAGTATAGCCTGCACATGGGATACACACTTCTCTTTGGCTGCAATTCATCCTGAGGGGTGAACTACGTCGACCTGATCTCCCTGATACCTGGGAGTACATAGGCAACCATATTCTATATAGCCCGGTCATATATGGCCCGGTCAAATAACAAAAATATTTCTGCCCTTTCTCTACAAAACCAAAAACCATAAAAATATTTCTACACCTTTCTTCATCAATAAAGCTTCTACACCTATCTGCCTTTCACATTCATCATTGAACCTCTTACACCAGGTTTGAACTACGCAGACTTGATCTCCTCTTCAATAGGAGTACGTAGGCAGCCATTTATGGTTCAGTCTAACGCTTACTAGAATAAAAATACTTGTCACACAGTACTAGAATCAAACTTCAATCCATTATAGGTCATCGGCTTCAGACCAAAAGGATGGAATTATCCAACCTCTCCTCACAAATAAGAGATTCGGTGACCAACTAAGTTGCGGTTGTGCCACAAAGAGCAACACCAATCCATAAGAGATGGAATTAACTAGGCTTCTCACAAATAGAAGTATTGGCGACCATCTGTGGTGTGGTAAATCTCAGAGAGGAAAAGCCACACTCCTCTCCCCATTTCCATATAGAAACCTGTCCCAAGACACCAAAGATGTTAGGGATACACACATATCAATGATATATTCTGAAAGTCCCTGCGATGGCTCAATGTCCACATATCAAGGATAAGTTCAGAATGCATCAAGATCACAAGCCCTGAAGAAACAGGAAAATATCAAGCAAGTATCAAGGCATAACTGAAAGGGAAGTAAATCAAAATATATTTCTCTGCCATATATAATACTGTTTGATATATACAATATGTGTTGTATATGATAAAATGGCTAAGCTAGTCTGTGCAGGAAAAATACAAAGCTATCTACGGATCTGTGTGTATTCGGACTATCAGATATAACATAGCATCCCTCTCTGAAGGAGGTAAAGCTATAAGCTCCTGCCCAATGGTATCTACACGAGCTAGCAGATCCGAGGCTAACTGCAAGGTGGCATGATGCTCATCGATGTATGTACTCATATCGGTAAGGATGCTAGTCGTATGGGATCTCACTGAAGTACTGTTTGCAATGGCTACATCCCTGGAAGATAGGGCTGCATCACGTTCCATAATCAATGCATCTCTGGATGATCTAGCCTCGTCCCTCTCTAATAGAGCAGTGTCTCTCCCATCAAGAGCTGTCAACATCGAGGCCCTAGCCTGATCTCTCTCATAGGTCATCAGATGTAGGCTCTGCTCCAAATATTGTGTTGAATCCTGAATGACAGTAGCACTCATGGTGGGAGAATCCATCACAAATGTTGGCAACCCAGCAGTAAAGTCCTCTTCGATGCGAATATCAGTCTCCTCAATAGGCTCCTCATCATCAGAATCAATCTCCTACACTGTGGATACTACCATAGTCGATGCAGTCTCTGTCTCCATCCATGCGGAATACTCTGTAGAATAACCCGGATGACTGACAGAAAACTCAGCTAGCTCTTGTTGATCCCAATAGGTATACAACCTGGATCAGTCCTCTGCTGATAAACGGCGTGAAGTGAAGCGCTAACTCACTGCCCCCTCAAATGGATGGAGATCCTAAAACTGGTCAAACTGCACATCACGGCCAGTGGGTGGTAGGTGATCATCCCTCTCAAACCAGCTAGAGGAAGATAATTCATGCCCGGAGCATGAGTAATGAAGCTGTAGGGTGAACTAAGCCCTGTACACTGCAATATAGTGAATGGATCTCCAATCCGTGCTAGGAAAGCTAACCAAGATGCAGCATCTATACACTCTACAGGCTGGAAGGAGTACGGCATGGCTATATCATGGGTGAAACAATACACATGCCGTTAAAAAGTGCCAATCGGTCTCAAGTGTGACATAAACCACACGTATAGCATGACCGACCTGCCTGTGAACACTCCTGTCAGATAAGTGCAGTAATATGTGGCCGACCTCAGAGTCTCTGCCATAATCATCGGTATAATGGTGTGACCCTCCCTGAGAGCTCTCACTGCCATAATGATCCCTATGTCAAACTCATCCATATACCGTGGCATGTAGACATATGATAGTACGTATAACAGCAGTACATCCACTCTGGCTAAACGCCAATGATCCTCCGGTGTGGTAAAATCCCCGAAATGTCGTGCATAACTATCCTCAGAGCCAAATTTGTCAAACAGAAAATGCTGAGATAAAATGTGGCCAGATGTGATCTCATCATGTACCACTCTACGCCTCAATTAGGTGAGGGTCATGAACTGCCTACTCATGTCCCCGATCGCCATATGCATGTAAGGTCTGTCCAACGACAGCATCGTCAATCGTGCATACTCCTTCAGAGTAGGAGTCAACTCATGGGTCCCGAATTGAAAAACCTTACTTTCTAGCATCCAATGCTCTAGCATACCCTATATGAATCTTGTAGGAACCTTTAACATCAATAGGGTCATAGTGTGCTGTAACAAACAATCTACAGTCACCTTGTCTGGTGGTGACATGCTACCATACCACGATCGCATACCCGATGCTACCAAAAATGATGGGGTATGATCAATACGGCTAACTGTTGAGGAAGACAACTGTACGAGCTGTGTCATAAGACCATCCAAGGGTCAATGATGAATATCTCTGGACATACATACATATGCATAATATAATAACATGCATGATATAATAGATGGCAATATGATATAGGGAATCAAAAATTGTACATATATTCCTAAGTATATCATCATCTAATACATCTTTGTGCAGCTAAAATACATGGAAATGGGGTGAAGCTACCCAACATCTAACAGAGGCCTATCAAAAGATATAGCGAGAATGGGGCGAAGCTACCCAGCATCTAACAGAGGCCTATCAAAAGAGATAACGTGAATATACATCAGAAGAAGTGAATGGTATCGATGTATACATCGTCAATCCTGTCCACCTGATGTAACTCCTATTGAGTCATTGGATCTCTATCTATAGGGATGTTAGGCCTATACAAGGGAGGATCTGCACCGCAAAGCCATATGGGTCACCTGAGGGGCCAGCCCCAGAGCTGGAAGGATTGAAAGTATCTGCCTCTGAAGGATCTCTACCCATGTGCCGGATAAAAAAATATACCTGGTCCAACTACCGGGTCAAACTGTCAATCTGTGTCACATGAGTCAGATCTCTGACACAGGCTAGCCAATCCGTTATCATCACAGATCCTAGAACCATATCCCCCATAAACTATGTGGCGCGGGTCTGAGCTCTAATGGTATGAGGGAACCACCAATGTTGGAACATCTCATGAGTGCAGGAACTCTCTGACAGTGTGAAACCGTCAATCCCCAATAATGGGATATCAATGACGGGTGACTGTGAAACAGGCTGATAATGCCTGACATGAGGCAAGATTGGCATGCGAATCTCTTCTGTATTGCTCCTGATATCACACTCTCCTAAATAGAGATCACATCCTCCATCTGTGAAGAGATGAATCCTACAGGTGGAAATAACATACTCAACTCCAGTCTGGTACCCATCCTCAAATCCAACACTCAAATGCACCCCAAAATAGGGAACCCATGTGATGACATTCGCTGTCAACAACTCCAGCTGTAGGCGGCAATAAGTGAAACCCTTAGCGACAAGAACCTCTGCCAGTATGGAATGATGCCATCTCCGTCCTCGTGGATAGGTTTCTAAACCTAGCACGCTCACAGGATGCATACATGGAAGCCTCTCATAGGCCCAAAACTGCCAACACAAAGGCAACATCTGCTATCAGTCAACACTCTTTACCTGTACATGGGAAAAGATAAGAGAAATACTCACCAACAGAAATGGGTAGAATCCTAACCAAGCCTCAGTTAAACCCTATGATCCCATGCTCATTCCCCTGAGGAAGTAGGCAAAGGTGTAGGAACCCCAATCATAATCTCCTATACAGTCCACATGTCGAGTGGCGCTAATCAAATCGAAGGACACCGTAGAAGAGTTATCTACTATGAAGCAGCCCCTAATGATCATCAGGAAAAATCACCGAAGAATCTGATCCATGAATCTCACATCATTGGGTATAGGCTCACTCAATATCCCACTCATAGCATCTATGCTCAAAGGACCTGTACGTACAGTCCTACCCTTGAGCACCTCCACCGGAACTCCTAGCAAGGATTCGACGGTAGTAGGGGTTATATTCGTTGTACAAGGCACTGGATCCCCTACAAACTCCATACATGTGATAAACCACCAATCCATCGGCGTCATCATCACTTCACAGTCTAGTAAATGGAGTGACTGAGTATGGTGAAACCAGCGCTTAGATAATGCCCTGAGGTAACCCTAGGGACAACGAAGGGGAAGAATGGATAAGAACGTCCCGAATCCCCAGCCATATACAATCACTCTATAGTCATCATGCAAAGCCTAATACATAGAGTGGATGCTGAACCAGTTCCCTCGAGGCTGTGTAAAGCCGGGAACCTACATCAAGTGCAGATCAACATCAGAACCCTGTATTCTTCATCAATAGGAAATAAGAAAGATTAAGATCTAACTTTATACCTCGTTTGCGTGAAGTTAGACTGAAGGGCGTTGACTCAAGTCACCCAGAAGTTCTGGGTTTGTAACTTAAATAACTGGCAAATCCCTACGGGGAACACGTGCAGCAGGAGAAGGAACCTCAACCGGTACATCCTCCTCCTCGTCCTCTACATCCAGCACTTCAACCCGGATAGGACGTATCACCACCTCCACCAAATAACGAGGTTGTCTAATAGAACAGGGTCGAGGTACTTCAGAATCCCTCCTCCATACGCCAGAAGTGGTCCTGCGAGAACTACTCGGCTTATTTGGATCCATAATATCTGGACAACAAGTCTCCAAATCACCTTAGAAAGGGTGTGGTAAATTCTTACCTGAAGCTTTTCAAAATGCATTTTATGAATACATGCTTGCATACATTGTTTTAACATACATCTACAGTAGAGTTAAAAATGCATGACTACCCAATACATAAGTTTTGGAAAATTTTTGCCATAGTCCCCATTGTAAATGGGACTATCCACATGCACATAGGCATGACTAAGTGGCCATTCAGTAGAACACCTACCCACAATCATATACATCCTACATGTATTTAATACATCACAGTAAAAAATCCGTAAGTGTAGTCTAATTACCATGATTATTTTGCTTTTTTACCTTTACTCATTTATCCTCAAATATGATAAGAAACGACAGTAAAAGGTGCCAATTTGACTATTTCAAAAGTCAAAATTTTCCACATCATTATGTTTAGCGCGGTTTAATACTAACATTTTTTGGGTTGAATATTTTTTATAAAGTCATATCAGCATGCATATTCACTACTATGTGTCTAAGTACATTTTATGTGATAAGTCATTTTCCAACGGATAGAAATTGGAAAAAAATACATGCATATGTTACCAGGACAGTGAAGAACACTTGTACGGTAGCAGAATGTGCGGAAAGTCACCTAAACTCAGCAGGTCTGAAGAAGAACTCTTAGATTTCCTTCGTGGCGCAGCTTGAAAATGACTTATAAAAGCAACCTACAAGATTTACATAGCCACGGTTGGCCGCAGGTCTACCTGTGGCTCTCGCAAGTAAACCTGTGGCACCCCTACAAGGTTCCCACACCTCCGACTCGGTCCAGTTTGAGTTGAAAAGGAGGTCTCACAAGCTGAAAAAGCGAAATCGAGAATAAAAACACTACGCGATTTTGCGGAATAGCCTGAAATCTTGGTTTTCATGGGCCAACCTCTGGCTCCATATCTCACTCATTGGTATTAACCTGCATACAAGGTATACTATACCAGTGGCCTCAGTTTTTACAAATCATGCTCGACAATACCTCACAACGGTCCGATGCCGTCAATACAGAGTCATAACCCTAAGACGTATCCCCGGCGGGGGTTACAATGCCAAAGTTATGAACTAAAGATGTATCCCCGGTGGGAATTACAACGCCGAAGTTATGAACTAAAGATGTATCCCCGGTGGGGGTTACAATGTCGAAGTTATAAATTGATAACGTATCCCCGGAGGGGGTCACAACGCAGACTTTCAAGCATCCACGTATCCCCGACAGGGGTTACAACGCATTCTCAACAATTGATACACACATCAATGAAGGTCAAGCAACCTTGATGTTATCTCAGTCAGTGGTAAGTAAACCCATTTAAGCAATGTATCCATGTCTATGTATCCCCGGCGGGGGTCACAACACAATGCAACCATTGATATACGCATCAATGAAGGTCAAGAAGTCTTGACATACTCCCCATCAAGGGTTATAACACATTCTCAGACATTGATACACACATCAATGAAGGTCAAGCAGCCTTAACAGTTTTCCCAACAGGGATCTATTTGGTGATGCACACATCAGCGAAGGTCAGGTAACCCTGACAATACATGTTGTTGGCAGTAACTCCAACAAGATCGTGGTATATACTAGTGACACAAACCAGAGAAGACCATCCTCATCGGAGAGGACCGATGATGGAATATGTTATACACATCCTCAAATAGACAAAGCTTTATCCCACTAAAACTCTTGTACACAAGAGGCACCTCTATGGAGTAGAAGTCTGTATCAAGAATCTAGGACTTTGGTGATAGCCCCAACATCAACATCTTTGAAGACTTGGATCGCATGTCCAAGGAATCACTAATTGTCTTCCCAACAGGATTAACAGGGAATCGACAATCATTCCATCATACATCATACATTTGCATCATGTTGATGCACATAACATTATGTTTATTTTATTGCAATTCAAGTGTCTAGGATTCTTTATCCTATCCATGCCTTGCATTGCATGAATATGATAAAGAGGGGCATTTGTAGACACCTGAAATTTTTTGTACACTTGTTTCTAACATTACAGGAGGGAAGATTCGTCTTTCAGAGATAACCCTGGAAGACAGCTCACATCCATTCCGGATACTACTGGAAGTTCAGTTTCAACCCCAGAACACACACCGAGAGTATCATTTCCAACCTCAGAGATAACCCCGAGTTTCGTCCTTGGAGATAACCCTAAGGAATGCTGCTGTAATTCTAGTGATAACTCCAGAAATGCTTGTTTCAAATGCGATCAACTTCAATCTCAGACCTCCTACCGAGGCACTCATTCCTCAGACCCGGAGCTAACACTGGGTAGACAGGCACATTTACAAATGACCTTACGGAATTCAAACACTTGCAGCAGTCCAATCTCAGATGTAACCCTGAGCAATGTTTGTTATCAGCCCAAATCGGAGATAACCCCGGTGAGGAGAAAAATCGTCATCTTGCCACCTCAACCCCAGTGTGTCGTCTCAGCACTTAATACATACATACATACAACAATGTCCTACAAGAACCAAAGAGTTCCATTCCCGAGTGACTATTACGCGTGGTAGCACACCGGATAGAATTTGAAGCTTGAAGACCATAGACATAGTCCCCTCTTCCTGACTTCATACAACCTCTAATCCCATGTCATTGTGTAACTCTCAACATAAGCGGTCCGAAGAAGGTCTTATATGCCTCATTTGGATGCTCGGATTGAAGTTCTGCAAGTTTGACCGAATATCACTGTGCATGAGTGCACGTACTTTAAGATGGCTCCCCCCTCTATAAATAGATGGCTTGGGGTGGCCATTTGTTAGAGAAAAAAGGCAAGGAAGCCCTGTCAAATTTGCTCTGTACACACCTTATATTGAGTGTTTCCTCATTTTAAACACCTGTTAGCTCACATATAGCTATATTTTTATCGACAGGAGCTGAGTGTTTATCCATCTAGAGTCATAGAAGCCTGCATTGTTAGCCCACTGTAAGCCTTCTCACACTCTATAAAGCCTTTCTCTTCATCTTTGCACACACTATTCTTCACATTGAGAGTCATGTTGTGTGTGTATGCTTGACTTCGGTCCAAGTGGTTTTCATTTTCTGTATATATATATACTTATATATGTATATATTTATATATGGACTAACATTATCGAGTTATGCCTCGATTGAGCCTGAGACTTATGTTTGGAGCGTTTACTTTCTATATATATATATATATATATATATATATATATATATATATATATAAACTGTTGTCAGACTCTGTCTGTTGATCTGTTGAACCTGGATTTTATAACCGGAGGGTTTACTTGCTTATATATATATATATATAAGTATATAAGTATATATACTATTTTATCGAGTCATGCCTAGAGTTTACTTCGAGGCCTTTTACTGTTTTATTTATATTTAGTCCCTTTGAGTTTACTTAAGTATATTGATCGATTCTTTATCGCTTTATTTACATTTCTGATCTCCCGTGGAGGTGCTTCATGGTGGTTGATCATGTCCATATATATATATATATATATATATATATATATATATATTTACCGCTTTTATATATTTACATTTTCGATCTCACATGGAGTTGCTTCGTGGTGGTTGATCACGTCTGTATATATATATTTACAGCTTTTATATATATATAACTGCTTACTGGTTTTCATAAAAATTGCGGCATCATGTGAACTTAGGAATCATGTGATCGATGATTCAGTCTACTGAATCTAGATTCGGTTCCCGTGATGGACATTTTCAGCTATAAGCAGCTTGTACATTATTTACGGTGTCCGAATCTCCTTAGATAGTTGTCATGCCCATGAGGAGTTCGGCACTGCTATATATTATTTTCTCGAAGATGCCTCGCATCTCAAAAATAAAAGCAAACAAGCCAAATATTTAATAATAAAAATGGAAGTATGAAAAGGTCTCAATTCCTATTGAGCACAGGGTTTGAACAACCTCTTTAACAAAACTTCATTGCTATATTCTGTTTAAAATTAAATTTTTCTATAAATTCAAACCCTTTGTATATAGGTGTGAACCACGCCTCGCAATACTTTCAAATAATTGCACATTAATCCACACACACACACACATTCATATAATAGTTTCTTGAAAAGTGGCGGTCACCGTGGTAACACGGATGTTGGGGGGTGCCTAACACCTTCCCTCCGCATAATCAAGCCCCTGAATCTAAATGAATCTCAGTTTCGTAGACCCGTTTAGCAGTGTCACATCATTAGGTCAATGTGCAAACCTTTTCTCGGTTGCATTGGTGCAACTAGTTAAAAATACCAACTGGCGACTCTTAAAGTCAAATCGTCGACATTATACATGTCGTACCTTTTTCACTTGTTTTTTCAAACAAATCTCACGTAACATGAGAACACCAAAGAACAAATAACGAAAAGGGAAAACTAAAAATCCCGATGTCGACAAATATTTACCGTACAATTCAATCCTTCCACCAAACAATGTCCTAATTAAATATAAGACATGGAATTACTGTCAAATCTTGTTTTATTTAATTATATGTATTTTGACTCTTAAATGCACAACTCCAGATAATGCAAATTAAAAACTCCTTTCTAATTTCATTCTACCTTGGCCAAGGACTACTGGGTTGTCATTTATTGAATCACATAAGACATTTCTCTTCTTTTACTAGAAGTGGTAGATTCTTTATTGATCATACATTATCTCCATGTACAACTTATTATACCCAAGCATACCCTTTGATATACCCTAAGGGTCTTAAGGAATAAGTCAAAGTATAACTCATCAGACACAAGATACTATGATGATCTTAAGTCCAAGGATCACTTGTACTACTATCACTACAGGAATTCCTATTGACAGCAAACAAAACTCCATTAGATATTCCTTAGCGAGCCACGTTCAAGTGAACTTATTCTCTAATAAGAACCTACATACTTGCTTTAGTGTCTCCACATAAATGATCATGAGATCAATCATCCTCATCCAATGAGCAAGTAACGTATGTACTAATCTATCCGGATTCACTAATCCCCAATTTAGTAATCCAACGATTGGGAACTATTTTAGTTTTAAGCTTTCTAAGAATTTAGATCTCATTAGAATGATCATCATCATTATTCTAAAAGCATTGCTTAAAACTATAGGTTTATCACGTATTATAAAATAGCATCATGTAGATAATTAAAAGCCTCTAGTAAATTAACAATTTTTATTCATAAATGAATAAGATTCTTACAAAGTATATGCTTTATCATCAAACATGATTGGCTTATGTGCATACTACTTTTAATCTCCCACTTGCACTAAAGCCAATCACCATGTTATCTCATACCCTTCTTCTCTAAGTGACGATTATCATGCTGTTGGATAAGCTTTAGTTAATAGATATAATGTTGTTCTTAAGAGTTCACTATCTCTATAGTGATTTCCCATATTTCAATGATTTCTATAATCAAATGAAAGTGCCACAACACATGTTTAGATCCAAGATGAGACTTAGGAACTATTCCTAGTTCTGTAATGAACTTTTCATCTAAACAATCAACTTTTAGCTTCATTTATAGCTATATACTTTGTCTTTATCACTAAACTAGCAACTCCTTGCTGTTTGGAACCTTTCCAATTCACTGTACCACCGTTCAAGGTACCTCTTTACCTTAAAGTGTATTTTCTGTCATCTTGGTTTGTCTGAAAAAACTCGAGTTTGTTAAGCCCCCTAGTTTTAATTCAGACCCACCATGTATATGATCACATCCTTAGTGCCGGTTAAGTACTTTAAGATGTTTTTCACTGATTCACAGTGAACTTCTCCAGAATATGACTGATCAACATCAGGTCTCGTACATTTCATTGAATACATGATAGTTACTCAAGTGATCTCTCTTTTATGAGTCTATGGGGACTATTAAGAGAGATACACTCCTGGGGTCATCAACATGAGACATCCCATGGAGTTTGCCATGCTAAAAGACTTTAGCATCAAATGAATATACGTTTCTTGGGTTAAGTTGAGCATCCTCTTAAATCTATCTATATAGATTTGTATCCCCAATAACGATACTCTTCCCAAATCATTCATGGAGGATTGTTTAGACAACTTTATCTTTACTAATTGTAGCATTGGTATGTCATTCCTTATTCATAGTATATCAACATATAATACGAGGAATGTCACGACGCTCCCACTGACCCGTTTTTACACACTAGGTTCATTATTGTTTTTGGTAAAATCAAACTCTTTTGATTGTCTCATCAAAACGAATGTTCCATTTTTGAGAAGTTTGCTTCAATCCATTTCTCTGAGTGTCTACAACTCTTACCTCATCATATGTAACCGGATCATCATCTTCTATGATGTGTACCTCATCATCATCATCATCAATGATGAATCTATACCTCCCAGGTATTTTCGGTACTATTCCAGATTTGTAATTTGGTTGTGGTACAATAGGTCTATCTATAGGTTTCTCTTATTTGACTTATAGTATTTTGTGGTTCTTGAACTCTTCAAGATGTCTTATCCTCCTACTAGCCCCTTCAATGATAAACATCTTTATCTTAAAAGGCAACATATTTCGCAACAAACACCTTTTGTTAAGTAGTATTATAGAACATATACCCTAAACTTACTTTAGAATGTCCCACAAATCTGTACTTGTCAAATCGTGTCCTAAGCTTATCCTTTGAAACCTTTTCACATAAGCTGGACAACCCCTTATCTTAACTTACTTAAAATTAGGAATCCTTTCCTGTCCATAACTTTTATGGAGTCTTGTGGCTGGATTTTGAGGTTACCTTTTCGTAGATATACAGCCATTTCTAGGGCAAGACCCTAGAAGGATACTGGAATATCGGTAAAATCATTATGGACCGCACAATATCCAACAAGGTACGATTTTTCCTTTTAGATACATCAATCAATTATTGCATATCAGGAGGCGTCCATTGTCAGAAAACCATTTGAGATGATTTAGAAACTTATTGCACAAGTATTCCTTCCTTGATCAGATTAAAGAATCCTAATACTTTGCAAATTTGTTTCACTTCTGAATTGTTTGAACCTTTCAAATAATTCAACTTGTATTTCAGTAAATACACACATTCAACTCTTTGAATGATCATCTCCTTTTCTTATA
This sequence comes from Panax quinquefolius, assembly GCA_020205615.1. Taxonomy (NCBI): domain Eukaryota; kingdom Viridiplantae; phylum Streptophyta; class Magnoliopsida; order Apiales; family Araliaceae; genus Panax; species Panax quinquefolius. The sequence continues at coordinate 107,570,660 of CM035163.1, forward strand.
CTAGTTTGTTCAATTTGCAAAATAAATTTCACGTAAGTCAAGTATAAAAAATTCATTAAGTAATATTCCAGTTCTATAAAAACATTATTATTATAAATAAAACACAAATTGTTCTTAAATATAATACCAAAGATTTCATTGTCCAACAGCAAAATGGAAATAATGTTTCTAACGAGAACTAGAATACAATAACAACTTATTGACTTAATAGATTTTTCCCATAGGCAATGCTAAACTATAAGTTTCTATGGCTAATGCAGCAACCTTTGTTTCATTTTCTAGACATGGGATTTCTTATCTTTGTTTAGCTTTCTACTTCTGCTTGGTCCTTTCATAAATCTATATTTATGATAACCAAAGTCGGTATCCAATACCCAAGTAGAACCTTGACTTAATTTTTTTTTTATTTCACTCATGAATAAAAAAACTATATTTGTAACCGAAGCTTCACTAAACTTCTTCTGGTTAGCCTCTACAAGATGCTTCTTGTAGTTTTCTTTCAAGTGTCTAGGCTTATTGCAGTGGAAGCAAACTCCTTTGCTATCCGTATCAGCTTTGTTCTTATTATCATTTTTTTTGCCTTTCTATTTACTTTCTTTGAATCGTTCTTCTTTTCAGAAGATCCTTTGGCCCCTACCAGTAAGACATGGTCGTTAGAAAGTTACTCTCAACATTTTTCAACATGTTAAATAAATCAGCTAGGCTGATACCTAGATTGTTCATATGAAAAATTCATAACAATTGTGAAAGGAGTCCGGGAGTGAGTACAAGATCAAATCTTGGCTCAACTCTCCATCCATGAAAAAACTTGTTGTCCTAATTTATCAATCAAATTGATTATGTTAAGGACTTTTATCTGTACTGTAGTGTCATCGACCATTCTAGATCGGAAGAGCTCCTTTGATATCTGATATCTATCAGTCCTACTTTCCTCACCAACAACTACTTGATGTGTAGGAATATAGTAGGAGCATCCATTGTTTCATGATGACGCTGAAGCAAGTTACTCATGGATGCGAGAATGATGAATTGAGCCAACTGTGCATCATCTAGTCACTTTCTAAAAGTAGCAATCTCTTCCTCTGAGGCATTGTCTGCAACCATTGTAGGAAAGACGTATTAAGGACATAAGATAACTTTTCAACCATGAGAACTTTTCTCAATTTCCTTAACCAATCTGTTTGATTCGATCCGGTTAATTTAACATCTAATATGCTACGCAGTGATAGTAATTTTAGACATTGTAAAATTCTGTAAATGAATTTGTAATTAACAACATTTTAGCATAAATTTTTTTATTAATTACCAAAATAAATTAGGTCTTGTTTTAAATTGGTATCTCCCACTATTTTCTTCAAACTATATTACCCTCAATATATATAGTTCGGCAATATCTAATTAAAGATATGTTAGTGAGAATTAGGATCTTATTTCCAATGTATATAGCCTTGTGTGTGCACAACAAACTATATATAAATAAATAGGTAGACAACTCTTGTCAATTACATCAACTATGTAACTCCTTGTATTTTGCCTCTTAAATCATAATGGTCAAGTGTGTGCACATCCGAACTAAAATAATTTAAGTTAAGTCAGACCTAGCATTTCCATATAAGTGAAGAGAAAACTACAGCTCTTGTGTGTGCACAACAAAGCAGTAATGTTCAATTCCTTATAAACATCATATGTAATAAAAACAATATCTTAAATATTTAATACTTGACTTGTGTGTGCATAATAAACTCATATTAAATATTCAATACTCTATTGTTTCTATCATGCTAGAAGGCGACGTTCGATATTCCAAATATCTTTGAACGTTACAACTTAATATAAAATATTTGAGGGGTTTGTTATTAATTTGTCTCGTCTTGTTTAGCGAGCATGCACATATATATATAAAATACGCGTCATATTAATTAACATGTGAAGCATGTTTGCATAATATATATATATATATATATATATATATATATAGTATCAACATGCACATATAAAATACTATATTCTACCCGAATTGATTATGGACTTTTATTCTAGTTTGGTTCACTAGAGCCACCAAGTGAACCAAAAGGTCAAACCCTAGGGGTGCAAGAATTAATATTTAAATATAACTATTACATTTAAACCTGGGCTCCATTACAAACGGGTCTTCAAACGCTCCTTGCTCTTTGATCTTCAATTCTTCAAAATTAATTCTAACTATTCCTATTACAAAACTATTTAAAATAAATAGAAACCTTGATCAGAAGTCAAGGGGAAGTACATAGGAGGGAGTTAGAAATTACATTAAGAAAAAATTAGAGAAGACGAGGTACGCAGACCCCATTTAATAAAACTCATACATTCATGCATCCAATTAAAATAAAATCCAATCACATTGGTCAATAGTCCATAATCAATCCCATTATTTATCATACACATCTACATATGCATCAATAAATAAATTCATCTCATGAATAATAATCATTTAATATATATATTGATATCATTTAATGGGCAAATTTAGTTAGCATAAAATCTAATTTTGAATCAAAATAAACCTCTTTTATTTTAATTTATCCAATTTTGAATAAATAAACTATTTATTTTAATCAAAATCTTTAATCAAAATAACTCATTTATTTTAATTAATTATGGAATCCAATTCCGATAAAAAAATAACTCCTTTATTAAGGAAATACGAATTCTCTTTCTTATTCGCAAATAAACTTTTTTATTTTGAATAATATGACATCTTATTCCACATCTAAATAAACTCCTTTATTTAAGCAAACATGGATTCACTTTCATATTCACAAACAAACTCCTTTATTTTAGGAAACATAGAATCCAATTTCAACTCCAATTAGTTATCATGAAATCTAATTCCAACTCTAATTATTTAGCATGAAATTCAATTTTAATATTAAAATAAACTCTTTTATTTTAATATTAAAATAAACCATTATTTTAAGATTAAACTAAATTTATTATTTTAATTATAATATAATTAAGACTATTATATATAATCTTATGTAATCCTCATACAAGATTCATGATAATCTTAAGGAATCCTGTAACTTTTGAATAACCTTATATTATATAGTTATAATATATATATTATAAGTAAACATATATATACTTAATAATATATCAGGATACATGACAGTATTTATGATAATCCATGATTCCGCAATATACAGATAACCGACCACGTTGGATCCCTCTAACAGGTTTCGCGAAAAATAGCATATTTTCGTTTTTTTTAAAATAAATTTATACAACAAAATTATGCTCAATTAAATTGTTCTAAACAGATATTAATATACATATCAAATTAAAACAATCAATAATTTGCATAAAAGTTTGGCTTTGATACTACTGTTAGGTTTGTAATATTCATGAACGCAATCAAATTGCATAAAATATGCGGAAATGTAGAAAAACAGAGTTTTAAAAATTTCCAAACCATATACCAGGATCACCCTTTATGCACAATTATTAATTAAACGAAAATATGAAGAACAAGAATCATACCCTTGAAGATTCGAGCTTCCTCAGGTACAAGTTCACCTCTAAATATTTTTTTTTCGCGTTCAACTTAAATCCACCGGGTTTGGTTCCTTCCTTTGATCAATGTTAGCCACCCAAGTGTTTGGACTCTAGAGGTGATCCACCAAGGAAGAAAAAATATTCAAGAAGAAGGGTGGTTGGCTAAACCCTAGTTTTCTATCTCTATAGAAAAAGAACGTACTCTCCAACTATTGGAATCACGTCTGCTGTGAAAAAGTCAACAACCACCTCACCCATAATAAGACTCCTCTTATTTATAGATATGAGCAACCCTCCTTAACGATTAAGGAATTGAGTTTTATTTTAATTAATTAAAATTCTTTAATTAATTAGCCTCCTAATCTTATTAGGAATAAATGAGATTACTAATATTAAATTAAATTCCAAATCTTAAGAAATTAAAATAATAATAATTGAAATAATATTAATAAGACTCCTCTTATTAATTTATATATTTTATATTTCTAAAATATTAAATAATAAATATTAAGCTATTTAATTTATTCTATCACCATAGATTAAATTAAATACATTAACATACTATTACGATTATGCCATTAACTTCTTAAATAATTTTTCTTCCTTTTATGGTGTGACCCTTTAGGTTCTCCATATTAATTCGGTTGTGAATAAATCAATTAGAACAATTCTAATCTTATTTAAATAAATAAATTAAACTATTAATTTATTTAAATAAATAATATTTATTCTACAATAAGGATAAGCCTCCCTAGTGATCAACGACTTTCTAGATAATATAGATTTCAACATTAATCATAAAAGAACCTTTGAGTAAATAGTTACCGTACAATTCAATCCTTCCACCATATCATATCCCAATTAAATATAAGACATGGAATTACTGTCAAGTCTTATTTTATTTAATTATATGTATTTCTACTCTTAAATGCACAACTCCAAATAATGCAAATTAGAAACTCCTTTCTAATTTCATTACATCTCTACCAAGGACTCTTGGGTTATCATTTATCGAATCACATAGGACATTTCTCTTCTTTTACTAGAAGTGGTACATTCTTTATTGATCATACATTATCTCCATGTACAACTTATTATACCCAAGCATACCCTTTGATATACCCTAAGGGTCTTAAGGAATAAGTCAAAGTATAACTCATCATACTCAAGATACTATGATGATCTCAAGTCCAAGTATCAATTGTACTACTATCATTATAGGAATTCCTATTGACAGGCAAGTAAAACTCCATTAGGTATGTAGACAATCAAAATTTTCTGCGCACCTATTATTAACATTGCAGGAGGGCTGATTCGTCTTTCAGAGATAACCTTGGAAGAGAGCTCACATATATTTCGGATACTACCAAAAGTTCAGTCTCAACCCCGGAACACACACTAGGAGTATCATTTCCAACCTCGGAGATAACCCCGAGTTTCTTCCTTGGAGATAACCCCAAGGAATGATGTTGTAGTTCCAGTGATAACTCTGAAAATGCTTGTTTCAAATGCATGCGATCATCTTTAATCTCAGACCTCCTGCCGAGGCACTCATTCCAAAGTCCCAGAGCTAACACCAGGAAGACAGACACACTTACAGATGACTTTATGGAATTCAAACACTTGCAGCAGTCCAATCTCAGATGTAACCCTGAGCAATGTCTTTTATCAGCCCAAACCAGTGATAACCCCAGTGAGGAGCAAAATTGTCATCTTACCACATCAACCCTTACGCGCCGTCTCAACACTTCATACATACATTCCTACATGGCAATGTCCCACAAGAACCAAGGAGTTCCAATCCCGAGTGAATATTACACGAGGCAGCACACCGGATAGAATTTAAAGCTTGAAGACCATGGGCATGATCCCCTCTTCCTGACTTCTTACAACCTCTAATCCCATGTCATTGTGTAACTCTCGACAAAAGCGGTCCGAAGAAGGTCTTGTACACCTCATTCGGATGCTCAGATTGAAGTTCTGCAAGTTCGAGCGGAAATCACAGTGCATGAGTGCATGTACTTTAAGACGACGGGACCCGTGGAGCCCTGGGTCGCTTTCAAGGCGACCAAGAGTGCATCTGTATACCGCAGTACACTGTAACCAACCACTCTATAAATATAGAGCTTGCGGTGGCCATTTTAAAAAAAGAAAAGGCGAGGAAGCCTTGTCCAATTTGCTCTGTACACACCCCATATTGAGTGTTTTCTCATTTTAAACACCTGCTAGCTCACATATATTTATATTTTTACCGGCGAGAGCTGAGTGTTTATCTATCTAGAGTCATAGAAGCCTGCATTGGCAGCCCACTGTAAGTAATCTCACACTCTATAAAGCCTTTCTCTTCATCTTTGCACACACTATTCTTCACATTGAGAGTCGTGTTGTGTGTGTATGCCAGGACTTCAGTCCATGATTTTCATTTCTGTCTGTATATATATACTTATATATATATATTTATATATGGACTAACATTTTCGAGTTATACCTCGATTGAGCCTAGACTTATGTCTGAAGCATTTATTTGCTTATATATATATATATATATATATATATATATATATATATATATATATATAAAACTTGTCGACTCATTCGATGAGCTTAGATTTTACATCCGGAGCGTTTACCTACTTTTTTATATATATATTTATATACTTATCTATATAAACTATTGTCAGACTCTGTCTGATGAGCCTGGATTTTATATCTGGAGCGTTTATTACTTATATATATATATAACAATTGTCGAACATATCCAATGAGCCTGCATTTTATATCCGGTGCGCTTACCACTTATATATATATATATATATATATATATATATATATATATTTATCGAGCCCTGGAGTTTACTACGAGGCCTTTTAACGCTTTTATTTACATTTAGTCTACTTTAGAGTTTACTTGGCATGTTGATGATCGTCCTTACTGCTTTATTTACATTTAGTCCCGCCTGGAGTTTACTTCGTGGCAATTGATAGCATTTACTACTTTATTAACATTTCTGATTCCCCATGTAGTTGCTTCGTGGAGGTTGATCATGTCCATATATATATATATATATTTACCGCTTTTATATATTTACTTTTCTGATCCCCCATGGAGGTGCTTCGTGGTGGTTGATTATGTTTGTATATATATATTTACAGCTTTTATATATATATAACTGCTTACTACTTTTCGTATAAATTGTGGCATCATGTGAGCCTAGGAATCATGTGATCACAGATTCAGTCTACTGAATTTAGATTCGGTTCTCGTGATGGACATTTTCAGCTGTAAGCAGCTTGTACATTATTTACGGTGTTCGAATTTCCTTAGATAGTTGTCATGCCCATGAGGAGTTCGGCACTGCTGTATATTATTTTCTCGAAGATGCTTCGCATCTCGAAAATAAAAGCAAATAAGCCGAACATTTACTAATAAAATGGAAGTATGAAAAGGTCTCAATTCCTATTGAGCACAAGGTTTGAAAAACCTCTTTTAAAATACTTCATTGCTATATTCTGTTTAAAACTGAATTTTTCTATAAATTCAACCCTTTGTATATAGGTGCGAAAGTGGCCTTGCACTACTTTCAAATAATTGCACATTGATCCACACACACACACATACACATTCATATAACAGTTTCCTAAAAAGTGGCGATCACAGTGGTAACACGGATGTCGGGTGGTGCCTAACACCATCCCTCCGTATAATCAAGCCCCCGAACCCAAATGAATCTCGGTTTCACAGACCCGTTTAGCAGTGTCACATCATTGGGTCAATGTGCAAACCTTTTCTCGGTTGTGTTGGTGCAACCAATCAAAAACACCAACTGGCGACTCTTACAAGTCAAATCGTCGACATTATACATGTCAGGCCTTTTTCACTTGTTTTTTCAAACAAATCTCACATAATATGAGAACACCAAAGAACAAGTAAAGAAAAGGGCTTAAGCCACTACTACAAGCTTTTCAAAACTGTTATATAATTGTGTGTGAATGTTACATTTACATTTATGATGAATGTGTACGAATGCATTTTACTTACTTCACTGCAAAATATCTATCTGTGATATTAGTGCTTCGCACATGTCATCATTTTCATAAACCGTGAGACACATTGTATGTGAATGTATGTTGTATGGTTCCTCCACCTGGAGGCTATCCTGTTGGTGTTTGATTACTGGACTCGTAGGGAGACTAATTCCAACGAGGCTTAGGAAAGGTACCACCTAGATTCGCCCCAGTTGAAAGACAGAATTAACTTCCCGTCAAGTAGATTGCGAAGATCTGGGGACTTTCATGCCAAAAAGCCGTGAGAGTAACCCTTAGATAGGTCAACCTCTGATAAACCAAACGCAGAGGAAAGTTTCTTCTTGCTTTCCATTTTTAATTACTTGTAAAAGCATTTACTTGTAATTTTATTCCATGTTCATCTTTATGTAATGGAAAATATGAAGATTATTTGTGCATACATGACATGTTATCAATTAACACCCATTTTTGCAGGATAATAGTCCTAAAATGGACACATTATGATATCATTTACATTATCCCTAAGACTAAACTACATAAGTCTTTTGTAGGAAAATCATTGGGCCTGTTACCTGCTCAAAATCCAAAAAGGCCACTAGTCTATAGCCAAACATGTCTTCTTCTGACCAGTCTAATGCCGTTTCTCTAGAAGAATTTGACGGATTAAGTAAACAAATTACAGATATGGCTATTCTGCTAAAAGAATTGCATCAGTCTACTCAGGGCTCAAAGATGCCTACATATACAGAATCCTCTGCATAAGAGGAGCTCAAGGTTTGGAAAAAACAATTCCAGAACCTTAGTTGGATACAACTAACAAAGACCCTGAAAACACCCATCTCAAAGGAGATCCAGACACCGGTGATATCAGGAAGAAGGTCCTCCAAATGGAGGAAACTATTCGTGCTCTCAAAGGGATTGGAACACATGGAAGTGTTTCATATGTTGACCTTTGCATATTTCCTGGTGTTCATTATCCAGAGAAATTCAAAACCCCGGACTTTGAAAAGTATGATGGGTTAGGGGATCCTTATACACATTTAAAAGTGTTCACTGCAGAACTTGGATCTTATGCGGAAAACATGAAGCTCAGAATGAAGCTGTTCCAGAAGAGTCTGATTGGAGAAGCCCATTCATGGTATACCAAATTAGACAACTCAAAGATCTATAGCTGGGAAGAGCTAGCTCATGCCTTCCTCACTCAATATAGTTTTCAATCTTAGATGGCTCTTGACCGGTACCAGATTACCAAGGTCAAGAAACAGTCTAATGAGTCTTTTAGAGAGTATGCTCAAAGGTGGAGGCGTCTTGCTGCTGAAGTTATTCCTTCCATGATAGAGTCAGAAATGGTCATGACTTTCATAGACATACAAGAAGCTCCTTTCTATGAAAGAGTCTTAGCTGGCATTGGCAAACCATTCTCTGAAATGATCAAACACTGAGAGATGCCAGAGATGGGATTGAAGTCAGGTATGATTCAAGACCTAACAACTCTTAAAGCAGTTGCTGAACACATCCAGCCTGGATCTTATGGAAACAACCCCCAAAGGGTCCATAAAAGAAAGAGGAGGATGTTTCCTTGTTACTACAAGGTCAAAAAGGCAGTCAGAACATGCCTATACAGAGGAAAAACTACTCTCCTTTCCAAGCATAGTCTTCAAACCCACCATTGCCTAAAATTGGAGAAGCAAAGCACCCTCGAATGTTCACACCCTTAGGGGACTCGCTCGAGAATATTCTTGCTCTTCTGACTACTCAGACGAAAATAACACATCTTCTTCCACCAGCCAACCCTAATGGGAGGGGTTTTAATGCTACTCGGAAGTGTGATTATCATGATGGAGCACCTGGATATGATACTCAAGATTGTTGGGCCTTGAAACACAAGATCCAAGATTTAATAGACAACGGTGAGATCGTGCTCACCAAACCAAATCAATCTCATGTGGAAGACAACCCTCTTCCTCAACATAAAGAAGAAGAGGTCAACATGATTAGTTGGAGCACTGGACAAAGTTCCAGTTTTAATAGTGAATCATCCCAGACCATCAAAGATGGTGTTGACAGATGAGATTACACAAAGTTCCAATTTGCTATGGAATAAAAGATGAAAGCTCTTTTCAAGAAAATTGAGCAATTGGCAGAACTGGTGACCCATCAACATCAAGTCACACGCCAATTAGTCTGCCAGGAGCATGCCTATCTCCTTACTTTTGTTATGAATGCTCCACCATCATCTTTAGAAAGCGAAGCTATGGAGGATAAGGTTGCAAAGAGAGCAAATGCTAAAGCCCGTCAGGATTTTGACAATCAAAGGGAATTTACATACCTGGGCCAACCTATGGATGAGATATTTCAAATGCTTATCAATGAAGGAAGAATTACCTCCCTTCTACCTCCTATTAATCCCCGTTCAAGACGGTTCAACTCTGATGGAGTATGTCAATATCATTCACATTCTTGTGATCACAGCACAGAAGAATGTTGGGCACTCCGCCACCTTATTAAGAATTTAATTTATAGCGGTGTCCTGCAATTGGCAAATGATGACACTGTGCTACTCAAGAGTGGGAATACATGTCCTACCAAATGGAAGGGATCAGTAGTAGTTATATCTGCTGAGGATGATGAGACTGTCAAACCATTTCTCATACAAGCAATTCAAATCAAAGGAGCTAACAATCCTTTGAAAGTAGCCACACCAGAGCCAATTTCTTTACCCTTCAGACCACAATATCCTGTTGTCAGCTTACACAAAGTTCCATGGAATTATGGAGAAGCTGAAGGATCCACGTCTCATACTACTACTATAGTGTCGAAGGAAAATCCACTATATCTTCCTCAGCGGGTTATGAAGCCCACCTTCAAAGCAAAGGGGAAGATTCCCATGGAGAGGATTGAGAAATTCCTCCGCACTATGGGCCATAATGAATCCAAGGTGGCTTTAAGCTTAAAAGAAGCTCCACATCAGATATCAATATTGGACTTGGTTTTCTCTTCCTAGAATCACAGGAAGATCTTATTAAAGGTTTTGGAAGAAGCCTACTTACCAAAATCAGTGGATGTGGAAAAATTTCAACATATGGTTGATCACATTTTTAACAACAATGTAATATCCTTCACTGATGACGACATACCGCCCGAAGGGACCGGTCATTGGAAACCATTGCACATCGCAGTTTTGTCCTCTGGGTATATGTTAGGTGGAGTTTTGATAGATGGAGGTTCGTCTCTAAATATCTATCCTTATGTCACCTTGGTAAAGATGAACGTCAATCTCAAACGGATCCAAAGCAGCCATACTATTATCAAAGCTTTTGATGGATCCTGACGAAATTCTGTCAGAAAGATTGAGCTACCAATTGAAATTGGTCCAAATACATTCAATGTATCCTTTTACATCCTCAAGATAGATTCAGGATACAACCTGCTATTGGGGAGACCATGGATCCACATGGCTGGAGTCGTTCCTTCTACACTACATCAACAACTCAAATACATTGTCAACAATAGCCTAGTCACTATCAACGCCGAGCCGGAATATCCTGAACAAGAAGATCTACCAATCATCATCTTTAATTCAGAAGTTGAGCCGGCCAATTTTCATACTTTGGAAGTGAGTAACACGCAATACCATCCTATTGGAGCACCACTTCCCATACCCAAGATTTCTACTGAGGTTATGTCGGCCACTTAAGAAATGATGTCATTGGGTCATCAGCCTGAACAAGGGCTTGGTAAAAATCAGCAGGGTATTATGCACCCTATTCAAATTTCCAGTCAAATCAGGATAGCCAGACTAGGCTATTCTGCCAGTTCCAGTCATTGGAATCCTTATAAACACAAGCAGGTTCCTCAAGCTTCTGCCACACGTCGATTCTCTCCATCTACACCGCATGAGCTGATATAGTCTCCAGTAAAGGTGCCAGCCCATGTTATGGCTATGGTGTTTCCCAAACCAGTACGATTTAAAGAAAAAGAGGTGTTAATTCCTGATCCTAAAGTTGAAGAAAGGGAACGGAAACGTAAACACATCATCGCCTTGACAATGTCAGGCATACGCATCATTGTCCATGATGAACATACAAACAGATATACCCCAGACGATGATTGCCCAGATGTCATGGTTATCATTCGGGAGAAGGAGGACAATGATAATCCCTCCATCACTGTAGTCCATCAGGACTTTGCCCTCGACAATTGGAGCAACACTCCATGCATTGGTTGACGAGGGTAAAATGGGCAGAAAATCCCTCTGCCTTGTATATAACTTTAATTGCTGACTTTTCTATACAATATTAGCAGTTATTTTATCAGTACATGCTAACACTTGTGTATGATTAAACAGTTTCATATATTAAGTGAAAGCATATTTTGTTTCAAGACTCTGAATTTAGATGTGTTTGTACTTGCGGATGAGGTGCCTTTTCTTCACAAGGACTATAACTTTTATGCAAAGTTAGACTCAGACTTGATGGAAATACAAGAGGACATTGAGACACCTAAGGAGATTAAGGAATGGGTCACTGATAAACCTAAACCCAACCTTGATCAAACCACTTCTTTCCCGTACCCTTTATCCACATTCTCATTGACAATACTGCTCAATACGGCATGTACTCCTTTGTGGATTGCTTCGCGGGGTATCAACAAATTATAGCCGCTGAGGAAGACCGTGAGAAAACTGCTTTCATCACGCCTTGGGGAACCTTTGGCTACAGACGGTTGTCATTCAGCCTCATCAATGCCAGGGCAACCTATCAGCGAGCTATGATGGCTCTTTTCCATTATTTAATGCATAAAGAGATAGAGATCTACGTGGATGACATCATCGTCAAATCCCAAAGGGAGGAAGACCGCTTAGACCATCTCAAAAAGATTTTCAACAGGTTGCGTAAGTACAACTTGAAGTTGAATCCAGCCAAGTGCGCCTTTGGCGTTAAATCAGACAATTGTTAGGTTTCCTAGTCAGCCACAAAGGGATTGAGCTGGATCCCACCAAAATCTAGGCCATCAAGGAAATGCCCATTCCTCAGACAGGGAAGGAAATACGGGGATTTTGGGGAAGAATCAACTTTATTAGCAGGTTTATCTCTCAACTCACAGCAACTCGTGAGCCCATCTTCAAATTATTAAGGAAGAACTCCACCATGAAATGGAACAATGAGTGTCAGAAAGCCTTCCTTACCATTAAAGAGCAGCTGGTTAACGCTCCTATTTTTGTACCTCCCAGGGATGATGTTCCCCTATTCATGTACATGTCCATTAATGACAATGCCATGGGATGCATGCTGGGGCAAAAAGATGATAGAGGCCAAGAATGAGCTATCTATTACCTCAACAAAAGATTCAGTAGTAGTGAACACAAGTACACTCTAATTAAGAAGACTTGTTGTGCTTTAGCATGGGCTTCAATGAGGTTACAACATTACCTCCATGGCAGTTGATCCTACAGCAATTTGACATCGTCTACGTGACGCAAAAGTCTATCAAAGTTCAAGGAATTGTAGATCAACTGGCCATCGCACCTACAGGGGACTACAAACCCTTAGAAACATACTTCTCCGATGAAGGGGTAATGGCAGTTCAGCAACACCATCAGTACGATGCATGCCACACATTGAAAATATATTTTGATGGAGCTGTTAACATGGAAGGTTCTGGAGCTGGAGCATTTCTAGTGTCTGGTACGGGGGAGCAGTATCCCGTCATCGTTAAATCGCAGTTTGTCACCACCAACAACACATATGAGTATGAAGGCTATATCATGGGGCTAAAACTTGCCCGTTCAATGTGCATCAGGCGGTTAACTGTCTTTTGGGATTCTGAATTGGTAATCAAACAATCCACATGAATCTATCAAACCAAAGAATTACATTTACTGCCTTACCATTGACAAGTTTTACAAATGGCTTTGGAGTTCGAAGAAATCTCCTTTCTACACATTCCTCATAATAGGAATGATTTTTCGGATGCACTAGCAACATTGGCCTCTTTGATTCACATACTTGACAAGGAAAACATGCCAAACATCACATTTGCCCTGCAAAAGGCCCCAACTTATGGGAACTATGTTGGAGAAGTATTGGATGAGTTACCTCCCATCCACCACCCTTGGTATCAACATATCAAGGAGTATCTGCGAGATGGATCTACACCCACTGAGGCGAGCCTTACTGAAAAGAGGCAGATCCATCAACTTGTTATGAAATTCTACCTGAGCGGAGATGCACTCTACAAGAGAGATGCGGGATTAGGTCTCCTCAGATGTCTGGACAAAGACCAAGATCAGAGGCTCATGGATGAGATCCATGGTGGAGTATGTGGCTAACTACGCGTTAGGGTTTCTAATCCTGAGATTAGGGTTTCTAATATCTTATTAGGATTTATTAGCTTTAAACCTTATCCGATCAATCGATGATCAAAATTCTATACAGTACAAACACATAATCATCGATACAATTATTTTAATTGCATTTTCTATCGAATCCCTTTCCAAAAATTAGGGTTAGGGTTTCTAAAGCTGTTAAGCACAACTCTACTCTAATTTCTCAGTCAGTACACAGATTGACTAATTCTCAAGACTCGTATCACAGATACACAGTACAATATTAAATGTCAATGTCAATATTAATTAAAAAAAAAAAAATTATTCGTAAAATTTATATTATTTGAAATGTGACACCCCCAAATCTAGGTACTTCATTCCCACAAGATTTGGTGCTCACTATCCATACAATCATACTATCTACCCAAATAAAATAATATTTGAACCATAAATCCTCCCTTTTAAATAGGGTTACATCATTTAATCCAAAAACATCCCAGGTTATCTAACCTTAAAACATCATTCAAATGCGGAAATAAATTATTACATTACTTCATTATATAAAAGTCTATCATCAAGTTTAAAAGTCTAATATCATAACAATAATCATAATTACAAGTCTTCTTCACTTGTACATATTTCCCTTTCCTTTGCTAGTTGAAGGCTCGTCTACCTTTTCAACTTTAGCTGCAATGAGTGTATAAATATGCAAGAGTGAGCAAAACAATTGCTCACTAGATATAACAATGAATCAACAGGAGAATAATAATAATAGTTACCAACAATAGGCTCATCAAGACGAAATAGTACTCTAACAATGATAATCAGAAACTGGAATCCAAAATATGGAATATATATCACTGAGGGTCATAAGACCATGAACTATGTCCACAGTTGCTAGTAATCTTTTAACTCCAACTTTAACAGTCAAATGACTATAAGAACTCCTCGTACTTAGGGGGATCAGCCCTTCGTACAATGTATTGTGCACAAATATTTCAACGCTAAGCGTAAAGTATCCCCTAATAATAATAGCGTTGTTCATCTTAATATTTAGAGTACAAGTCCGCACCAAAGAAAGTTTGGTTTGGATAAGCTTGCAAGGGAAATTTGAAGTTTAGCAAACATCAACTAGAGGACTAGTTGAATCAATAATGTTTGATAACACAACAGTTGTTTAATAACAACATAACATAGAACGGTTGAGAAATATAAATGAACTGATTATACATATTAAACTCATGCTTGAAACAACTATAGAGTATAAGTATTAAACAAAATGAATAAAATGGTAAACCTTTTTGCTGGAGCAATAAATAAACTAAGGTTAGAGTCTTATAACATTAGAAATGGAATTAACAAAAATGTATGATAACGGATAGAAAGCTGAAAACTAAAACTTTCCCAACATGGTATTAACTCATGCAAAGAATTTAAAATAGTTCAATAATAAAGACGAGAGTTCAAAATTGCGTTCATTATACAAGAATAGAACTTAAGAAACTTGCTTAACTATTAACAAGTTAGAATGAATCAACCCAAATGAGAATTTCAAATAACATTAGAGTTAAAGTTTGCTCAAATGAAAATTTAGGAACAATCGACTTGTTTAAAAACAATTAAAGATGGAAAGCTTGCTCAAACAAAGAATAAAGCTACACAATGTAATAATGGAACTAGCTAAACGAAAGTATAGAGTTAGGAAACTTTCTTAATGTAAAGAGATAAAGTTTAGAAACATGACTTGAGCGTAAGCTATAAAATTAAACTCACGATCACCTATACACATTATTAAAACCATAACATCTATTAGACATATTAATATCTACTTTTCAATATTAAACGCATTACTATCTACACTTGTTATTTTAGCACAAGTCTTATGCTACCATATATATTTCAGAATTCCCAAGTGTTAACATCACAACGCTTATCTAACATTCATTATATGAACTAAGTTATCACATAACTCGTTCATCACTTACAATCACTTTACAAAGTTGAAATCATCAATGACATGACACGTTACTGAATTAACTTCCTTGTTACATGTTTGACTCCTTAACACAACCTTAAGCCAAGCTATAGTGGTGTTACAACATCTGCAAAGCAATAAGCAGACCAACACCCTGGGACAAGGTATGGAACAATTGCGCCATACACAAGCTCGAGATCAAGCGCAGCATTGCATACCATTTTTTTTCCTTGAACCACAAGTATTTATACCTTAAGGTCGCATTGACGCCGAGAAGTTTAATGAACAGTAGCCAACTTTAGCCCAACATACACAAATTCCACCCACCAAACAGTGATAATAATATGTAAAAATGGTATAGAACTATCACAAACATATTTGTGAACATATTCCACCAATTAAAACAATTTAAAAATAATTTAAGCTAGATTAATTTCTCAAATATCATGTTTTTATATAAAACTCAATTTTCTTGACATTCACCCCAAAAATTATCACTGTGAATTCAATACTTGGCCAAATCACTCCATTCAAATTATGTTATGCTTGTTTCTTAATGAACTAACATATACAAGACTCAATTAACATCTTAGTATGTAATTTGACCATCAAAATTAATACTTACATAGCTACCTAAGAAAATATATACACTAACAAAAAATTTCTACTATCAACTGCAATTAGCATACGAATTCTGGTTCAGCCATAAATTTTAACATTATAAGCATGTATAACCACCGTAAACTAGTTATATAACACAATTCAGAAAAAATAGAATTCACAGAGCATAGGAAAACTTTGCCGAGATACTCATAATCATAAATAATATCAGAGTGGTAGAACATACCTTCAATTAGCTTATACAATCTTTGTTAGTCGAAGACCAATCTCCCTCAAATTCTCTCAAACTCACTTAATTCTCTTTGTTGTCTCTAGGCTAACAAAACTAGAATGAAAACTCTGATAGCCAGTATGCGTAATTACAAAATACAAAACTGATATGGCCTTAATAGTTATCATTAGTTATCAAAATAATGTATATATTATATTTATTATTTTAATTTAATTTATTTAATTTATTTATTTTATTTAAATTTAAAAACTAGAAATCCTAAAAGCCATAAGGCTTGTTTGGCAAAACCCTTTAATTTTTAAAGAATTAATATATTAAGCCTTGTTTGGCAAAAACTAAATTAAACTCATTTTAATTTATTTTAATAAACACTTTAGTTTATACTTTATAATTACATATTATTTATTTGGATCTCCATATCCAACATTAACCAATTACATACTATATTTTAATTAAATATACCATTTTAGCAAATATCACCAAATTATAATTTTCATTTATAACTTTATTTAATAATTTAATATACCATCTAAATTATTAAACCAACCACAACAATATAACACCTCATGTTATAATACAAATCTCTAAATTATAAATTAATTTAATTTAGAAAATTCTCTAATAAATTTTAGATTCCATAACCATCACATCAAATAAATATTTATTTCCTCAATTCACCAATAGACACATCAAATAAATATTTATATTATTCAATAAATATTTAATATTACACTTTGAAATTTCGGATCCTTACATCCTTCCCTCCTTACAAGGATTCTGTCCCCAGAATCACAATTCAGATAATCAAATCGTCACATTCTCCCCTACTTACAAAGATTCTGTCCCCAGAATCAAAGACACAGACTAAACAAATAACTCAGGGTAATTCTTCATCATATCAGCTTCGAGTTCCACATAGCCTCTTCGACGTTGTGGTTCCTCCATATCACCTTCACATAAGGTGTCACTTTATTCCTGAGCACTTGTTCTTTCTTGTCGACTATCTAGATAGGAACCTCTTCGTAAGAAAAATCTTTACTGAACTACAACGGTTTATACTCGATCACATGCTTGTAATTGGGTTTATACGGTCGCAACACTGACACGTGAAAAATGTTGTGCACATGTTCTAATTCTGGAGGTAAAGCTACCTCATAAGCCACTTCTCCCACTCTGTGTAGAATCTCGAAAGGTCTAATAAACCTTGGGCTGAGCTTTCCGTTCTTGCCAAAATAAATTTTCCCCTTCCAAGGAGAAACTTTTAGGAACATAAAATTTCCTGCCTGTATTGATCAGCATACTTTTTTTGTCGATCTTGAGCAGCTACCAGTCTTGCTCTGATGAGTTTGACCACTTCAGCGGTTTGCTGTACCAGTTCTGGTCCTAGTAGTTGACGTTCACCAACTTCATCCCAGCATAGTGGAGTCCTGCATTTCCTGTCGTATAATGCTTCGTATGGTGACATACCAATGCTTGCATGGTAACTATTGTTGTATGCAAATTCCACCAACGGTATATGATCATCCCAGTTTCCTTTGAAATCCATTACGCATGCTCTAAGCATATCTTCTAGCGTTTGAATCGTTCGTTCGCTTTGCCCATCCGTTTGCGGATGATATGCTGTACTTATTTTCAATTGCGTTCCCATGCACTCTTAAAGTTACTTCCAGAAATTTGATGTGAACCTCGAGTCTCTTTCTGATACAATTGACATTGGAACTCCATGTCTTAAGACGATCTCCTTAACGTATAGTTTCGCCAGATGATCAAGATTAAATCTAATCTTTATTGGCAAAAAGTGTGCAGATTTTGTCAATCTGTCCACTATCACCCATATCGCATCTTATCCTTTCTGAGTCATCGGTAGGCCTACAACAAAATCCATTGTGATATGCTCCCATTTCCATTCCGGTATTTCCAACAGTTAAAGTAATCCGCTTGGTCTTTGATGCTCAACCTTCTCTTTTTGACATGTCAAGCACTTTGCAACGCATTCTGCAACGTCTCTTTTCATATTTGGCCACCAAAAATGTCACCACAAATCTTGATACATCTTCGTACTTCCCAGATGAATCGAATATCTTGAGTTATGAGCTTCTGTCAAGATTTCCTCTTTAATATCCTGTACTGCTGGAACCCAAATTCGTCCCTCGAATCTTATCATTCCCTCAGTATCAACCTTGAACTTTACTTCTTTTCCTTCAATCACACTCTCTTTTATTATTCTGCATTCCTCATCTTGTAGTTGAGTGTTCTTCACTTTGTCTACCAAAGTTTGACTGGCTTCCATCTGGTACAATTTTTCATCGGATTCTTTTGGAAATTTGATTTCCAACTCTAACCTCGCTATTGCTGAAATAAGCTCCTCCTTATCAGTTAACAACATCAACTTCTCTCGGCCTTTCCTACTCAAGGCATCTGCAACAACATTTGCTTTGTCTGGATGATAAAAGATCTCGCAATCGTAATCCTTTATCAATTCCATCCATCTTCTTTGACGCATGTTTAGGTCCTTCTGTGTGAAAATATACTTCAGAATTTTAAGGTCTGTGTAGATCTCGCATATTTCTCCATAGAGATAGTGCCTCCATATCTTTAGAGCAAATACTACTGCCGCCAACTCTAAATCATGAGTTGGATACCCTTTCTCATAGTCTATCAATTGTCTTGATGCATACGCAATGACTTTGCCGTTCTGCATCAGAACACATCCTAAGCCCTTGTGTGAAGCATCACTATACACCACAAAATTTTCTGTATTATCTGGTAATGACAACACAGGTGCCACACTGAGCTTCTTCTTTAATTCTTGGAAACTTTCTTTACACTTCTCCGTCCAAACAAATTTTACAGATTTTCTCGTCAAATTTTTCAACGGAGTGGCAATCTTGGAAAAATCCTGAATAAACCGTCTATAGTAAACTGCCAATCCCAAGAAACTTCTTACTTCTGATGGAGTTCTTGGTGGTTCCCAATTTATCATGGCTTTGACCTTTAATGGATCTACGAAAATCCCATCCTTCTCAATTACGTGCCCAAGAAATTGTACACGTTCTAGCCAAAATTCACATTTAGAGAATTTTGCGTATAACTTTTCTATTCTTAGCGTCTCCAGCGTCAGACGTGAGTGTTCCTCTTGTTCTTCTTGTGTTCTAGAGTACACCAGAATATCATTGAGAAATACCACCACAAACTTGTCTAAAAATGGTTTAAACACCCTATTCATCAAATCCATGAACGCTGCAGGGGCGTTTGTCAAACCAAAAGACATTACTAAAAATTCATAATGTCCATACTGAGTTCGGAACACCGTCTTCGGTACATCCTCCTTCCTAACTTTCAATTGATGATACCCACTTCTCAAATCTATTTTTGAGAAATATCTAGCACCCTTCAATTGATTAAACAAGTCATCTATTCTTGGAAATGGATATTTGTTTTTAATAGTGACTTTGTTTAATTCCCTATAATTAATGCAAAGACGCATTGAACAGTCCTTCTTCTTCATGAATAACACCGGTGCTCCCCACGGTGACACACTTGGCTGAATGTACTTCTTATCTAACAACCCTTGCAGCTGCACCATTAGTTCCTTCATCTATATCGTAGCCATTCTGTACTGGGATTTCGATATCGGAGCGGTTCTTGACGCTAAGTCGATCACGAAATCGATTTCTCTATCAGGCGGAAGTCCTGGAAAATCCTCTGAAAACACATCTACGAATTCCCTAACCACTAGTATCTCTTCCAGTTTCACACCCTTCTTCTGAGTATAGACTATATGAGCTAAATAACCCACACAACCTTGACTTAACAACTTCTTGGCCTGTATAATCGTTAGACATTTCATTTGTCTAGGAGATTTGCTACCATGGAAAAATACCTTTGACGGAGTCATAAGGTTTACACATTTCTTTTGGCTATCAATTATCGCTCCATAATTGAATAACCAATCCATTCCAAATATCACATCAAACTCTCCGAGTTTAATCAGAATTAAATCTACTGCCATAACATTCCCCTTAATGTTCACCCTACAGTTCTTGTATACGAACCTAACAGGAATCACTTCCCTATTCGCAATTTCTATGTTTAAAGGGAAATTCAACTCTTCACTAGGTATTTCTAACTTCTTAGCAAATTCATCAGATATAAACGAGCAAGTAGCACCCGGATCAAATAATACATATGCATTTATAACATTGATTGGAATAATACCTGACACGACATCTTTTGATTGCACCGTCATGTTGAAGGTTCTTGTTGTTGGCTTATTTGTTGATGTTGGTCCAGCAATAGTTAGTGTACCTCCACTAGCATTTCCCTTGCTTCCATTTGCCTCACTAGATCTCTTCTTAGGGCATTCACGAGCAAAGTGATCCTTGGACCCGCACGTGAAATAAACGTTCTTCTTAGCTTGAGTGCAATTTGGAGCGATGTGACCCTCTTGGCCACAATTAAAGCATACTCGTTTCCCCAGCAAGCACACTCCCTTGTGAAACTTTTCGCATGTAGCACATGCTTTGAACTTCTTCTTTTGCTGGTATCCTTGCTGATTTCCAGCTCCCACACTTGCATTCCACTTCCTCTTTAAATTGTTGTTACCATTCCCACTGTTACCACCACCACCATTCTTAGCTTCACCTTCACTCTTCTTCTTCCTCTGCTCTTGGTTGTGTTTTGTTATCGCCTCGCCTCCACTCTCAGCGAGAATTGCTTTTTCCATCACTGCTGCAAACATCTTCAACTGGAATAGGGAAACCCTACTGTACAACCAGGGTTTCAATCCCTGTTCAAACCTCTTTGCCTTGCGTTCATCTATGCTGACTAGATATGGCGCAAATCTCGCCAACTCGTTGAATCTTGCGGCATATTCAGACACCGACATCGTTCCCTGTTTCAGTTCCAAAAACTACACCTCTAGCTGACTCCTTGAACTTTTTGGGAAATAAGTTTCGAAGAACATCTCCTTAAACCTTTCCCAAGTCATAATCCCTTGACCTTCTCGGGTTTTATTGGCCTGCCACCAATAACTAGCCTCTGTTTTCAACATAAATGTTGCAAAATCAGTCTTCTGATCATCCCCTACTCTCGCAACATCGAACACTTTCTCTATTTCCATGATCCACGTCTGAGCCTCAACTGGATTCATGGACCCTCAGAATTCTGGTGGTCCAACCGCCTTGAAATCCTTAAATGTTGTACCTTGGTTCTGAGGTTGATGTTGCAAAGCACCAGTCAGTAACGTCACTAGCTGTTGAACTGGGTGACCTTCCTCATTGTTATTGTTGGTTTCCTCAGTGGCTCTCTGTCGGGGTAGTTGACGTCTTGGAGGCATTTTCTGTTAAAAATACACTCATTAGACTATTACTCCATTTCTTTAATTATTTATACTTAATTTATCACATAACTCATAACACTTTTGAATAAATTAATAACTTTTTTTCATTCATAATCTTTTAAAAAAAACATCAAAACAATAGCATCATTGCTATTTACATTACTTTCCTGAACTATAACAGTTG
The DNA here is from genome assembly GCA_020205615.1 of Panax quinquefolius. Taxonomy (NCBI): domain Eukaryota; kingdom Viridiplantae; phylum Streptophyta; class Magnoliopsida; order Apiales; family Araliaceae; genus Panax; species Panax quinquefolius. The sequence goes on from CM035163.1 coordinate 107,592,901, forward strand.
CAGGTCAACATCATCAACATCTATCCCATTGGTTATATCATACCCGGGATTTACATCTTATTATTCATCAATCACATAATAGTTACATATAAACCTACGATGTCCTACTAAGATGCTGCGTAGCCTTACGACGCTCTTCCTCCATAATTCGGAACATTGTTCGGCGATCTAATATGCATGATGGTAGCGTCTCGAACTGAATTGGATAACCCATGACCCGATCCTGAGCTCTATTGATCGCGGTATTGAATACGTTATTCATCATTTCCATCTTCATCCTCTTTGCTTGTGCGTCCCTCTCCGCTGTTCTGGCTCGTTGGTAAGCTTCATTGTGCGCATCTTCAGCTCTTTCCCTCTTAGTAGATTCCTCATTCAGTATATTCTTCAATTCTGCAATCTCTGCAATCATACGCTCGTTCTCTCCTTCGGTGTGAACCAGCTTTTCTTCAACGTTATGCAGACGTTCCTCTCGATCCGGGATCTAGTAATTTTTCTGTGCCATCGACGTCTGTTGTTCAGCTACTATGTCTTGCAACTCCTAGACAATATCCCGAAGTTCCACATTGCGGTCATACACCTTGTCGTACATACGGCCAGCTATCGAGTTAAGTGTAATCGCTACCTCCTCGTCCTCCTCATCTGACTGTGGCAGCTCCACAGGATCCTCCTCATCCGTCTCTATCTCATCATCCTCGTCAGGTACTCTCTCCTGCACAACTACTGTGACCGACGAAACTGTTTCCCGTGGCAGTAGTTGTTCCCAAACTACCTGAATATCTCGAGGTTCCTTATCTCTAGGCATCTGGGATCCTCTTATATTAGCCATCCTGTCAACCAAATTTTAAATTTTAATTACTAATCATTACTACTCGACACTCATGATCACCTAAGTTATAATCACATAAGCACATAATTATTTTATTACTTCTTCCTTAAAACTCGATAAGAGTTTATCATCACTATCTTTTCAAAGGTTACTTCCTAAGGCTTTTCCCCACCTATGGTTCATAACCTAAGGCTTTGATACCAACCTGTGACACCCCCAAATCTAGGTACTTCATTTCCACAAGATTTGGTGCTCACTATCCATACAATCATACTATCTACCCAAATAAAATAATATTTGAACCATAAATCCTCCCTTTTAAATAGGGTTACATCATTTAATCCAAAAACATCCCAGGTTATCTAACCTTAAAACTGCAATGAGTGTATAAATATGCAAGAGTGAGCAAAACAATTGCTCACTATATATAACAATGAATAAACAGGATAATAATAATAATAATAATAGTTACCAACAATAGGCTCATCAAGACGGAATAGTACTCTAACAATGATAATCAGAAACTGGAATCCAAATTATGGAATATATATCACGGAGGGTCATAAGACCATGAACTATGTCCACAGTTGCGAGTAATCTTTCAACTCCAGCTTTAACAGTCAAATGACTATAAGGACTCCTCGTACTTAGGGGGATCAGCGCTTCGTACAATGTATTGTGCACAAACACTTCAACGCTAAGCGTAAAGTATCCCCTAATAATAATAGGGTTATTCATCTCAGTATTTAGAGTACAAGTCCGCACCAAAGAAAGTTTGGTTTGGATAAGCTTTCAAGGGAAATTTGAAGTTTAGCAAACATCAACTAGAGGACTAGTTGAATCAATAATGTTTGATAATATAACAGTTGTTTAATAACAACATAACATAGAACGATTGAGAATCCTAAATGAACTAATTATACATATTAAACTCATGTTTGAAACAACTATAGAGTATAAGTATTAAACAAAATGAATAAAATGGTAAACCTTTTTACTTGAACAATAAATAAGCTAAGGTTAGAGTCTTATAACATTAGAAATGAAATTACCAAAAATGTATGATAACGGATAGCAAGCTGAAAACTAAAACTTTCATAACATGGTATTAACTCATGCAAAGAATTTAAAAAAGTTCAATAATAAAGACGAGAGTTCAAAACTGCGTTCATTTTACAAGAATAGAACTTAAGAAACTTGCTTAACTATAAACAAGTTAGAATGAATCAACCCAAATGAGAATTTCAAATAACATTAGAGTTACAGTTTGCTCAAATGAAAATTTAGGAACAATTGACTTGTTCAACAATAATTAAGATGGAAAGCTTGCTCAAACAAAGAATAAAGCTACACAATGTAATAATGGAACTAGCTCAACGAAAGTATAGAGTTAGGAAACTTTCTCAATGTAAAGAGATAAAGTTTAGAAACTTGCCTTGAGCGTAAGCTATAAAATTAAAATCACGATAACCTATACACAGTATTAAAACCACAACATCTATTAGACATACTAATATCTACTTTTTAATATTAAACGCATTACTATCTACACTTGTTATTTTAGCACAAGTCTTATGCTACCATGTATATTTCAGAATTCCCAAGTGTTAACATCACAACGCTTATCTAACAATCATTATATGAACTAAGTTATCACATAACTCGTTCATCACTTATAATCACTTTACAAAGTTGAAATCATCAATGACATGACACGTTACTGAATTAACTTCCTTGTTACATGTTTGACTCCTTAACACAACCTTAAACCAAGCTATAGTGGTGTTACAACATCTACAACAGCAGCAGACCTCACTGCCTCAGGACAGGGTATGGCGCAGCTGCGCCATACACAAGTCTGAGAGCAACACAACATCTATTACGTAATGCAACTACATGCGCAAGTTTTTTTTTTTGGCACCGCAATAGCAATTGCAGTTCTGCACGACAGATCGCAGAGAAGGCTAATGAACAGTAGTCGACTTTTTCCCAACAAACACAAATTCCACCCACCAAACAGTGATAATAACATGTAAAAATTGTATAGAACTATCACAAACATATTTGTGAACATATTCCACCAATTAAAACAATTTAAAAATAATTTAAACTAGATTAATTTCTCAAATATCATGTTTTTATATAAAACTCAATTTTCTTGACATTTATCCTAAAAATTATCACTGTGAATTCAATACTTGGCCAAATCACTCCATTCAAATTACGTTACGCTTGTTTCTTAATAAACTAACATATACAAGACTTAATTAACATTAGCATACAATTTGACCATCAAAATTGATACTTACATAGCTACCTAAGAAAATATATACACTGACAAAATTTTTCTACTATCAACTGCAATTAGCATACGAATTCTAGTTCACCCATAAACTCTAACATTATAAGTGTGTATAACAACCATAAACTAGTTATATAACACAATTCGGATAAAATAGAATTCACAGAGCATATCAAAACTTTGTCGAGATACTCATAATCATAAATAATATCAGAGTGGTAGAACATACCTTCAATTAGCTTATACAATCTTTTTTAGTTGAAGACCAATCTCCCTCAAATTCTCTCAAACTCACTCAATTCTCTATGTTGTCTCTAGGCTAGCAAAACTAGAATGAAAATTCGGATAGCCAGTATGCGTAATAACAAAATACAAAACTGGTATGGCCTTAATAGCTATCATTAGTTATCAAAATAACGTATATATTATATTTATTATTTTAATTTATTTTATGTATTTTATTTAAATTCAAAAACTAGAAATCCCAAAAGCCATAAGGCTTGTTTGGCAAAAATCTTTAATTTTTAAAGAATTAATATATTAAGCCTTGTTTGACAAAAACTAAATTAAACTCATTTAATATATTTTAATAAACACATTAGTTTATACTTTATAATTACATATTATTTATTTGGATCTCCATATCCAACATTAGCCTATTACATACTATATTTTAATTAAATATACCATTTTAGCAAATATCATCAAATTATAATTTTCATTATAACTTTATTTAATAATTTAATATACCATCTAAATTATTAAATCAACACAACAATATAACACCTCATGTTATAATATAAAATCTCTAAATTATAAATTAATTTAATTTAGAAAATTCTCTAATAAATTTTAGATTCCATAACCATCACATCAAATAAATATTTATTTCCTCAATTCACCAATAGACACATCAAATAAATATTTATATTATTCAATAAATATTTAATATTACACGTTGAAATTTTGGATCGTTACATGAAATCCCGGGTTATCACATTTACCCTTCTTTAAAGGATTCCGTCCTCAGAATCACCGCTTTCTTATTCTCTATAATCTTTTAAAGTTATATCATCAATTTATTTATTATCAACACAATTTTAATTTGTGTTTCAAATTCTAACCTGTGACTTGAATCTATAAAAAAAAACAGTTCATAGAAATCTCTAGCTCATAATTCTCGCATAATTTAAGTATTAAGCGAAATCGTTACCTGTTGTCACCTCCTGAGTAGCACCTACATTTTGCGCCGTCATTTTGAATGTACGGGCCATTGGTCTTCCTGGCTATGCAGGTCCTTGAATCTCCAAAGTTCCGCCACCGGGTCCCTTGTTGGCACTCTCCTTTTCCGCATTCTTCTTCGGACAGTTCCTAACCAAATGATCAGTCAATCCACACGCGTAACAACCTTGAATCTTCTTCGGACTGGGACAATTGGGTGACATGTGCCCCTCTTGCCCGTAGTTATAGCAGACTCCTTTCCTCTTCAGACAAACTTCTGGATGATTCTTTCCACAGTTCGCACAAGGCTCTTCTCCTTTCTTATTCCCTTCAGTCTTACCACCCGATTGGGTATTCTCACTCCACTTTCTTTTATTCGGGTTGCTACCGCCACTGCTTCCTCCATCATTTGTATTCTTCTTCTCCTGATTATAACAGGATGTAGCTTCGCTTCCTCCTTCAGAAATTATTGTCGTTTCCAACAAAGTCGCGAACGTATTGATTTACAATACAGCTATTTTGTTGTATATACCCGACTTCAATCCATTCTCAAACCTTCTCGCCTTCCATAATTCCGTGTCCACCTGATGAGGTGCAAACCTTGCTAATTCATTAAATTTAGCAGCATACTCAGACATCGACAATATTCTCCTGCTTTAGTTCTAAGAACGTAACCTCCATTCGAGCTTACATACTCGGTGAAAAGTAGTTCTCAAAGAATAACTCATTGAATCTTGTCCAAGTTACTACCACTGTACCAGCTCTCGCCTGATTAGTCTCCCACCAGTAATTGGCTTTTCCTTTCATTAAATAAGTTGCAAAAGTTGTCTTTTGCTCTTCTGCTACTTTCGCAATGATAAATGCTTTCTACATTTCTTTTACCCAGGTTTGGGCTTCAATCGGATACGTAGTTTCTTTAAATTCTGGCGGTCCTACCGCTTTAAAGTCCTTAAAGTTATCCAATATATTGACCTCTTCATTATTCAAAGACTGCTCTTCTCTTTGATTTTGATTCTGTCGTCTAGGCGGCATTATCTGATTTTAAATCTTACATTAATTCTCATTCTCTACACATATTCTTATTAATAACACAATAAGATTTAAAAATTTCTCATATAATCGTATATTTATTCAAATAGCACACAGTACATTTAGCACTTAACACATATATAACACTATCCCTTTTTAAATAATATCGGGATTAACAACACAACTTTAAACAAAAGTTGTAATACTCTGACTTTAAACAAAAAGTCGTAATTCTCCATTCATACACAACCATTTCCAGTTCATCAAACTTACCACACCTAGGGGTTCAGGAACTTGCCACAATTATATGAGTTTATGAACTTATCCTAGTCAGACCTTTGGTGTCCATTCGCTAAGGGGATAAAAAATAGCTCGTATAATTATGAGTTATGAACTTCCCATAAGTATGAGTTTTAAGAACTCACAAATTAATCGTAATCTTATATTCATATAGAAAATAAAGATTTCATTTATACATATATATTTGCATATATTCACATATCATTCTCGATATTATAACCTTTAATATCACACATTATCAAAAGATACTATCGCTTAAACTTAAGCTATCTACCGTCTACTCCCTTCTCCGATCTTCTTTTTGTTGGGATAATTGTTGAATTCGTGACCCGTTCTTCCACATGAGAAACACTTCCTCATATTCGGCTTAGGACAATGTTTGGAAACATGTCCTTCTTGCTTACAATTGAAGCACACATTCCTCCACATCATGCATTCTCTCAAGTGAGTCTTTCCACACTTGCTACAGACCTTCTTCTTCGGGTTTGAATTTTCAAAGTTATCACTGTCGTGATCCCTATTTCTCTTATTCTTGCACTTCTGCTTAATTGTTCCTTCAAATAATCCACCACATTCAATCTTCATTCTGTCCACCTGTGCCTTCAACTCATTCCTTTCTTCAGTCATCTCACGTAATGCTCGCTCCATTTTCCACAACTCCTCCAAGAGAAATACTTTACTCCGAAGTTCTTGTACGTCTACATATACTTAATCTTTGTTTCCAACTTTAGTCTTATTCTCTTCTCCATCTTAGCTTCTTCGGAGTCCGCCTCTTCATCACCACTCAGATACATCTCGGGATAATCATCATGATCACTCCCAAGATTAACCATAAGTTCATCTTTTCCCACCTCTTTAACTAACTCCCTTTGCGCAGGCACTTCGGCTACTGGCACTGGTGCAACAGCCGCTAGCATCTCCGCACTCATTTTACCTTCTCTAGACATCCTACTATCAGTTTAAATAACTTGATTAGTACTTTACCAGTAAAAACACCTCACACTATGTGTTCACATATTTCACTAATGATGCACTTCGGCAATCCCTCACTTAGTACTCTAAATGAGTATTCTCTATCTCGCTTATGGTTATAATCCTAGGGTTTTCCCCACCCCACTTAAGGTTTATAACCTACAGCTCTACTACCTGTGACACCTTGGTCACTACAGCTTTGATAAAAACCTGTGACACCCCCAAATTCGGGTTACCTGACTCCCGAGTTTGGTGCTCATGATCTACAATATAAATAACATCTAACTATCCATTTAATTATGAATAGACATAGTGTTAAATACAGTTTTCCCCACTCTACTAAGGGTCGGTTTACAAATGCATCATCGAACTGAGTTTTTTTATGGTCAACTCATTGAACTATCTATTATTTACAAAAAAAGTGATTTTGCCATCTATGTCCGTTAATTATTTAACAGAACAATGATGTGGCAATACGTGGCAAGAGAGAGAAGCTGAGTTGGATAACTATTAAATTAAATTATACTTAATTCTATAACAAATAGTTAAACAAAATATAAATCAAATTAATATACATAATAAATAATTAAATTCAATTAATTAATTAATAATAAAAATAAATTAATGAATAATTTTTACAAATGTATTCAAATAAATTAACAAAATATAAATCAAATTAATATATATAAACAATTATTAAATTTAATTAATTAATTGATAATAAAATAAATTAATTGTGAGACCCCAAATTTTATAAATAAAGATTTAAATTTCTCGAATTTTTTTTTTTGAATATTATGGTGTGGATATGATATAATGTTATAGTTGTGGGTAATATTTACAAAATTTGCAAAAGTAAGCAAGTTGTTATAAAATATTCGCTTTGGTGGAATATTCTTTTTTCGGGGAATATCCGTATGCGACTGACACAATCATTAGTGAACCCACAACGGAAGTATTGTTGTATTTAGAAAATGACGTAATTATCATTTTATAAAAATAACGGCGGAAGTTTTACCGTTATCTTGTTGAACTACTCGGTAGTAAAAGTACGATGTCTGGCGTGGTTGCGTAGTAGCACACCAGTATTGATTATCGATGCTTACGTGAGAAGTCACTCGCTTTTGTTTAATTATTGCTTCAGTAATTGCTACATAGTATCTCACGTTATGTGATTCAATTATTGTCAATATTTTATATATTATTAAATCAATAATTGAGATAACAAAGTTGTTAATATTATTATTTGCATTATTAACGATGTCTCAGAAGTTACGCCATGAGAGATTTTTTATCACCTAATCAAGGCGTCAATAGGAGAAATCCTTATTGAAAGCCCCTCTTTCTTCGGGAATGACCTGGTCAATTAATAGTGTGAATTATGATAATGATGATGAAGTTTTGTTTTATTAATATTATTATTGTAATAAAATAGAAAAGCTTTTTATATAAAACAGAATACTTTTATAAAATTATTTGTTTTATTAGACAATAATTAGAATATATTATATTTTATTATGCATAGTGTTTGCATAGTGCCTGCATAGTGTGTGCATAGTAAAATATTTTTATATAAAATAGAATACTTTTATAAAGTTATTCATTTTATTAGATTATAAATATAATAAATTATATTTTATTGTAAACCAATCTGGACCGTCCGTTTAAAAGTAAATCAATCTGGACCATTCATGGATTGATTACTATTCAGTCCATTTTTCTATAAATAGAAGCTCATTCCTTCATTATTTCTTACGAATTCACTGAAACTCTAGAGAGAGAAACTATAGAGAGAAAGAAGAAAAGTATTCTGCTATTTCACTACTTATATATCCAGTTTCTTCTTTATAAGGTAAGGGGTATTATTTCTTTTGTATTCATGAAGAGAACTTCTGTTATTCCATTTTTTATTATTCTATTGGAATAACATGTATACGCGGTCTACCCTATACTTGGTGAAATTCTTCTGTTATTCCATTTTTTATCATTATGTTAGAATAACCTGTCTATGCGAAGTACCGCATGCATGGTGATTTCTGTTGTTATTCCATTCTTTATTATTCTGTTGGAACATCCTGTCGGTGCAAATTTCACCTGACCTGGTTCCTTTATTTATTACTCTATTGGAATAGCCTGTCTATGCGAAGTACCGCATGCATGGTGATTTCTGTTGTTATTCTATTCTTTATTATTCTGTTGGAACATCCTGTCGGTGCGAATTTTCGCCTGACCTGGTCCATTATTTTTTATTCTATTCGAATAACCTGTTTATGCGAAGTACCACATGAATGGTGATTACTGTTGTTATTCCATTCTTTATTATTCTGTTGGAACATCCTGTCGGTGCGAATTTCTCCTAACCTAGTTCCGTTATTTATTATTCTGTTGGAATAACCTGTCTATGCAAAGTACCACATGCATGGTGATTTCTGTTGTTATTTCATTCTTTATTATTCTGTTGGAATATCCTGTTGGTGCTTATTACGCCTAAACTGGTTCTGTCATTTATTATTCTGTTAGAATAACCTGTCTGTGCGATCTATCGCATGCCTGGTGAATTCTTTTTTTATTCCATTCTTTAATATACTCAGTTGGGTAAAGTTTTGACTTCTATACTCCATGAAATTAGTGGAATATCCTTGATATTTGCGCTTCATCCAGTATCTTTTCATGAAAATATTCTTCTGAGCATTCTTGAATTTTACTCTACAAAGAAGTATCATGTTGACAATTTGGACGTTATTAGTTTCTGGATAATTTAATTCTTGAACTTGTTTTATTGAATTATTATGCCATTGTCATGATGAGTGTTGGGTAAAATCTATATACGCACAACATGCAAGTATACGTGATCAATAAGTAATAAAGTGATAAGTAGAGTATCGTTCCCACGGAGACAATTTAATAAGAAACTTAACTTCACAATTATAAATTTCCTATTAATCCTAATTTTATTAAACTATCCAATTCAATGATTAAAAATAATTATTCTAAATTAAAAAGTAATTAAACTATCACAAACCAATCACAAATATCAAAATCTGGAATTTCAAATAATTAATGGAAAATTAGACTTATGACTTCACCCTAAGCTTCACTCTGATTTTAACACCTTTATTCCAATTCAATGCAATATCACAGTTTATTAATCAAGAACACGAACGTAGTATTAACCCCCTCTCGATGCACTAATACCGTATTAACGTCAATCCACAATTAAGATAGAAATCTGTTAAACACCTTAAGCAACTAACTCGCTATATCTCTATTTGAATTACAATTAAAGAAGGTTGAAGAATAAGTTCTCTATCCGATTACATGCGGTGTCAAGCATATCTCTACCTTAACACTCATCAAGTTTAAGCTATTAACAAAATCCTGAACACATGCTATATCAACTAGGTCTAGATTTGAATATCCTCTCTCGATTCCATCCAACTCCACAAAGAATTTTTGATCAGGCGATTCATAGATTGAAGCACAAATCAATATAGATAAACTGGAAATAGCTTATTAAATTGGAAATCAAAGTTTACAAAATCATAGATTCACTTAAGGATCCATCACAAGCCTAAAAAATGAATTAGTTCATAATAAATGAAATAAACACTGAATAAATCATGGAAATCATTCTTTCAATTACAAATAATAGTCTAAGACGAAGAATATTGAAAAATACCCTTCACGTAGCCTAAACTCGCAATCGTCTCGAAAATCTCCTTGAAATACTCCTCCAACGCTTGCTTAGAAAAATTGAGATTAACCTTCGTAATTTGCCTTGTGTGTCTTCTAATCTCAGTGTTTGTTGTTAATTATATACTTCAACATGTATTTTGATTACAATTCCATTCCAAAACAAGTCCCAAGTCATCACCATCACTAAAACTCCAAGTTTGCAGCATTAGAAACCAACTAGAAGACTTAAATTTTGAGTACCCAAGCCCCAGCTTGCTATTTGCCTTTATAAGAACAAGCCCCAGCTTGCTCCCTTGCTGCTAATCCGCCCAGACCCAAAGCCCCGTCTTGCTCCCAAGGCCCAAAAGACCAAGCCCCGGCTTGCTCCCAATCTACCAAATTTTTTTCTTGCTGGAACCTCCTCTGCTAAATCTACCATAACTTTTAAACCAGGAGGAGTTACGGGGCCTGTAACCTATCAAATCGAATCTATCGACGAGCTCTACAACTTTCATTATTTGAGCTTTCAGAAATAACAATCGGATGAAGGTCGAAATTGCATTGGAAGAAGCTGTTGTTGTGTAATCACAACCGAAACAACTCTTAACTTTTTCTTTGTTGCTAGACGACAATACTCTCACATCCGAACTTCCGATTAGAATGATACAAGACATTCTGGAACACCAAGAAAGAGTTCCTCAACATAATCCAAGTTCCACGCCACGAACATGAAATGCACAAAAAATGAGCATTAAAACCCAAACTATATCCGGAATTACTTTTCCTTTAAAATTTTATACCAATAGTTGATCACTCCGCTTCCAAGCATATAATCTACAAAATTGAAATAAAATGCATGAAAAGTAACTAAGAAACACGAGATTAAGCAAATAATTCATGTAATAGATGCCGGATAAGTAGGTATAAAACTGACTTATCAAATACCCCCAAACGTAAACCTTTGCTTGTCCTCAAGCAAAAACAAAACAAAAATGCAACACAATGCAATGGAATGGAATGCAACTAATCTACATGCCTACGAATCCAACAGTATTGATAAACACAAGTCTTTTTTCGCTGACCTCGGAGAAATCAAGTAAACATGATAATACATCATATCAAAACTCATCAAGAATTTCTTCGATCAATCATCAAATCTTAGGCATTATTAGCGATATAGTGCGTGTGTGCTCAACAACAATGCTAAGCGATATAAAATCAAATTTAACACATAACAAGTCTCTTTGAAGGCATCATACAGTGTAAACTCAAAAAATTCAAAAACAAGCTAGATCCAATTAAAATCAAACAATTACCAATATCGAGAGTCAACATGGGATACTTATGCTTTATTTTTCATCTACGGAGGCTTTTTGCTCTTATTTCCTGTTTATTCTCTTTTTTTATACACATAGCTATGCAATGTCTTATTCCCTTAGGCTTTTCAATGCTACCTTAACGAGCTTTCGACCAACGACTCCCAGACCATTAAGACCTTAAAGCGCTAGGTGTAAAGACAATCCCCTCGAGCTTACTTACTCAAGTAACAAAGGCCACAAAACTAGACAAGCACGCCACGGTGTTTATTTATATATTTTTTTTTCTTTTTTGTCTTTTTTATATATATATAGCTTATATACCCCAAATATTCCCCCAAACTTAGGTTATTGTCTAACTTTAGCCATCACTACTTATTCTTGTCATTCTTTCATTCAAACTAGCATTATCCTTTAGAGTCCCATTACGTATCAATTTAAACTCAATCAATCAACAAGTTATTTTTACTGTGCTATCATTATTATACCAGTTTCAAATAGAAAAAGATTTAATTCATAACAAGAAATCACATCAAAAGCTCTAATAATCAGTATTATACTTGTCTATCCAATCACATTCTCATCATTGGCCAAAATAGACTGTAACTATCAAACAGCTGGACTCATACAAGATGAACATATTAACTAACTATTATTTTTGAATTTTTAATTTATTTTTTTTAATAAACATATGTGGTAAACATAACATGATTGCAAAGATAAATGAAAACTATTTACATTCCTAAGCTACTATGCAACTACATGATTACCTGAATGCAACATTTAATAATTCTAAATATAAACAATGAACTAGCATATGCAAACCTAGCTAATGAAATTAAATATACAACATGTAACATGCAACTAAATCCCCCAAACTTGAAAATTACAATGTCCTCATTGTATAGATAAAGCAATAAATAAGAGAGGACTTCCCTGTAATCGCTTAAGTCTGGGTTGGTGGTGGTTGTTGTTCTTCATCTAATCATTTGGGTGGGAACCTTGGCATTGGTCTTTGGTTCTTTGGTATGGGAATTGGGCAGTAGGATTGAAACTCTGGAGCATAGTATTCAATGAGGCAAAAGATAAATTCATGGCCTCAAACATGTGGTCCTGCCTTGCCGCTAGTCTCCGAATTTCTCTTCGTGCTTCCTTGTTATGCTTATCCACTTGTTGTTGAAGGTTGAGGAAATGAGGGCTAGATATTACTTCGGGCTATTATGATGTCTCTTCCATTTCCGCATTCCCCTGAAACTCATCGTCATCCGAGGTGTCCTCAGCGTTAGCCTCATCCTCCGAGGCTGAGGGAAATACAAATCCTACTCCTCTCGGGTGTTACTCGCCTTCGGGCCACACATCATATCTTGCAATCATTCTCGAGTCGAGTGTCTGCAGCGGCATCTGGGTTATCTCATCATCTGACCAACGCACTCCCGCCTGTATACACAACCCACAAATGAGAGATGGGTGTGGCAATCCGCCAGAGTATGGTCCTCGAAGGCATCTTCGGATTGAAAAGTTAATTATAGCCCCTACGTCGATGATGAAATCTTGTACCATGGCATAAAAGAGCACTGCTTTATCCTTGGGCACATCTGACGTATGTATATATGGAAGTAACTTAGCGCATAGAAAGGCGTACCATATCTTCCCATACCAACTGAGTTCCTTACTGCGAAAGACAGTGCCTCCATGATTTGATTTTTTCCACGAGGCACCCGGCTTTGTCATCTCCTGCATAATAGCCTCATAATCTGGATCATTATCACATAAGTGTTGGTACTGGCAATATCTCGGTGCTCATAACTGATAGTACGTGTTAATGGCGTCGGTACTGAAAGGCACTAACCTATCCCGTATAAAAGCATTGTACAGGGCCTTATCCTCGGCGTTAGCGTGTAATTCTTTGACCACACTTACCACTGCGGCCTCGGGCTCTACTGTGAATTTATTCCAACCTTTTTGATATATTTGTTGCATCATTTCACCATCCACAAGCTCAGGTGCCAACCCCCGCTCAGGTGTGAGTGATTTTGTCACCATATATTCGTAACAGTCGGCGGCGGTGGCACTTATGAATTTTTTCCTATCAAAGGTTCGTGTAGGTGGTGTGGCCCCCGAACTCTCTCCTCGTTGCCTTTTTGATGTCGATTTTGGTGCCATTGATTTGGAATTGATGAGCTTTAACAAAAATTTCCCCTAAACTTCACTTCAACAATTTGTTGAGCACTTGGTGTGCGAGACTTGAAATTCCCACAAACTTGGTGAATTGGCTTGAACTATGGTGATAGAAGTTGAGGAATTAGAAACAAACTTTTACTTTCAGTATATGTCAAAGTTGGTTGTAGAGATTTGTACAAATCCTATCCTTGAACTTCCAATTGGTGTGAATTAAGGTTGTTAGATTGTGTAGTGAATGGGTGGTTTTATAGAGAGGAATTTATGTAGGTGGGTAGTGGATGACTAGGTGGGAGGAGTGGGATTGTGTTTTATTGTTGTGATGAGATGGAAAGTAATGTGTAAGGTCATGGGTGTATGTTGTATAGGAGTGGGATTGTAGGGAGTTGAAATAGAATGGAATTGGTATGTCTGTCATGCACCAACTGCCGTAACAAATCTTCAAAATATGGATAGCAAGCCTTGGCTTGCCTAGTTGTGCCTTGAGGGGCAAGCCCAGGCTTGCCTCTATTCTGTTAGTGCAGAAGGATAGCAAGCCCTGGCTAGCTTTTTATGCCTAGAGGGGCAAGCCCCTATTTGGGGTCTCTTTGCATTTCTTTGTATGAGGGCAAGCCCTACTTGGGTTAATGTCTTTATGAGGGAAAGCCCGACGCTAGCAATCTGTTAATGCCCATAAGGAGCAAGCCCCAGCTTGCTTTTTGTTCTTGAAGAGGTAAGCCCCAGCTTGGTATTGTTCTGCTAAGGCATTTAGTCTGCTAATGCAATATATTTTTCCTCTCCCTTGCCTCCTTAGTGCATCCCATAGCTTCTTGAGTACCTGATCAACATTAAAGCATACCCATCATTAGATATGGAGCAAATTCAAGCATGGAGGGTAAGATTATATCAACATACTTTAAATACTCTTGATGAATTGTCATGAATTGATTGTAGACCAGACATTATTGTGAACTACCATCTAACTAGCATGGATAACATTATTTAAGAAAAGAGAAAAAAATAAAAAAATAAAAATAAAAATAAACATAAAAATAAAATTGGGTTGCCTCCCAATGAGCGCTTGATTTTAAGTCGTTCAGCCTGACTGCTCCCTGTTCATCCCGGATCGGTTGGGTTAACTTTGGCATGATGATTATTTATCGTGCAACACCAACATTGTTGTAATGCATGCCTGTTCACTTGCATGTTGGATAATAAATTTGACTTTCTATCCTCAACTAATGCCTTAAGACCACTATCCTCTTTGCAACCCCTGAACTTGACACCTGTAGATTCCTCGAGCAACTCGCACTCTTGCTTCTCAGTTGGGATTGGGATTTCCTTGAACACCTTTACCATTACTACCTGATCAAACACTTTCATAATCAGTTCTCTGTTAGGCACGTCAATCAGTGTTTGTCCACTCACCAGGAATGGTCGTCCCAAGATGATAGGGATGTTCTTATCTTCTTCAAAATCTAATACCACAAAATCGGCTAGAAATATTAGTGACTCAACTTTGACCAATACGTCTTCGACTATTCCTAAAGGGTATGTTATTGATCTATCGGTGAGTTGTGGACTAATATTGGTTGGTCTTGCTTCCTTTAATCCCAGCTTTAAGTAAATGGACAGTGGCATAAGATTTATACTCGCTCCTAAATCACATAGAGCTCTTCCGACATCTTGATTGCCAATTGCACAAGGAATTGTAAAACATCCTGGATCTTTCAATTTAGGCGGGAGCTTTTTTTGTAGTATTGCACTGCATTTCTCGGTTAACGCCACTATTTCAAAATCCTGGAGCTTACGTTTTTTCGAAAGTATGTCCTTCATGAATTTAATGTAATGCGTCATCTGCTCAAGTGCTTCGGCAAATGGAATATTAATGTGTAACTGTTTGAATATATCCATAAACCTCGAAAACTGGTTCTTTAACTTGTTATTTTCTAACCATGAAGGAAAAGGTGCAGGTGGTGTAACTTTAAGTTGTTTCCCTTCCTTTGCTTTTTGCGCCACTTTTTCTGTACATTTCTTCTTTAATTCCTTCCCTTCATCCTCACATTCATCTCCTGCACTAGCTTTCTTATCCCAGTTAGAAACCAACTCCTTCTTCGCTTCTGTGTAATAATAGCATTACCTTTGCTCGTGAGTTCCCTTTGGATTTCTTTCGGTGTCACTTGGTAACGTTCCATGTTGCCTGTTGTTCAATGCTAGGGCAATTTGTCCTATCTGATTCTCTAGATTATTGATCGCCGTCTCTTGTGATTTCATAGTCATGGCTTGATTTTTTATAGCCAACTCGGTGCTAGTCATGAATTTTTCCAACACTTCCTCCAGATCGGGTTTCCTTTCCAGATATTGAACTGGTTATTGCTGATTCTGGAAACCTGGAGGATATGATTGTCGTGAAGCTTGATTTTGCTGGTTGTTGCTCCACGAGAAATTCGGATGATTACTATTTCCTTGATTGTATGTGTTCTAATGTGTTTTGAGGAATTCTGTTGTACTTGCCGATAAACTGCACATCTGCTGGATTAATTGCACATTGCTCCGTTGGGTGCTCTCCTGCGCACAACTTGCATACTATTGCCACTTGTTGTACTTGCTGTGTTTGTTATGTTTGTGCTGCTGTCACTGACTCCAACTTCTTTGAAAGTGCAGATATCTATGCCTGCATCGCTGTCATACTATCTACTTCTAATACCCCAGCTGCCTTCCCCTGTGTCATTCTTGCTGTGGGCCACTGGTAGTTATTAGCCGCCATGGTTTCAATCAACTCATAGGCTTCTTCGTAACTCTTATCCATGAATGCTCCGCCCGATGTTGCATTAATACTTGTCCGGAGATTCCCATGTAGTCTGTTGTAAAAGGTGTTCATTTGTAGCCACTAGGGCAATCCATGATGTGGGCATTTTCTAAGCAGTTCTTTGTATCTTTCCCAGGCCTCATATAATGACTCCCCATGTTGCTGTTCAAACATTGTAATCTCATTCCTCATCTTCGCAGTTTTTGCCGGTGGAAAGAATTTTACGAGGAATTTCTGAGCTAAATCCTCCCATGTTGTTATCGAACCGGACGGTAGAGAATGCAACCAACTCTTCGCCTTGTCCTATAAAGAGAATGGGAACAATCGAAGTCTCACCGCCTCATCCGAAACCCCATTGAACCTAAAAAGTGTACATTTGACATTTCGAAAAAGCGACCAGATGCTCGTTCGGATCGTCATTTGCAAATACCCCAAACTAAACTGAATTCTGAATCATTGTATCATCCCAGGCTTAATTTCGAACGTATTTGCTGCTATTGCTGGCCTAGTGATGCCTGAATGCAGTTCAGTCACCTTGGGTGTTGCGAAATCCCTTAATGCTTTTCGATCTTGGTACGCCATTCTTTTCGTTACCTCTTCCTTTTCAGATGTTTCGAATTCTTGCCTCGTTTCCTTGATCCACTTACTCAACCTCTGAAACCTTTTCTCAATGTCGTTCTCAAACGGCAACAAGTCTATATTTTTGGATCGAGTTTGCATAAACTGCTTCTTCACCTGAAATAGAAGAAACAATACAAAAATAAAAATGTCTAAAATAAAAGCGGATTAATTAAACGATATTGTAAAACTATTAAGAATTATACTAAATAGTCCCAAAGAATCGCGCACCAAAAACTTGTTGGGTAAAATCTATATACGCAACACGCAAGTATATACGTGATCAACAAGTAATAAAGTGATAAGTAGAGTATCGTTCCCACGAGACAATTTAATAAGAAACATAACTTCACAATTATCAATTTCCTATTAATCCTAATTTTATTAAACTATCCAATTCAATGATTAAAAATAATTATTCTAAATTAAAAAGTAATTAAACTATCACAAACCAATCACAAATATCAAAATCTGGAATTTCAAATAATTAATGGAAAATTAGACTTATGACTTCACCCTAAGCTTCACTCTGATTTTAACACCATTATTCCAATTCAATGCACTATCCCAGTTTATTAATCAAGAACACGAACGTAGTATTAACAACCTCTCGATGCACTAATACCGTATTAACGTCAATCCACAATTAAGATAAAAATCCGTTAAACACCTTAAACAACTAACTCACTATATCTCTATGTGAATTACAATTGAAGAAGGTTGAAGAATAAGTTCTCTATCCGATTACATGCGGTGTCAAGCATATCTCTACCTTAACACTCATCAAGTTTAAGCTATTAACAAAATCCTGAACACATGCTATATCAACTAGGTCTATATTTGAATATCCTCTCTCGCTTCGATCCAACTCCACAAAGAATTGTTGATCAGGAAATTCATAGATTCAAGCACAAATTAATATAGATAAACTGGAAATTGCTTATTAAATTGGAAATCAAAGTTTACAAAATCATAGATTCACTTAGGGATCCATTATAAGCCTAAAAAATGAATTAGTTCATAATAAACGAAATAAACACTGAATAAATCATGGAAATCATTCTTTCAATTACAAATAATAGTCTAAGACGAAGAATATTGAAAAATACCCTTCACGTAGCCTAAACTCGCAATCGTCTCGAAAATTTCCTTGAAATACTCCTCCAACGCTTGCTTAGAAAAACTGAGATTAACCTTCGTAATTTGCCTTTTGTGTCTTCTAATCTCAGTGTTTGTTGTTAATTATATACTTCAACATGTATTTTGATTACAATTCCATTCCAAAACAAGTTCCAAGTCATCACCATCACTAAAACTCCAATTTTTAGCATTAGAAACCAACTAGAAGATTTAAATTTTGAGTACCCAAGCCCCAGCTTGCTATTTTTCCTTTAAAGAGCAAGCCCGACTTGCTCCCTTGTTTAATCCCCTGCACCCAAGCCCGGCTTGTGCCCAAAACACAAAAGAAATGCCCGACTTACTCCCAATCTACCAATTATTTTTCTGCTGAACCTCCTGCGCTAAAAAACCGCCATAACTTTTAAACCCGGGGAGTTACGGGGCCCATGACTATATCAAATCGAAGCTATCGACGAGCTCTACAACTTTTATTCTTTGAGCTTTCAGAAATAACAAATGGATGAAGGTCGAAATTGCATTGGAAGCAGCTGCTGCTGTGTAATGACAACCGAAACAACTCTTAACTTTGTTTTTGTTGCTAGACGGCCATACTCTCGCATCCGAACTTCCGATTAGAATGATGCAAGACGTTCCGGAACGCCAAGAAAGAGTTCCTCAACATAATCCAAGTTCCACGCCACGAACATGAAATGCACATAAAATGAACATTAAAACCCAAACTATGTCCGGAATTGCTTTTCCCTGCAAATTTT
The DNA here is from genome assembly GCA_020205615.1 of Panax quinquefolius. Lineage (NCBI taxonomy): Eukaryota > Viridiplantae > Streptophyta > Magnoliopsida > Apiales > Araliaceae > Panax > Panax quinquefolius. The sequence continues at coordinate 107,612,018 of CM035163.1, forward strand.
ATACCAATAGTTGCTCACTCCGCTTCCTAGCATATAATCTACAAAATGGAAACAAAATGCATGAAAAGTAACTAAGAAACACGAGATTAAGCAAATAATTCAAGTAATACATGCCGGATAAATAGGTATAAAACCGACTTATCAATGAGTTATGTTGGTTATTATGTGAAAACATGAACGTTTCTTAGAAATCACAAAGGGTTGAAAATCAGATTTTGGTGAAAATGGAACATGAAATTCAATTGACCATATCTCCTGTTATATTTTGAATTTTTAAGTGTGGTCAAGTTCTAGAGTAAGATCTATGAGTTTCCTAACTTATCCAAGTGGAATCACTGCAAAATGTGATGGAGATTTTCGTGTGGACTGATTTTAGTTAAGCACGAAAAACTGAAAAAATGGAAAATAGCTACTGTCCATATTTTTGAAAGGGCATTTTCAGCCACTTAATTTGCGAAAATAATTCCGGCCTTTTGGGACATGAAAATATATGGTATAAAATACCTCCTGTCCAAGAATGAGCTCATTCGGACTTAAAATGAGCAAGTTATGACCATTTCAATATTTAGGTTTTTTCGACGAAAAACGCTATAACCGAAGTTCTGTAACTCCGATGACCATGAAATTTAAACTAGAAGATCATGTTAACATGTGTAAGATCCTGCCAAGATTTGGGAATTTCTGGAGTTAAACTTGAGGTAGCTAATTTCTTAAGGAATTAATTAGAAATTGATTTTTGAAAAATAGTAAATGAATTTTAAAAATTCCAAGAAAAATATATGTTCATTATGAGACTATATTCTGCTAAATCCCTAAAAAGAAATATTTTTGGGACTGATTTGGTATTTTTCATGAAAATGCTCTAGTTATGAGTATATGAGTTAAATATGTTATGTAATGTAACAAAATTGGAAAATAGAATTTTATGGCTTGGGAATCCTATATAAGGTATATGCAGATTTTTGATAAGGGATTTGATCATTGGAGATGAAATCTGATGAGTATAACATTCTTTGAATGATTAAATGCATTATTTGGTAAAGTGTAAACAATTGAAATAAATTATTTATAAGTTTAGAGGTGATTAAAATAGTGTTATAATATTAATAATATTAGATTATGAGTTTATTAAGCGATTGATAATATTTGGATAAATTTAAAATCTTTAATATTTAACCTTGTTTTAGTTTGATTAATGCTTATATCATTGTCATCATCCTCATGCTTATATGGTGATGAAAGTTATCTTTGGCTTACGTGCGAAGATGGACTGTTGTTTATTGAATTATATATCTTTGGCTTATGTGGAAAGATGGATTGTTGATTATTAGTTTTATTGTTGTATATCTTTGGCTTACGTGCAGAGATGGACTTGGTATGATTATGATCAGGGATTATTCGGTATAGTCATGACCATTGATGATTTAATGAATATCCTTGGCGTGAGTGCGAGGATGATTCGATTATGTGGTTTATTTATTAAAATTTGAGTCTCGTGATAAAAATTGATGAAAACTTTTAAATCATAAAAGATAGTAGATTTTATTCTCTACTTGACTCTTTTAATGGATTGCTTGTTCATTGCGATTAAACTTGATGTCTATTATATTTTATCAATTTAACATTGTTGAAGACTAATGATAATTTATTCTGCATTATCTTAGTCATAATATTTCTTACTTGGCTAGTTGAGCTCACCCTTTCCTTCACTGTTCTCTTTAGGAAATGAGAATATAGCTGGGATGAGTCGGGGAATGGAGTGACGGTCCAGATGATAGCATTAGTAGTCCTCAATATTCTGTTAAATAGTGTGACATTAAATGTAATGAGGACTCCTTTGAGTGTGGATATTGTCTAGATGACAATATTCCTATTAAACTTTGAGTTTCTGTATTGTCGTATATTACACAACGGTTGTATAATTAAGTTTGTATTTGTATTTAGTACCCTGTATCTGGTGACCCAAGATGGGTGATGTATACCTTGTTTGGGGGCGTCACAGTTGGTATCAAAGCTTAGGGATATGATCCCTGGCTGAGATGTGAGACAAGTACTAGGAGGGGATAGACGGGGAATTCCTTCGCTAGTATGACCTACCTATGTTTATTTGGTATTTAAATTGTCGGTCAAAGTATAGGGATAATATGTGATATGTCAATTAACCCTTATTTTGTGACAGTATTTGAAAATGGCTTCCCATTTCGTCGATAATGAGGAGCGAATGACGCGAATTTTTCTAAGAGGTTTGAAACCTGATATACGTCAATACCTCATTTCTCACAAACTTTGTTTATATTCAGATATTGTGAATAGGGCTCAGTTATTAGAGTGCAATAATAAGTCAACAAAACCAAAAGGCAACGAGCAACAACACGATAATAATCGTACCGGTGGCAATGGCTATTGGAACAATGATAAACATCATAGGGGAAATTATCATGACAAGAATGGAAACCACTTCGGTGGTAATCATGACCAAGATAATAGAAGTGGAAATTTCAAGAAGAGAAGGTCATTTAGCTCGATTTTGTCGTATAGTGAAGTCAAGTCCAGCTGGGACGGTGGCACCAAAGGCGGATCTGAACAAAAACAAAGTCGATGGTTTTTAGGAAGAGTGTTTTTGTGACTTCTCAAAAGCGCAGTAACTTAGAATGAAGTTAGCACGGGTTAGTTAATTATAAATTTTAAAGTCTATACCTTATTGAATCTGGGTTCTACCCATTCTTTTATCTCTCTTGCTTGCGCTCAACGTTAAAATTTGACTCCGAAGAGATTAGACTTTGACTTATCTGTTGAAACTCCGTTAGGAGAAACCTTCATTACATGTGTTATCCAAGTCTTGGATTAGAGTCACAGTTTTGAATGATATTTCTATTGTTAATAAATTTCCTGACGTATTCTTGAAGACTTCTTAGCTTACCCCAAAGCGTGAAATCGAATTTTGTATTGACCCCAATATAAAACCCATTTCTAAAACCCTTAAATATTTCTTCAACCAAAATGAACATATAATGCGCCAAAGACGTTGGCTCGAGCTATTGAAGATTACGATCATACCATTCAATATCATCGTGGAAGAGAGAACGTGGTAGCTGACGCGTTGAGTAGAAGATTGTATGCTTTTATGAGTGCGATGTTGTTAACACAAAAACCCATTTCGTATAACTTACAAATGATGAAGATAGAGTTAAAGACTCTAGGGACCCACAAGAAGATAACGAATATACGAGTAGAATCGACTTTAATCGATAAAGTTAAAGCCGCTCAAACTACACACCTGGAGCTGATGAATGTGAAGAAGAAGGTTCAAGAGGGCGTTATTCTAGAAGTAAGAATCGATGAAGAGAGGAAATCTTAACCCTTGATTTATTTGGCCCATTTAAAATCCTCGATCGAATAGGAATTGTGGCCTATAGACTCATTTTACCGTCAAGTATGTCGTGTGTTCATAAAGTTTTTCACGTATCGATGTTACGTATATATGTGGATGACCCGAACCACATTATTGAATTGGAACTAGACGAGATAGCAGAAGATTTAATGTATGAGGAGATACATGTTAAAATCTTGGATAAGAAGGATCCTATTCAACACTCAAAGGTTATACCTCAAGAGTTAGAATCCGAAATGAAGTCAAGGTATCCTCACCTCTTCGGCATACCAGGTACAAACGTAAATTTCGAGGGAGAAATTTTATAAGGAGGGAAGATTGTGAGACCCCAAATTTTATGAATAAAGATATAAATTTCTCGAATTTTTTTTTGAATATTATGGTGTGGATATGATATAATGTTATAGTTGTGGGTAATATTTACAAAATTTGTAAAGTAAGCAAGTTGTTATAAAATATTCGTTTGGTCGGGGAATATTCTTTTTGTCGGGAATATCCGTACGACGGCACAATCATTGGTGAACCCACAACGGAAGTATTGTTGTATTTAGAAAACGACAGAATTATCATTTTATAAAAATAACGACGAAAGTTTTACCGTTAATACTCTTGAACTACTCGGTAGTAAAAGTACATTAATATGTGTGGTTTCATAGCAGCACACGGTATTGATTATTGATGCTTACGTGAGAAGTCACTCAGTTTTATTCAATTATTACTTCAGTAATTGATGCATAGTATCTCACATTATTTGATTCAATTATTATTAATATTTTATATATTATTAAATCAATAATTAAGATAACAAAGTTGTTAATATTATTATTGGCATTATTAACGATGTCTAGAAGTTCTGCCAAAGAGAGGTTTGGTCACCTATTGCGCCATGATAGGGAGAAATCCTTATTGAAAGCCCCTCTTTCACAGGAACGACACGGTTGATTAATAGTGTGAATTATGATAATGATGATGAAGTTTTGTTTTATTTGTATTATTATTGTAATAAAATAGAAAAGCTTTTTATATAAAATAGAATACTTTTATAAAGTTATCTATTTTATTAGACAATAATTAGAATATATTATATTTTATTATGCATAGTGTTTGCATAGTTCCTGCATAGTGTTTGCATAATAAAATCTTTTTATATAAAATAGAATACTTTTATAAAGTTATCCGTTTTATTAGATTATAAATAGAATATATTATATTTTATTATAAACCAATCTGGACCATTCGTTTAAAAGTAAATCAATCTTGACTGTTCATGGATTAGTTACTATTCAGTCCATTCTTCTATAAATAGAAGCTCATTCCTTCATTATTTCTTACGAATTCACTGAAACTCTAAAGAGAGAAACTATAGAGAAAAAGAAGAAAAGTATTCTACTACTTCACTACTTCTATATCCAGTTTCTTCTTTATAAGGTAATGGGTATTATTTCTTTTGTATTCATGAAGAGAACTTCTGTTATTCCATTCTTTATTATTCTGTTGGAATAACCTGTATACGTGGTCTACCCTATACTTGGTGAAATTCTTCTGTTATTCCATTCTTTATCATTATGTTGCAATAACCTGTCTATGCGAAGTAACACATGCATGGTGATTTCTTTTGTTATTCCATTCTTTGTTATTCTGTTGGAATATCCTGTCGGTCACCGTATTACACCTGACCTGGTTCCGTCATATATTATTCTTTTGGAATAACCTGTTTGTCCGATCTATCGCATGCCTGGTGATTTCTTTTGTTATTACATTCTTTATTATACTCAGTTGGTTAAAGTTTTGACTTCTATACTCCATGAAATTAGTGAAATATCCTTGATATTTGCACTTCATCCAGTATCTTTTCATGGAAATATTCTTCTGAGCATTCTTAAATTTTACTCTACAAAGAAGTATCATGTTGACAATTTGGACGTTATTAGTTCCTGGATAATTTAATTCTTAAACTTGTTTTATTGAATTATTATGTCATTGTCATGATGAGTTATGTTGGTTATTATGTGAAAACATGAAAGTTTCTTAGAAATCACAAAGGATTGAAAATGAGATTTTGGTGAAAATGAAACATGAAATTCAATTGACCATATCTCCTTTTATATTTTGAATTTTTAAGTGTGGTCAAGTTCTAGAGTTAGATCTATGAGTTTCCTAACTTATCCAAGTTAGATCCATATTTTTAAAAGGGCATTTTCGGCCACTTAATTTGTGAGAAAAATTTTGGCTTTTTGGGACATGAAAATATATGGTATAAAGTACCTCCTGTCCAAAAATGAGCTCATTCTGACATAAAATGAGCAAGTTATGACCATTTTAATATTTAGGTTTTTTCGACGAAAAATGCTATAACCGGGGTTTTATAACTCTGATAACCATAAAATTTAAACTGGAAGATCACGTTAACATGTGTAAGATCCTTCCAAGATTTGGGAATTTCTGGAGTTATACTTGAGGTAGCTAATTTCTTAAGGAATTAATTAGAAATTGATTTTTGAAATATAGTAAATGGATTTTAAAAATTCCGAAAAGAAATATATGTTCATTATGGGACTATATTCTGCTAAATCCCATAAAAGAAATATTTTTAGGACTGATTTGGTATTTTTCATGAAAATGCTCTAGTTATGAGTATATGAGTTAAATATGTTATGTAATGTAACAAAATTGGAAAATAGAATTTTATGGCTTGGGAATCCTATATAAGGTATATGCAGATTTTTGATAAGGAATTTGATCATTGGAGATGAAATCTGATGAGTATGGCATTCTTTGAATGATTAAATGCGTTATTTGGTAAAGTGTAAACAATTGAAATAAATTGTTTATAAGTTTAGAGGTGATTAAAATAGTGTTATAATATTAATAATATTAGATTATGAGTTTATTAAGTGATTGATAATATTTGGATAAATTTAAAGTCTTAATATTTATCCTTGTTTTAGTTTGATTAATGCTTATATCATTGTCATCATCCCCATGCTTATATGGTGATGAAAGTTATCTTTAATTATGCGTGCGAAGATGATGGGTATTTGTTTATTGAATTATATATCTTTGGCTTACGTGCAAAGATGGATTGTTGATTATTGGTTTTATTGTTGTATATCTTTGGCTTACGTACAGAGATGGACTTGGTATGATTATGACCAGGGATTATTCGGTATAGTCATGACCATTGATGATTTAATGAATATCCTTGGCCCGTAGTGCAGGGATGATTCGATGATGTGGTTTATTTATTAAGATGAGTCTCAGCGATAAAAATTGATGAAAACTTTTTAAATCATAAAAGATAGTAGATTTTATTCTCTAGTTGACTCTTTTAATGGATTGCTTATTCCGCTGCAGTTAAACTTGATGTCTATGGTATTTTATCAGTTTAACATTGTTGAAGACTAATGATAATTTATTCTGCATTATCTTAGTCATAATATTTCTTACTAGGCTAGTTGAGCTCACCATTTCCTTCAACATTCTCTTGAAATGAGAATATAAATTTGGGACGAGTCGAGGGAGCGGAGTGACGGTCCGATGATGATAGCATTAGTAGTCCTCACTATTACATTAAATAGTGTGACAATAAATGTAATGAGGACTCCTTTAAGTGTGGATATTGTCTAGATGACAATATTCCTATTAAACTCTCAGTTTATGTATTGTCGTATATTACACGATGGTTGTATAATTAAGTTTTTATTTGTATTCAGTACCTTGTATCTAGCGACCCAAGATGGGTGATGTATACCTATTTTGGGGGAGTCACATTAATGAATAATTTTTACAAATGTATCTATATAAATTAATTAATTCATATTTTTTTAAAATTTGAAATATTTTAATTTCACTTTAAAAATATAAAATTATCTCTTATTCTTATTAATTATTATTAACTTTTTTTTTAATTCTCTTATTCACTATTAAAATTAATTATTATTATTATTATTATTATTATTATTATTATTATTATTATTATTATTATTATTCACCACCGAACAACTACCACCACCACCACCACCATCACCATCCATCTCTTTAAACAAAGAATTCCAACAACTCGTCGGCGTTGGAGATGACGATGAGAGAGAAAGTGAAGATGATGAGGGAGGAAGGAGCAGATATATCCATTGTTAAAAATCAACTATATATAAGATCTATATCCACAAATTCTGATCTATTTTTTCTTCCTCCTCCCTTCAATGGATATGTTGCTTGCTCCCTGTAAGAAGTGAGCAAAGAAAAAAAAACCCTTCAGCATTTACCCCAAGTTCCTTTTCTCTCTCTTCCTCATCTTTGATTCAAAAAATACAGACAACAGCGTTTACCCCAAGTCCCTTCTCTCTCTCTTCTTCTTCTTTGATTCAAAAAATACAGACAAAAATTAGAGATAAAATGGCACACAACGCGATCGCTGGCCTTAACAATGGAAAAAATTTTTTTAGGGGGATCTCAGAGTACTTTCATGGTAGTAGAGGCAACCCAACTCCTCCGTTTCATCGGCCATTTTCTTTTCGATTAATTGCTGGAAAATTTTCTCTCTCATCTCTTGCTACTGTATTTTAATATTTAATATTTATTTAATGATTCATAATATAAATAATAATTATATTAGTTTTGAAAAAAAAATTAATTTTCAAAATTTTAGTTATATTTTTGAAGTTTGAATTTATTTTTATAAATTTTAATTTTTACTTTGTGCTTATTATAAAATACTTATGAATAATGTTAAAGACATTATTCAAATTCAAAATTTTCTTATTTTAATAATATATGTAATATATCTTTATACAATAACATATCGAGACATTTATATGTTATATTACTAATTTTAGTTTTATGTGAAGAGAGGTTAATTAAATTAATGAATTTAATAAGATATTTAAATTAAAAAATTATATAATTATATGTAATTTATATAATTTATTTAAAATAGTACAAATATTAATTGATTAAAATAAAATTTTAAAAAATAGAAGTAGGATTAATCTTAATGACTTTTACATTAAGAAATAAGATTAATGATTTTTAATGATTTTTACATTAAGATAAAATCATTAAGATTAATCCTACTTCTATTTTTAAAATAAATTTTTAAATTCTTAAAACACTAGACAAAATTTGACATATAGGATTTTTATTTTTAATGCATTATTTTAAACAAGACAGAATTTTAAAAAATATTAATGGATTTTAGAAGAATGATTGTTTTTCCATCTAGGCATGCCACAAACAAAAATATATGACATGTAGGATTTCTCTCTCCCTCACGTGGCACCTCTTGTAATTTTTCCGTTCAAAGTCAAACACTTTAACAGAATTTGTAACGGTTTGTAAACAAATTGTAGTTCAGTGAGTTGAATGAAAAAAAATTCAGTTCAATGATTCATTTGTAAACCGAGGTCGAGTAGAGTGGGGAAAAGTGTATTTAACCCAATAGACATATAAACCACATTAACTGATATAGTTAATACATTCGCCCTAGGTTATCTAACCTTTATATAACAAACATACCCATTAGATATACAAAAAGGGTTTACAAATACAACATAATAATAATGTTAAACATAGCTATTACAGCACAACACATTTGTCTTTGGTCTTCACAACAACTCCCAACACTGCGTCCCTAGCTGAAATGTTTTATTTAGCAAGGGTGAGCAACAAATTTGCCACGCAAGTTAAGATATACAATAAATGTATAAGAATCAAGACAAAAAACTATCTAATTTGATAGAATGACTCCAAAGTTCGGGGAACTTTGAAATAGCTGAACAATTTTTTCTTCTCTAACTAATCTTCTCGCAACCTACGCAACATATATTTCGATAATGAAAGAGTACAACGCTTTCAAAATTTCTACGATATTCTAATGAATAATCAAGAATCAATTTTATACAATAGCAAAGTGGAATGTTTTCCAAATTTATGCTAAGTGGTCACACAAGACCTAGAACTTTTCTTCTAGAGTAGATATCAAAGATTTACTTTGATATATACATAGGTGTATCAGATAACCATAAAGATTAAATCATACTCCTTTGCAAGTATAACAAGTGATCAACTTTATTTTACCCTATATTATGCATAATATTCAAACATAGCGCGCAATAGTCGAATTTACGACCAATAAAATTTTCCCTTGATATAAAAGGTTGTTCTTCTCAGTCTTGGAATCAAAATTTGATTTAACAACGAAATACTATGATTTCAACATCTAATCACTTTTCTTCTCGTCTCGAACCTATCAGGTTTTAACAAATGTTCGTCTTGCCAGAAAAATTGGCTAAGAAATTTCTCAACATAATTTAACAATAGACATAAATTATCTGTACTATTTACAATCAATAATAACTTCTACGGATATGAATTGCCAATAGTAGTTATTCTACAAGTATATTCTCAGAATAAATAATTCAATTTGAATTAATAAGCATGCACTAACGGCGAATAATCAACAATAAATCATTGGACGTGGTCTAATTAACAATAATTAACCACCATAATAATTGCACAATATTAACTCAAGGTTGAGTTAAAGAAACTTGCCTTATGCGTTGATTACCGCTACACAATATAAACTTATTTACGTTTGTAAGACCAATAATTAACAATATCGGTCTCACAATTAGCACAATAATTCACAACACACAACACTGTAATTTACAGTCAATACTTCTCCTAGACACATTACCACATAGTCACATTAGTGTTTATAACCTATATAAACAATTATCAACTCTAACTAGTTCAGTCTGGTTGGACTTTGGTCAATTTTTAGTGTACTGGTCAGCCTATCCGACAATTAGCACATTTATTGTCAATTAAACTTGGTCTCGAAGCTTCAATATTATTCTAGATAAATCAAATATCATTTATAATATTTTTCGAAAGATTCTAATAGTTTAAAAATAATTAATTGTAATTTATAATAATTTTCCAAAACTTAAATCATTTTTAAATTATTGAAATACTAATTAATTCCATTATCATTAATATTTAATAATATTAAAATATTAATGACATACTTATAAAAATATTAAAGTTATTATTAATAACTTAAAATATTTTTAAATCATCAATATTCTACTTAAATGATATTTAAAGTAATTAAAAATCATATTTAAATCATCACCATTAATATTTAAATATTAAGGAAATTATTATCCAAATATTAAAAGTCATTAATTATAACTTCAAATATTTTTCATTTTTTTTCTCATTTTTAAATGATTTTTAAATCAATAAAACCATTTTTAATTCATTTATTTAATATAATAATTAAATAAATCTAATATCATTAATATTAATTTATTAATGAGAATTCTCCATAAATATTGAAAATTATATTTTATAATTCAAAATATTTTTTAACACTTTATTCTTATTTAAAATGATTTTAAATCAATAAAATCATTTTTATCTTATTTATTTTATAAAATAATTAAATAAATCTAATATCATTAATATTAAATTATTAATGAAAATTCTCTAAAAATATCAAAAGTAATATTTTATAACTGAAAATATTTTTAAATGCATTATTCTTATTTAAAATGATTTTTCATAATATTAAATCATTTTTCTCTAATTTATTTAATAAAATAATTAAATATATTAAATACCTTTAATATTTAAATAATTATAAATATTAAAGAAAATTATTCCAATTAGTTAAAAATTATTTTTCATAATTCAAAATAATTTTTAAAACCATTTTTAATAATTTTTATAATTTATTTTCTATTTTTAAGTATTTTTCGAAAAATCGTAAAATAAAAAAATATAAACCGTCGCTAAAGCCTATAGCGATACTTGTATATCGTCTTAGGTGTTCTTGAGCCTCAAGAACACTGTCAGACCAGTCATAAGTGTGCACGTTTGACCGGCTTTGATTCTTCAGTATATTCATGTTCTGGGCTAGATTAAACCTTAATCGTGTAGTGTTTATGTAACACTATAGTTTTGAATCATCAATTAAGTCATGCAACAAACCATCAAGAAGATCTGATCTCCCAAACTTCTTGTCAGGGCGTTTCTGGGTTTTCCTAGAAACCCAGCAGTCCAAGTGGTTAGTTTGTAACTCAATTTAATATAGGTTCCTATCATGATTCATGTGTTCTCATGGTCCAATCGTGTAGTTGGAATGTCATATAGCATATATATAACAATAGATCATTCCAACAACAACAGATTCACAAGATAAGATTCAGTCAAACATTGTCATAAATTTTGTTCATCAAATTTCTGGGTTTTTCCAGAAATGCCAAAACTGTGTGAGTAGCCTACTTTGATCACTTGCTCTGTTCAATATGTTGACGTTTTAAGGCATCTAAAGGCATTTATCTATAATCCAGACAGCAGACTACACGTTTATTACAACACAAACAACATAACACCTGACATAAATCGAGTTTCAAAAATCTTGTCAGACATTACTTTAAACTTTCCGGGTTACCCAGATTTTGACTGGTCATGCCCAGTCAACGGGTTTTGACCGATTATAACTCACAATCTGGACATTCAACAACTGTGATTTCACTTCCAGATGAAAGACCACATGACAGGCTACATATACCAACTTTAAAACAACAAAAATTATAAACGCACAAGAATCCATGGCTCCTGACATTTGCTTGTCAGACCAAAAATTTGTTCTTAGACAGTTTTTGAAAAACTTAACTTTTACCAACTTTGATGCTATGGATCTATGGTATATCACCATAGATCACCATAAAACATCCTTTAACACTTAGATAAACACTTAAACATAAAATTATTCTTACTAAATAAGATCAAATAGGGACTTAGGGTTTATACCTTTCTAATTCAATCTTTGATTCTTGCTCTCCTTAACAGATCTAGATGTTTGTGAGGCTGGAAAAGTGACTGAAACACTTAATTATTTCGGAGGTTTGGGAGAGAGAAGGGGTTGGTAAGAATTTAGTTGAAAAATGAGCTAAATGAATGACTTTTTTCTCTCTCAATCGATATATATTGTGATATAGAGCTCTAGATCTGATGTTGTTGGTTGATATTGCCAGATTTTATGTCACAAAGTCAATGCATTAGGTTACAAACTGAAGTTGCTAGCAATTTCTACAAGTCACCAATTAAAGAAATGAAAAGGGCATTTTGGTCAATGTACATACAATTTTAATGGCAAACTAGACATTATCCAAACCCTTAGGGTTTAACCCTAAGGTTTTAACCCTTGGGTTTTACAACATTAATTTCTAAAATTTCCAATTAGGGTTTTAATTAGAAAATTTAAATTTTCTATATTACAACTAGGTTTTGTAAAATAGAAATTAAGATACTAAAATATAATTAGGATTTTCTAATCATATTTAAGTTTAATAAACACCTCAGGCTTGCCAATTATGATTAAGGTTTCCTAATTTAGGGTTTAGGAATCCCGAATATGAAATTAGGGTTTCTCGGCTTTCGATTAGGGTTTCTAACTGCGCATTAGGGTTTCTAATCCTGAGATTAGGGTTTCTAATCTCTTATTAGGGTTTATTAGCTTTAAACAATATCCGATCAATCAATGATCAAAATTCTATACAGTACAAACATGTACTCATCGATACAATTATTTTAATTGTATTTTCTATCGAATCCCTTTCCAGAAATTAGGGTTAAGGTTTCTAAAGCTGTTAAGCATAACTCTACTCTAATTTCTCAATTAATATACAGATTGACTAATTCTCAAGACTCGTATCATAGATACACAGTAAAATATTAACAGTCAAAATTAAATAAAAAAAAATAAAAAATTATTCGTAAAATTTGGATTATTTTAAATCTCGGGTTATCACAACACCTTTTCAGGTGTTAAGTGAGAAAGTAGTCTACTATGTCAGTGGGCCAGAATGCATTTTAGAAGATATGCAGAAAAGTCTCCATCAAAGTTCAGAAATGTCAAATGCATTAAATGCTTCAACGGGTAGATTTCAAAGATCACATATATGCAAGACATCTGCAGATGATAGAAGTAAGCAAGCATTGAACAAAACGCACAAGAACATTGAACGCTCGACTCTACGATCCAAGAAAAAGAGGAAGCTTGCTCAGGTACTCAGTTCTTTTGAACAAGTGCTTAACAGCAATTGAATAGCACCAATCAAGAACTCAACAACAACCAATCAACTGAAGTATGAGTTCCAAGTCAGAAGGACTTGAAGAGTTCTAAGTCAACTGTGAAGAACCAAGTCTGTTGGACTTGAAGAGTTCAAGAGTGAACTAAGAAGTGCCTAGACTGCTGGTCTAGAAGGAATCTGTGACATTTAGAAAGTGTAAAAGACATCCTTAGTGGATTTCCTACTCAAGGAGTAGAAGAGTGGACTAGGAGCTTTAAGTGCTCCGAACCACTTAAAATTCTTGTGTCTATTACATTTGTTCTATAATTGCTATAACTGGCATAACTGCCTCAGTACTCTCATTAATTCAAGATACCTTAAGGGAGATTAAACAAATCCTTATTCCGCTAAGTTTTAATCATTATCAAAACTAACAAAGTAAAACGAAAATAATTTTAAAAATCTATTCAACCCCCCTTCTAGATAACTATTGTGCCTCCGGGAACTAACAATTGGTATTAGAGTAGGTTCTATTCTATAGCCTATAAAGCCTAAGTAGATCTAATGGCACACTTACCATGCGAATCAAAGACTGGAAGAGGCATCAAGCCACCAATGTGCAACAAAGACAAGTTCTCAAACTGGAAAGTTCGGATGCAAGCGTACATGGATTCAATAGATGAAGATCTATTTAAAACCGTTTAGAATGGGCCCTACGTTCCTATAAAGCTTACACCAACTACAGACGATCCAAATAAAATACAGATCAAGATCAAATGAGAATGGACAGAAAATGAGAAGAGAGTTGTTCAACTCGATAAAAAGGCCAAGAACATCTTATTCCAATCCTTAAAAGATGATCTGTTCGAAAACGTGGTCAATAGCAAAACATCAAAGGAGGTTTGGGAAGCATTACTCATCATGCATGAAGGAACAAAAGAAGTCAGAGAAAACAAACAATCCCTCTTGACTTAGCAATATGAGATGTTTGCACACGTTTAAGGAGAAAATGTCACTGCCACCTACGAGAGATTTAATGTTCTGCTCAACTCTCTACTAGACTATGGAAAGATCTATCCAAACAAAGATCTAATCATAAAATTCATGAGAACCTTACCAAGCAAGTGGGATGCCACAACCACTACCATAAGAGAGTCAAAGAATCTATATGAAATGACTATTCAACAGTTATATGGAAACCTTCTTACATACGAACTGGAGCTGACTCAACGAGCAGAAACTCTATCTGAAGGAAAAAAGAAGGATAAAGGTGTTGCTCTCAAAGCAACTAAAAACACCTCCAAAGTCAACACTGAAGTTGACTCTGACTATAATGAAGATGATGATGAGGATTTTGCAATGCTAGCGAAGAGACTCAAAAGGTTCATGCGCCAAGCCAAAACTAGCTAGCCAAAGAAAGTCAGCAACTACAGCAGCCAGGAACAAATGAATGATCTATGCTACAATTGAAAGAAACCTGGCCACTTCATTGCTAACTACAACAAACCTCTCAGAGAAGAACTAAAGAATAAATTACATTCAAAGAGGTAATACAAAGGCAACAAAAGACCTCAGAAGAAAGACAAATGCCTTGTAGCTGGAGGATCGTGGAGTGACTCAGAAAATGACTCAACTCCAGAATCTGGAGATGATGAAGATCCTCAAATGGCGAATCTTTGCCTGATGGCCAAGAACACAAAGGACAAACAGAACTCTAACATATATGAAGTAAGTATAGATGAGGTATTTGACTTCAACTCTCCTGATGTAGACATTGATGACTTAAGAACTGCACTGCATGGCATAACATCTGATCTGCATCAATACATGAAATTATTTAGAGTTCTAACTAAGGACTATTCACTTCTTCAAAAGGAGAAAGAAAAAGTTCAAGAAGAACTGGAAACAACCCTTCTAAGTACTGATTCTGTCTCCAAGTTTGAAGCTGGGAATAAGCTCTTAAAATAGACCAATGAGCTCAATGCAAAAAGAGAGTCAAGTCTGACCTCTAAAATTGAGGAACTATAAAAGACAATCTATACATGGAATAAATCCTCTTCATCCATGGACTCCTTAATCTCTATCCAGAGAAGTATCTCTGACAGAACAGGTTTGGGCTTTGGGGAATCTGCCTCAGAGCCATGAGTGGAAAAATTAAAGGAAACTAGCACGAATAATGCTTCAATCTTTAGTAGAGGCATTATATTTGTGAAATCCTCACAAAAGGAGGAGCCAATCAAACTCTGCTCTACTGATTCAATCCATATTCCAAGAAGTAAGGGATCCCATGCTGGCCTGGGTTTCAGAAAAGAGAAGAGTAACCCAGCCACTACTCATCAACCTCGAAGGATCATAGAGTTAAGTAAGACAAACTCTACGAACCTACTGGGAAGGTACAATAGAGGTAAGGTACACTCCTCATAAATCATGAAACACAAGGACATATGGAAGAAGGAAAATTAGCTTAACAGAAGAGTGACTAAAGATCCACAAAAGTCCAAATGGAGGAAGAATTCTCACACACACACAAATATGCATCATATTAGATGTTTTGTGTGCTATAAAGTTGGCCACAAGGCTGCAAAGTGCCATTTTAATTTCATGCATATGAGACCCAAAATCAAGTAGATTTGGGTCCCCAAGGGTACTAACAAAGTAGGACCCATGCAAGTATGGGTACCAAAATGAAGGTTTAATGTTACCATAGGAAAAGAGCTCCACGATCACAACCTGGTACCTGGATAGTGGATGCTCAAGGCACATGACTGGGAACAAAGCCCTTCTATCTAACTACATAGAGACAAAGGGTCCCTCAGTTATCTTTGGAGACAATGGCTCTGATAAGATAAGAGGATAGGGCTTAGCTGGAAATGGTGCAGTATCCTTCAGTAAAGTGGCCTATGTGGAAGGACTACAACACAATCTTCTAAGAATTAGCCAACTATGCGATAAGGGTCATCAAGTAAAATTCATTAACAATCAATGTCAAGTCCGAGACCTAAAGACATCTGCTGTAAAGTTAACCGAAATAAGAGAAGGAAATGTCTACGTAGTAAACCTTGGTCAACTAACCTCAGACGAGACAATATGCTTTCTAGCAAAAACATCTAAACAAATGAGCTGGTTATGGCATCGAAGACTGTCTCATTTCAACTTCAAGAGCATGTCCAAACAAGCCTCAAATGAAATAGGTGCAGGCTTACCTACATTTTGCTTCGTTAAAGAAAGGTCGTGCAATGCCTGTCAGCTTGGAAAGCAGACCAGGAGCTCATTCAAGAGAAAAACTGCCAACTCAATTGACAAGCCCCTGTAGTTGCTACACATGGATCTATTTGGGCCAATTCCAATGACGAGCCTTGGAGAGAAGAGATACTCTCTGGTCGTAGTCGACGACTACACCAGATTCACATGGGTATTCTTTTTAACCTCAAAGGATGAAACAATCTCCCAACTGATCAAGATTTTTAGGCTGGTGATGAACGAGAAAGGAGAGAAAATCAAGGCCATAAGGAGTGATTATGGCAGAGAATTTGACTTCTTAGAAATGGACCAATTCTGCACAGACAATGGCATCAGTCATAACTTCTTAGCTCCACGAACTCCTCAACAAAATGGAGTAGCTGAAAGAAAGAACATGACGTTAATAGAGGCTGGAAGAACTCTACTAGCAGTAGCCCATCTGCCTGAATACTTCTGGGTAGAAGCTGTCAACACTACATGCTACACTCAGAATACATCACTCATACACTCTACGAATAAGAAGACCCCCTATGAACTGTGGAAAGGAAGAAAGCCAAGTGTTAGCTACTTTCATGTATTCGGATGTGCATGCTACATTCTTAACAATGGAAATCAGTATTTAACAAACTTTCAGCCTAAGTCAGACGAAGGAATCTTTCTTGGATATGCCACACACAGTAAAGCCTATAGAGTGTTCAACAAGAAGACACTAAGTGTTGAAGTCTCGATTCACATCATATTTGATGAGACAAACTTAGACAAAACAGTGCTGTAAGACTCTACGACCGACAGTTCAGACACTACGAATGAGGTCGTTGAGCTAAACACTACAGTCGTAGTTCCAGATAGTGAAATCGTTGAGCAAGGAAATGAGATCGTAGAGAGGCCTATGCAAGACAACGAACCTCCACACCAAGAAGCAGATATAGATCTTGAAGACCTCAGACAATAAGGCATCAGAACAGATGTCCCAACAAGAAGCAGATGGGCAAGAGATCACACTCAAGACTTAATCATTGGGGATCCAAGTGCAAGAGTCAAAACCAGAGCTGCCACCCAGAATGAATGTTTCTATCTAAGCTTCCTGTTAAAAATAGGACCTAAAAAGATAGAGGATGCCTTGGAAGACTCCAACTGGATAGAAGTCATGCAGGAAAAACTTAATCAGTTCAAAAGAAGCAAAGTATGGAGATTGGTACCAATACCAAAGAATCATCCTGTCATTGGAACCAAGTGGGTCTTTAAAAACAAGATGGATGAAGATGGAGTAATAACTAGGAATAAAGCAAGACTAGTGGCCAAGGGCTACTCTCAGGAAGAAGACATTGACTATGATGAGATATTTGTACCTGTTTCCAGACTAGAAGCCATCAGAATATTTCTTGCCTTTGCTCCTCACATGAAATTCAAGGTCTTTTAGATGGATGTCAAAAGTGCATTCTTGAATGGTGAACTTCAAGAAGAAGTCTACGTAGAGCAACCTCCAGGTTTCATCAATCCATCTATCTCTAAATATGTCTATAGATTAGACAAAGCCATATATGGTCTTAAACAAGCACCTAGAGCATGGTATGAAACACTAACTAACTTTCTTATTGTAAATGGGTTCACTAGAGGTAGAGTAGATGTGACAACCAGAATTTTTATAAGTTATTAAAATAGGAATTTAATAATTAAAATTCTTATTATGAGATGTTTTGAGTTTGAGTATGTATATATATATATATATATATATATATATATATCTATATATATATTTTGAAATATGTGATCAATTGTGAAGAGAAATATATATTCATATATTGGGAAAGTGAGGTTTAATAAATGAGTTAACTATTGAAGAATTAAATGAATTTTGTAATTAATCTTAAATATTTATTGAATTGAATAAATATTTTAAATAATTTATTTATTGAGAAAATAAATAATTTATGAAATTGTGGTATAATAATTTAATTACGTGTGTATGATAATTAAATTAAAGCAAAGGTAAATTTTGTTCTTTGAAGATTTAATTTAATGAATTAATTAAATTAAATGAGTTGTTTAATATGAAAGAAAATAAATATATTAAATAAAGTAATGTTTAAATCTAATTTATTAATTAAATTAGATATATGATTATTTATTAATCATCAGAATAATTATAATAAAAATTATAATTATTTTAGTTATTATTGAAAGTTATGAAAATTGGTTACAGGTGTAACAAATAAAAACTATATAATATAATATTATTAAAATAATTCAGTTTGGGGGAATTGGTGTGTGGCCAAACAAGGCCTTGTGGCCTTTGGCTTATTGTAACTGAAATAGACGTATTATTTTGGTAACGGGAGGATACGTGAGTGAAAGCCATATCAGTTATTCTTCACGTCTTATTTCTAAGGCTAAATAACAGAGAGAGAGAGAGAGCTTGATGAGGAAGAGATAAAATACAGTGGTTTCAGAGAGGGTTTTCTGAGATTATCAAAAAGAGGAAGAAGGATTATTAAAGCTTGTGACCATCTTGTAAAGAAATCAAGCATTGAAGGTATGAAAACCTATGTTTATGTTCTAAATTTCTAATATTGGATTGTGTGAATTCGATATTATAATTGTTAAAATTAGTTTATGTAATCAATTGGTGGTTATCTATACATGATTGTAGTAAGAGAGTTCATGGAAAATGGGTTTGAAGAAGAGAAGTGAATATTAGTGTGTATTCATATGTTATGGCTTTAGAAAGCATAAAATTTTATGCCCTATATGTGTTATAATCTATTAATTGAGGTTGGATTATGTTAATATGTGAAGAAACGAAAGCGGTGTAGTTTAAATCATGTTAATCGGTTAAGTAACGAATTCGTAGTGAATGAATTCGCTAAATGTGTTTAAAACATGAAAATAGAGTATGAACATGTGTTTTGGGTTAAATTTTAGGTTGGTTAATGTTTTTATAAATTGTTTGAATTCTAGTATGTTGTAATTCTATGAATTACGAATCCATAGAATCAAAAACAGACTAATTTGGATGTGTATAACTCAAGTTATGAAGATTAATAGGAGAAAAGGATCAAAAATCGCAAAACACTGTCATCTGGGTGAAGCCTAGCGCAGGCGCGCTACCCAGGAGCATGGACATGCTTTCCAGCGCTGCTAGATGGCGTGGGCGTGCGGAAAAGGGGCGCGGTCGCGCCCCATGTGTTCTGACTATGACTGCTTCAATATGTTTTGGTAAAACAGCCATAACGTTTTCATACGAACTCCGATTGAGGTGATTCAAGATGATCCGGAACGAGGATGAATAGACCTAAAACTTGTTTTTTTTAAGTTTATTAATTTGAGGTCTTTAGGAAGGGTCAAAATAGTCATCTTTGTGACTATTACGTATTTGGAGGCGATCGGAGGGCGTCTATCGAACACATACGCAAGTATTGTGCTCCGGACGATGGATTATGGTATTCTAAGTAATAAAACGTGAATATGCATGATAATAGACATGTTATATGGCTAAGATTACTTTATTCATAATGGGATTCTTAAGCATGACTTAGTATGTGTTTTAAAAAGAAACTTGGAGATTTCGAAAATAAACCTTGACAAACTGTAAGTCACTTGAGTTCTGACTTTGTAGTGAGCATATGGTGGAGTCATGCGAGCATAAAATGTGATCTTAAGTTACCTCGTATAAGATAACTTGTATAGCTTGGATAATATGTGTTTTCAAAGAGAAATTTAAATGTTTTAGAAACTAACTTTGATGAACATTTTTACTTGCATTATGACCTCATAAGCAAGCATGATAGAGTTATTTATGCCGTTGAACATGAATTGTATGTGCACTCAACTAGTCAAGCGTGACATAAGTTATTTAAGCACGTTTTAAAAGTATGAACTATGTTATGTCTATATAAATAAGATAAATACATGTGAACATGCGTATTAAAGGTTGTTAGTACCAATATAAGGTTTAAAAGCTTATAAACCTTGAACCTTCGTTAAAAGAAGTTGTTAAGCCTTGTTGATGTAAATAATTCAACATAGAACTATGTAATTCAAAACAAAATGATTTAAAAGGTGAACTTGAAGAAATATCAGAACCTACTTGATGTATTTTTATAGTATTTATCAGAATGCATAGTAGGTTAGGACTAAACTTAGCAATGGAAAGATCAAGTCTGGTTTTGGTTGGGGTAGCGGCCTAGTAGTACCACTCCCAAAAGCTTAAATCTGTGTGCAATTGCTAATTTCTTGAGTGACCAAGAGCAGTTTGTTAACTGCATGGTCTTAAGTTATGGTTATATATTGTCTTTAAGGATTGTAAGATATGAAACAAGATTGTTTAGATAAATATGATAATAGAATGAACTAGTCTCATGGTTACACTAAGTTTAATTAAAAATGAAACCAAGTTAGGAAACAATGTTTGTTTTTATATTAAGAGCGTATGAAATATATGACTAATGGATGTGAATCCATGATTATATAACTGTGTAGGAATACACAAAGTGCAGATAAGCGTTAAGCAGTTAAGTAAGTAGTTCATAAACTACTTAATCGAAAAAAATCTTTTAGTTCTATTTGCTATGTGAACTTGATGATTAAGCTGTTTTAAATCTTTATTGCAAAGAGCATGATGTGTTATTTACATGTTTAAAGTATGAAATGTTAAAGTCAATTTATGACTATGTTGATTGATTAAAGCATGCTGATTGAGTAAGGACTTAATCTTTATACCTGTTATATGAACTGTAGCATGTATGTTATATGTTGAGCATGTTATTATGTGCCATATGATTCATGAAAACTGTTAGATTTTGCTGGGCTGTTGAGCTCAACCTTGCAAATAACCACTTTTGCAGGTTCAAGAATCAAGGTAAAGTTATGTGTTATTTTAAAGACATGAATCAGATGTGATACTTGAAGATTTATACACTTTAGTTGTGTTATTATTATTTGAACCATGTTTAAGGTTCCGAATAATGTATTAATGTTGAATTGAAATATTATTTTGTAATGCAAACTATTGTATTGTTAAAATGATTTTGAGATATTTAGATGTAAAGGTTGAAGGTTTTGGGAATGAGGATAGTTTATAATAGAAAATTTTAATTATTCCGTAAATTTCAATGGATGTATTATCGTTTAATGATGTAAAATTAGAGGTTGAATGTATTATTAATGACCGAAGTCGAGAATTAAATTGTATATATTTTGGGGTCGTTATAGTAGATAACACACTATTTCTTAGAAAACATAAAGACAAAGTCTTATTAGTTCAAATATACGTTGATGACATTATTTTTAGATCTACTGATGAAAAGTTATGCAAGAGATTTTCTAAGCTTATGTAGGGCAAATTTGAAATGAGCGTGATGGGTGAGCTGAATTTCTTCCTTGGACTACAACTAAAGCAAACTGATAAAGGAATCTTCATAAACCAAGCCAAGTACATTAAAGATTTACTTAAGAAGTATGGCATGGAATCAGCCTCTCCCATGAAAACCCCAATTTCTCCTGCAACCAAGCATGACAAAGATGAAAAAGATAAAAGTATTGATATAAGTAATTATCGAGGTATGACAAGCTCTCTTTTATATCTAACTGCCAGTAGACCAGACATAATGTTTTCAACATGCATATGTGCTAGATTTCAGGCTAATCCTAAGGAATCACATTTAACTGCTATAAAGAGGATTTTCAGGTATCTCAAAGGTACACCTCACTTGGGGCTTTGGTACCCCAAGGAGTCCTCATTTGAACTAACAAGTTACCTGAGATCTCTTGATTTTGCAGTGTTGCAAAATAGATAGAAAGAGTACCGATGCTTTTGCCGATTGCTAGAAACAGATTTGTGTCTGGTTTAGCAAAGAAGCAAAACTCAGATTCTCTTCTTACCGCAGAAATTTGAATACATTATTGCTAGCAGCTGCTGTGCTAAGATCCTATGAATGAAAAATCAGCTAGCAGATTAAGGGTTTGAATTCAAATCCATCCTATTCACTGTGATAACACAAGTGCAATAGCAATAACTCATAATCTTATCATGCATTATAGGACTAAGCATATAGAAATAAGGTATCACTTCATTAGGGATCATGTGCAAAATGTAACTATATCTTTACAATTTATCCCTACTGAAAATCAACTTGCTGATGTCTTTACAAAGCTTTTAGATGAATCCAGGTTTAACAAGTTAATAACCAAGCTAGGCATGCTTAACTTATAACCATGAAAACATGCTCTAGTTTGTGCTAACTATACAAATATAAAGGCTATGTTCAAAATCATAGACATGATCAAAGGAAGTCCACGATCGTAGAGCTGAAGTGACATGACTCAACGATAGCAATGCAAACTCAACGATAGCAGAATCCCAAAAACAAAACAAAGGAGCATCATGTGATGATAAAGTTCAAAACAAAGCAATTTCTCTGATAAGCGCCTCAGGAACAAACCTAACCATTGATTCACTTTATGAGGTTGGTGTAAAATCCCAAATTTTACGAATAAAGATTTAAATTTCTCAATTTTTTTTTTGAATATTATGGTGTGGATTTAATATAATGTTATAGTTTTGGGTAATATTTATAAATTTTGCAAAGTATGCAAGTTGTTATATTATATTCGATTGGTTGGGGAATATTCTTTGTGTCGGGGAATATTCGTACGACGGCACAATCATTGGTGGACCCCACAACGAAATTATTGTCGGATTGAGAAAACGACAAAAATATTTTTATGAAAATAACGGCGGAAGTTTTACCGTTATCTTTATTTGAACTACTCAAGAGTAGTAAAAGAAATGAATGTCTGGCGTGGTTGTATAGTAGCACACGGTATTGATTATTGATGCTTACGTGAGAAGTCACTCAGTTATACTCAATTATTGCTATAGTAATTGCTGCATCATATCTCTCATATTATTGATTCGATTATTGTCACCGTATCATCTGCATAGTATTTTATATATTTTTAAATCAATAATTGAGACAACAAAGTTATTCATATTATTAAATTGCAATATTTACAATGTCTAAAAGTTCTGTCGAGGAGAGGTTTGATCACCTAATTGCGCGCTAATAGGGAAAAATCCTTATTAGAAAGCCCCCTCTTTCCTGGGAATGACATGGTTGTTAAATATTGTGAGTTGTGATAATAATGATGAATAAGTTCGTATTGATTAAAGATGAATTTGATAGTTCCATTGTGTTGGGATTATTGGTGTTAGTTGAAATCGACATCTTTTCCGATAATAATTGATGTCTGGGGGTTATATTGATAAATCGAGTAATTTATCGGATAAATGAGCAATTAATTGCTACTAATTCACATGTTTATATAACTATTTGTTAACATGTGTGTAATATTGAGTCACATTCACTTACTATTAAGGGAGTTGATGCAAGATTGATAATACTTACAAGACTAAGTTAAAAAGGGAGGTATAGATGTAGGTAATATATTGTATTTCATATTTTCTCATGATTATAACTATTGATTCACATGATTGAACTATTGATTCACATTATTTACTATTAGGGGAGGTGGTGCAAGTTTGATAATACTTGCAGGACTAAATTATAAATGAAAGAAAAGTTTGAGGTATTGTACTGTAATTTTTCGAGCCCCAAAACGTGCAATTATCGAAACTATATTTTTATATAAATAGAAGCTCATTCTTCCTTCATTTCTCACCAATTCACTAAAGCTTTAGAGCCATTATTATAGAGAGAAATCTATAGAGAAAAATAAGAAGAGAAGCCTGTTACCTCACTATTCCAGTATCTAGTCTTCTTTTGAGGTAAGGGGTATTATATTTTTTCTATTTATGAAGAGAACTTCTGTTATTCCATTCTTTATTATTCTGTCAGAATAACCTGTATACGTGGGCTACCCTATACTTGGTGAAATTCTTCTATTAGTCCATTATTTATTATTCTGCTGGAATAACCTGTCTATGCGAAGTACCGCGTACATAGTGAAATTCTATTGTTATTCCATTCTTTATTATTACATTGGAATATCACATGCATGCGTTTTTGGGACTCTGGTTCCGTCTTTATTATTCTGTTGGAATATCTTGTATATGCGTTTTATGCCGGACCTGGTTCCGTTATTAATTATTCTGTTGGAATAACCTATCTATGCAAAGTACCGCATGCATGGTGATTTCTATTGTTATTCCATTCTTTATTATTCTGTTGGAATATCCTGTCGGTGCGTATTATGCCTGACCTGGTTCTGTTATTTATTATTCTGTTGGGATAACCTGTCTATGCGAATTACCGCATGCATGGTGATTTCTTTTGTTATTCCATTCTTTATTATACTCAGTTGGTTAAAGTTTTGACTTCTATACTCATCATGAAATATCATTTTATTTGGTATTTTCTGTTACGAGTTACTATTCACGGATTACTATTTACTCAGTTACTATTCACTCTAGTATTATTCACTCGGGTATTCGGGGCACTTTTCATGCCAGAATACTATTCACGAGTTACTATTCACCAAAATTACTATTCACCCGAATATTATTCACTTGGGTATTTGGAGTACTTTTCATGTCGGGGTACTATTCACGAGGTACTATTCCTGAAGTACTATTCACGGGGTACTATTCACGACGAAAAATTGATTCTTTTTTGTCCAAATTATTTTTGGTGCATAAATATTATTCTTGAATTTTACTCTACAAAGAAGTATCATGTTGACAATTTGGACGTTATTAGTTCCTGGATAATTTAATTCTTGAACTTGTTTTATTGAATTCTTATATCATTGTCATCATCCTCATGTTTATATTTTGTTGAAAGTCATCTGTGGCCTGTAGTGCATAGATAGACTTGGTATGATTATGACCAGGGATTATTCGATATAATCATGACCGTAATGTTACAAATGATGTGGAAAAAGTCCTCATTGGCCCGTAGTGCATTGATGGATAGTTTTTGGTATGATTATGGCTATGGATTCTCTTCGGCCAAGGGAGCAAAGATGAATTGTTTTATGGCATGATCAGGATCATTGATGAAAACACGATTATCTTTGGCCCGTAATGCATGGATAATTCGTGGTCGTGATACTAAATAATATCCTTGACTTGTTGTGCAGGGATGATTTGATGATGTGGATTATTTATTAAGCTGAGTCTCGGCGATAAAAGTGATGAAAAACTTTTTAAATCATAAAAGATAGTAGATTTTATTCTCTACTTGACTCTTTTAATTGATTTTTTGTTCCGCTGCAGTTAAACTTGATGTCTATTGTATTTTATCGGTTTAACATTGTTGAAGACTAGTGATAATTTATTCTGCATTATCTTAGTCATAATATTTCTTACTGGGCTAGTTGAGCTCACCCTTTCCTTCACTATTCTCTTCAAGAAATGAGAACGTAGCCGGGACTAGTCGAGGAACGGAGTGACGGTCCGAGATGGTGTCTTAGTAGTCCTCACTATTCTATAAAATAGTGTGATAATAAATGTAATGAGGACTTATTCTGAGAGTGGATATTGTCTAGAAGACAATATTTGTATTAAAACTCACAGCTCTTGTTGTATATTTAAGATTGTATTTGTATTTTGTACCATGTATTTGTTGGGTTTGTAATATTCAAGAACGCAATCAAATTGCATAAAAAGTGCGGAAGCATGTAAAATCAGAGTTTAAAAATTATTTACAAACCATATACCCGGATCACCCTTTATGCACAATTATTAATTAAACGAAAAGATAAAGAATAAATCATACCCTTGAAGATCGAGCTTCCTCAGGTACAAGTTCACCTCCAAATCCTTTTCGCGTTCAATCTTGAATCCACCGGGTTTGGTTCCTTCCTTTGATCAACGTTAGCCACCCAAATGTTTGGCCTCTAGAGGTGATCCACCAAGGAAGAAGAAAATTCAAGAAGATGGGTGTTTATGGCTCAAACCCTAGTTTTTCCTATCTCTATAGAAAAAGGGCGTACTCTCCAACTATTGGAATTATGTCGTATATTGATATCTGATATAAGACCCCTCTTATAAAGATATTATGTCACCCTATTTTAAAATAAGGTATTATTTAATTAAACTCTTTTAATTAAATGGGCTCCCTAATCTTATTAGGGATAATTAATTAAACTCCTTTAATTAATTTTCCCTCCTAATCTTATTAGGAATAAATGAGAGTACTTATATTAAATTAATTCCTAAACTCTTTTAGAAATTAAAATAATAATAATTGTAATAATATTAATAAGACTCCTCTTATTAATTTATATTTAATATTTCTAAAATATTAAATAATAAATATTAAGCTATTTAATTTATTCTATCACCATAGATTAAATTAAATATACTTAACATATTATTACGATTATGCCATTAACTTCTTAAATAATTATTCTTCCTTTTATGGTGTGACCCTTTAGGTTCTCCATATTAAACCCAGGTTGTGAATAAATCAATTAGAACAATTCTAATCTTATTTAAATAAATAAATTAAACAATTAATTTATTTAAATAAATAATATTTATTCTACAATAGGATAAGCCTCCCTAGCGATCAACGACTTTCCGGATAATATAGATTTCAACATTAATCATAAAAGAACCTTTGAGTAAATAGTTACCGTATAATTCAATCCTTCCACCATACAATGTCCCAATTAAATATAAGACATGGAATTACTTGTCAAGTCTTATTTTATTTAATTATATGTATTTCGATCCTTAAATGCACAACTCAAATAATGCAAATTAGAAACTCCTTTCTAATTTCATTCGCCTGTAACCAAGGACTCTTGGGTTGTCATTTATCGAATCACATATGACATTTCTCTTCTTTTATTAGAAGTGGTAGATTCTTTATTGATCATACATTATCTCCATGTACAACTTATTATACCCAAGCATACCCTTTGATATACCCTAAGGGTCTTAAGGAATAAGTCAAAGTATAACTCATCATACACAAGATACTATGATGATCTCAAGTCCAAGGATCACTTGTCTTACTACTATCACTACAGAATTCCTATTGACAGCAAGTAAAACTCCATTAGGTATTCCTTAGCGAGCCACGTTCAGTGAACTTATTCTCTAATAAGCACCTACATACTTGCTTTAGTGTCTCCACACAAATGATCATGAGATCAATCATCCTCATCCAATGAGCAAGCAACGTCGTACCAAATCTACCCGGATTCACTAATCCCCAATTTAGTAATCCAATGATTGGGAACTATTTTAGTTTTAAGCTTTCTAAGAATTTAGATCTCATTAGAATGATCATCATCATTATTCTAAAAGCATTGCTTAAAACTATGGGTTTATCACATATTATAAAACAAAGATCATGTAGATAATTAAAAGCCTTTAATAAATTAATACCTTTTATTAATAAATGAATAAGATTGTTACAAAGTATATGCTTTATCATCAAACATGATTGGCTTGTATGCATATTACTTTCAATCTCCCACTTGCACTAAAGCCAATCGCCATTGTATCTTATACTTTTCTTCTCTAAGTGACGATTATCCTGTTTGTTGGATAAGCTTTAGTTAATGGATATGTAATGTTGTTCATGAGAGTCCACTATCTCTATAGTGATTTCCCATCTTTCATGATTCTAATAATCAAATGAAAGTGCCACAACACATGTTTAGATCCAAGATGAGACTTAGGAACTTTTCCTAGTTACAGTAATGAACTTATCATCCAAACAATCAATTTGCGACTTCATTTACATTATATACTTTGTCTTTATCACTAAACCAAAGAACTCTTTCTTTGTTTGGAACCTTTCCAATTCAACGCACTGATCGATCATGGTAACACTTTACCTTAAAGTGAATTTTACGTCGTCTTGAGTCTGTGCTGAAAAAACTTGAGTGCATTAAGCCCTCTAGTTTTAATTTAGACCCACCATGAATATGATCACATCCTTAGTGCTTGGGTTAAGCACTTTAAGATGTTTTCACTAACTCATAGTGAACTTCTCCGAATATGACCGATCAACATCGGGTCTCGTATATTTCATTGCATACATGATATCACTCATGCGATCTCTCTTTTAGGAGTCTGTGGGGACTATTAAGAGATACACTCCATAGCTCATCTACATGAGACATCTCTTGAGTTTGCCATGCTAAACGACTTTAGCATCAAATGAATATACGCCTTGGGTTAAGTCGAGCATCCTCTTAAATCTATCTATATAGATTTATATCCCCAATTAAGATACTCTTCCAAATCATTCATGGAGGAATGTTTAGACAACTTTATCTTTACTTGATTGTAGCATTGATATGTCATTCCTTATCCGTAGTATATCAACATATAATACTAGAAATTTCACGACGCTCCCATCGACCCTTTTTGTACACACTAGAAGTCTAACCTCATCGAATGTAACTCGGATCATCATCTTCTATGATGTGTACCTCATCATCATCATCCATGATGAATCCATACCTCCTAGGTATCTTTGGTACTATTCCGATTTACGATTATCTTGTGGTATAATAGGTCTATCTACGAGTTCCTCTTATTTGACTTATAGTATTTTGTGGTTCTTGAACTCTTCAAGATCTATTATCCTCCCACTAGCCCCTTTAATGATAAACACCTTTATCTTAGAAGGCAGCGTGTTTCGTAACAAACACCTTTTGCTAAGTAGAATTATAGAACATATACCCTAAACTTACTTTAGGATGTCTCACAAATATGTACATGTCAAATTTTGTCCCAAGCTTATCCTTCGAAACCTTTTCACATAAGTTAGACAACCCCTTATCTTAACATACTTAAGATTAGGAATCCTCCCTGTCCATAACTTTTATGGAGTCTTGGGGCCGGATTTTGAGGTTACCATTTTGGTAGATATGCAGCCATTTCTAGGACATGACCCTAGAAGGATACTAGAATGTCGGTAAAATTATTATGGACCTTACCATGTCCAACAAGGTACGATTTTTCATTCAGATACATCAATCAATTATTGCGTATCAGGATGTGTCCATTATGAGAAAAACATTTGAGATGATCTAGAAACTTATTGCACAAGTATTTATTCCTTGATCTAATCAAAGAATCTTAATACATTGCCAATTTGTTTCACTTCTGAATTCTTTGAACCTTTCAAATAATTCACACTTGTATTTTAGCAAATACACACATTCAACTCTTTGAATGATCATCTCCTTTTCTTATACTAATTTGTTCAATATGCAAAATTATTTTCATATAAGTCAAGTATACAAAATTTATTAAGTAATATTCCAGTTCTATACAAAACATTATTATTATAAATAGAACAACAATTGTTCTTAATTATAATACCAAAGATTTCATTGTCCAACAATAAAATGGAAATAATATTTTAACAAGAATGGAATACAATAACAACTTATTGACTTAATAGATTTTCCCATAGGCATTAGTAAACTATAAGTTTCTATGGCTAATATGGCAACCTTTGCTACATTTCCAAAGACATAGGATTACTTATATTTGTTTAGCTTTCTACTTACCTTGGTCCTTCATAAATCTATATTTATGATGACCAAAGTCGGTATCCAATACCCAAGTAGAACCTTGACTTAAAGAAAAATTTATTTCAATCATGAACAAAAAGCGTATTATAACCAAAACTTCACTAAGCTTCTTTGGTTAGCCTCTGCAAGATGCTTCTCAGCTTTCTTTCCAAAGGTCCGGGCTTATTGCGGTGGAAGCAAACTCCTTTGCTATCCATATCGGTTTTGTTCTTATTATCCTTTGTTTATGCCTTTCTTTTTACCTTCTTTGAATCGTTCTTCTTTTGAAAGATCCTTTGGCCCCTACCAAGTAAGACTTGATCTTTCTTGGTTGGAAAGTGACTCTCAACATTTTTCAATATGTTAAGCAAATCAAATGAGGTCGATATCTAGCTTGTTCATATAAAAATTCACAACAATTGTGAAAGGAGTCCGGGGAGTGAGTGCAAGATCAAATCTTGGCTCAACTCTCCATCCATGACAAAACCCGTTGTCCTAATTGATCAATCAAATTGATTATCATTAGGACATAATATACTATCTTCAGAATGCCTTCTTGGTTTCTAGATCGGAAGAGCTCCTTAGATATCTCGATATCTATCGGTCCCTACTTTCCTCACCATCAACTACTTGTTGTGCGGGGAATATAGTAGGTGCATCCATAGTTTCATGCTGACGCTGAAGCTCGTTACTCATGGATGCGAGCATGATGCATTGAGCCAATTGTGCATCATCTTGCCACTTTCTAAAAGTAGAAATCTCTTCCTCAGAGGCATTGTCTGCAATCATTGCAGGGATAGGCGTATTAAGGACATAAGATAGCTTTTCACCATGAGAACTATTCTCAAAATTCCTTATCAATCCGGTTTAATTCGGTCCGATTAAATAGCATCTAATATGCTTCGCAGTGATAGTAATTTTAGACATTGTAAAACTCTGTAAATGAATTTGTAATTAACAACATTTTAACATACATTCTTTTATTAATTACCAAAATAAATTAGGTCTTGTTTTAAATTGGTATCTCCCACTATTTTCTTCAAACTATATTACCCTCACTTATATAGTTCGGCAAAATCTAATTAAAGATTAGCTAGTGAGAATAAGGATCCCATTTCAAATGTATATAGCCTTGTGGTGACACAACAAACTATATATAAATAAATAGGTAGACAACTTTTGTCAATTACATCAACTATGCAACTCCTTGTATTTTGCCTCTTAGATTATTTTGATCAAGTGGTGGCACATCCAATCAAAAATTATCCAAGTTAAGTCCGACTAGCACTCCATATATTTCAAAAAGAAAAATATTATCCTTGTGGTGACACAACAAAACAATATTGTTCAATTTTCTTTATAAGCATCAAATGTGATAAATTAACATCTTAAATACTTAATACTTACCTTGTGGTGACACAACAAACTCATATTAAATATTTAATACTCTATTAATTTTGTCATGCTAGAAAGGCTGACGTTCGATATTCCAAATATCTTTGAGCGCTTAGGACTTAATAAAAAAATTGAGGGGTTTGTTATTAATTATCTCATCTTGTTTAGCGCATTTATATATATATATAAATACGCGTCGTATTAATGAACATGCAAAGCATGTTTGCATATTATATAATATATATAGTATAAGCATGCACATATAGAATACTATATTCTACCCTTGATTGATTGTGGACTTTTATTCTAGTTTGGTTCACTAGAGCCACCAAGTGAACCAAAAGGTCAAACCCCCAGGGTGCAAGAAATAATATTTAAATATAACTATTACATTTAAACCCTGCTCCATCACAAAACGGGTCTTCGTAAACTTCTTGTCCCTTGATCTCCAATTTTTTCAAAATTAATTCTAACTATTCCTATTACAAAACTATTTAAAATAAATAGAAACCTTGATCGTGATCGAGGGAAGTACATAGGAGGAGATAGAATTTACATTAAGAAAAATTAGAGAAGGCAGGCACTGCAGACCCCATTTAATAAAACTCATACATTCATGCATCCAACTAAAATAAAATCCAATCGCATTGGGTCAATAGTCCATAATCAATCCCATTTATTATCATACACATCATCATATGCATCAATAAATAACATTCATCTTATGAATAACAAACATTTAATATATATATTGATATCATTTAATTGGCAAATTTAGTTAGTATTAAATCTATTTTTGAATCAAAATAAACTCCTTTATTTTAATCCAAATTTAAATCAAAATAAAACTATTTTATTTTAATTTATCCTATTTTGAATAAAATAAACTATTTTATTTTAATTAAAATTTTAATCAAAATAAACTCCTTTATTTTAATTAATTATGGAATCCAATTCCATATATATATATATATATATATAAAAATCTTTAATTAAAATAAACTCTTTTATTTTAATTAATTATGGAATCCAATTCCATGTAAAAAAAAAATATTAAAGGAAACACGGATTATCTTTCCTATTCACAAATAAACTCCTTTTATTTTTGAATAATATGAAATCTATTTCATATCTAAATAAACTCCTTTATTTAAGGAAATTACGATTTTCTTTCCTATTCACAAATAAACTCCTTTATTTTGAATAATATGAAATCTTATTTCATATTTAAATAAACTCCTTTATTTAAGAAAACAAGGATTCTCTTTCCTATTCACAAATAAACTCTTTTATTTTGAATAATATGAAATCTATTTCATATCTAAATAAACTCCTTTATTTAAGGAAATTAGGCAATCCAATTTCAACTCCAATTAGTTATCATGGAATCCAATTCCAACTCTAATTAGTTAGCATGAAATTCTAATTTTAAAATTAAAATAAACCTTTTATTTTAATATTAAAATAAACTTTTATTTTAAAATTAAAATAAACTTTTATTTTAATTATAAAATAATTAATATATATATATATATAATATCCAGTATATATTAAAACATATATTATATTTATATATATAATATATATATTATCAAACCTTTTTCTTATATATATATATATATATATATATATATATAATAGCCAAATTTTTTGTCTTTGTAACCACTAATCAGCCGCCTTTTGCAATCAATTCTCGATTTTAAATGCAACATTAGACATAGAACAAACATGACACCTTAACTTTTTTTTTTTTTTTTAAAAAAGCACTAGCACTAAAAAATCTGATACAAATCGAATCGATTTGATTTTTTTTATTTATTTAATAAATTTTATACAATAAAATTATGCCCAATTAAATTGTTCTAAACACATATCAATATACATATCAAATTAAAATAATTAATAATTAGCATAAAGGTTTGGCTCGATGCCACTTTTGGGTTTGTAATATTCAAGAACGCAATCAAATTGCATAAAAAGTGCGAGCGTGTAAAATCGAGTTTAAAAATTATTTACAAACCATATACCCGGATCACCCTTTATGCACAATTATTAATTAAACGAAAAGATAAAGAATAAATCATACCCTTGAAGATCGAGCTTCCTCAGGTACAAGTTCACCTCCAAATCCTTTTCGCGTTCAATCTTGAATCCACCGGGTTTGGTTCCTTCCTTTGATCAACGTTAGCCACCCAAATGTTTGGCCTCTAGAGGTGATCCACCAAGGAAGAAGAAAATTCAAGAAGATGGGTGTTTATGGCTCAAACCCTAATTTTTCCTATCTCTATAGAAAAAGGGCGTACTCTCAACTATTGGAATTATATGTATATTGATATCCGATATAAGACCCTCTTATAAAGATATTATGTCACCCTATTTTAAAATAAGGTATTATTTAATTAAACTCTTTTAATTAAATGGGCTCCCTAATCTTATTAGGGATAATTAATTAAACTCCTTTAATTAATTTTCCTCCTAATCTTATTAGGAATAAATGAGAGTACTTATATTAAATTAATTCCTAAACTCTTTTAGAAATTAAAATAATAATAATTGTAATAATATTAATAAGACTCCTCTTATTAATTTATATTTAATATTTCTAAAATATTAAATAATAAATATTAAGCTATTTAATTTATTCTATCACCATAGATTAAATTAAATATACTTAACATATTATTACGATTATGCCATTAACTTCTTAAATAATTATTCTTCCTTTTATGGTGTGACCCTTTAGGTTCTCCATATTAAACCGGTTGTGAATAAATCAATTAGAACAATTCTAATCTTATTTAAATAAATAAATTAAACAATTAATTTATTTAAATAAATAATATTTATTCTACAATAGGGATAAGCCTCCCTAGCGATCAATGACTTTCCAGATAATATAGATTTCAACATTAATCATAAAAGAACCTTTGAGTAAATAGTTACTGCATAATTCAATCCTTCCACCATACAATGTCCCAATTAAATATAAGACATGGAATTACTGTCAAGTCTTATTTTATTTAATTATATGTATTTCGATCCTTAAATGCACAACTCCAAATAATGCAAATTAGAAACTCCTTTCTAATTTCATTCTCGCCTTAACCAAGGACTCACTTTGGGTTGTCATTTATCGAATCACATAGACATTTCTCTTCTTTTATTAGAAGTGGTAGATTCTTTATTGATCATACATTATCTCCATGTACAACTTATTATACCCAAGCATACCCTTTGATATACCCTAAGGGTCTTAAGGAATAAGTCAAAGTATAACTCATCATACACAAGATACTATGATGATCTCAAGTCCAAGGATCACTTGTACTACTATCACTACAGGAATTCCTATTGACAGGCAAGTAAAACTCCATTAGGTATTCCTTAGCGAGCCACGTTCAGTGAACTTATTCTCTAATAAGCACCTACATACTTGCTTTAGTGTCTCCACACAAATGATCATGAGATCAATCATCCTCATCCAATGAGCAAGCAACGTACGTACCAATCTACCCGGATTCACTAATCCCCAATTTAGTAATCCAATGATTGGGAACTATTTTAGTTTTAAGCTTTCTAAGAATTTAGATCTCATTAGAATGATCATCATCATTATTCTAAAAGCATTGCTTAAAACTATGGGTTTATCACATATTATAAAATAGCATCATGTAGATAATTAAAAGCCTTTAATAAATTAATACCTTTTATTAATAAATGAATAAGATTGTTACAAAGTATATGCTTTATCATCAAACATGATTGGCTTGTATGCATATTACTTTCAGTATTTGGCGACTCAGAATAGGTGATGTATGCCTATTTTGGGGGCGTCACAGTTTGTATCAAAGCTTAGGGATATGATCCCTGGCTGAGATGTGAGACAAGAACTAGGAGGGGAGACACGGGGAATTCCTTCGCTAGTATGACCTACATAAGTTTATTTGGTATTTAATTGGTTGGTCAGAGTATAGGGATAATATGTGATATGTCAATTAACCCTTGTTTTGTGACAGTGTTTGAAAATAGCATCTGAAAATGTTGAGATAAGCAATGGAGCAAAATAATATGACCGTATTGTAGTACGAGGCTAAGTTTGCGGAGTTATCCCAGTTTGCATCCCATTTGGTCGATAATGAGGAGCGAATGACGCAAATGTTTCTAAGAGGTTTGAAACCCGATATACGTCAATAACTCATTTCTCATAAACTTTGTTTATATTCAGATGTTGTGAATAGGGCTAAGTTATTGGAGCGCGATAATGAGATAGCAAAACCAAAAGGCAACGACCAACAACACGATAATAATCGTACCGGTGGCAACGGCCATCAGAACAATGTTAACCATCGTGGGGGAAATTATCATCCCAAGAATGGTAACCACTTTGGTGGTAATCATGGCCAAGATAATAGAAGTGGAAATTTCAAGAAGAGAAGGTCATTTAGCTCGATTTTGTCGTATAGTGAAGTCAAGTCCAGCTGGGACAGTGGCACCAAAGGCGGATACGGACAAAAACAAAGTAGATGGTTTCAGGAAGAACGTTTTTCATGACTTCTCAAAAAGCTAGTAACCCGAACGAAGTTAGCACGGGTTAGTTAATTATAAATTTTTGCGAAGTCTATACCTTATTAGATACCGGTTCTACCCATTCTTTTATCTCTCTTGCTTGCGTTCAACATTTAAATTTGACTCCAGAGAGATTAGACTTTGACTTATCTTTTAAAAATTCGTTAGGAGAAACCTTCATTACTTATGTTATCCAAGTCTTGGATGAGAGTCACAATTTTGAATTAAAATTCTATTGTTAATAAATTTCCTGACGTATTCTTGAAGACTTCTTGGCCTACCCCAGAACGTGAAATCGAATTTTGTACTGACCCCAGTACAAAACCCATTTCTTAAACCCTCAAATATTTTCTTCACCCAAAACGAACGTAACATGTGCCAAAGATGTTGGCTCGAGTTGTTGAAGATTACGATCATACCATTCAATACCATCGTGGAAAAGTGAACGTGGTAGCTGACGCATTGAGTAGAAGATCGTATATGAATATACGAACCCACGTTTAGATAATGTATATACGAGTATAATCGACTTTAATCGATAAAGTTAAAGCCGCTCAAGCTACAAACTCAGAGCTGATGAATGTGAAGAAGAAGGTTCAAGAGGGCATTATTCTAGAAGCAAGAATCGACGAAGAGAGGAAATCTCAACCCTCTATTTAATTGATCCATTTGAAATCCTCGATTAAGTAGGAACTATGGCTTATAGACTCGTTTTACCGCCAAGAATGTCGCGTGTTCATAATATTTTTCACGTATCGATGTTACATAAATATGTGGACGACCCGAACCACATTATTGATTTAGAACCGGATGAGATAGCGAATAATTTAACGTATGAAGATGTACCTGTTAAAAATCCTGGAATATATTCTACGCTTAAAGGTTATACCTCAAGAGTTAGAATCGGACGAAGTGTCCTCATCTGTTCGGTATACCAGGTACGTACGTAAATTTCGAGGGCGAAATTTCATAAAGAGGGGAGATTGTAAAATCCCAAATTTTACGAATAAAGACTTAAATTTCTCGATTTTTTTTTAATATTATGGTGTGGATTTAATATAATGTTATAGTTATGGGTAACATTTATAAATTTTGCAAAGTATGCAAGTTGTTATATTATATTCGATTGGTCGGGGAATATTCTTTGTGTCGGGAATATTCGTACGACGTCACAATCATTGGTGGATCCCACAACGGAATTATTGTCGAATTGAGAAAACGATAAAAATATTTTTATGAAAATAACGACAGAAGTTTTACCGTTAATACTGATGAACTACTTGGTAGTAAAAGTGCTGCGATGTCTGGCATTGGTTGCATAGTAGCACGCGGTATTGATTATTGATGCTTACGTGAGAAGTCACTCAGTTATACTCAATTATTGTTATAGTAATTGTTGCATCATATCTCTCATATTATTGATTCGATTATTGTCACCGTATCATCTGCATAATATTTTATATATTATTAAATCAGTAATTGAGACGACAAATTTATTCATATTATTAAATTATAATATTTACAAT
Source organism: Panax quinquefolius (assembly GCA_020205615.1). NCBI lineage: Eukaryota > Viridiplantae > Streptophyta > Magnoliopsida > Apiales > Araliaceae > Panax > Panax quinquefolius. Next base: position 107,649,724 of record CM035163.1, read on the forward strand.
GTCTAGAAGTTCTGTCGAGGAGAGGTTTGGTCACCTAATTGTGCGCTAATAGGAAGAAATCCTTATTGGAAAGCCCCCTCTTTCCTGAGAATGACCTGGTTGTTAAATATTGTGAGTTATGATATTAATGATGAATAAGTTCGTGTTGATTAAAGATGAATTTGATAGTTCCATTGTGTTGGGATTATTGGTGTTAGTTGAAATCGATATCTATTCCGATGATAATTGATGTCTGGGGGTTATATTGATAAATCGGGTAATTTATCGGATAAATGAGCAATTAATTGCTACTTATTCACATGCTTATATAACTATTTGTTCAAATATGTGTACAATTGAGTCACATTCATTTACTATTAGGGGAGTTGGTGCAAGATTGATGATACTTACACGACTAAGTTAAAAATGGAGGTATAAATGAAGGTACTATACTGTAATTAATTTTTTCACATGTTTAGAACTATTGAGTCACATGATTTACTATTGAGTCACATGATTTTACTATTGATTCACATGATTTACTATTAGGGGAGTTGGTGCAAGATTGATAATACTTGCAGGACTAAATTAAAAATGAAAGAAAAGTTGGAGGTATTGTACTGTAATTTTTCGAGTCCCAAAACGTGCAATTATTGAAACTATGTTTTCCTATAAATAGAAGCTCATTCTTCCTTCATTTCTCACCAATTCACTAAAGCTTTAGAGCCATTATTGTAGAGAGAAATCTATAGAGAAAAAGAAGAAGAGAAGCCTGCTACCTCACTGTTCCAGTATCCAGTCTTCTATTAAGGTAAGGGGTATTAATTTTTTTATATTCATGAAGAGAACTTCTATTATTACATTCTTTATTATTCTGTTGGAATAACTTGTATACGCGGGCTACCCTATACTTGGTGAAATTCTTTTGTTATTCCATTATTTATTATTCAGCTGGAATAACCTGTCTATGCGAAGTACAGAATACATGGTGAAATTCTGTTGTCATTCCATTCTTAATTATTCTATTGGAATATCTTGTCTTTGCATTTTACGCCGACCGGTTACATCTTTATTATTACATTAGAATATCCTGTCATGCATGCGTTTTATGCGGACCGTGTTTTAAATCTTTATTATTACATTTGAATATCTTGTGCATATGCGTTTTACGCCGGACCTAGTTCCGTTATTTATTATTTTTTTGGAATAACCTGTCTATGCGAAGTACCGCATGCATGGTAATTTCTATTGTTATTCCATTCTTTATTATTTTGTTGGAATATCCTGTCGGTGCGTATTACGTCTGACCTGGTTCCGTTATTTATTATTCTGTTGGAATAACCTGTCTATGCGATGTACCGCATGTCTGGTGATTTCTTTTGTTATTCCATTCTTTATTATACTCAGTTGGTTAAAGTTTTGACTTCTATACTCGTCATGAAATATCATTTTATTTGGTATTTTCTGTTACAAGTTACTATTTATGGATTACTATTCACCTGGTTACTATTCACTCTAATATTATTCACTCGGGTATTCGGAGCACTTTTCATGCCAGAATACTATTCATGAGTTACTATTCATGGGTTACTATTCACCGAAATTATTATTCACCCGAATATTATTCACTCGGGTATTTGGAGTACTTTTCATGTCGGGGTACTATTCACGAGGTACTATTCCTGAAGTATTATTCACGGGGTACTATTCACGACGAAAAATTGATTCTTTTTTGTCCAAATTATTTTTGGTGCATGAATATTATTCTTGAATTTTACTCTACAAAGAAGTATCATGTTGACAATTTGGACGTTATTAGTTCCTGGATAATTTAATTCTTGAACTTGTTTTATTGAATTCTTATATCATTGTCATCATCCTCATGTTTATATTTTGTTGAAAGTCATCTGTGGCCTATAGTGCATAGATGGACTTGGTATGATTATGACCACGGATTATTCGGTATAATCATGACCGTAATGTTACAAATGATGTGGAAAAAGTCCTCATTGGCCCGTAGTGCATTGATGGACAGTTTTTGGTATGATTAAGGCTATGGAATCTCTTCGGCCAAGGGAGCAAAGATGAATTGTTTTATGGCATGATCAGGACCGTTGATGAAAACACGATTATCTTTGGCCCATAGTGCATGGATAATTCGTGATCGTGATACTAAATAATATCCTTGGCCTATAGTGCAGGGATGATTTGATGATGTGGATTATTTATTAAGCTAAGTCTCTGCGATAAAATTGATGAAAAACTTTCTAAATCATAAAAGATAGTAGATTTTATTCTCTACTTAACTCTTTTAATGGATTGTTTGTTCCGCTGCAGTTAAACTTGTTATCTATTGTATTTTATCAGTTTAACATTGTTGAAGACTAATGATAATTTATTCCGCATTATCTTAGTCATAATATTTCTTACTGGGATAGTTGAGCTCACCCTTTCCTTCATTGTTCTCTTCAAGAAATGAGAACGTAGCCGGGACTAGTCGGGGAACGGAGTGGCGGTCCGAGATGGTGTCTTAGTAGTCCTCACTATTCTATAAAATAGTGTGATAATAAATGTAATGAGGACTTATTTTGAGAGTGGATATTGTCTAGAAGACAATATTTGTATTAAAACTCACAGCTCTTATTGTATATTTAAGATTGTATTTGTATTTTGTACCATGTATTTGGCGACTAAGAATAGGTGATGTATACCTGTTTTGGGGGCGTCACAGTTGGCCCTTCATGAGTTACCTTAAACCAAGAAGATTGTTAAGTCAAAAGTTCATCACAAGGACTCGATCAGACTCGGATCGATCATTGTAGCCTGACTCAACGATTGCGATTCGAACACGACGATTCTTTGAAAGCGAATCGATGGTTCTTTGAAAGGACACAAACGAATGCAAAGCAGACTCATCAATCACAAAGGCCACCTCAACTATCGTAGTCCTTCCTAAGGACATATTAGCTCAGAAGGAGCTAAGGGCAAATCAGTACAATCCTCCTCAGTCAGATCCGTAGAGCCAAGCAGAATTCCACACCTGCCCCACTAAGAAAAATGGAAAGAGGGAAGCTACAAATACAAATTGAAAATGCCTTTTTGAAATCAGAAGTTCAAAAAGCTCATCTCTCTCTTTTGCTCTACAAACAGAAACCCTAAATCGTAAGAAAGTTCAGACAACCATACTCCTTGCAAAGAAATCAATGGCCGCCTCCAACGTCATCTATGGCTACAGACTCTATTTCGACGAATTCAAAACAGCTGAACCCAAATTTCACAAAACTCTGTCATTAATAAAGAAGGCTGGTCTCAAAGAGGCTCTGGGTAAGGCCACACTGATCTACCCAAATCTAGTTAAAGAATTCTACATAAATGATATGTTCGAAAACGACGTCATCACTACGAAAGTCAGGGACGTGGAAATCAAGCTGAAGGCTGAGGACATCAACCTAGCCCTAGGTTTTAAATCTGAAGGGTTTTCGTTCATAGATGGCATAGATTTCCATGAGGGACTTAAAAGGATACATCACAAGAAATTCCCCACTGTCAGAGGATACAAGAAAAAGGGGTTTCCTCATAGGTACGAATTTTTGGCTGATATTGTTGGAAAATGCATATGCTGCAAGAGCTCAGGCCACGATTCTGTAAATGAAGTACAACTCAAGCTCATGACAACCATCAGTTGTGTTATACATCTTAACTATGGAGCTTTACTGCTTGAATGGATTGGAAAGTGGATTCTCAACTCGAAGAAATCAAAAAGCTCTGGGAAGATGCTCTACGAGCGATTCATCAGTATCATTCTATAGTCCGCTTTGGACGATAAAATTGAGGATGATGAAGGTGAACAAATAAATCTAAATAGAAGAATGACCCAGAAACTGTTCGAGAACTGGAAATTGAATCTAGTTAAAAACGTACGAATGATGTTTGAGTCCAGTGGTAAGACTGTTGATGCAAAGGAATCAGGGATTCCAGGGAATATATCAGTTGTTAGGGAGACTGAAGAAGATGAAGAAGAAACCAACAAGGAAGAACCCACTGCCATGGTCAGAAAAAGCAAGGGCAAGAGAAAGCTAAAGGCTAGAATGGCAGAAGAACCCTAGGGATCAACTACTGATAAACCTATCGAGTCCTCTGACATTGAGACTCTGAGAATCCTAAGAAGAAAAGAACAACAGGCTGAGGCAGATGAAGACAGAGCTACCATATCACAGCAGCTGAAGAAGAACAAAATTAGTCACAAATCCAAGAGGCCATCTGTCTCTTCGATCGTAGAGTCTCTACCAATCGTAGAGACCAAACTGAACACCTCGAGCAAGGAAATTGATGCACCAGATGTTCTGGTTGACCAATAAGACAGAGTTGATGCTCAAGGAAGTCCTGAGGCTGTGGCTCAGCCTAGAAAACCAAGATGAAAATTGGTTAAGAAGTACATCCTTGTCAATGAAAGGGTACTCAAAGAGGAAGATAAAAAGATGGCTGATGAAAAAGAACAATCTAGAGAAAACCAAAAGGACGCAGCTCAAGCTAAGGGAGAGATACCTGAAGTTCTCACCCTAGAAAATACTCCAGCTGAGGGGGAGCTACTAGTCCTGCAGAAAGATGATCATGTTGAGGGGGAGCCTCATGATATCTCCATGACAGAAGAAGTTGTTCCTGCAAAAAATGAGGGAGAACTAGAGCAAGAACAAAATGAAGTCATTGATATAGTGGAATCCTTGAACAAAGACAGAGAAGAGGACGAAGATGATGAGGTCGAGATCATAGTTGTGGGCATTAATGGGTATAAAAAAGCTAAATACGAGCAACTGTTCTCCTATCTACCCATGATGCCTTTTCATCAAGCTCAAATTCTAAAACTCCTGGAATCACATGTTTTGGAGCTTCAAAGAATATCCAGCCATCTCTGTGCTAGCTCATGGATTCCCAGGCAACTTCAACTTTGCCAAACAACAGATCACAAATGGTACCTCCTCAAGAATGGTGCATGAAGTAGTAACTATCCCAATCTTATTCAGAGTTAATCACTATCCACTATCCTTCCTCAGCCAATTTTATGAATTTCCAAGCTGGCTGGAAGTGGTCCTAAATCAACGAAGTCAATTCCAAGTTACAGAATCCCAAAATTCTGTAACTGATGAACCAAATATGCCCAACTTTGTATTGATCCCAACTCCCATAATCTCTACGATTACTGACTCTAGCCCCATTGTAGAGTCCCAAACTCAAACCGTAGAGTCACCCACTACAGACACCCAAAAACAGGCCCCTCCATCAGATATTCCCTCTTCCTCCACAAATGAATACTTCAACCTTGATCTTTCCCTCTACTCATTATAAGATCAATACAAAAGAACACCCCCTCCTTCACAAATTCCCCACCTCAATGAACTTCTTTTAGAACTGCCCACCAAAACTGATTTGTAAGAAATGTCCAAGAAAGTGATTAAGAAAATTGATGATAGTCTTGAAGAACACACTAAACTCATTCAAATGAGATTAACTATAATGATCAGTGCTGCAAATAGCTCACAAGCACCCTAAGCTCTGAGCTCACTAAAAAGCTTAAGGAGATCATCAAGGAAATGATTAAGAGCATAAAGGATAGGGATGACATCCACTTTCTCGTAGCCAAAAGACACAGGGATGTTGTTCTTGTCTTACAGTCCACTCAAGAAGCTCAGAATAAACATATGATGGAGAGCTTCCTTAATCTGCAAACAGCCATAAAAGAATTCCAACAATTTTACGTCAGCCAAGGATAGCAGACTGACAATATTTTAGCCGTCCTTCAACACACGGAAGCTCGATATGATGCTCTGATCAAAGAAAATCGAGAGGACATTGCTCAAACTCAAAGTAAACTCAACGAGCTTGTCAAAGGAATGACTCGCCTCTCAAAAGACATTCGAACCCTTGATGCTGACATAAAGGGGGAGAATAAATGGAAAGGAGATCAAGGCAGAGGCAGAGGCACCTTTTCTGCTCAATCTTCCAAGAATCCTCCTCCAATGTAGTGTCACCAACAGACTCCACGATCTGGAAATCATACTCAACGATCTGATCATGAGTCAATCATCATGGCTCAACCATTAAGGAGTCAAGAGCCAACTCCCAACTCACAAGAAGTGACCACCACAGGCTTAAGAATGCCAATTGGAGATCCTACATTCATGAATAGGCATGATCACAATCCAAGACTAAGTCCAAGTGAGCTGGAAGATCTAGCCAGGAGAGACGAAGCAAGCAGGAAAAGGAGTGCTGAGGAGTATGCAAATCCTCCACAAGGAAAAAGGCCGAAGAAATAAAGATAAGTTGAATTTTAATTCCTATTAATGTAGTCAAACTTAAATGTAATATCTATCTTCAAGCATCAATAAATTCATGCTTATTCTCTAGAAATTTCAGCTGCTCACTAAAATATTAAGTCATATTTACTTTGCTGCAACTGCATATAGAATTTGATAATCATGACAACAAATCTTCTTGGTTATGTCAACATCAAATAGGGGGAGATTGTTGGAAGAGTGCATATTGTGATTTGATGTTTAAATTAAATGTTCATGATTATATGTAAAGTCCTTCTAGGAATATGTACAAGGACTTAGTGATAGATCAAATTGTTAGGTTGATCTAAGCTTTTAATGTTTATCATTCTATAAATGAGTGTATAGATAAAGAGATCAAAGATGTTAGGATGATCTATAAAATGTAATAGATATGCTTCAATAAAATCGCAGTCTATTGAGCTGATCAAGAACTTGCAGAAGCCAAGGCAGAATCGTAGAGTATCGAGGATCGTAGTATGTCTGCCTTGAAGGGCCTCTCCAGAGATCGTAGTGTGGTCCAAACATTTGCCGAAGCCAACTCCGAGATCGTAGTGTGGTCCAGACGTTTGCCTAAGCCAACTTAGAGATTATAGTGTGGTCCAGACGTTTGTCGAAGCCAACTTAGAGATCGCAGTGTGCTCTCGAAAACGTAGAGTCTGCAATACAAGCAAGTGAAGATCGTAGTGTGCCAGCCCTTAAGAGAAGTCGTAGTGTTCTCATTTGGTTGCATTAAGCACCGAGGTGGCAAGACACCGCGATAAGAATCGTAGAGTATCATCTAGCTGTGTCAGAAGTTGTGGACCCTAGTCATTTATTTAAAGATAAAATCTTAACAATTATGGAATGGGTTACAAACATTGAAGTAATCACCAGTCCCAATGGCATGAAAATATCCTTAGTATACAACAAAAAGACGTATTGAAGAAGCTGTGGAAAGGACCATGGGATAGAGGAAAACACCTTTTCAAGTGTTAGGTGAGAAAGTAGTCTGCTATGTCAATGGGCTAGAATGCATTTAAGAAGATATGCAGAAAAGTCTCCATCAAAGTTCAAAAACATCAAATGCATTAAATGCTTCAACGGATGGATTCAACGGGTATATTTCAAAGATCACATATATACAAGACATCTGCAGATGATAGAAGTAAGCAAGCATTGAACAAAACGCATAAGAATACTGAACGATCCAAAAAAAAGAAGAAGCTTGCTCAGCTACTCAGTTTTTTCGAACAAATGCTTAACAACAATTGAGTAGCACCAATCAAGAACTCAACAAAAACCAATCAACTGAAGTAAGAGTTCCAAGTTAGAAGGACTTAAAGAGTTCTAAGTGAACTGTGAAGAACCAAGTTTGCTGGACTTGAAGAGTTCAAGAGTGAACTAAGAAGTGCCTAGACTGCTGGTTTAGAAGGAATCTGCGAGATTCAGAAAGGGTAAAAGACATCCTTAGTGGATTTCTTACTCAAGGAGTAGAAGAGTGGACTAGGAGATTTAAGTGCTCCGAACCACTTAAAACTGCTATGTCTATTACATTTGTGCTATAACTGCTATAACTACCATAACTGCCTCACTCTCATTAATTCAAGATATCTTAAGGGAGATTAAACAAATCCTTATTCCGCTGAGTTTTAATCATTATCAAAACTAACAAAGTAAAACGAAAAGAATTTTAAATATCTATTTAACCCCCCTTCTAGATAATTATTGTGCCTCCGGGAACTAAAACAACTCCATGGGGGATCAGAAAAGTAAATAAAGCAGTAAATGCGATCAACCGCCATGAAGTAAACTCCAGGCGGGACTAAATATAAATAAAGCAGTAAAAACGATCAACCGTCACGAAGTAAACTCCAGGCGGGACGAAATGTAAATAAAGCAGTAAAAGGCCACGTAGTAAATTCCAAGCATGATATGTGACGCCCCCAAAATAGGTATTCATCACCCATTCTGAGTTGTCAATACATGGTACAGAAACAACTACAACTTTATTATTACAACAAGAAAAGCGTGAGTTTGAATACAAATATTATCCTCAGACAATATCTATACTCAAATAAATCCTCATCACATTTATTGATACATTATTTTACAAAATGGTGAGGACTACTAAACAATTCTTTCTAAAACCTTCATTCCATACCCCAGACTTGTACTTCGCTATATTCTCGCCTCCCGAGAAAAATGGAACAAAAAGGAAAAGGGTGAGCTCAACTAGCTCAAGAAAAGAATATTATGACTAAGATAATATACAACAAATTATCGTTAGTCTTCAACAGGGGAAAATCTAATAGAATACAATAGACAACAAATTTTAAATCAATATTCGCAATGAAATAATAATTCATTAGAAGAGTTAAGTAGAGAATGCAAACTACTATCTTCTATGTATGAATTTAAAAGTTCATCGCTCATCTTTTATCCTGTAACATCAATCAATATACATCCGAATCAAATATTCATCTTTGCACTACAGTGCCAAAGATATTCATCGATTAGTCATGTTTCATTTAAACACTGTTCATCTTTGCACTACTGAGCCAAAGATATTAATCGATCGGTCGTGTTCATCTCAACACTGTTCATCTTTGCACTACTGAGCCCAAAGATATTCTTGAAAATCATTCATCTTTGCACTACTGAGCCAAAGATATTCAATAATATCATCATTTAAGACCGAGGATGATGAAAATATTTTTAAAGAAACGAATCCAGTGAAACAAAATGACAAGGATTAAGGATTAAGGATTCGTACTTTGTTTTATACATGTTCAAAAATACCTCAAAATAATCATAGTGGTGTAAAATTCAAGAATGATCAAAACATGGATACAATCAAAGCTAGTATCCGAAATAGATATTTGGAGACGAAAAGAAGAAATTTTATTTTTCGATTGAATAGTGTCAGATATCGTGAATAGTCTTAGTATCGTGAATAGTAACTCGACACCAAAAAGATAGAAATTCCACAAAAAACATCTTCACGCTTCATGAATAGTACTTTAATGAATAGTAACTCGTGAATAGTAACTCGTGAATAGTAACTCATGAATAGTAACCCCGACATGAAAAAGTTCCAAATTTGATAAAAAGTTCCAACCAATATTTCAGCATAATGATATTGAAGAAATAATATCATTTGAGAAGAAAATAACATCCCTTACCTCGAAAGATCAAGATCTTAATTTTGAACACAGGATATAGTGCTTGAAGGAACTTGCACCGCCTAACAATACTCAAAGTATACTCAAAATACTCACAAGAATAAACCGACAATATATAGAGAAAACTTGAGCTTACGGTGTGATTTTCAATTCTAACCTAAGCACCTATTTATAGGAAATTGCTTAGAACACCAAAGCGAGAAAATTTAATATATTAATAATATTATTTTCCACATCTTCCTATGCACACCATCAGCTGAAATCAACCACTAACACATGTCCCATAAGTGACAAAAACGTTTTTCATGCAAAAGTTACTTAAAACTCCAAAAAAATTGATAATCAATTAATCCGGAACTTCAATAATTCATAATAAATAGCCCTTTCATTAGAAAATTCAAATCTCACGTGTTTTTATAGGAAATTCAATTCTCTACAACTTTGCAGAAGAAAGTTTTTCCAAATTCCAAATAGAAATTGGCCAAAAATCCACAAACGATTCGATTTTACACGCTATAATCAAATTTCAATCAATAAATGAGGTCCACCGACATGTTTAACATGTTTTAAACATTTATTGCAACAAAATACTCTTCCTCCTCGTATACTCATATATCCCACATTCGTTGTAAAATATCACCATTATTATATTATTAAAATATAATAATATATTTAAATGAATTATTTTATCGTAAAAAGATAAAATTTCAATTTTTAACAATTGTCACATTAAAATTTTCTCCATCTATATCCACATAAAATCAATATTTTTCTCATCATATGAATCAATAATTAATTATTCACAAATAATATTACGAAATCACAATATTGACAACCAGGCGGGTCAGGAAAAGAGGGGCTTTCCAATAAGAATTTCTTCTTCTTGGCGCAATTGATTAGGTGACCAAACCTCTCCTTAGGCGTAACTTTCTAGACATTGCCAATAATGTTATCTAATAATATTATTCGGATAATATGAATTATTGCTTCGATAATGAAAAATCTTGTGTAATGACAATTATTGAAACAACAAAGAATATAAAATATCAACGCAACAATTATTAACTCGATAAAATCTTTGAGCGAGAATTATCATAACCATTATTGAGTAGTGCCTTCTTCACGTAAGAATCAATAATTGGTGCAATACTGGTGTCTTCTTGTTCAACAACGCGTATTAGTGTGTTTTAACCACCGGTATTCCAACAATGATAATTGAGTAACAACTACGCCAGTTATTTAAAACAACTTATATTTGTCGTTTTCTTCATCCAATCGCTTTCAGTTATGGGGCCCACACATGGTCGCGCTAAATATTTAATATTCTCAACAAAGATTTAATATTCCACGACCAAACGAATATTCCCAACGATAATGAATATTTTATAACCACTTGCTTATTTTGAAATATTTGCGTATTTAACCCTTAACTATCCACATTAATCAAATCAACCCTTACTATTTCAAAATAATAAATAAAGGAAATTCCTTTTTATTTAAAAAATTTCGGGGTCTTACATGATATATATATATATATATATATATATATATATATATATTTATATATATATTATAACAACTTAGATATTTTCTATATAAATAAATAAGAATTTTTACAGATATAATTTTTTTTTTTATTTATTAAAATAAATATAGGGAATATGTGCCAAGATAATGTGTATATGTATTTATGTGATAAATAAAAATATATTTATTAAATGAATTATTGCAAATAATTTTATGTTAGAATTATTGATTATTATAAATTATATTCTTATAATAATTAATTTTATAGTAGACATGTTTTTATTAAATATTTTCCATGAAAATATGATTATATATTATTTAAATAATATATAAAATGATTTTTAAATTATTATAATAATGATTTAATTATACAAATTTATGCAAGATTAATTAAGTTAATTATTTAACTTAATTAATAATGTTAAATATGTAAGATAAATCAGACATGGAATCCAAACCCTAATTTTGGATTTTGATCAAGGCATGAGAATAATAATATAATATTAATTATATTTTGATTTTTCAGTGCTATAAATATGTGTTGTATGTACGTATTGATAATGATCGGTGAATTATGGTGTATCAGTAGAAGACCTAGTAGTACTATTATTTGAACTCAAACCGGAGTAAAGATCGGTCAAAAATTGTGTTAATGGATTATAATAAGCGTTAGAATTATAATATAAGTTAGTAAACCCTAATGTCTAAATTAGGAACAATAACTTCGAAATTGTAAACCCTAACCACTAGTTTGGCACGCTTAACGATAATTAATAAATTCTTAAACTTAATATGTAACTTTAATTAATTAGGAAAAACCCTAATTATTGTTAGAAACCCTAATCATGAAATTCAAAATCCTAATTTCTATATTTAGTAACCCTAATTATTAATTTTAAAACCTAATTAGTAATTGTAAACCCTAAATTGCAAAATTAACAAGGTTAATTATAGTTAATAAATTTTAAACCCTATAATTAGTAAACCTAATCTAATTAAAGATTTCCAAATTATATTTTTAGAAACTAAAATTTTACATTTTCAAACCGTAATTGCTAAATCCTATAAATTTTATATTCTAAACCTTAGGGTTAAACCCTAAGGGTAAAACCCTAAGAGTTAGGGCAAATGAAAAAATTGCCATTAAAAGTATAAGTTAAATGACCAAAATACCCCTCTTTGGATTTTTTATGTAACTTGCAAATCTAGGCAAATATGGAGTGGGTGACCAACTAAAGCCTATCCTTTGACTTAAAAACTCCAGCAAATCAATCTATATCATCAGATCTTAGCAACATGCAATGCATCTAAGTGTTATATATACATTGGGAGAGAGAGATTTCTTTACTTAGCCCATTTTTGCTCCAAGACTCTACCAATCCTCTCTCTCACTAAAACCTCCTAAAATATCAAGAGATTCAGTTACAAAACCAAGCCCCACTAACACATTTAGCAAATCAGAAAGCTAGAATCAAAAATTTTTCTAAGTGAGGTATAATTCATAACTAGAAATCTAACCTTTGATCTATTGTTAAATGTTAGTTTTTTTTGTGTGTTAAACATGTTATATATAGTGTGTAATGATGATCTGGGTTGATAGATGTTAGATCCATAACATTTATAGGCTCAGATCTAGCATTTTACAAAATCTGGAAAATTTTGCTTTGTGTTTTGACAACCAAATGTCAGGCCTTGTAGATCTCTGTCTGCGTTTGGTTTTTGTGTTTTAAGTGTTTGATATTGTAGTCTGATATATGCTCTTTGATCTGGATCAAGAATCAGGCTTATATATGGTTTAGATTGCAAATTATTGATGGTTAAAAGTCGTTGACCGGTCATGACTAGGCATTTCTGGGTAACCCAGAAACTGCCCAGAAACGGTCTGACAACGTTTTCTAACGCCCAGATCTTACAGTTGTTTGTTGTTTTGTTGTTGTTGTTGTTGTTGTAATAGAGTCGTAATATGGTATATAGACTACTTATTCATACTCTTAGAGCACAAAAACAATTAACAGGTTGCTTGTAGTGGATGGTCAAACCAAGCCAAAAGAGTACAAAATGAGTTTTCTGGGTAAACCAGAAAACTTAAATCGTGACTTCTGACATGGTTTGACCGAGTTAGATCTAACGATTGTATTGTTGTTATGTTGGTTTGATGTAATATATCTACTCTCGTGCATGGTAGTTACAATCTAGGACTCTTAAATCACTAAAACAGCATCAGGATTTCAAGTTGTGGAAGCCCAAAGTAGGGCAGTCGAACTATTCTTCATTTCTGGGCAAACCCAAAAATGAAGAACAGCTCTGACAACCACTTTGGGCGATCAGATCTCTTTTGTGTTATGTGTTTTGTTCATGTTTGTTGTTAGATCTTGTAGTATTACACTAGTACTACAAGATCAAGGTATTAGCTTGCCCAGAAACACAATGAATCAATGTTTAAAGCTTGGTCAAACTAGCTAGCTCAGTAACTGACTTGATTTTCTGGGTTTGATGAAGAACATGAAGAACACATATAGCGACTGTTCTATCGCCATAGGCAGTCTTTAGCGACACTTACTTTCTAAAAATTATATTTTTATTAAATAATTATAGAAAATTAGTTTTTAATTATTAAAAATACAAATTAAATTACTAAAAATTATTTTAAAGTCTGAAAATTAGTTTTTAATAATTTATAATATATTTCATAAATAATTAATATTTTTAAATATTAATGGTATTTAATTTAGTTAATTATTATATTAAATAAATTATTTAAAAATAATTTTACTACTTGAAAAATCATTTAAAATTATATCATGGTATAAGAAAATATTTTAAGTTATTTTTAATGACTTTTAATATTTTGTGATGAATTTCATTAATAAATTAATATTAATGATAATTAAGTTATTTAGTAAATGAATTAAATAAATAAATTAAAAGATTTTATTTTATTAAAATTATTTTAAATAATAATAAGGTATTTAAAATATTTTAAGTTATAAAATATAACTTAAAATATTTATAGGTAAATTTCATTAATTAATTACTATTAATGATATTAAAGTTATTTAATAATTATATTAAATAAATTAGTTTAAAAATGATTTTAATATTATAAAAATCATTTTAAATGAAAATAAAGTGTTTAAAAGTATTTTAAGTTATAAAATATAATTTTAATATTTAAAGGATAATCTCATTAATAATTTAATATTACTGATATTAATTTAAAATTAATGATATTAAATTTATTTAATAATTATATTAAATAAATGGTTTAAAAATGGTTTTATTAATTTAAAAATCATTTAAAAGGGATATAAATGAATTAAAAATATTTTAAGTTATAATTAATGACTTTTAATATTTTGATAAATGATACATTATTATTTAAATATTAGTGATAATTATTTAAAATGATTTTAATGTTTTAAAAATCATTTAAAGGTAATATTAATACTTTAAAAATATTTTGAGTTATTATAAATAACTTTAATATTTTGGCAATGATTTCATTAATAGTTTAATATTAATTAAAAGTTAATGATAATAGAATTATTTAATATTTATATCATTTAATAAAGATTCCGGTTTTTGAAAAATCATGAGAAATTATAATAAATGTTTAAAAATTATTATTAAGTCATTTAAAATAATATGACAGATACTTACAGATATTGAACTTTAGAATAGAGTCTTAGACTCGATAATTACCCGATAAAGTCGTCGGTACACCGACATGTTTCAGAAAATGATCTGGGCTTAGATAATTTGTTTGTATATGTGTTTGATTGTGATCCAATGACTGTTAAATATGTGTGACAATGTGATTAGGTTATGTACTGACTGCAATAAGAAGTATTATGTGTTACGATATGTTATGCTAATCAGTTAAATAATCTTATTACTGATAGGTTGTTATACAAAAGATAAGAACTAAGTTGTGTATTGTAAGCATCAGACCAGGCAAGTATCCTACCTTTGCATTTTTTTTATGCAATGGATATGAGTAAGAAAGTGTTCAGAATTATAATATTATTATGCTAGATTACTAACCCAATTGTTATATATATTATATCCGATCATTATTTATCAACATGTCATTACATTATTATTCAGATATTTATTCTGTTCGTTAATTTCTAATTATGGTTATACAAGTGTCCCCACTTGGATAATCATTGTATTTAATCACATGTTGATATATATATATATATATATATATATATATATATATATACACCTATTGAATGCCAGTATGTATACATTAAGTAAAAGTCGTCTAAGCTATTTGATCAGCTAAGACACAGATTTAGAAATATCATTGAATATGATAAAACCTTTTTGTATCCAATCAAATTTTTTTGGTTCGGATTCCCGACTAAGTATGAACATCCTGAACATGGGAAAAATTTTATGCGCCAAAGGCGGATAAAGTAAACTATAATATCATTCTTGTATGTAGTATTGATCAATACAGGGCATAACAGGCTGATCACCCCCCGTGCCCGTAAGTTATAACGGTTTGTGGATGAAGTTCTACTAAACCTATTTGAAAATTGAAAACAATATTCATAGTATGTCACCTTAACCCTATTTATAGTCTGTGCGTAGTTTTAAAAATTTGATAGAGAGTTGTTATGTTATTATTATCGGTTCAGATTACTTCATAATTATTGATTTGTTGTAGAAGGGTAGTACAAAGAAAACATTTAATCCTTTCAGCTAATATTTATAATTGTTATTACTTGCTGGGGCACTCAAATGCTCATCCTTCCTTAATTTAAATGTTTTCAGCTAAGTGTGAACAACCAGAAGGCTCATGTAGAAACAAAGGAAAAGGAAAGCTAACCAAATAAGATTTGTGGTATTCTATGTAATAATTAGACTTTATTATGACGATGATACTTATTAATTATCATTTAATGAATGTTTTGAGGTCTCGTACCTGGGGATTAGACTCTGATGTATAAATTAAGTTTAATATTTATATTATTGTTATTATTATTAGTATTATTCTGCTCATAGAAATAGTATCGTGAAGCACCGAGTTCGTGTTTTAAGTACCTGGATTTAGGGGCTTTACATGTTTTACACACACACACACACACACACACACTTATATATATATAAGCGATAAACACACCAGATAGAAAATCTAGGCTCATCGAATGATCCGATAATAGTTATATATATATATATATATATATATATATATATATATATATATAAGCAAGTAAACGCTCTAGACATAAGTCTAGGCTCAATCGAGGCATAACTCGATAATGTTAGTCCATATATAAATATATACATATATAAGTATATATATATATATATATATATATATATATATATGAGATGAAATGAAAACCACGATAATCAAGTCCGCATACACACACAACATGACACTCAATGTGAAGAATAATGTGTGCAAAGATGAAGAAAAAGGCTTTATAGAGTGTGAGAAGGCTTACAATGGGCTGCCAATATAGGCTTTTATGACTCTAGATGGATAAACACTCAGCTCCCGCCGGTAAAAATATAGCTATATGTGAGCTAACATGTGTTTAAAATGAGAAAGCACTCAATATGGCGTGTGTACAGAGCAAATTGGACAGTGCTTCCTCGCCTTGTTTTCTTTTTTTAATATGGCCACCCCAAGCCCTATATTTATAGAGCTGGTGGCCGCAGATGAACCTGCGGCAGCCGCAGATGCACCTGCGGTTTCCCGGGCTACCCCGGGCTCTGCGTGTCCCATCTTCTCAAAGTACGTGCACTCGTGCACTATGATGTCCACTCGAACTTGTAGAACTGCAATCCAAGCATCCGAACAAGGTGTATAAGGCCTTCTTCGGACTGCTTTTGTCGAGAGTTACACAATGACATAGGATTAGAGGTTGTATAAAGTCAGGAAGAGGGGACCATGCTTATGGTCTTCAAGCTTCAAATTTTATCCGGTGTGCTGCCACGCGTAATAGTCACTCGGGATTGGAACTCCTTGGTTCTTGTGGGACATTTCCATGTAGAAATGTATGTATGAAGTATTGAGACGGCGCACAGGTGTTGAGGAGGCAAGATGAAGATTTTTCTCCTCACCGGGGTTATCATCCGGTTTGAATGATAGTAGAAGCGTTGCTCGTGGTTACATCCGAGAGATTGGATCACTGCAAAGTGTTTGAATTCCATGAGGTCATCCGTAGTGTGTGCTGTCTTCCGGGTGTTAGCTCGGGTCGAGGAGAATGAGTGCCTCGGCAGAGAGTCCGAGATTGAAGTTGATCGCATGCATTTGAAATAAGCATTTCTGGAGTTATCGTCGGAACTGTAACAACATTCTTTGGGGTTATCTCAAAGGACGAAACTTGATGTTATCTCTGAGGTTGGAAATGATACTCCCAGTGTGTGTTCCAGGGTTGAGACTGAACTTCTGGTAGTATCTGGAATGGATGTGAGCTGTCTTCCAGGGTTATCTCCGAAAGAAAAATCTGCCCTCCTGCAATGTTAGTAACAAGTGTGCAAAAAATTTCGAGTGTTTACAGATGCCCCTCTTTATCATATTCATGCAATGCAAGGCATGGATAGGATAAAAAATCCTAGACACTTGAAATGCAATAAGATAAACATGATGCTATGTGCAGCAACATGATGCATATGTATGATGCATGATGGAATGATTGTCGGTCCTCCGATAATCCTCTTGGGATGACAATCAGTGATGCCTTGGACATATGATCCAAGTCTTCAAGGATGTTGACATTGGGGCTATCACCAAAGTCCTGGATCATTGATACAGACTTCTACACCATAGAGGTGCCTCTTGTGTACAAGAGATCTGTGGGGATAAAGCTTTGTCTATTTGAGGATGTGTATAACATATTCCATCATCAGTCCTCTCCGATGAGGATGGTCTTCTCAGGTTTGTGTCACCAGTATATACCACGATCTTGTTGGAGTTATTGCCAACAGTATGTATTATCAGTGTTACCTGACCTTCGCTGATGTGTGTATCACTGGATAGATCCCTGTTGGGCAAACTGTAAAGGCTGCTTGACTTTCATTGATGTGGGTATCAATGGTTGACTTGAATTGTGACCCTTTCTTGGGAGTATGCCAAAGATTCTTGACCTTTATTGATGCATATATCAATGGTTGCATTGCGTTGTGACCCCACCGAGGATACTTTGTCAATGTCTAACTTCGGTGTTGTAACCCCCGTCGAGGATACATAGACATGGATACGTTGCTTCGATGGGTTTACTTGCCACTGGTTGAGATAACGTCAAGGTTGCTTGACCTTTATTATGTGTGTATCAATGGTTGAGAATGTGTTGTAAGCCCCACCGGGGATATGTGGATGTTTGAAATTTTTGCGTTGTGACCCCCGCCGGGGATACTTTATCAATTTATAACTTCGGCGTTGTAACCCCCGCCGGGGAAGGTTTTAGCGCTGTGACCCTGCACTGACGGCATCGAACCTTTGTGAGGTATTGTCGATCATGATTTGTAAAAGCTAAGGCCACTGGTATAGTATACCTTGTATGTAGGCGAATACCAATGAGTGATATGTGAAGCAAGAGTTTGGCCCATGAAAACTAGGATTTCAGGCTATTCCGCTCAATCGCGTAGCATTTTTATTCCTGATTTGGCATTTTCAGCTTGTGAAACCTCCTTTGCAACTCGAACTAGACTGAGCCAGAGGTGTGACCCCATGTAGGGGTGCCACAGGTACACCTGCGACAGTCGTAGGTAGACTTGCAGCTAACTATGAGTATGAAAGGCCTGCAGGTTGCTTTGACAAGTCACTTTCAAGCTACGCCGCGAAGGAAATCTAAGAGCTCTTCTTCAGACCTGCTGAGTTCGGGCGACTTTCTGCACATTCTGCCACCGTACAAGCGTTCTTCACTGTCCTGGTAACATATGCATGTATTCTTTTCCATTTTCTATCTGTTGGAAAATGATTTATCACATGAAATGCATTTAGACACATTAGTGAATATGCATGCTGATATGACTTTATAAAAAATATTCAACACAGTAAATGTTAGTATTAAACCATATTGAATATAATGATGTGAAAAAATTTGACTTTTGAAATAGTCTAATTGGCACCTTTTACTGTCATTTCTTATCCTATTTGAGGACAAATGTGTAAAGGTAGAAAAGTAAAATAATCCTGGTAATTAGCCTACACTTATGGTTTTTTACTCTAATGTATTAATGCATGTAGGATGTATATGACTGTGGGTAGGTGTGCTACTGAATGGCCACCTAGTCATGCTTATGTGCATGTGGATAGTCCCATTTACAAAGGGGACTATGGCAAAAAATTTCCAAAACGTAGGCATCGTGTAGTCATGTATTTTTAACTCTACTATAGATGTATGTTAAAATAATGCATGCATGCATGTAGACATAAAAATGTATTTTGAACAAAACTTCAGGTAAGAATTTACCTCACCCTTTCTGAGGTGATTTGGAGACTTGTTGTCCAGATATTATGGATTTGGATCAACCGAGTAGTTCCCACAGGACGGAGGAGGGCTTCTAAAGTGCCTCGACCCCGTTCTGTTAGACAGCCTCGTCGTTTGGTGGAGGCGGTGATACGTCCTATCCGAGTTGAGGTGCCGAATGTAGAGGACGAGGAGGAGGATGTACCAGTTGAGATTCCTGCTCCTGCTACACGTGTTCCCCATAGGGATTTGCCAGGTATTCAAGTGGTGAACCCAGAGCTTCTGGGTGACTTGAGTTGACATCTTTTAGTCTACCTGCATGCAAATGAGGTATAAAGTTAGATCTTAATCATCCTTATTTCCTATTAATGAGGAGTAAAGGATTTTGATGTTGATCTGCATTTGATGTAGGTTCCCGACTTTACACAGCCTCAAGGGAATTGGTTCAGCATCCACTCTATATATCAGGCTTTGCACGATGACTGTAGAGCGATTGTACATAGCTGGGGATTCGGGACTTTCTTTTCCATTCTTCCCCGTCATTGTCCATGGGGTTACCTCAGGGAATTGTCTGAGCGGCCCGTTTCACCTGCACTCGATCCTCTCCATTCTTTGGATCGTGAGGCGATGATGACACCGATGTATTGGCAGTTTATCACAGGTATGGAGTTTGGAAGGGGATCTGGTGCCTTGTATGGCAGATATCACCCCAATTGCCATCAAATCCTTGTTAGGAGTACCAGACGGATCACTCAAGGGTAGGACTATACGTACATGTCCTCTGAGCGTAGATCCTATGAGCGGGCTGTTAAGTGAGCCCATACCCGATGATGTGAGAGTCATGGATCGCATTCTTCAGCGATTGTTCCTGATGATCATTAGGGGCTGCTTTATAGCAGATAACTCTTCTACGATGTCCTTCCCTTTGATCAGTGCCACTCGACACGTGGACCATATAGGAGATGATTGGGGTTCCTACACCTTCGCCTACTTCCTCAGGGTAATGCGCATGTGATCGCAAGGTTTGACCGAGTCTTGGTTAGGATTCTACCCATTTCTGCTGGTGAGTATTTCTCTTTTCTTTTCCCATATACAGGTTAAGAGTGTTAACTGACAGCAGATGTTGCCTTTGTGTTGGCAGTTTTGGGCCTATGAGAAGCTTCCATGTTTGCATCCTGTGAGCGTGCTAGGTTTAGACACCTATCCACAAGGATGGAGATGGCATCATTCCATACTGGTGGAGGTCCCTGTTGTTGAGGGTTTCACTCTTTGTCGCCTACAGCTGGAGTTGTTGATAGCTGATGTCATCACATGGGTTCCCTATTCTGGGGAGCACTTGAGTGTTGGATTTGAGGATAGATACCCGACTAGGTTTGAGCATGTGATTTCCATCCGTAGGATTCCACTCTTTACAGATGGAGGATGGGAGCTCTATTTAGGAGTGCGTGCTATCAGGAGCACTACAGGAGAGATTCGCATGCAGATCTTGCCTCCTACCAGGCGTTATTGGACTGTTTCGCAGTCACCCTTCATTGATATCCCATTGTTGGGTGTTGACGGTTTTACACTGTCAAAGGATCCCTACAATCAGGAGATGTTCCAGCATTGGTGGTTCCCTCGTACCATTGGAGCCCAGACCCGCGCCACTCAGTTTATGGGGGATATGGTTCCAGGATCCATGATGATGATGGATTGGCTAGCCTGTGTCAGAGATCTGACTCATGTGACACAGATTGTCAGTTTGACCCGGCAGTTGGACTGAGCACATTTCTTCATCCGGCACTTGGGTAGAGATCCTTCAGAGGTAGATACTTTTGATCCTTCCAGCTCTGGTGTTGGCCCCTAAGGTGACCCATAGGGCTTTGCTGGTTCAAATTCTCCCTTGTATAGGCCTGACATCCCTGTAGATAGAGATCTAGTGACTCAGGAGGAATTACATCAGGTGGACAGGATTGACATGTAGACATCGATACCATTGAATTCTTCTGATGTATATTCTCATTATTTCTTTTGATAGGCCTCTGTTAGATGTTGGGTAGTTTCGCCCCATTCTCGCTATATCTTTTGATAGGCCTCTGTTAGTTATAGGGTAATTTTACCCCATTTCCCTGTATTTTAGTTGTACAAAGATGTATTAGATGATGATATACATAGGAATGTATGTACAGTTTTCCATTCCCTATAACATATTGCCATCTATTGTATCATGCATGTTATTATGTTATGCATATGTATGTATGTCCAGAGATATTCAACATTAACCCCTGGATGGTCTTATAACACGGCTCGTACAGATATCTTCTTCGATAGTTAGCCGTATTGATCATACCCCACCATTATTGGTGGCATCGGGTATGCGATCGTGGTATGATAACCTGTCACCATCAGACAGGGTGACTGTAGATGGTTTGTTGCAGCATACTATGACCCTGTTGATGTTTCAGGTTCCTACAGGATTCATAGAGAGTATACTAGAGCATTGGGTATCCGAGAGGCAGGTTTTCTGATTCGGGACCCAGGAGTTGACTCCTACTCTGGAGGAGTATGCACGGTTGATGATGCTGTCATTGGACAGACCTTGCGTGCACATGGCGATCGGAGACATGAGTAGGCAGTTCATGACTGTGACGCCCCCAAAATAGGTATACATCACCTATTCTGAGTTGTCAATACATGGTACAGAAACAACTACAACTTTATTATTACAACAGTAAAACTGTGAGTTTGAATACAAATATTATCTTCTAGACAATATCTATACTCAAATAAATCCTCATCACATTTATTGATACATTATTTTACAAAAATGGTGAGGACTACTAAACAATCCTTTCTAAAACCTTCATTCCATACCCCGACTGCACTCGCTATATTCTCGCCTCCCGAGAAAAATGGAACAAAAAGGAAAAGGGTGAGCTCAACTAGCTCAAGAAAGAATATTATGACTAAGATAATATACAAAAAATTATCGTTAGTCTTCAACAGGAAAAATATAATAGAATACAATAGACAACAAATTTTAAATCAATATTCATAATGAAATAATAATTCATTAGAAGAGTTAAGTAGAGAATGCAAACTACTATCTTCTATGTATGAATTTAAAAGTTCATCGCTCATCTTTTATCCTCAGAACATCAATCAATATACATCTTGAATCAAATATTCATCTTTGCACTACAGCCCAAAGATATTCATCACCGTCATGTTCATTTTTAAACACTGCTCATCTTTGCACTCTTCGCCAAAGATATTCTTCAAAATCATTCATCTTTTGCACTACTGAGCCAAAGATATTCTTAAGAAATCATTCATCTTTGCACTACAAAGCCAAAGATATTCCATAATATCATCATTTAAGACCGAGGATGATGAAAAATATTTTTTTTTTTAAGAAACGAATCCAAAGAAACAAAATGACAAGGATTAAGGATTAAGGATTCGTACTTGGTTTTATCCACGCCCAAAAATACCTCAAAAATAATCATAGTGGTGTAAAATTCAAGAATGATCAAAACATGGATACAATCGAGTTAGTATCCGTAATAGATGTTTTGACGAAAAGAAGAAATTTTATTTTTGGTGAATAAGACCAGATATCGTGAATAGTGCCGAGTATCGTGAATAAGTAACTCAGACACCAAAAGATAGAAATTCCACAAAAACATCTTCACGCTTCATGAATAGTACTACTGTGAATAGTAACTCGTGAATAGTAACTCATGAATAGTAACTCGTGAATAGTAACTCATGAATAATAAGACCCCGACATGAAAAAGTTCCAAATTTGATAAAAGTTCCAACCAATATTTCAAAGATAATGATATTGAAGAAATAATATCATTTGAGAAGAAAATAACATCCCTTACCTCGAAAGATCAAGACTTCTAGCTAGAATACCGGGTATAGTCTTTGAAGGAACTTGCAATCGCCTCTAGCAATACTCAAAGTATACTAAAATACTCACAAGAATACGCCGATAATATAGAGAGAAAAAACTTCAGCTTTTACGTGTGATTTTCAATTCTAACCTAAGCACCCTATTTATAGGAAAATGCTTAGAACACCAAAGCAGAAAATTTAATAAAATAATAATATAATTAAACAAATTCAAGCCCACCTTAGACCAACTGAATTCAGCACATTTTTATCACATGTGGGATTGCAAAAAACGTTTTTCTTAAATAAAACAATTAAAACTTCCAAAAATTAATTATTTCAGAACTTTAGAACTTCAATAATTCATAATAAATAGCCCTTTCATCAGAAAATTCGAATCTCGCGAGTTTTTATAGGAAATTCAATTCTCTACAACTTTGCAGAAGAAAGTTTTTCCAAATTCCAAACAAAAATCGACCGAAATCCACAAACCGATGATTTTACATGCTATAATCAAATTTCAGTCAATAAATGGGGTCCACCAACATGTTTAACATGTTTTAAACATTTATTGCAACAAAAATACTCTTCCTCCTCATATACTCATATATCCCACATTCATTGTAAAATATCACCAAGTAATATATTATTAAAATAATATATTTAAATGAATTATTTTATCGTAAAAAATATAAAATATTAATTTTCAACAATTGTCATTTTAAAAATTTTCCATCTATATCCACATAAAATCAATATTTTCCTCATCATATAAATCAATAATTAATTATTCACAAATAATATTACGTAATCACAATATTGACAACAAGGCGCTTCCCAGAAAGAGGGGGCTTTCAATAAGAATTTCTTCTTCTTGGTGGCGCAAGAATTAGGTGACCAAACCTCTCCTTAGAGATGTAACTTTCTAGACATTGCCAATAATGTTATCTAATAATATTATTCGGATAATATGAATTATTGCTTCGATAATGAAAAATACGTGTAATGACAATTATTGAAACAACAAAGAATATAAAATATCAACGCAGTTAATTATTGAATCAATAAAATAAAATATCGAATAAAGAATTATCGTAACCATTATTGAGTAGTGCCTTCTTACGTAAGAATCAATAATTGGTGCAATACCGCAGTAAATCGCTTTCAACAACGCGTATTAGTGTGTTTTAACCACCGGGTATTCCAACAAGATAATTGATGAATAACTACGTCGTTATTTAAAAACAACTTATATTTGTCGCTTTCTTCATCCAATCGCTTTCGTTATGGGGCCCACACACGGTCATGCTACCGTCGCATTTAATATTCTGAAGCGATCTGATTTAATATTCCACGACCAAACGAATATTCCCCGACGATAATGAATATTTTATAACCACTTGCTTATTTTGAAATATTTGCGTATTTAACCCTTAACTATCCACATTAATCAAATCAACCCTTACTATTTCAAAATAATAAATAAAGGAAATTCCTTTTATTTAAAAATTTCGGTCTTACAACCTCCCTCCTTATGAAATTTCGTCCTCGAAATTGACGTGACGATACTGGTGTTTCAAAAGGTGAGGATACCTCGCTTTCATTTCCGTTTCCAATTCCCAGTCATTTCTCTATATAGCATGATTCCTCCACAAAACTTTAACTTGTGGTATGACCTTTTCATTGCTGTAGGGACATGCTCCTTCCTATCCAAGATCTTGACAGTACCTCCTCATACGTTAAGTCTTCACTATCTCGTCCGGTTCGACTCAATAACGTGGTTCGGGTCTTTCACATATTTACTGAGCACAGATATGTGAAACACATTATGAACACGAGACATACTCGAGGTAACGCAAGTCTATAGGCTACATTTCCTACTCGGTCAAGAATTTGAAATGGACCAATAAATCGTGGATTGAGCTTTCCTCTCTTCCCAAATCTTGTAACTCCTTCCATGGAGCAACTCGCAACAATACATGATCCCCACATTAAATTCCACGTCCTTTCGATGAAGATCCGCATAACTCTTTTGTCGATCTTGTGCCGCTTTGTATACGTTGTCGAATCATTTGGATCTTTTCGGTGAGTCATATACGTATTAACTCGGGTCCCAACAATGTTGCTTCACCCACCTCATCCCAACATATTGGAGAACGACATTTTCGTCCATATAATGCTTCAAATGGAGCCACACCTATACTTGCTCGATAATCATGTTGTTGTAGGAGAATTCCACCAATGGTAAATACTTATCCCAACTACCCTTGAAGTCTAGGACACGAGTCTTAATAGATCTTCAAGAGTTTGAATAGTCCTCTCGATTGTCCGTCCGCTTGGGGATGGTATGCGTCAACTAAATCGCAAACTGCGTGCCCATAGCTTTTTGCAAGCTAACCCAAAATCTTGAAGTGAATCTTGGGTCACGATCCAAACTATGGATACAGGGCATGCCATGCAACCTAACAATCTCATTCATGTACATACTAGCAAGACGCGTTCAAGGAATAAGTCTCCGTGACGGCAAAGAAATGAGCGACTTGGTTAATCTATCAACAATAACCCAAATAGCATTGATGCCTTGAGAAACCGTGAGGAAGACCCGTAATGAAATCCATAGTAATGTGTTCCCACTTCCATTCCGAATCTCAAGTGGTTGCAACGGACCCTTAGGTACAAGATGCTCCGCCTTTACACGTTAAGCAAGTTAAACACATCGAGATAAACTTTGCAATCTCTCTCTTCATATTGTTCCACCAAAATGTATGTCAAGATCACGATACATTTTAGTACTTCCAGGATGGATTGCAAATGGCGTATTGTGTGCCTCCATCATAATCTTGTACTTCAAATCGAGTCGTTAGGAACACAAAGTCTAGAGTGGACTCAAGTATTCCTTCTTCATCAATTCTCGCTTAGGAATAGCTCCTTCTTGTACTTTCTTCTTCATACGCATCATTTCCGGCCGGTGGCTTGAGCAACCTTAACTTTTTCTATTAAAGTTGGCTCTATCGATATACTTGACATCATCGCACTTTCGCTCCTCAAGATATGATCTTCTACTCAACGCGTCGGCACCACGTCGCTTTTACCGTGATGGTATTGAATAGTGTGGTCGTAGTCTTTAATAGCTCGAGCCAACGTCATTGCCGCAGCATGTTGAGTTCTTTTTGAGTGAAGTAATATTTAAGGCTTTTATGGTCCGAATATATCTCCACTTTCTCCCCATATAGATAGTGCCTCCATATTTTTAGCGCTGAACGATCGATCACGCTAACTCTAGATCATGAGTAGGATAATTCCTCTCATACTCTTTAAGTTGTCGCGAGGCATAAAGGCTATGACTTTCCCACGTTGCATGAGAACACATCCTAACCCTTTGCACAAAGCATCGCTTTAGATAACAAATCCATCCGAACCAGATGGTATTGTTAGAACAGTCTTAAATAAGTCTCCTCTTAAGCTCTTGGAAACTTTTCTCGCATTCCTTGCTCCAAACGAATTTTGTATCCTTCCGAAGTTAGTGAGTTAATGGAGTAGCGATTCGAGAAAACCCTTCCACGAATCTCCGATAATAACCAAATAGCCCCAAAAGCTACGTGCTTCACCACCGACTTTGGTTGCTCCCAACTTTGTATTGCTTCAATCTTCACGGATCAACAGATACTCCATGTTTCGACACCACGTGCCCAAGGAATGCTACTTCCTCAAGCCGAACTCATATTTCTTCAATTTGGCATATAGTTGGTTTTCACGAAGCCTTTGAGTACCAAATTCAAATGGTGCCCATGATCTTCACGGCTTTTGGAATATATGAGGATGTCATCAATAAAGACAACAACGAATTGATCCAAATATTCCTTGAATACTCGGTTCATCATATCCATGAAAGCCGCAGGAGCATTAGTTAGTCCGAAAGACATGACTAAGAATTCATAATGCCCATACCGAGTTCTCAAGGCGCCTTTGGAATATCCTCGCTTCTAATCTTCAAATGATGATATCCGAGCGAATCGATTTTGAAAAGAATTGTGCCCTTGCAAATCGGTCAAACAAGTCATCAATACGAGGTAGAGGATACCTATTCTTGATGGTGACATGGTTCAAATCCCGATAGTCAATACAAAAGTCGCATACTCCGTCTCTTTCTTCTTTACAAATAAAACAGAGCACCCCAAGGAGATGTACTAGGGGCGAATGAAACCGATGTCCAATAATTCCTCAGTAGTTGGACCTTTAACTCCTCAAGTTCAATAGGAGCCATTCGATATGGGGTTTTAGAAATGGGCTTTGTACCGTGTTCAAGATCAATAAAGAATTCAACTTCACGCTTCTAGGGTAGACCGGAAGTTCTTCGTGAAATACGTCGAAAGTCAATAACAACATGAATATTATTCAAATTTGACGTGTCTTTATTCAAATCCATAACATGGGCTAAGAAAGCTTGACATCCGCTTTTTAATAAACGAATAGCTTTATGATTAGATATGACAATGATCGATTTTAATGGTTTAGTTGCTTGAATTAAATACAACAAAGTTGGTTAGAATATGAAAACTAACAACCTTACGAAAAACAATCAATTTTGGCATGATGAGTAGTTAACCAATCAATCCCTAAAATCACATCAAAAGCAAGTATCTTTAAAGAGATAAGGTCAACAGTAAGGTAATGGTGCCAACTTGAATCAAACAAGATTTATAAACAAAGGATGTGATGAAAGTTTCTCCTAACGGAGTTTCCACAGATAGATAGGTCAAAGTCTAATTTCTCCTGAGTCAAGTTTAAACGTTGAGCACAAGCGGGAGAGATAAATGAATGGGTAGCACCGGATCAAGTAAGGTATAAACTTCGCAAGAATTTATAAATAGCTTACCCGTGATCACCTCGTTTGGGTTCCTCGCATTATGACCACCACAACAAACGCTCTTCCCGGAATCGTTGACTTTGACTTTTCTCTCGGGATCTTTTTGAGTCACCGTCCTCATTGAACTAGGTTTCGCTCATCAAACAATCTCGAAGCGATATGTCCTTCCTTTCCACAATTATAGCATACCTTGAACTGTTGTGGGCAGGTTGGACCGATATGTCCCTCTTTCCGCATTTATAGCATATGACCGGTGGTCGTTCTCCTCCCTTAGAACCGATTCTTTAAGACTTTATGTGTCTTCACATGGTCGTTGTTAAATCTCCTCTTTTAAAATCTCCTCCCGACTCGCTTTCTTCTATTTTCATGGCCATGATTACCACCAGAGTGGTTACCATTTCATCCGTCATTTTCTTTCTCCGCAGTTATCATTATTCTCGCTTGATCGCTATCTCTCGATCGATCCTCGGTTGTGGTCCTCAATGTTGGTAGTACTCGTCTCGTTATCTCGCTTCTAATAATTGAGCCTCGCTTACAACATCTCGAATAAAGAGAAAATTTATGAGAAATGAGATATTGACGACGCCGGTTTCAAACCTCTAAGAAACATCCGCGTCATACGCTTCCTCATTCTCCACCAAATGAGGTGCAAACCTCGATAACTCTAGCAAAACTTTGCCTCGTCTTCGAGACACCGCATGTTGTTTTGTTCCAATCGATGAACTCCACTTCCTTCATATGACGAACACTTTCGGAAAGTATTTGTCATTAAATAGCTTCAAACATCTCCCAAGACATGCCGAAAAGTACCGGATGGGTACGCTTCACGACTCCCACCAAGAGTCCGCCTCGCCACTTTTAACATAAAGGTGGCGAATGGAACCTTCTGTTCCTCCGTGCATCCCAAGACATCGAATATCTTGGTAATTTGTTTGACCCATGTTTCAAATGCATGATCGGATCCGGCTTTCCTTTAAATCTGTGGTCCCAACTTTTGAATCGCTTGGGCGTGACAACCCGTGAATTGCTATCATTTCCTCCTCAGATTTTGAACACGAAGTTTCCTCGTCGATTTTTGCATGAACTACAAAAAACTTCTAAACATCCCCTCGCTCATCATCTCGCTTTCAATGGTGTTGTTCACGGGAGGAACATTGCCACTGTTGCACGCTTCTCCTCGTTGGTGAGTACAGAGCATCTCCACGGTCTCATTTCCATTGTTAATATTCTCACGACATTCTCAAATCATGTATAAAACAAGGGTTAATTAAGGAAATCAATATATCACATAATATCCCTATATACCCACGACCAACTAACAAATAAGCTTAGGTAGGACACACTAGCGAATGATTTACTCGCCTCTCCCTCCTAGTTCTATTCCCCGATCTCCGCCAGAGATCATATCCTAAGCTCGATACCAACGCGTGGCGCCCCAAAATAGGTATACATCACCTATTCCGAGTTGTCAATACATGGTATAGAAACAACTACAACTTTATTATTACAACAAGAAAAAGCGTGAGTTTGAATACAAATATTATCTTCTAGACAATATCTATACTCAAATAAATCCTCATCACATTTATTGATACATTATTTTACAAAAATGGTGAGGACTACTAAACAATCTTTTCTAAAACCTTCATTCCATACCCCAGACTGCACTCGCTATATTCTCGCCTCCGAGAAAAATGGAACAAAAGGAAAAGGGTGAGCTCAACTAGCTCAAGAAAGAATATTATGACTAAGATAATATACAACAAATTATCGTTAGTCTTCAAGGGGAAAAATATAATAGAATACAATAGACAACAAATTTTAAATCAATATTCGCAATGAAATAATAATTCATTAGAAGAGTTAAGTAGAGAATGCAAACTACTATCTTCTATGTATGAATTTAAAAAGTTCATCGCTCATCTTTTATCCTCAGAACATCAATCAATATACATCCGAATCAAATATTCATCTTTGCACTAAAGCCAAAGATATTCATCATTAATCATGTTCATTTAAACACTGCTTCATCTTTGCACTCTTGGCCAAAGATATTCTTCAGAAATCATTCATCTTTGCACTACAGGCCAAAGATATTCTTAAGAAATCATTCATCTTTGCACTACAGGCCAAAGATATTCCATAATATCATCATTTAAGACTAAGGATGATGAAAAATATTTTTTTTTAAAGAAACGAATCCAGTGAAACAAAATGACAAGGATTAAGGATTAAGGATTCGTACTTGGTTTTATCCACGTCCAAAAATACCTCAAAAATAATCATAGTGGTGTAAAATTCAAGAATGATCAAAACATGGATACAATCAGAGTTAGTATCCAGAATAGATGTTTTGGACGAAAAGAAGAAATTTTATTTTTCTATGAATAGTCTGATATCGTGAATAGTGCCGATATCGTGAATAGTAACTCCGACACCAAAAGATAGAAATTCTACAAAAACATCTTCACGCTTCATGAATAGTACTTTCGTGAATAGTAACTCGTGAATAGTAACTCATGAATAGTAACTCATGAATAGTAACTCGTGAATAGTAACTCATGAATAGTAACCCCACATGAAAAAGTTCCAAATTTGATAAAAGTTCCAACCAATATTTCAAAGATAATGATATTGAAGAAATAATATCATTTGAGAAGAAAATAACATCCCTTACCTCGAAAGATCAAGATTTCTAGCTAGAATACCGTATATAGTCTTTGAAGGAACTTGCACCGCCTAGCAATACTCAAAGTATACTCAAAATACTCACAAGAATACGCCGATAATATAGAGAGAAAAACTTCAGCTTTAAAGTGATTTTCAATTCTAACCCAAGACCCTATTTATAGGAAAATGCTTAGAACACCAAAGCGTAAAATTTAATAAAATAATAATATAATTAAACAAATTCAAGCCCACCTTAGACCAACTGAATTCAGCACATTTGTATCACATGTGGGATTGCAAAAACGTTTTTCTTAAATAAAACAATTAAAACTTCCAAAAATTAATTATTTCGAAACTTTAGAACTTCAATAATTCATAATAAATAGCCCTTTCATCGTAAAATTCGAATCTCATGGTTTTTTATAGGAAATTCAATTCTCTACAACTTTGCGAAGAAAGTTTTTCCAAATTCCAAATGAAATTGACCAAATCCACAAACAGACGATTTTACAGGCTATAATCAAATTTCAGTCAATAAATGGGGTTCACCAACATGTTTAACATGTTTTAAACATTTATTGCAACAAAAATACTCTTCCTCCTCGTATACTCATATATCCCACATTCATTGTAAAAATATCACCGTTAATATATTATTAAAATAATATATTTAAATGAATTATTTTATCAGAAAAAGATAAAATATTAATTTTCAACAATTGTCATTTTAAAAATTTTCTCCATCTATATCCACATAAAATCAATATTTTCCTCATCATATAAATCAATAATTAATTATTCACAAATAATATTACAGAATCACAATATTGACAACCAGGCAGTTCCCAGGAAAGAGGGGGCTTTCCAATAAGAATTTCTTCTTCTTGGCGCCATGATTAGGTGACCAAACCTCTCCTTGAGCAGAACTTTCTAGACATTGCCAATAATGTTATCTAATAATATTATTCAGATAATATGAATTATTGCTTCGATAATGAAAAATACCGTAATGACAATTATTGAAACAACAAAGAATATAAAATATCAACGCAAAGAATTATTGAATCAATAAAATAAAATCTTCGAATAATAATTACATCAGTAACCATTATTGAGTAGTGCCTTCTTACGTAAGAATCAATAATTGGTGCAATACTGCAGCTGTTGCTCAACAACGCGTATTAGTGTGTTTTAACCACCGGGTATTCCAACAAAGATAATAATAAAGAATAACTACGCCAAGTTATTTAAAAACAACTTATATTTGTCGCTTTTCTTCATCCAATCGCTTTCAAGTTATGGGGCCCACATATGGTCGCTATTTATCTGCATTTACGAATATTCCCAAGCGATGCGAATATTCCACGACCAAACGAATATTCCCCGACGATAATGAATATTTTATAACCACTTGCTTATTTTGAAATATTTGCGTATTTAACCCTTAACTATCCACATTAATCAAATCAACCCTTACTATTTCAAAATAATAAATAAAGGAAATTCCTTTTTATTTAAAAATTTCGGGGTCTTACAATGACCCTATCGGATTGAGGCGTAGGCTCGTACATGATGAGATCACATCTGGCCAATTTTACTAGTTTCAGGACTTCCATCCTTTTGAGGGAGCATTGAGTCAGCGCTTTGCTTCACGCCATTTATCAAGGGAGGATAGATCTAGATTGTATGCTTGTTGGGATCAGCAAGAGTTAACTGAGTTTTCTGTCAGTCCTCTGGGTCGTTCTGCAAAGTATTCCGCATGGATGGAGACAGAGACTGCATCGACTATGGTGGTATCCACAGTGCAGGAGACTAATTCCGACGATGAGGAGCCTTTGGAGGAGACTGATATTCCCATCGAGGAGGACTTGACTGCTGGGTTGCCAGCATTTGTGATGGATTCTCCCACTACGAGTGCTATTTTCATTCAACATCCAACACAATATTTGGAGCAGAGTCTACATCTGATGATCTTTGAGAGAGATCACGCTAGGACCTTGATGTTGACAGCTCTTGATGAGAGAGATTCTATTTTATTAGAGAGAGATGAAACCAGATCAGCCAGAGATGCAGTGCTTGTAGAGCGGGATGTTGCCCAATCTTCCCGGGATGTGGCTGTTGTTAATAAGACTCCTCTTATTAATTTATATTTAATATTTCTAAAATATTAAATAATAAATATTAAGCTATTTAATTTATTCTATCACCATAGATTAAATTAAATATACTTAACATATTATTACGATTATGCCATTAACTTCTTAAATAATTATTCTTCCTTTTATGGTGTGACCCTTTAGGTTCTCCATATTAAACCGGTTGTGAATAAATCAATTAGAACAATTCTAATCTTATTTAAATAAATAAATTAAACAATTAATTTATTTAAATAAATAATATTTATTCTACAATAGGGATAAGCCTCCCTAGCGATCAATGACTTTCCGGATAATATAGATTTCAACATTAATCATTAAAGAACCTTTGAGTAAATAGTTACTTTGTACAATTCAATCCTTCCACCATACAATGTCCCAATTAAATATAAGACATGGAATTACTTTGTCAAGTCTTATTTTATTTAATTATATGTATTTTCGATCCTTAAATGAACAACACTAAATAATGCAAATTAGAAACTCCTTTCTAATTTCATTCTCCTGCCAAGGACTCTTTGGGTTGTCATTTATCGAATCACATAGGACATTTCTCTTCTTTTATTAGAAGTGGTAGATTCTTTATTGATCATACATTATCTCCATGTACAACTTATTATACCCAAGCATACCCTTTGATATACCCTAAGGGTCTTAAGGAATAAGTCAAAGTATAACTCATCATACACAAGATACTATGATGATCTCAAGTCCAAGGATCACTTGTACTACTATCACTACAGGAATTCCTATTGACAGGCAAATAAAACTCCATTAGGTATTCCTTAGCAAGCCACGTTCAAAGGAACTTATTCTCTAATAAGCACCTACATACTTGCTTTAGTGTCTCCACACAAATGATCATGAGATCAATCATCCTCATCCAATGAGCAAGCAACGTATGTACCAATCTATCCGGATTCACTAATCCCCAATTTAGTAATCCAATGATTGGGAACTATTTTAGTTTTAAGCTTTCTAAGAATTTAGATCTCATTAGAATGATCATCATCATTATTCTAAAAGCATTGCTTAAAACTATGGGTTTATCACATATTATAAAACAGCATCATGTAGATAATTAAAAGCCTTTAATAAATTAATACTTTTTATTAATAAATGAATAAGATTGTTACAAAGTATATGCTTTATCATCAAATATGATTGGCTTGTGTGCATACTACTTTCAGCTGTCACATATAGTTCTTCAGTGAGATCCCATACGACTGACATCCTTGCCTATATGAGTGCATACATCGATGAGTATCATGCCACCATGCAGTTAGCCTCTGATCTGCTAGCTCGTGTAGATACCATTAGGCAGGAGCTTGCAGCTTTACCTCCTTGTTCGGAGAGGGATGCTATGTTAGATCTGATAGTCCACATACACACAGATCCGTAGATAGCTTTTTATTTTTCCTGCACAGACTAGCTTAGCCATTTTGTCATGTACAACACATATTGTATATATATCAACCAATATTATATATGGCAGAAAAATATATTTTGGTTTACTTCCCTTTTAGTTATGCCTTGATACTTGCTTGATATTTGCCTGTTTCTTCATGGCTTGTGATCTTGATGCATTTTGAACTCATCCTTGATATGTGGACATTAAGCCATCGCAGGATTTTTCAGAACAGATCATCGATCTGTGTGTATCCCTACCATCTTTGGTATCTTGGGACTGATTTCGGTATGGAAATGTGGAGAGGAGTATGGCTTTTCCTCTTTGAGATTGACCGCACCACATATGGTCGCCAGTACTCCTATTTATGAGAAGCCTAGTTAATTCCATCTCTTATGGATTGGTGTTGCTCTTTTAGGCACAACCGCAACTTAGATGGTCACCGAATCTCCTATTGGCGAGGAGAGGTTGGGTAATTCCATCCCTTTGGTCTGAAGCCGAGGAAATGTGGTGGATTGAAGTTTGATCCCAAAACCGTGTGATAAGTATTTTTGTTCTGGTAGGGGGTTAGACTGAACCATAAATGGCTGCCTACGTACTCCTATTGAAGTGGAGATCAAGTCTACGTAGTTCGAACCTGGTGTAAGAGGTTTAACGCTGAATGTGAAAGGCAGATGGGTGTAGAAGCTATATTGATGAAGAAAGGTGTAGAAGTATTTTTGTGGTTTTTATTTTTTGTAGATAAAGGGGTAGAAATTTTTTTGTTGTTTTTTGTTTATTGCGACCGGGCCATATAGAATATGGTTGCCTACGTACTCTCGGGTATCAGGGAGATCAGGTTGACATAGTTCGCCCCTCATGACGAATTACAGCCAAAGAGAAGTATGAATCCCATGTGTAGGCTATACTGCGGGGAGCAGAAAGTTTGATCCCATGATTGGGACAAACTACAGGTGTGGAAAAAGTTTGATCCCGTCTTCAGAACAAACTACAATTGTAGAAAAGTTCAATCTTGTCTTCAGGATAAACTGCAAGCGTAGAAAAGTTTAATCCCATCTTCAAGATAAACTGCAGGTGTGAAAGGTTCAATCCTATCTTCAGGATAACCAAAATTGTGTGAACTATTTGAAATGAGGTGAAACCAGGCTGCTGGTTTAAAGTGTATGTTTCCCTGAGGGGCAGAAGAGTATGTAAAAAGGGTTAGAGAACCGGAATGACTGGTGATCTGATGATCTAAAGCCAGGATGTTTGCTTTATGTAAACCTCAAACATAGTACCGTTTTATGGTGTCCGAGTTGATAAGCTGTGGAAATTCATCGCCATCCATTTCCTGTAGTCTGAGAGCGCCTCCTATCAATACTTCCTTGACAACAAACGGGCCTTCCCAGTTAGGAGCGAATTTTCCTTTAGATTGATCTTGGTTGTCAATGATCTTTTTCAAAACCAAGTCATGTTGTTTAAACTGCCATTGCTAGACTTTCCTATTGTAGAATCTTGTGATCCTTTGCTGATATAATTGACCATAGAAGATAGCCATGGTTTGTCTTTCGTCTATTAGAGACAATTGGTGATACCTATCTTGTACCCATTGGTTTTAATCTAGCTGAGTGTCCATCAACACTCTGAGGGATTCCATTTCCACCTATATAGGGAGCACTGCTTCCATCCCATAAGCTAATGAGTAGGGTGTTGCCTTTGTGGAAGTACGTATGGAAGTTCTATAGGCTAATAAAGTCAGCGGCAAGAGGTCAGGCCATCCTTTGTGATTGGCGGATATTTTATGCATGATTTTCTTGATATTTTTATTAGCCGCTTCAACAACAACATTCATCTTTGGACGGTTGATGACGGAGTTAAGGTGTTTGATGTGGAATTTACTGCATAACTCCATCATTTTGTTGTTGAGGTTCTTAGCATTGTCTGACACAATAACCTCTGGTTGTCCATATCGACAGACGATATTATTTCTAATGAAAGCAATGATGACTTCGTTGGTAACCCTGGGGAAGGAGACTGCTTCTACCCATTTGGTGAAGTAGTCAATCATAGTGAATATGAATCGATGTTCATTATTGGCTTTGGGCTCGATGGGCCCAATCATGTCCATTCCCCACACTGAGAAGGACCATGGCGAACTCATATTGTGGATTTTCCTTGGAGGGGCATGGATATCATTCCCATGAATTTAGCATTGATAGCACCTCTTGACGTGATCATCACAGTCAACTTTGAGTATAAGCCAATAATGCCCTATTCTAAGGATCTTCTTGACAAATAAGGGTCCGCTCATGTGTGGGCCACATACTCCAACATGGATCTCATCCATTAGCCTCTGAGTTTGGTCTTTGTCCAGACATCTGAGGAGAACTAATCACACATCTCTCTTATAGAGTGCATCTCCGCTCAGGTAGAATTTCATAGCAAGTCGATGGATCTGCCTCTTTTCAGTCAGACTTGCCTCAGCGGGTGTACATCCATATCGTAGATACTCCTTGATATGCTGATACTAAGGGTGGTGGATGGGAGGTAGCTCATCCGATACTTCTCCAATATAGTTCCCATAAGCTGGGGCCTTTTGCAGGGCAAATGTGATGTTTGGCATGTTTTCCTTGTCAGGTATGTGAATCAAGGAGGCCAACATTGATAGTGTATCCGCAAAATCATTCCTATTACGAGGAATGTGTAGAAAGGAGATTTCTTCGAACTCCAAAGCCATCTGTAAAACTTGTTGATGGTAATGCAGTAAATGTAATTCTTTGGTTTGATAGATTCCTATGGATTGTTTGATTACCAATTAAGAATCCCCAAAGATAGTTAACCGCTTGATGCCCATTGAACGGGCAAGTTTTAGCCCCATGGTACAACCTTCATACTCAGCTGTGTTGTTGGTGCTGACAAACTGAAATTTGACGGCGACAGGATATTGCTCCCCCGTACCGGCCACTAGAACTGCTCCATCTCCAGAACCTTATATGTTAACAGCTCCATTAAAATACATTTTGCATATGTGGCATGCATCGTACTGATGGTATTGCTAAACTGACATTACCCCTTCATCGGGGAAGTATGTTTCCAAGGGTTTGTAGTCCCCTGTAGGTGCGACGGCCAGTTGATCTGCAATTCCTTGACCTTTGACAGACTTTTGCGTCACGTAGACAATGTTAAATTGTTGTATGATCAACTGCTATCTGGACAGTCGACAATTCAATATGGGATTATTGAACACATACTTGAGAGGATCCATATGGGATATAAGATGGGTTGTGTGACCATGGAGGTTATGTTGTAACCTCATGGAAGCCCATGCTAAAGCACAACAAGTCTTCTCAATTAGAGTGTACTTATGTTCACTGATGCTGAATCTTTTGCTGAGGTAATATATAGCTCGTTCTTGGCCTCTATTATCTTTTTGCCCCAGTATACAGCCCATGGCATTGTCATTAATGGACAGGTACATGAATAGGGGAACATCATCCCTGGTAGGTACCAAAATATGAGCAATAACTAGCTACTCTTTAATTATAAGGAAGGCTTTCTGACACTCATCGTTCCATTTCATGGAGGAGTTCGTCCTTAATAATTTGAAGATGGGCTCACAGGTTGTTGTGAGTTGAGAGATAAACCTGCTAATGAAGTTGATTCTTCCCAAAAATCCCCGTATTTCCTTCTCTGTCTAAGGAATGGGCATTTCCTTAATGGCCTGGATTTTGGTGGGATCTAGCTCAATCCCTTTTTGGCTGACTAGGAAACCTAGCAACTTGCCTGATTTAACACCAAAGGCGCACTTGGCTGGATTCAACTTCAAGTTGTACTTACGCAACCTGTTAAAAAGCTTTTTGAGATGGTCTAAGTGGTCTTCCTCCCTTCGAGATTTGACGATGATGTCATCCACGTAGATCACTATCTCTTTTTGCATTAAATCATGGAAAACAACCATCATAGCTCGCTGATAGTTTGCCCTGGCATTGATGAGGCCGAATGACTACCGTCAGTAGCAAAAGGTTCCCCAAGGCGTGATGAAAGCAGTTTTCTCACGGTCTTCCTCAGCGACCATAATCAGATGGTACCCGCGAAGCAATCTGCAAAGGAGTACATGTCGTATTAAGTAGTATTGTCAATGAGAATGTGGATAAAGGGTATAGGAAAGCTATCTTTAAGGCAAGCTTTGTTCAAATCCCGGTAATCCACGCAAACTCGCACCTTTCCTCCGGGTTTAGGCACGGGAACAATGTTGGATATCCGCTCCGGATATATAGACACCATGATAATGCCAGCTTGAAATTGTTTCACAATTTCTTTTTTTACCTTTAAACTCCACTCATGTTTCAATCGCCTAAGTTTTTACATAACTGGCTTAAATCCCTCCTTAATGGGAAGGCAATGAAGGATAATATCAGTGGAAAAACCCACCATGTATTCATGAGACCATGCAAACACTTCCTGGAATTGGGTTAATAGCGCAACCATGTTATTCCGTTGGTTTGGGGTGAGGTAACAACCAATCTAGATTAGCTTAGAGCTTTTTAAGGTTCCGAAATTGAAAGAAGTTATTTAATCAAGGTTGGGTTTAGGTTTATCTACGACCCATTCCGTAATATCCTGAGGTGTCTCAATGTCCTCTAGTATTTCCATCAAGTCTAAGTCCAACTTTGCATCAAAGTTACAGTCCTTATGGAGAAAAGGCACCTCATCAGCAAGTACAGGCACATCAAAATTCATAGTCCTGAAACAAAATATGCTTTCACTTAATATATGAAACTGTTTAATCATACACAAGTGTTAGCATGTACTGATAAAATAACTGCTAATACTGTATAGAAAAGTAAGAAATTAAAGTTATCTACAAGGCAGAGGGATTTTATGCCCGTTTTACCCTCGTCAATCAATGTATGGAGTGCTGCTCCAATTGTCGAGGGCAAAGTCTTGATGGACTGCAGTGATGGAGGGATTTTCATTCTCATCATTCTCCCGAATGATAACCATGACATCTGGGCAATCATCGTCTGGGGTATATTTGTTTGTATTTCATCATGGACAATGATGCGTATGCCTGACATCATCAAGGCGATGTCGTGTTTATGTTTCTGTTCCCTTTCTTCCACTTCGGGATTAGGAATCAACACCTCTTTTTCTTTGAATGGTACTGGTTTGGGAAACAACATAGCCATAACATGGGCTGGCACCTTTACTAGAGACTATATCAGCTCATGTGGTGCATATAAAAAGAATCGTCGTGTAGCGGAAGCTTGAGGAACTTGCTTGTGCTTATAAGGATTCCTATGAGTGGAACTAGCAGAATAGCCTAGTCTGGTTGTCCCGATTTGACTGGACACTTGAATAGGGTGCTTAGTACCCTGGTGATTTTTACCAAGCCCTTGTCCAGGCTGATGACCCAATGACATCATTTCTTGAGTGGCTGACATAACCTCGGCATAAATATTGGGTATGGGAATTGGTGATACAATAAGATGGTATTGCATGTTACTCACTTCCAAAGTATGAAAACTGGCCGGTTCAACTTCTGATTGAAGTTGATAATTGGTAGATCTCCTTGTTCAGGACATTCCAGCTCAGCGTTGACAGTTACTAGGCTATTGTTGACAATGTATTTGACTTGTTGATGTAGTGTAGAAGGAACGACTCCAGCCATGTGGATCCATGGTCTTCCCAATAGCAGGTTGTATCCTGAATCTATATTAAGGACGTGAAAGGATACATTGAATGAATTTGGACCAATTTCAATTGATAGCTCAATCTTTTCGACGGAATTTTGTCGGGATCCATCAAAAGCTTCGATAACCGTATGGCTACTTCAGATACTTTTGAGAATGACGTTCATCTTTACCAAGGTGGCATAAGGACAGATATTTAGAGACGATCCTCCATCTATCAAAACTCCAGCTAACATATACCCGGAGGACAAAACTACGATGTGCAATGGTTTGCAATGACCGGTCCCTTCGAGTGGTATGTCATCATCAGTGAAGGATATCACATTGTTGTTGAAAATGTGATCAACCATATGTTGAAATTTTTCCACATCCACTGATTTTGGTAAGTAGGCTTCTTCCACAACCTTTAATAAGATCTTCCTGTGATCCTCGGAAGAGAAAACCAAGTCCAGTAGTGATATCTAATGTGGAGCTTATTTTAAGCTTAAAACTACCTTGGCTTCAATATGGCCCATAGTGCAGAGGAATTTCTCAATCCTCTCCATGGGAATCTTCCCCTTTGCTTTGATGGCAGGCTTCATCACCCTCTGAGGAAGATATCATGGATTTTCCTTCGACACTGTAGCAGTAGTATGAGACGTGGATCCTTCAGCTTCTCCATATTTCCATGGAACTTTGTGTAAGCTGACAACAGGATATTATGGTCTGAAGGGTAAAGAAATTGGCTTAGGTGCGGCCACTTTCAAAGGATTTTCAGCTCCTTTGAGTTGAATTGCTTGTATGGGAAATGATTTGACAGTCTCATCATCCTCAACGGATATAACTGCTACTGATCCCTTTCATTTGGTAGGACATGGATTCCCACTCTCGAGTTGAACAGTGTCATCGTCTGCCAGCTGCAGGACACCGCTATCAATGAGATTTTGAATGAGATGGCGGAGTGCCCCACATTCTTCTGTGTTGTGGCCGCGAGAATGTGAATGATATTGACATACTCCATCAGAGTTGAAACATCTTGAATGGGGATTAATTGGAGGTAGAAGGGAGGTAATTCTTCCTTCGTTGATCAGCATTTGAAATATCTCATCCATAGGTTGGCCCAGGTATGTGAATTCCCTTTGATTGGCAAAATCCCGACGGGCTTTAGCAATTGCTCTCTTTGCAACCTTATCCTCCATAGCTTCACTTTCTGAAGGTGATGGTGGAGCATTCATAACAAAAGGAAGGAGATAGACATGCTCCTGGCTGACGAATTGGCTTGTGACTTAATGTTTATAGGTCACCAGTTCTGCAAATTGCTCAATTTTCTTTCAAAGAGCTTTCATCTTTCGTTCCATAGCAAATTGGAACTTTACGTAATCCCATATGTCAACACTGTCTTTAATGGTCTGGGATGATTTAACATTAAAACTAGAACTCTGTCCAGTGCTCTAACTAATCATGTTGACCTCTTCTTCTTTGTGTTGAGGAAGAAGGTTATCTTGCACATGAGGTTGATCTGGTTTGGTGACCACGATCTCACCGTTGTTTATTAAATCTTAGATCTTGTGTTTCAAGGCCCAACAATCTTGAGTGTCATGTTCAGGTGCTCCGGCATGATAAGCACACTTCCGAGTAGCATTAAAACCCCTCCCATTAGGGTTGGCTAGTGGAAGAAGACGTGTGATTTTCTTCTGAGTAGTCAGAAGAGAAAGAATATTCTCGAGCGAGTCCCCTAACGGTGTGAACGTTCGAGGGCGCTTTGCTTCTCCAGTTTTAGGCAATGGAGGGTTTGAAGAATGTGCTCGGAAAGGGAGTAGTTTCTCCTCTATATAGGCATGTTTTGACTGCCTTTTTGACCTTGTAGTATCAAGGAAACATCCTCCTCTTTCTTTTTATGGACCCTCCAGGGGTTGTTTCCATAAGATTCGGACTGGATGTGTTCAGCAACTGCTTTAAGAGCGGCTAGGTCTTGAATCTTACCTGACTTCAAACCCATCTCAGCCATCTCTCCGTGCTTTATCATTTCAGAGAATGGTTTGCCAATACCAGCTAAGACTCTTTCATAGAAAGGAGCTTCTTGTATATCTATGAAAGTCATGACCATTTCTGACTCGGTCATGGAAGGAATAACTTGAGCAACAAGGCGCCTCCACCTTTGAGCATACTCTCTAAAAGACTCATTAGACTGTTTCTTGACCTTGGTAATCTAGTACCAGTCAGGAGGCATCTGAGATTGAAAACTATATTGAGTGAGGAAGGCGTCAGCTAGCTCTTCCCAGCTATAGATCTTTGAGTTGTCTAATCTGGTATACCAAGAACGGGCTTCTCCAGTCAGACTCTTCTAGAATAGTTGCATTCTGAGCTTCTCATTTTCTGCATAAGATCTAAGTTCTCCAATGAACACTTTCAAATGTGTATAAGGATCCCCTAACCCGTTATACTTTTCAAAGTTAGGGGTTTTAAATTTCTCTGGATAATGAACACCAGATAATATTCTAAGGTCAGCATATGAAACACTTCCATGTGTTCCAATCCCTTTGAGAGCACGAATAGTTTCCTCTATTTGGAGGACCTTCTTCTTGATATCACCAGTGTCTGGATCTCCTTTGAGATGGGTGTTTTCAAGGTCTATGTTGGTCATATCCAACGGAGGTTCTGGAATTATTTTTTCCAAACCATGAGCTCCTC
Organism: Panax quinquefolius; assembly: GCA_020205615.1. Taxonomy (NCBI): domain Eukaryota; kingdom Viridiplantae; phylum Streptophyta; class Magnoliopsida; order Apiales; family Araliaceae; genus Panax; species Panax quinquefolius. The sequence continues at coordinate 107,692,480 of CM035163.1, forward strand.
CTTGTGCAAAGGATTCTGTATGTGTAGGCATCTTTGAGCCCTGAGTAGACTGATGCAATTCTTTTAGCAGAACAACCAAATCTGTAATTTTTTTACTTAATCCGTCAAATTCTTCTCGAGAAACGGCATTTGACTGGTCAGAAAAAGACATTATTGGTGGTAGGATCGTGGCCTTTTTGGATTTGGAGCGGGTAACAGGCCCAATGATTTCCCTATAAAATACTTATGTAGTTTAGTCTTAGGGATAATGTAAATGCTATCATAATGTGTCCATTTTAGGAATAACATCCTGCAAAAATGGGTGTTAATTGATAACATGTCATGTATGCACAAATATTCTTCATATTTTCCATTACATGAACATGGAATGAAATTACAAGTAAATGCTTTTACAAGTAATTAAAAATGGAAAGAATGAAGAGACTTTACTCCACGTTTGGTTTATCAGAGGTTGACCTATCTTAGGGTTACTCTCGCGGCTTTTTGGCATGAAGGTCCCCAGTTCATCGCAATCTACTTGACGGGAAGTTAATCTGGTCTTTTTACTGGAGCGAATCTGGGTGGTGCCTTTCTTGAGCCTCATTGGAATTAGTCTCCCTACGAGTCCAGTAATCAAACACCAACAGGATAGCCTCATGGTGTAGGAACCATACAACATACATTCATATAAAATGTGTCTCACCGTTTATGAAAATGATGACATGTGCAAAGCACTAATATCACCGATAGATATTTTGCAGTGCAGTAAGTAAAATGCATTCGTACACATTCAACATAAATGTAAATGCAACATTCACACACAAGTATATAACAGTTTTGAAAAGCTTGTAGTAGCGGCTTAAGCCCTCTTACTGGAGTCCCCAGTAGACTCGCCACCTGTCGACGTCAAGATTTTTATTTGTCCCTTTTCGTTAATTGTTCATTGGTGTTCTCATGTTATGTGAGATTTGTTTGAAAAAACAAGTGAAAAAGGTCCGACATGTATAATGTCGACGATTTGAATTTAAGAGTCGCCAGTTGGTTTTTTAACTGGTTGCACCAACGCAACCGAGAAAAGGTTTGCACATTGACCAAAGATGTGACACTGCTAAACAGGTCTATGAAACTGAGATTCATTTGGGTTCGGGGGCTTGATTATGTGGAGGGAAGGTGTTAGGCACCCCCCGACATCCGTCTTACCACGGTGACCGCCACTTTTCAAGAAACTGTTATATGAATGTGTGTGTGTGTGTGTGGATCAATGTGCAATTATTTGAAAGTAGTGTGAGGCCTCGTTCGCACCTATATACAAAGGTTTTGAATTTATAGAAAAATTCAGTTTTAAACAGAATATAGCAATGAAGTTTTGTAAAAGAGATTTTTCAATCCTTGTGCTCAATAAGAATTGAGACCTTTTCATACTTCCATTTTATTATTAAATGTTCAGCTTGTTTGCTTTTATTTTTGAGATGCGAAGCATTTTCGAAAAAAATAATATCAAAGATCTTCGAACTCCTCATGGGCATAATAACTATCTAAGGAAATTCGAACAATCAGTAAATAATGTACAAGTCAAGCATAAATGAAAATGTCCATCACGGGAACCGAATCTAGATTCAATAGACAGAATCTGTGAGCACAAGATTCCTAGGCTCACATGATGCTGCAATTTGTATGAAAAGCAATAAGTAATTATATATATATATATATATATAAGCTGTAAATACATATATAGACATGATCAACCACCACGAAGCAACTCCATGGGGGATCGGAAATGTAAATATATAAAAGCGGTAAATATATATATATGGACATGATCAACCACCACGAAGCAACTCCATAGGGGATCAAAAAAGTAAATAAAGCAATAAATGCGATCAACCACCACGAAGTAAACTCCAGGCTGGACTAAATGTAAATAAAGCAGTAAAAACGATCAACCGCCATGAAGTAAACTCCAGGTGGGACAAAATGTAAATAAAGTAGTAAAAGGCCACGAAGTAAATTCCAGGCCTGACAAAAATATAAATATATATATATATAAAAGCGGTAAATGCACCAGATATAAAACCTAGGCTCATCGGATATGTCCGACAACAGTTATATATATAATTATATATATATAAGCAATAAACGCTCCGGATATAAAATCTAGGCTCATCAGACAAAGTCTGACAACAATTTATATATATAAGTATATATATATATATATAAAAGCAGGTAAACGCTCCAGATGTAAAATCTAGGCTCATCAGACAGAGTTTGACAACAGTTTATATATATATATATAAGCAAGTAAACGCTCCAGACATAAGTCTAGGTTCAATCGAGGCATAACTCGATAATGTTAGTCCATATATAAATATATACATATATAAGTATATATATACAGACAGAAATAAAAACCACGGACCGATGTCCGGGCATACACACACAACACGACTCTCAATGTGAAGAATAATGTTTGCAAAGATGAAGAGAAAGGCTTTATAGAGTGTGAGAAGGCTTACGTTGGGGCTTAATGCAAAAGCTTCTATGACTCTAGATGGATAAACACTCAGCTCTCGCCAGTAAAAATATAGCTATATGTGAGCTAACAAGTGTTTAAAATGAGAAAGCACTCAATAGGTGGTGTGTACAAAGCAAATAGGACAGGGCTTCCTTGCTTTTTTCTTTTTTTAATATGGCCACCCCAAGCTCTATATTTATAGAGTGTGGTGGCCAGCAGTGTACTGCAGTATCTTGCAGATGCACTGCTGGCCGGTCGAGTGCCGCCTGCATGGTCCAGTCGTCTCAAGCACGTGCACTGCAGCCTTTGTGATGTTGGCTCGAACTTGCAGAACTTCAATCTGAGCATCCGAACGAGGTGTATAAGACCTTCTTTGGACCTCTTTTGTCAAGAGTTACGCAATGACATGGGATTAGAGGTTGTACGAAGTAAGGAAGAGGGGACCATGCCCATGGTCTTCAAGCTTCAAATTCTATCTGATGTGCTGCCACGCGTAATAGTCACTCAGGATTGGAACTCCTTGGTTCTTATGGGACATTGTAATGTAGAAATGTTTGTATGAAATGTTGAGATGGCGCTCAGGTGTTGAGGTGGCAAGATGACGATTTTGTTCCTCACAGGGGTTATCACCAGTTTGGGTTGATACTAGACGTTGTTCAAGGTTACATCTGAGATTGGACTGCTGCAAGTGTTTGAAATCCATAAGGTCATTTGTAAGTGTGCATGTCTTCTCGGTGTTAGCTTCGGGTCTGAGGAATGAGTGCCTCGATAGGAGGTATGAGATTAAAGCTGATCGCATGCATTTGAAACAAGCATTTCTGGAGTTATTATCGGAACTGCAACAGCATTCCTTGGGGTTATCTCCAAGGACGAAACTCGGGGATAACTTTGAGGTTGGAAATGATACTCCCGGTGTGTGTTTAGGGGTTGAGATTGAACTTCCGGTAGTATCCGGAATGGATATGAGCTGTCTTCCAGGGTTATCTCCGAAAGATGAATCTGCCCTCCTTCAATGTTAGTAGCACGTGTGCAAAAAATTTTGAGTGTCTACATAGGGTTTTGGTTTTTATGATTACAGTTGCTTAATGATGTTTATTAGTACCTAATTGAAGTTTAGTAATCATGATTAGGTGTTAGGATAAGCTAATTAGGTTTAGTCTAGCTAATTAGGGTTAGGGTTTAAAAATTAGGGTTAGGCTTTATAATCTAGAATTAGGGTTTATAATCTAGAGTTCCTAACTTGGATTTTTTTCATAATTCCTAACAAGCACGACAAAGCGTTTTGTTAATGTAATCACGACAAAGCAGCTTGTCAAAACATATATATCAAAAAGTCCATTTTCAGAACAAAAAACTTAAGCACGACGTGTCAAACACGTCAATTTTTGGATGAAAATTTATTTGACCTAATTTGTTAAACAAAGTATATAATAACACAAAACACTTTTAGAATGGAGAGATTTTATTAATATAACTGAATTTACATAATCGAGTCTTATTAGGGTTTTGGGGTTTCACATTCACTCCCACTAATAAGAATTGTGTCCTCGAAATTATAGTACAAGTTTAAGTAAACAGTTGGGGATAGTTCTCTAACATTTTATCTTCGAGCTTCCATGTAGCCTCTTCAATATTCTGATTCCTCAAGATCACTTTGACCGATGCTATTACTTTATTCCTCAGGACTTGCTCTTTACGATCAATGATCTGCACAGGTTCTTCTACATAAGAAAGATCTCATTCGATTTGGATTAGCTCATAATTTATAACGTGTTTATAATCAGGTTTGTATGGTTGTAATACGGACACATGAAACACATTATGAATATGATTTAACTCAGGAGGTAGTGTTATTTCATAAGAAACTTCACCTATCCTCCTCAAAATTTCAAAGGGTCCAATGAATCTCGGACTCAATTTTCCTTTCTTGCCAAAATGTATCTTGCCCTTCCAAGGGGACACTTTCAAGAATATTTGGCTTCCTACGTTAAAGTTTCATTGTTGACGATGTGGATTAGCGTATTTCTTCTGTCGATCTTGAGATGCTTGTAATCATTCATGTATAATTCTGATGGTTTCATTAGTTTGTTGGATTATCTCAGGTCCTAGAATTTCTTTCCCCGACCTCATCCCAACATAAAGGTGTTCTACATTTCCTCCCATATAAGGCTTCATAAGGTGGCATACCTATGCTAGCATGATAACTATTTTTGTAGGCAAATTCCACCAAAGGTAATTGATCTTCCCAACTTCCTTTAAAGTTAATGATATATGTTATTTACATATCCTCTAATGTTTGAATGGTTCCCTCACTTTTCCCATCAGTTTGAGGGTGATAAGCTGTACTTAGTCTTAATCGTGTTCCTAAGTGTTTTTGAAGGCTCTTCCAAAAATTTGAGGTAAAGTGTGGATCTCGATCTGACACTATAGAAACAGGTACTCCATGCCTAGAGATGATTTCATTAATGTATAGCTTGGCAAGTTGGTCTAAGTTATAAGTAACTTTAATAGGTAGGAAGTGAGCTAATTTGGTTAGACGGTTAACTATTACCCAAATGGCATTGTGGCCCTTCTGTGCAGCTGGAAGGCCTACCACGAAGTCCATGGTTATATGTTCCCACTTCCACTCAGGAATTGGTAAGGGTTGAAGTAAACCACTCGTCTTTTGATGTTCAGTCGTAACCCTTTGACACGTGAGCCATTTTCTTACCCATTCAGCTATTTCTCTTTTCATATTCGACCACCAAAAGTGTCGATTTATGTCCTTCTACATTTTAGTACTGCCTGGATGTATGGTAAATTTAGAATTATGAGCTTCATTTAAGATTTTGTCTTTTAATGCTTGATTTAACGGAACCCAAATTCTATCTTCATATCTTAATATTTCATAATTGTCTATTCTGAAATTGTTATTCTTAATATGAGTTATATTATACTTACATTTTTGACATTCTTCATCCTTCTCATGCATCTCTTTGATTCTATCAAGTAGAGACGAAACTCCCTCTAGGATGAATAACTTTTGGGTAGAGGTAGTTGGATATCCCACCTCAATTTCTAGTTTTTCAAAATCCTTTATTAACCTTTCATTGATGGTTGTTACATTCAACTTTTCTTGATTCTTTCTACTTAACGCATCAGCTATGACATTGGTTTTTCCAGGATGATATAAGATTTCACAGTCAAAATCCTTTATCAGTTCTAACCATCTCCTCTGCCATAAGTTTAACTCCTTTTGTGTAAAATTATATTTTAGACTTTTGTGATCTGTATATATCTTGCACTTCTCCCCGTACAAGTAATGCCTCCAAATTTTTAGGGCAAAAACTACCGCGGCTAACTCTAGGTCATGATTAGGATACCTCTTCTCATAATCTTTGAGTTATCGTGATGCATAAGCTATCACTTTCCCTTGTTGCATCAACACACATCCTAAACCTATGTGTGACGCATCACTAAATACTACAAGGCCTCCTTTATCATCTGGTAAGGAAAACACTGGAGCCATGCTCAGTCGCTTCTTCAACTCTTGGAAGCTCTCTTCACATTTATCTGTCAAGACGTATTTCACCTTCTTTCGAGTTAAATTGGTTAGTGGGGTTGCTATTTTTAATAAATCTTTTATGAACTGTCGAGAATAACCAGCTAAACTAAGAAAATTTTTTACTTTTTTTGGATTTGTTGGTTGTTCCCAATTCACAACCGTTTCGATCTTAGGTGGATCTACTGATATTCCATTTTTGTCAATTACATGACCTAAAAATTGAACGCTCTTTAGACAGAATTCACACTTGGAAAACTTTGCATAAAGTTATTCCTTTCCTAATATCTCTAAAACGACTCTCAATGGTTCAACATGCTCTTTCCGTGTTTTTGAGTATACCAGAATATCATCGATAAACACTATAACAAATTTGTCCAAGCATGGTTTAAATTGTAAGAACCAAGAATTTCAGGAATAAATAATTATTTTAATATAACAAGAAAATGGGTATTTATTTAAATATAAATATTTATGTGTAGTCAATTCAAGTTTAATTTATGAAGGGGAAGTTGTGATGAGAATTGAAATGCCTTGTGTGGCGTGAGAAGGAAAATTTAAGCGATTAAACCAAGAGGAAGATTAATTGTGTATGATTATGTGATTCCATATAAGGAATAAATACACTCTTAAACTAGTAATATCACCAATAGAAGTTAATCCATATCATGTAAAACTAGTGTGGTGATAGGAATATGAATTGGTTTGAAGCTAAACCATTTTAGCCATCGCCGAGGGGCCCATGGCAAATTAAGCCCTCAAAGAAGACAAAATGCCGCAATGTAATGCCGAAAGGCCAACTGGGGAAAAATTAGTTTTCTACTATAGAAATGAAATGGAACAGTATTATAAAGTGTGACATGAATAAAATCATATGATAAGAATACAATCTAATGATATAAAGTATCAAGTAGTACATTAAAATCATATGTGATTTTAATATAGAAATAAATAAATATATGTGTATTCCAGAAATTGGGAAAGAAATTTCGTGTATAAACTGAACAGTTAAATAATGTTATAAAGAGATTATGTGAGTAGTAAAAATATTTATGGAGATACCCGGACGATAATACCTAACTGTGTTATTTTATTATGTGTACTTAATGTACATGGATTATATAATGTGAGTATATAAATAATCCCTAATTTTTCCTAATATAGTAACAATTGTACATTAAAACCAATTTTTGGAAAGTATAGCGACTGAATTTAACTAATTAATCACGTTGCTGGAAATCTAAGCTCATCAGTTACACTCACAGTACATGAACAATAGCCTAAGGCTAAATTACGTAACTTCCAAACTTGCACTCATTGGCTAGGAGAATGGCTAATGGTGGGTGGTTGAGCAACCCATTGTATACAAGTGTGTTCTCCTTCTACATTCTAGTCTCAATCTCCAACGCAAAACTATTGGCCAGTCCATGTTTTCTCTATAAATAGCAGACCAATTTTCAGTTTTACGTAGTTTATTCTTGTAACGCCCGAGAAAATCAGATTTTTATGACAATTAAATGTTTATTTGATTATGTGAATTAAATGAATTTAATTGATTAGTTTGTGAGTAAGCTATGTGAAGGTCGTTCTATGACCTAGAATGTGCTAACGTGGTTAGTATTCTGGCTACGTGCTAGAATTAATTGTTTGGAATTTCCAAGACAAAAATAATACGATGAGTAAATACGATGAGTAAATACGAAGTGCAATACGATTATTGTACGACTAGTATACGGAGAGAATACGTGAATTGTACGTTTGGAATACGATTTGTATTATAGAATTAAGTTAAGTCTTAATGATTAATTCATTTGTGTTGGATTATGATTAGCCCAATCAATTGAATTAGTAAGCCCAAGGGGTTAATGGGTTAAGCCCAAATCAAGGCCCAATGATAAGTTAGTTAAGCCCAATTCATTAAAACCAAACCGTGGGTCAAACCAGTGGGTCACCGAATGGGTAAAACCCATGGGGAAACCCATGGGGTGGTGGGCCAACCACTTGGTGTGAAAGCCATGTTTGAGGCTTGGTCACCAAGTATTTTACTTGGTGACCACACATGAATAGTAAGGAGGTGATGGTAGTTGTCCATAATGCCCTCCATTCTAGTTTTCTATAAGTAGAAAGCTAGGTTGATTCATTTGAGAGTTTTCCAACTTGCCAACATTAGATTATTGAGAGGGAAAGAGAGCTAGACTTGCAAAACATACACTTTGGAAGCTTGATCTTAGAGTTTTCTAAGAAAGAACACCAAGAGTTCTTAAGGTATAATCCTTACCTTTCATCTCCATGTCTTTTAGATTTTCTTTTATCTTAGAGAATCATAGAATGGGTGGTATATGTCTTGTAAGAGGGATTAAAGATGACTTACCATAAATTCAATCTCTACAAGTCATGAAATTATAAAAATCATAAGGTTTAATATAGTTTTGAACCATGAAAAATATTGTTTGTTGAGATCAATTATTTATAAATGATTGAACTCCATCAATACATTAATATATGCATCTTGTTTGGTTAGGATGTAGGTATGAAATCCATGGAGTATTCCATGTGATTTGGCTTAGAGAACCCTAGTAACGAAGTTATGGCAAATTTTACGTAATTAGACATTAAACGTCGAAAACGTTGAATTCCGGATTAGAGGTCAAAAGTTGTCGTGAGACTTGAAAATATAGGTTTTCAATGTCAACACGTGAGATAGGGTGATTAAGACTTGTGGGTTCGAGAATCGTCGGATTTTGCCTTAAAATGAAGAAAACGAGCATTGAACGCTCATTAACGTTTACGAACGTTTAGAAATGGAACTCAATAGTGAATTTTGAGTTATTAGATTCGAAAGTGTCGAATTCTTATATGAACGGGTAGAGTATATCATTTATGACATGTAGGCTTTTGAACGGACCAAATCGGGCTTATAACGAAGAAGTTACGGCCCCGAGAATTTCACAAAAAATTTTCAAAATTGTTGAGGTTCTGCAACTGAGGTCTGGCGCCGCGGCACTAGACATAGAGAAAATCATTATGCCGCAGTGCCAGCATAGGGTATTTGCTACTGCTAAGTGGCACCGTAGTGCCATTGCTTCTTTGCCGCAGATCTTGAGACCGGAGTCCGCCACTACTAATCGGCGCCGCAGCGCCGCCTAGTATCTTTATGGGCAGCCACACGCGAGTTCAAGAATGTTGATATTGACTTAGGTTTTGAACTTCATTTGTTCAGGGACCTAAAGGGGTAATGTTTGTACACTTCATAAGTGTATTAAATCTATTCCTATACTACTTATACTAAGGTATATGGTATGAAACTTAGGAATATAATGCATGTTAATAAGTTAACAACGATGAATAAAGTTAGTACTTTATCAACGATGATCGAGTCCGGTTAATAACGTTGGTTGATTAATAAACCGGGACGAAGAGAAATAAGTCATTTTGACTTTAATAAAGTTATTAAGTTAACTAGGACTTAGAAGAGAAAGAAGTTTGTAAGAATAATGTGAACATTTGTTTGTTAGCTAATTATAGTGTGCTATGTGAATATATCATGTAGATTCTGTAAAGGATGTGGTTAGTCGATTAAATTATTTGAAGACGATGAAAGGCAAGTTTTCTTAACGCTTGTCTAACTTCCATGTTAGCCAAGTTTTATGTGTTTCGTTGAATTGAATTGAAAGACTTATTTTAAAGAAAGGGTCGATGCCAGATTTTAACTTGGCTAGACTATTCGTAATATATAGATTGATTATGATTCATATCTTTCTATATAGAAATGTTAACGCTATCCTATGCCAAGTAATTGGTACAGACGTGAAGGTAAGGTTTGTCTATGAACAAACAAAAGTATTTTTCATCGATTATTCGATGGGCACGCGAGTTCGCCAAAAATATTAAACGTAAATACGTTTAATGAATGAGTGTTGATCAACATAGAGTACTATAGGCTGATCTCCTAGAAGTGCTCGTAAGTTATACGTATGAACGGCCTTAGTCTTTGTGGACTCCTTTTCAAGTATGAAAAACCTGAAGTTATCGCTCATGGTCTATCGAATTCGGTTCAAAATTCCTAATCTATTCTATACTTTGGGAATTGATGTTATGAATTGTTAAAGTATTATTGATTTATAATACTTCATAACTATTGTTCAGTTATGTCGGAATTGTTATATAATTCACAAATGTGGTATTACTGATATCCTTGATTAAACTTGCTGAGCTGTTATGCTCACTTCTTGCGTGAATTATATAACTGCACTTAAAGATGAACGTACTTTGAATGCTAAGAGAGATAACGGCAAAGCTAAGATGGATGCTTAGCCGTTGTGTAATAGTTTAGAAAGTTTGTATGTATTATACATTATGAACAATAAACGATGTAACCGGTTATGAACCTGGGAAGGATTATACTTCGATTATAATAAAAAGATAGTAATTACATTCATTTTGTTGTATTTCAATGGAATGATTGTATGGATGTTAGTACAGTGGAGCACCATATGTCGGGTTGGAAGATACCCGAATTTGGGGGCATCACAATTCTTGGCTATTAAAACACTGATAACTTGAGAGTGAATGAGTTGTGTTTCAAAGAAGAGGCTAGCAAACTCAGAAGGAAGAAACTAAGTTTATTAAGATGCAAGAGGTATAAAAATCCTAACTTTGGTACTTAATTGGGTTTTGTCAAATTCTTAAAATTCTTTAGAATTCTATGTCAATTGATGTGAATTAACATGCTATAATGTGTTTAGGAAGTATTCTAACATATATGAACTCTTTAATTGTGGATTAGAACAAGTTTAAACTAAAAAGAATCAAGTTTAGTAAGGCTTTGCAAAATAGAGTCTCATTCTTGCTCTTGTTCGGTATATAGCGCACTCACGCCTCTATTTGTACTAGGGTGCAACGATCCAAGACCGTACCCCAAAAAAATGTATAATCGATTTACATTATGCTATGTGTTATGGAATTGGTGTTGTGACTTAAATATATACCTAAAAATGGGGAATAACATGAGGTATAAAGCTTTGTTATGTAGTATGAAGTAATCAACATGAGTTAGTGAGAGATTTGTAATAAAAATTTAATGTTTAAAAACAAACTTTGAAGTAATACATGATCTACAAGTTCTGAACTTAGTATGTTGTACACATGATTGATTTGAGATATGAATAGGCATGATATGGTGTTTATAGTATCCTTGTCATGATCAAAAGAATCTGCAGAGGCAGACTTTGAGTTAGAGCACGACGAGAAAGTGCTTATGACTGATAAGGCTCGTGACTATAAAGATGAGGTCCTTGAGCTACAAAAGAAACTGGTTTAGAAAGACCAGAAGATAGCTAAGATTTCATACATCCATGAATGTGCTTATGAGGATTTCAAGCTGAAAATTGCTTGTTATTCTATTGAGTCCGGACAGACTCGACATACCATAAGTCGAGATATAGTGTCAATTCTGGCAAATCAGAAATATGAGAATGTCGTTCGACAGTGTTAATAGATCATTAGATCTTTTTGTATGTAGTGGTGATGTAAAACTCTCTTTTGTATAATTTAAGGGTAGTCTTTTTGTCAATCCCAATTTTTGTAGAAGGCAATCGTGGGATAGCATGTAATAGTTTTTGGCTAAGGGAACATGATGTAAATAGTTTTGACTATGAAAGCGTATTTATATAATAAAGATTTTATTAAATGTGCTTTTTATGGTATGATTGGTTGTTGTTGATTGAGAATGATAACCGAGTAGTTAAATAGATAATAACGAAGCTTTATTTATTTAATCAGAATTATGCCGCCGAGAAGGAGACAACATAACCAAGAGGCCGAGTCTCATAATGAGAATCAGGGGGTCCTAATAACCCTATGCAAGATTTCGTTAATTTATTAACGGCTACATTTAACCAAGTGGGGGATGGGATTCCTGTAGCTCCTGGGGTAGCAAGAACAACTACCTTTAAGGACTTTAAAAGTGTGGGTCCTCCCGAGTTCCGAGAAATGACGGACCCGTCAGAAGCCTAGACATGGGTAAGAGAGATTGAGAAGGCGTTTGTGATAACAAACGTAAGTGAGGTGCAAAAGACTTCTTTTGCGACTTACATGATGAAGGGGGAAGCCAACTACTAGTGGGAGGCTCATCAGGGTGGGGCTAGAACAGAGGCTGTTACTTGGGAACAGTTTAAGAAGGTTTTCTTCGAGAACGATTTCCCTACTAGCATGCAGGGTAGGATGGAAATTAAGTTCCTAGAGCTTAAGCAGGGGGATATGACAGTTCCCCAGTATACCACCAAGTTTAACGAATTGACGAGATTTGCTCCACGCCAGGTGGATATAGATGAGAGGAAGGCGCGCAGATTTGAGCAGGGCTAAAAACCCTGGCTCTACAGTAGGATATCGGTTTTCCAAAGTGCTTCCTACGGGACCATTCTGGAGAAAGCGATAATAGCTGAAGGTGGTGGTGAGGCATTGTCTCAGTACCACAAAGAGCGGAAGATTAAGAGTAAGTTAGAGGGAGATAATAAGGCTGAAGTTACTAGCGGAAGCGGCAACTTGCCAAAGAGAAAGAGTTTTAATCCTAGGAATACCGGGGTAAAGTAGGGAGATCCCAAACGGAGGACGGAAGCATGTAAGACATGCGGAAAGCCTCACATGGGAGTTTGTTTAAAGGGGAAAGCAGTCTGCTACAACTGTGGACAGGAGGGACATTTGTCACCCAACTGTCCTAACCCTAAGAAGAACCAGGGGTGTTTTGTCTGTGGGTCAATGGACCACATGGCATAAAATTTCCCGAAGAAGGGATTAGAGGGGAATAAAAGTTCTGGTAGTGGTAAATTAGCCATTACTGGACCAACACCATCAGTGGGTAGACCCTCAGCTCGTACGTTTAATATGACTGTCCAAGATGCGGTTGCATCAACGGATGTGGTAGCAGGTATCATTCTGGTCAATAAGTTAAATGTTTATGTGCTATTTGACTCGGGTGCTACTTGTTCTTTTATAGCATTTGAATTTTCTAAGTGATTAGGTTTAATCCCTAAGAAGTTACCTATACCTTTAGACATTAAGGTAGCAAACGAAGAGATAATTCCCATTGAACATATTCATAAGGATTGTTGCGTAGAAATTAGAGGGAATGAGTTATCGGTAGATTTGGTACCGATAAGGTTAAAAGAATTCGATGCAATTCTTGGTATGGATTGGTTGGTTAACCATAAGGCGATTATAGATTTCCATAGGAAAAGTGTAAACCTTCGGCTTTCTAAGAAAACCAAGGTAGTGTTCTTCGGTAATAAATCACCAAGACGCTCTTGTTGTGCTGCCTCACATGACCTGTTGTAGGAAGATGTTGAGAAAAGGGTGTGTAGGTTATCTATGCCATGTTGTGGATACCCAAAGAGTGGGAACATCCTTGGACCAGATACCTATAGTGCAAGAATTCGCGGATGTATTTCCGGAGGAGTTACCGGGTATTCCACCGGACAGGGAGGTGGAGTTTGTAATTGATCTGTTACCGGGAACAGCACCAGTTTCAAGGGCACCATATCGGATGGCACCAGTTGAGATGAAGGAGTTAATGGTTCAATTACAAGAACTATTAGATATAAAGTACATTCAATCGAGTGTGTCTCTTTGGGGAGCACCAGTGTTGTTTGTCAAGAAGAAGGATGAGTCATTAAGACTTTGTATCGACTATCGAGAGTTGAAAAAGTTGTCGATTAAGAATAAATACCCGTTGCCCAGGATCAATGATCTATTTGATCAGTTGAAAGTGGCAAAATATTTTTCTAAGATAGATTTGCGTGCGGGGTATCATCAGTTAAAGGTGAGGAAGGAGGATGTACCTAAGACAGTGTTCAGAACTGGTTATGGTCATTACGAGTTTCTGGTAATGTCATTTGGGTTTACTAATGCGCCAGCCGCATTTATGGATATGATGAACAGAGTATTCAAACAATATTTGGACAAGTTAGCAGTAGTGTTCATTAATGATATTCTAGTCTATTCAAAGACGCCAGAAGATCGTGCAGAACATTTAAGAATAGTGTTGGAAACACTAAGGAAGGAGAAGTTGTATGCGAAACTCATAAAGTGTGAATTTTGGCTTGAGCGAGTGCAGTTTCTAGGGCATGTTATTGATAAGGATGGCATTTTCGTAGATCCGGCAAAAGTAGAGGCAGTTAATGAATGGGAGCAACTGAAAACGCCAACTGAGGTTCGAAGTTTTCTGGGCTTAGCGGGATACTATAGAAGGTTCATTCTGAACTTTTCTAAAATAGCTACTCCGTTGATAAATCTGACAAGGAAGTCAATGAAGTATGTGTGGACTGAAAAATGTGAGAACAGTTTTTAAGAGTTGAAGAAGAGATTAAGTGAGGCACCTGTATTGTCCTTACCCGACGATACAGGGAATTTTGTAGTGTGACGCCCCCAAAATAGGTCCATTCCATCCAACCCATTCTAAGTCGCCAAATACATGGTACAGAAATAACTACAACTTTATTAATACATTTGTCGTGCAAAATACGACAACATATATACTGTGAGTTTAAATACAATTATTGTCTTCTAGACAATATCCACACGCAAATAAATCCCCATCATAATTATTGATACATTATTTTACAAAAATGGTGAGGACTACTAAACAACTCTCTCTAGAACCTTCATTCCATACCTCGACTAGTACTCACTACATTCTCGCCTCCTGAGAAGAAAAATGGAACAACAAGGAAAAGGGTGAGCTCAACTAGCCCAGTAAAGAATATTATGACTAAGATAATATACAACAAATTATCGTTAGTCTTCAACAGGGAAAAATCTAATAGAATACAATAGACAACCAGTTTTAAATCAATCTTCTCAGCGGAAAAAATAATTCATTAGAAGAGTTAAGTAGAGAATGCAAACTACTATCTTCTATATATGAATTTAAAAGTTCATCGTCGATATTTTATCCCTGTAACATCAATCAATATATATCTGGAATCAAATATTCATCTTAGCACTACAGGCCAAAGATATTCATCAGTTGGTCATGTTCATCTAAACACCTGTTCATCTTTGCACTACGGGCCAAAGATATTAATCGGTCATTCATGTTCATCTCAACACCTGTTCATCTTTGCACTACGGGCCAAAGATATTCATCAAGAAATCATTCATCTTTGCACTACTGGGCCAAAGATATTCAAGAATATCATCATTTAGTAATCGAGGATGATGAAAAATATTTTAAAGGAAACGAATCCATTGAAGCAAAAAGAACAAATATTAAGGATTCATATTTTAAACAATCCAAGTTCAAAAATACTTCATAAGTAATCGGTGATGAGTAAAATTCAAGAATGATCAAAACATGGATACAATCAAAGCTAGTATCCATAATAGATATTTTGGACAAAAGAAGAAATTTCATTTTTAAATTGAATAGTCTTGCGTATTCGTGAATAGTGCCATATCGTGAATAGTAACTCACACCAAAAGATAGAAATTCCACAAAAAATATCTTCACGCTTCATGAATAGTACTTGTGAATAGTAACTCATGAATAGTAACCCCGACATGAAAAAGTTCCAAATTTGATAAAAAGTTCCAACCAATATTTCAGCATAATGATATTGAAGAAATAATATCATTTGAGAAGAAAATAACATCCCTTACCTCGAAAGACAAGATTTAGTTGAAACACCTGGATATAGGCTATGACTTGAACTTGCACCGATAGCAACACTCAAAGTATACTCAAAATACTCACAAGAATACGCTCGATAATATAGAGAGAAAACTTGATTCTGGTGTGATTTTCAATTCTAACCTAAGCACCCTATTTATAGGAAAATGCTTAGAACACCAAAGCAAAAAATTGAATATAATATTAATATAATTATACAAATTTTCCTTAGCCCACCTTTTGGTCAAAAACACCAGCCACACATGTTAAATGAGGTTCACAAACTCACCAAAAACGTTTTTCTCAAAATAATTAATTAAAACTCCCAAAATCAATTATTTTAACTCCTAACTTCAATAATTCATAATAAATAGCCCTTTTATCAGAAAATTCGAATCTCGCGAGTTTTTATAGGAAATTCAATTCTCTACAACTTTTCAGAAGAAAGTTTTTCCAAATTCCAAACAGAAATTGACCGAAATTCATAAACGGATGATTTTACAGGCTATAATCAAATTTCAGTCAAGAAATGGGGTCCACCGACACACAAAACATGTGTTAATCATTTAATGCAACAAGAATACTCTTCCTCCTCATATACTCATATATCCCACATTCATTATAAAAATATCACTGTTAATATATTATTAAAATAATATATTTAAATGAATTATTTTATCAGAAAAAGATAAAATATTAATTTTCAACAATTGTCACATTAAAAATTTTCTCCATCTATTTCCACATAAAATCAATATTTTCCTCATCATATAAATCAATAATTAATTATTCACAAATAATATTACTGAATCACGATCTCGCAACTAAGTGCCGCCTTTAGGAAAGAGGGGCTTTCAATAAGAATTTCTCCTTCTTGGCGCAATGCAATTAGGTGACCAAACCTCTCCTTAGAATGAACTTTCTAGACATTGCCAATAATGTTATCTAATAATATTATTCAGATAATATGAATTATTACTTGGTAATGAAAATACCGTATGTAATGACAATTATTGAAACAATGACAATATAAAATATCAACGCAATAATTATTAAATCAATAAAATCTCGAATAATAATTATCGTAACAATTATTGAGTAGTGCCTTCTTACGTAAGAATCAATAATTGGTGCAATACCGTGTATCTACTACGCTCAACAACGCCAGATTAGTGTGTTTTAACCACCGGGTATTCCAACAAGATAATCTGTAATAACTACGCCTGCGTTATTTATAAACAACTTATATTTGTCGTTTTCTTCATCCAATCGCTTTCCGTTATGGGGCCCGCAAAAGACTGCGCCTCGTACGAATATTCCCCGACAGTACGAATATTCCATGACTAAACGAATATTCCCCGACAATAATGAATATTTTATAACCACTTGCTTATTCGAAATATTTGCGTATTTTACCCATAACTATCCGCATTAATCAAATCCACCCTTACTATTTCAAAATAATAAATAAAGGAAATTCCTTTTTATTTAAAAAATTTCGGGGTCTTACATGTAGTGTATAGCGATGCTTCGTATAAAGGACTAGGTTGCGTGTTCATGCAGCATGGCAAAGTCATTGCATATGCATCACGTCAATTGAAGGATTATGAGAAGGTCTATCCTACTCGTGATTTGGAATTGGCAGTTGTAGTTTTTGCCTTAAAAATATGGAGGCATTATCTATATGGTGAGAAGTGTGAAATATACACGGACCATAAAAGTCTGAAATATATCTTTACACAGAAGGAGTTGAACATGAGACAGAGAAGGTGGTTAGAGTTAATAAAAGATTATGACTATGATATTTTATATCATCCGGGGAAAGCAAATGTAGTAGCCGATGTGCTAAGTAGGAAGGGTAGAAGGAAACTGTCAATGTTAACAACTCAAAATGAGTTGATAACAGTGATGGCAAGCATGGAATTAGAAGTTAAGTTACCAGAGGAGGCGGTGGAAATGTTATTTTCCATGGAAACCCAACCGACCATAGTGGAGCGAGTTAGGGGAGTACAATCGAGCAACGAGGAATGCAAGCAGATGAAGAAAAGGGTAGAAGATGAAGAGAAGACTAGGTATAACCTCGATAAGGAGGGATTACTTCGTTTTGAAGGAAGAATTTGGGTTCCGAATGATCCCGAATTAAAGGAGGAATTAATGATGGAGGCTCATAGTTCTAGGTACTCGATACATCCCGATAGTACAAAGATGTATCAAGACCTTCGTCAGAACTTTTGGTGGCCAAACATGAAGAGGGAGATAGCAGAATACGTTAGTAGGTGCTTAACTTGTCAAAAAGTTAAGGTTGAACACCAATGACCTAGCGGGTTGTTGCAACTGTTAGAAATTCCAGGGTGGAAGTGGGAGCACATCACAATTGACTTTGTGGTGGGACTTCCGACAACCAGAAAAGGATACGATACTATTTGGGTGATAGTGGATCGATTGACAAAATTGGCTCATTTTCTACCAGTAAGAGTCAAGTATAACTTGGATCAGTTAGCTAAGCTGTATGTCAAGGAAATTATTTCCAGACATGGAGTACCTATTTCGATCGTGTCAGATCGTGATCCACGATTCACATCAAACTTTTGGAGGAGTTTACAATAGCAAATGAGAACGCAGTTAAGGTTGAGTACGGCGTGTCATCCTCAGATGGATGGTCAGAGTGAGAGGATAATTCAAACGCTAGAAGATATGTTAAGATCTTGCGTTATGGATTTCAAAGGGAGTTGGGACGAATATCTACCGTTGGTGGAATTTTCATACAACAATAGTTTTCACGCTAGTATAGGCATACCGCCTTACGAAGCGTTATATGGAAGGAAGTGCCAAACTCCATTGTGTTATGATGAGGTGGGTGAACGTCGGATGTTGGGACCTGAGATGGTACAGTAGATGGCGGACATGGTGAAGTTAATACGTACTCGATTAGTTGCTGCTCAAGATAGGCAGAAGAAGTATGCAGATCCTCACAGAGAAAATAGAGAATTCGATGTAAGATCGTTTGTTTTTCTAAAAGTATCACCTTAGAAGGGGAAGATACGTTTTGGGAAGAAAGGGAAGTTAAGTCTAAGTTTTATAGGACCTTTTGAGATTTTAAGAAGAGTAGGAGAGGTGGCTTATGAAGTAGCCTTACCTCCAGAAATGGAACACATTCATAATGTGTTTCATGTGTCAGTGTTACATCCTTATAAACCGGACTATAAACACATAATAGAGTATGAATCTATTCAGATAGAGAAAGACTTATCCTACGAGGAACTTCCAGTTCAAATTATTGATAGGAAGGAACAAGTTTTAAGAAATAAAGTCATACCTTCAGTAAAGGTGTTATGGAGAAACCACAATGCTGAAGAAGCAACGTGGGAGCTCGAAAATAAAATGATTGAAGATTTTTCTCATTTATTTATGTAATTATAAGCTAAGATTCTGGGGACAAAATCCTTATAAGGGGGAGAGAATGTAACGCCCGAGAAAATCGGATTTTTATGAAAATTAAATTTTTATTTGATTATTTGAATTAAATGAATTTAATTGATTAGTTTGTGAGTAAACTATGTGAAGGTCGCTCTATGACCTAGAATGTGCTAACGTGGTTAGTATTCTGCCTACATGCTAGAATTAATTGTTTGGAATTTCCAAGAGAAAAATAATTATTTTCCGAGAAATTTCTGTAAAAACACTATTCATCCATTTCTGTTCAGGAAATTATTTTTGAAATTCTGAGAAACGCGTAATGATAGAATAACGTGATTAGATGGAATATTTAATAATATTTCATTTATGGCAAATGCAGTTTTCGCCTGCGGAATTAAAACCTAAGGGTTGAGTGTATTGATTTTCAAGAAGGAAATAATATGCGTAGAAGGTATTGTGTTACGGTTAATGCGAGTGTTATACATTTATGATACTATTTAGTATCTATGTATAATACGATGAGTAAATACAACGTGCAATACGATTATTGTACGAGTAGTATACGGAAAGAATACATGAATTGTACGTTTAGAATACGATTTGTATTATAGAATTAAGTTAAGTCTTAATGATTAATTCATTTGTGTTGGATTATGATTAGCCCAATCAATTGAATTAGTAAGCCCAAGGGGTTAATGGGTTAAGCCCAAATCAAGGGCCAATGATAAGTTAGTTAAGCCCAATTCATTAGAACTGAACCGTGGGTCGAACTGGTTGGTCATCGAATGGGTAAAACCCATAGAGAAACCCATGGGGATGACCCATGGCGTGGTGGGCCGAACACTTGGTGTGAAAGCCAAGTTTGAGGCTTGGTCACCAACTATTTTACTTGGTGACCACACATGAATAGTAAGGAGGTGATGGTAGTTGTCCATAATGTCCTCCATTCTAGTTTTCTATAAATAGAAAGCTAGGTTGATTCATTTGAGAGTTTTCCAACTTGCCAACATTAGATTATTGAGAGGGAAAGAGAGCTAGACTTGCAAAACATACACTTTGGAAGCTTGATCTTAGAGTTTTCCAATAAAGAACACCAAGAGTTCTTAAGGTATAATCCTTACCTTTCATCTCCATCTCTTTCAGATTTTCTTTTATCTTAGAGAATCATAGAATGGGTGGTATATGTCTTGTAAGAGGGATTAAAGATGACTTACCATAGATTCAATCTCTATAAGTCATAAAATTATAAAAATCATAAGGTTTAATATAGTTTTGAACCATGAAAAATATTGTTTGTTGAGATCAATTGTTTATAAACGATTGAACTCCATCAATACGTTAATATATGCATCTTGTTTGGTTAGGATGTAGATATGAAATCTATGGAGTATTCCATGTGATTTGGCTTAGAGAACCCTAGTAACGAAGTTATGGCGAATTTTACGTAATTAGACGTTAAACGTCGAAAACGTTGAATTCCGGATTAGAGGTCAAAAGTTGTCATGAGACTTGAAAACATAGATTTTCAATGCCAACACGTGAGATAGGGTGATTAAGACTTGTGGGTTCGAGAATTGTCAGATTTCGCCTTAAAATGAAGAAAACGAGCATTGAACGCTCATTAACGTTTACGAACATTTAGAAATGGAACTCAATAGTGAATTTTGAGTTATTGGATTTGAAAGTGTCAAATTCTTATATGAACGCGTAGAGTATGTCATTTATGACATGTAGGCTTTTGAACGGACCAAATCGGGCTTATAACGAAGAAGTTACGGCCCCGGGAATTTCACAAAATTTTTCAAAATTGTTGAGGTTCTGCAGAATCAAGTCCGGCGCCATGATGCGTCATAAATCTAGCTAAACTTGCATGCTTGATGCTACTTAATCTCCATATTTCACAGTCACGAGACCGAGTCGACCATCGCTAATCGGCACCTCAACGCCAGATCCTAATCTTTGCATGGATGCCATGCCAGTGTGAAGTTCAAGAATGTTGATATTGACTTAGGTTGTGAACTTCATTTGTTCAGGGACCTAAAGGGGTAATGTTTGTAAACTTCATAAGTGTATTAAAGCTATTCATATACTACCTATACTAAGGTATATGGTATGAAACTTAGGAATATAATGCATGTTAATAAGTTAACAACGATGAATAAAGTTAGTACTTTATCAAGGATGATCAAGTCCGGTTAATAACGTTGGTTGATTAATAAACCGGGACGAAGAGAAATAAGTCATTTTGACTTTAATAAAGTTATTAAGTTAACTAGGACTTAGAAGAGAAAGAAGTTTGTAAGAATAATTTGAACATTTGTTTGTTAGCTAATTACAGTGTGCTATGTGAATATATCATGTAGATTCTGTAAAGGATGTGGTTAGTCGATTAAATTATTTGAAGACGATGAAAGGCAAGTTTTCTTAACGCTTGTCTAACTTCCATGTTAGCCAAGTTTTATGTGAATCGTTGAATTGAATTGCAAGACTTATTTTAAAGAAAGGGTCGATACCAGATTTTAACTCGGCTAGACTATTCGTAATATATAGATTGATTATGATTCATATCTTTCTATATATAAATGTTAACGCTATCCTATGCCAAGTAATTCGTGCGGACGTGAAAGTAAGGTTTGTCAATGAACAAACAAAAGTATTTTTCATTGATTATTTGATGGGCACGTGAGTTTGCCAAAAATATTAAACGTAAATACGTTTAATGAATGAGTGTTGATCAACATAGAGTACTATAGGTTGATCACCTAGAAGTGCTCGTAAGTTAGACGGATGAATGGCCTAAGTGCTGTGGACTCCTTTTCAAGTATGAAAACTGAAAGTTACTGTTCATGGTCTATCGACCAGTTCAGAATTCCTAATCTATTCTATACTTTGAGAATTGATGTTATGAACTTTTAAAGTATTATTGATTTATAATACTTCATAACTATTGTTCAGTTATATCAGAATTGTTATATAATTCACAAATGTGGTATTACTGATATCCTTGATTAAACTTACTGAGTTGTTATGCTCACTTCTTGCGTGAATTATATAACTGCAGTTAAAGATGAGCGTACTGTGAATGCCAAGAGAGATATCGGCAAAGCTAAGATGGATGCTTAGCCGTTGTGTAATAGTTTAGAAAGTTTGTATGTATTATACATTATGAACAATGAACGATGTAATCGATTATGAACCTGGGAAGGATTATACTTCGATTGTAATAAAAAGATAGTAATTACATTCATTTTATTGTATTTTAATGGAATGATTGTATGGATGTTAGTACAGTGGAGCACCATATGTTGGGTTGGAAGATACCCGAATTTGGGGGCGTCACAATTCTTGGCTATTAAAACACTGATAACTTGAGAGTGAATGAGTTGTGTTTCAAAGAAGAGGCTAGCAAACTCAGAAGGAAGAAACTAAGTTTATTAAGATGCAAGAGGTATAAAATCCTAACTTTGGTACTTAATTGGGTTTTGTCAAATTCTTGAAATTCTTTAGAATTCTATGTCAAATGATGTGAATTAACATGCTATAATGTGTTTAGGAAGTATTCTTTCATATATGAACTCTTTAATGGTGGATTAGAACAAGTTTAAACTAAAAAGAATCAAGTTTAGTAAGGCTTTGCAAAATAGAGTCTGTTACTGCTCTTGTTCCAGGCATAGCGCAGTTGCGCCCTATTATGCTATGTGTTATGGAATTGGTGTTATAACTTAAATATATACCTAAAAATGGGGAATAACATGAGGTATAAAGCTTTGTTATGTAGTATGAAGTAATCAACATGAGTTAGTGAGAGATTTGTAATAAAAACTTAATGTTTAAAAACAAACTTTGAAGTAATACATGATCTACAAGTTCTGAACTTAGTATGTTGTACACATGATTGATTTCAAATATGAATAAGCATGATATGGTGTTTATAGTGTCCTTGTCATAATGAAACTTGTTAGCTTTGTGTTAGAAAATGTTTTAAAGGAAATGCTTTATATGTTAAAGTAAATATGCATGAATACTACATGATATAAATTCTGATCTTGAAAAGAGGTTATCATGACTTAGTTTCTTATAATAAGAGGTTTAAAGTTGTCTTATATGTGCTATATTACATCATTCATGATAAAGAGATTTCAAAGGCAACTTTGAACATATTTTCAACATTTAGTTGCATCATATGAAGAAATTCCTGTCCAAATATTAGATAAGAAAGAGCAAACATTAAGAAATAAAATTATCTCTTCTGTAAAAGTACTTTGGCGAAACCACAACGCCGAGGAGGCCACATGGGAATTAGAGGATAAGATGCGAAGGGATTATCCCCATTTATTTATGTAACCTTGTACAATTCTGTGGACAGAATTTTTATAAGGGGGGAGGATGTAAGAACCAATAATTTCAGGAATAAATAATTATTTTAATATAATAAAAAATGGGTATTTATTTCAATATAAATATTGATGTGTAGTCAATTTAAGTTGAAATTATGAAGGGGAAGTTGTGATGAAAATTTAAATGCCTTGTGTGGCGTGAGAAGGGAAATTTAAGCGATTAAATCAAGAGGAAGATTAATTGTGTATGGTAATGTGATTCCATATAAGGAATAAATACACTCTTAAACTAGTAATATCACCAATATAAAAGTTAATTCATATCATGTAAAACTATTGTGGTGATAGGAATGGGAACTGGTTTGAAGCTAAAACATTTTGGCACTGCCAGGGACTGGCGCAGCTGTGCCCTCCCAACAGTTCAAAATGGCGTAGTTGTGCTAGTGGCCAATCTAGGGAAAAAATGTTTTCTACTATAGAAATGAAAAGGAACATTATTGTAAAGTGTGACATGAATAAAATCATATGATAAGAATACATTCTAATGATATAAAGTATCAAGTAGTACAATAAAATCATTTGTGATTTTAATATACAAATAATTAAATATCTGTGTATTCCAAAAATTGGGAAAGAAATTTCGTGTGTAAATTGAACAGTTAAATAATGTTATAAAGAGGTTATGTGAGTAGTAAAAATAATTATGAAGATACCCTGATGATAATACCTAACTGCATTATTTTATTACGTGTACTTAATGTACATGGATTATATGATGTGAGTACATAAATAATCCCTAATTTTTCCTACTGTAGTAACAATTGAACATTAAAACCAATTTTTTGAAAGTATAGTAATTGAATTGAACTAATTAATCATGTTGCTAGAAATCTAAGCTCATCGGTTATACTCACAATATATGAATAGTAGCCTAAGGCTAAATTACGTAACTTCCAAGCTTGCACTCATTGGCTAGGAGGATGGATGATGGTGGGTGGTTGAGCAACCCATTGTAAACCAATATGTTCTCCTTCTACATTCCAGTCTCAACCTCCCATGCAAAACCATTAGCCAGTCCAAGTTTTCTCTATAAATAGCAGACCAATTTTTAGTTTTACATTGTTTGTTCTTAGATATTAAAACACTAATAACTTGAGAGTGAGTGAGTTGTGGTTCAAAGAAGAGGCTAGCAAACTCATAAGGAAGAAACTAAGTTTATTAAGCTCGAAGAGGTATAAAAATCCTAACTTTGGTACTTAATTGGGTATTGTTAAATTCTTGAAATTCTTTAGAATTCTATGTTAATTGATGTGAATTAACATGCTATAATGTGTTTAGGAAGTATGCTTACATGAATGAACTCTTTAATGGTGGATTAGAACAAGTTTAAACTGAAAAGAATCAAGTTGAGTAAGGCTCTACAAAAAAGAAGTCATTCTTGCTCTTGTTACTAGGCATGTCGCAAATTGCATACCAGATGTACTAGGGTGCGGTAGCAGACTACGTCAGTACCCAAAAAAATGATAATCGATTTATGTTATGCTATGTGTTATGGAATTGGTGATATAACTTAAATATATACCTAAAAGGGGGAATAACATTAGGAATAAAGCGTTCTTATGTAGTATGAAGTAATCAACATGAGTTAGTGAGAGATTGGAAATAAAAACTTTAAGTTTAAAAACAAATTTGAAGTAATATATGATCTACAAGTTCTGAATTTAGTATGTTGTACACATGATTGATTTCAAATATGAATAAGCATGATATGGTGTTTATAGTGTCCTTGTCATGATCAAACTTGTTAGCTTTGTGTTAGAAAATGTTTTAAAGGAAAAGCTTGATATGTTAAAGTAAATATGCATGAATACTACATGATATACATGTAATCTTGAAAAGAGGTTATCATGACTTAGTTACTTATGATAAGAGTTTTAAAGTTGTCTTATATGTGCAATATTACATTATTCATGATAAAGAGATTTCAAAGGCAACCTTGAACATATTTTCTAAATTTAGTTGCATCACATGAGTATCTATGTAAGACCCTGAATTTTATGAAATAAAAGTATTCAATTTTCTTATTATTATTATTATTTTATTTAGTAAATGGTTAAATTGATAAAAGGATTAAGTTATGGGTGATATTTGAAAATTTTGCAAAGTAAAACAAGTTGTTATAAAATATTCATTTGGTCGGGGAATATTCATTTGGTCGAGGAATATTCTTTTTATCGGGGAATATTCGTACGACGACACAATTATTGGTTGACCCCACTACAGAATTATTATCGGAGTTAGAAAATGACAAAATTATCTTTTTATAAAAATAACGGCGAAAATTTTACTATTAACTGTTGAAATACCCGTTGATAAAAGTAGAGTAATACTCATGGTTGCATAGTAACACACAGTATTGTACATTATCTTTTATTATTGATCCTTACGTGAGAAGTCACTCAGTTTTATTCAATTATTGTCACAGTATTTGTTGCAAAGTGTCTCATATTATTTATTCAATAATTGTCATTGCACAATATTTCAAATTATCAAATCAATAATTCATATTATTTGAATAATATTATTATATAGCATTATTGATAATGTCTAGAAAGTTCTGTCGAGGAAAGGGGTTTGGTAACCTAATTGCGCGCCAATAGGGAGAAATCCTTATCGGAAAGCCCCCTCTTTCCTGGGAATGAGAGGGCTTTTCGATAAGGATTTCTCCCTATTGACGCGCAATTAGGTGACCAAAACCCTTTCCTCGACAGAACTTTCTAGACATCGTCAATAATTCAAATAATAATATGTATAACAGTGTCATCTCAATTATTGATTTAATAATATAAAATATTATGCAGATGATATTGTGACAATAATTGAATCAAATAACATACGAGATGAGATAATATGCGTGAATTATCGTAACAATAATTGAGTATAACTGAGTGACTTCTCCTAGAAGCATCAATAATCAATACCGCAGCTACTATGCAACCATGCGTACCGTCTTATCGTACTTTTTACCACCGCCTTTCAACAGTTTAACGGTAAAAATTTGGTCAGAAAAAGAAACCAATTTTGTCATGAATAGTACCCCATAAATAGTAACTCATGAATAGTAACCCCAACATGAAAAGGTAAAAATTTAATAAGAAAGTTTAGACCAATATTATTTCTTTCATTTTCTAACTATGACAATACTTCCGTTGTGGGGTCCACAATTGATTGTGCCATCGTACAGATATTCCCTGATAAAAAGAATATTTCCCAACTGAACGAATATTTTATATCAACTTGCTTACATTGAAAAATTTATAAACATTACCCACAATTATAACATTATATAAAATCCATAACATAATATTCCAAAATAATAATTAGAGGAAATTCTATATTATTTAAAAAAATTGGGGTCTTACAACCTCCCCTCCTTATGAAATTTTGTCCTCAAAATTGATGTGCGTAGGTGGTGTTTTGAAAAGGTGAGGTTACCTCGCTTTCATTTCTGATTCCAACTCTCAGGTCATTTCCTTAATAGCATAGTTCTTCCACAAAACTTTGACTTGTGGTATAACCTTTATGCACAGGACATGTTCCTTCCTATCTAAAATCTCGGCTGGTACCTCCTCGTACGTTAAATATTTGGCTACCTCGTCTAGTTCTAATTCAATAATGTGATTCGGGTCTTTCATATATTTATGTAGCATGGATATGTGAAATACGTTATAAACACGAGACATATTTGGTGGTAAAGCGAGTATATAGGCCACATTTCCTACTCGATCAAGGATTTTAAATAGACTAATAAATCAAAGGTTTGATCTTTCCTCACATCACCGATTCTCGTTTTTGGAATAATGACTTCTTGCACCTTCTTCTTCATATTCATTAGCTCTAGGTCTGTAGCTTGAGCAGCTTTAACTTTATCGATTAAAGTCGGTTGTACTCGTATATTTGACATCATCACGTGGGTCCCTAGAGTCTTTATCTCCATCATTTGCAAGTTATACAAAAAATGGGTCTTCGTGTTAAGAACATCGCAATCATAACCGCATACAATCGTCTACTCAACAGGTTAGCTGCCACGTTTGCTTTTCCATGATGGTATTGAATGGTATGGTAATAATTTTTCAACAGCTCGAGCCAACGTCGTTGCCGCATGTTGAGCTCCTTTTGGGTGAAGAAATATTTGAGGCTTTTAATGATCTGTATAGATCTCCACTTTCTCCCCATACAGGTAGTTCCTCCATATTTTTAACGCGAAAATGACTGCTGCCAACTCTAGATCATGAGTAGGATAATTCCTCTTATTTTCTTTGAGTTGTCGTGAGCCATAGGCTATAACTTTCCCATGTTACATGAGAACACATCCTAACCCTTTGCCTGAAGCATCGCTATAGATAAAAAAATCCATTCGAACTAGATGGTATTGTTAGAACACGTGCCAAAATGAGTCTCTTCTTAAGTTCTTGGAAACTCTTCTCACATTCCTAACTCCATACGAATTTTTTATCTTTTTGAGTTAGCTGAGTTAATGGAGTAGTGATTCGAGAAAATCCTTCCACAAATCTCTAATAGTAACAAGCTAAGCCTAGAAAGCTAAGTATTTTGATTACTGACTTAGGTTTCTCTCAATTGTCACTTATATCCCAATCTTGGATAACACATCACAATTACATCTATTGATAAGTAGGTTTTATACCTATTTATCTGGTATCTGTTACTTGAATTAGTTGCTTATACTCATGTTTCTTAGTTACTTTTCATGCATTTTGTGTTCATTTTGTAGATCTTATACTTGGGAACGATGTGAGCAACTATTGGTATAAAAACGCAAGGAAAAGAAATTCGGACATCGTTTGGGCTATCATGTTCATTTCATGTTCTAAGCTTGGAACTTGGATTATGTTGTAGAGATTCTTCTGAGCTTTCCGGAACATCTTGAATCATTCCAATCGGAGTTCGGATTCAAGAGTTATGACCTTTGTACCAATAAACGTTGAACGTTACTGTTTTGGGTGGCCATTTGCATAACTGCCACTTCTAACCAAATTTTGGCCTTCATTTGTCCTTTATTTCTCAATTATCAAAGAATGAAAGTTATAGAGAGCGTTGAGAGCTTCGATTTTATAGGTGAATAGCCCCGTAACCCCTCCCGGATCAAAAGTTATGGCCATTTTACCAGAGGACACTGTCGTAGAAAATCAACCACGCGGGCCATTTATCTATGTAATTTTACCAGAGGACACTGGCCATTTAGGCTATTTCCTGTGCTGCCACGCCATTCCCTGGACCAAAAAATGCGATTTGATACTTGAGCGTGGGCGCGCCCAATTTCAGGCCAATTCCTGTGCGGTCGCGCCGCTTCTTATGTTGACCAGAGCTGACTTTTTCACTAAACAATGCAATTGAAGCGTAATTAAGATGAGGGTTCAATTAGGGCTTGTATAAATAGGAGACATATATCAGATGTAAAGCGGATTCCACCCTTGGGGGGAATCATTTTTAAATTACATATGCTCTTTTCTTTCCTTTAATTTCGTTATTAGATTAGAGTATATTAGAACCCTAGAATAGCTAAGATTTGGGGATTGAAGCAATTGAATATCCTTGAAAGTTCAGAAGTGGAACAAGAGAAGAAACTCATATTTGCTATTCTTAATCCCTAACTCTCTTTACTTCTATTTATATCTTTCAATGTATATTCAATTGTGGATTATGGATTCTAATTTAACTATGAGTTAAACTCTATTTTGGGATTACAATGGAATCTATTGCCTAATTTATTTTGATATACTTCATTATTAGTCTTATTGATTGTTATGAGATTGTCTATTAAGATTCATGCTTATTTGCTTAGTTGATTGGCCATCGATTATTGTGATAACCCATATGAACTTGAAAGACGACGTATGGGTTTAGATCGGATCTTAATAGCTTGTGTTTGTATGTTTTACATGGTGATGGAATGTATGATTCGTGCTTAGGATAGACATATACCGAAGCACCACTCGTAGTTAATTGAGAACTTGGGCTTAAACCCTTTTTATTTGTAAATTACATAGATATTTACTGGTTTAGGTAATGTGGGTATTCATGTGTATTCTATCAATTGTGAATTATATGTGATATGGGTATGGTACATTGAGAGATGGCTATATTTCACTTTGGTGTTCTCGACTAACAATCTAGTATAATTAATTTAGCTTAACATGAAGTGTGTCGATTTAAATGAGTCAATAGGTGAAATTGTAATCTCAAGTCTTCATTATCTAGTCTCATTCTAGGGATAATTAGATTTATTTACTTTCATAGTTAAATTTATAAATATTAAATCATTCGTTTAAATAAGACTGAAATGGTTATGGGCTAGTGCTTGGTGAACTTTATTAGTTAATTCTCCATGGGAATGATACTTTACTTACTCTTTATTACTTGTTAACTTTGTATACTTCCACGCATATATTGATCGAAAAAACGACAAACACCTACCAGTTTACCACCGCACAAATATGGCATCCCGTATGGAGAGTCTGGCTTTGGTGCATTCCACAAAGGAAGTCAGCAGATAGAGGCTCAGGTACCAACTGCTGTAGTTGGGTTTTTAACTCCAGAAGTTCAATAGGAGCCATTCGATATGAGGTTTTGGAAATAGGTTTTGTACCGGGTTTAAAGTCGATACAAAATTCAATATTATGCTCTAGGGGTAGGCCAGGAAGTTATTCAGGAAATACGTCAAAAAATTCATTAACAATAGAAATATTATTCAAATCTGACATATTCTTGTTCAAGTCCATGACATGGGATTAAGAAAGCTTGACATCCATTTTCCAATAAATGAATGACTTTATGGCTTGATATGAAAGTGTTTGACTTTAGTGGTTTGGTTACATGAATTCGCATAACAGGTTAGTTAGGAATATGAAAACTAACAACCTTATGAAAACAATTAATTTTAGCATGATGAGTGGTTAACCAATCAATCCCTAAAATCACATTAAATGCAAGTATCTTTAAAGAGATAAGATCAACAAGTAATGTTATGGTGCCAACTTGGATCAAGCAAGATTTATAATCACTGGATGTAATGAAAGTTTCTCCTAACGGAGTTTGAACAGATAAGTCAAAATCTAATTTCTCTAGAGTCAAATTTAAACGTTGAACACAAGTAGGAGAAATAAAAGAGTGGGTAGAACTGTATCGAATAAGGTATAGACTTTGTAAGCGTTTATGAATAACTTACTCGTAATAACTTCATTTGTGTTCCTCGATAAACACTCTCACTTAAACTACCGACTTTGACTTATACGGGACATCCTTTGGCGTCACCATCCCAGCTGGACTTGACTTTGCTATAGAGTACATTCCATTCTTAATTGCTTCGTCGCATTCCTGGTTCATGATTTGAATCATTACTCTTCGATCTATATCGAATTAGGGTTAACCGCTCTGCACAAGGTAATTCTGAACTCAATGTTAGATTCTCCCAATTGCTGTCCAAAAAGAAAAATCCATTTCATCTATTTTGGCCTTATTGGATCAGACGTCTTTTTCTAAAATATCAACGCTTTGTGCGGCTTTTACCCATGCATCCTCCATTCTCATTCGTTCAGTTATTTCTTCTTTCATCAGAACGTTAATCATAACATTCTTAAATTCCAGCTCTAATATCTTATACTCTGCCAAAGAGTGCTTCTGTTCAAGCATCGCACATCGGGTAACACAATTTAGAATTATTGCATCTCTTTGCTCCACGGACGCCATCCGTTCTTCAGCCTGCTCTTCTAACTCATGAATACAATTTTGCAATTCTACATTTCGATCATAAAGTTCTTCTAATAATTCCTCCTCAGGTTCCTCTTCTTCCTTACTCTCAGCTGCTACCTCTGCGACTAGCTCGGGTGCAACTATTAGTTCTTCACTCACCACGTAGATATCTCTAATTTCTTCTTCGTCTGACATCACATTAACCAGGTTGGTGATTAAAGGTGTCTCAACTGTATTATACACTCCATTGTTAAAATTTTCAGCTGTCATTCTCAAATACTACCACAAAACAAGGGTTAATTAAAGAAATTGACATGCCACATAATACCCCTATATTCTGACTGACCAAATAAACATAAATAAGCTTAGGTAGGACACACTAGCGAAGGATTTACTCGTCACGCCCTTCTTAGTTCTAACCCCAGATCTCCATCAAAGATCATATCCCTAAGCTCTGATACCAACTGTGACACCCCCAAAATAAGTCCACACAACCCATTCTGAGTCGCCAAATACACAGTATAGAAAATAACTACAACTTCATTATTACAATTGTCGTGTTAAATACGACAACACATATGTTGTGAGTTTAAATACAAGTATTGTCTTCTAGACAATATCCACACTCAAATAAGTTCTCATTACAATTATCGATACACTATTTTACAAAATAGTGAGGACAACTAAAACAACTGCCTTGAAACATCACTCCACACCCCGACTAGTTCCCGCTATATTCTCGCCTCTTGAGAAGAAAAATGGAACAAAAAGGAAATGGGTGAGCTCAAATAGCCCATCAAAGAATATTATGACTAAGATAAAGTAGAATAAATTATCCTTAGTCCTCAACAGGGAAAAATCTGATAGAATACAATAGACAACAAGTTTTAGATCAACAACTCATCTGGAAACAACAATTCATTAGAAGAGTTAAGTAGAGAATGTAGTCTACTATCTTCTATGATTTAGAAGTCCATCATCAATATTTTATCCCCGTAACATCAATCAATATACATCTTGAATCAAATGTTCATCTTTGCACTACAAGCCAAAAATATTCATTTGTATCACCAGTTGGACATTTTTATCTCAACACTTGTCTATCTTTGCACTACGGGCCAAATATATTCATAAGGTAATCATTCATCTTTGCACTACAGGCCAAAAATATTCATCAAGTATCATCATTTAAGACCGAGGATGATGAAAATATTTTAAAGAACGAATCCATTGAGATAAAGGATACGATTAGGGATTCATAATTTAGTTTATCCAAGTTCAATAATACTCCATAATAATTAATTGTGGAGAAAAATTCAAGAATTAATTTCAAAACATAGATTCAATCAAATATAGGAACCATAACAGAAGACTTGGATATAGAAAAGAAAACTCAAGGAATTTCTGATCATTTCAGGAATTATAGAAGCCATACTTACCGTAGTAAGTTTAGAGTTAGGAATCTGAAATGAACAATATACGAAACTGCAAATGGATTTTCAACTGCTATGCAGTAGTCCATGTAGACATATCATTTCCACAGTTTAATAACCATTTAGTGCAAAGGGTTATTCACCAGGCATGCGGTAGTTCGCGTGGACAGGTTATACCCACAGAATAATAAAGAATGGAATAACAAAAGGATTTCACCATGCATGGGGTAGTCCGCGTAGACAGATTATTCCAACAGAATAATAAAGAATGAAATAACAAAATGATTTCACTATGCTTGCGGTAGTCTGCATAGACAGGTTATTCCATCAGAATAATAAAGAATGGAATAACAAAAAGATTTTACCATGCATGTGGTAGTTCGCGTAGACAGGTTATTCTAACAGAATAATAAAGAATGGAATAACAACCCTTACGAGTATTGAAAGAAAATAACTCTCTTCATGAATACGAAAGAAATAATACCCCTTACGAATACAACAAATAATATCCCTTACGAATATTGACCGAAGATAATATTCCTTACGAATACGAAAAATAATATCATAAGCGAATATGAAATAAATAATACCACTTACGAATACAACAAATAATATCGTAAGCGAATATGAAATAAAAAAATACCCCTTACGAATATAACAAATAATATCCCTTAAGAATATTGAACGAAGATAATATTCCTTACGAATATGAAAATAATATAGTAAGCGAATATAAAATAAATAATACCCCTTATGAATACAACAAATAATATCCATTAAGAATACTGAACGAAGATAATATTCCTTATGAAAACAAAAAATAATATCGTAAGCGAATATGAAATAAATAATACCCCTTACGAATACAACAAATAATATCCCTAAAGAATATTGAACGAAGATAATATTCCTTATGAATACGAAAAATAATATCGTAAGCGAATATGAAATAAATAATACCCCTTACCTTAGTATAAGATTGAATACTGAAGTAGGGTAGTAGCAGAATACTCCTCTTCTTTCTCTCTATAGTTTCTCTCTCTAGAGTTTCAGTGAATTCGTAAGAAATAATGAAGGAATGAGCTTCTATTTATAGGAAAAAGAACTGTAGTAACTAATTCATGCACGACCCAGATTAATTTACTTTTAAACGGACGGTCCATATTGATTTACTATTAAAACTTAAAGCAATGGTCCATACTAATTTACTTTAAACTAGCGATCCATATTGATTTACTATTATAACTTTCCATCAGCAGTCCATATTGATTTACTATTATATCTTCAACAAACGATCCATATTGATTTACTATTATATCTTCAACCAACGATCCATATTGGTTTACTATTATAACTTCAACCAATGGTCTGAAAAATTAGCACATCTCCTCATGGAATAATAAGCCAAACTTATTACAAATACCTCATAACAAACCCCTCTATTTAAATCAAAAATTGAATAAATATCTACCACAAATCACTTATCTTTAATCAACACATTTTTAATCTTCCAACAATTATTCATCATTAATATTATAACTTACAATATTTAACAACCAGATCATTCTCAGGAAAGAGGGGTCTTTCCGATAAGGATTTCTCCCTATTGGCGCGCAATTAGGTGACCTAACCTCTTTCCTCGACAGAACTTTCAAGACATCATTAATAATGCAAATAATAATATGAATAACATTATCGTCTCAATTATTGATTTAATAATATAAAATATTATGCAGATGATACTGTGACAATAATTGAATCAAATAACATAAGATACTATGCAACAATTACTGTTACAATAATATAATATAACTGAGTGACTTCTCACGTAAGCATCAATAATCAAAACCGTGTGCTACTATGCAATCATGCGTATTACTGTTCTTTTACCACAGGGCATTTCAACAATTTAACAGTAAAAATTTTGTCAGAAAAAGAAACCAATTTTATCGTGAATAGTACCCCCATGAATAGTAACTCATGAATAGTAACTCGTGAATAGTAACTCATAAATAGTAACCCCGACATGAAAAGGTAAAAAATTCATAAGAAAGTTTAGACCAATATTATTTCTGTATTTTTTTAACTACGAAAATACTTCCGTTATGGTGTCCACCAATGATTGTGCCGTCGTACGGATATTCCCCGACAAAAAGAATATTCCCCGACTCAACGAATATTTTATATCAACTTGCTTACTTTGCAAAATTTGTAAACATTACCCACAACTATAAAATTATATCAAGTCCACATCATAATATTCCAAACTAATAATTAGCGGAAATTCTATTTTATTTAAAAATTTGGGGGTCTTACAACCTCCCCACCTTATGAAATTTTGTCCTCAAAATTGACGTGCGTAGCTGGTGTTTCGAAAAGGTGAGGGTACCTTGCTTTCATTTTCGATTCCAACTCCTAGGTCATTTCCTCAATATCATTGTTCCTCCACAAAACTTTGACTTATGGTATAACCTTTGTGCGTAGGACATGTTCCTTCCTATCTAAAATCTCGACTGGTACCTCCTCGTACGTTAAATATTCGGCTACCTTGTCTGGTTCTAATTCGATAATGTGATTCGGGTCTTTCATATATTTACGTAGTATGGATATGTGAAACACATTATAAACACGAGACATACTTGGGGTAAAGTGAGTCTATAGGCCACAGTTCCTACTAGATCGAGGATTTTAAATAGACTAATAAATCAAAGGTTTGAGCTTTCCTCACATCACCGATTCTCACTTTTGGAATAATGACTTCTTACACCTTCTTCTTCATATTCATCAGCTCCGGGTCTGTAGCTTGAGCATCTTTAACTTTATCGATTAAAGTCGGTTTTACTCGTATATTTGACATCATCACGTGGGTCCCTAGAGTCTTTAACTTTATCTCCATCATTTGCAAGATATATGAAAATGGGTCTTCGTGTTAAGAACATCGCACTCGTAACCGCATATGATCGTATACTCAACACGTTAGATGCCACGTTTACTTTTCCATGATGGTATTGAATGTTATGGTCGTAATCTTTCAACAGCTTGAGCCAACGTCATTGCCGCATGTTGAGTTCCTTTTGGGTGAAGAAATATTTGAGGCTTTTATGATCTGTATAGATCTCCACTTTCTCCCCATACAGGTAGTGCCTCCATATCTTTAACGCTAAAACGACTACTGCCAACTCTAGATCATGAGTAAGATAATTCCTCTCATATTCTTTGAGTTATCGTGAGGCATAGGCTATGCCTTTCCCATGTTACATGAGAACACATCCTAACCCTTTGCTCAAAGCATTGTTGTAGATAACAAATCCATCTGAACCGGATGTTATTGTCAGAACAGGTGCCAAAATGAATCTCCTCTTGAGTTCTTGGAAACTCTTCTCACATTCCTCGCTCCATACGAATTTTGTATCTTTTCAATTTAGTTGAGTTAATGGAGTAGTTATTCAAGAAAATCCTTCCACGAATCTCCGATAGTAACTAGCTAAGCCTAGAAAGCTACGTATTTCAATTACTAACTAAGGTTGCTCTGAACTGTGACTCATATCCCAATCTTCGATAGCACGTCACAATGACACCTACCAGTTTACCACCGCAAGAATATGGAATCCCCTATGGAGAGTCTGGCTTCGGTGCATTCAACAAAGGAAGTCAGCAGATAGAGGCCCGGGTACGAACTCCTGTAGTTTGGTTTTTAACTCCTGAAGTTCAATAGGAGCCATTCAATATGGGGTTTTGGAAATGGGTTTTGTACAGGGTTCAAAGTCAATACAAAATTCAATATCACGCTCTGGGGGTAGGCCAGGAAGTTCTTCAAGAAATACGTCAGAAAATTCATTAACAACAGAAACATTATTCAAATCTGACGTATTTTTGTTCAAGTCCATGACATGGGCTTAACAAATTAGCTTGGTATGAAAGTGTTTAAATTTAGTGGTTTGGTTGCTTGAATTTGCATAACAGGTTGATTAGGAATATGAAAACTAACAACCTTACAAAAACAATTTTAACATGATGAGTGGTTAACCAATTGTTCCCTAAAATCACATCAAATACAAGTATCTTTAAAGAGATAAGATCAACAGGTAATGTGATTGTGCCAACTTGGATCAAGCAAGATTTATAAACAGTGGATGTAATGAATGTTTCTCCTAACAGAGTTTGAACAGATAAGTCAAAGTCTAATTTCTCTGGATTCAAATTTAAATGTTAAACGCAAGTAGGAGAAATAAAAGAGTGGGTAGAACCGTATCAAATAAGGTATAGACTTCATAAGTGTTTATGATTAACTTACCCGTGATAACTTCGTTCGGGTTCCTCAACAAACGCTCTCACTTAAACTACCGACTTTAACTTATACAGGACATCCTTTGGTGTCATCATCCCAGCTGGACTTGACTTTTCTATAGAGTACATTCCACTCTTAATTGTTTTGTCGCATTCCTGATCCATGATTTGAATCATTACTCTCCGATCCATATCAAATTGGGGTTGACCGCTCTGCACAAGGTAATTCCGAACTCGATATTGGATTCTCCCAATTGTTGTCCAAAAAGAAAAATCCATTTCTTCTTTTTTGCCCTTATTGGATCGGACGTCTTTTTCTAAAATATCAGCGCGTCGTGCGGCTTTTACCCATGCATCCTCCATTCTCATTCGTTCAGTTGTTTCTTCTTTCATCATAACTTTGATCATAACATTCTTAGATTCCAGCTCTAATATCTTCTACTATGCCAAAGAGTGCTTCTGTTCAAGCATCGCACATCGGGTAACATAGTTTTGAATTGTTGCATCTCTTTGCTCCACGACCGTCTGCCGTTCTTCAGCCTGCTCTTCTAACTCATGAATACGATTTTGCAATTCTACATTTCGATCATAAAGTTCTTCTAATAATTCCTCCTCAGGTTCCACTTCTTCCTCACTCTCAGCTGTTACCACTGCGACTAGCTCGGGTGAAACTATTAGTTGTTCATTCATCACGTAGATATTTCTAATTTCTTCTTCGCCAGACATCACATTAACCTGGTTGGTGATTAAAGGTGTCTCAACTGTCTCATAAACTCCATTGTTAACATTTTCAGCTGTCATTCTCAAATACTGCCACAAAATAAGGGTTAATTAAAGAAATTGACATGCCACATAATACCCCTATATTCCGATTGACCAAATAAACACAAATAAGCTTAGGTAGGACACAGTAGCGAAGGATTTACTCGTCACTCCCTTCTTAGTTCTAACCCTAGATCTCCATCAGAAATCATATCCCTAAGCTCTGATACCAACTTTGATGGCCCCAAAATAGGTCCACACAACCCATTCCGAGTCTCCAAATATACGGTACAGAAAAGAATAACAACTTTATTATACAATTGTCGTGCAAAATACGACAACACATATGTTGTGAGTTTAAATACAAGTATTGTCTTCTAGATAATATCCACACTCCAAAAAGTCCTCATTACAATTATTGATACACTATTTTACAAAATAGTGAGGACTACTAAAACAACTGCCTTAAAACATCACTCCACACCCCGACTAGTTTCTGCTATATTCTCGCATCCTAAGAAGAAAAATGGAACAAAAAGGAAAAGTATGAGCTCAACTAGCCCAGGAAAGAATATTATGAATAAGATAATGTAGAACAAATTATCCTTAGTCCTCAATAGGGAAAAATCTGATAGAATGCAATAGATAACAAGTTTTAGATCAACAACTTCAGCAAAAACAACAATTCATTAGAAGAGTTAAGTAGAGAATGTAGTCTACTATCTTCTATAATTTAGAAGTCCATCATCAATATTTTATCCATGTAACATCAATCAATATACATCTTGAATCAAATGTTCATCTTCGCACTACGGGCCAAAGATATTCATTTGTATCACCAGTTGGTCATGTTTATCTCAACATCTATCCATCTTTGCACTATGGGCCAAAGATATTCATCAGGTAATCATTCATCTTTGCACTACAGGCCAAAGATATTCATCAAGTATCACCATTTAAGACTGAGGGTGATGAAAATATTTTAAAGAATGAATCCAGTGAGATAAAGGACAAGATTAGGGATTCATAATTTAGTTTATCCAAGTTCAATAATACTCCATAATAATCAATTGTGGAGCAAAATTCAAGAATAAATTTCATAACATAGATCCAATCAAAGATAGGAACCATAACAAAAAACTTGGATATAGAAAAGAAAACTCAAAGAATTTCTAATCATTTCAGGAATTATAGAAGTCATACTTACCATAGTAACTTTAGAGCTAGGAATCTGAAATGAACAATATACGAAACTGCAAATGGATTTTCAACTGTCATGCAGTAGTCCGCGTAGACAGATCATTTCCACAATTTAATAACCATTGAATACGAAGGGTTATTCACCAAGCATGCTGTAGTTCGTATAGACAGGTTATTCCTACAAAATAATAAATAATGGAATAACAAAAGGATTTCACCATGCATGCGGTAGTCCACGTAGACAGATTATTCCAGCAGAATAATAAAGAATGGAATAACAAAAAGATTTCACTATGCATGCGGTACTCTGCGTAAATAGGTTATTCCAATAGAATAACAAAGAATGGAATAACAAAAAGATTTCACCATACATGCGGTAGTTCGTGTAGATAGGTTATTCTAACATAATAATCAAGAATGAAATAACAACCTTAACGAGTATTGAAAGAAAATAACTCTCTTCATGAATACGAAAGAAATAATACCCCTTATGAATATAACAAATAATATCCCTTACGAATATTGAATGAAGATAATATTCCTTACGAATACGAAAAATAATATCGTAAGCGAATATGAAATAATTAATACCCCTTACGAATACAACAAATAATATCCCTTAAATAATACCACTTACCTTAGTAGAAGATTGAATACTGAAGGCGGGTAGTAACAGAATACTTGTGACGCCCCCAAATTCGGGTATCTTCCAACCCGACAGATGGTGCTACACGGTACTCATAACTATATAATCATTCCATTGAAATCACAACATAATGAATGTAATAACTATCTTCATATTATAATCATAATAAAATCCTTTCCCAGGTTCATAAACCGATTACATCATTTGCTATTTGTAAGTATAATACATACAATCATACTACTCTATTACAAGATGTTTAACTATCTATCTTAGTCTTGCCTTTATCTCTCTTAGAATTCTCAGTACGCTCGGCTTTAACTGCAATCATATAATTCACGCAAGAAATGAGCATAACAAGCTCAGCAAGTCTAACAAAGAATAATA
Source organism: Panax quinquefolius (assembly GCA_020205615.1). NCBI lineage: Eukaryota > Viridiplantae > Streptophyta > Magnoliopsida > Apiales > Araliaceae > Panax > Panax quinquefolius. The sequence goes on from CM035163.1 coordinate 107,732,412, forward strand.
TCAATACCACAGTCGTGAATTATATGACAATCTTCCATAATTGAACAAATAGTCATGAAGTATTACGAAACATTAATACTTAACAATTCATAACATCAGTTCCCAAAGTATATAATAGTTTGGGAATTCTGAACCAGTCGAAAGACCATGAACAGTCTCTCTCTGTTTTCATACTTGAAAAGGACATCATAACACTAAGGTTGTACATCCGACATTTCTTACGAGCACTTCTAGGTGATTAGCCTATAGTACTCTATGTTGATCAACATTCATCCGTTAAACGTATTTACGTTTAAGTTTTGGCAAACTCGAGTGCCTATCGAATAATCGATGAAAAATACTTTTGTCTGTTCATAGACAAACTTACTTTTGAATCCGTACCAATACTTGGCATATGATAGTGTTATCATTTCTATATAGAAAGATATGTATACAAATCAATCTACCTTTTACGAATAGTCTAGCCGAGTTAAAACTGGCATTGACCCTTTCTTTTAAATCATTCATGCAACTCATTACAATGAATCATAGAAAACTCGACTAACACAAAGGTTAGACAAGCGTTAAGAAAACTTTCCTTCAAGCGTCTTCGAATAATTTATTCAACTGTTCTCAATCTTTACAGAATCTACATGATATATTCACATAGCATACTGTAATTAGCTACCACACAATCAACTACATTGTTTCTACTAACTATTTTCTATTCTATGTTTTAAGTGACTTTATTTCATTAATAAGGTCAATTCGACTTACTACCCTTCATCACGGCTTGTTAACGTTCTTACGTTATTAACCGAACTCAATCATCATTGGTGAAGTACAAATGTTGAATACCATTCACGGTTTATTTATTTACACTTCGTGCTCTTCGTTTACATACTAAAAACTTGTGTTTAATTCCTAAGTTCATTACAATATACACTATTATATGTAACATAGGAATGGTTTTAGTATGCTTATTAAGTATATAAACTTAAATTATAATGGTCTTGAAACTTTGGAGTGTAAACCTAACTCATGCAACATTTCCACCGCTCTTTGGCAATGACGCTGCCTTCAATATGCAACACTAGCGCGCCATAGCCATGGGCCATATTATATGACCTAAGCTCCTATTCCTGGCACAAGACGTAAACTTATACATGTGAATGGCTTTACGGTGCCACTCTTCAAGAATCTCATTACATCGTACATGGCAATCGCAAAGACGGCATATAAATAGCTAGCTCTCGGCGTTGCGCTTGCAAACCTCGCACTCGTAAAAAAATTACACATAATAATTTTTGTGAACTTCCCGGCTTCATAACTTCTTCATTATAAGCCCAAATTGGTCAGTTTAGAAGCCCACAACTCCCATTTTACATACTCTACGCGCTTATATAAGAATTTTACATTTTTGAATCCGTTAACTCGAAATTCACTTCTAAGTTCACTATCGAGCGTTCGTTTAACGTTATTGAGCGTTCAACACTCGGGTTCTTCGTTTTAAGTCAGAATCTGACGACTCTTGAGTCCACAACTCTTAAATACCCTATCTCATGTGTTAATATTGAAAACCAATGTTTCCAAGTCACACGACAACTTTTGACTACTAATCCAGGATTTCTACGTTTTCGATGTTTAACGTCTATTTCTGTAAAATTCACCATAACTTTGTTACTATTGTTATATATGCCAAATCAAATGGAACAACTCCATTGATTTCATATCTACATCCTAACCAAGAAAGATGCATATATTCTAATAGCGATGATTTTCAATTTGTCCATCAACAACCATGTTCATCATTCAATATTTCCTACGGTTTATACTTACGTAAACCCTTACAATTTCTATTTATACATGACTTATAAAGGTTTTACTCTTTACAAGCCATCCTTATTCCTCCATAAGAGGCATGCTCCACCAATCTATGATTCTTTATAACAACGAAATCAAAAAAGATGGGAAAACTAATATTAATGGAATATTACCTTTCCGTTCTTTACATTCTTGTTAAACTTCTAATGAAAAGCTTCAAAGTAGGATGATTGCTTGTTTCTAGCTTTTTCATTCTCTCAATATAAGTTGGACAATCTTTGAAAAACCATCAAATGACCAACATAAGCCTTTCTTTTATAGGCAACCAAATGGAGGGCATTATGGTCAATAAGTAACCTCCTTACTATTCACTTCCTCCTCACCAAGTAATTTACTTGGTCATCAAGTAGGATACTTTACTTGACCACCAAGTGGCCGGCCCACATGGTCTTATGGGTCATCCCCATGGGTTTTACCCATTCGGTGACCCGTCGGTTCGGTCCACGGTTCGGTTTCTTGGATCGAGCTTAATTAAACCTAACATTGGGCCTTGACTTGGGCTTACATACATAATTCATTGGGCTTGATTACTCAAGTACTTGAGCTTGATATAATCCAAATCTAATTGGATCATATTAAGTCCTTAAACTTTAAATCCAATAACACCAATCGTATTTTATACGTATAATTCACGTATTCTCTTCGTATAACACTCGTATGATATTCGTATTATACATCGTATTAAATCTTCATACTATACTCGTATACTAAATAGGATCACACTCGTATAACATACGCATAATCATCAAAATTCATTATATATATCTCATTTCCTTCTCAGAAATCATTTTTCCCAACCCTTAGGTTTTAAGTCCGTAGGCGAAAACTTTGTTTTCCATAAATGAAATATTATTAGATATTCCATCTCGTCTTCATATTCTATCATTACGCGTTTTTCGAAATTTCAAACTAAATTCTGGAGCAGAAACGGATGATTAGTATTTTTACCGAAATTTCTCGGAAAACTTTTATTTTCGTCTTGGAAATTCAAAACAATTAATTCTAGCACATAACCAGAATACTAACCACATCTGCACATTCTAGGTCATAGAACGACCTTCACATAGCTTACTCACATAAATAATCAATTTAACTTCATTTAATTTACATAATCAAATAAAAATTTAATTCTCATATAAATAAGATTTTCTCGGGCGTTACATTATCCCCCCTTATAAGGATTTTGTCCTCAGAATCTCGTATATAATTACATAAACAAATGAGAAAAATTTTCCTTCATTTTACTTTCGAAGTTCCCACGCTGCTTCTTCAAAGATTGTGGTTTTCTCCAAATAACCTTCACCGAAGGTATTATCTTATTTCTCAAAACTTGTTCCTTCCTATCAACAATTTGAACTAAAGTTCTTCATACGATAAATCTTTTTCTATCCGAATAGATTCATACTATATTACGTGTTTATAGTCCCATTATATAGGACGCAACACGTATACACGTGAAACACATTGTGAATATCGCTCCATTTATGGAGGTAAGGCTACTTCATAAGCTACCTCTCCTACCCTTCTTAAAATCTCAAAAGGTCCTATAAACCTTGGACTTAACTTTCATTTCTTCCCAAAACGTATCTTCCCTTTCCAAGGTGATACTTTCAAAAAGACATAAGACCCTACATCAAATTCTCTCTTTTCTCTGTGAGGATCTTCTTTTGTCTATCTTGAGCTGCTACCAATCGAGTACGTATTAGCTTTACCATGTCAGCCGTTTGTTGTACCAACTCAGGTCCCAACATCTGATGTTCACCAACTTCGTCCCAACACAGTGGAGTCCTACACTTCCTTCCATACAACGCTTCGTAAGGCAGCATGCCTATACTAGCGTGAAAACTATTGTTGTACGCAAATTCTACCAACGGTAGATGGTCGTCCCAACTCCCTTTAAAATCCATAATGCAAGATCTTAACATATCTTCAAGCATTTGAATTGTCCATTCACTTTATCCATCAATTGAGGATGATACGCCGTACTCAATCTCAACTGTGTTCCCATTTGCTCTTGCAAACTCCTCCAAAAGTTTGATGTGAATAATGGATCACGATCTGACACAATCAAAACAGGTACTCCATGTCTTGAAATAATTTCTTTGACATATAGTTTAGCTAATTGTTCTAGGTTATACCTAACTCTTATTGGTAGAAAGTGAGCTAATTTCGTCCATCGATCTACTATGACCCAAATAGCATCGTATCTTTTCCTTGTTGTTGGAAGTCCTACCAAAAAATCCATTGTGATGTGCTCCCATTTCCACTTTGAAATTTCTAATGATTGCAACAACCCACTAGGTCATTGGTGTTCAGCCTTAACCTTTTGATAAGTTAAGCACCTACTAACATACTCTGCTATTTCCCTTTTTATGTTTGGCCACCAAAAGTTCTGATGAAGGTCTTGATACATCTCCGTACTACTGGGATGTATCGAGTACCTCAAACTATGGGCCTCACTCATTATCTCCTCTTTTAATTAGGAATTATTTAGAACCCAAATTCTTCATTCAAAACGCAGTAATCCCTCCTTATAGAGGTTATACTTATTCCTTTCTTCATCTTCTATCCTCTTCTTCATGTGATCGCATTCCTCGTTGCTCAATTTCACTTCCTTAACATGTTTCACTATGGTCGGTTGAGTCTCCATGGAAAATAACATCTCCACTGCTTCATCCGGTAATTTAACTTCTAATTCCATTCTTGCCATCGCTGTTACTAAATCATTCTGAGTCGTTAAGATTGACAGTTTCTCTCTACCCTTCCTACTTAGCACATCGGCTACTATATTTTCTTTCCCCAGATGATATAAGATATCATAATCGTAATCTTTTATTAGTTCCAACCACCTTCTTTGCCTCATATTCAACTCCTTCTATGTGAAGATATATTTCAGACTTTTATGGTCCGTGTATATCTCACACTTCTCACCGTATAAATAATGCCTCCATATTTTTAAGGCAAAAACTACAGCTGCTAATTCTAGATCATGAGTAGGATAGGCCTTCTCATAATCCTTTAATTGACGTGATGCATACGCAATAACCTTGCCATGCTACATGAGCACGTAACCCAGTCACCTATGCGAAGAATCGTTATACACTACAAAATTCCCTGTATCATCTGGCAAAGACAACACATATGCCTCACTTAACCTCTTCTTTAGTTCCTGAAAACTATTCTCACATTTTTCAGTCCACACATACTTCACCGAATTCCTCATCAAATTTGTCAGTGGAGTAGCTATTTTAGAAAAGTCCTGGATGAACCTTCTATAGTATTTCTCTAACCCCAGAAAACTCTGAACTCAGTTAGCATTTTCGGTTGTTCCCACTCATTAACTGCTTCTACCTTTGCTGGATCCACAAAGATGCCATCTTTATCAATAACATTTCCTAAAAATTGCACTCGTTCAAGCCAAAATTCACACTTTGTGAATTTTGCATACAGCTTTTCCTTCCGTAGTGTTTCAAACACTATCCTAATGTTCATCATGATCTTCTGGCATCTTAGAATAGACTAGAATATCATCAATGAACACTACAACAAACTTGTCCAAATACTATTTGAACACTCTCTGCTCATCATATCCATAAATGCGGTCATGCGCATTAGTCAACCCAAACGACATCACCAAAACTCAGAATGACCATAACGAGTCCTCAAATGTCGCCTTAGGTACATCCTCCTTCCTCACTTTTAACTGATGATACCCCGTACGCAAATCTATTTTAGAAAATACTTTTCCCCTTTCAACTGATCAAATAGATCATCGATCCTGGGCAACGGATATTTATTCTTAATCATTAACTTGTTCAACTCTCGATAGTCGATACAAAGTAGTAACGACCCATCCTTTTTCTTTACAAACAATATCGGTGCTCCCCAAGGAGACACGCTCGGTTGAATGTACTTCCTGTCTAATAGTTCTTGTAATTGAACCATTAACTCCTTCATTTCAACTGGCGTCATCCGATATGGTTCCCTTAAAACTGGTGTCGTACCCGATAACAAATCAATCACAAATTCGACTTCCCTATCCGGTGGAATACCCGGTAACTCCTTCGGATATACATTCGCGAACTCTTGAACTATAGGTATCTGGTCCAAGGATGTTCCCACTCTTTGGGTACCCACGACATGGCACAGATAACTTACACACCCCTTTCTCAACATATTCCTAGCTTATGTCATCGATAGACAACAAGAGCGTCTCGGAGATTTACTACCAAAGAACACTACCTTGGTTTTCTTAGAAAGCCGAAGGTTCACACTTTTCCTATGGCAATCTATTATAGCCTTATAGTTAATCAACCAATCCATACCAAGAATTACATCGAATTCTTTTAACCTTATCGGTACCAAATCTACTGATAACTTATTACCTCTAATATTTACACAACAATCATTATGAATATATTTAATTGGGATTATCTCTTCGTTTGCAACCTTAACGTCTAAAGGTATTGCTAGCTTTTCAGGGATTAAAACTAATTGCTTAGCAAATCCATATGCTATAAAAGAACAAGTAGCACCCGAGTCAAATAACACATAAGCATTTATTTCATTGACTGGAATGATACTTGCTACTACATCCGATGATGCAACTGCATCTTGGACAATCATATTAAAAGTACGGACCGAGGGTCTACCCACCGATGGTGTTGGTCCCGTAATGGCTAACTTACCACTACCAGAACCCTTATTACCCTCTAACCCTTTCTTCAGGCAATTTCTTGCCATGTGGTCCAACGATCCACAAACGAAACAACCATGATTTTTCTTAGGGTTAGGACAGTTGGGTGATAAATGTCCCTCCTGCCCATAGTTGTAACAAAATGATTTTCCCTTTAAATAGACTCCCAGATGAGTCTTTCCGCATGTCTTACATGCCTCCATCCTACGCTTAGGATCTCCTTGTTTCACCCTAGTATTCCCAAGGTTAAATCTTTTTCTCTATGGTATACTGCCACTACCGCTGGCAACTCTCTCTCACCTTTATTTCCTCCCTCTCCTTTATTCTTATTCTTGTTCAGGGTAATCGAGAATGGTCACTACCACCTTCTGGCTAAATTGCAGAATGGTCCCGTAGGAAGCACTCTAGAACACTAAAATCCTACTATAGAGCTAGGGTTTCAGGCCCTGCTCAAACCTACGAGCCTTCCTCTCTTCTGTGTCCACTTGATGTGGATCAAATCTTGCCAATTCATTGAATTTGGCTGCGTATTAGGGAACTATCATGTCCCCTTGTTTAAGTTCCAAGAACTTAATCTCCATTCGCCCTTGCATACTAGTAGGGAAGTAGTTCTCGAAGAATACCTTCTTAAACTATTCCCATGTAACTGCCTCCGTTCTAGCACCACCCTGGTGAGCCTCCTACCAGTAGTTGGCCTCCCCTTTCATCATATAAGTCGCAAAAGAAGTCTTTTGTGACTCACCCACATTTGTGATAACAAACACCTTTTCTATCTCTTTCACCCATGTCTGGGCCTCTAATTGGTCCGTCGTTCCTCTGAACTCCGGAGGACCCACACTTTTGAATTCTTTAAAGGTAGTTGTTCTAGCTACCCTAGGTGCTATGGGAATTCCTCCCCCGACTTGGTTAAATGCTATCGTTAATAAATTAACGAACTCTTGCATAGGGTTATTAGGACCCCCTTGATTTTCATTATGTGATTCAAATTTCTTGTTACGTTGTCTCCTTCTTGGCAAGATATTCTCGATTAAATAAATAAAGTTTCATTATTATCTATTTAACTACTTAGTTATCATTCCCAAATAACAACTCATACCACAACAAGCACATTAAATAAAAACTTCATTATATTAATATGCTTTCATAGTCAAAAACTATTTACACTTTGCTTCCATAGCCAAAAGCTATTACATTACTATCCCGCATCGACTTCTACAAAAATTGGGATTTATAAAAGACTACCCTTTAATTATACAAAAGAGGGCTTTACGTCACTACACATATACAAAAAGATCTAATGATCTACTAACACCGCTTTACTTACATTCTCATGTTTCGATTTGCTAAAATCGAAACAATATCTCGACTAATCAGATGTCGAGTCCGCCTCGACTCAATAGAATAACAAGCAATTTTCAAATTGAAATCCTCATGAGCACACAAATATGGATGTAAGACATCCGTGCAATCTTCTGGTCTTTTTCAACCAGTTTCTTTCGAAGCTCTACGGCCTCTTCCTTATAATCCCTAGCCTTATCTGTCATTAGCACTTTCTCATCGTGCTCTGACTTAAAATCTGCCTTTGCAGATTCCTTCGCCTCATATATGACGGTAATCTCTTCGTTTGTGTCTGCACCACAGTGCGCAGATGCACATTTCTATCAAGCACGGCCAGGTACAATGATCTCATTGCATCTGGAGGTGTTGACTCCTGGGTAGGTACCGCAGTATTAATCGATGTTACCTCCATATCCTCCTCAACATCTATCATCATATTCAGGTATGATGCTATTCCCATTGTTTCCTTGGAGTAATCCTCCTCAGAAATGTACTCCTCTATATTAGAATCTTCCAGAACCACTAATGGTACCTCCGCCACCGATATAAGTACTATCTCTGCACAGTTCATAGACTCTTCACACACCACGTGAATGTCTCTATACGTCAAGCTATCATTTGACATTTACAATAACACATAACATGTTGATTAGTACATAACACACAATAGTATAAGCACAATTCACATTTAATTTATTTAGGATTAATTTCCATCTATAAAATCTTTTGGTACTTAGTTCTCTCAATACCTTATTAATTCATTCGACTCAAATTTACTTTCTTCGGACTTTACTTTCCTTATGAGGTTATTAGCCTAAGGTTATTCCCCCTTAAGTTTTATAACCTAATGCTTTGATACCAACCTATGACTATCCCAAATTCGGGTATCTTCCAACCTGACAAATGGTGCTACACGGTACTCATAACTATACAATCATTCCATTGAAATCACAATATAATGAATGTATTAACTATCTTCGTATTACAATCATAATAAAATCCTTTCCCAGGTTCATAAACTGATTACATCAGTTATTGTTCGTAAGTATAATACATACAATCATACTACTCTATTACAAGATGTTTAACTATCCATCTTAGCCTAGCCTTTATCTCTCTTAGAATTCTCAGTACGCTCGGCTTTAACTGCAATCATATAATTCACGCAAGAAATGAGTATAACAAGTTCAGCAAGTTTAACAAAGAATAATATCAATACCACATTCGTGAATTATATGACAATCTTCAATAACTGAACAAATAGTCATGAAGTATTATGAAACATTAATACTTAACAATTCATAACATCAATTCCCAAAGTATATAATAGTTTAGGAATTCTGAACCGATCGAAAGACCATGAACAGTCTCTCTCTGTTTTCATACTTGAAAAAGACATCACAGCACTAAGGATGTACATCCGACATTTCTTACGAGCACACTTGGTGATCAAATTTATAGTACTCTATGTTGATCAACATTCATCCGTTAAACGTATTTACATTTAAGTTTTGGTAAACTCGTGTGCCCATCGAATAATCGATGAAAAATACTTTTGTTTGTTCATAGACAAACTTACCTTTGAATCCGTACCAATACTTGGCATAGGATAGCGTTATCATTTCTATATAGAAATATATGTATACAAATCAATCTATCTTTTATGAATAGTCTAGCTGAGTTAAAACTGGCATTGACCCTTTCTTTAAAATCATTCATGCAACTCATTACAATGAATCACAAAAAAACTCGACTAACAGGAAGTATAGACAAGCGTTAAGAAAACTTGCCATCAAGCGTCTTCGAATAATTAATTCAACTATTCTTAGTCTTTATAGAATCTACATGATATATTCACACAGCACACTATAATTAGCTACCACACAATCAACTACATTATTTCTACCAACTTATTTCTCTTCTATGTTTTAATTGACTTTATTTCATTAATAAGGTCAATTCGACTTACTACCCTTCATCACGACTTGTTAACATTCTTACGTTATTAACCAAACTCAATCAACATTGGTGAAGTACAAATGTTGAATACCGTTCACGATTTATTTATTAACACTTCGTGTTCTTCGTTTACATACTAACCACTTGTGTTTAATTCCTAAGTTCATTACAATATACACTAGTATATGTATCATAGGAATGGTTTTAGTATGCTTATTAAGTATATAAACTTAACTTATAATGGTATTGAAACTTTGGAGTTTAAACCTAACTCATCCAACATTTCCCCTGTTTCGGGTCATGCATACCTTTATATATGCAACATCAAGGCTATGCGGCGCCAGCTATTTCTAAGCTCCTAAGCTCCTGGTCTGGTCATGGCAAGACGAAAACTCCTACGTGTGAATGGCACTACGGCGCCACTCTTTAGTAACTCCCGACATGCATATGGCATCATGCACGACATAAATAGCTTTGTTCGATGCGTGTCAAGCGGCGCGCACCTCGAACTCGTAAAAAAATTACAGACAATAATTTTTGTGAACTTCCCAGCTTCATTACTACTTCGTTATAACCCCGAATTGGTCCATTCAAAAGCTCACAACTCCCATTTTACATACTCTATGCGCTCATATAATAATTTTACATTTTCGAATCCGTTAACTTGAAATTCACTTCTAAGTTCATTATCGAGCATTCATTTAACGTTATTGAGCATTCAATACTCATTTTCTTCGTTTTAAGTCAAAATCTGATGATTCTTGAGTCCACAACTCTTAAATACCCTATCTCACATGTTGACATTGAAAACTAATGTTTCCAAGTCACACAGAAACTTTTGACTACTAATCCAGAATTTCTACGTTTTCGACGTTTAACGTCTATTTCCATAAAATTCACCATAACTTTGTTACTAGTGTTCTATATGCCAAATCAAATGGAACAACTCCATTGATTTCATATCTACATCATAACCAAGAAAGATGCACATATTCTAATAGCGATGGTTTTTAATTTGTCTATCAACAACCATGTTCATCATTTAATATTTCCTACAGTTTATACTTACGTAAACCCTTATGATTTCTATTTATACATGACTTATAAAGGTTTTACTCCTTACAAGCCATCCTTATTCCTCTATAAGAGGCATGCTCCACCAATCTATGATTCTTTAAAACAAAGAAATCAAAAAGATGGGAAAACTAATATTAATGGAATATTACCTTTTCGGTCTTTACGTTCTTGCTAAACTTCTAATGAAAAGCTTCAAAGTAGGATGATTTCTTGTTTCTAGCTTTTTCTCTCTCTCAATATAAGTTGGATAATCTTTGAAAACCCATCAAATGACCAACATAAGCCTTTCTTTTATAGGCAACCAAATGGATGGCATTATGGTCAATAAGTAACCTCCTTACTATTCACTTCCTCCTCACCAAGTAATTTACTTGGTCATCAAGTAGGATACTTTACCTGACCACCAAGTGGCTGGCCCACATGGTCTTGTGGATCATCCCCATGGGTTGCCCCATGGTTTTTACCCATTCGGTGACCTATAGGTTCGATCCACGGTTCAGTTTCTTGGATCGGGCTTAATTAAACCTAACATTGGGCCTTGACTTGGGCTTACATACATAATTCATTAGGCTTGATTACTCAATTACCTCGGCTTGATATAATCCAATTCCAATTGGATCATATTAAGTCCTTAAACTCTAAATCCAATAACACCAATCGTATTCTATACGTATAATTCACGTATTCTCTTCGTATAACACTCGTACGATATTCGTATTATACATCGTATTAAATCCTCATACTATACTCGTATACTAAATAGGATCACACTAGTATAACATACGCATAATCATCAAAATTCATTATACATATCTCATTTCCTTCTCGGAAATCATTTTTCCCAACCCTTAGGTTTTAAGTCCGCAGGCGAAAACTTTGTTTGCCATAAATGAAATATTATTAGATATTCCATCTCATCTTCATATTCTATCATTACATCGCTTTTCGTAATTTCCTTAATTCCCGTAAATGGATGAATAGTGTTTTTACGTAAATTTCTAAAAACTTTTATTTTCGCTTGAAATTCAAAATAATTAATTCTAGCACATAGCCGTAATACTAACCACATCTCGCACATTCTAGGTCATGAATCGACCTTCACATAGCTTACTCACATAAATAATCAATTAAATTCATTTAATTCACATAATCAAATAAAAATGTAATTCTCATATAAATCAGATTTTCTCGGGCGTTACAATACTCCTCTTCTTTCTTCCTATAGTTTCTCTCCCTTCAATTTCAGTGAATTCATAAAAAATAATGATGGAATGAGCTTCTATTTATAGGAAAAAGGACTGAATAGTAACTAATTCATGAACGGCCCATATTAATTTACTTTTAATCAGACGGTCCATATTAATTTACTATTAAAACTTAAATCAACGGTCTATACTGATTTACTTTAAACTAGTGATCCATATTGATTTACTATTATAACTTTCCACCAGCGGTCCATATTAATTTACTATTATATCTTTAACCAACTATCCATATTGATTTACTATTATAACTTCAACCAACGGTCAGAAAATTAGCACATCTCCTTATGGAATAATAAGCCAAAGTTATAACAAATACTTCATAACAAACCCCTCTATTTATATTAAAAATTGAATAAATATTTATCACAAATCACTTATCTTTAATCAACACATTTTAATCTTTCAACTATTATTCATCATTAATATTATAAGTCACAATATTTAATAACCAGATCTTTCCCAGGAAAGATGGGGCTTTTCGATAAGGATTTCTCCCTATTGGCGCGCAATTAGGTGACCAAACCCCTTTCCGCGATAGAACTTTCTAGACATCGTAAATAATACAAAAAATAATATGAATAACATTGTCGTCTCACTTATTGATTTAATAATATAAAATATTATGCATATGATAATGTGACAATAATTGAATCAAATAACATGAGATACTACACATCAATTACTGTAACAATAATTGAGTATAACTGAGTGACTTCTCATGTAAGCATCAATAATCAATATCGTGTGCTACTATGCAACCACGCATATTAATGTTCTTTTACCACAGGGTATTTCAACAGTTTAACGGTAAAAAATTAGTCAAAAAAGAAATAAATTTTGTCATAAATAGTACCCCGTGATAGTACCTCGTGAATAGTAACTCATAAATAGTAACTCGTGAATAATAACTCATGAATAGTAACTCGTGAATAGTAACTCCGACATGAAAAGGTAAAAATTTTATAAGAAAGTTTAGACCAATATTATTTTTGTCGTTTTCTAACTACGACAATACTTCTGTTGTGGGGTCCACCAATGATTGTGCCGTCGTACGGATATTCCCCGATAAAAAGAATATTCCCCGACTCAATAAATATTTTATATCAGCTTACTTACTTTGCAAAATTTGTAAACATTACCCACAACTATAACATTATATCAAATCCACAACATAATATTCCAAAATAATAATTAGAGGAAATTCCATTTTATTTAAAAATTCTGGGGTCTTACAAGAATCGAATTACACATATTCATTTAAAGTGTTTGTCGACGTAGGGATGGTGTTCTCATTGTTATGTGAGATTTGTTTGAAAAAATAAGTGAAAAAGGTTCGACATGCATAATGTCGACGATTTGACTATAACAGTCGCCAGTTGGTGTTTTTAACTAGTTGCACCAACGCAACCGAAAAAGGTTTGCACATTGACCCAGTGATGTGATACTGCTAAACGGGTCTGTGAAACCGAGATTCATTTGGGTTTGGGGGCTTGATTATGCAGAGTGAAAGTGTTAGGCACCCCCCGACATCCGTGTTACCACGATGACCGCCACTTTTCAAGAAACTGTTATATGAATGTGTGTGTGGATCAATGTGCAATTATTTGAAAGTAGTGCGAGGCCTCGTTCGCAACTATATACAAAGGGTTTGAATTTATAGAAAAATTCAGTTTTAAACAGAATATAACAATGAAGTTTTGTAAAAGAGGTTTTTCAAACCTTGTGCTCAATAGGAATTGAGACCTTTTCATACTTCCATTTTATTGTTAAATGTTCGGCTTGTTTGATTTTATTTTTGAGATGCGAGGCATCTTTTGAGAAAATAATATATAGCAGTGTCGAACTCCTCATGGGCATGATAGCCATCTAATGAAATTCGTACACTGTAAATAATGTACAAGTCGCCATACAATTTGAAAATGTCCATCACGGAACCAATCTAGATTCAAGAGATCAATCAGTGATCACATGATTCCTAGGCTCACATGATACCACAGTTTGTATGAAAAGCAGTAAGCAATTATATATATAAAAACTGCAAATATATATATACAGACATGATCAACCACCACGAAACAACTCCATGGGGGATTAGAAATGTAAATATATAAAAATGGTAAATATATATATATATATAGACATGATCAACCACCACGAAGCACCTCCATGGGGGATAAGAAATGTAAATAAAGCAATAAATGCGATCAACCGCCACAAAGTAAACTCCAGGCGAGACTAAATGTAAATAAAGTAGTAAAAGGCCTCGAAGTAAACTCCAGCCCCGATGAAATATATATATATATATATATATATATATATATATATATATATATAAGTAAGTAAACACTCCAAACATAAGTCTAGGCTCAATCGAGGCATAACTCGATAATGTTAGTCCATATATAAAATATATACATATATAAGTATATAGATACAGACAGAAATAAAAACCAGGGACCGAAGTCTGGGCATACGCACACAACACAACTCTCAATGTGTAGAATAGTGTGTGCAAAGATGAAGAGAAAGGCTTAATAGAGTGTGAGAAGGCTTACAGTGGGCTGCCAATGCAGGCTTCTATAACTCTAGATGGATAAACACTCGCTCCCGCCGATAAAAATATAGCTATATGTGAGCTAACATGTGTTTAAAATGAGGAAACACTCAATATGGGGTGTGTACAGAGCAAATTTGTCAGGGCTTCCTCGCCTTTTCTTTTTAAAATGGCCACCCCAAGCTCTATATTTATAAAGCTGGTGGCCGCAGGTGTACTTGCGGCAGTCGCAGATGTACCTGCGGCTACCCGGGGTGCCCCGGGCTCCACGAGTCCCATTATTTTGAAGTACGTGCACTCGTGCACTATAATGTCCACTCAAACTTACAGAACTTCAATCCAAGCATCCGAATGAGGTATATAAGACCTTCTTCGGACCGCTTATGTCGAGAGTTACGCAATAACATGGGATTAGAGGTTGTAAGAAGTCAGGAAGAAAGGACCATGCCCGTGGTCTTCAAGCTTCAAATTATATCCTGTGTGCTGCCACGTGTAATAGTCACTCGGGATTGGAACTCCTTGGTTCTTATAGGACATTGTTGTATGTATGTATGTATAAAGTGTTGAGACGATGCGTAGGTGTTGACGTGGCAAGATGACGTTTGACTCCTCATCGGGGTTATCACCGGTTTGAGTTAAAAGCAGACGTTGCTTAGGGTTACATCTGAGATTGGACTGCTGCAAGTGTTTGAATGCCGCAAGGTCATCTATAAGAGTGCCTGTCTTCCCGGCGTTAGCTCCGGGTCTGAGGAATGAGTGCCTTGGCAGGAGGTCTGAGATTGAAGCTGATCGTATTTGAAGCAAGCATTTCCGGAGTTATCTCCAGAACTGCAATAGCATTCCTTGGGGTTATCTCCAAGGACGAAACTCAGTGTTATCTCTGAGGTTGGAAATGATACTCCCGGTGTGTGTTCCGGTGTTGAGACTGAACTTCCGATAGTATTCGGAATGGATGTGAGCTGTCTTCCAGGGTTATCTTCGAAAGATGATTTTGCCCTCCTACAATGTTAGTAACCGGTGTGTAGAAAATTTTGAATGTCTACAGATGCCCCTCTTTATCATATTTATGCAATGTAAGGCATGGATAGGATAAAGAATCCTAGACACATGAAATGCAACAAGATAAACATGATGTTATGTGCAGTAACATGATGCAAATGTATGATGGAATGAATGATTGTCGATTCCCTGTTAATCTTATTGGGATGACGATCATTGATGTCTTGGACGTGCAATCCAAGTCTTCAAGGATGTTTGGCGTTGGGGCAATCACCAAAGTCCTGAATCCAAGACACAAACTTCTACTCCATAGAAGTGCCTCTTCTGTGAAAGAGATCTATGGGGAGAAAGTTTTGTCTGTTTGAGGATGTTTATAACATATCCCATCATCGGTCCTCTTCGATGAGGATGGTCTTCTCCGCTCAGATCACCAAAGATATACCACAGCTTTGTTGGAGTTATCGCCAATAGATCAGATCATCGTGGTCAGCTTGACCTTCGCTGATATATGTATCACCGGATAGATCCCTGCTGGGTGCATTGTCAAGGATGCTTGACCTTCATTGATGTGTGTATCAATGGTTGTATCGCATTGTGACCCTTATTGGGGAGTGTGTTAAGGCTGTTTGATCTTCGTTGACGCGTATATCAATGGTTGCATTAAGTTATAACTCACCACAAACATATGAGTTTAAGAACTTGACATTGACCACTTATTCTTTAACTATACTTTACCTATTAGTCATACTATCGTTTCTAGGTCTGGTACTACACTTTTCCACAATATCTACCTCATTGAGGCAGCTTTCAATGTGAGCCTCTATTTCAGCTATTGGCTTTGATATTGGCTCGGTCATGAAGATTGACTTATTCTTTACGACCTGAGGGTATCCTAATTCTTTTCTATCTGACATCTACACACATAAATTATCCTGATTAGCACATAACATATACACACAGCACATAATAGTTTTATATAAGTTATCTTTTATTTTATTTGATGATGAATTTATTCAATTCATCTCCTGTTTAAACTCTATATGAGTTATTTGTATTTTCAACGTTTCCCTCTGTCCCAAGGTTATAGCATAAGGTCTAACCCACCTAGGTTTTTTAACCCTAAAGCTCTAATACCAAATGTAACGCCCCCAAATTTAGGTACTTAAAACCCGAACTCAGTGCTTTACGATACCATTTCTTTGAGCGGAATAATACTAATAATAATGACAATAATATGAATATCAAACTTAATTAACATTTATTAGAGTCTAATCCCAAGTACGCAACCTTTACTACATTCTTTACATGATATATAATACATATCATTATCTTAATACAATCTAACTATTACAAAATATACCGTAAAACAAATTATGTTTTCTTTCCTTTTCACTTGTTCTTGTCTGAACCTTCCGGTTGATCACGCTTGGCTAAAAACATTTAAATTTAAAGCAAGAATGAGCATTTGGGTGCCCAACAAGTAATAAAAATTATAAATATAATTAGTTGAAAGAATTAAATGTTTTCTTTGAACATCACTTCTACAACGAATTAATAGTTGTGAAGTAAACTGAACTAATCATAACCATATATTATTTCTATATCAAAGTTTTTGAAACTATGCATTGACTATATATATAGGGTAGTCGACAGATTATGAACATTATTTTCTATTTTTGAAAAGGTTAGACAAAACTTCATCTGCAAACTGTCATAACTTACGGGCACGAGGGTGTACATCCCATGGACCCTGTATTGATCAATACTACATTGCAAGAACGATATTATCGTTCACTCTATCTGCCTTGGGCACATAAAAATTTTCCCATGTTCGGGATGTTCATACTTATTCAGGAATCCGAACCAAAGTAATTTGATTGGATACAATAGGGTTTTATCATATGCAACGATATTTCTGAATCTGTGTCTAGCTGGATCAAATAGCTTAGACGGCTTTTACTATATTCATACTGGGGTTCAATATATATATATATATCAACATGTGATTAAATTCAATGATTATCCAAGTGGGGACACTTGTATAACCATATTTAGAAATTAACGAACAGAATAAATATATGAATTATATAATATAATATCATGTTGATAAACAATAATCGGATATAGAATATATCACAATAGGTTTAATAATCTAGCATAATAATAATATAATTCTAAAACTTTTTACTCGTATCCATTGCATAAAGGAAATACAAAGGTAGGATACTTGTATGGTCTGCTGCTTACAGTTACGCAACTTAGATTTATCTTTTTTACCGAAACCTATCATTAATAAGATCATTCTATCGATTAGAATCACATACTATAACACATAGCACTGCTTATCGCAATTAAAGACATAACCTAATCACATCATCACATACATTTCACACCATTACATCACAAACAAACACATATACGTATTACATTATATAAGTCCGTATCAATTTCAAACTCGCTTTAAGATACCGACGACTTTATCGGGTAATTATCGAGTCTAAGACTCTATATCGAAGTTCAATATCCATTTAGACTAATTAAATAGCAATCATATCATTTTTAAATGACTTACAATAATTTTTAAACAATTATTATAATTTATTCTAATTTTTCAAACACCTAATCATTATAAAATAATTTAAATATCAAATAATTCTATTATCATTAATATTTAATTAATATTAAACTATTAATGAAACCATTGCCAAAATATTAAAGTTATTTATAATAACTCAAAATATTTTTAAAACATTTATATTACCCTTAAATGATTTTTAAAATATTTAAAATCATTTTTAAATAATTACATTTAATATTAAAATATTAATGTACTATTTATCCAAATATTAAAAGTCATTAATTATAACTTAAAATATTTTTAATTCATTAATATCCTTTTAAAATGATTTTTAAATAAATAAAACTATTTTTAAACTATTTATTTAATATAATTATTAAATAAACTTAATATCATTAATATTAAATTAATATCATTAACATTAAATTATCTTTTAAATATTAAAAGTTATATTTTATAACTTAAAATATTCTTAAACACTTTATTTTCATTTAAAATAATTTTTATAATATTAAAATTATTTGTAAACTAATTTTATTTAAATAAACATTAAATAAATCTAATATCATTAATATTAAAATATTAATATTTTTTATAACAAAATATCAAAAGTTATATTTTATAACTTAAAATATCTTTATAATCCTTTAAATTATTTTTATATGATTTTAAATCATTAATTCTATTTTTCATCATTTATTTAATACATTTATTAAATAACTTAAATATTATTAATATTAATTTATTAATGAAATTTCATCACAAAATATTAAAAGTCATATAAAATAACTTAAAATATTTTCTTATAACATAATATAATTTTAAATGATTTTTCAAGTATTAAAATCATTTTTAAATAATTTATTTAATATTATAATTAAATAAATTAAATACCTTTAATATTCCAAAAATATTAAATATTTATGAAATATATTTAAAATAATTAAAAACTAATTTTTAGACTTTAAAATAATTTTTAATAATTTATTATGTATTTTTAATAATTAAAAACAATTTATTTCTATTTATTTAATTAAAATAATTAATTTTTGAAAAATTTTGTCGCTAAAGGGCCCTATAGCAACGAAACTGTCGCTATAGGTATTCCTGATCTGTTCTTGAGCTGCCCAGAAATTCATGCCAGTTAACAAGTGCACTACTTTGACCAAGCATAACAATCAGCTTATGATGTTTATAATCTATCTATTGATGACAGTGTGTAGAAATAATGTAATTCTATAAGATTCAACAACAAATATGAGCAAACAAAGTAAAACGAAAGAGATCTAAGCTTCCAAAACTCATGTCAGGCGTGTTCTTGAGTTTCTGGGCTGCCTAGAAACTCAAGCAATCTCAAGGGTCCTTTTTTGAGCCTCGATTAATCTGGTGTCTGGTCATTAAAATGTTGTTCTTATGATCGAAACATGTAGTCCACATGGCAAGGAATACATAGCCATCAACAAATCAGTTTAAGTACATCACAGTTTCAATATTTAATCCGGTCAAACCCTGTCAGAGGGCTTGTTCAACCGGTTTCTGGAATTTCCAGAAAAGCAATTCGTGATCGGATGTACAAGTTTGACTGTCCACTACGTTTGATCCTTTGCTTATTTGTGGGACATAAAGACCTGTATTTAAAGAGCATATAACATACAATAAACCGATTACAATAACAACACCAATATGCTTAACCAACTGTCAGATCAAGTCTTGCAAACTATTGTCAGACACATAATAATGCTTTCTAGGTTACCCAGATCTTTAAAAAGTCATGGTCGGTCAACCCTGTTTGACCCTTTATAACTTTTAATCTACAACAGATATGGACCTGATTCAAGTTCCATATTAAGTACTCATAGCATACTATAAGATGAAACACATAAAAAACAAAAAAACATAACAACCAAAGATCTACAGCCTCTGACATTTGTTGTCAGAACACAAAAAATAATATTTTCCAGATTTGCAAAAACACTAGATCTGAGCTTATAGATGTTATGGATCCAACATCTATCAACCCAGATCACTGATTAACACCTTATACAACATATTTAAACACTTATAACACCAAATCCAACTTAGCATACAAGATCAAAAATTTTAAGCTTAGGTTTATATCTTTCATGATCAATCTTGATTTTGGGCTTCTAGATCTGTTATGGTGATAGTGGGGCTTGAATATGGGACTGGTCTACTTGTATATTTCGGATGCTTAGAGAGAAAAAGAGTTGGTTGACGTACGATAGCAAATGAGCAACTTTGTGGACTTTTTCTCCCTTTAATCTATATAATACATAGATACAATGCATGTTGCTGAGATAATAGGCTGATTTGCTAGATGTTTAGGTCATACAAAGTCAAAAGTTGGTGAACAACTAAAGGTCTTGGCAGGATTTGCAAGCAATCCTCAATTATGCAATAAGGGCAAAATGGTCAATTGACTTGGAATTTTAATGGCACTTTGGTTATTTGACAAATCCTTAGGGTTTGACCTTTAGGGTTTAACCCTAAAGTTTAGCACAAAATTGTAGCATTTCTAGTTTAGGGTTTATAAAATAAAATAAAAATTTTAGTTTCTAAAAATTACAAATTAAGGTTTCATAATTAGATTAGGGTTTCTAATTACATATAATTGATAATTTAGTTTATGTTTCACTAATTATCATTAAGCTTGCAAATTAGCAATTAGGGTTTACAACTAACAATTAGGGTTTTTGTTTTAACATTTAAAATTTCTAATTTTTACAATTAGGGTTATCAATTTGCAATTAGGGTTTCCAAAATAATCATTAGGGTTAAAATCAATAACACATGCCATTCATAACCTAACTCAATTATTTGAAAATCTTACAATCTTATTTGACTAACGAAGTAGGGTTTATTAAAATAATACTAGGATTTTGTAATACTGTATTATAATTGTCCATCCATTATCACCCATACATATACAAGACATATTTATAAGATCAAATAAAATAATATTATATTATTACCATCATTCTTTATTCCGTAACAAGAATTAGGGTTTATAAGACTAATATTAAAACTATTCCATACATTAACCTTACACACATAATACACATATCTATAATAATCGACAAATAATAATATAATATTATTATTCTCATTTTTTGATCAAAATCCAAAATTAAGGTTCGATTCCATATCCGATTTATCTTTCATATATAACGTTAATAATTAAGTTAAATAATTAACTTAATTAATCTGAAATAAATTCATATAATAAAATAGTTATTATAATAATGTTGTAATCATTTCATATATTATTTAAAATATATATAATTTTATTTTCATGGAAAATAATTAATAAAAACATTTCTACTATAAAATTAATTATTATAAGAATATAGTTTATAATAATCAATAATTCTAAAATAAAATTATTTATAATCATTCATGTAATTAATATATTTTATATTCATCACATAAATACATACACATTATCTTGCACATATCCTTTCCATTAAAATAATAAATAAAAAATAATAATAATAAAAAAATTTATGCGCAAAATTTCTATTTTATTTATATAGAAAATATCGGGTTATTACAGTATTCCGCATAGATGGAGACAGAGACTGCATCGACTATGGTAGTATCCACAGTGCAGGAGATTGATTCCGACAATAAGGAGCCTATGGAGGAGGCTGACATTCCCATCGATGGGGACTTGATCATTGGTCACCAAAGATACGTGATGGATTCTCCCACCCCGAAAAGCCATCATATCAAGATTTAGCACAAGATTTTTGAGCAGAGCCTACATCTGATGACCTATGAGAGAGATCAGGCTAGGGCCTCGATGTTGACAGCTCTTGATGGGAGAGACGTCGCTCTATTAGAGAGGGACGAGGCTAGATCAGCCAGAGATGCATTGATTGTGGAGAGGGATGCTGCCCTATTTGCTAGGGATGTGGGCATTGCAGAAATTTCTTCTGTGAGATCCCAGACGACTGGAATCCTTTACGATATGAGTGCATATATCGATGAGCGTCATGACATCATGCAGTTAGCCTCGGATTTGCTAGCTCGTGTAGATACCCTTGGACAGGAGCTTGCAGCTTTACCTCCTTCTTCAGAGAGGGATGTTATGCTTGATCTGATAGTCTGCATACACACAGATCCGTAGATAGCTTTGTATTTTCCTGCACAAACTAGCTTAGCCATTTTGTCATGTACAACACAGATGTATATATCAAACAGTATTATACATGGCAGAGAAATATATTTTGATTTACTTCCCTTTCAGTTATGCCTTGATACTTGCTTGATATTTGTCTGTTTCTTCAGGGATTGTGATCTTGATGCATTCTAAACTTATCCTTGATACGTGGACATTGAGCCATCGCAGGATCTCTCAGAATGGATCATTGATCTGTATGTATCCCTACCATCTTTGGTGTCTTGGGACTGGTTTCTATATGGAAATGTGGAGAGGAGTGTGGCTTTTCCTCTCTGAGATTGACCGAACCACAGATGGTTGCCAGCACTTCTATTTGTGAGAAGCCTAGTTAATTCCATCTCTTATGGATTGGTGTTTCTCTTTGAGGCACAACCATAGCTTAGATGGTCACCGACTCTCCTATTTGTGAGAAGAGGTTGGGTAATTCCATCCATGTGGTCTGAAGCCGATGAAGTGTAATGGATTGAAGTTTGATCCCAGTACCGTGTGACAAGTATTTTTGTTCTGGTAGGGGTTAGACTGAACCATAAATGGCTGCCTACGTACTTCTATTGAAGAGGAGATCAAGTCTGCGTAGTTCGAACCTGGTGTAAGAGGTTCAACGCTGAATGTGAAGCCAGATTGGTGTAGAAGCTTTATTGATGAAGAAGGGTGTAGAAGTATTTTTGTGGTTTTTGTTTTTGTAGAGAAAGGGCAGAAATGTTTTTGTTGTTTTTTGTTTATTGAGACCGGTCCATATAGAATATGGTTGCCTACGTACTCCCGTATATCAGGGAGATCAGGTCGACTTATTTCACCCCTCAGGACGAATTACAGCCAAAGAGAAGTGTGAATCCCATGCGCAAGCTATACGGCGGGGAGAAGAAAGTTTGATCCCATAATGGGGACAAACTGCAGGTGTGGAAAAAGTTTTATCCCATCTTCAGGACAAACTGCAAGCGTAGAAAAGTTTAATCCCATCTT
This sequence comes from Panax quinquefolius, assembly GCA_020205615.1. NCBI lineage: Eukaryota > Viridiplantae > Streptophyta > Magnoliopsida > Apiales > Araliaceae > Panax > Panax quinquefolius. The sequence continues at coordinate 107,755,908 of CM035163.1, forward strand.
CAGGATAAACTGCAGGTCTGAAAGGTTCAATCCCATCTTCAAGATAACCGAATTTGTATGAAAAATATGAAATGAGGTGAAACCGGCTGCTGGTTTGAAATGTATGTTTCCCTGAGAGGCAGAAGAGTTTGTAAAAGAAAGGGTTAAAAACCAGAATGACTGGTGATTAGATGATGCATACCAGGATGTTTGCTTGATGATATCCTCAAACATAGTACCGTTTCACGGTATCCGAGTTGATAAGCAGTGGAAATTCATCGCCATCCATTTCCTGTAGTCTGAGAGCGCCTCCTGTCAATACCTCCTTGACAACAAACGGGCCTTCCCAATTAGAAGCAAATTTTCCCTTAGATTGATCTTGGTTGTTAATAATCTTCTTCAAAACCAAGTCATGTTGTTTGAACTACCGAAGCCGGACTTTTCTGTTGTAGGATCGTGCGATCCTTTGCTGATATAACTGACCATGGAAGATAGCCACGGTTCGGCTTTCGTCTATTAGAGATAATTGGTGATACCTGTCTTATACCCGTTGGTCTTCATCTAGCTGAGCATCCATCAACACTCTGAGGGATTTCATTTCCACCTCTATGGGAAGCACTGCTTCCATCCCATAGGCTAATGAGTAGGGGGTTGCCCCAGTAGAAGTACACATGGAAGTTCTGTAGGCTAATAAAGTCAGAGGCAAGAGGTTAGGCCATCCTTTTTGATTGGAGGACATTTTTTGCATGATCTTCTTGATGTTTTTATTAGCCGCTTCAACATCACCATTCATCTTTGGATGGTAGATGACGGAGTTAAGGTGTTTGATGTGGAATTTACTACATAACTCCTCCATCATTTTGTTGTTGAGGTTCTTAGCATTGTCTGACACAATGACCTCTGGTTGTCCATATCGACAGACGATATTGTTTCTGATGAGAGCAATGATGACTTCTTTGGTAACCCTAGGTAAAGAGGCTGCTTCTACCGATTTGGTGAAGTAGTCAATCATAGTGAATATGAATTGATGTCCATTACTGGCTTTGGGCTCGACGGGCCTGATCACGTCCATTCCCCACATTGAGAAGGGCCATGGCGAACTCATATTGTGGAGTTCCCTTGGAGGGGCATGGATAGCATTCCCATGAATTTGGCATTGATAACACCTCTTGACGTGATCATCACAGTCAGCTTTGAGTGTAAGCCAATAATGCCTTGTTCTGAGGATCTTCTTAACAAGTAAGGGGCCACTCATGTGTGGGCCACATACTCCACCATGGATCTCATCCATGAGCTTCTGAGCTTGGTCTTTGTCCAGACATCTAAGGAGACCTAATCATGCATCTCTTTTGTAGAGTGCATCTCCGCTCAGGTAGAATTTCATAGCAAGTCGATGGATCCGCTTCTTTTCAATCAGTCTCGCCTCAACGGGTGTAGATCCATCTCGCAGATATTCCTTGATATGCTAATACCAAGGGTGGTGGATGGGAGGTAGCTCATCCGATAAATTGGGGCCTTTTGCAGGGCAAATGTGATGCTTGGCATGTTTTCCTTGTCAGGTATGTGAATCAAGGAGGCCAAAGTTGCTAGTGCATCCGCAAAATCATTCCCATAACGAGGAATGTGTAGAAAGGAGATTTCTTCGAACTCCAAAGCCATCTGTAAAACTTATCGATGGTAAGGAATCAATTGTAATTCTTTGGTTTGATAGATTCCTGTGGATTGTTTGATTACTAATTCAGAATCCCCAAAGACAGTTAACCGCCTGATGCCTATTGAACGGGCAAGTTTTAGCCCCATCATATAGCCTTCGTACTCAGCTGTGTTATTGGTGCTGACAAACTGCAATTTGACGGCGTCGAGATACTGCTCCCCCGTACCGGATACTAGAACTGCTCCAGCTCCAGAAGCTTCTGTGTTAATAGCTACAACAAAATACATTTTCCATATGTGGAATGCATCGTACTGATGGTATTGTTGAACTGCCATTACCCCTTCATCGGGGAAGTATGTTTTTAAGGGTTTGTAGTCCCCTACAGGTGCAGCGGCCAATTGATCCGGAATTCCTTGACCTTTGACAGACTTTTGCGTCACGTAGACGATGTCAAATTGCTGTAGGATCAACTGCCATCTAGGCAGTCGACAATTCAGTATGGGCTTATAGAACACATACTTGAGAGGATCCATGTGGGATATGAGATGGGTTATGTGACCATGGAGGTAATGTTGTAACCTCATGGAAGCCCATGCTAAAGCACAACAAGTCTTCTCAATTAGAGTGTACTTGTGTTCACTGCTGCTGAATCTTTTGTTGAGGTAATAGATAGCTCTTCCTTAGCCTCGATCGTCTTTCTGTCCTAGCATGCAGCCCATGTCATTGTTATTAATGGACATGTACATGAATAGGGGAACATCATCCCTGGGAAGTACCAAAATAGGAGTGTTAACCAGCTTCTCTTTAATGGTAAGGAAGGCTTTCTGACACTCATCATTCCATTTCATGGAGGAGTTCTTCCTTAACAATTTGAAGATGGGCTCACAGGTTGCTGTGAGTTGAGAAATAAACCTGCTAATGAAGTTGATTCTTCCCAAAAATCCCCGTATTTCCTTCTCTGTCTAAGAAATGGGCATTTCCTTGATGGCTCGGATTTTGGTGGGATCCACTCAATCCTTTGTGGTCGATTAGGAAACCTAGCAACTTACCTGATTTAACACCAAAGGCACACTTGGCTGGATTCAACTTCAAGTTGTACTTACACAACCTGTTGAAAAGCTTTTTGAGATGGTCTAAGTGGTCTTCCTCCCTTCGGAACTTGACAATGATGTCATCCACATAGATCTATATCTCTTTATGCATTAAATCGTGGAAAAGAGCCAAAGATAGCTCATCGATAGGTTGCCCTTGGGATTGATGAGGCCGAATGACAACCGTCTCAGTAGCAAAAGGTTCCCAAGGCGTGATGAAAGTAGTTTTCTCGCGGGTCTTCCTCAAATGACCATAACTGATGGTACCCGCGAAGCAATCCATGCAAAGGAGTACATGCCGTATTGAGCAGTATTGTCAATGAGAATGTGGATAAAGGGTATGGGAAAGCTATCTTTAAGGCAAGCTTTGTTCAAATACCGATAATCCACGCAAACTCGCACCTTTCCTCTGGGTTTAGGCACGAGAACAATGTTGGATATCCACTCCGGATATGTAGACACCATGATAACGCCGGCTTGAAATTGTTTCATGATTTCTTCTTTTACCTTTTAACTCCACTCAATTTTCAATTGCCTGAGCTTCGCCTGACTGGCTTGAATCCCTCCTTAATGGGAAGGCGATGAAGAACAATGTTAGTGGACAAACCCACCATGTCTTCATGGGACCATACAAACACATCCTGGAATTGGGTTAGTAGTATAACCATGTCATTCCGTTAGTTTGGGGTGAGGTCTGAACCAATCTGGATTAGCTTAGGGCTTTCTAAGGTTCCAAGATTGAAAGAAGTGATTTGGTCAAGGTTGGGTTTAGGTTTATCTGTAAGACCCCAACTTATATAAATAAAATTGAATTTCCTCCATTTATTATTTTGAAATAGTAAGGGTTGATTTGATTAATGTGGATAGTTATGGGTAAAATACGCAAATATTTCAAACAAGCAAGTGGTTATAAAATATTCATTTGGTCGTGGAATATTCTTGTTGTTGGGGAATATTCGTACGACGGCGCAGCCTTGTGTGGGCCCCATAACGGAAAACGATTAGATGAAGAAAACGACAAGAATAAGTTGGTTATAAATAACGGCGTAGTTATTACAATTAATCTTTGTTGGAATACCGGTGGTTAAAACACAAGAAGATTACCAGATTACACCAATTATTGATTCTTACGTAAGAAGGCACTACTCAATAATTGTTACAAGAATTACCGCTCAATATTTTATTTTATTGATTCAATAATTGTTGTGTTGATATTTTATATTATTGTTGTTTCAATAATTGTCACTACACAAAGATTTTCTATTATCTGAGCAATAATTCATATTATCCTAATAATATTATTGGATAACATTATTGGCAATGTCTAGAAAGTTACGCTTAAGGAGAGGTTAGGTCATCTAATCAAGGCGCCAAGATGAGGAGAGATCCTTATTGGAAAGCCCCTCTATCCCGAACCGCCTCGTTGTCGATTTGTGATTCGTAATATTATTCATGAATAATTAATTATTGATTTATATGATGAGGAAAATATTGATCTTATGTGGATATAGATGGAGAAAATTTTTAATGTGACAATTGTTGAAAATTAATATTTTATCTTTTTCTGATAAAATAATTTAATTAAATATATTATTTTAATAATATATTGATGGTGATATTTTTACAATGAATGTGGGATATATGAGTATATGAGGAGGAAGAGTATATTTGTGGCATTAAATAATTAACACATGTTTTGTGTGTCGGTAGACCCCATTTCTTGACTGAAATTTGATTATAGCCTGTAAAATCGTCCGTTTGTGGATTTCGGTCAATTTATGTTTAGAATTTGGAAAAACTTTTTTCTGTAAAGTTGTAGATAATGGAATTTCCTAAGGAAAAGACACGAGGTTCAATTTTTTACGATAAAAGGGCTATTTATTGTGAATTATCAAGTTTTGAGTTCAAATAATTAATTTTGGAAGTTTAAAATATTTTAAGTAACAAAAACGTTTTTTGGATGTTGGCACATGTTTTGGCTGATGATTTTGGTCCGGTGTGGTGTGCGTAGAATATAATTTGAAAATATTAATAATTTATTAAATTTTCGCTTTGGTGTTCTAAGCATTTTCCTATAAATAGGTGCTTAGGTTAGAATTGAAAATCACACCGTAAACTAAAGATTTCTCTCTTTCTCTCTCGATATATTGAAATGTATTCTTGTGAGTATTTTAATACTTTGAGTGTTGCTATACTATGCAAGTTCAAGTCATAAAGATATATCCCAGTGTTTCAACTAAAGTACTATTTTTTTCGAGGTAAGGGATATTATTTTTTTTTTGAAATGATATTATTTCTTTCAATATCATTATGTCAAGTATTGATCTGAAATTTTAATCAAATTTGGAACTTTTTGTCTGGGGTTACTATTCACGATACGCACTATTCACGAATCACTTACACAATTCACGTAAAAATCAAAATTTTGTTTTTCGTCCAAAATATCTATTATGGATACTAGCTTTGATTGTATCCTTGTTTTGATCATTTTGAATTTTACTCCACTATGATTATTTATGAGGTATTTTTGGACATGAAATAGTCAAATACTTAATCCTTAATATTTATTCTTTTGTTTCACTTGATTCGCTCCTTTAAAATATTTTTCATCATCCTCACCCTAAATGATGATATTATTGAATATCTTTGGCCCAGAGTGCAAAAGATAAATGATTTTATAATGAATATCTTTGGGCCATAGTGCAAAGATGAACAGGTGTTGAGATGAACATGACCGACTGATGAATATCTTTGGCATGTAGTGCAAAGATGAATATTTGATTCAAAATGTATATTGATTGATGTTACAGGGATAAAATATTGATGAAGGACTTTTAAATTCATAGATAGTAGTAGATTTCATTCTCTACGTAACTCTTCTATGGATTATTATTTTCGCTGCGAATATTGATCTGAAACTTGTTGTCTATTGTATTTTATCATATTTTTCCTTGTTGAAGACTAACAATAATTTGTTCTATATTATCTTAGTCATAATATTCTTTACTGGGCTAGTTGAGCTCACCCTTTTTCTTGTTGTTCCATTTTTCTTCTCAAGAGGCAAGAATGTAGCGAGTACTAGTCGGGGTATGGAATGATGATTCTAGAAGTTGTTTAGTAGTTCTCACAATTTTTGTATAATAATGTATCAATAATTGTGATGAGGATTTATTTGGGTATAGATATTGTCTAGAAGATAATATTTCTATTTAAACTCACAGTTTTTATGATGTATTAATAAAGTTGTAGTTGTTTCTATACCATGTTATTGACAACCTAAAATGGGTGATGTATACCTATTTTGGGGGTGTCACATTATCTGCGATCCATTCCTTAATCTCCTGAGGTGTCTCAATGTCCTCTTGTATTTCCATCAAGTCTGAGTCCAACTTTGCATCAAAGTTACAGTCCTTGTGGAGAGAAGGCACCTCATCAGCAAGTACAGGCACATCTAAATTCAGAGTCCTAAAACAAAATATGCTTTCACTTAATATATGAAACTGTTTAATCATACAAAAGTGTTAGTATGTACTGATAAAATAACTGCTAATACTGTATAGAAAAGTAAGCAATTAAAGTTATCAACAGGGCAGAGGGATTTTCTACCCGTTTTTCCCTCGTCGACCAATACATGGAGTGTTGCTCCAATTATCGAGGGCAAAGTCCTGATGGACTGCAGTGATGGAGGGATTGTCACTGTCCTCCTTATCCTGAATGATAACTATGACATCTGGGCAATCATCGTCTAGGGTATATCTATTTGTATGTTCATCATGGACAATGATACGTATGCCTGACATCATCAAGGCGATGTCGTGTTTACATTTTCGCTCCCTTTCTTCCACTTCGGGATCAGGAATCAACACCTCTTTTGCTTTGAATGGTACTGGTTTGGGAAACAGCATAGCCATAACATGGGACACCTTTTATTTGGAGACCGACGACTTCATGCGGTAGATGGAAAAAATTGCCGTGTGGTGGAAGCTTGAGGAACCTGCTTGTGCTTATGAGGATTCCCATGACGAGAACTGGCAGAATAGCCTAGTCCGGCTGTCCCGATTTGACTGGACACTTGAATAGGGTGCTTAATACCCTGTTGAATTTTACCAAGCCCTTGTCCAGGCTGATGACCCAATGACATCATTTCTTGTGTAACCGACATAACCTCAGCAAAAATCTTGGGCATGGGAAGTGGTGCTCCAATAGGATGGTATTGCGCGTTACTCACTTCCAAAGTACGAAAACTGGCTGGCTCAACTTCTGAGTTGAAGCTGATGATTGGTAGATCTCCTTGTTCAGGACACTCCAGCTCAGCATTGACAGTGACTAGACGGTTGTTGACAATATATTTGAGTTGTTGATGTAGTGTAGAAGGAACGACTCCAGCCATATGAATCCATGGTCTCCCCAATAGCAGGTTGTATCCTGAATCTATCTTGAGGACGTGAAAGGATACATTGAATTTATTTGGACCAATCTCAATTGGCAGCTCAATCTTTCCGACGGAATTTCGTCGGGATCCATCAAAAGCTTTGATAACCGTATGGCTGCTTCGGATCCATTTGAGATTGACGTTCATCTTCACCAAGGTGGCATAAGGACAGATACTCAGAGACCACTACTAGAAAATCAGCCTATAGCGACGGTCGTCGACCGTCGCCATAGAACTCGTCGATAAAGCCTATAGCGACGGTCTTTTGGCCTATAGCGACGGTCATCGACCCTAGCTATAGGTTATGAAAAAAATCGTGTATTTGCTCTTTACCAATGGTCGCTGAGAGTTATTGCTACGGTCATGACCGTAGCTATAAATGTCTATAGCGACGCTCGACGACCGTCGCTATAAGCCTGTGTTTTATAGAATACTATAACTACAGTCGATGACCGTCGCTATAGCCTTCTTATATTTTAAAAAAAAATTAATTAATAATGCACATTTATTCAACAAACACAAATTCAATATAAAATAAAATATAAAAAATATTATATACATCATTTAAAATCATTCATATTACAACATTACAATATAAGAAAGAGAGATTTTACAACATTACAATCATTCACAATACAATCATTACAACATTACAATCATTCACAATACAATATTTTAGTTACATCTAAGAAGAGATGCTGAACTCGAGCAGCCTTAATAGTCTATATTCTTGGAAAAGCTTATAGATGGAGCCACCAGGAACATATTCCAAATATATATAAAGTTTATCATCCACCTGTTCAAAAATCACAAGTTTGGAGTAAGACTATAAAATTGTAAGTGTCAAACGAAAATAATACTATTAGATGTGCACATTACTGCTTAACAACTACAGTAGAACATTAAAACCCAGAGGAAAATGACAACAACACTACATATTCAGCAGTCAAATTGGAGTTTAAACCTTGAGAAACTTCCCTTATACAATTTCTGCCTATGCAACATACTATCACAGTGCACCCACAGCTAGAGTTTCTTTCTTTGTTGATCAAATGAGGCTGGCCAATTCAATCCGCGGGTATTCAACAGTGCACCCACAACTGCCTTAACCTAGCAAAATATAAAGAGATTGAGAAAACATGTATATGCATTCATGTGTGTATGCATTAAGAATGTCTTGATGTGGAAACCTATTGTAATTCTATAATATTGGTATAGAAAACAGGTGTGGAAACTTATTGTAATTCTTAGGTAGAAGAAGATAAAGTTATAGAGCTGGTGAAATAGAGAGTTAGACTTCCAACGAAAATGAGCGCACATCAAGCTAACAATGACATACAAGCTAAATATATTCAGAAAGCTAACACGTTTTGGTTTAGGGATAATATATTCAAAAATCTTCCTCCGACAATGACATACATTCAGCTTTTACAGGTGAAGAATGTCAGACTTCTAGACCTTTCAGCATTTAAATTAAATCTAGTTCCGATATAACTATGGACTTTCAAGCTCTTCCTAACATAAATTCTGCCACAAGTGTCTGAACACATTCAATGATAGCAGTAATAATTATTCTTTGACTAGAGACCCTTGATTTGGCAACTTCCAGAATTGATAATTCATCAAAAACTAGATATAATAATGAGCATATTTTTTAGCTAGCATAAACACATCTAAAACAACTTTTAATGAAGCACACAAATATATAGTTGAAGCTCTAGGATGGAGTTAATAGTAAAATGTTAGCAGTTGTACACAATTAAACCATATCAGATGCTCATCCAATTATCCCCATGTTCACCAAATTTTGACCAATAACACAAGGAGATATTAGATTTAAACTATTATATCATGCTCAAAATTTTCAATATTAATCAATCTTAATCTCGTGCACTATATGGGTAGATATCTCCCAGTCTCCTATATAGTTAAATTTGACAAGCATAACAATTAAGTAAAAAGGGCAATATTCTAATTGTTAGCTTGACACATTATGAATCACAAAAACTTTATTAAGAGGTGTAAGAATAGAAGGTTCTAAACATGGTGCAAATGGATCTCTTCCCATAAGAACATATATATATATATATATATAGAGAGAGAGAGAGAGAGATATTTGTTGACGTGTCTCCAATGTGTTCATGCTCATGTCTTACTTTAAAATCTATCACGTCAACTATTTCGTGCCCATGCTTCATTGATGTATCTACACAATTTAACTTCAATACAAGGATGATACACTATCTTAATATTAGGTGCAGAGTTAGATTATAGTTATTAAATAAAATTAAAAACTCAATATATAAGATGCAGTCTGCCCTGGATAGAGCCAGTTCCTTCTCCCAATTTCCTCTAGCAGACTCCAACACAAGTAGCCTAATTTTTAAGCTTTGATTACCATTTCCACTGTAAAAAATAATGTTGTGACAGTAATAGAACTTCAGAACCATCTTGAAGTTACAATATTCTGCAAAGCCTGAACTTGTAAACCAAAAAAAAGGACCGCACTACGAAACAAAAAGCATACCAACTGATCCTGCCCCTGGGCTTTGTGCCGCTATATACGCAAATCCAACATCTGGGAACAAGCCAATCCCGTTTTCAGGCATAGCAAGAACCGTCCTCTGTTATAAAAATAACATAAAATTATATTTCCATTTTAGTTTAAATAGTAATACTAAAAATGTTTATCGAGTGAAAGGCATGATACCTCAGTAATAAGCCTGTAGCGTCCATGACCAGACATGCCAATTCCAAAGCCCGTTGTTATGCCATCCATAAAGGATATATATGACTTTTTGTACTCAAAGATTTTACATATAAGTGAATATTCTGCAGTAAATACCTGTAGAAAAATTGAAATTGAACAAGGTAAGGGAGAATAGATATAAATGAACATCTGAAAACCGAACACATCAACTCAGAAGCAAAATAAGATGCTATTGTAAAAAAATAAAAATAAAATACTATTATGGTTCAATCCATCTCGTGCCAATATTGTTTTAAAGTCATGTAATATAAGTATAATTAAAAACTGTATCACCCAACCAGAAAGGTGGAGATTACCTAAACAAATTACTGTCAAATCCCATATTGTCCTGATATTTTGAGCATTTAAATGGAATCTTAAATTGAAAATAAATTATTAGACAAAAGATATCCCATATTCTTTCATTTGGTAGATATCTGCTTCACGTCACCACCTGCAGATAAAGTGATGATAAACTAAGACAAGTTTATTTTGGCCAAGGCATTCATTGATCTTTATTCAGAAAAGATTCAACAGAAAATAACTGGCAATAGTAGAAATATATGACAGCTGAGGCAACTAATATGAAAGTATGCTGAGATTCTAATTACACAGATAATAAGCAAATGTGTAGTCACTCATACTGTTATACAACATATATAGTAACACAAATGCACTTTACTAAAGAAAAACCTTCTGAACAAGAGGAGTGCTTTTGTCCTTTTGTATTTCGGCAACAACCTCCTTTATATCCATTCCTGCATTGTCGATGAATGGTTACCCTTGAAATATTTCTTAACACTCAATAAACCAAATATAATCCCCTAAAATTCCATACAGAATATAGATGAACGATATTAACAGGATATCGAGAAACTTAAGCATATGTAAATCAGTAAATGTTAAGAGGATAAATGTCACAAATCTGTATCACCTATCCCAAAAAAAGGAGACCAAAATCTGTAACTAAATGAGGTGAGAGCTAATATTTCATCATGTTACCTGCTGAAAAGGCACGAGGTGAGCTGCTCTCAACCAAAACACATTTAACTTTTGGGTCCACTTCCCATTCATCGAGAAAACTCTTAAATTTTATATCCATATCTGCACCATCAAATTTTATAAAATATCAGTGCAATAAGTACCTCCCATTAAGATTAAGAATTTTGTTTATAAGAAAGTAGTAAAACTATAAAAATGGTAGCACTTCCAACACTATTGATGCTTAAGCAGTGAGACAGTATTCATTACCTCAGACTGAATACAAGAACTCACTCATTTAACCAAAATTGTTACAATTAATAGGCTTAAACAAACAAATAGTCACATAATTTCAGAAAAAACAACACTATATACATTCTTTAAACAATAAAATGATTATTCTAAGTCCAGATACAGAAGTACAGAACTCTGACAACACAAAATATAAAGTCGTTACAGCATGTAAAACCATAACCACACCTCACAGCATGGTCAGGATGTTTTATTGCCAACTAGGCTACACCTCATTCTCTATTATGGTCCCTCTTGAATAAGAAATATCATTCCAGATTCTGATTTGCATATCAACTCATTAATTTCCAAAAATGATTTACTTTTTACTAGGTCTTGGTTTTAATCGGAGGAAGGAAAAAGGTACCTACCAAAACCAAATTGTTGACAGTTGAAAATACCTAGTAAAATCTCTTTAAGTCCTACCAATGAATATTTGAAAAGAAAAGTTGCCCTTTTGAATAGCAATAACTGAAGCTACAGACAAGACTAATGAGTAATGAGGAAGGATAACATCCTCCACCATATCAGATGTAAGTGGAGATTCACCATTGAGGTAAATGATTTTAAAATCCAGATTAAACCAAAGAAGTCTTTCTTGCCTGCTTTCTAAATGCAAACAACTCTAGATCCAGTTTCAATCAAATGGCAGAGAGGGTGAAGTCGGTGAACATAGAATTAAAGCAAAATTGCAACAACAAAGGTTACTTGGAAGACAATTAGATGTATTGAGGGAATCATGAACATACCCATCCAAGTGCAGCCTCAATTATTGTTCCAATTGTCCAGAAAGTCGAAAAGATAACCATCCACGTGCCTCTATTTGGGGCAGGAACAAACTCCAGAAACCAAGATGTATACACAGGCCCACCTCCTAGACCAATGCCAGCCAAAAAATGAAGAATGACCAATAATATATAATTAGGAGAGAAAGCACTTAGAAACCCATCTCCAGTAGTCCATATAGCTATGCTTAGAAGACCCATCCTAGTGAATGCAATAGTAAATAGATACTATGTAACAATTATAAAAATAAACTTGAAATAGAGTTTAACTTTCAAGGAGGGGAAGAACTAAGCAAATATGCTGAACTATAACTGGAATCTAAGAGCAACAAATTAATCTGCAAAATTGGCAAGACAATATGATAGAATCAGCCAAAAAATAAAAATAAGTGTCAATTTTTGAAAATTATACCAAATTAAATTGACATATTCAACCAGGGAAATAATGAAGAAGAGGAATGCAACAAAAACCCATAAGACAGCGAACCTCGCCCAGCCTGTTTAATCCGCAAACCAGCCCTTCGTTTAATTGGTGGTCCCGTTGAAGTAAACAAAAGACACTTCATATCTAATAAACCCTTCTTCCTTTGTTCCTCAAGAACCAAATACACAACAAATACTTTTTCCTAACAGAAAATATAGAAGCCCAATTCAGATACAACAAATACTTTTTCCATATCTCTTGAGAGATCATTAGCCAACATTACTATTGATAAACGAAGAAGAACAAAATCAACCTCATTTTCATAAAAGTGATTGGCAAATAATTTTCCAAGCCCTATGGAAAATATCTGGTATGTTTGTTTTAAATTTAAACGAAATCGTAGTTTCAAGAGCACTGGATTTAAAATGAGCTAAAATGAATTACCTCGATGGTCCAAATGAAGAAATCAAGAGGCTTAGGTGGGCGTTGTTTGTTCATCTCCTGAATCAGCACTCCAAAAACAAACACACACCAATCATTATATCGGATCCTACGATGCCTAGGGTTTCGACAGAGAAAGTGTTAGAAAGGAGGAGATGACTTGAGAGCACAAAGATAATTTTGGGGGAAAAAATTGGAGCGAAGATACTGAAATAATTTGGGGGAGTGTGTGAGGATTTTTTTAAAAAAAATCTCTATACCTACGGTTCCGTGCCGACCATCGCTATAGTTCGTCGCTATATGTGGAATTTCTAGTAGTGGACGAACCTCCATTTATCAAAACTCTAGCTAACATATATCCGGACGACAAAATTGCAATGTGCAATGACTTGCAATGACCGGTCCCTTCGGGCGGTATGTCATCATCAGTGAAGGATATCACATTGTTATTGAAAATGTGATCAACCATATGTTGAAATTTTTCCACAGATTTCGGTAAGTAGGCTTCTTCCAAAGCCTTGAGTAAGATCTTCTTGTGATCCTCAGAAGAGAAAACCAAGTCTAGTATTGATATCTGATGTGGAACTTCTCTTAAGCTTAAAACCACCTTAGCTTCATTATGGCCCATAATGCGGAGGAAGTTTTCAATCTTCTCCATGGGAATCTTCCCCTTTGCTTTGACGGTGGGTTTCATCACCCTCTGAAGAAGATACAGTGGATTTTCCTTCGACACTGTAGTAGTAGTATGAGACATGGATCCTTCAGCTTCTCCAAGATTCCATGGAACTTTGTGTAAGCTGACAACATGATATTGTGGTCTGAAAGGTAAAGAAATTGGCTCTAGTGCGGCCACTTTCAAAGGATTGTCAGTTCCTTTGAGTTGAATTGCTTGTATGGGAAATGGTTTGACTGTCTCATCATCCTCAGCGGATATAACTGCTACTGATCCCTTTCATTTGGTAGGACATGTATTCCCACTCTCGAAGTCAGCAGGTGTCGTCGTCGCAAACCGCAGGACACCGCTTATCAATGAGATTCTCGAATAAGATGGCGGAGTGCCCAAAGATTCTTCCGCGGTCAGAATCATGCGAGTATATGAATCAGAGTTGAACCGTCTTGAATGAGGATTGATTGGAAGTAGAAGGGAGGTAATTCTTCCTTCATTGATCAGCATTTGAAATATCTCCTCCATAGGTTGCCCAAGGTATGTGAATTCCCTTTGATTGGCAAAATCCCGACGGGCTTTAGCATTTGCTCTCTTTGCAACCTTATCCTCCATATCTTCGCTTTCTAAAGGTGAGGGTGGAGCATTCATAACAAAAGGTGGGAGATAAGCATGCTCTGGTCGATTAATCAAGTGTGACTTGATCTTGATGGGTCACCGCTTACGCCAATCGCTTCAATTTGCTTGCAAAGAGCTTTCATTTTTCGTTCCATAGCAAATTGGAACTTTGCAAAAAATCCCATATGTCAACATCGTCTTTGATGGTCTGGGATAATTCATCATTAAAACTGGAACTCTGCCCAGCGCTCCAACTAATCATGTTGACCTCTTCTTCTTTGTGTTGAGGAAGATGGTTGTCTTGCACATGAGGTTGATCTGGTTTGGTGACCACGATCTCACCGTTGTCTATCAAATCTTGGATCTTGTGTTTCAAGGCCCAACAATCCTGAGTATCATGTCCAGGTACCTCGACATGATAAGCATACTTCCGAGTAGCATCAAAACCCTTCCCATTATGGTTGGCTGGTGGAAGAAGACGTGTGATTTTCTTTTGAGTAGTCAGAAGAACAAGAATGTTCTCGAGCGAGTCCCTTAAGGGTGTGAATGTTCGAGGACGCTTTACTTCTCCACTTTTAGGCAATCGAGGGTTTGAAGACTATGCTTTGAAAGGGGAGTAATTTCTCCTCTGTATAGGCATGTTCTGACTGCCGTTTTGACCTTGTAGTATCAACGGAACATCCTCCTCTTTCTTTTTATGGACCCTCTGGGGGTTGTTTCCATAAGATCCGAACTGGATGTGCTCAGCAACTGGTTTAAAAGCGGCTAGGTCTTGAATCTTACCAGACTTTAATCCCATTTCAGCCATCTCTCCGTGTTTGATCATTTTAGAGAATGGTTTGCCAATACCAGCTAAAACTCTCTCATAGAAAGGAGCTTCCTGTATGTCTATGAAAGTCATGACCATTTATGATTCTGTCATGTAAGGAATAACTTGAGAAGCCAGGCGCCTCCACCTTTGAACATACTCTTTGAAAGACTCATTAGATTGTTTCTTTTCCTTGGTAATCTAGTACCGGTCAGGAGCCATCTGAGATTGAAAACTATATTGAGTGATGAAGGCGTGAGCTAGCTCTTCCCAGCTATGGATCTTTGAGTTGTCTAATTTGGTATACCATGAATCCAAGCTTCTCCAATGAGACTCTTCTCGGACAAATTGCATTCTGAGCTTCTCGTTTTCCGCATAAGATCCAAGTTCTCTAATGAACACCTTCAAATGTGTATAAGGATCCCCTAACCCGTCATAATTTTCAAAGTCAGGGGTTTTAAATTTCTCTGGATAATGAACACCAGGAAATATGCAAAGGTCAGCATATGAAACACTTCCATGTGTTCCAATCCCTTTGAGAACACGAATAGTTTCCTCCATTTGGAGGACTTTCTTCCTGATATCACCAGTGTCTGGATCTCCTTTGAGATGGATGTTTTCAGGGTCTTTGTTGGCCGTATCCAACTGAGGTTCTGGAATTATTTTTTCAAAACCTTGAGATCCTCCTTATGTAGAGGATTATGTATGTGTAGGCATCTTTGTACCTTGAGTGGACTGATGCAATTCTTTCAGCAGAACAACCAAGTCTATAATTTGTTTACTAAATCCGTCAAATTCTTCTCGAGAAACAGGATTAGATTGGTCAGAAGAAGACATGATTGGCTGTAGGCTCGTGGCCTTTTTAGATTTTGAATGGGTAACAGGCCCAATAATTTCCTACAAAAGACTTACGTAGTTTAGTCTTAGGGATAATGTAAATGCTATCATAATGAGTCCATTTTAGGAATATTATCCTGCAAAAATGGGCGTTAATTGATAACATGTCATGTATGCACAGATATTCTTCATATTTTCCATTACATATAGATGAACATGGAATAAAATTAAAAGTAAATGCTTTTACAAGTAATTGAAAAATGGAAAGCATGAAGAGATTTTCCTCCGCATTTGGATTATCATAGGTTAACCTATCTTAGGGTTACCCTCGCGGCTTTTTGGCATGAAGGTTCCCAGATCATCGCAATCTACTTGACGGGAAGTTAATCTGGTCTTTCAACTGGAGCGAATCTGGGTGGTGCCTTTCCTGAGCCTCATTGGAATTAGTCTCCCTACGAGTCCAGTAATCAAACACCGACAGGATAGCCTCCTGGTGGAGGAACCATACAACATACATTCACATACAACGTGTCTATACGTTTATGAAAATGATGACATGTGCGAAGCACTAATATCACAGATAGATATTTAGCAGTCCAGTAAGTAAATTGCATTCGTACACATTCATCATAAATGTAAATGCAACATTCACACACAAGCATATAATAGTTTTGAAAAGCTTGTAATAGCGGCTTAAGCCCTCTTACTAGAGTCCCCAACAGAGTCGCCACCTGTCGACGTTAGGATTTTTAGTTGTCCCTTTTCGTTACTTGTTCTTTGGTGTTCTCATTGTTATGTGAGATTTATTTGAAAAAACAAGTAAAAAAGGTCCAACATGTATAATGTCGACGATTTGACTGTAAAAGTTGCCAGTTGGTGTTTTTAACTGGTTGCACCAACGCAATAGAAAAAGGTTTGCACATTGACCTAGTGATGTGACACTGCTAAACGGGTCTATGAAACCGAGATTCATTTGGGTTCGGGGGCTTGATTATGCAGAGGGAAGGTGTTAGGCACCCTCCGACATCCGCGTTTCCACGGTGACCGCCACTTTTCAAGAAACTGTTATATGAATGTATGTGTGTGTGTGTGTGTGGATCAATGTGCAATTATTTGAAAGTAGTGCGAGGCCTCGTTCGCACCTATATATAATGGGTTTGAATTTATAGAAAAATTCAGTTTTAAACAGAATATAGCAATGAAGTTTTGTAAAAGAGGTTTTTCAAACCCTGTGCTCAATAGGAATTGAGACCTTTCCATACTTCCATTTTATTATTAAATGTTCGGCTTGTTTGCTTTTATTTTTGAGATGTGAGGCATCTTTGAGAAAATAATATACTGCAGTGCCAAACTCCTCATGGGCATGATAGCCATCTAAGGAAATCAGACATCAGAAATAATGTACAAGTCGCTTCACAAATTAAAAATGTCCATCATGGGAACCGAATCTAGATTCAGTAGACTGAATCTTTGATCACATGATTCCTAGGCTTACATGATATCGCAGTTTATATGAAAATTAGTAAGCAGCTATATATATAAAAGTTGCAAATATATATATACAAACATGATCAACCACCATGAAGCAACTCCATGGGGGATCGGAAATGTAAATATATAAAAGCGGTATATATATATATATATGGACATAATCAACCACTATGAAGCACCTCCATGGGGGATCAAAAATGTAAATAAAGCAGTATGTGTGATCATCCGCCACGAAGTAAACTCCAGGCGGGAATAAATGTAAATAAAGCAGTAAAAGGCCTTGAAGTAACTCCAGGCCTGACAGAAATATAAATATAAATATAAGTATATATATATAAGCAAGTAAACGCTCCAGACATAAGTCTAGGCTCAATCGAGGCATAACTCGATAATGTTAGTCTATATATAAAATATATACATATATATAAGTATATAGATACAGACAGAAATGAAAACCACGGATTGAAGTCCGGGCATACGCACACAACACGACTCTTAATGTGTAGAATAGTATGTGCAAAGATGAAGAGAAAGGCTTTATAGAGTATGAGAAAGCTTACACTGGGCTGCAAATGCAGGCTCCTATAACTCTAGATGGATAAATACTCAGCTCTCGTCGGTAAAAATATAGCTATATATGACCTAACAGGTGTTTAAAATGAGGAAACACTCAATATGGGGTGTGTACAGAGCAAATTTGACAGGGCTTCCTCGCATTTTCTTTTTTAAAATGGCCACCCCAAGCTCTATATTTATAGAGCTGGTGGCCGCAGGTGTACCTGCGGCTACCAGGGGTGCCCCGGGCTCCGCGGGACCCATTGTCTCGAAGTACGTGCACTTATGCACTGTAATGTCTACTCGAACTTGTAGAACTTCAATCCGAGCATCCGAACGAGGTATATAAGACCTTCTTCGGACCGCTTGTGTCGAGAGTTACGCAATGACATGGGATTAGAGGTTGTAAGAAGTCAGGAAGAGGGGACCATGCCCATGGTCTTCAAGCTTCAAATTCTATCTGGTGTGCTGCCACACGTAATAGTCACTCGGAATTGGAACTCCTTGGTTCTTGTAGGACATTGTTGTATGTATGTATGTATGAAGTGTTGAAACGACGCGCATGTGTTGAGGTGGTAAGATGACGTTTGACTCTTCACCGGGGTTATCACCAGCTTAAGTTAAAAGCAGACGTTGCTCAGGGTTACATCTGAGATTGGACTGTTGCAAGTGTTTGAATGTCGCAAGGTCATCTATAAGAGTGCATGTCTTCCCGGTGTTAGCTCTGGGTCTGAGGAATGAGTGCCTCGGCAGGAGGTCTGAGATTGAAGCTGATCGCATTTGAAACAAGCATTTCTGTAGTTATCGCCGGAACTGCAACAGCATTACTTGGGATTATCTCCAAGGACAAAACTCGGGGTTATCTTTGAGGTTGGAAATGATACTCTCGATGTGTGTTTCGGTGTTGAGACTGAACTTCTGGTAGTATCCGGAATGGATGTGAGCTGTCTTCCAGGGTTATCTCCGAAAGATGAATCTGCCCTCCTGCAATGTTAATAACAGGTGTGCAGAAAATTTCGAGTGCCTATAGTGTTGATAGGGATGATACCTATCACCACGTCCTGTGAAGCGACAACATCCCTCATCAACATATTAAATATTCTCGCGGTTGGTCGATTTTGAGCTCCAACTGCAGCTATTGTTGACTGATTATTGATATTCTCTAGTACTCTATTTCCCTTTATTCCCTAGTTCCTGGGTTTGGTATAGTTCCTTGCTAAATGTTCCGACTAACCACAGTTAAAACATTTATTTTTATTAGGGACAGGATATTGTGGAGAAAAGTGTCCCACTTGTCCGTAATTGTAACATTTATTTATACTTTTAAAACATACTCATTTATGTTTTCCCCCACATATAGGACAAGGTTCTCTCTTATTATTATTAAAGTTATTATTATTATTACCTACCTTTTTCCCTAGGTTGTTAGAAAAAGTAGTATCCCATTTTCTTTTATTATTAAACCCACCTGAACTGGGTTCGGTCTTAGGTTTCCCCTTCTTATTTTGATTCTTGTTTTCCTGATGAAATTTAATAAGATTCTTATTTTCACTCTCAGCTATGGAAGCTTTCTCGAGTATTTCTGAAAGAGTCTTTAATTGGAATATAGAAAATTTACTTTGTATCTGAGGTTTCAAACCATCCTGATACCTCCGAGTCTTCCTAAGTTCAGTATTGACTTGGTGTGGAGAAAACCTGAAAAGTTCGTTAAACTTGGCCATATATTAAGATACCATCATGTCTCCTTATTTCAATTCTAGGAATCGTACTTCCATACGATCCTTCAAAGTTTGGGAAAAATAATTTTCAAAGAACAATTCTTTGAATCTATCCCAAGGCACAATTTCAGTTTATACCCGACCCACATCAAAGTAAAAAAGCTAAAAATGACTGAAAGCAAACCAAGATGTATACATCCTTCAGATCAAGAGTAACATTCTCTTTTGATGCATCTAATCTCTCAGGTTGGGAATACCAGTAGTTGGCTTAAAAATTGCTGTAGTTTTTTTGACATGATCAACACGTTTAAAACCATAACCTAAATGTGATCCAGGAGTCAATTTCACTTGTTCCCCTATTGATTTTATCTTCTTTTTCTTCTTTCGCTCAGCCTCATCATCTGCAGAATAATTATAATGGTCAAACCATATATCTCAGTAAATTAAAAATATAAATCCACCTTTATATTCAGCTATAAAAGTGACATGTAAGGTTTGTGTTCATTCTAACCCTCCTAGCAATACAAATTGACAACTTGGCAGGACTAACATGGCATACAGATCCTTTATTCAAACGACAAAAACTTTGGCAATTAAGAAAACAACTTAGTTCAGTTCACAAATTGCTTCAAGACACGTAGATTTTGGAAAATCACAAGAATTGGTTCAGTCCAGGTCCCAGTTAGTTATACTCCTTCTATCTAGAAAAGAGTCCTACTTGTTTTATGACTTTGACTACTTTTCTTTTTAAATTTAAAAAATTATTATTAAACATAAATATATCTAAATGTGTCCTATGCAAAGCACAATATTCAGAAGAAAAGTTAGTAAAAAGGAGGGCTTTGATTTCTAGAGTATTATTTATGAGTTAAAAGAATAACCATCATGGTTTTGGCTTTGACAGAGGTCTCTGTTCTTTAGCATAGTCTTGATGCAAAAATAGATCAATCCAGGAAAAAGAAAAAGGGTCCTAGAAAGCACAGAACCACTGGCCAAACAATATGCACATTTATGATGTTTCAGAAAAAGTCCCCTAATCCAGTTCTGGTTAAAATATCATATTCTCATCTATAAACACATGCATATTCGAAACAAACAAAGTTTAAATAAATGCTTCAATAATGGTCTAGTAGGCCCTACTGATTCAGAAGGTGCTTTATGTGGAGGAGAAATTTTATTTCGTTCCGAGTCTCACAAGGATACATGGCTCAAGGTAATTAACAAAAAAAAACATAAAACCGAAACATCCTAGGAGTATGCATCTCATCCTAATTGTGCCCAGATACACTAAGTGTCAATATTTAATTGACCCAACATCTATCCCTTTTTGGGACACACAACTCAGTATAGGATGTCTTACCAAAGCAATTTGGTTTGACACAACAATTTATGCTCAATAAATAATATCATATGAATAAACAATTCATTTCTTAGTTATGCTGAAGCTATAACAATAACTTTAAAACAATTGGCAATTCAAGTTTAGGTTTGGTATAACATATCAAAATCAATTCAAGATGGGAATCTTGTTTAACGAATACTCAGGGTTCGAGAATTTGTATAAATAACAATATAGGTTAGAAGATTTGCTCAATTAATTAAAATAGGGTTTAGTAACTTGCCTGAGCGAAGATCAATCAAGTAATGTTACTCGTTTAGTTAATAAACACCTAAGATGTTCATTCATATAAATTTAACACATTAGTATTGATAACAATACTCAAATATATAAACTATTTATGTTCGGGTTAAGTTTGATATGGTTTTAGTGTCCAAAGACTTTACCCGATAATTAATAAGTTAATAACTCGGTTAAATTTTATTTATAAGCTTTATTATACTTTTAAATAATTTATATATCTTTTATAATAATTTTGGAAGCTTATAATAATTTTTAAGTATTTATTTATCCCTTAAATGTTTTTTAAATCATTTATTTCTATTTCTAAATAATTAATATTTACATAGAATATTATAAAACCATGTTTTCTATTTTAAATAATTTATAATAATTTATTATGTTTTTTAAATCATTATTATTATTTATAAATAATTATTTATTATTTATAAATAATTATTCTAATTACTTTATTATTAACTTAATTGTTAATAATATACAAATAAATAAAATATTTATTGAATTTATGTTAAAATATTAAAAGTTAATTATTATAACTTAAAATAATTTTTAAAACTATTTTTATAATTATTTATATTTATTTATTAATTATTTCTAATTTTTATTAATTTATTTATTAGAAAACATTTTCTGTCTGTCGTTAATGCCTTATAGTGAAACAAAGTGTTGTTATAGGTGTTCTTGAGTTTCTGGGAATCAGTTTGTTATGATCTAAAGACCACTTTGACCTCAATCTAATTCTCTATTGCTGATGATTCTGGGTTTGGAAGTGTATGGGTGTTATAGTACTCATGTAGTAGTACAACATCATACAAATTTTATGCTTTAAACTACATATAACAAGAAGTTATAGAGGCTCAAAGTCACTGTCAAAGCTGTTCTTGAGTTTCTGGGTAACCTAGAACAGTGGTCATGGTCGGTTAACAATTTTGTAGCTTCTAGATCTTTCAATTCGTGTGATAGATTTGTGTTTTGTTTGTTGTAATTGGTAGTCTATATACCAAAGTACATATATGTAATACTGATTTTGACAAAGTATGATTCTAAGGTCTCGATCTATGTTGGTCAAAGTACAGCCAAAAGATGTTCTTCATGTTCATCAGTTTTCTAGGTAACCCAAAAAACATAGTCATGCTCGGTCAACGACTTTTGACCATTAATTC
The DNA here is from genome assembly GCA_020205615.1 of Panax quinquefolius. Lineage (NCBI taxonomy): Eukaryota > Viridiplantae > Streptophyta > Magnoliopsida > Apiales > Araliaceae > Panax > Panax quinquefolius. The sequence continues at coordinate 107,778,228 of CM035163.1, forward strand.
TGGCAATCCTATGAGTTGTTTTTACATTTGAGTGTCATAAATATGTAGTATGCATATCAGGGTATTAATTCATTACAATTAGTCATTATAACATCAAACAGAAAGCGATTAAACAGTTGGTCAAAGTAGCCGGTTCAACCTGTTCTTGAGTTTTCTGGGTAACCAAGAAAATAGAACTTCGTGATCGGTTAACCACTTTTGACCACCTATATCTTGCAATATATGGTTCCAATGAACCTTCTTTCTTTTCCAGATTAAAGACCTCATGTAATACTACAACTAACATACAATTAACACACCTAACTATTAACATACACGAATCTACAGGCTCTAAGATTTGACTGTCAGATCTGTTTTTCCAAAATTTCTAGTTTGCTTAAAACACTATTTTGATGCATCTAGATGTTATGAAAACATGTTCTATCAACATAGCATACTTTTTAATATGTTATTACATATATCTAAACATCTAAACAACAAATTAAACATAACATCAAAGATCTAGGTTAAAATTAGGGTTTGCACATTTCTTGCTTGATTTTGATTTCTGACTACTGAATCTGTTGTTGATATCACCAAGGCTTGTTTAGGTAGGTTATAAGACTGTATATGCTTGTAAAATTTGTGGGTTTACACTGAACTAAGGCTGCCTTTTATAGAATTTTCAAACTAGGGTTTTCAAACTATGCTGCTTGGGAGTTTGAAAGCATGTCATGTTATGTTTTGGAACTTGTGTTGATGACTCCTAACCTACTTGTGAGCTAGTTAATTAAATTAGTAGCCTCAATATGCCCTAATCCTCTTCAATCTTGATTAGGGTTTTGGTTTTTATGATTAGGGTTGCTTAATGATGTTTAATAGTACCTAATTAAAGTTTAACAATCATGATTAGGTGTTAGGATAACCTAATTAGGTTTAGTTTGGCTAATTAGGGTTAGGGTTTAGAAATTAGGGTTAGGGTTTGTAATCTAGAGTTAGGTTTTATAATCAAGAGTTCTTAACTTAGATTTTTTCATAAATCCTAACAAGCACGATAAAGAGTTTTGTCAATGTAAACACAACAAAGCAGCTTGTCAAAACATATATACCAAAAAGTCCATTTTTAAAAGAAAAATTTTAAGTACGACGTGTCAAGCACGTCAATTTTTGAACGAAAATTTATTTGACCTAATTTGTTAAACAAAGTATATAATAACACAAAAAACTTTCAGAATGGATAGATTTTATTAATATAACTGAATTTACATACTCGAGTCTTATTAGGGTTTTGGGGTTTCAGAAAAAATCCTTCCACAAATCTCCGATAATAACCAGCTAAGCCTAGAAAGCTACGTACTTCGGTTACTGACTTGGGTTGCTCCCAGATTTGTATTACTTCAATCTTTGTCGGATCAACAAATATTCCATGATTCGATATCACGTGCCCAAGGAATGCTACTTCCTAAAGCCAGAACTCACATTTCTTCAACTTGGCATATAGCTTGTTTTCACGAAGCTTTTGGAGTATCAACCTCAAGTGTTGCTTATGATCTTCACGGCTTTTGGAGTATATGAGGACGTCATCAATAAGGATAACCACAAAATGATCCAAATATTCGTTGAATACTCGGTCCGTCATATCCATGAAGGCAGCAGGAGCATTAGTCAATCAAAAATATATGACTAGGAATTCGTAATGCCCGTGCCGAGTTCTGAAAGTAGTCTTTGGAATATCATCAATTTTAATATTTAACTGATGATATCTGGAACAAAGATCAATCTTTAAAAAGAATTTGGCACCTTGCAACTGGTCAAACAGGTCATCAATGTGAGGCAGCCGGTACTTAATTTTGAGGGTGACATGATTAAACTCCTGATAATCAATGCAAAGTCACATACTTCCATCTCTCTTCTATACGAATAGAACAGGAGCACCCCAAGGAGACGTACTAGGACGAATGAAACCGATATCTAACTACTCCTGCAGTTGGGGTTTTAACTCCTGAAGTTCAATAGGAGCCATTCGATATGGAGTTTTGGAAATGGGTTTTGTACCGGGTTCAAGGTCAATACTAAATTCGATTTCACGCTCTAGGGATAGGCCAGGAAGTTCTTCAGGGAATACGTCAGGAAATTTATTAACAATAGAAATATCATTCAAATCTAACGTATTTTTCTTTAAATCTGTGACATGGGCTATGAAATCTTGACATCCATTTTTAATAAACGATTGGCTTTATGGCTTGATATGACAGTGATTGACTTTAGTGGTTTGGTTGCTTGAATTTGCATAATAGGTTTGTTAGGAATATGGAAGCTAACAACCTTACGAAAATAATCAATTTTAGCATGATGAGTAGTTAACCAATCAATCCCTAAAACCACATCAAATGCAACTATTTTCAAAGAGATAGGATCGACAGGTAACGTGAGGGTGACGATTTGAATCAAACAAGATTTATAAATAGTGGATGTAATGAAGGTTTCTCCCAACGGAGTTTAAATAGATAAGTCAAAGTCTAATTTCTCTGGAGTCAAATTTAAACGTTGAGCGCAAGTAGGTGAAATAAAATAATGGGTAGAACCGGTATCAAATAAGGTATAGACTTTGCAAGAGTTTATGATTATCTTAACCGTGATAACTTCGTTCGGGGTCCTCGCTTTTTGGGAGGTCACGACAAATGCTCTCCGTTGAACTACCGGCTTTGACTTGTCTGGGAAGACCTTTGGTGTCACCATCCCAGCTGGACTTGACTTCAACAGTTAACGGTAAAAGTCTTGTTGTTATTTTTTTAAAAAGGTTATTTTTGTCACTTTCTAAATCTGACAGTAATTCCTTTGTGGGGTCCACCAATGATTGTGTCGTCATACGAATATTCCTCGACAAAACAAATATTCCCCGACCCAATGAATATTTTATGATAACTTGCTTACTTTGCAAAATTTGTAAATATTACCCATAACTATTAACATTATATCAAATCCACACCTTATTATTCAAAATAATATTTAGAGAAAAATTAAATCTTTATTCATAAAAGTTGGGGTCTTACAAGTGGCCCACAGCGAGAATAACACAGCCTAAGGCAGTTGGGATGTTAGAAGTAGATGGGGTAATAGCATTAGCGACACAAATTTTAGCTTTGTCGAAGAAGATGAATGCTCTAACAGGTGCACAAACACAACATGTTGCATATGCTTGTGAGTTGTGTGTTGGGGAACATCCTACCGAGCAATGTGCCATTAACCCTGCAGCAGTTTAAATCGTAGGCAGCTATAATAGTGTTCCTCAGAATCAATATCAGAATGACTATAATCCACGGAATAGGAACCATCCTAACTTTTCTTGGGGCAACAACCAAAATCAACAAGCTCCACGATAATCTTATCCACTGGATTTCAAAATTAGCATCAACAAGCAGCTCCAAATCAAGAGAAAAAGACGGATTTGGAAGAGCTGTTATTGAAGTACATAGCTAGGAACGAGGTAGCAACGATCAATAATTTAGAAAATCAGATGGAACAGCTTGCGCTAGCACTGGACAACAGGCCTCAAGGGACGTTGCTGAGCGATACAGAAAAGAATCCAAGAGGAAATCATGAGCAATGTAATGTGATCCCACTGAGGAGTGGTAAAGCCTTGGTTGCCGACTGTGATGGGAAAACAAGTAAAGTAGAGGGTTGTGAAAATGAAGAGAATGATTCGACAAGGAAAACTGAGGAAAAAGTTGTGGAAAAGCCGAAGGAAGATAAACAGAAGATAATTACACCACCAATACCTTTTCCTCAATGGTTGGAAAGTCAAAAGTTAAATGATCAGTTCTCAAGGTTTATGGATATATTCAAAAAATTACACATCAACATTCCTTTCGCTGAAACACTTGAGCAGATGCCACATTATGTCAAATTCATGAAAGAGATACTTTCAAAGAAACACAAGCTTAAGGAATTTGAAACAGTGGCATTGACTGAATAATGTAGTGTAATTCTGCAGAAAAAGCTCCCTCCTAAATTAAAAAATCCAGGGAGCTTTACAATTCTGTGTGCGATTGGTAATCAGGATGTGGGAAGAGCTCTATGTTATCTAGGTGAAAGTATAAACCTCATGCCACTATCCATATAGAAAAAGATGGGGTTAAAGAAAGGAAAGCGACAAATATTAGTCTACAGCTCGCAGATAGATCATTAACGTATCCATTAGGTATAGTAGAAGACGTGTTGGTGAAGGTTAACTCATTGATCTTTCCAGCTGACTTTGTGGTGTTAGACTTTGAAGAAGAATAAAACATCCTTATCTTCTTGGGATGACCATTCCTTCCTACTGGACGAACACTGATTGACGTGCCTAACAAAAAATTAATTATGAAAGTGTTTGATAAGGTAGTGAAGGTGAAAGTGTTTAAGGAAATCACAATCCCAACTGATAAGGAAGAGAGTGATTTGCTCAAAGAATCTACACGTGTTAAACTCAAGGATTGAAGAGAGGTTGGTGGTCTTAAAACACTAATTGAGGAGAGTAAGTCAACTTCACTCTCAAACATGCAATTGAATGGGCATACAATAAAACGATGTTGGTTATGTGATATAAATAAATAGCATGACGTGGATATCCGAACTAATCCAGGATAACACAAGGAGTACTCAGGCTGAAAGACTCAAAAACAAGTGCTCATTGGGAGGCAACCCAATTTTCTTTCCATTACAGTATTTTTTGTGTTATGTTACTTAATTTGTAGTTTAATTCGTAATCCTAGTATCACTTAGTTTATTTATGTATAATAGGTAGTTTGTTAGTTCATGATTTTAAGTAATTTTTATATTACTTGTTCACTCTTCATGATGTTATCTCATATTTAGTGTTGTAATGGATTTTAGGTGCTTAGGATGTTATTTGACAGGCGTACGAGGTGAAGAAACAGAAAAATAAAAGTCATGTACATAATAGACTCCCACCCCAGTGGGCCCATTTTAAGCCTGGCACCCCCATCCCGGTGTGGGGGGGGGGGGGGCTATCTGTCCATGCCCGCCCCGGCGGGGGTACGGGAAGATAATTTTTTTTAAGCCCGCAATATATGATTTCATCTAACTTCTCCACATCTCTTCTTGTTGACTTATGTCATACTCCATTGTTTGATGATGACCATATTATTCCTCTAATCATGCTCTATGAAATTTCTGGAAAAGAAATGGCATTACAGGAACATCGAGGAGGAAAATATAAAGACTTGAAGTGTTTGAAGGATGAAACTACATTTTGAGTCCTAGGAATATATGTAGGATCTTAGCATTAATCACTTGTTAGTACAAGGCTTTAGGGCATATGCATAACATATTTACATATAAGCATCTTAAAAATATTCTCCAAATAAACTAATTAGTCCGGAATAAAATGTGCTCAATATCGTTACCATAACTTGCTAAGCAGATTCACTAAGATCATGTAATAAATGCTTAAAAGTAATTGCCTTAATCTATGCTCCATAATCTAAGGAATCTATTGGTTATTTCCACCGACCCAGTTTCTGGTAAGTCACATATAGTAATAAGTCAGTGGATATTTTAAAGTAATCAATATATTATCTTCCATTAATTAAGTGGCTGATATATATTGTTACATAATTCCCACAAATCTATCTAACAATAAGGTCCATTAATTAAGTGGCTGATATATATTGTTACATAATTCCAGCAAATCTTTCTAACAATAAGGGATATAATGAGGAAGCTATAAGAGATATGTCTTTTACCACACGATGAGCACTCAATCTGGCCTAAACTTTTTATCAATTACAATGATATAACATAACTACAACAATTAGGGTGTTTGGCCTAATTCTATCAAATTTGTGAATTTGAGTTAATACGGTGTTAGTGTATCGAGGGATGGCTAATTCTACTTGAGTGTTCTTGATTAATAAACTGAGATAGTAAGTTAAACTGGAAAAAGGTTTGATAATCGGATTGAAACTTAAAGGAAAATTGTAAGCCTAATTCTCCATTATTTACTTGAAATTATGGTTAATAATTTGTGTTGATTGGTTGGAATTTTTAGTTCTTAGTTTTTATTAATTGTAATCTTTAATTTGAGTAGTTTAATAAAATTGAAGTAATATAAAATTGGTAATTTTTAGATTTAATTTCATACTAGTCTCTATGGGAACGATACTTTTCTTATCATTATATTACTTGTTGACCCTGTACACTTGTGTGTTGAGTGTATATAGATTTTACCCAACAGTCTTCAAGCCATGGGTTCAAGGCTTAAGCCTTCCTAGCCTAGCCATTTTTAATTCATAGCCAAGCCTCTTTCATTTCCTTAGACAAGCTATTTTAATTCCAAAAAAGCAATTTTAATTCTTTACCAACCTATTTTAATTCTTTAGCCAAGCTAATTTATTTCCATGCCAATCCATTTTAATTCTTCGACTTCATTTGGCTTGATTATTTCTTAACTTCTTCTTCTTTTATTAGTTAATTACATAATTCTAATAAAAGAATTATGTAATTGCATAATTCTTTTACATAATTTTTTTATTTAATTACATAATTCTATTAGTTAGCAAAAAATTCATTTTGCACCTTTTGTATAATTGATTAGGGTTTACTTCCCGAACTAAATCGGTTACTTGATTTCTTTCTAGTTAGATTTCTTAACTTTTTTGGTTACGTTTTCGTAACATGCTCGGTTAGCCAAAAAATTGACTTTCGATTGTAGACACTCGAAATTTTGTGTTCTTGTTACTAACCATGCAGGAGAACAGAATCATCTTGTATCTTCTAGAGACAACCCTGGAAGTCAAAATGATCAAATCAAACTCATTTGACAACCATAGGAGATGAACTTAAGCCTCGGAAATAACCCTGAGAGATCAAAACCAACCCTGAAGATAGCCCCGGGAGATCAACTCAAGCCTCAGAAACAACCCATGAAGATCAAATCAAACCCCAATGACAACCCCGAGAGATCAACTCAAGCCCCGGAGACAACCTTGAAAGATCAAGTCGAACCCCGAAGACAACCCCGGGAAATTAAATCAACTTCAGAAACAACTCTTAAGATAAACATCAGACCAACCTCAGAGATAACCCCGAGGAAGATAAATGCCGCCACTTAAAGCCCAGAACTGGTCCGAGAGGGGTAAAATAGTAATTTTTCCAACTTAACATCAATTCAGCCCAAATCACTACAAAAAAGGTCATGCAGAACCATAACATCAATCCCGAGTGAAAACATCACAAGATAGTTTAACAGATGGACTGCGAAGACTAAAAGATCTGGTCATGCACCCATCTTCCCAAATTCTAAAAAGGGCAAACCAAAGGCCATTGTGTGGTGCTCGGAAAGAGATTTTTGGAAAGGTATAGCACGCCTCCATCGGATTTCCAGATTGAAAGTTATGAAGGTTCGAGCGGATCGTAAGGCTGCTGAATACACATACTTGAGACTGACGATTGCAGACACAGGCCCTTAGCCCACTTGTAGCCATCTGATCGGCAGAATTTTGGTCAATAGATACACCCCCCTATCTTCCAAAATGAAAAAAAAGAAGAAGAAAATAGAGGGAATTCTGTCCATTTCAGCTCTTAACCCCTCCTATAGTGTTCCAAACTTTGATATTCTTCTTTGAAAACACTTGTATACCTATATACTACAACATATCAAATTTTAACCTATGGAAATAGATTTTTCAAGCTTCAAAAGTGGTTTAAAGCTCTCCTTGCTACACACTGTAAGATCATTTCAGATCTAAAGCTTTTACTCACTTATATATATATATATATGTTTATAGTTGATCGTGATTAAATTATATGCTTTAACTATTTATTTAATGTAAATATATGATATTAATGTTTGTGGACTAGATTTATCTAAATCCAGCCATATCTTACTTTTAACCGGTTCAATGGTTGTAAAACTGGAACCGTTAAGCTAGAATGGTTAAGATTTATTTAAATCTACTTTTCTTTCTAGTTTTTTTTATAAATATTAAGCAACCACGTGTCCCTAGATCTATATCGAGAGGAAACAGGAAACTTGGCTACACACACGCAAGGATTTAACTGATGAATCCTGTATTTTGCGACGTTTAGATTAAGTATCTTTTTTTATTATATTTGTTATGCATGCTATCCATGTGACATTATGTGAGCCTAGGAGCTGCAGGATCTAAGTTTCAGCTAACGGATCTAGATCTGGTTCCCATGATGGACCCTTTTCAGTTGTACAGTTAGCTTGTAAATCATATTTGAGGTTCAAGGGTCACTTGATGGCTTTCATGCCCATATGGAGCTTGACACTTGTATTTATATTATTTTGTCGGAGATGCGAATATGGTAAAATGGAAGTATCAAAGGCCTCAATTTACTATGTGAGCATAAAGGTTTGAAAACATATTTTCAAAATATCATTTTACATGCCTTGTATTAAAATTGAACTTTTATACAAGTCAAACCCTTTGTATATAGGTGCAAATGAGTCATAATTCTACTTCCAAATAATGCACTTAGGCTCAATTATCAGCACACACACATCAAATAATTAGGGAATTAAAAAGATGCGGTAACCGTGTTTTCACGGAAGTCGGGGTTGCCTAACACCTTCCCCCCTCTTAATCAAGCCCTCAAACTCTATGAATCTCGGTTTCCAAGGCCAGCTAAACAGAGTCCAATAATTTGACCCTTTTCCAAAACTTTTCAAAACTCGGTTAAGTTGGTACAACCAATTCACTACTACCAACTGGCGACTATGAATTTCGAAATCGTCTACATTTTGTGTCGGACTCTTTTATCAAACTCGTCCTTTCAAACAAAATTCAAGACATATAAAGAACATAAAGTGTAGAAAGTCTAAAAGAGGAATTTCAAAAAAGGATTTTTTTCCCGACGTCGGTGACGACTCTGCTTAGGACAGTAGAGAGCTGAAGTCTCTTTTCAAACTTTAAAAATTCCTTTTTACGTACTTATATGTGGATTTTATCATTACATTAAAAGGATGTAATAAATTTTGTACAACTTTATATTAGTGCCTCGCATAATGTCATCATTATATATGGTGAGATAAAACTTATGTGAATGTATGTTGTGTGATTCCTCCACAAGGAGGCAAACCAGTTGGTGTTTGATTACTGGACTTAATAGAGAATAATCTCGCGAAGCTCAGGAAAGGCACCACTTAGATCCCCTCCAATTGAAAGATCGGATTAACTTCCCACCTAATAAATTACGATGATCTGGGGACCTTCATGCCGAAAAGCCGCGAGAGTAACCTAAGATAGGTCAGTCTCTAATAAACTAAACCCGAAAGGAAGTCTCTTCATGCCTTTCCCCTTTAATTCCATGTAAATTGCAATTCAATGTAAATTACAATTCCATGTAAATATAAAAGAACAAAACTATGAATATCATTCCCATTCCTTATCAATATTATTATTGTACAGATATTAAATCCTGTTATGTTATCTTGTCATCAAAACAACTGACAGTTGTTTTACTGGAAAACATTAAAAAAAACCTTGAAAACTAACACATTTTATAGCATGCATCCTGTTAATATATACATCAAAATTAATTTACCTACTTTCATTATATGGAAACAATTGGTCCCGTTACTAGATCAAAGTCCAAAGAGGCGTTAAACCAACCATCAGACATGGCTACAAGTGCCCAACCTGAATCTACTCCTATTTCTCGAGAGGAGTTCGAGGGACTAAGAAACCAGATAGCAGAATTAGTTGTCTTTATGAAAGAACAAAATAAAAGAACTCAGGGTCAACAAATACCCACTCAAATAGAGTCCTCTGCACAAGGAGGAAGCCATGATAGTGAAAAGAATGAAAAGGAAGAGCAGATACCTGAACCTCAAACCCAAAAACCCAACAAAACTCTTGAAATCACTAATCTTTAAAAGGATCAAGAAACTGATGATATTCAAAAGAAATTGCAACAAATAGAAGAAACCATCCGGTCAATCAAAGGGACTAGAGCATATGGGAGCATGACTTACTCGGATTTCTGCATTTTCCCAGGGGCCCGTTATCCAGAAAAGTTCAAAACTCCAGATTTTCAAAAATATAACGGACTGGGAGATCCTTACACTCATGTGAAGGTGTTTATTAGAGAACTTGGGTCATATGTCGAGGATTAAAAGCTAAGGATGCAGTTGTTCTAAAAACGTATAATTGGAGAGGCCAGAGCATGGTATGCCAGACTGAACAAATCAAAAATCCATAGCTAGGAGGAGCTAACACATGCCTTCCTACGTCAATATAGTTTCCAATCACAAATGACTCCAGATAGGTATCAAATCACCAAGGTTAAGAAGCAAAGAAGTGAATATTCTTGTGAATATGCCCAACGGTGGAAACTCCTTGCTGCTGAAGTCATTCCATCAATGAAAAAAATAGAAATGGTAATGACATTCATTGATATACAAGAAGGTCTATTTTACGAGAGAGAGTCCTACCAGGTATAGGAAAAAAATTCTCAAAAATGATTAAACACGAAGAAATGGCTGAAATGGGGTTGAAGTTTGGAAAAATTAAAGAACTCACTACTTTAGAAGTCGTAGCTAAGCATATTCAGGCTGGAAATTTTGGGAATAATACTCGAAGGGGTCATAAAAAGAAAGAAGAGAATGTATCCTTGGTACTGCAAGGATAAAATTAGAGGAGTAATCAAAACTTACCCATTCAAAGGAAAGATCACAGAACTATTACCCCCAATCAATCCACGTTCCAAGAGGTTTGATGCTGCCGGGGACTGTCAATACCATTCTAATACTCAGGGTGGGTCATAACATGGAAAGCTACTGAGTACTTCATCATCTAATCCAGATTATGATTGACAGCGGTAACTTACAAATGGCAAATAGTGGTAATATCTTACCTGAAGAAGAGGAAATATTCCCTCCTAGAACACAAAGATGGCAGGAAGTTATAGCAGTCATATCCTATGAAGGAGACTTATGTATGACACCTCTAGTAATTCAAGGAAAAGGGGATCAAGATAAAAAGAATCCTATGATAAAGGCTGCGTCTGAGCCTCTAATGTTGTCATCCAGGACGCGATATCCTATAATTAGCTTTAAAAGAGTCCCATGGAATTATAAGAAAGATGAGGGATTAAAATCAAACCACACTACTGTTATATCAAAAGGAAACCCATTGTGTCTACCTCATCGAGTAATAAAGGCAGTCATTAAATCCAAGGGGAGAATGCCCGAGGACAAAGTTGAAGAATTCCTTTGCAAGATGGATGTAGACACTTAAAATTTTCTGCCTACTGATAAGTGGGTTTTACACCTACTTATCGATATCAATTCACATGGACTATGCCCATCTCAAGTACATTTTAGTGTGTTTTTAGTTGTATTTCAAGTTATTTTGCATTGCATTTACTTAAAACTCCTTTGATGCAAAAGTGCAGGATATGGCATGATTTGGTGATGTTAGAGGGCATGAGCCTGATGGATGCATGGCATTAGGATCAAGTGGAGCAAGGAGACTAAGCATGGATGGACAAAAGAATGAGCAGCAGAATAGAAGTAGTAGCGAGAGCGGTAACCCGTAATCCAGATCGCAGGAAGCAGCATGCAAAGTATATATATGAAGCACACACGCGCGCGTTCGCCACGACCATGACGAAAACGAACAAAAACTTGCACTCGCTCGCCCCTGCGAGAAATGCATAGGAGGGGAGCCCGCCCGCGCGCGATGACTGCTGTTGCTGAGCTGTTTATTTTAATTTTTAATTTTAAAGAGTTGTAATGGTTTTAAACTATTCTGACTGGTGTCAGACGTATCTTGGATTACTTTTTATGTGTTTTCATATTGGGAACTAGGGTTTACACTCTGAGAGATTCCAACGTAGAACGAAGCCTAAACTCCATCTTTTCTAATTCTTCGTGGGATTTCCAATCATTGTGGATAACTCTTGTTATTTTGCTGGATTTATATGAGGATTTGAACATTAGTATTGGTTTATAATCAGCAATTGGGTTTGATCGTTTCTATCTTTCACTTTCAATTGTTTGTTTATTATCCATGTTTAGCCTTGATCCCATGATGGCTTTTGGTTCAGTCATGAATTAAACTCCATTATGGGATTCTAACGGATTTTAATATATAGTTTAATTGCGTGCTTGAATGCTGGTCTGTTTTACATATCATAAGGAATTTTTGTCATGGTTGATTTGCATGCATGAATGATTGATCACCATTCGATTTAGTTATTTGTATGGAATTGAAAGATAACATTCGAGTATGGATTGTAATCATGATAGCATGCGTATATAGGGCTATTTTGTATAGCTTTGTATTTCGTGAATCAGATAGACATATACTGATTCACCGTATGAGTTAAAATAAGGGCTTGTGCTTAAATTCAATATAGTTGCAATTTAACATAGACATATAGTGATTTTGGTTATATTGATGATTACATGGTGTCTATCGCATGTGGATGTTTTATAAGTAGGTCATAATGCATTGAAAAATGGTTATGTCTATTTTAGTGCTTTTGGCTACTTTTCTGTGATATGTGAACGTTCTTGCATGATGGTAGTAATTAGATGAAGTATTAAATGAAGGTAGGATCCCATTATTTCTATACTTGATTTATTATATTCTTATTCTCAATTTAGTTATTATTTGCATTTAGAATAATTCGTAATTATAATATCTAGTTTAAGCATATAAAAATAGTGATTTAGTTGATGAATAGTAGTTTAAATTAAACAACTTTCTCTATGGGACGATACTCTACTTCCTCTGTATTACTTGTTGACACATGTATGCTTGCATGAGTTAGAGCTCTTTTGTTAGAACTGAAAAAGAGGCAACACCTACCTGTTACTAACATTACAGGAAGTGCGAAATCTTCTTTTAGCGATAACCCTGGAAGACAACTCATCTTAATCCCGGAAATACCACCAGAAGTTCAGTTTCAACCCCAGAAAACACACCGGGAGTATCATTCCCCACCTCGGAGATAACCCCGAGGATAGCAGTGCAAATGCCAGAAATTCCACCGAAGAAGGCCGATTCATCTTGGAGATAACCCCGAGATATTCAGTCTCAGTCCCGGAAATAACACCGGGAAAGATCATGTTAACCTTGGAGATAACACCAAGGAGTGTAGTTGCAGTTCCAGAGATAACCTCGGACATTCTCTTTTTAACCCATACAGTCAGCTTCAACCTCGGTACTCACATCGAGGAACTCAATTCATAAACCCGGAGATAACCCCGGGAGGACAGGCACACCTCAGAGACAACCCTTAGGGCATTTAACACTTGCAGCAGACCAATCTCAGATATAACCCTTAGCAACATCTGCTTTATCAGCCAAAACCGAAGATAACCTCAGTGAAGGCCAAAATTGTCAAATTACCACCTCAATCTCACATGGAGCCGTCTCAATAAACAACAATCAACATACATTTTACACAACAATGTCCCATAAGAAAAAAGGAATTGCAATCCCGAGTGACTACTACGCAAGGCAACACACCAGATAGAATTTGAAGCTTGAAGAGATAGGACATGGTTCCATTTGCCTGACTTCGTACAACCTCTAGTCCCATGTCATTACGTAGCTCTCAACAACAACAGTTTGAAACATGTCTTATACACCTCAATCGGGATGCTCAGATTGAAGTTCTGCAAGTTCGAGCAGACATCATGGTGCACGCATGTATGTACTTCGAGACGGCATGACCCGTGGAGTGCGGGGGCACTCAGGCGACCAGCAGTGCATCTCATGGCCACTCAGTAGTACACTGATTTTACTCCAAGCTCTATTAATATAGAGCTTGGGGTGGCCATATTCAAGAGAAAAAAGGCGAGGAAGCCCTGTCCAATTTGCTCTGTACACACCCTATATTGAGTGCTTTCTCATTTTAATCACTTGTTAGCTCACATATAGCTATATTTTTACCTGCGGGAGCCGAGTGTTCATCCACTTAAAGTCATCGAAGTCTTCTTTGGCAGCCCACTGTAAGCCTTCTTACACATTATAAAACCTTTTTCTTCATCTTTGCACACACTTTTCTTCACATTGAGAGTCGTGTTATGTGTGTATGCCCAGACTTTGGTCCGTGGTTTTCATTTCTGTCTGCATATATATATATATATATACTATATATATATACATATGGACTAACATTATCGAGGTATGCCTTGATTGAGCCTAGGTGTGTGTGTGTATATATATATATAAGCGGTAAACGCACAGGATATATATCGATCTTGACTCATTTTATCATTTCAGTGATTTGTCGCTATATATATATACACACACATTTCTGTCAGGCCTGGAGTTTACTTAATGGCCTTTTACTGCTTTATTTACATTCCGTCCTGCCTGGAGTTTACTTCGTGGCGGTTGATCGCATTTACTGCTTTATTTTCATTTCTAATCTCCCATGTAGGTGCTTCGTGGTGGTTGATCATGTCCCTATATATATATATATATATATATATATATATACCTCTCTTATATATTTACATTTTTGATCCCCCATGGAGGTGCTTCATGGTGGTTGATCATGCCTGTATATAAATTTACAGCTTTTACATATATAACTGCTTAGTAATTTTAATATAAACTACGGCATCATGTGAGCCTAGGAATCATATGATCATAGATTCAGTCTACTGAATCTAGATTCGGTTCCCGTGATGGACATTTCAGTTGTAAACAGCTTATAAATTATTCACGGTGTTTGAATTTCCTTAGATGGCTTTCATGCCCATGAGAAGTTTGGCACTGCTATATATTATTTTCTCGAAGATGCTTCGCATCTCGAAAATAAAAGCAATTAAGCCGAACATTTAATAATAAAATAGAAGTATGAAAAGGTCTCAATTACTATTGAGCACAGGGTTTGAAAAACATCTTTTACAAAACTTCACTGCTATATCATGTTTAAAATTTAATTTTTCATACAAATTCAAACCCTTTGTATATAGGTGCGAACGAGGCCTCACACTACTTCCAAATAACAGCACATTGACCCACACACATACACACACACACATTCATATAACAGTTTCTTGAAAAGTGGCGGTCACCGTAGTAACACGAATGTCGGGGGGTGCCTAACACCTTCCCCCACATAATTAGGCCCCCAAACCCAAATGAATCTCGGTTTCACAAACCCGTTTAGCAATGTCACATCACTGGGTCAATGTGCAAACCTTTTCTCAGTTGCATTGGTGCAACTAGTTAAAAACACCAACTGGCGACTCTTACAGACAAATCTTCGACAAATACATGTCGGACCTTTTTCACTTATTTTTTCAAACAAATCTCACATAACATGAGAACACCAAAGAACAAGAATAGAAAATGGACAAATAAAAATCCCGACGTCAACATGTGGCGACTGCTGGGGAACTTATAAGAGGGCTTAAGCCGCTACTACAAGCTTTTCAAAACTGTTATATGCTTGTGTGTGAATGTTGCATTTACATTTTTAATTGAATGTGTATGAATGCATTTTACTTATTACACTGTAATATATCTATCTGTGATATTAGTGCTTCGCACATGTCATAATTTTCATAAACGGTGAGACACGTTGTATGTGATGTATGTTATGTGGTTCTTCCACCAGGAGGCTATCCTGTCGGTGTTTGATTACTGGACTCGTAGGAAGACTAATTCCAACGAGGCTCAGGAAAGGCACCACCAAGATTCGCTCCAGTTGAAAGACCAGATTAACTTCCTGTCAAGTGGATTGCGATGATCTAGGAACCATCACGCCAAAAAGCCGCGAGAGTAACCTAAGATAGGTCAGTCTCTGATAAACCTAACACAGAGGAAAGTATCTTCATGCTCTCCATTTTTTAAATTACTTGTAAAGATAATTACTTGTAATTTCATTCCATGTTCATCTCTATGTAATGGAAAATATAAAGAATATTTGCACATGCATGACATGTTATCAAATGACACCGTTTTGTAGGATAATATTGCTAAAATGGACACATTATGATAGCATATAAACATTTATAAATTCCTTAAGACTAAACTATATAAGTTTTTATAGGGAAACAATTGAGTCTGTTACCCGCTCAAAAATCCAAAAAGGCCACGAGCCTACAACTAACTATGTCTTTGTCTGACCAGTTTAATCATGCTCCTCTCTTAGGAGAAGAGTTTGATGGATTAAACAAGCAAATCATAGATTTGGCTTTTCTGCTTAAAGAACTACACTAATCTACTCAGGGTTCACGAATACCCATACATATAGAATCCTCTGCACAAGGAGGAGCACAAGGTTCAAATAAAACAATTCTTGAACTTCAGTTGGATACGACCAACAAAACTCTTGAAAACACACATCTCAAAGAAGATCCAGACACCGGTAATATCAGGAAGAAAGTCCTTCAAATGGAGGAAACCATCCATTCTATCAAAGGGATTGGAACACACGAGAGTGTTTCATATACTGACCTTTGTATATTATGTGACTCCCCCAAATCCGGGTTACCTGACCCCCGAGTTTGGTGCTCACGATCCACAATATATAAACATCTAACTACCCATTCATTGATGAATATAAACTTACATAACATTAATTAATAGATTAACAACATTATCCTAGGTCATCTAACCTTAGCATTACAAGCTTACCCTTTAGATATACAAAAAGGGTTTACAAAATAACATATTAAATATGCTTAATATAAGACTACTCCAGCACTATGCCTTTCCCTTTATTCTACTTAGCCCCGTTGGCCTCATCGTTCCTAGCTGGAATATTTTATTAAGCAAGGGTGAACAACAAGTTTGCCCCACAAGTTAAAATATATCATAAATGATATATATATATATATATATATATATATCATGAATAGAAGAGTCTAGCTTGAATAGAACTTCAGAAACAATTAAATGATTTCGAGGTAGTGGAATAATAATTCAATTTCAATAATAAAACTTTTTACTATCTCATACTGAATAACACATCCGAGAAGAAAGAGTATAATTCATTCCAAGATTCAATAATATTCAATTGAATTAACAATACTACAACAAAATTCAATAAAGTGGGATTTACCCAGATTTCATGCTGAGTGATCACAGAGGATCATGAACTAATAGAGGAATCATTTAGTTATTAAAACTAAATTACCACAAGAATATAAATCAGTTATAAAAACTAAACTATATTCTTATGCAAGTACCTGGAGTGGCCAACTCCTTTGTACCCTATATTGTGCATAATACTCAATAATAGCGCATAGGTCGATTTACGACATTAAAATTTGTTCATCTCAGTGTTACTTCACGAGTCCGTACCACAACAATATGGTTTGGATTACTCTCAAAGAAATACTATGATTTCAATAATTAATAACAATACTAATCTAGCCAAAATCAATGGCATAGATCTTCTGATAACAATTCAGTTCATAATAGAACATTTTATGCTATAACAAATATTAGTCTCGCCTAAACAATTAGTTGAGACATGATTTATAATTAGTTCAAGTAAAAGAACATTATTCAATTTCACTACGTACGAATTACAACAATCATTATAGATGTAAATAACTATCAATAATTATTCACTACCATGCTTGAAAAATAGTAACTCAAGTTCAGTTAGGAAACTTGCCTTTCGCGTTGATTACTGCTACACAATATAATTATATGCTTTCATAAAACCTATAATCAACAATGTCGGTCTCACAATTAGCACAATATTTAACAACACGAATCACTATAATTTACAGTCAAACCTGTTCCTAGGCACATTACCACATAGCCATATTAGTGTTTATAACCTATATAAACACTTATCAAGTCTAACTAGTTCAGTCTGGTTGAACTTTGGTCAATTTTCGGTGTACAGGTCACCTTATTCGACAATTAACACAGTTATTGTCAATTAAACTTGGTCTCTAAGCTTCAATATTATTTTAGATAAGTCAATTATCATTAATAACATTTTTTGGAAGCTTTTAATAAAATATAAACAATTATTATAATTTATAATATTTTTTCAAACACTTAAATCATTCAATTATCAAATAATCTTATCATCATTAATATTTAATAATATAAAAATATTAATGTTATACTTGTCAAAATATTAAAGTTAATATTAATAACTTAAAATATTTTTAAATCATCAATATTCTACTTAAATAATTTTAAATAATTAAAAATATTTTTAAACCATCACCATTAATATTTAAATATTAATGAAATTATCATCAAAATATTAAAAGTCATTAATTATAACTTCAAATATTTTTAAATCATTTTCTCATTTTTAAATGATTTTTAAATCAAGAAAACCATTTTTAATTTATTTATTTAATATAATAATTAAATAAATCTAATATCATTAATATTAATTTATTAATGAGAATTCTCCAAAAATATTGAAAATTATATTTTATAATTCAAAATATTTTCTAACACTTTATTCTCATTTAAAATGATTTTTAAATTAATAAAATCATTTTTAACTTATTTATTTAATTTAATAATCAAACAAATATAATATCATTAATATTAAATTATTAATGAAAATTCTTTAAAAATATTAAAAGTTACATTTTATAAATCAAAATATTTTTGAATACATTATTCTTATTTAAAATGATTTTTCATAATATTAAATCATTTTTCTCTAATTTATTTAATATACTAATTAAATAAATTAAATATCATTAATATTCAAATAATTATAAATATTAATGAAAAATATCCCAAATAGTCGAAATTATTTTTCATAATTTAAAAATAATTTTTAAAACCATTTTTGGTAATTTTTATAATTTATTTCTATTTTTAATTAATTTTCAGAAAATCAAAAATTAAAAACTAATTAAACTGTCGCTATAGCATATAGCGACACTTTTTGTCGCCATAGATATTCTTGGCCTCAAGAACACTGACAAGTCAGTGTTCGAGGTGCCCTGTTTAACCGAATTTTAATCTCATCTCGAAATGTTTTTAGGTTATGTTTAAACGTTGATCTTATAGTACGTATGCACAACTACAACTATCAACCAATAGATAGGTCATACATCAACTCAACAACAAAATCTGAGCTGCGAAAAATCTTGTCAGACATTAACTGGGTTTCCCCAGAAACCCAGAACTTCGTCTGGTCACTTTCATGCCCATTTTAAGTTAGGTTCTGGTCATTAGATAGGTGGTTTCTTGGTTCATAGATCTAGTACATATGTCAAGGAACATTAATGAAGCAAAACATCGGTCCAACAACAAAACAATAACCAGATATAGCTTAGTCAAACAAGGTCAGAAAAATTGCTCAAAAAGTTTCTGGGTTTTTTTCCAGAAATTGTGTCCGTGGCCAAATGACTAGGTTTGACCACCCATTACATTCCATATGTTTATGATATAAAGAATCTTAAAGCATGGATCTATTGTCTAGACAACAGGCTACAAATTGTATACAACAACATCACCATAACCTTTACAACCTGACAGATCAAAGAGCTTGAAAATATTGTCAGACATTGAAAAATGCTTTCTAAGTTACCCAGAATGCATTTGGTCATGCCCGGTCAACGGGTTTTGATCGATTATAATTTCAAATCCAGACATCTAATGACTGTTCTTTCACTTGTAGAATAAAGATCTCATATCAGGCTACAAATTAAAACTTTAAAGCATCAAAAACAACCAACGAACAAGAATCTGTGGCTCCTGACATTAGCTTGTCAGACCACAAATTTTGTTCAAAAACAGTTTTGAAAAACATTACTTTTTACCCACTTTGATGCTATGGATCTATGGTATATCATCATAGATCATCATAAAACACCTTATAACACTTATATAAACACAAAAATAGAAATTTAACTTAAGCATACAAGATCAAAATAGATTTAGAGCTTTATACCTTCTCTTGAATATGCTTGATCTTTGATCTCCTAAACTGATATTATGTGATCTAAGGGATGTTCTAAGGACTGATTTACTTGATATTTTTGAAAGTTAGGAGAGAGAAGATGTTTGTTGAGTGTTTGGTAGCAAATGAATCAAAAGTGTAAACTTTCTCTCCTTTTAATTCTCTAATTTAGATACAATGTATGTAATACATGTAAGGTGGCACTCTAGATCAAATTGTATTTTGATTTTCTAGCACATGGTCAATACCTAACATGATGAGTTATGCAATTTTTAGAAAAACTTTATGCTTACAAGTAAGGGCATTTTGGACATTCTCATTGAAATTTTAATGGCATACTAGTCTTTTATTCAAACCCTTAGGGTTTAACCCTAAGGTTCTAACCCTAAGGTTTTAAATCATTAGTTTCCCAAAAATTTAAATAAGGATTTTCAAAATAGAAAATTAAGATGATAGAAATATAATTAGTGATTACTAATTACATTAATTGTTATCAAGCACATTAAGGCTTACTAATTAGGATTAGGGTTTCCTAAGTAGGTTTTAGGAATCCCGAATTTAAAATTAGGGTTTCCTGACATACAATTAGGGTTTTTAACTGTACATTAGGGTTTCTCAATATGAGATTAGGGTTTCTAATCTCATATTAGGGTTTACAAAGTTTAAACCCTATCTAGTCAATCATTGGTCATTAACTTTGTACAGTACAAGCACGTACTCACAGTTACAATTATTTTAACTGAAATTTCTGTCGAATCCCTATCCGAACTTAGGGTTAGGGTTTCTAAAGCTGTTAAGCACAACTCTACTCCTATTTTTCAGTTAATACACAAATTGACCACTTCTCGAGACTCGTATCACAGATACATAGTATAATATTAATAGTCAATGTCAATATTAAATAAATAATAATATAAACAAAATTATTCGTAAATTTTGGATTATTCGAAATCCCAGGTTATTACATTCACCCCTCCTTAAAAGGATTTCGTCCTCGGAATCTCCGCTTTCTTATTCTCTACAATCTTTTAAAATTGTAGCATCAATTAATTTTATCAACACAATATTAATTTGTGTCTTATATTCTAACGTCTGACTTTGATTTATAAAAGAAAACCATTCACAACAATAATTAACTAAGATTACTCGCGTAATTTAAATTTTTAAACGAAATCGTTACCTACTACCACCTCCTAGGCAGCCACCGTATCCTGCGCCATCATGTTGAATGTACGGGCCGTTGGTCTTCCTGACTAAGTAGGTCTTTTGATCGCCAGTGTTCCATGTGACGCCCCCAAAATTAGGTATACGTCACCCATCTTGGGTCGCCACTTACATGGCACATAAATTCAAATACAACTTACTAATATAACTGTCGTGTACAATACGACATAAACTGTGAGTTTGAATACAAATATTGTCTACTAGATATTATACAAACTCAACAGGAGTCCTCATTACTACTATTATCACATTATTTCACAGAATAGTGAGGACTACTAATGCTATCCTCTGGACCATTACTCCGCTCCCAGACTCGTTCCCAAATCCCGCTGTTCTTCTCATTTCCTCAAGAGAACAAAGAAAAGAAAGGGTGAGCTCAACTAGCCCAAAGAAGAAATATTATGACTAAGATAATGCGTAATAATTTATCATTAGCCTTCAACAAAGGTTAAACCGATAAAATACAATAGACAACAAGTTTAATCTGCAGTGAATAAGCAATCCATTAAAAGAGTCAAGTAGAGAATAAAGTCTACTATCTTTTAGGTTTTAAAAGGTTTTCATCATCATTATAATCGAGACTCAAACTTTAATAAATAATCCACATCATCGAATCACCCCCACTACTGCCAAGGATATTCATCAAATTATCAATGGTCATGACTATACCGAATCACCCTCGGTCATAATCATACCAAAAACTATCCATCAACGCATTACAGGTGCCAATGTGAACTTTTATCACATCATTTATAACAAGCCACGATTATACCGAATGATCCTCGTCATAATCATACTAAGTTCATCTATACACGTAGTCAAGATAACATAATATAACATGAGGATGATGACAATGACATAATAATTCAATAAAACAAGTTCAAGAATTATTTTATCCAGAATTATTAACGTCCAAATTGTCAAAATGATACTTTTTTTTGTAGAGTAAAATTCAAGAATGATCGTAAGAATATTTCCATGAAAAGATCTCGGATGAAACGCAAATATCAAGGATATTCTACTAATTTCATGGAGTATAGAAGTCAAAGTTTTAACCAACCGGGTA
The DNA here is from genome assembly GCA_020205615.1 of Panax quinquefolius. Lineage (NCBI taxonomy): Eukaryota > Viridiplantae > Streptophyta > Magnoliopsida > Apiales > Araliaceae > Panax > Panax quinquefolius. The sequence goes on from CM035163.1 coordinate 107,800,396, forward strand.
TAATAAAGAATGGAATAACAAAAGAAATCACCATGCATGCGGTGATTTGATGTAGAGCGAGTTATTCCAATGAATAATAATAATCTAACCGTGTCGTGAAATTCACACCGCCGGTGATGTTCCAATGTAATAATAAAGATGGAACTGCATCCGTGTAAAACACACGATAGGATATTCCAACGAGAATGATAAAGATTTTAACCAGTCCTAAAAAACACGCATGTGATGTTCCAACGAATAATAAAGATTTTAACCAGTCCGTGTAAAACACACAGACATGGATGTTCCAATGTAATAATAATAAAGATTTTAACCAGTCCTGTAAAACACATGACGGATGTTCCAATAGAATAATAGAAGAATGTCACCAAGTATAGGGTAAACCATGTATACAAAGTTATTCCAATGAATAATAAGCAATGGAATAACAATGCAGTTCTCTTCATGAATAAGAAAGAATAACACCCCTTACGGGTACAACAAATAATATTCCCTACCTTAGAAGAACCGAATATTGGCAAGGTGAAGTAGCGAAATACTTTTCTTTCTTTCTCTATAGTTTCTCTCTCTAGAGTTTGATGAATTCGTGAAAATAATGAAGCACTAGGCCTCTATTTATAGAAGATTTCTAGCTTAGCACCGCCATGTGAAAAGGCAAGTGGCTCGACGACCGGTGATGTGAAAAGAAAAGTGGTTCGACGCATTTGTAATGTGAAACGACAAGTGGTTCGACGCTCAGTAATGTGAAACGACAAGTGGTTCGACGCTTGGTAAAGGTAATTACTATCGACGAAGGTAATTACTATTCACAAAGGTAATTACTATTGACGAAGGTAATTACTATTGGACGAAGATAATTACTATTCACAAAGGTAATTACTATCGATTTAAGATAATTACTATCGACGAAGATAATTACTATTCACAAAGGTAATTACTATTGATAAAAGTAATTACTATCGATTTAAGAGACTCTTAGATGATGACATATGGGCCCCATAAAATAATCAAACTTACCACAAATGTCTTATAATGCACTCTTTATATACATCAAGGATTGAATAAATATTACCACAAATCATTTTATTTTTAATCAACACATATTTAATCTTTCAACAATTATTAATCATTTATAACTTGTCGCCTCAATTATTGATTTAATACTATAACATATTATACGAGATGATAATGTGACAATAATTGAATCAATAATATAAGAGATATGATGCAAAGAATTACTATAGCAATAATTGAGCATAGCGAGTGACTTCTCACGTAAGCATCAATAATCAATATCGTGTGCTACTATACAACTACGCCAGACATCGTATTTTTTTACTACCGGGTAGTTCAACGGCTTTAATCTGTAACACCTCTCTGCCGTTATTTTTATAGAAAGATAATTTTGTCATTTTCTAACTACGACAATACTTCATTGTGTAGGTCCACCAATGATTGAGCCGTCATTGCATTTAATTTTCCCCGACAAAAAGAATATTCCCTGACCAAACGAATATTTTATAACAACTTGCATACTTTGCAAAATTTATAAATACTACCCACAACTATAATATTATCTTAAATTCACACCATAATATTAAAAAATTATTTCGACAAAATTTAAATCTTTATTGATAAAATATGGGGTCTCACATTCCACTGCTGTTTCCTTTATTATTGCTTCCTTTTTCTGCATTTTTCTTTGGACAGTTACGAATTTGATGTTCTAGTGATCCACATGAAAAACAACTTGATATCATCTTTGGACTTGGACAATTTGGAGAGATGTGTCCCTCTTGTCCACAGTTAAAACACACCCCTTTTCCCTTCAAACATACTCCTTGATGCTTTTTACCGCATTTGGCACATGGCTCAACTCTCTTTCTATTATCTCATAACTTATCCCAGAGTCATTATTGTCCTTCTATTTACGCTTATTAGAATTACTTCCTCCACTGTTACCTCCTTCATTCGTTTTCTTCTTCTTTTCTTGATGATACCTTGACACAGCTTCACTTTCTCCTTTGGCGATGATTTCTTTTTCCAACAGGGCCGAAAATGTCTTAATCTGCAACACAGCTACCTTGCTATATATCGCTGGATTTAGTCCATTCTCAAACCTTCGTGCCTTTCGTACCTTAGTGTCCACCTGATGTAGAGCAAATCTCGCTAGTTGGTTTAATTTAGCGGCGTATTCTGCAACCGACATATTCTCGTGCGTTAACTCCAAAAAGTTTACTTTCATTCTTGCTTGCATACTTTCTGAGAAAAATTTTTCGAAAAATAATTCCTTAAACCTTGTCCAGGTTACTAGTGCTGTACCGGCCCTCGCATGATTTGTCTCCCACCAATAATTAGCTTCTCCCTTCATTAAGTATGTTGCAAAGGCCGTCTTCTGCTCTTCTGCCACTTGCGCAATGATGAATGCTTTCTCCATCTCCTTCACCCAAGTTTGGGCTTCAATCGGATCAGTGGTCCCTTTGAATTTAGGCAGTCCTACCGCTTTAAAGTCCTTGAAATTTGCCAATCTATCAGTTGGTTGATTTCTTGTTCTTCCTCTTGGAGCTGGAGCTCTATTTTCCATAGCTTTGGCTATCATATTTGCAAAGTTTTGCATTGGGTCTGCTTGACCTCCTTCATTATTTACCGACTGCTCTTCTCTTTGATTTCGATGCTGTCTTCTAAGCGGCATGATCTGATTTAAATAAAAAAAATTCTTACATTAATTCTTTTTGTTAGAAATTCTTAATACAATAAGCATTCAACACATATTTCTTAAATAATTGCATATTTATTCAAATAGCACATAGTACATTTAGTACTTAACACATATTACTATCCCTTTTTAATAAATATAAGGATTAACAACACAACTTTAAACAAAAGTTATAATTTTCGAACTTTACACAGAAAGTTAAAATTCTCTATTCACACATACTTATTCCTAGTTCGTCAAACTTACCACACTTATGATTTCAGAAACTTGCCACAATTATATGAGTGTATGAACTTATCCTAGTCAGACCTTTAGTGTCCATTCGTTGAGGGGTTCAGAACATTTCACATAATTATGAGTCATGAACTTACCATAAGTATGAGTTTCAAGAACTCACAAAGTAATCTTAATCTTATATTCATATAGAACATAAAGATTTTATTCATACAAACATATATATATATATATATATATTTACATATGTTCACTCATCGTTCTCGATATTACAACTTTTAATATCATAATCTTCTACCAAAAGATATTATCACTCAAACTTAAACTATCTACTGTCCACTCCCTTCACATGTCTTCTTTTAGGACAATTCTTAACCTTATGACTCATTCTACCACATGCAAAACATCCTCCTTTCTTTGGTTTAGGACAATTTGGTGATAGATGTCCTTCCTGACCACAATTGTAACACACATTCTTACCCCACATACATTTTCCCAAATGGTTCTTTCCACACTTGCCACATACTAGTTAATTCTTTGAATGCGAATTCTCTATGTTGTTGTCACTGTCATAGTTCTTTTTCCTTTTATTACCATTCTTTTTCTTACTTACATCTTTAGATGATACACTATGCTTAACCCTCATTCTATCGACTTGTGCCTTCAGATTATTTCGTTCTTCTGTCATCTCGCATAATGCTCTTTCTGTCTTCCATAATTCCTTTAGAAGAAGTACTTTAGTCCTTGAGTCTTGAACTTCTGTAGATGTTTGACCTTTTTCGATTGCTACTTTGCCTTCTTCCCCATCTTTGATCTTTATTTTTGGCTCCACCTTTGTTTCTTTGGAATATAATTCTTCCTCTTCATCCAGCTCCATCTCGGGGTACTCGTCATGATCGCTTGCTAGATTTACCGCTGGTTCGTCTCTTAAAACTTCCTTAATTGACTCATTCTTCATTGGCACCTCGGCTAATGTCATTGCTGCAATAGCCGCGGGCATCTCCACACTCATCTTATCTTCTCCCGACATCCTACAATCAGTTTAAACAACTTGATTAGTACTTCACCAGTACGAAATTCTCACACTATGAGTTCTCATATCTCACTATTAATATGTTTTATCAATCTCTCACATAGTACTCTAAATGAGTATTCTCTATCATGCTTATGGATATAATCCTAGGGTTTACCCACCCCCACTTAAGGCTTATAACCTACAGCTTTGATACCAACCTGTGACGCCCCCGAATTCGGGTTACCTGACCCCCGAGTTTGGTGCTCATGATCCATAATATATTAACATCTAACTACCTATTCATTGATGAATATAAACTTTCATAACATTAATTAATAGATTAACAACATTATCCTAGGTCATCTAACCTTAGCAATACAAGCTTACCCTTTAGATATACAAAAAGGGTTTACAAAACAACATATTAAATATGCTTAACATAAGACTACTCCAGCACTATGCCTTTCCCTTTATTCTGCTTAGACCCACTGGCCTCATCGTTCCTAGCTAAAATATTTTATTTAGCAAGGTTGATCAACAAGTTAGCCCCGCAAGTTAAAATATACAAAAAATGATTTATATCATGAATAGAAGAGTCTAGCTTGTATAGAACTTCAGCAACAATCAAATGCTTTTGAGGTAGCGGAATAATAATTCTATCTCAATAATAAAACTTTCTACTATCTCATACTGAATAACATATCCGAGATGAAAGAGTATAATTCTTTCAAAGATTCAATAATATTCAATTGAATTAACAATACTGCAATAATATTTAATAAATTGGGATATACCCATATTTCATGCTGAGTGATCACAGAGGATCATGAACTAATAGGGGAATCATTTAGTTATTAAAACTAAATTACCACAAGAATATAAATCAGTTATAAAAACTAAACTATATTATTCTGCAAGTACCTGGAGTGGCCAACTCCTTTGTACCCTATATTATGCATAATACTCAATAATAGTTCATAGGTCGATTTATGACATTAAAATTTGTTCATCTCAGTCTTACTTCACGAGTCTGTACCATAACAATATGGTTTGGATTACTTTCAAAGAAATACTATGATTTTAATAATTAATAACAATACTAATCTAGCCGAAATCAATGATATAGATCTTCTGATAACAATTCAGTTCATAATAGAACATTTCATGCTTTAACAAATATTAGTCTCGCCTAAACAATTAGCTAAGATATGATTTATAATTAGTTCAAGTAATAGAACACTATTCAATTTCACTGCGTACGAATTACAAAAATCATTATAGATGTGAATAACTATCAATAATTATTCACTACCATGCTTGAAAAATAGTAACTCAAGTTGAGTTAGGAAACTTGCCTTTCGCGTTGATTACTGCTACACAATATAATTATTTGCTTTCGTAAAACCTATAATCAACAATGTCGGTCTCACAATTAGCACAATATTTAACAACACGAATCACTGTAATTTATAGCCAAACCTGTTCCTAGGCACATTACCACATAGCCACATCAGTGTTTATAACCTATATAAACACTTATCAAGTCTAACTAGTTCAGTCTGGTTGGACTTGGGTCAATTTTCGGTGTACAGGTCACCCTATCTGACAATTAACATAGTTATTGTCAATTAAACTTGGTCTCTAAGCTTCAATATTATTTTGGATAAGTCAATTATCATTAATAACATTTTTCGGAAGCTTTTAATAATATATAAACAATTATTGTAATTTATAATAAATTTTCAAACACTTAAATCATTCAATTATCAAATAATCTTATCATTATTAATATTTAATAATATAAAAATATTAATGTTGTACTTGTTAAAATATTAAAGTTATTATTAATAACTTACAATATTTTTAAATCATCAATATTCTACTTAAATGATTTTTAAATAATTAAAATCATTTTTAAACCATCACCATTAATATTTAAATATTAATGAAATTATCATCAAAATATTAAAAGTCATTAATTATAACTTCAAATATTTTTAAATCATTTTCTCATTTTTAAATCATTTTAAATCATAAAACCATTTTTAATTCATTTATTTAATATAATAATTAAATAAATCTAATATGATTAATATTAATTTATTAATGAGAATTCTTCAAAATATTGAAAATTATATTTTATAATTCAAAATATTTTCTAAAACTTTATTCTCATTTAAAATGATTTTTAAATTAATAAAATCATTTTTAACTTATTTATTTAATTTAATAATCAAATAAATCTAATATAATTAATATTAAATTATTAATGAAAATTCTCTAAAAATATTAAAAGTTACATTTTATAACTCAAAATATTTTTAAATACATTATTCTTATTTAAAATGATTTTTCGTAATATTAAATCATTTTTCTCTAATTTATTTAATATACTAATTAAATAAATTAAATATCATTAATATTCAAATAATTATAAATATTAATGAAAAATATCCCAAATAGTCAGAAATTATTTTTCATAATTTAAAAATAATTTTTAAAACCATTTTTGGTAATTTTTATAATTTATTTCTATTTTTAATTAATTTTTAGAAAATTAAAAAATAAAAACTAATTAAACCGTCGCTATAGTATATAGCGACGCTTTCCGTCACCATAGGTGTTCTTGGCCTCAAGAACACTTATAAGTTAGTGTTCGAGGTGCCCTGTTTGATCGAATTTTAATCTCGTCTCGAAATGTTTCTAGGTCATGTTTAAACGTTGATCTTATAGTACGTATGCACCACTACAACTATCAACCAATAGATAGGTCATACATCAACACAACAACGAAATCTGAGCTGCGAAAAATCTTGTCAGACTTTAACTGGGTTTCCCAAGAAACCTAGAACTTTGTCTGGTCACTTTCATTCCCATTTTAAGTTAGGTTCTGGTCATTAGATAGGTGGTTTCTTGGTTCATATATCAAGTACATATGTCAAGGAACATTACTGAAGCAATACATCGGTCCAACAACAAAACAATAACCAGATATAGCTTAGTCAAACAAGGTCAGAAAAATTGCTCAAAAAGTTTCTGGGTTTTTTTACATAAACTGTGTCCGTGACCAAATGACTAGGTTTGACCACCCATTACGTTCCATATGTTTATGATATAAAGAATCTTAAAGCATGGATCTATTTTTTAGACAACAGGCTACAAATAGTATACAACAACATCATCATAACCCTTACAACCTGACAGATCAAAGAGCTTGAAAATATTGTCAAACATAGAAAAATGCTTTCTGGGTTACCCAGAATGCTTTTGGTCATGCCCGGTCAACGGATTTTGACCGATTATAATTTCAAATCCAGACATCTAATGACTGTTCTTTCACTTACAGAATAAAGATCTCATATCAGGCTACAAATTAAAACTTTAAAGCATAAAAAACAACCAACGAACAAGAATCTGTGGCTCCTGACATTAGCTTGTCAGACCACAAATTTTATTCAAGAACAGTTTTGAAAAACATTACTTTTTACCCACTTTGATGCTATGGATCTATGGTATATCACCATAGATCATCATAAAACACCTTATAACACTTATATAAACACAAAAACACAAATTTGACTTAAGCATACAAGATCAAAATAGATTTAGAGCTTTATACCTTCTCTTGAATATACTTGATCTTTGATCTCCTAAACTGTTATTATGTGATCTAAGGGATGTTCTAAGGACTGATTTACTTGATATTTTTGAAAGTTAGGAGAGAGAAGATGTTTGTTGAGTGTTTGGTAGCAAATGAAACAAAAGTGTAAACTTTCTCTCCTTTTAATTCTCTAATTTAGATACAATGTATGTAATACATGTAAGATGGCACTTTAGATCAAATTGTATTTTGATTTTCTAGCACATGGTCAATACCTAACATGATGATTCATGCAATTTCTAGAAAAACTTTAAGCTTACAAGTAAGGGCATTTTGGACATTCTCATTGAAATTTTAATGGCATACTAGTCTTTTACTCAAACCCTTAGGGTTTAACTCTAAGGTTCTAACCCTTAGGTTTTAAATCATTAGTTTCCAAAAAATTTAAATTAGGATTTTCAAAATAGAAAATTAGGATGATAAAAATATAATTAGTGATTACTAATTACATTAATTCTTATCAAGCACATTAAGGCTTACTAATTAGGATTTGGGTTTCCTAAGTAGGGTTTAGGAATCCCGGATTTAAAATTAGGGTTTCCCGATATACAATTAGGGTTTTTAACTGTACATTAGGGTTTCTCAATCTGAGATTAGGGTTTCTAATCTCATATTAGGGTTTACAAAGTTTAAACCCTATCTAGTCAATCATTGGTCATTAACTTTTTATAGTACAAGCACATACTCACAGTTACAATTATTTTAACTGAAATTTCTGTCGAATCCTATCCAAACTTAGGGTTAGGGTTTCTAAAGTTATTAAGCACAGCTCTACTCCTATTTTTCAGTCAATACACAAATTGACCACTTCTCGAGACTCGTATCATAGATACATAGTACAATATTAACAGTCAATGTCAGTATTAAATAAATAATAATAATAATAATAATAATAAAATTTATTCGTAAATTTTGGATTATTTGAAATCCCTGGTTATTACATATTCTCTGGTGTTCATTATCCAGAGAAGTTCAAAACTCCTGACTTTGAAAAGTATGATGGGATAGGAGATCCTTACACACATTTGAATATATTCATAGGAGAACTTGGATCTTATGCAGAGGACGAGAAGCTCAGAATGCAGCTGTTCCAGAAGAGTCTGACTGGAGAAGCCCGATCGTGGTATACCAGATTAGACAACTCAAAGATCTATAGCTAGGAGGAACTAGCTCATCCCTTCCTCACTCAGTACAACTTTCAATCTCAGATGGCTCCTGACCGTTACCAGATTACCAAGGTCAAGAAAAAATCTACTGAGTCTTTTAGAGAGTATGTTCAAAGGTGGAGGCGCCTTGCTGCTCAAGTCATTCCTTCTATGACGGAATCAGAAATGGTAATGACCTTTCATAGACATACAAGAAGCTCCTTTCTATAAAAGAGTCTGGCATTGGCAAGCCATTTTCTGAAATGATCAAGCACGAAGAGATGGCTGAGATGGGATTGAAGTCAGGAAAGATTCAAGACCTAGCCGCTCTTAAAGCAGTTGCTGAGCACATCTAGTCTGAAACTTATGGAAACAACCCCCGGAGGGTCCATAAAAAGAAAGAGGAAGATGTTTCCTTGATACTACAAGGTCAAAAAGGCAGTTAGAATATGCCTATCCAGGGGAGAAATTACTCCCCTTTGCAAGCACAATTTTTAAACCCTCCATTGCCTAAAGGTGGAGAAGTCAGATGCCCCCGAGTGTTCACACCCTTAGGGGACTCGCTCGAGAATATCCTTATTCTCCTGACTACTCAGAAGAAAATTACACATCTTCTTCCACCAGCCAACCCAAATGGGAAGTGTTTTAATGCTACTCGGAAGTGTGCTTATCATGCCGGGGCACCGAGACATGATTCTTAGGATTGCTGGGCCTTGAAACACAAGATCCAGGACTTAATTAACAATGGGGAGATTGTCGTGACTAAACCTGACCAACCTCATTTGCAAGACAATCCTCTTTCTCAACACAAAGAAGGAGAGGTCAACATGCTTAATTGGAGCAATGGACAGAGTTCCAATTACGTTTTTGAATCTTCTGAAAGTAGTATGCACATAAGCCAATCATGTTTGATGATAAAGCATACACTTTGTAACAATCTTATTCATTTATTAATAAAAAGTATTAATTTATTAAAGGCTTTTAATTATCTACATGATGCTATTTTATAATATGTCATAAACCCATAGTTTTAAACAATGCTTTTAGAATAATGATGCTGATCATTCTAATGAGATCTAAATTCTTAGAAAGCTTAAAACTAAAATAGTTCTCAATCATTGGATTACTAAATTGGGGATTAGTGAATCCGGATAGATTGGTACATACGTTGCTTTCTCATTGGATGAGGATGATTGATCTCATCATCATTTGTGTGGAGACACTAAAGCAAGTATGTAGGTGCTTATTAGAGAATAAGTTCACTGAACGTGGCTCGCTAAGGAATACCTAATGGAGTTTTACTTGCCTGTCAATAGGAATTCATGTAGTGATAGTAGTACAAGTGATCCTTGGACTTGAGATCATCATAGTATCTTGTGTATGACGAGTTATACTTTGACTTATTCCTTAAGACCCTTAGGGTATATCAAAGGGTATGCTTGGGTATAACAAGTTGTACATGGAGATAATGTATGATCAATAAAGAATCTACTGCTTCTAGTAAAAGAAGAGAAATTTCCTATGTAATTCGATAAATGACAACCCAGTAGTCCTTGGCCAAGGCAAAATGAAATTAGAAAGGAGTTTCTAATTTGCATTATTTGGTGTTGTGCATTTAAGAGTCGAAATACATATAATTAAATAAAATAAGACTTGACAGTAATTCTATGTCTTATATTTAATTAGGACACTATATGGTGGAAGGTTTGAATTGTACTGTAACTATTTACTCAAAGGTTCTTTTATGATTAATGTTGAAATTTATATTATCTGGAAAGTCGTTAATCACTAGGGAGGCTTATCCCTATTGTAGAATAAATATTATTTATTTAAATAAATTAATAGTTTAATTTATTTATTTAAATAAGATTAGAATTGTTAAAATTGATTTATTCACAACCGCTTTAATATGGAGAACCTAAAGTGTGAGACCCCAAATTTTATGAATAAAGATTTAAATTTCTCGAAATATTTTTTTTGAATATTATGGTGTGGATTTGATATAATATTATAGTTGTGGGTAATATTTATAAATTTTGCAAAGTATGCAAGTTGTTATAAAATATTCGCTGTGTTGGGAAATATTCTTTTTATCGGAAAATATCTGTACGATGACATAATCATTGGTGGACCCCACAACAGAAGTATTGTCGTAGTTAGAAAATGACAGAATTATCTTTTAATAAAAATAACTACGAAAAGTGTTACCATTAAAACCGTTGAACTACCTTCGTAGTAAAAGTACAAGATGTACTGCGTGGTTGCATAGTAGCACACGGTATTGATTATTGATGCTTACGTAAGAAGTCACTCAGTTATACTCAATTATTGCTACAATAATTGTTGCATCATATCTCTCATATTACTGATTCAATTATTGTCACAGTATCATCTGTATAATATGTTATATTATTAAATCAATAATTGAGACGACAAAGTTATTCATAATAATATTTGCAATGTTGACAATGTCTAGAAGTTCTGTCAAGGAGAGGTTTGGTCACCTAATTGCGCACCAATAAGGAGAAATCCTTATCGAAAAGTCCCCTCTTTCCTAGGAACGACCTGGTTGTTAAATATTGTGAATTATTATATTAATGATGAATAAGTTCGTGTTGATTAAAGATGAAATTGATAGTTCCATTGTGTGGGAATTATTAGTGTTAGTGGAAATCAACATTTATTTCGATAATAATTGATGTCTGGAGGTTATATTGACCAATCGGGTAATTAACAGGATAAATGAGCAATTAATTGCTATTGATTCACATGATTATAACTATTTGTTTACATGTGTGTACAATTGATTCACATTCATTTACTATTAGGGGAGTTGGTGCAAGATTGATAATACTTGCATGACTAAGTTAAAAATGGAGGTATAGATGGAGGTACTATACTGTAATTCGTATTTTCACATGTCTAGAACTATTGATTCACGTGATTTACTATTAGGGGAGATGGTGCAAGTTTGATAATACTTGCAGGACTAAATTAAAAATGAAAGAAAAGTTGAAGGTATTGTACTGTAATATTTTGAGCCCCAAAACATGCAATTATCGAAACTATATTTTCTTATAAATAGAAGCTCATTCTTCCGTCATTTCTCACCAATTCACTAAAGCTTTAAAGCAATTATTATAGAGAAATTATAGAGAGAAAGAAGAAGAGAAGTCTGCTACCTTACTATTCCCGTATCTAGTTTTCTTTCTAAGGTAAGGGGTATTATTCATTCGTATTCATGAAGAAAGTTATTTTCTTTCAATACTCGTAAGGGTTGTTATTCCATTCTTTATTATTATGTTGGAATAACTTTATCTGTCATCAATCTTACCATCCATGGTGAAATTCTTGCGTTATTCCATTCTTTATTATTCTCATTTAATAACTTTATGCATGCGGTCATCGCGTATACAGTGAATTCTGTTGTTATTCCATTATTTATTATTCTGTTAGAATATCCTGTCTGTGCGGATTACGCATAACCTGGTTCTGTTCTTTATTATTCTGTTGGAATATCATGTCTGTGCGGATTACGCATGACCTGGTTCCATTCTTTATTATTCTATTGGAATATCATCGTGCATGCGATTACGCATGACTGGTTCCATTCTTTATTATTCATTGGATTAACTTTTTCGCATGCGGTTTATCGCATGCACAGTGAATTGTGTTGTTATTCCATTTTTTATTATTCAGTTGGAATAACCTGTCTATGTGGATTACCGCATGCATGGTGAATGATCATTCGTATTCATTCTTTATTAAATTGTGGAAATGATCTGTCTACGTTGATTACCGCATGGCGGGTGAAAATCCATTTATAGTTTCGTATATTCTATTATACTCATCTAGGATATCATTTCTTTGGTACTCGTCATGAAATATCATTTTCTTTGCTATTTTTCTATTACGAGTTACTATTCATGGGTTACTATTCACCCAGTTACTATTCACTCTGGTATTATTCACTCGGGTATTCGGGGTACTTTTCGAGCCGGAGTACTATTCACGAGTTACTATTCATATGTTACTATTCACTCGATTACTATTCACTCTAGTATCATTCACTCGGGTATTCGGGACACTTTTTGTGTCGGGGTACTATTCCCGAAGTACTATTCACGGGGTACTATTCACCCAAAAAATATATTTATTTTCTATCCAAATTATTTTTGGTACAAGAATATTATTCTTGAATTTTACTCTACAAAATGGTATCATGTTGACAATTTGGACGTTATTGATTCCTGGATAAATTAAATTATAAATCTTTAAAATTTATCCTTGAACTTGTTTTATTGAATTATTATGTCATTGTCATCATCCTCATACTTATATTGTGATGAAAGTCATCTTTGGCTTACGTGCATAGATGGACTTGGTATGATTATGACCAGGGATTATTCGATATAATTATGTCCGTAATGTGACGAATGATGTGGTAAAAGTCCTCATTGGCCCGTAGTGCATTGATGGATAGTTATGGGTATGATTATGACCAGGGATTATTTGGTATAATCATGACCATTGATGATTACATGAATATTCTTGGTCGTGGTGTAGGGATGATTCAATTTTATTTATTAAGCTGAGTGTCAGCGATAAAGTTGTTGAAAAACTTTTTAAGTCATAGAAAATAGTAGATTTTATGCTCTACTTGACTCTTTTAATGGATTGTTTATTTTCCGCTGCTGTTGTTGATCTAAAACTTGTTGTCTATTGTATTCTATCAGTTATTATACTGTTGAAGGCTAAGGATAATTTATTCTGCATTATCTTATTCATAATATTTCTTACTGGGCTAGTTGAGCTCACCCTTTCTTTCATTGTTTTCTTCAGGAAATGAGAATATAGCTGGGACTAGTCGGGGAATAGAGTGATGGTCCAGGATAAATGGCTTTAGTAGTCCTCACTATTCTACGGAATAATGTGATAATAATTGTAATGAGGACACCATTGAGTGTGGATATTGTCTAGATGACAATATTCTTGTTTAAACTCTCAGCTATGTTTTGTCGTATTTTACACAACTGTTGTATAATTAAGTTGTATTTGAATTTATGTACCATGTATCTGGCGACTGAAGATGGGTGATGTATACCTATTTTGGGGGTGTCACAGTTGGTATCAAAGCTTAGGGATATGATCCCTAGCTGAGATGTGAGACAAGAAGTAGGAGGGGAGAGACGGGGAATTCCTTCGCTAGTATGACCTACCTAAGTATATTTGGTATTTAATTGGTCGGTCAGAGCATAGGGATAATATGTGATATGTTAATTAACCCTTGTTTTGTGATAGTGTTTGAAAATGGCATCCAAAAATATTGAGATAAGCAATGAAGCACATGAGACCGTTGAGTCCCCAATGATCAATACCCAGGATAATGTGCAACAGGAAGACAATAATCCTCAGGTAAATAACAACACCGATCAAATGATGAATGATGGGATGTTCAGAGGCTTTATGCAATTCATGCAACACCAGGTAAGAGAGACTCCTGTTCAAAATATAGGTGGAAATAATGGCAACCCACGGTTGGTTATTGCTAAGCAGTTCAAGGAGCTGGGACCACCGGAGTTTTTGGGAAAGCTAGAACCACTTAAGGCGGAGACGTGGTTAAAGCAGATCACCAAGATATTTGATTTCTTGGGATGCTCCGAGGAGCAAAAGGTTCCCTTCGCCACCTTTATGTTGCGTGAAGAAGGCGATTCTTGGTGGGAATATGTAAACGCATACTGACTGGCCTTTTCAAGATGTCTTGGGAGAAGTTTCAAGAGCTGTTCAACGACAATTACTTTTCTGAAAGTATTCGTCACATGAATGAGGTGGAGTTTATCAAGTTGGAGCAAAACAATATGACAGTGTCGCAATACGAGGCTAAATTTGCGGAGTTATCCCGGTTTGCATCCCATTTGGTCGATAATGAGGAGCGAATGACCCGAATATTTCTAAGAGGTTTGAAACTCGATATACGTCAATACCACATTTCTCACAAACTTTGTTTATATTCAGATGTTGTGAATAGGGCTCAGTTATTGGAGCGCGATAATGAGTCAGCACAACCAAAAGGCAACAACCAACAACACGATAATAATCATACCGGTGGCAACGACCATCGGAATAATGATAACCATCGTGGAGGAAATTATCATGCCAGAAATGCTAACCACTTCGGTGGTAATCATGGCCAAGATAATAGGATTGGAAGTTTCAAGAAGAGGAGATTTAATAATAATGAAAAGACGTCAGTACCAGCACCTGTTGTTAAGGAAGGAGAACGACCGCCGGTCGTATGTTACAAATGCGGAGGGGAGGGACACATCAGCCCTAACTATATGCAGCAGTCCAAAGCGTGTTTCAATTGTGGAAGAGAAGGTCACCTAGCCCAATTTTTTCGTGCACCAAAATCAAGTCCAGCTGGGACAGTGGCACCAAAGGCAGAAACAGACAAAACAAAGTCGGTGGTTTCAGGGAGAGCGTTTTTCGTGTCTTCTCAAAAAGCGAGTAACCCGAACAAAGTTAGCACGGGATAGTTAATTATAAATTCTTGAGAAGTCTATACCTTATTAGATACCGGTTCTACAAATTCTTTTATCTCTCTTGCTTGCGCTAAATGTTTAAATTTGACTCCGAAGAAGTTAGACTTTGACTTATTTGTTGAAACTTCGTTAGTAGAAACCTTCGTTACCTCCACTGTTTATAAATCTTGTTTGATTTAAATCGACACTTTCACGTTACCTGTCGATCTTATCTCTTTGAAAATACTTGTCTTTGATGTGATTTTAGGAATCGATTGGTTAACTACTCATCATGCTTTTTATAAGGTTGTTAGCTTTCATATTCCTAACCAACCTATTATGCGAATTCAAGCAACCAAACCACTAAAGTTAATCACTGTTATATCAAGCCATAAGTAAAGAGCCCCGATCCTTTCGTTGTTGACTTCCTTGTGTGGAATGCATTGAAGCCAGACTTTTTATAGGCGACGTCGTGAATGGTGATGGCTAGTTGATAGGTATCAATGTGATGTTCTATCCAAGTCTTGGGATGAGAGTCACAGTTTTGAATGATATTTCTATCATTAATAAATTTCCTGACGTATTCTTGAAGACTTCTTAGCCTAACCCTAAAGCGTGAAATCGAATTTTGTATTGACCCCAGTACAAAACCCATTTCTAAAACCCTTCAATATTTCTTCACCTAGAATGAACGTATTATGCGCCAAAGTCGTTGGCTCGAGCTGTTGAAGATTACGATCGTACCATTCAATATCATCGTGGAAGAGTGAACATGGTAACTGACGCGTTGAGTAGAAGATCATATGCGTTTATGAGTGAGATGTTGTTAAAACAAAAACCCATTTCGTATAACTTATATCCATCTATCCTATCCGATTTCTATTTTTATAGAAAAAAAGAATCGATTTCATTCAACGTTTGATTCAAAGAACGTGCTTAGCCCCCCCTCATGAAACGGCTCTGCTGCAATGGATGGCAGAGGGTCCATAGTACCCGAAGCACTGGAGTGATCCAGTAGACAGGAAGGGGCCTAGAAGTGCCTACTACTACACCACACTACACTTGGCTCTACACATTTACAGAATGATGAAGATAGAATTAAAGACTCTAGGGACCCACGTGAAGATAACGAATATACGTTTAGAATCGACTTTAATCAATAAAGTTAAAGGCCGCTCAAGCTATAGACCCAAAGCTGATGTATACGAAGAAGAAGGTTCAAGAAGGCGTTATTCTAGAAGCAAGACTAGATGAAGAGAGGAAATCTCAACCCTCGATTTAATTGGCCCATTTGAGATCCTCGATCGAGTAGGAACTGTGGCCTATAGACTCATTTTACCACCAAGTATGTCGCGTGTTCATAACATTTTTTTTATGTATCGATATTATGAAAATATGTGGATGACCCGAGCCACATTATTGAATTGGAACTAGACGAGATAGTAGAAGATTTAATGTATGAGGAGATACGTGTTAAAATCTTGGATAAGAAGGATCATATTCTACACTCAAAGGTTATACCTCAAGAGTTAGAATCTGAAATGAATTCAAGGTATCCTCATCTCTTCGGCATACCAGGTACGTACGTAAATTTTGAGGGTGAAATTTCTTAAGGAGGGGAGATTGTGAGACCCCAAATTTTATGAATAAAGATTTAAATTTCTCGAAATATTTTTTTTGAATATTATGGTGTGGATTTGATATAATGTTATAGTTGTGGGTAATATTTATAAATTATGCAAAGTATGCAAGTTGTTATAAAATATTCGTTGTATCGCAGAATATTCTTTTTATCGGGAATATCCGTACGATGGCACAATCATTGGTGGACCCCACAACGGAAGTATTGTCGTAGTTAGAAAACGAAAGAATTATTTTTTTATAAAAATAACGGCGAAAGTGTTACCGTTAAAACTGTTGAACTACTCGGTAGTAAAATTACAGTAATACGCGTGGTTGCATAGTAGAACACAGTATTGATTATTGATGCTTGCGTAAGAAGTCACTCAGTTATACTAAATTATTGCTACAGTAATTGCTGCATCATATCTCTCATATTATTGATTCAATTATTGTCACAGTATCATCTGTATAATATGTTATATTATTAAATCAATAATTGAGACGGAAAAGTTATTCATAATAATATTTGCAATGTTGACAATGTCTAGACGTTCTGTCAAAGAGAGGTTTGGTCACCTAATTACACGCCAATAAGGAGAAATCCTTATCGAAAAGCCCACTCTTTCCTAGGAATGACCTGGTTGTTAAATATTGTGAATTATTATATTAATGATGAATAAGTTTGTGTTGATTAAAGATGAAATTGATAGTTCCATTGTGTGGGAATTATTAGTGTTAGTGGAAATCGGCATTTATTTCGATAATAATTGATGTCTGGAGGTTATATTGACCAATCGGGTAATTAACCAGGTAAACGAGCAATTACTTACTATTGATTCACATGATTATAACTATTTGTTCACATGTGTGTACTATTGATTCACATTCATTTACTATTAGGGGAGTTGGTGCAAGATTGATAATACTTGCATGACTAAGTTAAAATTGGAGGTTTAGATGGAGGTACTATACTATAATTCGTATTTTCACATGTTTAGAACTATTGATTCACGTGATTTACTATTGATTCACATGATTTACTATTAGGGGAGATGGTGCAAGTTTGATAATACTTGCAGGACTAAATTAAAAATGAAAGAAAAGTTGAAGGTATTGTACTGTAATATTTTGAGCCCCAAAACATGCAATTATCGAAACTATATTTTTCTATAAATAGAAGCTCATTCATTCTTCATTTCTCACCAATTCACTAAAGCTTTAGAGCAATTATTATAGAGAAATTATAGAGAGAAAGAAGAAGAGAAGTCTGCTACCTTACTATTCCCGTATCTAGTTTTCTTCTAAGGTAAGGGGTATTATTCATTCATATTCATGAAGAGAGTTATTTTCTTTCAATACTCGTAAGGGTTGTTATTCCATTCTTTATTATTATGTTGGAATAACTTTGTCTATCTTAATCCGCATCCATGGTGAAATTCTTACATTATTCCATTCTTTATTATTACTATTTAATAACTTTTATGCATGCAAGATCTATCGCATGCTTGGTGAATTCATTGTTATTCCATTCTTTATTAATCATTGGAATATCACAGTATGTGCGGATTACGCATAACTTTGTTCCATTCTTTATTATTACATTTGGAATATCACATCTGCATGCAAATTACGCATGACTGGTTCCATTCTTTATTATTTTGTTGGAATATCACATGCATGCGGATTCTGCATGACTGGTTCCATTTTTATTATTCATTGGAATACCTCGTGCATGCTTCTTTGTCTATCGCATGCCTGGTGAATTCTATTGATATTCCATTCTTTATTATTCTATTGGAATAACTGTCTATGTGGATTATCGCATGCATGGTGAATGATCCTTTGTATTCATTCTTTATTAAATTATGGAAATGATCTGTCTATGTGGATTACCGCATGGCGGGTGAAAATCCATTTGTAGTCTCGTATATTCTATTATACTCATCTAGGATATCATTTGTTTTGTACTCGTCATGAAATATCTTTTTCTTTGGTATTTTTTTGTTACAAGTTACTATTCACGGGTTACTATTCACCCAGTTAGTATTCACTCTGGTATTATTCACTCGGGTATTCGGGGTACTTTTCGTGCTGGAGTACTATTCATGAGTTACTATTCACGGGTTACTATTCACTCTAGTATAATTCACTCGGATATTCGGGACACTTTTTGTGTCGGGGTACTATTCACCCGAAAAATATATTTGTTTTCTGTCCAAATTATTTTTGGTACAAAAATATTATTCTTTAATTTTACTCTACAAAGCAGTATCATGTTGACAATTTGGACGTTATTGATTCCTGGATAAATTATATTATAAATCTTTAAAATTTATCCTTAAACTTGTTTTATTGAATTATTATGTCATTGTCATCATCCTCATGCGTATATTGTGATGAAAGTCATCTTTGGCTTACGTGCATAGATGGACTTGGTATAATTATGACCAGGGATTATTCGGTATAATCATGACCGTAATGTGACGAATGATGTGGTAAAAGTCCTCATTGGCCCGTAGTGCAATAATGGATAATTATGAGTATGATTATGACTAGGGATTATTCGATATAATCATGACCATTGATGATTACATGAATATCCTTGGCCGTGGTGCATGGATGATTCGATTTTATTTATTAAGTTGAGTCTTAGTGATAAAGTTGATGAAAAACTTTTTAAATCATAGAAGAAAGTAGATTTTATGCTCTACTTGACTCTTTTAATGGATTGCTTATTTTTCGCTGCAGTTGTTGATCTAAAACTTGTTGTCTATTGTATTCTATCAGTTTTTATACTGTTGAAGGCTAAGGATAATTTATTCTGCATTATCTTAGTTATAATTTTTCATACTGGGCTAGTTGAGCTCACCCTTTCTTTCATTGTTCTCTTCAGGAAATGAGAATATAGTTGGGACGAGTCGGGGAATGGAGTAATGGTCCAGGATAAATGGCTTTAGTAGTCCTCACTATTCTATGGAATAATGTGATAATAATTGTAATGAGGACACCATTGAGTGTGGATATTGTCTAGATGACAATATTCTTGTTTAAACTCTCAGCTATGTTTTGTCGTATTTTACACGACTGTTGTATAATTAAGTTGTATTTGAATTTATGTACCATGTATCTGGCGACTCAAGATGTGTGATGTATACCTGTTTTGGGGGCGTCACATAAAGGGTCTCACCATAAAAGGAAGAATAATTATTTAAGAAGTTAATGACATAATCGTAATAATAAGTTAAGTATATTTAATTTAATCTATGGTGATAAAATAAATTAAATAATTTAATATTTATTATTTAATATTTTTGAAATAGTAAATATAAATTAATAAGAAGAGTCTTATTATTATTATTATTGCTATTATTATTATTTAATTCCTAAAGGAGTTTGAGAATTAATTAATAAAAGTACTCTCATATATTCTAATAAGATTAGGAGGCTAATTAATTAAAAGAGTTTAATTAATTATTCCTAATAATATTGGGAGCCTAATTAATTAAAGGAATTTAATTAATTAAAATAAAACTAAATTCCTTAATTGTTAAGGAGGGTTGCCCACATCTATAAATAAGAGGAGTCTTATTATGAGTGATGTGGTTGTTGACTTTTTTCACAACATATGTGATTCCAATTGTTGGAGAGTACACCTTTTTCTATAGAGATAGAAAACTAGGGTTATGCCAAACACCCTTCTTCTTGAATATTTCTTCTTCCTTGGTGGATCACCTCTAGAGGCCAAACACTTGGGTGGCTAACGTTGATCAAAGGAAGGAACCAAACCCGGTGGATTCAAGTTGAGCGCGAAAAAGATTGGAGGTGAACTTGTACTTGAGGAAGCTCGAATCTTCAAGGGTGTGATTCTTGTTCTTCATATGTTCGTTTAATTAATAATTGTGCATAAAGGATGATCCGGGTATATGGTTTGTAAAACTTTAAAACTCTGATTTTCCATGCTTTCACTTATTTTGTGCAATTTGATTGCGTTCATGAATATTATACACTTAACATCTTCCCGGACCAGCAAGGACGGTGCTGACAGATGGGATTATTTGCAGTTCCAATTTATGATGGAGCAAAAGATTAAAGCTCTTTGCAAACAAGTAGATCAGTTAGCAGAACTGGTGATTCATCAACACCAAGTCGCACGCCAATTAATTAGTCAGGAGCATGCTATTCTCCTCCCTTTTGTCATGAATATTCCATCTTCGCCTTTAGAAAGTGAAACACTGGAGGATAAAGTTGCAAAAAGAACAAGTTCCAAAGCCCGTCGGGATTTTGCCAACAAACGGGAATTTACATATCTTGGCCAACCTATGGAGGAGATATTTCAAATGTTGATCAATGAAAGAAGAATTACATCCCTTCTACCTCCAATCAATGCCCGTTTCAGACTTTTTAATTCTGAGGGAGTATACCAATATCACTCAAACTCTCGCGGTCACAACACAGAAGAATGCTGGGCACTCCGCCACCTTATTCAAAATTTAATTGACAGCGGTGTCCTGCAAATGGCAGACGATGACACTTTGTTACTCGAGAGTGGGAACGCGTGTCCTACAAAATGGAAGGACGACATAGCAGTTATCTCCGCTGAGGATGATTTGGCTGCCAGACCACTCACAATACAAGCAATTCAACTCAAAGGAGTTGACAATCCTTAGAAAGTGGTTGCACCAGAGCCAATTAACTTACCATTCAGACCATAATATCCTATTTTCAGCCTACATAATGTCCCATGGAATTATGGGCAGGCTGAAGGATCTACTTCACATACTACTACTGTAGTGTCGAAGGAGAATCCACTGTATCTTCCCCATCGGGTGATGAAGCCCGACAATAAATCAAATGGGAAAGTTCTCATGGAGAAGATTGAGGAGTTCCTCCGTACCATGGGCCATAATGAAGCTAAGGTGGTTTTAAGCTTGAGAGAAGCTCCACAGCAAATTTCCATATTGGACTTGGTTTTCGCTTCTGAAGATCACAGGAAAATATTACTAAGTGTCTTGGAAGAAGCTCATTTACTGAAATTAGTGGATGTGGAAAAATTCTAACATCTGGTTGATCACATTTTTAACAACAATGTGATATCTTTCACTGATGACGACATACCCGCTGAAGGGATTGGTCATTGCAAGTCGTTGCATATAACAGTGTTATCCTCTAGATACATGGTTGAGGGAGTCTTGATAGATGGAGGTTCATCTCTTAACATCTGTCTTTATGCTACCTTGGAGAAGATGAATATCAACCCCAAGATGATCAAAAGAAGTCATACGATTATCAAAGCTTTTGATGGATCCGGACGAAACGCCGTTGGAGTAATTGAATTACCAGTGGAGATTGGTCAACATACATTCAATGTATCCTTTCATGTGCTCAAAATAGCCACAGGATACAACCTGCTGTTGGGAAGACCATGGATTCATATAGCTGGAGCTGTCACTTCCACCCTTCATTAGCAACTCGAGTACATTATCAATAATAGCCTAGTCACTGTTAATGCCGAGCCGGAATGTCTGGAACAAAATGGCATACCACTCATCAGCTTCAATTCAGAAGTTGAGCCGGTCAGTTTCCACGCCCTGGAGGTGAGGAACACTCATTACCATCCCATTGGGGCACCACCTCTCACACCCAAGATTTCTGTCGAGGTTATGTTGGTCACTCAAGAAATGATGTCGTTGGGTTATCAACCTGGACAAAGGTTGGGAAAAGAGCATCAGGGTATTAAGCACCCTATTCAAGTTCCCAGTCAAACAGGGACAGCTGGATTAGGCTATTCTACCAGCTCTAGTCACAGGAATTCTCATAAGCACAAACAGATTCCTTCAACTTCAGCCACACGACGAATTTATCCACCTGCTACTCCTAAGCTGATACAATCTCCAGTAAAGGTGCCAACCCATATTATGGTTACGCTATTTCCTAAACTAGTATCGGTTAAAGCAAAAGAGGTCCTGATTCCTGATCCTGAAGTGGAAGAGAGGGAACAAAAACGTAAACAAGACATCGCCCCGATGATGTTAGGCATACACATCATTGTCCATGTCGAGCATACCAATAGATACACCCCAGATGATGATTGCCTAGATATCATAGTCATCATTAGGGAAAAGGAGGACGATGATAGCCCCTCCATCACTGCAGTCCATCAAGACTTTACCCTGGACAATTCGAGCACCACTCCATGCATTGGTCGACGAGGGTAAAACGGGCAAAAATTCCATCTGCCCTGTAGATAACTTTAACTGCTTACTTTTATGTACATTATTAGCATTTGTTTTATCAGTACATGCTAACACTTTGTATGATTGAACAGTTTCATATATTAAGTGAAAGCATATTTTGTTTCAGGACTCTGAATTTAGATGTGCATGTATTTGCTGATGAGGTGCCTTTTCTCCATAAGGACTGTAACTTTGATAAAAAGTTGGACTCAGACTTGATGGAAATACAAGAGGACATGGAGACACCTCAGGAGATCAAGGAATGGGTCGAAGACAAACCTAAACCTAATCTTGATCAAACCACTTCTTTCAAGCTTGGAACCTTAGAAAACCCTAAGATAATCCAGATTGGTTCAGACCTCACTCCAAACTAACGAAATGACATGGTTGCGCTACTAACCCAATTCCATGATGTGTTTGCATGGTCTCACGAAGACATAGTGGGTTTGTCCATTGACATTTTCCTTCATTGCCTTCCCATTAAAGATGGATTCAAGCCAGTTAGGCAGTAGATTAGGCGATTGAAACCTGAGTGGAGTTTAAAGGTTAAAGAAGAAATTGTGAAACAATTTCAAGCATGTATCATCATGGTGTCTACATTCCATGAGTGGTTATCAAACATAGTCCCCGTGCCTAAACCAGGAGGAAAGGTGCGAGTTTACGTGGATTACTGTGATCTGAACAAAGCTTGCCTTAAGAATAGCTTTCACGTACCATTTATCCAAATTCTCATTGACAATACTGCTCAATACGGCATGTACTCCTTTACGGATTGCTTTGCGGAGTATCATAAGATTATGGTTGCTGAGGAGGATCGTGAGAAAACTACTTTCATCACGCCTTGGGGAACCTTTTGTTATAGACGATTGTCATTTGGCCTCATCAATGCCGAAGAAGCCTATCAGAGAGCTATGATGGCTCTTTTCCATGACTTAATGCATAAAGAGATAGAGATCTACATGGATGACATCATTGTCAAATCCCGAAGGGAGGAAGACCACTTAGACCATCTCAGAAAGCTTTTTCAACAGGTTGTGTAAGTACAACTTGAAGTTGAATCCAACCAAGTGCACTTTTTACGTTAACTCATGCAAGTTGCTAGGTTTCCTAGTCATCCACAAAGGGATTGAGCTTGATCCCACCAAAATCTAGGCCATCAAGGAAATTCCCGTTCCTCAGACAGAAAAGGAAATACGGGGATTTTTGGGAAGAATCAACTTCATTAGCAGGTTTATTTCTCAACTCACAGCAACC
This sequence comes from Panax quinquefolius, assembly GCA_020205615.1. Taxonomy (NCBI): domain Eukaryota; kingdom Viridiplantae; phylum Streptophyta; class Magnoliopsida; order Apiales; family Araliaceae; genus Panax; species Panax quinquefolius. The sequence goes on from CM035163.1 coordinate 107,824,798, forward strand.
TGTGTGCCTATCTTCAAGCTGTTAAGGAAGAACTCCTCTATGAAATGGAATGATTAATTTAAGAAAGCCTTCCATACAATCAAAGAGTAGTTGGTTAATGCTCTTATCTAGGTACCACCTAGGGTTGGTGTTCCCCTGTTCATATACTTCTCCATTAATGACAATGCTATGGGCTAAATGCTGGGATAGAAAGATGATAGAGGCCAAGAACGAGCTATCTATTATCTCAGCAAAAGATTCAGCAGCAGTGAACACAAGTATACTTTGATTGAGAAGACTTGTTGTGCTTTAGCATGGGCTTCCATGAGGTTACAACATTACCTCCATGGTCACATAACCCATCTCATATCCCGCGTGGATCCTCTCAAATACGTGTTCAGTAAGCCCATACTGAATTATCGGCTGTCCAAATGGCAGTTGATTCTGCAACAATTTGACATCGTCTACATGACACAAAAGTCCATTAAAGGACAAGGAATTGCGGATCAACTGGCCGCTGCACCCGTAGGGGATTACAAACCATTAGAAATATACTTCCCCGATGAAGGGGTCATGGCAATTCAGCAACACCATCAGTACGATGAATTCCATACGTGGAAAATATATTTTGATGGAGCTATTAACATGGAAGGTTACGAGTCGGAGCGGTTCTAGTGTTGATGCGGGGGCAGAGCGGTATCCGCCAAATCAAATTGCGCTTTATCGGCACCAACAACACAAATTTTAGTATGAAGGTCATATCATGGGGCTAAAACTTTTTCACTCAATAGGCATCAGACGATTAATTATCTTTGCGATTCGGAGTTGGTAACCAAACAAACCACATGAATCTATCAAACCTAAGAGCTACATTTGCTGCCTTACCATCGACAAGTTTTACAGATGGCTTCGGAGTTCGAAGAAGTAAACTTCCTCCACATTCCTAGGAGTAGGAATGCTTTTGCAGATGCTCTAGCAACATTGGCCACCTTGATCAACATACATGACAATGAAAACATGCCAAACATCCCAGTTGCCCTACAAAAGGATCCAACCTATAGGAATTACATTGGAGATGTATCAGATAAGCTACCTCCCATCCAATACCCTTGGTATCAGCATATCAAGGAGTATTTGCGAGATGGATCTACACCCGCTGAGGCGAGCCCGATTGAAAAAAGGCGGATCCATCGAATTGCTATGAAATTCTACCTGAGCGGAGATGCACTCTACAAAAGAGATGCATGATTAGGTCTCCTTAGATGTCTTGACAAAGACCAAGCTCAGAGGCTCATGGATGAAATCCATGGTGGAGTATGTGGCCCACACATGAGCGCCCCCTACTTATTAAGAAGATCCTCATAACAGGGCATTATTAGCTTACGCTTAAAGCTGACTTTGATGATCATGTCAAGAGGTGCTATCAATACCAAATGCATGGAAATGCTATCCACACCCTCCAAGGGATCTCCACAATATGAGTTCGACATGACCCTTCTCAATATGGGGAATAGACGTGATCGGGACCATCAAGCCCAACGCCAGTAATGGGCATCGATTTATCTTCACCATGATCGAGTACTTCACCAAGTGGGTAGAAGTAGCCTCCTTCCCCAGGGTTACCAAATAAGTCATCATTGCTTTCATCAGAAATAATGTCATTTGTCGATATAGAAAATAAGAGGTAATTGTGTCTGACAATGCTAAGAACCTTAACAACAAAATGATGGAGGAGTTATGCAGTAAATTCCACATCAAACAACTTAACCCCGTCATCTACCGTCCAAAGATGAATGGTGCTGTTGAAGCAACTAATAAAAACATCAAGAAGATCATGCAGAAGATGTCCACCAATCACAAAGGATGGCGTGACTTCTTGCCTCTGACTTTATTAGCCTTCAGAACTTCAATGCGTAATTCCGCTGGGGCAACACCTTACTCATTAGCCTTTGGGATGGAAGTAGTGCTCCCCATAGTGCTGGAAATGGAATCCCTCAGAGTGTTTATGGACGCTCAGCTGGATGAAGACCAATGTGTATAAGATAGATATCACCAATTGTCTCTAATAGACGAAAGGTGAATCGCGGCTATCTTCCATGGTCAATTATATCAACAAAGGATCGCCAGATCCTACAACAGAAAAGTCTGACTATGGTAGTTTAAACAACATGACTTGGTTTTGAAGAAAATCATTGACAACCAAGATCAATCTAAGGGAAAATTCACTCTAAACTGGGAAGGCCCGTTTGTTGTTAAGGAGGTATTGACAGGAGGCACTCTCAGACTACATGAAATGGATGGCGTTGAATTTCCACAACTCATCAACTCGGACACCGTGAAATGGTACTATGTCTAAGGTTTCCATCAAGCAAATATCCTGGTTTTGGATCATCAGATCACCAGTCATTCTGGTTTTCTAACCCTTTTTACATACTCTTCTGCCCCTTAGGGAAACATACTCTTCAAGCCAGCAACCTGGTTTCACCCAATTTTAAACCTTTCATACAATTTCGATTATCCCACCAGGGATTGAACCTTTCATACCTGCAGTTTGTCCTGAACATAGGATCAAACTTTTTCACACTTGAAGTTTGTCCTGAACTTAGGATCAAACTTTTTCTACACCTGCAGTTTTTCCCAAATATGGGATCAAACTTTCTTTCCTCGCAGTTTAGCCTGCGTATGGGATTTAAACTTTTCTTTGGCTGCAAATCGTCCTGAGGGGCGAACTACGTCGATCTGATCTCCCTGATACCCGGGAGTACGTAGGCAACCATATTCTATATGGCCCAGTCGTAATAAAAAAAATAAACAAAAACATTTCTGCCCCTTCTCTACAAAAACAAAAAAAAACAATAACACTTCTGCCCTTTCTCTACAAAAACAAAAACAACAAAAACATTCCTACACCCTTTTACATTCAGCGTTGAACCTCTTACACCAGGTTTGAACTACGCAGACCTGATCTCCTCTTCAATAGGAGTACATAGGCAGCCATTTATGGTTTGGTCTAACCCCCTACAAAAACACAAATACGTGTCACCTAGTACTAGGATCAAACTTCAATCCACCACATTTCATCGGCTTCAGACTAAAGGGATGGAACTACCTGACCTCTCCTTTCAAATAGGAGATTCGACGATTATCTAAGTTGCGATTGTGCCTCAAAGAGCAACACCAATCCATAAGAGACGAAATTAACTAGGCTCGTCTTAAATAGGAGTACTGGTAACCATCTGTGGTCGGTCAATTTCAGAGAGGAAAAGCCATACTCCTCTACTCATTTCCATATAGAGACCAGTCCCAAGACACCAAAGATGGTAGGGATACACACAGATCAATGATCCATTTTGAAAGATCCTGCGATGTCTCAATGTCCACACATCAAGGATGAGTTTAGAATGCATCAAGATCACAAGCCCTGAAGAAACAGGAAAATATCAAGCAAGTATCAAGGCACAACTAAAAGGGAAGTGAATCAAAAAATATTTCCCTGCCATATATAATGTTGTTTGATATATACATATGTACTGTATATGAAAAAATGGCTAAGCTAGTTTGTGCAGGAAAATACAAGTCTATCTACAGATCTGTATGTATACGGACTATAAGATCTATCATAGCATCCCTCTCCGAAGAAGGAGGTAACGTTTCAAGCTCCTGCTTAATGGTATCTATACGAGCTAGCAGATCCGAGGCTAACTGCATGGTGACATGATGCTCATCAATGTAGGCACTCATATCAGCAAGGATGCCAGTCATAAGGGATCTCACTGAAGTACTGTTTGTGACGGCCACATCTCGGGCAGATAGGGAAGCATCCCGCTCTATAATCAAGGCATCTCTAGTTGATTTGGCCTCGTCTCTCTCTAATAGAGTTGCGTCTCTCCCATCAAGAGTTGTCAACATCAAGGCCTTAGCCTGATCTCTCTCAAAGGTCATCAGATGTAGACTCTTCTCTAGATACTATGTTGAATGCTGAATCACAGTAGCACTCATAGTAGGAGAATCCATCACAACTGTTGGCAACCTAGTAGATAAATCCTCTTCGATGGGAATATAAGTCTCCTCCGTAGTCTCCCCATCATCGGAATCAATCCCCTACATTGTGGATACTTCCATAGTCAATGCCGTCTTTGTCTCCATCCATGTGGAATATTCTATAGAACAACCTAGATGGCTAACGAACAACTCAGCTAGCTCACGCTGATCCCAATAGACATACAACCTGGATCTATCCTCTGATGATAAGTGGCGAGAAGCTAAGCGCTGACCTAATGCCCCCTCAAAAGGATGGAAGTCTTGAAATTGGTCAAACTGTGACATCACCTCCAGTGGGTGGTAAATCATCATGCCCCTCAAACCAGGCAAAGGGAGATAATCCATGCCAGGCTCATGAGTAATGAAGTTGTAGGGTGAACTGAGCCTTGAACACGAAAAAAATGCCAAATTGGTCTCCGATCCCTGCCAAAAACACTGACAAGGACGTAGCATCTATTAACTCTGCTGGCTGAAAGGAGTAAGATATAGCTATCTCATGGGTAAAACAGTATCCATGTCGTCGGAAGGTGTTAATCGATCTCATGTATGATATGAACCACACGTACAACATAATCGAGCTACCTATAAATACCCCTGTAGGATAAGTATAATAATACATGTCGGATCTCAATGTCTCTATCACAATCATCGGCACAATGGTATGACCCTCCCTGAGAGCTCTCACCGCCATGATGACACTGATGTCCAACTCATCCATATACCGTGGCATGTATATATAGGCCACTACGCACATAACGAGTACATCTACTCTGGCCATACACCACTTGTGAGACCCCAAATTTTATGAATTCAAAGTATTCAATTTTCTTATAATTATTATTCTATTTAGTAAATGGTTAAATTGATAAAAGGTTAAAGTTAAGGGTGATATTTGAAATTTTTTCAAAGTAAACAAGTTGTCATAAAATAATCGGTTGTAAAAGTATAGTAATACGCGTGGTTGTATAATAGCACACGGTATTGATTATTGATACTTATGTAAGAAGTCACTCAGTTATACTCAATTATTGCTACAGTAATTGCTGCATCATATCTCTCATATTATTGATTCAATTATTGTCACCGTATTATCTTCATATTATGTTATATTATTAAATCAATAATTGAGACGACAAAGTTATTCATATTATTATTTACAATATTGATAATGTCTAGAAGTTCTGTCAAGGAGAGGTTTGGACACCTAATTGCGCGCCAATAAGGAGAAATCCTTATCGGAAAGCCCCCTCTTTCCTGGGAACGACCTGGTTGTTAAATATTGTGAGTTATAATATTAATGATGAATAAGTTCGTATTGATTAAAGATGAAATTGATATTTCCATTGTGTTAGGATTATTAGTGTTAGTGAAAATCGACATTTATTTCGATGATAATTGATCTCTGGAAGTTTTATAGACTAATCGGGTAATTAATTGGATAAATGAGCAATTAATTGCTATTAATTCACATGATTATAACTATGTGTTCACATGTGTGTACTATTGATTCACATGATTTACTATTAAGGGAGTTGGTGCAAGATTGATAATACTTGCATGACTAAATTAAAAATGGAGGTATAGATGAAGGTACTATACTATAATTAATTTTTCAAATGTTTAGAACTATTGAGTCACATGATTTACTATTGATTCACATGATTTACTATTAGGGAAGGTGGTGCACGTTTGATAATACTTGCAGGACTAAATTAAAAATGAAGAAAAAGAGGAAGGTATTATACTGAAATATTTCGAGCCCCAAAATGTGCAATTATTGAAACTATATTTTCCTATAAATAGGAGCTCATTCTTCCTTCATTTCTCACTAATTCACTAAGTCTCACAAGAGCAATTATAGAGATAAAAGCTATAGAGAGAAAGAAGAAGAGAGTAGTTTATACTTCACTACTTTACTCCGAGATCCGATCTTCTTACGAGGTAAGGGTTATTATTTTTATATTCTGAAGAGATATTATTTTTTGTATTCGTATGAATATTATTATCGTTCAATATTCATTATATTCGTTTAATATTCATAAGAAATATTATTTTCGTTCAATATTCGCAAGGAATATTATTTTCGTTCAACCGTTGTAAGTAAGGGGTTTCTTCCAAGGGCAGTTTCGTAATTTTTCTGACCCTAAAAAATTCTGGAAATATTTGAAATGATAATTTGATGAATTTTCTAGATTGTGTCCAAAAATGGCGATTTTTGGATGTATAAATTAGGAGTTATGAATTTTATGGGAAAAGACTATTTTAAAATTAAACCCTTATAACTCCTTGTGGTTAACTACAAAATTGGTAAATTTTTTATTGGAAGTACATCTATATAACAGCAGTATACCCTATAAATTTTAGAATTTTTGGACAAAAGTATAATTTTTGATAAATGTCTAAATATTCGGTAGTTTTAATCATATGAAAATAGTAAATAAATTTTAAAAATTATGAGAAAAATATATGTTCAATATGGGACTATATTCTGCTAAATCCTAAAAAAGAAAATTGGTTTGTACTGAGTTGGTATTTTTTATGAAAATGGACTAGTTATGAGTAAATGAATTAAATATGTTATGCGAAGTAAGAAAATTGAAAAATAGGATTTTATGGCTTGAGAATCCTATATAAGGTATATGCAGGTTTTTGATGAGAGTTTTGGTTATTGATGATGAAATCTTATGAGTTTGGTATTTTAGGATGATTAAATGCATTAATTAGTAAAGTGTAAACAATTAAAATAAATTATTTATAAGTTTAAGAAATGATTAAAATATTGTGGTAATATTAATAATATTAGATTGTGAGATTATTAAGTGATTTATAACATTTGGATTAAGGTGTTATAAATATTGATATGGATTTTATTGTGAAATTTTATCTTTTGTGCTGGGGTTACTATTCACGTATACGACACTATTCACGTATACGACACTATTCATGTATATGGCACTATTTACGTATATGATATTATTTATGTATACGGTACTATTTACGAATACGGAGTACTATTTATGAGTTACTATTCATGAGTTACTATTCACGAGTTACTATTCATGAGTTACTATTCACGGGGTACTATTTATCCAAAAAATATATTTCTTTTCTGTCCAAATTATTTTTAGTACATGATTATTATTCTTCAATTTTAATCCACAAAGCAGTATCATGTTGACAATTTGGATATTTTTAAACTCTGGATAAATTTAAAGTCTTTAATATTTATACTTGATTTCGTTTGATTAATGCTTATATCATTGTCATCATCCTCATGCTTATATTGTGATGAAAGTCATATTTGGCTTATGTGCAAAGATGGACTGTTGATTATTGGTTTTATAGTTGTATATCTTTGGCTTACGTGCAAAGATGGACATGTGTATGACATGATCATAACCACTGGTGATAATAACAAATATCCTTGAACCGTAGTGCATGGATAATTCGATGATGTGATTGGCAGGATCTTTGGCCGTAGTGCACTGACAGACAATTGATTGGTATGATCATGACCATTGGTTTTATAGTTGAATATTTTTGGCCAATAGTGCAAAGATAGACAACTGATTGGTATAATCATTGTTATTATATTTGAATATATTTAGCCTTTGGGGTAAGGATATTGAGTAAATGTTCTATTAAGCCTTTGTGGCAAGGAGAAATTATTGATTCACATTATTATAAACACGAATTGTGAATTTAACTAACATCTTTGGTGGTTCAGGTGAAGACAGGTGATGAAAGTTCTATTTGTCTTGGGTATAATAAAGAACTTTTGATGAGTATTACAGGGATAAAATTGATGATAAACTTTTAAATCATAGAAGATAGTAGATATCATGCTCTACTTGACTCTTCTAATGGATTGCTTATTCCGCTGCAGTTGTTGATCTAAAACTTATTGTCTATTGTATTCTATCAGTTGTTATACTATTGAAGGCTAAGGATAATTTATTCTTCATTATCCTAGTCATAATATTTCTTACTGGGCTAGTTGAGCTCACCCTTTCTTTCACTTTTCTCTTTAGGAAATGAGAATATAGCTGGGACGAGTCGGGGAATGAAGTGTTAGGTTTGTAATATTCATTAATGCAATCATACCCTTGAAGATTCGAGCTTCCTCAGGTACAAGTTCACCTCCAATTCTTTTCGCGTTAAACTTGAATTCACCGGGTGTGGTTCCTTCCTTTGATCAACGTTAGCCACCCAAGTGTTTGGCCTCTAGAGGTGATCCACCAAGGAAGAAGAAGGATTCAAGAAGATGGGTGGTTGGCTAAACCCTAGTTTTTCTATCTCTATAGAAAAGGAGCGTACTCTCCAACCATTGGAATTATAACGTATTCTTGATATCTGATATAAGACTCTTCTTATAAAGATATCAAGTAACCCTATTAAAATAAGGTATTATTTAATTAAACTATTTTAATTAAAGGGGCTCCCTAATCTTATTAGGGATAATTAATTAAACTCCTTTAACTAATTTTCCTTCCTAATCCAATTAGGAATAAATGAGAGTACTTATATTAAATTAATTCCTAAAATCTTTTAGAAATTAAAATAATAATAATAATTGTAATAATATTAATAAGACTCCTCTTATTAATTTATATTTAATATTTCTAAAATATTAAATAATAAATATTTAGCTATTTAATTTATTCTATCACCATAGATTAAATTAAATATACATAACATATTATTACGATTATGCCATTAACTTCTTAAATAATTATTCTTCCTTTTATGGTGTGACCCTTTAGGTTCTCCATATTAAACCTAGTTGTGAATAAATCAATTAGAACAATTCTAATCTTATTTAAATAAATAAATTAAACAATTAATTTATTTAAATAAATAATATTTATTCTACAATAGGGATAAGCCTCCCTAGCGATCAACGACTTTCCGGATAATATAGATTTTAACATTAATCATAAAAGAACCTTTGAGTAAAAGTTAACGTCTGATTCAATCCTTCCACCATACAATGTCCTAATTAAATATAAGACATGGAATTCTTCACAAGTCTTATTTTATTTAATTATATGTATTTCGACTCTTAAATGCACAACTCTAAATAATGCAAATTAGAAACTCCTTTCTAATTTCATTACGCTTATAACCAAGGACTCTTTGGGTTGTCATTTATCGAATCACATAGGACATTTCTCTTCTTTTAATAGAAGTGGTAGATTCTTTATTGATCATACATTATCTCCATGTACAACTTATTATACCCAAGCATACCCTTTGATATACCCTAAGGGTCTTAAGGAATAAGTCAAAGTATAACTCATCATACACAAGATACTATGATGATCTCAAGTCCAAGGATCACTTGTACTACTATCACTACATGAATTCCTATTGACAGACAAGTAAAACTCCATTAGGTATTCCTTAGCGAGCCACGTTCAGTGAACTTATTCTCTAATAAGCACCTACATACTTGCTTTAGTGTCTCCACACAAATGATCATGAGATCAATCATCCCCATCCAATGAGAAAGCAACGTATGTACCAATCTATCCGGATTCACTAATCCCCAATTTAGTAATCCAACGATTGGGAACTATTTTAGTTTTAAGCTTTCTAAGAATTTAGATCTCATTAGAATGATCATCATCATTATTCTAAAAGCATTGCTTAAAACTATGGGTTTATCACATATTATAAAATAGCATCATGTTGATAATTAAAAGCCTTTAATAAATTAATACTTTTTATTAATAAATGAATAAGATTGTTTCAAAGTATATGCTTTATCATCAAACATGATTGGCTTGTGTGCATACTACTTTCAAACTCCCACTTGCACTAAAGCCAATCGCCATGGTATCTCATACTCTTCTTCTCTAAGTGACGATTATCCTGCTGTTGGATAAGCTTTAGTTAATGGATATGTAATGTTGTTCATGAGAGTCCACTATCTCTATAGTGATTTCCCATCTTTCAATGATTCTAATAATCAAATGAAAGTGCCACAACACATGTTTAGATCCAAGATGAGACTTAGGAACTATTCCTAGTTACGTAATGAACTTTTAATCCAAACAATCAACTTGCGACTTCATTTATAGCTATATACTTTGTCTTTATCACTAAACCAAAGAACTCTTTCTTTGTTTGGAACCTTTCCAATTCAACACCACCTTGCTTCAAGATAACGCTTTACCTTAAAGTGGATTTTTTTTTCATTTTAGTGCATGTCTCAAAAAACTTGAGTCATTAAGCCCTCTAGTTTTAATTTAGACCCACCATGAATATGATCACATCCTTAGTGCTTGGGTTAAGCACTTTAAGATGTTCTTCACGGACTCATAGTGAACTTCTCCATAATATGGTGATCAACATCGGTCTCGTACATTTTATTGCATACATGATTGTCACTCATGCGACCTCTCTTTTCGAGTCATGGGGACTATAAAGAGAGATACACTCCATAGCTCATCAACATGAGACATCTCTTGGGGTTTGCCATGCTAAACGACTTTAGCATCAAATGAATATCGTTCCTTGGGTTAAGTTGAACATCCTTTTAAATCTATCTATATAGATTTGCATCCCCAATAATGATACTCTTCCCAAATCATTCATGGAGGATTGTTTTGACAACTTTATCTTTTACTGATTGTAGCATTGGTATGTAATTCCTCATCCGTAGTATATCAACATATAATACTAGAAATTTCACGACGCCCCCCATTTTGACCCTTTTGTACACTAGAACTCTTTTGACCTCATCAGATATAATCTGGATCATCATCTTCTATGATGTGTACCTCATCATCATCATCCATGATGAATCCATACCTCCTATGTATCTTTGGTACTATTCGATTTACTGATTCGGTTGTGGTACAATAGAATTATCTACTGAGTTCCTCTTATTTGACTTATAGTGTTTTGTGGTTCTTGAACTCTTGAAGATCTATTATCCTCCCACTAGCCCTTTCAATGATAAACACCTTTATCTTAGAAGGCACCGTGTTTCGCAACAAACACCTTTTGCTAAGTAGGATTATAGAACACATGCCCTAAACTTACTTTAGGATGTCCAACAAATCTACACTTGTCAAATCTTGTCCCAAACTTATCTTTTTGAATCCTTTTCACATAAGTTGGACAACCCCTTATCTTAACATACTTAAGATTAGGAATCCTCCTATCCATAACTTTTATGGAGTCTTGGGGCGGATTTTGAGGTTACCTTTTTGTAGATATGCGACCATTTCTAGGACATGACCTGAGAGGATCTTTGAAATGTCGGTAAAATCATTATGGACCGCACCATGTCCAACAAGTACGATTTTTCCATTCAAATACATCAATCAATTATTATGTATCGGGAGGTGTCCATTATGAAAAAACCATTTAAGATGATCTAGAAACTTATTTCACAAGTATTTATTCCTTGATCTAATCAAAGAATCTTAATACATTGTCAATTTGTTTCACTTACGAATTCTTTGAACCTTTCAAATAATTCATACTTGTATTCAACAAATACACACATTCAACTCTTTGAATGATCATCTCCTTTTCTTATACTAATTTGTTCAATATGTAAAATTATTTTCATGTAAGTCAAGTATACAAAATTTATTAAGTAATATTCGATTCTATACAAAACATTATTATTATAAATAGAACAACAATTGTTCTTAATTATAATACCAAAGATTTCAACGTCCAACAATAAAATGGAAATAATATTTTAACAAGAACTGGAATACAATAACAACTTATTGACTTAATAGATTTGCTCGTAGGCATTGCTAAACTATAAGTTTCTATGGCTAATATGGCAACCTTTGCTACATTTCCCATACATAGGATTACTTATATTTATTTAGCTTTTACTTACATTTGGTCCCTACATAAATCTATATTTATGATAACCAAAGTCGGTATCCAATACCCAAGTAGAACCTTGACTTAAAGAAAATTTATTTTAAATTATGAACAAAATTGTATTTATAATGAAACTTCACTAAGCTTCTTTTGGTTAGCTCTGCAAGATGCTTCTCACGAGTTTCTTTCCGATGTCGTCCAAAGCTTATTGCGGTGGAAGCAAGCTCCTTTGCTATCCGTATCAGTTTTGTTCTTATTATCCTTTGTTTATGCCTTTCTATTTACCTTCTTTGAATCGTTCTTCTTTTTCAGAAGATCCTTTGGCCCTTACCAATAAGACATGGTCTTTCTTGGTTGGAAAGTGACTCTCATCATTTTTCAACATGTTAAGCAAATCAACGAAGCTGATATCTAGCTTGTTTATATGAAAAATTCACAACAATTGTGAAAGGAGTCCGGGAGTGATTGCAAGATCAAATCTTGGCTCAACTCTCCATCCATGACAAAACCAGTTGTCCTAATTGATCAATCAAATTGAATATGTTAAGAACTTTTTATGCATCTTATAGTGCCATTGGCCATTCTAGATCGGAAGAGCTCCTTAGATATCGATATCTATCGGTCCTACTTTCCTCACCATCAACTACTTGATGTGCAGGAATATAGTAGGAGCATCCATAGTTTCATCTTGTGTTGAAGCTCGTTACTCGTGGATCTGAGCATGATGCATTGAGCCAATTTGTGCATCATCTTGCAACTTTCTAAAAGTTGCAATCTCTTCCTCGAGGCATTATGCGCAACCATTGCGAGGATATGCGTATTAAGGACATAAGATAGCTTTTCAAATTATGAGAACTATTCTCAAATTCCTTAACCAATCCGTTTAATTGATTTCAGGTTAATTTAGCATCTAATATGCTTCACATGATGATAGTAATTTTAGACATTGTAAAATTACGTAAATGAATTTGTAATTAACAACATTTTAACATACATTTATTTATTAATTACCAAAATAATTTAGGTCTTGTTTTAAATTGGTATCTCCCACTATTTTCTTCAAAAACTATATTACCCTCACTTATATAGTTCGGCAAAATCTAATTAAAGATTTGCTAGTGAGAATAAGAATCCCATTTCAAATGTATATAGCCTTGTGGTGACACAACAAACTATATATAAATAAATAGGTAAACAACTTTTGTCAATTACATCAACTATGCAACTCCTTTTCTTTTGCCTCTTAGATTATTTTGATCGAGTGGTGGCACATCCGAATCAAAATTATCCAAGTTAAGTCCGACCTAGCACTCCATATATTCAAAAAAAAAATATCATCCTTGTGGTGACACAATAAAACAATATTGTTCAATTTTCTTTATAAGCATCCAATGTGATAAATTAACATCTTAAATACTTAATACTTGCCTTGTGGTGACACAACAAACTCATATTAAATATTTAATACTCTATTAATTTTATCATGCTTGAAAAGCGGACGTTCGATATTCCAAATATCTTTGAGCGCTTAGGACTTAATATAAAAAATTGAGGGGTTTGTTATTAATTTGTCTCATCTTGTTTTAGCGGCATTGCATATATATATATAAAAATACGCGTCATATTAATGAACATGCAAAGCATGTTTGCATAATATATAATATATATAGTATAAGCATGCACATATAGAATACTATATTCTACCCAAATTGATTATGGACTTTTATTCTAGTTTGATTCACTAGAGTCACCAAGTGAACCAAAAGGTCAAACCCTAGGGGTGCAAGAAATAATATTTAAATATAACTATTACATTTAAACCCAGGCTCCATTACAAACGGGTCTTCAAGCGCTCCTTGCTCCTTGCTCATTGATCTCTAATTCTTCAAAATTAATTCTAACTATTCCTATTACAAAACTATTTAAAATAAATAGAAACCTTGATCGTGATCGAGGGAAGTACATAGGAGGGAGATAGAATTTATATTAAGAAAAATTAGAGAAGGCGAGGCAATCTGTGAGACCCCATTTAATAAAACCCATACATTCATGCATCCAACTAAAATAAAATCCAATCATATTGGTCAATTGTCCATAATCAATCCCATTTATTATCATAAACATCACCATATGCATCAATAAATAACATTCATCTCATGAATAATAAACATTCAATATATATATTGATATCATTTAATGGGCAAATTTAGTTAGTATAAAATCTATTTTTGAATCAAAATAAACTCCTTAATTTTAATCCAAATTTAAATCAAAATAAAACTATTTTATTTTAATTTATCCAATTTTGAATAAAATAAACTATTTTATTTTACTCAAATTCTTTAATCAAAATAAACTCTTTTATTTTAATTAATTATGGAATCGAATTCCATGTAAAAAAAATAACTCCTTTATTAAAGGAAACACGGATTCTCTTTCCTATTCACAAATAAACTCCTTTATTTTGAATAATATGAAATCTTATTTCATATCTAAATAAACTCCTTTATTTAAGGAAATTAGGATTCTCTTTCCTATTCACAAATAAACTCTTTTATTTTGAATAATATGAAATCTTATTTCATATCTATATAAACTCCTTTATTTAAGGAAACATATAATCCAATTTCAACTCCAATTAGTTATCATAGAATCCAATTCTAACTCTAATTAGTTAGCATGAAATTCTAATTTTAAAATTAAAATAAACTTTTTATTCTAAAATTAAAATAATTTTTTTATTTTAAAATTAAAATAAACTTTTATTTTAATTATAAAATTATTAAGAATAATATATATATATGTATATTATTCATATTACCGAATTAGCAACCGTGTAAAATGAAAATCACCTGTAACTTCCTGCCCACGTGAATCATAAAAGATTACTAATATATATGTATTATATATAAGTAATCATATATAAGTTACAGGAACCAAACATTAGTATATTTGATTTTTTTTATTTTTTATTTTTTATTTTTTTTAAAAACGTGGATAAAGAAACAAGATCACCTTTTCACAAAGTTGCAGGAAACAAAATCACGCCTTTTACGATTTTTTTTTTAAATTCTATACAACAGAATTATGCCCAATTAAATTGTTCTAAACACATATCAATATATATATCAAATTTTGAACAATTAATAATTTGCATAAAGGTTTGGCTCTGATGCCACTGTTAGGTTTGTAATATTCATGAACGCAATCAAATTGCAAAAATAAGCGGAAACGTGTAAAAATCGAGAGTTTAAAATTTTTACAAACCATATACGGATCACCCTTTATGCACAATTATTAATTAAGCGAAAATTGAAGAACAAGAATCATACCCTTGAAGATCAAGAAGCTTCCTCGTGCTGACAAGTTCACCTCCAATTCTTTTCGCGTTCAACTTGAATTCAACGGGTTTCGTTCCTTCGTTTGATCCACGTTAGCCACCCAAGTGTTTGGCCTCTAGAGGTGATCCACCAAGGAAGAAGAAGGATTCAAGAAGATGGGTGGTTGGCTAAACCCTAGTTTTTCTATCTCTATAGAAAAGGAGCGTACTCTCCAACCATTGGAATTATAACGTATTCTTGATATACGATATAAGACTCTTCTTATAAAGATATCAAGTAACCTATTAAAATAAGGTATTATTTAATTAAACCCTTTTAATTAAAGGGCTCCTAATCTTATTAGGGATAATTAATTAAACTCCTTTAACTAATTTTCCTTCCTAATCCAATTAGGAATAAATGAAATACTTATATTAAATTAATTCCTAAACTCTTTTAGAAATTAAAATAATAATAATAATTGTAATAATATTAATAAGACTCCTCTTATTAATTTATATTTAAAATTTCTAAAATATTAAATAATAAATATTAAGCTATTTAATTTATTCTATCACCATAGATTAAATTAAATATACATAACATATTATTACGATTATGCCATTAACTTCTTAAATAATTATTCTTCCTTTTATGGTGTGACCCTTTAGGTTCTCCATATTAAACCGGTTGTGAATAAATCAATTAGAACAATTCTAATCTTTTTTAAATAAATAAATTAAACAATTAATTTATTTAAATAAATAATATTTATTCTACAATAGGGATAAGCCTCCCTAGCGATCAACGACTTTCCAGATAATATAGATTTCAACATTAATCATAAAAGAACCTTTGAGTAAATAGTTACCGTATAATTCAATCCTTCCACCATCTGATGTCCTAATTAAATATAAGACATGGAATTCTTTGTCAAGTCTTATTTTATTTAATTATATGTATTTCGACTCTTAAATGCACAACTCAAATAATGCAAATTAGAAACTCCTTTCTAATTTTATTCGCATATAACCAAGGACTCTTTGGGTTGTCATTTATCGAATCACATAGGACATTTCTCTTCTTTAATAAGTGGTAAATTCTTTATTGATCATACATTATCTCCATGTACAACTTATTATACCCAAGCATACCCTTTGATATACCCTAAGGGTCTTAAGGAATAAGTCAAAGTATAACTCATCATACACAAGATACTATGATGATCTCAAGTCTAAGGATCACTTGTACTACTATCACTACAGGAATTCCTATTGACAGGCAAATAAAACTCCATTAGGTATTCCTTAGCGAGCCACGTTCAGTGAACTTATTCTCTAATAAGCACCTACATACATGCTTTAGTGTCTCCACACAAATGATGATGAGATCAATCATCCTCATCCAATGAGAAAGCAACGTATGTACCAATCTATCCGGATTCACTAATCCCCAATTTAGTAATCCAACGATTGGGAACTATTTTAGTTTTAAGCTTTCTAAGAATTTAGATCTCATTAGAATGATCATCATCATTATTCTAAAAGCATTGCTTAAAACTATGGGTTTATCACATATTATAAAATAGCATCATGTAGATAATTAAAAGCCTTTAATAAATTAATACTTTTTATTAATAAATGAATAAGATTGTTTCAAAGTATATGCTTTATCATCAAACATGATTGGCTTGTGTGCATACTACTTTCATGAAGTGTTGGTCCGAGATGGTGGCTATAGTACTCCTCACTACTTTTATAAAATAGTGTGATAATAATTGTAATGAGGACTCCATTGAGTGTGGATATTGTCTAGAAGACAATATTCGTGTTTAAAATCTCAGCTATGTTTTGTCGTATTTTGCACGATAGTTGTATAATTAAGTTTATAGTTGAGTTATGTACCATGTATCTGGCGACTCAAGATGGGTGATGTATACCTATTTTGGGGGCGTCACAGTTGGTATCAAAGCTTAGGGATATGATCCCTGGCTGAGATGTGGAACAAGAACTAGGAGGGGAGAGACGGGGAATTCCTTCGCTAGTATGACCTACCTAAGTTTATTTGGTATTTAATTGGTCGGTCAGAATATAGGGATAATATATGATATGTCAATTAACCCTTATTTTAAAACTCTTTTCTAGAATGATATCTGAAATATAGGAAATGAGCAATGGGAAAATCATGATACATAGGAAATAGCCGGGAAGGTACAATCCGAAAAGAAAACAAGGTATTCTCATCTCTTCGAACTACCAGGTACGTAAATTTTGAGGGCGAAATTTCATAAGGAGGGGAGATTGTGAGACCTCGAATTTTATGAATTGAAAGTATTCAATTTTCTTATAATTATTATTTTATTTAGTAAATGGTTAAATTGATAAAAGGTTAAAGTTAAGGGTGATATTTGAAATTTTTTCAAAGTAAGCAAGTTGTCATAAAATAATCGGTAGTAAAAAGTAATGCGATGTCTGGCGTGGTTGCATAGTAGCACACAGATGCGATTATTGATGTTTACGTAAGAAGTCAATCAGTTATACTCAATTATTGCTACAGTAATTGTTGCATCATATCTCTCATATTATTAATTCAATTATTGTCACAATATTATCTGCATAATATATTATATTATTAAATCAATAATTGAGACGGCAAAGTTATTCATATTATTATTTGCAATATTGACAATGTCTAGAAGTTCTATCAAGGAGAGGGTTGGTCACCTAATTGCGCGCGATAAGGAGAAATCCTTATCGGAAGCCCTTCTTTCCTGGGAACGACCTGGTTGTTAAATATTGTGAGTTATAATATTAATGATGAATAAGTTCGTGTTGATTAAAGATGAAATTGATATTTCCATTGTGTTGGGATTATTGGTGTTAGTGAAAATCGACATTTATTTCGATGATAATTGATGTCTGGAAGTTATATTGACCAATCGGGTAATTAATTGGATAAATGAGCAATTAATTGCTATTAATTCACATGCTTATAACTATGTGTTCACATGTGTGTACTATTGATTCACATGATTTACTATTAAGGGAGTTGGTGCAAGATTGATAATACTCGCATGACTAAATTAAAAATGGAGGTATAGATGAAGGTACTATACTATAATTAATTTTTTCACATGTTTAGAACTATTGAGTCACATGATTTACTATTGATTCACATGATTTACTATTAGGGAAGGTGGTGCATGTTTGATAATACTTGCAGGACTAAATTAAAAATGAAGAAAAAGAGGAAGGTATGCTACTGTAATATTTCGAGTCCCAAAATGTGCAATTATTAAAACTATATTTACCTATAAATAGGAGCTCATTCTTCCTTAATTTCTCACCAATTCACTAAGTCTCACAAGAGCAATTATAGAGATAGAAGCTATAGAGAGAGAAGCTATAGAGAGAAAGAAGAAGAGTAGTCTGCTACTTCACTACTCCAGTATTTAGTCTTCTTCTGAGGTAAGGGTTATTATTTGTATATCCTAAAGAGATATTATTTTTTGTATTCGTATGAATATTATTATCGTTCAATATTCATTATATTCGTTTAATATTCGTAAGAAATATTATTTTCGTTCAATATTCATAAGGAATATTATTTTCGTTCAACCGTTGTAAGTAAGGGGTTTCTGCCAGGGGCAGTTTCATAATTTTTCTGACCCTCAAAAATTCTGGAAATATTTGAAATGATAATTTGATGAATTTTCTAGATTGTTTCCAAAAATGGCAATTTTTGGATGTATAGATTAGGTCTTATGAATTTTATGGGAAAAGACTATTTTAAAAGTAAACCCTTATAACTCCTTGTGGTTAACTACAAAATTGGTGAAATTTTTATTGGAAGTACATCTATATAACAACGATATACCTTCAAATTTTGGAATTTTTGGACAAAAGTACAATTTTTTGATAAATGTCTAAATATTCGGCGCTTTTAGTCATATGAAAATAGTAAATGAATTTTAAAAATTCTGAGAAAAATATATGTTCAATATGGGACTATATTCTGCTAAATCCCAGAAAAGAAAATTGGTTTATACTGAGTTGTTATTTTTTATGAAAATGGACTAGTTATGAGTAAATGAATTAAATATGTTATGTGAAGTAAGAAAATTGAAAATAGGATTTTATGGCTTGAGAATCCTATATAAGGTATATCTGAGATTTTTGATGAGAGTTTTGGTTATTGGTGATGAAATCTTATGAGTTTGGTATTTTAGGATGATTAAATGCATTAATTAGTAAAGTGTAAACAATTAAAATAAATTATTTATAAATTTAAGAAATGATTAAAATATTGTGGTAATATTAATAATATTAGATTATGAGATTATTAAGTGATTTATAACATTTGGATTAAGGTGTTATAAATATTGATATGGATTTTATTGTGAAATTTTATCTTTTGTGTGGGGTTACTTTCACGTATACGACACTATTCATTATCTGACACACTATTCATGTATATGGCACTATTTACGTATATGACATTATTTATGTATCACGTAATATGTATTGAATACGAGTACTATTTACGATTACTATTCATGAGTTATTATTCATGAGTTACTTATTCATGAGTTACTATTCACGAGTTACTATTCATGAGTTACTATTCACGGGTACTATTTACCCAAAAATATATTTCTTTTACATCCAAATTATTTTTGGTACATGAATATTATTCTTGAATTTTACTCCACAAAAGCGATTATCGTGTTGACAATTTGGATATTTTTAAACTCTGGATAAATTTAAAGTCTTTAATATTTATCCTTGATTTCGTTTGATTAATGCTTATATCATTGTCATCATCCACATGCTTATATTGTCATGAAAGTCATCTTTGGCTTACGTGCAAAGATGGACTGTTGATTATTGGTTTTATAGTTGTATATCTTTAGCTTACGTGCAAAGATGGACATGTGTATGACATGATCATAACCACTGGTGATAATAACGAATATCCTTGGCCCGTAGTGCATGTATAATTTGATGATGTGATTGTCAGGATCATGACCATTAGTTAACAATTGAATGTCTTTGGCCGTAGTGCACTGACAGACAATTGATTGGTATGATCATGACCATTGGTTTTATAGTTGAATATTTTTGGCCAATAGTGCAAAGATAGACAACTGATTGGTATAATCATTGTTATTACATTTGAATATATTTAGCCTTTGGGGTAAGGATATTGAGTAAATGTTCTATTAAGCCTTTGTGGCAAGGAGAAATTGTTGATTCACATTATTATAAACACAAATTGTGAATTTAACTAACATCTTTGGTGGTTCAGGTGAAGACTGGTGATGAAAGTTCTATATGTCTTGGGTATAATAAAGAACTTTTGATGAGTATTACAGGGATAAAATTGATGATAAACTTTTAAATTATAGAAGATAGTAGATATCATGCTCTACTTGACTCTTCTAATGGATTGCTTATTCCGCTGCAGTTGTTGATCTAAAACTTATTGTCTATTGTATTCTATCAGTTGTTATACTGTTGAAGGCTAAGGATAATTTATTCTTCATTATCCTAGTCATAATATTTCTTACTGGGCTAGTTGAGCTCACCCTTTCTTTCACTTTTCTCTTCAGGAAATGAGTATATAGCTGGGACGAGTCGGGGAATGGAGTGTTGGTCCGAGATGGTGGCTATAGTAGTCCTCACTATTTTTATAAAATAGTGTGATAATAATTGTAATGAGGACTCCATTGAGTGTGGATATTGTCTAGAAGAAAATATTCGTGTTTAAAATCTCAGCTATGTTTTGTCGTATTTTGCACGATAGTTGTATAATTAAGTTTATAGTTGATTTCTGTACCATGTATCTGGCGACTCAAGATAGGTGATGTATACCTGTTTGGGGGCATCACAGTTGATATTAAAGCTTAGGGATATGATCCGTGGCTGAGATGTGAGACAAGAACTAGGAGGGGAGAGACGGGGAATTCCTTCGCTAGTATGACCTACCTATGTTTATTTGGTATTTAATTGGTCGGTCAGAATATAGGGATAATATATGATATGTCAATTAACCCTTATTTTGAAACTCTATTCTAGAATGATATCTGAAATACAGGAGATGAGCAATGGGAAAATCATGATACATAGGAAATAGCCGGGAAGGTACAATCCGAAAAGAAAACAAGGTATTCTCATCTCTTCGAACTACCAGGTACGTAAATTTTGAGGGCGAAATTTCATAAGGAGGGGAGATTGTGAGACCTCAAATTTTATGAATTGAAAGTATTCAATTTTCTTATAATTATTATTTTATTTAGTAAATGGTTAAATTGATAAAAGGTTAAAGTTAAGGGTGATATTTGAAATTTTTTCAAAGTAAGCAAGTTGTCATAAAATAATCGGTAGTAAAAGTATAGTAATACGCGTGGTTGCATAGTAGCACACAGTATTGATTATTGATGGTTACGTAAGAAGTCACTCAGTTATACTCAATTATTGCTACAGTAATTACTGCATCATATCTCTCATATTATTGATTCAATTATTGTCACAATATTATCTGCATAATATGTTATATTATTAAATCAATAATTGAGACAACAAAGTTATTCATATTATTATTTGCAATATTGACAATGTCTAGAAGTTCTGTCAAGGAGAGGTTATGTCACCTAATTGCGCGCCAATAAGAAGAAATCCTTATCGGAAAGCCACCTCTTTCTTGGGAACGACCTGATTGTTAAATATTGTGAGTTATAATATTAATGATGAATAAGTTCGTGTTGATTAAAGATGAAATTGATAATTACATTGTGTTGGGATTATTAGTGTTACTGAAAATTGACATTTATTTCGATGATAATTGATGTCTGGAAGTTATATTGACCAATCGGGTAATTAATTGGATAAATGAGCAATTAAGTGCTATTAATTCACATGCTTATAACTATGTGTTTACATGTGTGTACTATTGATTCACATGATTTACTATTAAGGGAGTTGGTGCAAGATTGAAAATACTTGCATGACTAAATTAAAAATGGAGGTATTGATGAAGGTACTATACTATAATTAATTTTTACACATGTTTAGAACTATTGAGTCACATGATTTACTATTGATTTACATGATTTACTATTAGGGGAGGTGGTGCAAGTTTGATAATACTTGCAGGACTAAATTAAAAATGAAGAAAAAGAGGAAGGTATTATACTGTAATATTTTGAGCCCCAAAATGTGCAATTATTGAAACTATATTTTCCTATAAATAGGAGCTCATTCTTCCTTCATTTCTCACCAATTCACTAAGTCTCACAAGAGCAATTATAAAGATAGAAGCTATAGAGAGAAAGAAGAAGATTAGTCTGCTACTTCACTACTCCAGTATTTAGCCTTCTTCTGAGGTAAGGGTTATTATTTTTATATTCTGAAGAGATATTATTTTTCGTATTCATATGAATATTATTATCGTTCAATATTCATTATATTCGTTTAATATTCGTAAGAAATATTATTTTCATTCAATATTTGTAAGGAATATTATTTTGGTTCAATCGTTGTAAGTAAGGGGTTTCTGCCAGGGGCAGTTTCATAATTTTTCCGATCCTCAAAAATTCTATAAATATTTGAAATGATAATTTGATGAGTTTTCTAGATTGTGTCCAAAAGTGGCGATTTTTGGATGTATAGATTAGGAGTTAAGAATTTTATGGGAAAAGACTATTTTAAAAGTAAACCCTTATAACTCCTTGTGGTTAACTCCAAAATTGATGAAATTTATATTGGAAGTACATCTATATAATAGCAGCATACCATGTAAATTTTGGATATTTTTTGGATAAAAGTACAATTTTTGATAAATGTCTAAATATTCGGCAGTTTTAGTCATATGAAAAATAGTAAATGAATTTTAAAAATTCTGAGAAAAATATATGTTCAATATGGGACTATATTACTACTAAATCCCGAGAAAAGAAAATTTGTTTGTCTTGATTTGGTATTTTTCATGAAAATGGACTAGTTATGAGTAAATGAATTAAATATGTTGTGTGAAGTAAAAAAATTGGAAAATAGGATTTTATGGCTTGAGAATCCTATATAAGGTATATGCAATTTTTTGATGAGAGTTTTGGTTATTGGTGATGAAATCTTATGAGTTTGGCATTTTATGATGATTAAATGCATTAATTAGTAAAGTGTAAATAATTAAAATAAATTGTTTATAAGTTTAAGAAATGATTAAAATATTATGGTAATATTAATAATATTAGATTATGAGATTATTAAGTGATTTATAACATTTGGATTAAGGTGTTATAAATATTGATATGGATTTTATTATGAAACTTTATCTTTTATGTCGGGGTTACTATTCACGTATATGACACTATTCACGTATACGACACTATTCATGTATATGACACTATTTGCGTATATGACATTATTTATGTATACGGTACTATGTATGAATATGGAGTACTATTTACGAGTTACTATTCATGAGTTACTATTCATGAGTTACTATTCACGAGTTACTATTCACGAGGTACTATTTACCCAAAAAATATATTTCTTTTCTGTCCAAATTATTTTTGGTACATGAATATTATTATTGAATTTTACTCCACAAAGTAGTATCATATTGACAATTTGGATATTTTTAAACTCTGGATAAATTTAAAGTCTTTAATATTTATCCTTGATTTCGTTTGATTAATGTTTATATCATTGTCATCATCCTCATGCTTATATTGTGATGAAAGTCATCTTTGGCTTACGTGAAAAGATGGACTGTTGATTATTGGTTTTATAGTTGTATATCTTTGGCTTACGTACAAAGATGGACAGGTGTATGACATGATCATAACCACTGCTGATAATAATGAATATTCTTGGCCCGTAGTGCATGGATAATTTGATGATGTAATTGGTAGGATCATGACCATTAGTTAACAGTTGAATGTATTTGGCCGTAGTGCACTGACAGACAATTGATTGGTTTAATCATGACCATTGGTTTTATAGTTGAATATCTTTGGCCAGTAGTGCAAAGATAGACAACTGATTGGTATGATCATTGTTATTACATTTGAATATATTTAGCCTTTGGGGTAAGGATATTGTGTAAATGTTCTATTAAGCCTTTGTGGCAAGGAGAAATTGTTGATTCACATTATTATAAACATGAATAATGAATTTAACTAACATCTTTTGTGGTTCAGGCGAAGACAGGTGATGAAAGTTCTATTTGTCTTGGGTATAATAAAGAACTGTTGATGAGTATTACAAGGATAAAATTGATGATAAACTTTTAAATCATAGAAGATAGTAGATATCATGCTCTACTTGACTCTTCTAATGGATTGCTTATTCTGCTGCAGTTGTTGATCTAAAACTTATTGTCTATTGTATTCTATCAGTTGTTATACTATTGAAGGCTAAGGATAATTTATTCTTCATTATCTTAGTCATAATATTTCTTACTGGGCTAGTTGAGCTCACCCTTTCTTTCACTGTTCTCTTTAGGAAATGAGAATATAGCTGGGACGAGTCGGGGAATGGAGTGATGGTCCGAGATGGTGGCTATAGTAGTCCTCACTATTTTTATAAAATAGTGTGATAATAATTGTAATGAGGACTCCATTGAGTGTGGATATTGTCTAGAAGGCAATATTCATGTTTAAACTCTCAGCTTTATTTTGTCGTATTTTGCACGACAGTTGTATAATTAAGTTTATAGTTGATTTCTGTACCATGTATCTGGCGACTCAAGATGGGTGATGTATACCTGTTTTCGGGGCGTCACACCACTGGTCCTCCGGTGTGGTGAAGTCCCCGGAATGCCGTACATAACTATCCTCTGAGCAAAATCTGTATATCAAAAAATGCTGGGATATCACATGGCCGGATGTAATCTCATGATGTACTACCCGATGCCTCAGCCCCGTGAGGGTCATAAACTGTCGGCTCATGTCGCCGATAGCCATCCGCCATGTAAGGTCTCATCCAATGGTAGTCTTGGTCAATCACAAGATACTCCTCTAAGGTTGGAGTCAACTCCTGGATACCAAACCGAAAAACTTGCCTCTCCGGTATCCAATGCTCCAACATACCCTCTACAAAGCCTACGGAAACCTGAAACATCAGGAGGGACATAGAATGCTGTAATAACTGATCTACGGTCACCGTGTCTGGAGGTGACATACTATCATACCACGATCTCAGACGAGATTCCACCAATACTAGTGGGGTATAATCAATACGGCTAACTATCAAAGAAGACATCTGTACGGGCCGTGTCATAAGACCATCCAAGGGTCAATGCTGAATATCTCTGGACATACACACATATGCATAACATAATACATACATAATGAACAATAAATGGAAATATGTTATAGGGAATGAATAACTATACATACATTCCTAAGTATATCATCATTTAATACATATCTGTACAACTAGAAATACAGGGAAATAGGGCACAGACGCCCTACATCTAACAGAGGCCTATCAAAAGATATAGTGAGAATGGGGCCCACCCCTCCGACTCGGTCCAGTTCGAGTTGCAAAGGAGTTTTTACAAGCTGAAAAAGGCCAAATCAGGAATATAAACGCTACGCGATTGAGCGGAATAGCCTGGAATTTTGAACCCTTGGAAACATATTTCTCAGATGAAGGAATAATGACAATTCAACAAATCTATCAGGAAAATACAGTCTAATCTTGGAAATTATATTTTGATGGAGCAGTAAACATGGAAGGTGCCGGAGCAGGGGCAGTTCTAGTATATATTTTGGGAGAACAGTATCTCATGGCCATCAAGTTACAGTTTGTTAATACCAATAACACAGTTGAGTATGAAGGATGTATAATGGGATTGAAACTGGCCTAATCCATGGATATCAAACGGTTGTTAGTCTTTGGAGATTCTGATTTGGTCATCAAATAAACCATCGAGGAGTATTATATTAAAGAATTGCATTTGCTGCCCTATCATCAGCAGGTTATCAAGATGGCTATGGAGTTTGAAGAAATAACCTTTATCCATATCCTTCAAAGTAGGAATGACTTTGTTGATACATTAGCAACATTGGCTTCCTTGATCTACATATCTGATAGGAGGGGAATTCTTAATATCAAATCTGTATGCTAAAAGGCACCAGCCTATGGAAATTACATTAGAGAAATATCAGATGAACTACGTCGCATCAAACAGTCTTAGTATCATAACATAAAAAAATATCTTTGAGATGGCTCTATGCCCGCTGGAGAAAGTCAAGCTGAAAGAAAGCGGATCCGTAAAATGGCTATAAAATTCTATTTTAGCAGAGATTCACTTTACAAAAGGGATGCGGGAATAGGCCTTCTAATATGCCTAAATATAGATCAAGCCCAAAGACTCATGGATGAAGTCCATGGTGGAGTATGACGTCCACACATGAGCGGTCCTTTACTTGCCAAGAATATATTAAGAACATGGTATTATTAGATTTCTCTCAAAGCTAACTGTGATGATCACATCAAGAGATGTTATCAATGCCAAGTCCATGTAAACACCCTCCACGCTCCTCCAAATAAATTACATTGTATGAATTCACCGTGTCCCTTCTCAATATCAGGAATTGACGTGATTGGGCCAATAGAACCCAAAGCCAGCAATGGTCATCGATTCATCTTCACTGTGATTGATTACTTCACAAAGTGGATAGAGGTTGCTTCCTTTCCCAAAGTTACTAAGGAGGTAATCATTAGTTCCATCAGAAACAATATCATTTGTCGATATGGACAGTCGGAGGTGATCGTATCAAATAATTCCAAGAATATGAACAACCAGATGATGAAGAAATTGTTCAGCAAGTTCCACATTAAACATCTTAATTTCGTCATTTATCGTCCCAAGATGAATGGTGTTGTCAAAGTAGCCAATAAGAATATCAAGAAAATAATGCAAAAGATGTCCATCAATCATAAGGAATGGCCTAACTTGTTGCCTCTGACTCTGTTAGCCTACAGAACATCAATGCAAACTTCTAATGGGTCTATCCCCTACTCACTGGTCTATGGCATGGAAGTAGTACTCCCCCTAAAAGTAGAAATGGAGTTGCTAAGAGTGTTAATGGATTCTCAGATAAATGAAGATCAGTGGTTGCAAGACTAATACCACCAGCTATATTTGATAGATGAGATGAGGGTTGCAGCCATCTTTCATTGTTAGTTGTATCAGCAAAGGATTGCTCGGTCATACAACAAGAAAGTCTGGCTCCGGCAATTCAAAGAGAATGACTTGGTACTAAAGAAAGTCATCTCTAATCAAGATGAAGCCAAAGGAAAGTTTTCCTCAAACTGGGAAGACCATTTCATTGTTAAGGAAGTATTGACAGGAGGAGCCATCAGATTGAAAGACATGGATGAGGAAGAATTCCCTCAACTTAACAACTTAGACACCGTGAAGAGGAACTATGTCTGAAATGCATGCAAAACACCATCACGGTCCTGAAAAAAAATTAGTCAAGTCAATTAAAGTTTTCACTACAATGCCTGAACTACAAAAGACCTGATCCCCTTTGTTCAATGGGAGTACGTAGGTAACCATCTATGGTGCGGTCAAACTAGAAAAATGCCAGAAAACCCTTTGAATCAAACAAAAAAAATCCAAAAACCCCTCAAACCAAGCTTAAACCTTAATAAACACCTCTCAAATTCCCATAATATATTTTATCTGTGCACAAAGTACAAATTTCAAACCATTTAAGCCAAGCCTGAACTACATAATACCTGATCTCCCTCAAAGATTACATAGGCAACCATATATGGTCCGGTCAAACCCTCAAAAAATAGCCAAACTTGCTAAAACCTTAACCATATCCAAAAACCAGTTCCAAGACACCAAAAGTTGGTGTACACGAAAAGCTTAGAGATCAACAACCTATTCTGAGAGATCCTAAGACATCTCAAGATCCTTCCATCAAGGAGAAGTTTGGATGCATCAAGATAATGAGTAATAAAGAAAGTGGCAACTATCAAGCAAGTGACGAGGCATATCTAAAAGGGAAGTGAATCAAAATATATTTCATTTTCATATATTATTGTTTGATATATACAATGTATCTTATACATGACAAAAATGGCTAACCTAGCTAGTCTATGAAGGAAAATGAAAGTTAGTCTATAAACCCGTAGATAAACAGGCCAACAAATCCAACATGGTATCCCTCTCAGAAGATGGAAGCAAATCTATAAGCTCCTACCCTAAGGTCTCCATGCGAGACAGAAGATCGACAACCATCTGCATAGTGCTACAATGATCCTCCATGAATGCACTCATATCTGCAATAATGCTAGCTGTGTGGGATCTAAGTGCAGTACTATCAATAATGGAAGCATCCCGAGATGCTCGAGCATCGTCCCTCTTAACCAAAGCTGCATCCTGAGTAGCTCGAAATTCATCTCTCTCAATAAAAGCTACGTCCCGAGTAGCTCGAGCATCATCCCTCTTAGTAAAAGTAGCATCTTGGCTAGTAAGGGTTGTCAACATTAGTGCCCTAGCCTGATCCCTCTCAAATGTCATAAGATGTAGCCTCTGCTCTAAATACTCTATAGAAGGTGCAGTAGAAACGCTAGGGGAATCACTAACTAAGGCTGCTATCAAACCAACAAATAACTTATCCTTCGTGGAAGAATCAGGGTCCTCCATAGGCTCCTCATCATCAGAATCCATACTCGGCTTTGAGTGAACAACCATAGCTAATGGAATATCTACCTCCAGCCATGTAAAATACTCTGAAGAGCTACCCGGATGACTAGTCAAAAAATTAGCCCTCTCTCAACGAGTTTAACAATCATATATCCTGGTCAAGTCGTCTACTGGCAAAAACTGAGCTGATAGTCACCGACCCAATGCCCCTTCAAAGGGGTGAATATCCTAAAACTGATCAAACAGTCCCATGACAGCCAATGGATGGTATGTGGTCACCCCTCTCAAACCCGCTAGGGGTAAATAGTTTATGCCAACTGCATGAGTAATAAAGCTATAAGAGGAGTCGAGTCCTAAATATGGCAAGATCGCAAATGGATCCTCAATCACTGTTACAAAAGCCAACTAGGGATCTGCATATATACACTTAGTCTACCAAAAAGAAAAAACATGGTTATCTTATAAGTGAAGCAATACCCATGATGTCTAAAAGTGTCGATCGGTCTAAAATGGGTCATAAACCATACGTACAACTACACGGCAATGCCTTTGAAAAATCCCACAAGATGGGTATGGCAAAATGTGTTCGACCTCAAGGTCTCCACCAATATCATAAGCAAGATACTACAACCCTCCCTTAGAGCACGGACTACAATAATCAGGCAAATGTCTAGATGGTCCATATATAGCGGCATATACAAATAGACCACGACGCACATCAATAGAATATCTATGCGGGAAAACTTCCACTCACCCAAAGTAATGCTGAAGTCCCCTGAATGTCGTAGATAGCTGTCTAGTAACCCAAATCGGTTAATCAAGAAATACAAAGACACCACATGCCCAGAGGTAATATCGTCCATGATAACTCTACGTTATAAGCCCGTCAGGGTCATAAACTACCAGCTCATATCATTAACGGTCATCAAAGCACAAGGTCGATCCAAGGGAAAATCAGTGAGGCGCTTATACTCCTACAATGTAGGAGTCAGCTCATGGATATCAAATCTAAAATCTTATCTCTCTGGTATCTGACAAGATATCATGCCCTCTATAAAGCCCAAGGGTACGTGAAATGTTAGAAGGGTCATAGAATGTCTCAATAGCTGATCAACTGCCACCCAATTTGGGGGAGACAAGCAGTCACACCATGATCTCAGAGAAGAGGCTATTAGTATAGGTGGGGTATGCTCAATTCGACTAACGGTAGATAAAGACATCTGTAGAACCGTATCATAAGACCATCTAGGGGTCAATGCTAAACTCACCTATGTGAATGCATATCCATGACATAATGCATGAATCATGATAAATAACAATGATAAATGAAAATATGATGAAAAGAATAAAAAGCATTATACATACATTCCTAAATACATCATCATCTAATACATCATCTCTAACAGAGGCCTATCAAAAGGTATAATGAGAAGTGGAGCACATTCGCCCAATATTTAGCAGAGGCCTATCAGAAGAGATAACGAGAAATCTATAAGAAGAAATCAATGATTTCCACATCATCCAATCGATCCATCTATTGTAACTCCTCCTAAGTTACTGCATCTATACCAAAAGGGATGTCAAGTAGATAGAGAGGGGGATCTATGCTAGTAAAGCTATCTAAATATGGACCATATGAGAGGCCAGCACCAGAGCTAGACTGATCAAAATAATCTATCTCTGAAGGATCCTTGCCCAAAAGTCGAATAAAAAACTGTGCCTGGTCCAACCTCTAGGTTAAGCGGTCAATATGCTCCAAATGAGTGGGCTCTTGGACATAGGTTATTCAGTCTGTCATCCTAATAGACCCAGGAACCATATCCCTCATGAACTGAGTGGCACGGGTCTGAGCTCCATTAGTGCGAGGAGTCCACCAAAGATGAAAGGCATCCTGAGTGTAAGGGCCCTCTAATAAAGTGAAGCAATCTAAACCCATAAGGAGAATCTCAGTGACTAGTTGAGATAAAGACCAGTGTTGTCTAATAGGAGGAGAAAATGGAACATGAATATCTCCTTTGATGCTCCTGGTAGCACGTTCTCCCAAGTAGAGCTCCCAGCCTCCTTCAGTCAAGTGAGGAATCTGAAAAGTGGATAATACATACTCTACCCTGTTCAGAAAGCCACCCTTAAAGCCTACTATCAATTGGTCCTCGGAGTAGGGAACCCATGTGAAGACATCAATTGTTAATAACTCTAACTAGAAACGAGAGTGGGTAAACCCCTCTGCTACGGGAACCTTTGGAACAGTATAGTGATGCCATCGTTGTTCCTTTGGATAGGTCTCCAAACTTAATGTAGTAACGAGAAGAAGACAAGGAAACATCTCATAAGGCCAATACTAAAAATGTAAAGACCAAATATCCTCAGTCATGAAGATTGACAATCAGAGCAAATGAAATTGACTGATAAAGAAAAATACTCACCAACAAAAATGGGAAAAAGCTTAGCCAAGCCTCTATCACGCCCTCTAAGGGTAGGCGCATCCCTCTAAGGAAATAAGCAAAGGTGTATGAGCCCTAGTCAAAGTCTCTGATATGGTCCACATCATGAGTGGCGCTAACTAAAGCGAAAGAAACCGTCGAGGAGTTTTTTGCTAGTAAACAACCCTTGATGATAATCAGGAACAATGGTAGAAGAATATGATCTCTAACCCTATGATCATCAGATAGAGGCTCGGTTAAAGCCACACTTATGGCATCCACACTCAAGGGACCAAAGCGAACAGTTTAACCCTTGAGGGCCATGGCAAGAACTCCCAAAAGAGATTGAACAACAAATAGTGAAATGTCAGGCACTAAAGGTATCGGTGCACCTATAAGAGACTAAGTCTGGTGGAACCAGCACTCAGACAAAGCCCTCATATAACCCCAGGGGTAACGACGTGGATGAATAGAAAAGAAAGCTTGAAAGCCCCTTGAATGGACAATCTCTTGGTACTCTTGATGGAGGGTCTGGTATAAGGAGTGAATGCTAAACAAGTTCCCTCTGGGTTGAGTAAAGCTGGGAACCTGCATGAAATTATAAATCAATATCAAAACCCCGACCCCAAAAGTGGAAAAAGAAATATGGAAATGACTATTACCTTGTTTACATGAAGGTAGATTAAGGGATGATGACTCAAATCATCTAGAAAATCTGAAATATTCACATTAATAGCTGGAAGCTATTGGTGGGGAATGGAAACAGGAGGAGCAGGAGCAAGATCTACAATAGGAACATCATCCTCCTTATCTATAGCATCCAGCCTATCAACTTAGACAAGGCGAATCACTAACTCAGTCAACCGGCGAGGTTGTAGGGCTGGATGAGGCTGAGGAACATCAGAAGCTCTCCTCCTCACACCTATGGAGGACCTACGAGATCTACTCGGCTGATCTAGATCCATAATCTTAATAAAGTCTCTAAATCACCTCCGAAAGGGTGAGGTAAGTTTTAAACTTTAGGCTCATTAAATTTAAATCATTGCTTTATACATAGTCTAAGTCCTAATACATGCATTGATTTAACATACATCCCCAAAAAAGTTAAAATTGCATGTTCATTAAATGCCCAGACTCACGAAAAAATTTTGCCAGAGTCTCCTTTGTAGAATGGACTGTCCAGATACACATAGGCATGACTAGGTTCCCATTCAGTATCACACTAACCCAAAATCATGAACATCTCATATGCATGAATAACATCAAAATTAAACCCACCATGGCAGCCAAATTATCTTGTGTGCTTTATTTAAAAACCTGTGCTCATTTGTCCTCAAATAAGATGAATAAACTAGCAAAAAAGGGTGTCAAATGACTATCTCAAAAATCAGTTTTTTCACATCAATACGTTCAGCATGGTAAAATAGTAGAATTTTCTAAGTTGAATCATTTTTATCAAGTCATATGAGCATGCATATTCACTATATTGTGTTTAGAAGCATTCTATATGAAATCTAACGTTCTAACAGTCAAAACTTGGAAAGAAAACATGTAAACATTACCAGGGTAGTATAGAACGTTTGTACGGTGATGGATTTTACAAAAATCAGTTCAAACTCAGTATATCTAAAGAAAAATTTTAAATTTTTTAGTATAGTTCAACTTGAAAATAACTTGTAAAAGGAACAAGGGGAGTAAATATACCTACGGGGAGCCGTGGGTCTACCTGCAACCACCCAGGGTGGGTCCCACCCCCTCCGGTTCAATCAGATTTGAGTTACAACGGAGTTCCCAAAAGCTAAAAATGCCAATTCAGGTAAAAAGATTCAACGCGATTGAGCGGAAAGGGCCTGAAACCATGAATTCAGATACCAAACTTCTAATCTACATGTAAGTAATTGGTATTAACCTAGATGTGGGGTTCAGAGAACTAATGATAGAGATTATTGAAAATAGCCCTTGGCAAAACATCGGGAAGGTCAAGTGTTATGAACCGTGGGAATTGAATGCATTAAAATGTCCAGATTTGTTCCGGGCTATAACTTGTCAAAAAGATATCCCTAGTAGAGATATCAGGCACGTCTGACATTGTAAACCATTGGCGATAACTCCAGCATAGCATCGGGAATGGTTCGGTGATGTAAGTCGTTGAACACTAGTTCAACAAAGGTCAAAATGATTGACAGTGTAAACCGTTGGCGACAACTCCAGCGTAGCATCGAGAAAGATTTGGTGATGTAAGCCATTGAAAATTACTTCAACAAAGGTCACAATTATTGACAGTGTAAACCATTAGAGATAACTCTAGCGTAGCATCAAGAAAGATTTGGTGATGTAAGCTATTGAAAATTACTTCAACGATACGATTGTAAACCATTCGCAATAACACCAGCGTAGCATCAGGAAAGATCCAGTGATGTAAGCCATTGGGAACTACTTCAATGAAGATTAGAGTGTCTGATATTACAAGCTGTTGGCGACAACTATAGCATAGCATCGGGGAGGACCGATGATAGAATCTATTATATAAATCCCCAGCTAAGGGACCACGAAGGTTCGGTAATTTCCAGACCATTGTAAACTACTTTTCAAGTAGACATCAAGGAAATTTGGTGATGGTCAAGCTTCATAAAACTACTGTTCGAGTAAGTGTTGTGAGGATGTTATGAAAGTAAGCAATAAAAGATCTATATCCATCAAAACTATCAGCATCAACCTGATAAAAAGACCGGATGGTGGTGACAATCCCAATATAAAGGTAGGAACAATCCAATGATGACTACATAGCCGAGCTATCATTAGGATAAGCATCAATAATCCCCAATGAGTCACTAACAAAAAGAGAAAAAACATCACCGGCAGAGGTAGAGTCAGAAAGTGTATCTGAAGACAAAGAACGTTGGTATCAAATCCTGACGTCGAATTCAGAAAGGTCCAGTGGTATCAACTATATGAAAATCTCTCCAATAGGGATTTTGAAAAAATCTCTACAACATGACATCAAATCAGTCTCAATGGCACTGACGAACAATTAAAACTGTTGGCGACAACCATAGCGTAGCATCGATAAAGATCCGGTGATGAAATATTTGCAAATTAACAGTCAACCAGACATCGAGAAAGTTCGATAATGAAAGTCTATATAAACTACTGTTCGAGTAGACATCTAGACAATTTAGTGAAGACTATTGTTGACAATTCCATCCCCAACAGAAATGGTGAGAGAAATTAGTGATAGAATACCGTTGGAAATAACTCCAACAAAAAACATTCAACATCCATAACATCGTATCATGCTGAATTTCATGGCATCATTTAGTCTTGTCATATTTCAAGTGTCTTGCAATCTTTATCATGTTCATTCCATTACATTGCATAAACATGATAAAGAGGGGCAACTGTAGACACTCAAAATTTTACATTCATGTTACTAACTATGCTATAAGAACCCAAATTTTTAGAAAATATTAAAATAAGAATTTAGTAGATAAAATTCTTAAAGCATAAGATGGGTTTGAACAAGAATATATATGTGATACGAGGTTTGTAGTATTGTGTTACATATGGTAATATGAGCTATGTAATAAGTGATGTTGTGTTTAATAAATATATATCATTATTTTATATTTGTTATAAATTGTAGAGACAATTAATAAAGAAGATTGGTAGAAATTTATCTATTGATATTAAATAATTTATTTGAAATTATTTTATCATAGTAAGTTGGTGACATTAAATATCTTTGATAATCAACAATTTCTTGAATATAATTACGAGTAAGTATCAAGTCTAAGGCAGTGCAATTAAACCTTTAATTGTGGATGTATAGGAGTTGGGCTAAGCGATTCTTTCAAAGAACGGAGGTATATACAAATTAGTGACCGACTTAACTCACTTAGAAAACACTGTAGACGAGACGAAAACTAATTTGTTGGTTGTTTATGGGAAACCACTCAGTGTACTATATTGAATACTATTAAAGACTCGATGTGTGCTAAGTTTAAACTTGTATATATGTACGTTGTTGACGAGAGAAGAAAATCGATATACCTTTAAATTGGTTAGAGAATTATTAAGTAATTTGATACACGGTGAGAAGTGAAGATTAAAGGAATGTATATACGGGTTAAATATTAAATTTTGTGGAAAAAATACTATAAATGAGATTTTATAGTTGAGAAAGGTAGAGATTTAAAACTTAAAGTTTGATATTAAATTATTAAAGAAAATAGTAAACCATGATGCGGAAACAAAGAGGAGGTTGATTTTAGATGAGTTACCATTTATGACGTATATGTGCAGTATTTAGGAACGTAGATTCTATTTATGCTAAAACAGAAACTTGTTGTGTCTGAACTTGGTATGGCACAACTGCGCCATTTCCAAGCCTATGACCACTGTGCCGGTCTATAGGATGTTCTGAGAAAGTTTGTGGAATTTAAAATTCAAGAAATGGATACAAAGGACTCATAGGGATAATAAAATCTTAAATGATGTTTAAGTTGTCCATGCATGGATTAATTAGCAATATATGATTTGAATAAGAGTTAATTAATTAACCCAAAATAAATATCAATTAATTAAGTGATATAATGAAATTATTATATTATATTAATTAGTGTAGTACATACTAATTATTGGAAGGAAATTGCTATTTGGATAAAGATGTTATGAGTATAAGTTCATAGTATATAATCATTTAAGGTAATTAAATGTTAAGGTAAAGTGTGACACCTAAGCTTCACATTGAATATTAAAATAATGTGTAATTTGGGAAAAGCCAAACGTGGCCTAGACCCTTAATACTGTATTGTAGAGATAATGAGATTGCGTTATATAACTCCAGTAAATGAGATAAATGAGCCTTGTGTGGCCTGATTATTAAAGTTAAACTAGACTGAAGGTTTAACTTGAATTATTAAAAGAGAATTAATGGAAAGATAATAACTGATTGATAATAATTATTGGGATATTAAAGTGTGATAGGAAATAATGGGTTGAGAGTACCCAACTAAATTATATTAAAATATTAATTGAATTAAACTAATGTACATGAGGTACATGATATTATGTATCGGTGTATATTTTAAAGTATGAATGTACTTATGTGGGCATACATATATGTTTGTGTATAAGTACCCATAACTTTATATAATGTAGCAATATTAAGCTATGAAAATTTACTTGATAAGCTGAATTGCTAAAGTGTTGAGTATAACCTTTGTCACAAAATCAGTGTCACTTTTATATAACTGTCGTATGAATAGGCCATTGGCCTATCCTATTCCTTCATTATTAAGAAGTAGAGCTGATGATGAAGTGGGGAATGGAGCTGTTGGAGTTGGTAACCAACTCTTCTCA
Organism: Panax quinquefolius; assembly: GCA_020205615.1. Lineage (NCBI taxonomy): Eukaryota > Viridiplantae > Streptophyta > Magnoliopsida > Apiales > Araliaceae > Panax > Panax quinquefolius. Next base: position 107,861,453 of record CM035163.1, read on the forward strand.
ATCCACTGGTTTCTTCTTCTTCCTGTTAGTTAGTAATGTTGGGCAAAGTTAATGTCTGTGTATTGAAACCTCCATAAAATAGAGTTCTTTCTTCTCATTCAAGTTGGTTTAGTTATCTGAGAAAGTTGGTTGTGGAGGGATTGTATAATTGAGAGCAATCAAAGGTTAGGAGAGGTATAGTTAGCAAATTAGATTAATTAAGAGGTAATAATTCTAACATATATGCTTTTGAATCCTAAGTTTTATAATTCCTTATAAATAACAAGAAATAGTTACTTTTGAGTCACAAAATTGATTACTAAGGATTGTTATAATCCATGAATTGTTGCTAGATACTGATTATATAGTCATATTCAAAAACAACAGAAGTTAAACGGACAAATTTGGTTGAGAAACAAATTCGTAGTGAATGAATTCGCTAAATTTGACAAAACATGCACATTTAGTGTGAATATGAGTTTTGGATTAATATTTGGGTTAGTTAATGTTTATGTTAATTGTTGATTATTTGTTATGTTGTAGTTTTATGAGTTACAAACTTATAGAATTGAAAAGCAATCAAGCGATTACATGCTGACCCCAAGGCCATTTAGGGTGCGGTATCTTAGAACATCGATGTTTAATAGACTGCTTTGACCTACTGTAGTAAATTAGGCATAACGTTTTTATACAAACTTTGATTGAGGTGATTCAGGATGATTTGAAAAGATAACGAGTAGACATACAACTTTCGTTCTTTAAGGTTTTTGATTTGAAGTCGTTAAGAGGGGTAACAATGTCCATCTTTGTGACTGTACGTATTCGAAGGCAATCGGAGGGCGTCGGACAAGCACATACGCAATTATAATGCTCTTGACGATGGAATATGTTATTCTAAGTGATAAAACATAAATAGACATGATAATAGACATGACATATAAGATTTTCTTGCTCATAATGGAATGCTTTAGCATGATTTAATATGTGTTTTGAAAAGAAACTTGGAGCTTTGGAAAAGAATATTGATGAACCTTGAGTCTTCGAAGTTATGATATTTTAACACATACATATTGTTGAGTTATGAGTATACCTAAGCAAGAGAAGTGATTTAAATTGGCTTTAATTATTATCAACTTACAATAGCTTAGTTGAAAATGATTTCTAAAGAAAACTTGAAAATTTGGGAACAAACTTAAAGTAACTTGTGTACTTAAAGTTCTAAATGTGATAACATACATACATGGCTTAGTTGGCTATGAAATGAGATTTAAAGTTGCACCTAGTTGCTTTAACTTGGCCTAGAATGACTTTTAAAAGTGAACTAGAACGCCTTGCGAAACTAAGTTTTTATAAACATGACTTACATATGTCCTCATCTAGCTAGACATCATATAAGTCGTGCGAGTATGAATTGTAATGAGTTCTCAAATGATGAACTATACTAATAAATTGAATAAATGCGAGTATACGAGTTATAGGCGACGAAATGGTTAAGATAGTTCATTCTTTGTACATGAACCTACTTAGCCTTGTTGGAAAATTTCAAGTAAGTCTTTAAAGTGTGAAAACAACTTAAAGTACACATAAGAGACACCCAACTTGGGCTAAGACCTCTGAACATGTGGATAAGTTATGTTTTAATAGTCATGCAGGCTAAGAACCTAGATGAAACTAGAAAATAAATACTCAACTTTAGTGCGGCGGGGACAGTAGCGATTGCACCATCCCATGCCAAATTACAAATATAAATTACTCCAAGGCGATGATGCACGATGATTTTAACTTTGATCTTGACCTTAAAGCATATAGGTATGAATTTCTAAAGTTATAATACTTGACATAAATAATGTTTTAAGCATGTGAGCATGTAATGGTTATATAAAACACAGAGTTGTTAAATTTTATTAAGGTTTGCAAAATGTAAGAACTTTATGAACCAAAGATCTATGAGTTTTAAATGTGTAACGAATACAAATCGAGTCAAGTGTGTGATAGATATATATGAATGTTGATGTCAAGTATGAGTGGTTACGGTATACCTATACATACCTAGCTACTCTAAGAGTATGATGAGAAAGTGAAATGTAGGTTTTATAAACCTACTTAGGAAACAATATAACATTATTATTATATTAAGAATGTATGAAATATATGAATAATTGATATGAATCCATGATTATATAACTGTGTAGGAATACACGAAGTGCAAATAACTGTAAGCAGTTAAGTTGATACACCTGTAGACACTCAAAATTTTCTACCTACCTGTTACTAACATTGCGAGAATTTTAGAATCTTCTTTCAGAGATAACCTTGGAAGACAGCTCAGCTTAATCCCGAAAATACCACCGGAAGTTCAGTTTTAACCCTGGAAAACACACCGAGAATATCATTTCCCCACCTCAGAGATAACCCCGGGGAAAGCAGTGCAAATACCGGAAATTCCACCAGAGAAGGCCGATTCGTCATGGAGATAACCCCGAGATATTCAGTCTCAGTCCCGAAAACAACACCAGAAAAGATCATGTCAACTTTGGAGATAACCCCAAGGAGTCACAGTTGCACTTCTGGAGATAACCCCGGAGATGCTCGTTTTAACCCATGCAGTCAGCTTCAACCTCGGGACTCACACCAAGGCACTCAATTCCCAAACTAGGAGATAACCCTGAAAGGACAGGCACACCTCAGAGATAACCCTGAGGGCATTCAACACTTGCAGCAACCCAATCTCAGAGATAACCCTGAGCAATGTCTGCTTTATCATCCAAAACCAGAGATAACCCCGATGAAGGGAAAAATCATCAAATTTCTACCTCAACCCCATATGGCGCCGTCTCAACATACATTCTACATAACAATGTCCCACAAGAACCAAGGGGTTGCAATCCTGAGTGACTACTACGCGAGACAAAACACCTGTTAGAATTGGAAGCTTGAAGAGAAAGGACATGGTTCCATCTTCCTGACTTCATACAACCTCTAATCCCATGTCATTGTGTAGCTCTCGATAACAACAGTCTGAAATAGGTCTTATACACGTCAATCGGATGGTCGGATTGAAGTTCTACAAGTTCGAGCGGACATCACATTGCATGCGTGCATGGACATCGAGACGGCGGGACCTGCGGAGCCCGGGGCACCACAGGCAGCCGCAGGTGCATCTGCGGCTGCCACAGGTACACCTACAACTCCAAGCTCTATAAATATAGGGCTTGGGGTGGTCATATTAAAGGAGAAAAAGGAGAGGAAGCCCTGTCAAATTTGCTCTGTACACACCCTATATTGAGTGTTTTATCATTTTAAACACTTGTGAGGTCACATATAGCTATATTTTTACTGGTGTGTGCCGAATGTTCATCCACTTAATGCTATAGAAGACTTCTTTGACAGTCCACTGTAAGCTTTCTTACACACTATAAAGCCTTTCTCTTCATCTATGCACACACTCTTCTTCACATTGAGAGTCGTGTTGTGTGTGTATACCCGGACTTCGGTCCATGGTTTTCATTTCTTTTTGTATATATATATTTGAATTATGCCTCGATTGAGCCTGGACTCACTTCTGGTGCATTTATTTGCTTATATATATATATATAAAACTGTTGTCGGACTCTGTTTGATGAGCCTGGATTTTATATCTGGTGCATTTACTGCTTTTAAATATATGTATATAACGACAAATCGCTGAAATGATAAACCGAGCCGGGATCGATATATATCATGTGCGTTTACCGCTTATATATATATATATATTTATATTTATATTTATATTTTTGTCAGGCCTGGAGTTTACTTCGTGACCTTTTACTGCTTTATTTACTTTCCGTCCCACCTGGAGTTTACTTCGTGGCGGTTGATCGTTTTTATTGCTTTATTTATATTCAGTCCTGCCTGGAGTTTACTTCATGGCGGTTGATCGCATTTATTGCTTTATTTACATTTTTGATCCCCCGTGGAGGTGCTTCGTGGTGGTTGATCATGTCTTTGTATATATATTTACCATTTTTATATATTTACATTTTCGATCCCCCATGGAGGTTCTTCGTAGTAGTTGATCATTTCTGTATATATATATATATATTTACAACTTATACATATATATATATATATATATATATAACTGCTTATTGTTTTTTCATATAAACTGCGACATCATGTGAGACTAGGAATCATGTGATCACAGATTCAGTCTACTGAATCTAGATTCGGTTCCCGTGATGGACATTTTCAGCTGTAAGCAGCTTGTAAATTATTCACGGTGTTTGAATTTCCTTAGATGGCTTTCATGCCCATGAGGAGTTCGACACAGACATATATATTATTTTTTCAAAGATGCTTCGCATCTCTAAAATAAAAGTAACCAGGCCGAACATTTAATAATAAAATGGAAGTATCAAAGGTCTCGATTACTATTGAGCACAGGGTTTGAAAAACCTCTTTTACAAAAACCTCATTGCTATATCTGGTTTAAAACAGAATTTTTCATATAAATTCAAACCCTCTGTATATAGGTGTGAACGAGGCCTCGCATTACTTCCAAATAATAGTGCATTGACCCACACATACACAAATATTCATATAACAGTTTCTTGAAAAGTGGCGGTCACCGTGGTAACACAGATGTCGGGGGGTGCCTAACACCTTCCCTCCGCATAATGAAGCCCCTGAACCCAAATGAATCTCGATTTCACAGGCCCGTTTAACAGTGTCATAACACTGGGTCAATGTGCAAACCTTTTCTCGGTTGCATTGTTGCAACCAGTTAAAAACACCAACTGGCGAATCTTACAGTCAAATCATTGACATATACATGTCAGACCTTTTTCACTTGTTTTTTGCAAACAAATCTCACATAACATGAGAACACCAAAGAACAAGAACAGAAAAAGGGACAAATAAAAATCACGACATCGACAGGTGGCGACTCCGCTGGGGACACCAGTAAGAGGGCTTAAGCCGCTATTACAAGCTTTTCAAAACTGTTATATGCTTGTGTATGAATGTTGCATTTACATTTTTGATGAATGTGTACGAATGCATTTTATGTACTATACTGCAATATATCTATCTGTGATATTAGTGCTTCACACATGTCATCATTTTCATAAACGATGAGACACGTTGTATGTAAATGTATGTTGTGTGGTTCCTCCACCAGGAGGTTATCCTGTCGGTGTTTCATTACTGGACTCGTAGGGAGACTAATACCAACGAGGCTTAGGAAAGGCACCACCCAGATTTGCTCCAGTTAAAAGTCCGGATTAAATTCTCATCAAGTAAATTGCGATGATTTGGGAATCATCATGCCAAAAAGTGGCGAGAGTAACCTAAGATAGGTCGGCCTCTGATAAACCAAATGCGGAGGAAAGTCTCTTCATGCTCTCCATTTTTTCAATTACTTGTAAAGACAATTACTTGTAATTTCATTCCATGTTCAACTCTATGTAATGGAGAATATGAAGAATATTTGTACATGCATATTAAGATTTGACATGCTATCAAATGACACCCATTTTGCAGGATAATATTCCTAAAATGGACACATTATGATAACATGTAAACATTTATACATTCCCTAAGACTAAACTACATAAGTTTTTGTAGGGAAGCAATTGGGCCTGTTACCCGCTCAAAATCCAAAAAGGCCACGAGCCTATAGCCAATCATTTCTTCATCTGACCAGTCTAATCCTGCTCCTATCTCTCGAGAAGAGTTTGACAGATTAAGCAAGAAAATTATAAATTTGGCTGTTCTACTTAAAGAACTACATCAATCTACTCAGGGTTTGCAAATACCCGTACATACAGAATCCTTTGCACAAGGAGGAGCACAAGGTTCAGATAAAACAATTCCTAAAATTCAGTTGGATACGACCAACAAAAATCCTAAAAACACTAATCTTAAAGAAGATCCAGACACCGGTAATATCAGGAAGAAAGTCCTTCAAATGGAGGAAACCCTCCAATCTATCAAAGGAATTGGATCACACGGGAGTGTTTCCTATGTTGACCTTTGTATATTCCCTGGTGCTCATTATCCAAAAATGTTCAAAACTCCTGACTTTGAAAAATATGATGGGTTAGGGGATCCTTACACACATTTGAAGGTGTTCATTGGAGAACTTGGATCTTATATAGTGGATGAGAAGCTCAGAATGCAGCTGTTCCAGAAGAGTCTGACTGGAGAAACCCGAACGTGGTATACCAGATTAGATAACTCAAAGATCCATAGTTGGGAGGAACTAGCGCATGCCTTCCTCACTCAGTACCGCTTCCAATCTCAGATGGCTCCTGACCGGCACCAGATTACCAAGGTCAAGAAACATTGCAATGAGTCTTTTAGAGAGTATGCACAAAGGTGGAGGTGCCTTGCTGCTCAAGTTATTCCTTCCATGACGGAATCAAAAATGGTCATGATCATCATAGACATACAAGAAGCTCCTTTCTATGAAAGAGTCTTAGCTTGTATTGGCTAGTCATTTTTTGAAATGATAAAACACGGAGAGATGGCTGAGATGGGATTGAAGTCAGGAAAGATTCAAGACCTAGCCGCTCTTAAAGTAGTTGCTGAGCACATCCAGTCTGGAACTTATGGAAACAACCCCCGGAGGGTCTATAAAAAAAAGAGGATGATGTTTCCTTGATACTATAAGGTTAAAAAAGTAGTCAGAATATGCCTATCCAGAGGAGAAACTACTCCCCTTTGCAAGCACAGTCTTCAAACCCTCCATTGCCTAAAGGTGGAGAAGTCAGACGCCCCGAGTGTTCACACCCTTAGATGACTCGCCCGAGAATATCCTTACTCTTCTGACTAGTCAGAAGAAAATTACACATCTTCCACCAGCCAACCCGAATGGGAGGGGTTTCAATGCTACTCGAAAGTGTGTTTTATCATTTCAGGGCACCAGGACATGACACTCAGGATTGCTGGGCCTTGAAACATAAGATCTATGACTTAATTGGGGAGATTTTCGTGACTAAGCCTAACCAACCTCATGTGCAAGACAATCCTCTTCCTCAACACAAAGAAGGAGAGGTCAATATAATTAATTGGAGCAGTGGACAGAGTTCCAATTATGTTGTTGAATCTTCCCAGACCAGCAAAGACGGTGCTGACAGATGGGATTATGCGCAGTTCTAGTTTATGATGGAGCAAAAGATTAAGGATCTTTGCAAACAAGTGGATCAGTAAGCAGAACTGGTGATTCATCAACACCAAGTCACACGCCAATTAATCAGTCAGGAGCATGCTAGTCTCCTTCCTTTTGTCATGAATATCCCATCCTCGCCTTCAGAAAGTGAAACACTGGAGGATAAAGTTGCAAAAAGAGCAAGTGCCAAATATAAGACCCCAACTTATTATTAAATGAAATTGAAATTCCACTATTTATTATTTTGAAATAGTAAGGGTTGATTTGATTAATGTGGTTAGTTATGTATAAAATGAATAAATATTTCAAATAAGCAAGTGGTTATAAAATATTCATTGTTGTCGGGGAATATTCGTTTGGTTGTGGAATATTCTTATTGTCGGGGAATATTCGTACGACGACGCAGTCTCGTGTGGGCGCCATAACAAAAAGCGATTGGATGAAGAAAACGACAAGTATAAGTTGTTTATAAATAACGACGTAGTTGTTACCGTTAATACTGTTGGAATACCCGGTGGTTAAAACACAGTAGCACACGATATTGCACCAATTATTGATTCTTACGTAAGAAGGTACTACTCAATAATTGTTACAGTAATTACTGTTCAATATTTTATTCTATTGATTCAATAATTGCTATGTTGATATTTTATATTATTGTTGTTTCAATAATTTTCACTACACAGTATTTTCCTTTATCAAATCAATAATTCAAATTATTTGAATAATATTATTAGATAGCATTATTGGCAATGTCTAGAAAGTTTTGTCTAAGGAGAGGTTTGGTCACCTAATTGCACGCCATGATGAGAGAAATCCTTATTGAAAGCCCCTCTTTTCACGAGAACGACACGGTTTGTCGATGTTGTGATTCTGTAATATTATTTATGAATAATTAATTATTGATTATTATGATAAGGAAATTATTCATTTTATGTGGATATAGATGGAGAAAATTTTTAATGTGACAATTGTTGAAAATTGATATTTTATCTTTTTCGATAAAATAATCCATTTAAATATATTATTATATTTTAATAATATAATAATGGTGATATTTTTACAATGAATGTGGGATATATGAATAAATGAGGAGGAAGAGTATTTTGTAACTAAAATATTTAAAACATGTTTTTCATGTTTGTGGACCCCATTTCTTGACTGAAATTTGATTATAGCTTGTAAAATTATCCGTATGTGGATTTCGGTCAATTTCTACTTGGAATTTGGAAAAACTTAAACTTACAAAGTTGTAGAGAATGGAATTTCCTATGGAAAGGACATAAGATTCGAATTTTTTTTGATAAAAGAGTTATTTATTATGAATTATTGAAGTTCTGAAGTTCTAGAATAATTGATTTTTGAAATTTTAATTTTTTTTATAAAAACGTTTTTGTTAAGGTTGGTGGGCCCCACTTGTTGTTAAACATGTTGAAATTAGATGATTCAAGGTGGGTGTAGAAAATTTAATATATATATATATATATTAATATTTTATTAAATTTTCTACTTTGGTGTTCTAAGCATTTTCCTATAAATAGGGTGCTTAGGTTAGAATTGAAAATCACACCAGAAACTAAAGTTTTCTCTCTATATTATCGAAATATTCTTGTGAGTATTTTGATACTTCGGTGTTGCTATATGGTGCAAGTTCCTTGAACACTATATCCAAATATTCCAAAGTAAAAAGTAATCATCTTTTCGAGGTAAGGGATATTATTTTTTAAAAAAATGATATTATTTCTTTCAATATCATTATGCCGGAATATTAGTAATATTTTTCTTGTGAAATTCTTGTCTTTTAGTGTCAGGGTTACTATTCACGTATACGGCACTATTCGCATATACGGTACTATTCACGAATACAACACTATTCACAAAAAAAATTAAATTTTCGTTTTTTGTCCAAGATATCTATTATGGATACTAGCTTTGATTGTATCCATATTTTGATCATTCTTGAATTTTACTCCACTATGGTTATTCTGAAGTATTTTTTGAACTTGAATTTGTTTAAAAGTACGAATCCTTGATATTTGTTCTTTTGTTTCACTGGATTCGTTTCTTTAAAAATATTTTTCATCATCCTCAGTCCTAAATGATGATATTATTGAATATTTTTGGCCTGTAGTGAAAAGATTAATGATTTTCTGATGAATATCTTTGGCCCGTAGTGCAAAGATGTATATGTGTTGAGATGAACATGACCAACTGATGAATATTTTTGGCCTGTAGTGCAAAGATAAATATTTGACTTAAGATGTATATTGATTGATGTTACAAGGATAAAATATTGATGATGGACTTTTAAATTAATAGATAATAGTAGATTTCATTCTCTACGTAACTCTTCTATGAATTATTATTTCAGCTGCGAATATTGATCTGAAACTTGTTGTCTATTATATTCTATCAGATTTTTTTCATGTTGAAGACTAACGATAATTTGTTCTATATTATCTTACTCATAATATTCTTTACTGGGCTAGTTGAGCTCACCCTTTTCCTTTTTGTTCCATTTTTCTTCTCAGGAGGCGAGACTGTAGCGAGTTCTAGTCGGGGTATGAAATGATGGTTCTAGAAAGTTGTTTTAGTAGTCCTCACCATTTTTGTAAAATAGTATATCAATAATTCTAATGAGGACTTATCTAAGTGTGGATATTGTCTAGAAGATAATATTTGTATTTAAACTCACAGTTTATGTGTTTTCGTATTTTACACGACAATTGTTTTAATAAAGTTGTAGTTATTTCTGTACCATGTTTTTGGCAACTCAGAATGGGTGATGTATACCTATTTTGGGGGCGTCACACCAAAGTCCGTAGGGATTTTGCCAACAAACGGGAATTTACATATCTTGGCCAACCTATGTAAGAGATATTTCAAATGTTGATCAATAAAAGAAGAATTACATCCCTTCTACCTCCAATCAATCCTCGTTCCAGATGATTTAATTTCGAGGGAGTATGCCAATATCAATCCCACTCTCGCGGTCACAACACAGAAGAATGTTGGGCACTCCGCCACCTCATTCAAAATTTAATTGACAACGGTGTCCTGCAGATGGCAGACTATGACACTTTGTTACTCGAGAGTGGGAACACATGTCCTACAAAACGGAAGGACGACATAGCAGTTATATCCACTGAGGATGATGGAGCTACTAAACCACCCACACTCCAAGTAATTCAACTCAAATGAGCTGACAATCCTTTGAAAGTGGTTGTACCAGAGCCAATTAATTTACCAGTCAGACCACAGCATCTTGTTGTCAGCCTACACAAAGTCCCATGGAATTATGGGCAGGCTGAAGGATCTACATCGCATACAACTGTTGCAGTGTCGAAGGAGAATCCACTATATATTCCCCATCGGGTGATGGAACCCACCATCCAATCCAATTGGAAAGTTCCCATGGAGAAGATTTAAAATTTCCTCCGTACCATGGGTCATAACGAAGCCAAGGTGGTCTTAAGCTTGAAAGAAGCTCCACAACAAATTTCCATATTGGACTTAGTTTTCTCTTCTGAAGATCACAGGAAGATATTGTTAAGGGTCTTGGAAGAAGCCAATTTACCAAAATCAGTGGATGTGGAAAAATTCCAACATCTGCTTGATCACATTTTCAACAACAATGTTATATCTTTCACTGATGACGACATACCCGCTGAAGGGACCGGTCATTGTAAGTTGTTACACATAGCAGTTTTGTCCTCCGGATACATAGTAGGAGGAGTCTTGATAGATGGAGGTTCATCACATAATATCTGTCCTTATGCTACCTTGGAGAAGATGAATATCAACCCTAGGAGGATCAAAAGAAGTCATACAATTATCAAAGCTTTTGATGGGTCCCGACGAAACACCGTTGGAGTAATTGAATTACCAATGGAGATTGATCCACATACATTCAATGTATCCTTTCACGTGGTCAGAATAGCCACAGGATACAACTTGTTGTTGGGAAGACCATGGATTCATATGGTTGGAGCCGTCCCTTCCACCCTTCATCAACAACTCAAGTACATTATCAACAATATCCTAGTCATTGTTAATGCTGAACCGGAATGTCCTGAACAAGGTGACATTCCATTAATCAGCTTAAATTCAGAAGTTGAGTCGGTCAGTTTCCATGCCCTGGAGGTGAGCAATACTCATTACCATCCCATTGGGGCACCACCTATCACACCCAAGATTTCTGCCGAGGTAATGTCGGCCACTCAAGAGATGATATCATTGGGTCATCAACCTGGACAAGGGTTAGAAAATATCATCAGGGTATTAAGCACCCTATTCAAATGCCCAGTCAAACAGGGACAACTATATTAGGTTATTCTGCTAGCTCCAATCACAGAAATCCTCATAAGCACAAATAGATTCCTTCAACTTTAGCCACACGATGATTGTCTCCACCTGCAAATCCTGAGCTTGTATAGTATCCGGTAAAGGTGCCAGTCCATATTATGGCTATACTATTTCCCAAACTGATACCGGTTAAAGAAAAAGAGATCCTGATTCCTGATCCAGAAGTGGAAGAGAGGGAATGAAAACGTAAACAAGACATCGCCATGATGATGTCAGACATACCCATCATTATACATGATGAGCATACAAACAGATACACCCCAGACGATGATTGCCCAGATGTCATGATCATCATTAGGGAGAATGAGGACGATGATAGCCCCTCCATCACTGTAGTCCATCAGGACTTTGCCCTCGACAATTGGAGCAACACTCCATGCATTGGTCGACGAGGGTAAAACGGGCAAAAATTCCATCTGCCCTGTAGATAACGTTAACTACTTACTTTTTTGTACAATATTAGCAGTTGTTTTATCAGTACATTCTAGCACTTTGTATGATTAAACAGTTTCATATATTAAGTGAAAGAATATTTTGTTTCAGGACTCTGAATTTAGATGTGCATATACTTGCTGATGAGGTGCCTTTTCTCCACAAGGACTGTAACTTTGATGAAAAGTTGGACTCAGACTTGATGGAAATACAAGAGCACATAGAGATACCTCAGGAGATTAAAGAATGGGTCGAAGACAAACCTAAACCTAACCTTGATAAAACCACATCTTTTAATCTTGGAACCTTAGAAAACCTTAAGCTAACCCAGATTGGTTCAGGCCTCGCCCCAAACCAATGAAACCAATGAAATGACAAGGTTGTGCTATTAACCCAATTACAAGATGTGTTTGCATGGTCTCATAAAGACATGGGGGTTTGTCCACTGACATTGTCCTTCATCGCCTTCCCATTAAAGAGGGATTCAAGCTAGTCAGGCAGAAGCTCGGGAGATTGAAACCTGAGTGGAGTTTAAAGGTTAAAGAAGAAATTGTGAAACAATTTCAAGCATGCATCATCATGGTGTCTACATACCCTGAATGGCTATCAAACATAGTCTCCGTGCCTAAACCAGGAGGAAAGGTGCGAGTTTGCATGGATTATCGGGATCTGATTAAAGCTTTCCTTAAGGATAGCTTTCCCGTGAAATTTATCCACATTCTCATTGATAATACTGCTCAATACGACATGTATTCTTTTGCGGACTGCTTCATGGGGTATCATCAGATTATGGTTGCTGAGGAGGATCGTGAGAAAATTACTTTCATCACACCTTGGGGAACCTTTTATTATAGACGGTTGTCATTCGGCCTCATCAATGCCGGAGTAAACTATCAGCGAGCTATGATGGCTCTTTTCCACAACTTAATGCATAAATAGATAGAGATCTACGTGGATGACATCATTGTCAAGTCCCGAAGGGAGGAATACCACTTAGACCATCTCAGAAAGCTTTTCAACAGGTTGCATAAGTACAACTTGAAGTTGAATCTAGCCAAGTGTGCCTTTTGTGTTAAATCAGGTAAGTTGCTAGGTTTCTTAGTCAACCACGAAGGAATTGAGCTAGATACCACCAAAATCCAGGCCATTAAGGAAATGCCCATTCCTCAGATAGAGAAGGAAATACGGGGATTTTTGGGAAGAATCAAGTTTATTAACAGGTTTATTTCTCAACTCACAACAACCTGTGAGCCCATCTTCAAGCTGTTAAGGAAGAACTCCTTCATGAAATGGAATGATGAGTGTCAGAAAGCCTTCCTTACAATCAAAGAGCAGTTGGTTAACGCTCCTGTTTTGGTACTTCTCAAGAATGATGTTGCCCTATTCATGTACCTGTCCATTAATGAAAATGCTATGGGCTGCATGCTAAGACAAAAAGATGATAGAGGCCAAGAGCGAGCTATCTACTATCTCAGCAAAAGGTTCAGCAGCAGTGAACACAAATGCATTCTAATTGAGAAGACGTGTTGTGCTTTAGCATGTGTTTCCATGAGGTTACATCATTACCTCCATGGTCACATAACCCATCTCATATCCCGCGTGGATCCTCTCAAATATGTGTTCAGTAAGCCCATACTGAATTATCGGCTGTCTAGATGGAAGTTGATTCTGTAACAATTTGACATCGTATACGTGACATAAAAGTCTATTAAAGGACAAGGAATTGCGGATCAACTGGTCGTCGCACCCGTAGGGGATTACAAACCCTTAGAAACATACTTCCCCAATAAAGTGGTCATGGCAATTCAGCAATACCATCAGTACGATCCATGCCATACTTGGAAAATGTATTTTGATGGAGTCATAACATGGAAGGTTACGGAGTGAAGCGATTCTATTGTCCCAGCAGGGGCGATATCCGTCTCAATCAAATTGCAGTTTGTCAGCACCAATAACACAGCCGAGTATGAAGGCTGTATCATGGGGCTAAAACTTGTTCACTCAATGGGCATCAGACGGTTAACTGTCTCTGGGGATTCAGAGTTAGTAATCAAACAAACCACGAGAATCTATCAAACCAAAGAGCTACATTTCCTACCTTACCATCGACAAGTTTTACAGATGGCTTCGGATTTCAAAGAATAAAACTTCCTCTACATTCCTCGGAATAGGAACAATTTTGCAGATGCGCAAGCAACTTTGGCCTCTTTAATCAATATACATGACAAGGGAAACATGTTAAACATCCCATTTGCCCTACAAAAGGCTCCAGCCTATTGGAATTATGTTGGAGAAGTAATAGATGAGCTACCTTCCATCCAACACCCTTGGTATCAGCATATCAAGGAGTATCTGCGAGATGGATCTATACCCGCTGAGGTGAGCCCAACTCAAAAAAGGTGGATTCATCGAATGGCTATGAAATTCTACCTAAGCGGAGATGCACTCTATAAAAGAGATGCAGAATTAGGTTTCCTTAGATGTCTGGACAAAGACCAAGCTCAGAGACTTATGGATGAAATCCATGGTGCAGTATGTTTTCCACACAAGAGCGGACCCCTACTTGTTAAGAAAATCCTCAGAATAGGGCATTACTGGGTTACTCTCAAAGCTGATTGTGATGATCACGTCAAGAAGTGCTATCAATGCCAAATTAATGGGAATTCTATCCATGCCCCTCCATGGGAACTCCATAATATGAGTTCGCCCTGGCCCTTCTTAATGTGGGGAATGGACGTGATCGGGCCCATCGAGCCCAAAGCCAGTAATGGGCATCGATTTATCTTCACCATGATTGAATACTTCACCAAGTGGGTAGAAGCAGCCTCCTTCCCAAGGGTTACCAAAGAAGTCATCATTACTTTCATCAGAAACAATGTCATTTATCGATATGGACAACTAGAGGTAATTGTGTCAGACAATGCTAAGAACCTCAACAAGAAAATGATGGAGGAGTTATGTAGTAAATTCCACATCAAGCACCTTAACTCCGTTATCTACAGTTCAAAGATGAATGGTGTTGTTGAAGCGGCTAATAAAAACATCAAGAAGATCATGCAGAAGATGTCCGCCAATCATAAAGGATGGCCTGACCTCTTGCCTCTGACTTTATTAGGCTATAAAACTTCAATGCGTACTTCCACTGGGGCAACCCCATACTCATTAGCCTATGGGATTGAAGTAGTGCTCCTCATAGAGGTAGAAATGGAATCCCTAAGAGTGTTGATGGATGCTCAGTTGGATGAAGACCAATGGGTACAAAATAGATATCACCAATTGTCTCTAATAGACGAAAGGCGAATCGCGGCTATCTTCCATGGTCAGTTATATCAACAAAGGATTGCCAAATCCTACAATAGAAAATCCCAGCTACGGCAGTTTAAACAACATGACTTGGTTTTGGAGAAGATCATTGACAACCAAGATCAATCTAAGGGAAAATTCGCTCCAAATTGGGAAGGCCCGTTTGTTGTCAAGGAGGTATTGACAGGAGGCACTCTTAGACTACAGGAAATGGACGGCAATGAATTTCCACAACTCATCAACTCGGATACCGTGAAAATGTATTATGTCTGAGGTTACCATCAAGCAAACATCCTGGTTTTGGATCATCAAATCACTAGTCATTTAGGTTTTCTAACCCTTCCTTACATACAAAATCTTCTACATACTCTTCTTCCCCTCAGGGAAACATACTCTTAAAGCCAGCAGCCTGGTTTCACTTCATTTTAAACCTTTCATACAATTTCGGTTATCCCACCGGGGATTGAACCTTTCACATCTGCAGTTTGTCCTGAACATAGGATCAAACTTTTCACGCTTGCAGTTTGTCCTAAACTTAGGATCAAACTTTTTTACACCTATAGTTTGTCCCAAACATGGGATCAAACTTTTTTCCCCCCGCAGTTTAGCCTGCATATGGGATTTAAACTTTTCATCGGGTGCAAATCTTTCTTGAGGGGCGAACTACGTTGACCTGATCTCCCTGATACCCGGGAGTACATAGGCAACCATATTCTATATGGCCCGATCAGAAAAAAAAAACAAAAACATTTCTACCCTCTCTCTGCAATAAACAAAAATAAAAAAAACATTTATGCCCTTTCGCTACAAAAACATTCCTACACCCTTATACCATTCAGTGTTGAACCTCTTACACCAGGTTCGAACTACACAGACCTGATCTCCTCTTTAATAGGAGTACGTAGGCAGCCATTTATGGTTTGGTCTAACCCCCTACAAAAATAAAAATACTTGTCACACGGTACTAGGAACAAACTTCAATCCACCACATTTCATTGGCTTCAGACCAAAGGGATGGAACTATCTGACCTCCCCTCACAAATAGGAGATCCGACAACCATCTAAGCTGCGGTTGTGCCTTAAAGAGCAACACCAATCCATTAAAGATGAAATTAATTAGGCTCCTCACAAATAGGAGTACTGGCGACCATCTGTTGTGCGGTTAATCTTAGAGAGGAAAAGCTACACTACTCTCCATATCTACATACAGAAACTAGTCCCAAGACACCAAAGATGGTAGGGATACACATAGATCAATGATACATTCTAAAAGATCCTACGACGTCTCAATGTCAACATATCAAGGAATTAAGCTTCCTATTTATCGAATTTCCAAGATAGGGGTATTTTAGTCATTTCACCCTTAACCTACTTACTATTCATGACTTAAGTGTTAAGTTAACTTAGCCCTTAAGTCTACTTAGCCTTTAAGTTTCGTGGTTCTGTCTTTCGGGTTTTCGTTCGACAGTTTTAAAAAAACCGCGATTCTTGGAATCTAAATATTTTTGGATATTTCGTCTTTCCTTTATCGATTAACTTTTACGTATTCTTCAGATTTTCGAAAAGCTGAAAAACATTTTTTTTGGCATTAAGCGTTTTCCTTCATGTTTTTCCCTAATGTAGCTAAACGAATGAAAAGTACATAACAGTACTTTTTGTCGTTTTTATTTCGTCCGATTTCTGCACGTTTTTCGAGAAAAACATTTATCGGCTTACTTAACTTTTCACGATATTTTATAGTCAAATCTTTCTACGAAATGTCATTTTGACATACCAAACTCTTGAAAAGGCTTAGGTTATTTAAACCCTAATTCTTAGGGTTTCGTCGGGTGAATAGTGCATATTTAGTCTTTTTCCCCAAAAATATTTTTTTCCCAGAAAATTTTTATTTTTGTCTTGAAAATTATTACTCCTTCAGTCTAGCTCGTAGCCAGAATCCTCCCGACTTATAATCATCCTAGGTTCTAGAACGATTAATAAACACTTAGCACATAATATTATTAATAAAAATTTATTTTATTAATAACTAATTCTTTAAAGTTAAATTCTGGACGATCCGAATTTCTGGGTTGTTACACTCTTCCCCTCTTATAAAAATTCAGTCCTCAAAATTTCTTAAAATCACACCTTTACCCGGGTCATCACATTCACCTCTTCTTCACATAATTTCGTCCTTGAAATTTTAGCTTACCCTTCTTCTCAACCTCCCTTCAACAGATTTCTTATCTTTCCATCATTCATAACCTCCATAACCTATCAAGAATCATGAAGTAGAAAGAATAACGAGGAATATAAAACTTCCTTTTTAAAACATTTCATACTTTTGCTGAGGGGTCAAATCGACCATGAACACTTACTAAGTTTAATAGCATAACGTCGTAACCTTTCTTCCACGGCCAGTTTACAATCACAAAGAAAGCAAACTACCTCTTATCCATCGTATACCCCATTTCGGGATATGTTCACCTCAGACTTAATAATTAGATTCTGCACCAAAACAATTTGGTTTGGCGTAACTTCTTCAAAGAATCCTCGATTTTCTTTTAAACATGACATACCATTTGTCTAGCCGAATCAAGAAGCTTAGACCATACAAATGAATTGGATATCAACGTGAAGCATTCATCTAGTCAACTCAATTGACATTGACTACTTCTATAAATTCTTTTCGCAATACATCAAAACGTTTTATGACGTCATGATACCGTACTTTTCACAGTACGTTGAGGACTTCGCCAGTTTGTGACTTCATCATTATACATCATACCATAGCGGGTTGTTGATCCTAAGATCACATCCAACACTAGGTTCAATTGCATTAATAACTCCATCCTTTTACCATCCTTGCATCAAATGCACTGATGATATAAAATTCATTTTGATATTTCAAATCAATTTCTTTCTAGGCGAAATAATTAGCATAGACATACCAAGAATAGTTCTTTTAAAAATCTATTGGTTCTAAAAGTTGAACCAATTCTTTCATTTTCAAAATACGAACACATAAGCACGATTTCAATAAACTTTGAAATCTAGCATAACTAGATGACTTGGAATATCTTATTCTCCATCTTCCTTCGTTGCCTACTGAAAATAACTTATTTTCAGTCTAAACATTCCTATATCTTAGTACAGTCCATCAACTTACCACACATTAAGAGTTCAGAAACTTTCCACAATAATAAGAGTTTAAGAACTATCCTAGTCAGACCATAGGCGTCCATTCGCTGAGACGTTCAAAAACATTCCATATTATTATGAGTCACGAACTTACCATAAGTATGAGTTTTACGAACTCGCACCTACCTTATCGTTCTCTACCTATCAAGTATATACATGAGAAAAGATTCACCTTCTCACCATATACATATTGATAGCGCGACCAATCCCAATGATTATCACTGTAATAAGTTAAGCAATTGTTACACCAAGCATAAACCTCTGCCCATAACAAAGGTTCATACAACTTAGCTATCACATGAGTCCTCAATTGAAATTTTACAACTTCTAAATCTCTCTTTACTTAATACAAATTTTCTTTAATTCATATACTATCCTTCACAACTCAATCTGAGTTCTTCTTCTTGTACTACTTCGTAGTACTATAAATCATTCATCGTTTAATAGCTCATCTGTTACTACGATTCACTATGATCAGGTGGTGATCTTCTTAGGTACTCTAACCTAAGATTTATAACATATCAACTTTGATACCAATCTGTAACACCCCAAAATCCGGTCTATTTTCACATCCGGATTCCGTACGTCATGATCCCATCTTCTTCCAAACATACATCATTATATACTGAAATATAACAATATACATTCTAAATTCCCAGGTTCTAAAACCTTATAACTCCTATCATTACAAATAACGATAATTACATTATCCTTTACATCTTACATGAGTGACTTTCATCCGCCACTAAGGATACATAACATTTTATTAAATTAATCTAAAGTTCATTTAACTTATTTTATATTATAAGTCTTCTCTCGATCTTCTCGCTCATCCACATATGAATGGCACTCCATCTGGATACCGTCAGCTTGATCTTTACGGAATCCTTAAGTTCATCTAACATCGTTCGCTGAAAATGTTTTTCATTTAAAGCAGGTGTGGGCATTCAATTGCCCAATAAGTCATAACAGTTGAACAAATATCTTCTAGAATTCAAACATTCTTTTAAGACTTTAATAACCAAAAAAAGGTTATGAAGCAGCTTGAATAATAGGAATAATCTTAATTCATATCATTTTAAAACAATATTCACTTCATTTTAAAATAATTTCATTTTTCTACCTTTTTCATACACATTCTATCTGACTAGAATCATTAGCACAGACTTAACAATAACAGATCATGTACAAACAGAGCATTCTCTTATTGAATAGTTAAATCACAGAACAGTTCATCTTATAGAAACACCGAAGTGTTCACATTATGGCACAAGACTTCATATGTTCTACCATATTGCACAAATATCACACATTAGCACATAGACAGAACTTCTTAAGTTCAACATCTGAGAAGTTTAAGAAACTAGCATTCATTTAATATATGAATGAAGTTAGGAAACTTGCCTTACGCACAGCTACAACTTACGCTGAACTGCTCATTTCAGTTCCTATGTAGCACATAAGAAAAACAACACATACCCCAATTACTCATGTATATTTGACTTATGCATTAGTTTGCTTAACTTTACTTCTTAGGGTTCACGTTCTTGCAACCTAAGTTTACGCGACCACTTTCATTACCGTTTTACGGCTTTATGATATGTGGAGATGTCTTACTTATACTTTCATCATCTTTGATGTTTTACATTCTTATCTTCTTCTTATAATCTTCTCTAGGACTCAGCACACATCGCTTCTCTGCTAGTAGTCCATATGGTACTCTGAGTGGTTTCCCACAAACAACCAACAAATAAGTTCCCATCTCATCTACACTGCCATCATAGTGAGTTAGATCGATTGCCAGTTTCGTATATACCATCACTCTCTGAAGGAATTGTTTAGCCCAGCTCCCATATGTCAACCATCAAAGGTTACGATTGTACCACAACCTAAAGTTATCGTAACTTATCTTAACCATTAACTATAACGTTCGTTAAGTTAAATTCTTATTCCTTACGAATTTCTGGCAACTAAATGCCATACCCCTAAATTCATTCTTATACGACTCACCTTCGACTTTCATTAATCTTATTACCGTTCATTACGGTTTTCTTAATAACATTCGTATCTTACTTAATACTTTCATTATCCATTACTTGAAGCCCATGTTCATTAGTCATTCTTAATGTCCAAGCCATGTCATTCGTTGTATGCTAAGACCGCTCATTTATCCCAACAGCATTATGTACATAGCGTCTATACGCTTCACACTTATCTCTCATTATCATGACATAACATCGAAATGTTATTAATTACCCTCGTCGCTCAACGTCTAAGGAATCACAACCATATAAATCCTCTACGTTCGTTTATCGTAACTACGGTCCCCGGATATCGGTTCCGTAATCCGCGTTTACATTCTTTATCTTTTAATCTCATTTAATCTTTTCGTTTAAGCTTCATTAAAGGTTTAATTTACTAGATTAAGGGTTACATTAGTTAAACATTATGTTCTTTATCTTCCCTTTCGTTTCCCCCATGAGTTGAGCAGTTAAAAGCACTTCTCTAGCTTTTTTCCTACATTGGCGCTGTGGTCCCACTCACCCTTTTATCTCTCGTGTCACTTGGCCATGAGTTTGTAGTACAAACTTCACAGTGCAGCCATGTTGCGATGCCACCTTACAAGGCATGGCTAGCATCGCGGTGCCAAGCCCTAACCCTAGAAAATTTCTCTAAGTGTTAAATCCAATTTGAGACGCTTACTTCCCGCTTCCATAACTTATTCATTATAACTCAAAAAGAGGTCGTTCCAAAGCCATTTTCTTCCTTATCTTATTTACTTCAATACCCCCAGATAGAACTTCGTTCTGAATCCGTTAAAATGCCATTCAATTGGCTTGATTTCACCCTTCATTAATTTTATGTTTTTAATGCTCTTCGTTTGTTCGTCCATAATTCGGTCATCCGAACTTGAAATTCATTTCTTCTTGAGTCCATGACTTACATTTTATATGTTCTCTTACATTCTTATGAAACCCTACACGTTAGGGTTCATTTACTAACTTTTTAATTCTCGTTTGTCTTTTATGAAATTTTTGCCATAACTTCGTTATATCTAAGTTTTAATCCATTCTTCATGAACATTTCTACCGTTCCTAACCAAGAAATATGCATCTAACTTATATGCGATGGTTTTAAACTTTTCCATCAACAACAAATATCCTACGATGGTTTTAAATTTGTCCATCAACAACGTTCTTCATGTTCTTTGCATGTTCTTCGTGTTCTTCGTTCGTTCTTCATTTTAATCAATATTTTGGATTACGATTTCACTTTTTATTGAAATTTGATGTTATAGAACATCATTCCTTACTTATTTCACCTACTTATTCATATAATCCACTCAGATCGTTCTAATTCATTACGAATCTTATACTTCCTTAAGAAATTTATAAACTAAACTTTAAATTCTTATTTTCATTATTTCTCATGATTTCAACCATATGAAATCATTCCTAACATCATTTACTTCTTATTCTTATTAATCTATGTTTTGAACATAAAAACTTAAGAAAAGTTAACTTAGGAGTTAGGTTTTAACACCTTTCCTCTTTATTTTTCTTCCGCTAGACAAAACCGGCGATTCGCAAGCTTTTCTATTTCACGAACACTTTCGATCCGATCAATCATGTTCATGCTCTTCCTTCTCCCTCTTCATCTGAATCCTCTCTCTCTCTCTTGCTAAGGTGTAGGATTCTCAAAATGCCAAATAAATGAATTAAGCTTCCAATTTATAGAATTTCCAAGCTAGGGGTATTTTAGTCATTTCACCCCCAACCTCCTTACTATTTATACCTCCTTACTATTCATGACTTAAGTGTTAAGTTAACTTAGCCCTTAAGTATACTTAGCCTTTAAGTTTCGTGGTTCCATCTTTCGGGTTTTCGTCCGACAGTTTTAAAAAATCTGTGATTCTCGGAATCCAAATATTTTTGGATATTTCGTCTTTCCTTTACCGATTAACTTTTATATATTCTTCAGATTTTCGAAAAGCTAAAAAATATTTTTTTTGCGTTAAGCGTTTTCCTTCATGTTTTTCCCTAATGTAGCTAAACGAATGAAAAGTACATAACAGTACTTTTCGTCGTTTTTATTTTGTCCGATTTCGCGCGCGTTTTTGAGAAAAAGCATTATTTGCTTACTTAACTTTTCACGATATTTTATCGTCAAATCTTTCGACAGAATGTCATTTTGACATACCGAACTCTCGAAAAGGCTTAGGTTATTCAAACCCTAACTCTTAAGGTTTCGTCGGGTGAATAATGCCTATTTCGTCTTTTTCCCCTGAAATATTTTTGTTCCCGAAAAATTTTCATTTTTGTCTTGAAAATTATTACTCGTTCAGTCTAGCTCGTAGCCAGAATCTGCCCGACTTATAATCATCTTAGGTTCTAGAACGATTAATAAACACTCAGCACATAATATTATTAATAAAAATTCATTTTATTAATAACTAATTCTTTAAAGTTAAATTCTGGACGATCCGAAATTCTGGGTCGTTACAGCTCTCCTAAATAGAGATCCAATCCTCCATCTGTGAAGAGAGGAACCCTACAGGTGAAAATCACGTATTCGACACCAGTCGGGTACCCATCCTCAAATCCAATGATGTGACAACCCGAGTAATTAGATAATTTATTAAAATCTTAAATGATTGATTTAACGTCAAATAATAGACCTAGACAGAAAATAAGTGTATGCGTTTGATGTTTTTGGGAAGGAATTTTGAGGATTTCGAAATTCTGTGTAAGATTTAGGTGAATTATTCAGGATTAAGTGTATACGTGAATATGATCTATGTATATGGTATTGTATGTGTACAGAATGTGGTTAAGGGTCAAGGGTTAACCAGATAAATTTTATCAGTGTCAAACCCTAATATTATTCAGAACGTCAACGTTCTGTTAGAAAACCCTAAACTTAGAAACCAGTTCTGAAACCCTAATTTTGGTTTTGAGAATTCGAAACCCTAATTTGGAAATAGAAAACCCTAGTTTGGGAATGCAAATGCTATGTATAAGGTTAAATGTCATTAATTATAATTTATTTGGAAAACCCTAATGAATTACTTGAAACCCTAATTAATTATTAGAAAATCCTAATACCAGATCTGGAAACTCCAATTTCAGATTCCGATAATTTAAAACCCTAATCTGGAAACTTAACGGAGAATTTTAAGGCTTAAGTACTATTAATTATAATACTAATTAGGGTAAAGCTTAATTAATTAGCAAATCCTAATTTCAGATTTTTAAACCCTAATTATTTTGTTAGAAACCCTAATGCACAATTGTGGACTAAATTGCTAAATTAGCAATATTAATTGGGATAAAGTAATCCTAATTAACAAGATTGATTTATGAATGGGAAAGTTTAATTTAATTAGAGAATTCTAATTATAATTTTGAAATATTAATTTTATATTTCAAAAACCCTAATTTAGAAAATCTTAGAAAGTTAGTGTTGTAAAACCTAAGGGTTGGGTAAATTCCTTGTATGCCATTAAAATCATATGTTCAATGACCAAAATGCCCTTTTTCATTTTCTTTAAATGGTAACTTGTATAAATAACAATTACCTTTAGTTGGTAAACCACTACCTTGACTTTGTGGCATTCAAATATCAGAAATCAACCTCTAATGGACAGCTAGCAGATCATTCAATGCATCCAAGTGATTATATAATAGATTTGGAGAGAGAATGTTCACTAAAATTGAAAAATTGCTATCCAACTCTCAACAACTCTCTCTCTATCCCAAACCTTCGAATTCCTTGAGTGGATCAGTCACCAAATAAACACTAGAAACACCAAGATCAGTTGAGGAGAATCAAGATCAAAACTTGGACTAGAAAGGTATAAACCTAAACGCATCCTAGATCTTGTATGCTAAGTTCATGTTTGTGTCTATGTGTTTAAATCATTGTTATATGATGTTCTATGATGATCTATGGTGATATACCATAGATCCATAGCATCAAATGGCTTTAAAAGTGTTAATTTTTAAAATTGCCCAAGAATAGTTATGAGGTCTGACAAGATAATGTCAGTCGCTATAGATCTTTATGTATATTTAATTTTTGTTGTTTTAAGTTTAGGATTTGTAGCTTGGTATGTTGTCTTTAATCTGAAAGTGGTAGTACAACCATTAAATGGCTAGATATGTAGTTATTAAAGGTTAAAACTCGTTGACCGATGTAAAATCCAAAATTTTACGAATAAAGATTTAAATTTCTCGATTTTTTTTTGAATATTATGGTGTGGATTTAATATAATGTTATAGTTGTGGGTAATATTTATAAATTTTGCAAAGTATGCAAATTGTTATATTATATTCGATTGATCGGGGAATATTCTTTGTGACGGGGAATATTCGTACGACTGCACAATCATTGGTGGACCCCACAACGGAATTATTGTCGGATTGAGAAAATGATATAAATATTTTTATGAAAATAACAGCGGAAGTTTTACCGTTAATACTGTTGAACTACTCGGTAGTAAAAGTATAGTAATACGCGTGGTTGCATAGTAGCACACGGTATTGATTATTGATGCTTATGTGAGAAGTCACTCAGTTTTATTCAATTATTGCTTCAATAATTGTTGCATAGTATCTCATGTTATTTGATTCAATTATTGTCGAATTTTATAATATTCTAATAAAATAAAATACTTTTATAAAGTTATTCATTTTATTAGATTATAAATAGAATATATTTTATTTTATTTAAAAAGATTTTGTTTTATTAGAATATTTTATTAAATCATTCAGGACCGTCCATTTAAAAGTGAATCAATCTGGACCATTCATGAATTAGTTACTATTCAATCCATTCTTCTATAAATAGAAGCTCATTCCTTCATTATTTCTTACGAATTCACTGAAACACTAGAGAGAGAAACTGTTAGGTTTTGTGAAAATCAAAGTAGCAATCAAATTGAAAAATTAGCGGAAGCGAAATAAAATCAGATTTTAAAATTTTTCACAAACCAATTACCCGGATCATCCTTTATGCATATTATTAATTAAACAAAGAATAAGAAATTATGAAATCATACCCTTGTAGAAACGAGCTTCCTCGTGTGCGAGTTCACCTCCTACTTCTCCGCGATCTCCTCAATCTCCTGTAGATTCCTTCCTTTGATCAATGTAAGCCACCCAAGTGTATGGCCTCTATAGGTGATCCACCAAAGAAGAAGAATTTTCAAAAAGAAGGGGTATTGGCTCAAACCCTAGTTTTTTCTATCTGAATAGAAAAAGGAGGCGTCTTTCCAACTCTAGGAATTACGTATATTAGATATCCGATATAAGACTCCTCTTATAAAGATATCATGTAACCTATTTTAATTAAAATAAGGTATTATTTATTTAATTAAACTCTTTTAATTAAATGGGCTCCCTAATCCTATTAGGGGTAATTAATTAAACTCCTTTAACTAATTTTCTTTCCTAATTCAATTAGGAATAAATGAGAGTACTTATATTAAATTAATTCCTAAACCTTTTAGAAATTAAAATAATAATAATTGTAATAATATTAATAAGACTCCTCTTATTAATTTATATTTAATATTTCTAAAATATTAAATAATAAATATTAAGCTATTTAATTTATTCTATCACCATATATTAAATTAAATATACTTAACATATTATTACAATTATGCCATTACCTTCATATATAACTTATTACACCCAAGCATACCCTTTGATATACTCTAAGAGTCTTAAGGAATAAGTCAAAGTGTAATTCATTATATATAAGATACTATGATGATCTCAAGTCTAAGGATCATTTGTACTACTATCACTACTGAGAATTCCTATTGACGGTGTAAGTAAAACTCCATTAGGTATTCCTTAGCAAGTCACGCTTCGATGAACTTATTCTCTAATAAGCACCTACATACTTGCTTTAGTGTCTCCACACAAATGATCATGAGATCAATCATCCTCATCCAATGAAAGCAAGCAACGATGTACCAATCTATCCGGATTCACTAATCCCCAATTTAGT
The DNA here is from genome assembly GCA_020205615.1 of Panax quinquefolius. Lineage (NCBI taxonomy): Eukaryota > Viridiplantae > Streptophyta > Magnoliopsida > Apiales > Araliaceae > Panax > Panax quinquefolius. The sequence goes on from CM035163.1 coordinate 107,887,881, forward strand.
AATCCAATGATTGGGAACTATTTTAGTTTTAAGCCTTCTAAGAATTTATATCTCATTAGAATGATCATCATCATTATTCTAAAAGCGTTGTTTAAAACTATGGGTTTATCACATATTATTAAAAACAAGACACCATGTAGATAATAAACGCCTTTAATAAATAATTTTTTATTAATAAATAAATAAGATTGATTACACAAGATATGCTTTATCATCATACATGATTGGCTTGTATGCATAATACTTTCAATCTCCCACTTGCACTAAAGTCAATCGTCGTGGTATCTCATACCCATCTTCTCTAAGTGACGATCAAGCTGCATTTGTTGTTAACGCTTTAGTAAATGGATCTCGCAATATTGTCTTGAGAGTCCACACGCTCTGTGGTGGCGTCTCCTCTTTAATGATCTCTCGATCAAATGAAATCGCCAAGAACACGTGTTTGGATTTACGATGAGACTGGTTCCTTAGCTTGCGCAATGACTCGGTGTTGTCACGAATAAAGGCACCTTTGGTCCTTTAATGCTAGAAACCACAAGAAGTTCGGTAATGAACTTCTTCATCCAAACAGACTTCCTTTGCGACTTCACTTGCGACTATGTACTCTGCCTCATCATTTGAATCAAGAATCGTTTCACGCTTGGAACATTTCAACTCATCTGCGCCACCGCTTAAGGTAAACACATACCCCAAATAGATTTATCATCATCTTGGTCTGTTTGAAAACTTGAGTCCAGTGAAGCCCTCTAGTTTTAATTCGGACCCACCAGTGAAACAAGAAATACATCCTTAGTTCTTCTTAAGTACTTTAGGATATTTTTCACTTTGCCTTCCGGTGTTCTTCTCTGGATTCGATGATATCTCGCTTGTTACACTAAGTGCATGAAGCGACATCCGGTCTAGTACATATCATACCAGTACATGATAGATCCTATTCTTTGAAGCATAAGGAATCTTATTCATACGGTTTCTCTCCTCAGGTGTCTTTGGAGCTTGTTTCTTGGAGAGATGTATTCCATGGCTCATCGGCATGAGACCTCTTTTGGAATCTTCCATGCTAAACCTTTTTAGCATCAAGTCAATGTACGTTCCTTGGGACAAGCCAAGCATCCTATTAGATCTATCTCTGTAGATCTTTATCCCCAAAATATAGGATGCTTCTCCCAAGTCCTTCATGGAGAAGTGTTTAGATAACCATATTTTAATTGTTTGCAGCATAGGAATATCATTCCCTATCAGTAATATATCATCAACATATAATACAAGGAATGAAACAGTATCTCCCACTAACCTTCTTGTACACACACATGGTTCATCCACATTTTGATAAAATCAAACTTTTGATTGTCTCATCAAAACGGATGTTCCACTTTCTGAGAAGCTTGCTTTAATCCATAAATGGATCGTTGTAGCTTACAGACTTGATTTGTTCCAACCTTTGAAACAAATCCCTCTAGTTATGTCATATACACATCCTCCTCAAGTTTCCCATTGAGGAAGGCCGTTTTCACGTCCATCTACCAGATTTCATAGTCATGGTAAGCTACAATCGCAAGCAAAATTCGAATGGACTTGAGCATTGCTACTGGTGAGAAGGTTTCGTTATAGTCAACTCCTTGTCTTTGTTTGAAACCTTTTGCAACCGGTCGGGCCTTATAGGTCTCTACCTTGCCGTCTGCTCCAGTCTTTCTTTTAAAGACCCATTTACACCCAATAGGCTTAATGCCTTCAGGTGGTGAGACCAAAGTCCATACTTGGTTCTCATACATGGAGTCCATTTTTGATTTCATGGCTTCTTGCCACTTCTCTGAGTCTTTACTACTCATAGCCTGTTCGTAATTCAATGGATAATCATCATCTATGATGCGTACCTCATTTTCATCTTCTATGACAAGTCCATACCTGTCTGGTATCATTGGTACTCTTCCGTTCTGATTTACTGAATAGGGTGTGGTATGTATGACTCTCTAATTGGTTAGGTACCTCACTTTGATCTCGTAGTATTTTGTGGTTCTTGAACCTCTTCAAGATATATCTTACTCCCACCGACCCTTCAAGGATAAACTCCTTTTCCAAGAAGCGGCATGTTTCGCAACAAACACCTTTTGATCACTTGGATGATAGAAATAATACCCGATGTTTCTTTAGGATATCCCACAAATCTACATTTGTCAGATCTAGTCTGCAGCTTATCGTTTTCAAACTTTTTGACATAAGCTGGACAACCCCAAGTCTTAACATGCTTAAGATTTGGTTTCCTCCCTGTCCATAACTCATATGGAGTCTTGGGGACGGATTTTGTAGGTACCTTGTTAAGTAGGTATGCAGCCGATTCTAGGGCATATCCCCAGAAGGAAACTGGAAGGTCGGTAAAGCTCATCATAGATCGAACCATGTCCAACAATGTTCGATTTCTCCTTTCAGATACACCATTCAACTGTGGCATCCCTGGTGGAGTCCATTGTGAGATTATACCATTTTCTTTGAGACAATTAAGAAACTCACCACTTAAATATTCTCCTCCTCGATCAGATCGAAGAATCTTAATGCTCTTACCAGTTTGCTTCTCAACTTCACTTCTGAACTCTTTGAAATTTTCAAATGATTCAGATTTGTATTTCATTAAATACACATATCCAAATCTTGAGTGGTCGTCAGTGAATGTAATAAAATAAGAATACCCTCCTCGTGCGATCGTTGTCATAGGTCCACATACATCTGTGTGTACCAACGCTAACAACTCTGTAACTCTTTCTCCTTTTCCACTAAAAGGAGATTTAGTCATTTTACCCATGAGACAAGATTCACAGGTTGGATATGATTCAAAATCGATATAGCTCTGGAGCCAATCTTTATCAACTTGGATAATCTTGTTTCATTAATATGACCGAGTCTATAGTGCCACATGAAGGTATAATTAACATCATCTCTTTTCCTTTTCTTAGTTTGTTCAATTTGAAATATATTTTCATGCAAGTCAAGTATATAAAGTCCATTTCGCAAATTACCAACACCATATAAAACATTATCATTATAAATGGAACAACTGTTGTTCTTTATTATAATATTAAAACCATCCATATCCAATACAGAGATAGAAATAATGTTTCTAATGATATTTGGAACAAAATAACAATTATTTAAATTAATGAACTTGCCCGTAGGAAGTGCTAAACAATAAGTCTCTACAGCTAATGAAGCAACCTTTGCTCCATTTCCCACTCGTAGGACGACCTCATCCTTGCTCAGCTTTCTACTTCTGACCAGTCCCTGCATATTATTACATATGTGAGAACCACATCTGGTATCCAATACCCAAGTAGAAGATTGACTTTAAGAAAAATTAATTTCAATCATAAACAAACCTTGATTAGGATTCGAAGCTTCTCCAAGCTTCTTCTGCTTTTGTTCTGCGAGATAATCCTTGCAGTTCCTCTTCCAAATGACTGGGCTTATTGCAATGGAAGCAAATTCCTTTGCTAATTCGGATCAGTTTCTTTTGATCCTTCACTTTCGCCTTTCCGTTAGCCTTCTTGGATTTCTTCTTTTCAGAAGATACCTTGGGCCTCTTCCTTTTCTTGGAAGAATCATCCACCAGTAAGACATGGTTCTTCTTGGATGGGAAGTGACCTTCAACAGTTTTCAACATGTTAAGTAATTCAGGCAAGCTGACAACCAACTTATTCATGTGAAAATTCACAACAAATTATGAGAAGGTGTCTGGGAGTGACTGCAAGACTAAATCTTGACTCAACTCCCCATCCATGATGAACCCAAGCTGTCCAAGACGTTCAATCAGATTGATCATCTTTAGGACATGAGTCTCAACGGTAGTGCCCTCGGTCATCCGAGATCGGAAGAGCTCCTTAGATATTTCATATCTAGCAGTCCTACTTTGCTCACCATACAACTCTCGAAGGTGCAGTAGCATAGTAGGAGCATCCATGTTTTCATGCTGACGCTGAAGCTCGTTACTCATAGATGCGAGCATGATGCATTGAGCCACAGATGCATCATCTTGCCACTGTTTAAAAGTAGCAATCTCTTCCTCGAGGTCAGATGTCACGCAACTTTTGCAGTGTACGAGAGAATTTAGGACATAAGAAATCTTTTCAAAGAAGGAGAACAATTCTCGATTCCTTAACCAAATTGTGTAGTTTGGTCCAACGACATTAGCATCAAGTATGCTACGCAGTGATGAAATTAGTGAATGTGACATTTTCAAAATTCTCGCATGTAAAAAGACAATATTTTAGCAAACATTCATTTAATTAATTACAAAAATAAATTAGGTCTTATTTTATATTGGTATCTCCCACTATTTTCTTCAAACTATATTACCCTCATTTATATAGTTAAACAAAATCTAATTAAAGTTTTTGCTAGTGAGAATAAGGATCCCATTTCAAATATATATAGCCTTGTGGTGACACAACAAACTATATATAAATAAATAGGTAGACAACTCCTTGTCAATTACATCAACATGTAACTCCTTATGTTTTGCCTCTTAGATTATTTTGATCAAGTGGTGGCACATCCGAATCAAAATTATCTAAGTTAAGTCCAACCTAGCACTTCCATATATTCAAAAAGAAAAATATCGCCTTGTGGTGACACAACAAAACAATATTGTTCAATTTTCTTTATAAGCATCAAATGTGATAAATTAACATCTTAAATACTTAATACTTGCCTTGTGGTGACACAACAAACTCATATTAAATATTTAATACTCTATTAATTTTATCATGCTAGAAAGCTGACGTTCGATATTCTAAATATCTTTGAACGCTTAAGACTTAATATATAAAAAACTTTGAGGGATTTGTTATTATTTGTCTCATCTTGTTTAGCGCGCATGCAAATATATATATAAAATACGCATCATATTATTAAACATGCGAAGCATGTTTGCATAATATATAATATATATAATACTAGCATGCACATATAGAATACTATATTCTACCCGGATTGATTATGGACTTTTATTCTAGTTTGGTTCACTAGAGCCACCAAGTGAACCAAAAGGTCAAACCCTAGGGTGCAAAGAATAAACATTTAAATATAACTATTACATTTAAACACGGACTCCATTACGAACGGGTCTTCAAGTGCTCCTTGATCTCCGGTTCTTCAAAAAAATTCTAACTAATCCTATTACATTAAACTATTTAATTTAAATAGAAACCTTGATCAGCAGTCAAGTGGAAGTACATAGGAGAGAGATAGAATTTACATCAAGAAGAAAACCAGAAAAGACGAGGTACGTAGACCCCATTTAATAAAACCCATTCATTCAAACATCCAACTAAAATAAATCCAATCACATTGGTCAATTGTCCATAATCAATCCCATTTATTATCATACATATCATCATATGTATCAATAAATAAAATCATTCCATATATATATGAGTATCATTTAATGGGCAATTTTATGTTGCATGAAATCCAATTTCAAGATTAAAATAAACTCTTTTATTTTAATTATAAAATTATTAAAATATATTATATATATATAACAATTCGTACGCAGCCCTTTTAGTAACAATACTCGGTCAACGTGATGACCCTTTGTAAAAGCAGGTGCGGTTATATATATTATATACTATAATACCGAACGGTTATATATATATAAATAATATGTACCTGCAACAAACAAAACATGATAGCGTTTACCTTTTCTTATATTAGTACTAATTGAAACAGGATTACACCACACAGAATTCTTTCACTTTTGCTGAAACAGTTTTTCCCAAAAAAGAAAAACGTGATTTTCATGTAATCAAATTACATCACTGCCACACGGATACCGCCGCAAATTATAATAATATATATATATAAACCGTCCAGCAAGAGAGAAAAATAGCAACAGCTTTTGAAAAAAAAAAATCAGCCACGGACTGCATAAAAAAAAAATGATTCCGAAAACCTTTTTTTTTCGGCAAATATATATATTTTTTCATAAAATAATAATTTTATACAACAAATTATGCCCAATAAATTATTCAAAATACATACCCATACATATATGAAATCAAAATAATTAATAATTCACATAAAGTTTGGCTCATGACACCATTGTTAGGTTTTGTGAAAATCAAAGTAGCAATCAAATTGAAAAATTAGCGGAAGCGAAATAAAATCAGATTTTAAAATTTTTCACAAACCAATTACCCGGATCATCCTTTATGCATATTATTAATTAAACGAAGAATAAGAAATTATGAAATCATACCCTTGTAGAAACGAGCTTCCTCGTGTGCGAGTTCACCTCCTACTTCTCATGATCTCCTTGAATCTCCTGTAGATTCCTTCCTTTGATCAATGTAAGCCACCCAAGTGTATGGCCTCTATAGGTGATCCACCAAAGAAGAAGAATTTTCAAGAAGAATGGGTATTGGCTCAAACCCTAGTTTTTCCTATCTAAATAGAAAAAGGAGGCGTACTCTCCAACTCTAGAAATTACGTATATTAGATATCTGATATAAGACTCCTCTTATAAAGATATCATGTAACCCTATTTTAATTAAAATAAGGTATTATTTATTTAATTTAACTCTTTTAATTAAATGGGCTCCTAATCCTATTAGGGGTAATTAATTAAACTCCTTTAACTAATTTTCTTTCCTAATCCAATTAGGAATAAATGAGAATACTTATATTAAATTAATTCCTAAACCTTTTAGAAATTAAAATAATAATAATTGTAATAATATTAATAAGACTCCTCTTATTAATTTATATTTAATATTTCTAAAATATTAAATAATAAATATTAAGCTATTTAATTTATTCTATCACCATAGATTAAATTAAATATACTTAACATATTATTACAATTATGCCATTAACTTCTTAAATAATTATTCTTCCTTTTATGGTGTAACCCTTTAGGTTCTCCATATTAAACCGGTTGTGAATAAATCAATTAGAAACAATTCTAATCTCATTTAAATAAATAAATTAAACAAATAATTTATTTAAATAAATAATATTTATTCTACAATAGGATATAAGCCTCCCCAGTGATCAACGACTTTCCGGATAATATAGATTTCAACATTAATCATAAAAGAACCTTTGAGTAAATAGTTACTGTGATAATTCAATCCTTCCACCATACAATGTCCCAATTAAATATAAGACATGGAATTCTTTGTCAAGTCTTATTTTATTTAATTATATGTATTTCGATTCCTAAATGAACAACTCTAATGAATGCAAATTAGAAACTACTTTCTAATTTCATTCCACCTTAACCAAGGATTCCCGGTTTGTCATTTATCGAATCACATAGGACATTTCTCCTTTTTTACTAGAAGTGGTAGATTCTTTATTGATCATTCATTACCTTCATATATAACTTATTACACCCAAGCATGCCCTTTGATATACTCTAAGAGTCTTAAGGAATAAGTCAAAGTGTAATTCATTATATATAAGATACTATGATGATCTCAAGTCTAAGGATCATTTGTACTACTATCACTACAGGAATTCCTATTGACAGGTAAGTAAAACTCCATTAGGTATTCCTTAGCAAGTCACGTTCAGTGAACTTATTCTCTAATAAGCACCTACATACTTGCTTTAGTGTCTCCATACAAATGATCATGAGATCAATCATCCTCATCCAATGAGCAAGCAACGTATGTACCAATCTATCCGGATTCACTAATCCCCAATTTAGTAATCCAATGATTGGGAACTATTTTAGTTTTAAGCTTTCTAAGAATTTAGATCTCATTAGAATGATCATCATCATTATTCTAAAAGCGTTGCTTAAAACTATGGGTTTATCACATATTATTAAAACAGCACCATGTAGATAATAAATGCCTTTAATAAATAATTTTTTTATTAATAAATAAATAAGATTGATTACACAGTATATGCTTTATCATCATACATGATTGGCTTGTATGCATAATACTTTCAGAAACTGTAGAGAATTCTTCTTCTATAATCTTGAGCGTATTTTCTATTTAAGAGAGCTTTGAGCGTAGTTCAAGTTTCTTCAAGTATATCCCCGCCTTACCCGTCGGAGTACTCTTCTTTATAAGGTAAGGGATACTATTTGTTATACTCGTAAGGGTATTCTTTCATTCGTATTCATAAAGAGAACTTCTGTTTTCCATTCTTTATTATTTTTTGAATAACCTGTATACGGGGACTACCCTATACTTGGTGAAATTCTTCTATTATTCCATTCCTTATTATTCTGTTGGAATAACCTGTATATGCAAAGTACCGTATACACGGTGAAATTCTTCTGTTATTTCATTCTTTATTATTATGTTGGAATAACCTGTATATGCGAAGTACCGCATACATGGTGAAATTCTTCTATTATTCCATTCTTTATTATCCTGTCAGAATATCCTGTCTGTGCGGTCTATCGCATGCATTGTGAATTCTGGTTTTATTCCATTCTTTATTATTACGTTTAATATCACATGCATGCGTTCTGGCATGACCTGGTTTCGTTATTTATTATTCTATTGGAACATCCTGTTGGTGCAAATTTCGCCTGACCTGGTTCTGTTATTTATTATTCTGTTGGAATATCATGTCTATGCGTTTATGCATGACCTGGTTTCGTTATTTATTATTACATTGGAATAACTTTATGCATGCGCCTATCGCATGCCAGGTGATTTCTTTTGTTATTCCATTTTTTATTATACTTAGTTGGTTAAAGTTTTGAATTCTATACTCCATTAAATTAGTGGAATATCCTTGATATTTGCGCTTCATCCAGTATCTTTTCATGTAAATATTCTTCTGAGCGTTCTTGAATTTTACTCTACAAAGAAGTATCATGTTGACAATTTGGACATTATTAGTTCCTGGATAAATTAATTCTTGAACTTATTTTATTGAATTATTATGTCATTGTCATCATCCTCATGTTTATATTATGTTGAAAGTTATATGTGGCCTGTAGTGTATAGATGGACTTGGTGTGATTATGACCAGGGATTATTCGGTATAATCATGACCGTAATGTAACAAATGATGTGGAAAAAGTCCTCATTGGGCCGTAGTGCATTGATGGACAGTTTTTGGTATGATTATGGCTATGGATTCTCTTCGGCCAAGGGTGCAAAGATGAATTATTTTATGGCATGATCAGGACCGTTGATGAATACACGAATATCATTGGCCCGTAGTGCATGGATAATTTGTGGTCGTGATACTAATGAATATCCTTAGCCGTAGTGCAGGGATGATGTGGATTATTTATTAAACTGAGTCTCAACGATAAAAATGATAAAAAAACCTTTTTAAATCATAAAAGATAGTAGATTTTATTCTCTACTTGACTCTTTTAATGGATTGCTTGCTCCGCTGCAGTTAAACTTGATGTTTATTGTATTTTATCAGTTTAACATTGTTGAAGACTAATGAAAATTTATTATGAATTATCTTAGTCATAATATTTCTTACTAGGCTAGTTTAGTTCACCCTTTCCTTCACTGTTCTCTTCCGGAAATGAGAATATAGCTAGGACGAGTTGGGGAACGGATTGACAGTCCAGATGATAGCATTAGTAGTCCTCAATATTCTGTTAAATAGTTTGATAATAAATGTAATGAGGACTGAATTTGAGTTTGTATACTGTCTATGAGGACTCCATTGAGAGTGGATATTGTTTAGAAGGCAATATTCTTGTTTAAACTCTCAGTTTATGTTTTGTTGTATTCTACACGACAGATGTATAATTAAGTTGTATTTGATTTGTGTAACATGTATTTGGCGACTCAAGATGGGTGATGTATACCTAATTTGGGGACGTCACAGTTGGTATCAAAGCTTAGGGATATGATCCCTGGCTGTGATGTGAGACAAGAACTAGGAGGGGATAAACGGGGAATTCCTTCGCTAGTTTGACCTACCTAAGTTTATTTGGTATTTAATTGGTCGGTCAGTGTAAAGGGATAATATGTGATATGTTAATTAAACCTTGTTTTATGGCAGTATTTGAAAATGACATCCGAGAATGTTGAGAATAACAATGGAACACATGAGACCGTTGAGTCTCCACATATCAATAATCAAGATAATGTGTATCAGGAAGGCGACAATCCTCAGGCAAACAACAACACTGACCAAATGATGAATGATGGAATGTTAAGAGGCTTTATGCAATTCATGCAACAACATGTAAGAGAGACTCCTGTTCAAAATATAGGTGGAAATAATGGCAACCCACGGTCGGTCACCGCTAAGCAGTTCAAGGAGCTGGGACCGCCAGAGTTTTTGGGAAAGCCAGAACCACTTAAGGCGGAGACGTGGCTAAAGTAGATCACCAAGATATTTGATGTCTTGGGATGTTAGAGGAGCAAAAGGTTCCATTTGCCACCTTTATGTTGCGTGAAGAGGCAGATTACTGGTGGAAATCTGTAAAACGTACCTAGACTGACGCACTCAAGATGTCTTGGGAGAAGTTCCAAGAGCTGTTCAACGACAATTATTTTCCCGAAAGTATTCATTGTAAGACCCCAACTTTTATAAATAAAGATGAATTTTCTATAAATATTATTTTTGAATATTATGGAATAAATTTGATATAATGTTATAGTTGTGGGTAATATTTATAAATTTTGCAAAGTAAGCAAGTTGTTATAAAATATTCGTTTGGTCGGGGAATATTCTTTTTGTCGGGGAATATTCGTACGACAGCTCAATCATTGGTGGACCCCACAACGGAAGTATTGTCATAGTTAGAAAACGACAAAATTATCTTTCTATAAAAAATAACGGCAGAGGTGTTACCGTTAAAACTGTTGAACTACCCGGTGGTAAAAGTACAGTAATACGCATGGTTACATAGAAGCACACGGTATTGATTATTGATGCTTACGTGAGAAGTCACTCAGCTGTGCTCAATTATTTCTACAGTAATTGCTGCATCATATCTCTTATATTATTGATTCAATTATTGTCACAAAGATCATCTCAGATAATATATTATATTATTAATTGAGACGACAAGTTATAAATGATTAATAATTGTTGAAAGATTAAAAATGTGTTGATTAAAAATAAAATGATTTGTGGTAATATTTATTCAATCCTTGATGTATATAAAGAGTCTGTTATGAGACATTTGTGGTAAGTTTGATTATTTTATGGGAGGCCCATATGTCATCATCTAAGAGTCTCTTAAATCAATAGTAATTACCTTCACAATAGTATTTACCTTCGTCAATAGTATTTACCTTCGTCAATAGTAATTACCTTCGTCAATAGTAATTACCCTTGTGAATAGTAATTACCTTCGTCAATAGTAATTACCTTTACAGGCGTCGAACCACTTGTCGTTTCACATTACAGGCGTTTCACATTACAGGCGTCGAACCACTTGTCGTTTCACATTACAGGCGTCAAACCACTTTTCTTTTCACATCACCAGTCGTCAAGCCATTTGCCTTTTCACATGGCAGGTGCTAAGCTAGAAATCTTCTATAAATAGAGGCCTAGTGCTTCATTATTTTCACGAATTCATTCAAGCTATAGAGAGAGAAAGTATAGAGAGAATAAGAGAGAAAGAAGAAGAGTATTTTGTTACTACACTATCTGCAGATTCAATCTCCTACTAAAAGTAAGGGGTGTTATTCTTTCTTATTCATGAAGAGAACTCATGTTATTCCATTGCTTATTATTCTGCTGGAATAACTCAGATATACGCCATTTTACCCTATAGTTGGTGACATTCTTCTATTATTCTCATTGGAACATCCTCGCTCACATGTGTTTTACACCTGACTGGTTCCGCTCTTTATTATTATTCTGTTGGAACATCCTCATGCGTGTGTACACCGGACTGGTTCCGCTTTTTATTATTATTCTGTTGGAACATCCATGCATGTGTTCTACACCGGACTGGTTCCGCTTCTTTATTATTATTCTGCTGGAACATCACATGCATGCGCTTTTACGCCGGGACCGGTTCCGTTATTTATTATTCTCATTGGAATAACTCACTGTCATGCGCTCATCGCATGCATGGTGATTTCTTTTGTTATTCCATTCTTTATTATACCCAAATGGTTTAAAACTTTGACTTCTATACTCCATGAAATTAGTAGAATATCCTTGATATTTGCGTTTCATCCAAAGATATCTTTTCATGAAATATTCTTCGATCATTCTTGAATTTTACTCTACGTAAACAAATTATCGTGTTGATAATTTGGGCGTTAATAATTCCTGGATAAAATAATTTTGAACTTGTTTTATTGAATTCTTATATCATTGTCATCATCCTCATGTTTATATTTTTTTAAAGTCATCTCGTGGCACATGAGTGCATAGATGGACTTGGTATGATTATGACCGAGAGACTATTCTTGTAATCATGACCGTAATGTTACAAATGATGTGGTAAAAATCCTCGAAGGGTCAGTAGTGCATTGATGGACGATTGTTGGCATGATCATGACCATTAATGAATTCACAACTATTCTTGGCCCGTAGAAGCATGAATAATTGTGGTCGTGATACTAAAGAATATCCTTGGCGTAGTAGTGCAGGGTGATTCAATGATGTGGATTATTTATTAAAGTTTAGTCTCACGCCTATAACAAAGATGAAAAAACCTTTTAAAGCCTAAAAGATAGTAGACTTTATTTTCTACTTGACTCTTTTAATAGATTGCATATTCACAAGCAGCTTAAACCGGTTGTCATTGTATTTTATCGGTTTAACATTGTTGAAGACTATTGATAATTTATTCGCATTATCTTAGTCATAATATTTCTTCTTCGGGCTAGTTGAGCTCACCCTTTCTTTCACCGTTCTCTTCGTGAAATGAGAATATAGTCGGACGCAGCCTGGGAAACGAGTGATGGTCCCGAAGATAGCATTAGTAGTCCTCACTATTCGCGAAATAGTGTGATAATAATTGTAATGAGGACTCCTTTTGAGTTTGTATAATATCTAGTAGATTTATATTTGTATTCAAACTCATTTTTATGTCGTATTGTATACCTACGCTTATGTTAGTAAGTTGTATTTAAATTACATACCATGTAAGTGGCGACCCAAGATGGGTGACGTATACCTAATTTTGGGGCGCCACGGTTGGTATCGAGCTTAGGATATGATCCTCAGCTAAGATGTGAGAATAGTACTAGGAGGGGAGAGACGGGAATACCTTCGCTAGTATGACCTAACTAAGTTTATGTGCTATTTTATTGGTTGGTCAAGATAGGGATAATTTGTTACATGTCAATTAACCTTTGTTTTGTGGCGATGTCTCTAAAATGACATCCGAGAATGTTGAGAATAGCAATGGAGCGCAGCGATCGTTGATTCACCACATATCAATAATCGTGGATAATGTGCATCGAAGGCGACAATCGTCATGCAAAAACAACAACACCGACCAAATGATGAATGATCAAATGTTCGAGAGGCTTTATGCAATTTATGCAATAAGAAAGTAGAGCGACTCTGTCCAAAATGTAGGTGGAAACACGGAAAACTCTCGGGCGGTCACCGCTAAACAATTCAAGGAGCCGGACCACCACGAGTTTAAGGAGAGCCAAAACTACTTCAGCGTAAGCATGGATAAAGCAGATTACCAAGATATTTGATGTCTTGGGATGCTCAGAGAGCAAAAGGTTCCTTTCACGCCTTTATGTTACGCGAGAGGCAGATTCTTGGTGGGAATCGGTAAAATGTACTCAACTCATTTGTCTCAAGATATCTTGGGAGAAGTTCCAGGAGCTGTTCAATGACAAATACTTTCCTGAAAGTATTCGCCACATGAAGGAGGTGAAGTTTATCAAGTTGGAACAAAACAATATGACCGTATCGCAATATGAGGCAAAATTTGCGGAGTTATCACGGTTTACGTCTCACTTGGTGGATAATGAATAGAGAATGGCGCGAATGTTTTTAAGAGGTTTGAAGCCGGAGATACGTCAACATCTTATTTCTCATAAACTGTGTTTGTATTCAGATGTTGTAAATAGGGCTCAATTAGTGGAGCGTGATAACGAGTCAACGCAACTAAAAGAGAGCAGCCGACAAAATTATAATACCAGCGAGAGTAGTCATCGAAGTAGTGACAACAAGCGTGGAGGGAATCAACATGCCAGATATGGTAACCACTTCGGTGGTAATCAGGGCCAAAACAATAAGAATGGACATTTCAAGAAAAGGAGATTCAACAGTGATGGAAAGACGTCAAAGACCAAAGACCCGTTGTTAAGGAAGGAGAAAGACCACCTATCATATGCTTCAAATGTGGGGCGAGGGACACATCGGTCAAACTATGCCATGCCAGTCCAAAGCATGTTATAATTATGGAAGAGAAGGTCACTTAGCTCGATTTTATCGTTTCATCAAGACAAATTCAAATAGGATGGAGGCACCAAAGGTCATCCCCGTAAAAGTCAAAACCGGTAGAAGTGCAAGGGAGAGCGTTTGTTGTCACCTCCCAGAGAGCAAGGAACCCGAATGAGGTCATCACGGTAAGCTTATCATAAACTCTAATGAAGTCTAAACTTTATTTGATACCGGTTTCTACCCATTCTTTTATTTCTCCTACTTGCGCTCATCGATTAAATTTGACTCGGAGAAATTAGACTTTGACTTATCTGTGGAAACTCCGCTGGGAGAAACCTTCATTACATCCACTCGCTTATAAGTCTTGTTTGGTTCAAATCGGTACCCTCACATTACCTGTCGATCTTATTTCATTAAAATACTTGCATTTGACGTGATTCTAGGGATTGATTGGTTAACTACTTATCATGCAAAAAATTGATTATTTTCGTAAGGTTGTTAGCTTTCATATTCCTAATCAACCTATTATGCGAATTCAAATGACCAAACCATTAAAATCAATCCTCGGTCATCTCAAGCCATAAAGCTATTCGCTTATTGAAAAGCGGATGTCAAGCTTTCTTAGCTCATGTCACAGATTTAAACAAAAATACGCCGGTTTTGAACGATATTTCTATTGTTAATAAATTTCCGACGATTCCCCCAAGAACTTCCCCGGCCTACCCTGTAGCGTGAAATTGAATTTTGTATCTACCTTGAACCCTAGACAAAACCTATTTCCATAGCCCCATATCGAATGGCTCCTATTGAACTTCGTGAGTTAAAGACCCAACCGCAAGAATTGTTAGACATCGGCTTTATTCGTCCTAGTTCTTCTCCTCGGGGTGCTCCTGCTTCTATTCGTGAAGAAGAAAGATAGGAGTATGCGACTTTGTATTGATTATCGGGAGTTGAATCACGTCACCATCAAAAATAGGTATCTATTGCCACGATTGATGACCGTTTGACCAAATTGCAAGGAGCCAAATTCTTTTCAAAGATTGATCTTCATTCCTGATATCGAAATTGAAGATTATAACCGTGACATTCCAAAGACGGCTTCGTAACTCCCAGACGGCATTATGAATTCATAGTCATGTCCTTTGGATTTACTAATGCTCCTCGCCGCTTTCATGGATATGATGAACCGAGTATTCAAGGAATATTTTGATCACTTTGTGGTCGCTTTTTATTGATGACATCCTTATTTATTCCAAAAGCCATGAAGATCATGAGCAACACTTGAGGTCGACACTCCAAAAGCTTCGTGAATATAAGCTTTATGCCAAGTTGAAGAAATGTGAGTTCGGCTTGAAGAAGTAGCATTCCTTGGGCACGTGGTATCAAGTCATGGAATATCTGCTGACCCAAAGAAAGATTTAAGCTATTCAAAGTCGGGAACAACCTAAATTAGTGATCGAAATCGTAGCTTTCTCGGTTTAGTTGGTTATTATCGGAGATTCGTGGAAAGATTTTCTCGAATCGCTACTCCATTAACTCAAATTGACTTTTAAAGATACAAAGTTCTATTGGAGCGAAGAATGTGAGAGGAGTTTTCAAGAACTCAAGAGGAGACTTATTTCAAACCTGCTGCTCGACAATACCATCCGCTCGGAGGGATTTGTCATCTCATGATGATGCTTCAAAAGGGTTGGGATGTGTTCTCATGCAACATGGAAAAGTTATAGCCTATGCCTCATGACAACTCGAGAGAATATGAGAGGAATTATCCTACTCATGATCTAGAGTTAAGCAAATTTGTCTTTGCACTTAAAATTTGGAGGCATTACTTGTATGGGGAGAAAGTGGAGATCTTTACGGATCATAAAAGCCTCACATATTTCTTCACTCAAAAGGAACTCAACATGCGCGACAACGACGTTGGCTTGAATCATTGAAAGATTATGATCATACCATCCAATAGCATCCCGGAAAAGCAAACGTGGTAGCCGACGATCGAAAGCGTAAGATCGTATGCAAGTACAAGTCGTTATTGTCAACACAAGGGCCCATTTTGTGTGACTTGCAAAGGATGGAGATAGAGTTAAAGACTCTAGGGACGCATGTGATGATAGCGAGTATACGAGTAGAACCGACTTTAATCGATAAAGTTAAAGTCGCTTTCAAGCTACGCACTGGAGCCGATGCGTATGAGGAAAAAAGTGCAAGAAGGTGCTATCATTTAAGCAAGAATCGATGAAGAAGGAATACTTCGAGTCAACTCCAAACTTTGTGTTCCTAACGACCCTGATTTAAAGTGTAATATCATGATGGAGGCGCACAACACACCATTTGCAATCCATCCTGGGAGTACCAAAATGTATCATGATATTCATCATACATTTTGGTGGAGCAATATGAAGAGAGAGATAACGCTGCTTATCTCAAGGTGTCTAACTTGTCAACGAGTTAAAAGCGAGAGCATCAAGTACCAAAAGGTCCATTGCAACCACTTGAAATTCCGTAATGGAAGTGGGAGCACATTACCATGGATTTCATTCTTAGGTCTTCCTAAGGTTTCTCAAGGCATTGATGCGATTTGGGTCATTGTTGATAGATTGACCAAGTCCGCTCATTTATTACCGATACGAGAAACTTATACACTTGAACGTCTTGCTCGTATGTACATAAAACGAGATTGTAAGATCGCATGGTATGCCTTATCCATAGTTTTTGATCGAGACCCAAGATTCACTTCACGATTTTGGGTTAGTTTGCAAAAAAGCTATGGGCACAGACTTCACGATTTAGCTCTCAGATATCATCCTCGATTTTGACGACGGATGGAGAGGACTATTCAAACTCTCAAAGATCTATTAAGACTCGTGTCCTTGATTTCAATGGGAGTTGGGACAAGTTCTTACCATTGGTGGAGTTTTCCTACAACAACGCTTATCAAGCAAGTATTGGCATGGCTCCATTCGAGCGTTGTATGGAAGAAAGTGTCGTTTCTCTAGTATCTTTGGGATGAGGTGGGTGAAGCAACGTTGTTGGGACCGGAGTTGGTACGTATGACTACGGAAAAGATTCAAACGATCCGACAACGTATAAAAACCTCACAAAATCGACAAAAGAGTTATGCTGATCTTCATCGAAAGGACGTGGAATTCGATATAGGAGATCATGTGTTGTTAAGAGTTACTCCATGGAAAGGAGTTACAAGATTTGGAAAGAGAGGAAAACTCAATCCTCGATTCATCTGGCCCATTTTAATCCTCGATCGAGTAGGAACTGTGGCTTATAGACTCGCTTTACCGCTAAGTATGTCTTGTGTTCATAACGTTTTTCACATATCCATGTTACGTAAATATGTGAAAGACCCGAACCACATTATTGAGTTAGAACCGGACGAAATAGCGGAAGATTTGACGTATGAAGAGGTTCTTGTTCAAATCTTGGATAAGAAGGAACATATTCTACGCTCCAAGGTTATACCTCAAGTCAAAGTTTTGTGGAGGAACCACGATGTTGAGGAAATGACTTGGGAGTTAGAATCTGAAATGAAATCAAGGTATCCTTACCTCTTCGACATACCAGGTACGTACCCTAATTTCGAGGGCGTAATTTCATAAGAAGGGGAGGTTGTAAGACCCCAACTTTTATAAATAAAGATGAATTTTCTATAAATATTATTTTTGAATATTATGGAATAAATTTGATATAATGTTATAATTGTGGGTAATATTTATAAATTTTGCAAAGTAAGCAAGTTGTTATAAAATATTCGTTTGGTCAGGGAATATTCTTTTTTTTTGGGGAATATTCGTATGCGACGACTACCAATCATTAGTGGACCCCATTAATGGAAGTATTGTCGTTAGAAAAACGACAAAATTATCTTTCTATAAAAATAACGGCAGGAGGTGTTACCGTTAAAACTGTTGAACTACCCGGTGGTAAAAGTATAAGAATACGCGCGGTAGTTGCATATAAGTAGCACACTCAGATTGATTATCGATGCTTTACGTGAGAAGTCACTCAGCTATGCTCAATTATTGCTACAGTAATTGCTGCATCATATCTCTTATATTATTGATTCAATTATTGTCACAGTATCATCTGTATAATATATTATATTATTAATTGAGACGACAAGTTATAAATGATTAATAATTGTTGAAAGATTAAAAATGTGTTGATTAAAAATAAAATGATTTGTGGTAATATTTATTCAATCCTTGATGTATATAAAGAGTCTGTTATGAGACATTTGTGGTAAGTTTGATTATTTTATGGGAGGCCCATATGTCATCATCGAAGAGTCTCTTCGTCAATAGTAATTACCTTCGTCAATAGTATTTACCTTCGTCAATAGTAATTACCTTCGTCAATAGTAATTACCCTTGTGAATAGTAATTACCTTCGTCAATAGTAATTACCTTTACAATAGTAATTAACTTCTTGTCGTTTCACATTGTGCGTTTCACATTACGCCGAACCACTTGTCGTTTCACATTACAAAGGCCGAACCACTTGTCGTTTCACATTACAGGCGTCAAACCACTTTTCTATTCACATCACCAGTCGTCAAGCCACTTGCCTTTTCACATGGCATGTGCTAAGCTAGAAATCTTCTATAAATAGAGGCCTAGTGCTTCATTATTTTTCACGAATTTATTCAAGCTATAGAGAGAGAAAGTATAGAGAGAATAAGAGAGAAAGAAGAAGAGTATTTTGTTACTACACTACTACAGTATTCAATCTCCTACTAAAAGTAAGGGGTGTTATTCTTTCTTATTCATGAAGAGAACTGTTGTTACTCCATTGCTTATTATTATTCTGGAATAACTCAGATACGCCATTTACCTATACTTGGTGACATTCTTCTATTATTCTGTTGGAACATCCTCATCATGTGTTTTTACAGGACTCGGTTCCGCCTTTTTATTATTATTCTGTTGGAACATTCTGTCTCGTGTGTTCTACACCGGACTGGTTCCGCTTTTATTATTATTCTCTGCTGGAACATCCATGCATCATGTGTTCTACACCGGACTGGTTCCGCCTTTTTATTATTATTCGTTGGAACATCCTCATGCATGCGCTTTCGCCGGACCGGTTCCGTTATTTATTATTCTTATTGGAATAACCTACCATGCGGTCTATCGTATGCATGGTGATTTCTTTTGTTATTCCATTCTTTATTATACCCAATTGGTTAAAACTTTGACTTCTATACTCCATGAAATTAGTAGAATATCCTTGATATTTGTGTTTCATCCAAAGATCTTTTCATGGAAATATTCTTCCGATCATTCTTGAATTTTACTCTACAAAGATGATCATGTTGATAATTTGGACGTTAATAATTCTCGGATAAAATAATTTTTGAACTTGTTTTATTGAATTCTTATATCATTGTCATCATCCTCATGTTTATATTTTTTTAAAGTCATCCGTGGGCTCAGTAGTGCATAGATGGACTTGGTATGATTATGACCGAGAGACTATTCTTGTAATCATGACCGTAATGTTACAAATGATGTGGTAAAAATCCTCGATTGTCAGTGGTGCATTGATGGACGATTGTTGGCATGATCATGACCATTAATGAATTCACAACTATTCTTGGCCGTAGTGTATGAATAATTGTGGTCGTGATACTAAAGAATATCCTTGGCCAGAGTAGTGTGGGGTGATTCAATGATGTGGATTATTTATTAAAGCCGAGTCTCAAATATAATGAAGATGAAAACCTTTAAAGCCTAAAAGATAGTAGATTTTATTTTCTACTTGACTCTTTTAATAGATTGATATTCATTGCAGCTTAAACCGGATGTGTCTATTGTATTTTATCGGTTTAACATTGTTGAAGACTATTGATAATTTATTCTCGCATTATCTTAGTCATAATATTTCTTCTTGGGCTAGTTGAGCTCACCCTTTCTTTCACCGTTTCTCTTGAAATGAGAATATAAATTTGGACGAGCCTGGGAACGAGTGATGGTCCTGAAGATAGCATTAGTAGTCCTCACTCTTTCGTGAAATAGTGTGATAATAATTGTAATGAGGACTCCTTTTGAGTTTGTATAATATCTAGTAGATTTATATTTGTATTCAAACTCACGCTTTTATGTCGTATTATACACGGCGATTATTATGTTAGTAAGTTGTATTTAAATTACGTATCATGTAAGTGGCGACCCAAGATGGGTGACGATATACCTAATTTTGGGGCGCCACAACAGGTATCGAGCTTAGGATATGATCCCCGGCTAAGATGTGAGAATAGTACTAGGAGGGAGAGATCGGGAATACCTTCGCTAGTATGACCTAACTAAGTTTATGTGCTATTTTATTGGTTGGTCGTAAGATAGGGATAATTTGTTACATGTCAATTAACCTTTTGTTTTGTGGCGAGATCTCGAAAATGACATCCGAGAATGTTGAGAATAGCAATGGAGCGCAAGCGATCGTTGATTCACCACATATCAATAATCGTGATAATGTGCATCGTGAAGGCGACAATCGTCATGCAAACAACAACACCGACCAAATGATGAATGATCAAATGTTCGTGAGGCTTTATGCAATTTATGCAACAATGAAAGTAAAGCGACTCCTGCCCAAAAACGTAGGTGGAAACACGAAAAACTCTCGGGCGGTCACCGCTAAACAATTCAAGGAGCCGGGACCACCGGAGTTTAAGGGAGAGCCAAAACCACTTCTAAGGCGGAAGCATGGATAAATCAGTTACCAAGATATTTGATGTCTTGGGATGTTCCGAGAGCAAAAGGTTCCTCTTGCGGAGGCGGCGATTGATGGGAATCGGTCCAGAAACGAACTCAACTCTTTGTCTCAAGATATCTTGGGAGAAGTTCCAGAGTTATTCAACGACAAATACTTTCCTGAAAGTATTCGCCACATGAAGGAGGTGGAGTTTATCAAGTTAGAACAAAACAATATGACCGTGTCGCAATATGAGGCAAAATTTACGGAGTTATCACAGTTTGTGTCTCACTTGGTGGATAATGAAGAGAGAATGGCGCGAATGTTTTTAAGAGGTTTGAAGCCGGAGATACGTCAACATCTTATTTCTCATAAATTGTGTTTGTATTCAGATGTTGTAAATAGGGCTCAGTTAGTGGAGCGCGATAACGAGTCAACGCAACTAAAAGAGAGCAAAAATTATAATACCAGCTGAGAGTAGTCATCGAAGCGGTGACAACAAGCGTGGAGGGAATCAACATGCCAGATATGGTAACCACTTTGGTGGTAATCAGGGCCAAAACAATAAGAATGGACATTTCAAGAAAAGGAGATTCAACAATGATGGAAAGACGTCAGCACCAGCACCCGTTGTTAAGGAAGGAGAAAGACCACCTATCATATGCTTCAAATGCGGAGGAGAGGACACATCGATCCAAATCATGCCATGTCATTCAAAGTATGTTATAATTGTGGAAGAGAAGGTCACTTAGCTTGATTTTGTCGTTTACCGAAGACAAATTCAGCTAGGATGGAGGCACCAAAAGCCGTCCCAGAAAAGTCAAAACTGGTAGTGCAAGGGAGAGCGTTTGTTGTCACCTCCCAGAGAGCAAGGAACCCGAATGAGGTCATCACGGGTAAGCTTATCATAAACTCTAATGAAGTCTATACTTTTTTGATACCGGTTTCTACCCATTCTTTTATTTCTCCTACTTGCGCTCATCGATTAAATTTGACTCGAGAAATTAGACTTTGACTTATCTGTGGAAACTCCGTTGGGAGAAACCTTCATTACATTCACTATTTATAAGTTTTGTTTGGTTCAAATCGGTACCTCACATTACTCGTCGATCTTATTTCATTAAAAATACTTGCATTTGACGTGATTCTAGGGATTGATTGGTTAACTACTTATCATGCAAAAATTGATTGTTTTCGTAAGGTTGTTAGCTTTCATATTCCTAATCAACCTATTATGCGAATTCAAATGACCAAACCATTAAAATCAATCACTACCATCTCAAGCCATAAAGCTATTCGCTTATTGAAAAACGGATGTCAAGCTTTCTTAGCTCATGTCACGATTTAAACAAAATACGCCGCTTTTGAACGATATTTCTATTGTTAATAAATTTCTGACGATTCCCCGAAGAACTTCCCCGGCCTACCCCAGAGCGTGAAATTGAATTTTGTATCGACCTTGAACCCCAGACAAAACCTATTTCCAAAGCCCCATATTGAATGGCTCTATTGAGCTTCGTGGAGTTAAAGACCCAACTGCAGGAATTGTTAGACATTGGCTTTATTCATCCTAGTACTTCTCCTCGGGTGCTCCTGCTTCTATTCGTGAAGAAGAAAGATGGGAGTATGCAACTTTGTATTGATTATCTGGAGTTGAATCACGTCACCATCAAAAATAGGTATCCATTGCCACGTATTGATGACCTGTTTGACCAACTTGCAAGGAGCCAAATTCTTTTCAAAGATTGATCTTCGCTTCCGGATATCACCAATTGAAGATTAGAACCACCGACATTCCAAAGACTTTGGCTTTAACTCTTCAAGACAGCATTATGAATTCCTAGTCATGTCCTTTGGATTGACTAATGCTCCTCGCCGCCTTCATGGATATGATGAACCGAGTATTCAAGGAATATTTGATCACTTTGTGGTCGTCTTTATTGATGACATCCTTATTTATTCCAAAAGTCGTGAAGATCATGAGCAACACTTGAGGTCGACACTCCAAAAGCTTCGTGAATATAAGCTTTTGCCAAGTTGAAGAAATGTGAGTTCGGGCAAGAAGTAGCATTCCTTGGGCACGTGGTATCAAGTCATGGAATATCTGTTGACCCAAAGAAAGATTGAAGCTATTCAAAGTCGGGAACAACCTAAATCGATGACCGGTACGTAGCTTTCTTAGTTTAATGGTTATTATCGGAGATTCGTGGAAGGATTTTCTCGAATCGCTACTCCATTGACTCAAATTTAACTCGGAAAGATACAAAGTTCGGTTGGAGCAAAGAATGTGAGAGGAGTTTTCAAGAACTCAACAGAGACTTATTTCAAACTGCTCGACAATACCAACTGGCTCGGAGGGATTTGTCATCTATAGTGATACTTCGGGCAAAGGGTTGGGATGTGTTCTCATGCAACATGGAAAAGTTATAGCCTATGCCTCGCGACAACTCAGAGAATATGAGAGGAATTATCCTACTCATGATCTAGAGTTAGCAAATGTTGTCTTCTGCACTTAAAATTTGGAGGCATTACTTGTATGGGGAGAAAGTGGAGATCTTTACGGATCATAAAAGCCTCAAATATTTCTTCACACAAAAGGAACTCAACATGCGACAATGACGTTGGCTTGAACTGCTGAAAGATTATGATCATACCATCCAATACCATCCTCGAAAAGCGAATGGGTAGTTGGCGATTGAAGCGTAAGATCGTATCTGCAAGCACGAAAAGCGTTATTGTCAACACAGGGCCCATTTTGTGTGACTTGCAAAGGATGGAGATAGAGTTAAAGACTCTAGGGACGCATGTGATGATAGCGAGTATACGAGTAGAACCGACTTTAACCGATAAAGTTAAAGCTGCTCAAGCTACAGACCTGGAGCTGATGCATATGAGGAAGAAAGTGCAAGAAGGTGCTATCTCAAGAAGCAAGAATCGATGAAGAAGGAATACTTGAGTTAACTCCGACTTTGTGTTCCTAACGACCCCGATTTAAAGTATAATATCATGATGGAGGCGCACAACACACCATTCGCAATCCATCCTGGGAGTACCAAAATGTATCATGATATTCGTCATACATTTTGGTGGAGCAATATGAAGAGAGAGATAGCGATGTTTATCTCAAGGTGTCTAACTTGTCAACGAAGTTAAAGCGGAGCATCAAGTACCAAAAGGTCCATTGCAACCACTTGAAATTCCGAATGGAAGTGGAGCACATTACCATGGATTTCAAGCACTGGGGTCTTCCTAAGGTTTTTCAGGCATTGATGCGATTTGGGTCATTGTTGATAGATTGACCAAGTCCGCTCATTTCTTATCGATCACGAAACTTATGCACTTGAACGCCTTGCTCAGTATGTACATAAACGAGATTGTAAGACCGCATGGTATGCCAGATCCATAGTTTCCGATCGAGACCTAAGATTCACTTCACGATTTTAGGTTAGTTTGCAAAAAAGCTATGGGCATAGACTTACGATTTAGCTCGGCATATCATCCTCGAATTTGACGGACCGCCGGAGAGGACTATTCAAACTCTTGAAGATCTATTAAGACTCTGTGTCCTTGATTTCAAGGGGAGTTGGGACAAGTTCTTACCATTGGTGGAGTTTTCCTACAACAATAGTTATCAAGCAAGTATTGGCATAGCTCCATTCGAAGCGTTGTATGGAAGAAAGTGTCGTTCTCCAGTATGCTGGGATGAGGTGGGTGAAGCAACGTTGTTGGGACCGGAGTTGGTACGTATGACTACGGAAAAGATTCAAACGATCCGACAACGTATAAAAACCTCACAAAATCGACAAAAGAGTTATGCTGATCTTCATCGAAAGGACGTGGAATTCGATATAGGAGATCATGTGTTGTTAAGAGTTACTCCATGGAAAGGAGTTACAAGATTTGGAAAGAGAGGAAAACTCAATCCTCGATTCATCGGTCCATTTTTAATCCTCGATCGAGTAGGAACTGTGGCTTATAGACTCACTTTACCGCCAAGTATATCTTGTGTTCATAACGTTTTTCACATATCCATGTTACGTAAATATGTGAAAGACCCGAACCACATTATTGAGTTAGAACCGGACGAAATAGCGGAAGATTTGACGTATGAAGAGGTTCCTATTCAAATCTTGGATAAGAAGGAACATATTCTACGCTCCAAGGTTATACCTCAAGTCAAAGTTTTGTGGAGGAACCACGATGTTGAGGAAATGACTTGGGAGTTAGAATCTGAAATGAAATCAAGGTATCCTTACCTCTTCGACATACCAGGTACGTACCCTAATTTCGAGGGCGAAATTTCATAAGAAGGGGAGTTTGTAAGACCCCAACTTTTATAAATAAAGATGAATTTTATATAAATATTATTTTTGAATATTATGGAATAAATTTGATATAATGTTATAGTTGTGGGTAATATTTATAAATTTTGCAAAGTAAGCAAGTTGTTATAAAATATTCGTTTGGTCGGGGAATATTCTTTTTGTCGGGGAATATTCGTACGACAGCTTAATCATTGGTGGACTCCACAACGGAAGTATTGTCGTAGTTAGAAAACGACAAAATTATCTTTCTATAAAAAATAACGGCAGAGGTGTTACCGTTAAAACTGTTGAACTACCCTTGGGTAAAAAAGTACAAGAATACGCTGGCGTGGTTGTATAGTAGCACACTCGGTATTGATTATTGATGCTTACGTGAGAAGTCACTCAGCTATGCTCAATTATTACTACAGTAATTGCTGCATCATATCTCCAATATTATTGATTCAATTATTGTCACGGTATCATCTGTATAATATATTATATTATTAATTGAGACGACAAGTTATAAATGATTAATAATTGTTGAAAGATTAAAATGTGTTGATTAAAAATAAAATGATTTGTGGTAATATTTATTCAATCCTTGATGTATATAAAAGAGTCTCATTATGAGACATTTACGTAAGTTTGATTATTTTATGGGAGGCCCATATGTCATCATCTAAGAGTCTCTTCGTCAATAGTAATTACCTTCGTCAATAGTATTTACCTTCGTCAATAATAGTAATTACCTTCAATCAATAGTAATTACCCTTGTGAATAGTAATTACCTTCGTCAATAGTAATTACCTTTACAAAGGCCGAACCACTTGTCGTTTCACATTACAAAGTGCCAAACCACTTGTCGTTTCACATTACAAAGCGCCAAACCACTTGTCGTTCACATCATCACCGTCGTCAAGCCACTTGCCTTTTCACATGGCGGTGTGCTAAGCTAGAAATCTTCTATAAATAGAGGCCTAGTGCTTCATTATTTTTCACGAATTCATTCAAGCTATAGAGAGAAAAGTATAGAGAGAATAAGAGAGAAAGAAGAAGAGTATTTTGCTACTACACTCTCTGCGAAGATTCAATCTCCTACTAAAAGTAAGGGGTGTTATTCTTTCTTATTCATGAAGAGAACTGTTGTTATTCCATTGCTTATTATTCTGTTGGAATAACCAGTATACGCGGTCTACCCTATACTTGGTGACATTCTTCTATTATTCTGTTGAAACATCCTGTCTGTATGTTTTACACCGGACCTGGTTCCGTTTTTATTATTATTATTCTGTTGGAACATCCTGTCTATGTGTTCTACACCGACCGGTTCCGCTTTTTTATTATTATTCTCATTGGAACATCCTCATGCATGTGTTCTACACCTAACTGGTTCCGCCTCTTTATTATTATTACTGCTGGAACATCCTGTCATATGCGTTTTATGGCCGGACCGGTTCCGTTATTTATTATTCTTTGGAATAACTCACTTTAAGGTCTATCGCATGCATGGTGATTTCTTTTGTTATTCCATTCTTTATTATACCCAAATAAGTTAAAACTTTGACTTCTATACACCATGAAATTAGTAGAATATCCTTGATATTTGTGTTTCATCCAAAGATATTTTCATGGAAATATTCTTCCGATCATTCTTGAATTTTACTCTACAAAACAAGATCATGTTGATAATTTGACGTTAATAATTCCTGGATAAAATAATTCTTGAACTTGTTTTATTGAATTCTTATATCATTGTCATCATCCTCATGTTTATATTTTTTAAAGTCATCTCGTGGCATGTAGTGCATAGATGGACTTGGTATGATTATGACCGTAGACTATTCGATGTAATCATGGCCGTAATGTTACAAATGATGTGGTAAAAATCCTCGGTTAGTAGTAGTGCATTGATGGACGATTGTTGGCATGATCATGACCATTAATGAATACACAACTATTCTTGGCCCGTGAGTGCATGAATAATTGTGGTCGTGATACTAAAGAATATCCTCGGCAGTAGTGCGTAAAGGGTGATTCAATGATGTGGATTATTTATTAAAGTTTGAGTCTCAACTATAACGATGATGAAAACCTTTTAAACCCCAAAAGATAGTAGACTTTATTTTCTACTTGACTCTTTTAATAGATTGCATATTCACATTGCAGCTTAAACTGGTTGTCTATTGTATTTTATCGCTTTAACATTGTTGAAGACTATTGATAATTTATTCTCGCATTATCTTAGTCATAATATTTCATCGGGCTAGTTGAGCTCACCCTTTCTTTCACTTTTTCTCTTGAAATGAGAATATAGCCGAACGAAGTCGGGGAAACGAGTGATGGTCCTCAAGATAGCATTAGTAGTCCTCACTATTCTCGTGAAATAGTGTGATAATAATTGTAATGAGGACTCCTTTTGAGTTTGTATAATATCTAGTAGACGATATTTGTATTCAAACTCACGCTTTATGTCGTATTGTACACCGGCACGCTTATGTTAGTAAGTTGTATTTAAATTCTGTACCATGAAAGTGGCGACCCAAGATGGGTGACATATACCTAATTTTGGGGGCGTCACATTCATCACATAAAGTAGGTGGAGTTCATCAAGCTGGAGCAAAACAATATGACTGTGTCGCAGTACGAGGCTAAGTTTGCCGAGTTGTCTCGGTTTGCATCCCATTTGGTCGATAATGAGGAGCGAATGACGCGAATGTTTCTAAGAGGTTTGAAACCCAATATACGTCAATACCTCATTTCTCAAAAACTTTGTTTATATTCAGATGTTGTGAATAGGGTTCAATTATTAGAGTGCGATAATGAGTCAACACAACCAAAAGGCAACGACCAACAACACGATAATAATCGTACCGGTGGCAATGGTCATCGGAACAATGATAACCATCGTGGGGGAAATTATCATGCCATGAATGGTAACCACTTCGGTGGTAATCATGGCCAAGATTATAGAAGTGGAAATTTCATGAAGAGAAGGTTCAATAATGATGGAAAGAAAGCAGCACCAGCACCCATTTCGAAGGAAGAAGAACGACCACCGGTCGTATGTTTCAAATACGGACAAGAGGGACACATTAGTCCAAACTGTACACAGTAATCCAAAGCGTGTTTTAATTGTGGAAGAGAAGGTCACCTAGCTCAATTTTGTCATATGGTGAAGTCAAGTCCAGCTGGGATGGTGATGCGAAAGGATGTCCCAGACAAGCCAAAGCCGGTAGTTTAAGAGAGCAATTTTCTTTTCGTAACGACGAACCTGAATAAAATTATCATGGGTAAGTTAATCATAAACTCTTGCGAAGTCTATACCGTGTTAGATAACGGTTCTACTCACTCTTTCATTTCACCTAGTTGTGATCAATGTTTGAATTTAACTCTGGAAAAGTTAGACTTCGATTTATCTGTTGAAACTCAGTTGGGAGAAACCTTCGTTACCTCCACTATTTATAAATCTTGTTTGATTCAAATCAACACTTTCACGTTACCTGTCGATCTTATCTCTTTGAAAATACTTGCCTTTGATGTGATTTTAGGAATTGATTGGTTAATTACTCATCATGCTTTTAGTAAGGTTGTTAGCTTTCATATTCCTAAACAAACTTGTTATGCGAATTCAAGCAACTAAACCACTAAATCCAATAATTGTCATATCAAGCCATAAGTAAAGAGCCCCGGTCCTTTCGTTGTTAACTTCCTTGTGTGGAATGCACCGAAGCCAGACTTTCCGTAAGGGACGTTGTGAATAACGATGGCAAGTTGATAGGTATCAATGTGACGTGTTATCCAAGTCTTGGAAGAGAGTCACAATTATGTATGATATTTCTATTGTTAATAAATTTCCTAACGTATTATTGAAGACTTCTTAGCCTACCCCTAGAGCGTGAAATAGAATTTTGTATTGACCCCAGTACAAAACCCATTTCTAAAACCCTTAAATATTTCTTCAACTAAAACGAACGTAACATGCGCTAAAGACGTTGGCTCGAGCTTTTGAAAATTACGATCGTACCATTCAATACCATCATGGAAAATCGACGTGGTAGTTGACGCATTGAGTAGAAGATCGTATGCATTTACGAGTGCGAATATACGAACCCACGTGAAGATAACGAATATACGATTAGAATTGACTTAATCGATAAAGTTAAAGCCGCTCAAGCTACAAATTTAGAGCTGATGAATGTGAAGAAGAAGGTTCTAGAGGGCGTTATTCTAGAAGCAAGAATCAATAAAGAGAGGAAATCTCAACCCTCGATTTTATTGGCCCATTTAAAATCCTCGATTAAGTAGAAACTGTGGCTTATAGACTCATTTTACTGCCAAGTATGTCATGTGTTCATAATGTTTTTAACGTATCGATGTTACGTAAATATGTGGATGACCCGAACCACATTATTGATTTAGAACCGGACAAGATAACGAATAATTTAACGTATGAAGATATACCTATTAAAATCCTGGAATGTATTCAACACTCAAAGGTTATACCTCAAGAGTTAGAATCGGATGAAGTGTCCTCATCTATTCGGCATACCAGGTATGTACGTAAATTTCGAGGGTGAAATTTCATAACGAGGGATGATTGTAAATTCCCAAATTTTACGAATAAAGATTTAAATTTCTGGAATTTTTTTTTTTAATATTATGGTGTGGATTTAATATAATCTTATAGTTGTGGGTAATATTTATAAATTTTGCAAAGTATGCAAGTTGTTATATTATATTCGATTGGTCGGGGAATATTCTTTGTGTCGGAGAATATTCGTACGATGGCATAATCATTGGTGGACCCCACAACGGAATTATTGTCGGATTGAGAAAACGACAAAAATATTTTTATGAAAATAATGGCGGAAGTTTTACTGATAATCTTTGTTGAACTACTCGGTAGTAAAAGTACGATGTCGTGTGGGTTACATAGTAGTACACAGTATTGATTATTGATGCTTATGTGAGAAGTCACTCAGTTTTGTTCAATTATTGCTTCAGTAATTGTTGCATAGTATCTCACGTTATTTGATTCAATTATTGTCGATATTTTATATATTATTAAATAAATAATTGAGATGACAGAGTTAATAATAATATTATTTGCAATATTAACGATGTCTAGAAGTTCTGCCAAGAAGAGGTTTGGTCACCTAATTGGCGCCATAGGGAGAAATCCTTATTGAAAGCCCCTCTTTCCTCAGGAACGACACGAGTGGATTAATAGTGTGACTTATAATAATGATGATGAAGATTGTTTTATTAGTATTATTAATGTAATAAAACAGAAAAGCTTTTTATATAAAACAAAATACATTTATAAAGTTATTTATTTTATTATGCAATAATTAGAATATATTATTTTTATTATGCATAGTGTTTTGCATAGTAAAATCTTTTTACATAAAATGTAATACTTTTATAAAGTTATTTGTTTTATTAGGAAATAATTAGAATAAATTATATTTTATTATGCATAAGTGTCTGCATAGTGCCTGCATAGTGTTTGCATAGTAAAATCTTTTTATATAAAACAAAATACTTTTATAAAGTTATTCGTTTTATTAGATTATAAAAAGAACATATTTTATTTTATTTAAAAAGATTTTGTTTTATTAGAATATTTTAGAAAATCAATCTGGACCGTCCGTTTAAAAGTGAATCAATCTGGACCATTCATGAATTAGTTACTATTCAATCCATTCTTCTATAAATAGAAGCTCAGTCCTTCATTATTTATTACGAATTCACTAAAACTCTAGAGAGAGAAACTGTAGAGAATTCTTCTTCTATAATCTTGAGCGTATTTTTTGTTTAAGAAAGCTTTGAGCCTAGTGCAAGTTTCTTCAAGTATATCCCCGCCCTACCCATCAGAGTACTCTTCTTTATAAGGTAAGGGATATTATTTGTTGTACTCGTAAGGGCTATTATTTCTTTCGTATTCATGAAGAGAACTTCTGTTATTCCATTCTTTATTATTTTTGTAATAACCTGTATACGGGGACTACCCTATACTTGGTGAAATTCTTCTATTATTCCATTCCTTATTATTCTGTTGGAATAACCTGTATATGCAAAGTACTGCATACATGGTGAAATTCTTCAGTTATTCCATTCTTTATTATTATGTTGGAATAACCTGTTTATGCGAAGTACCGCATACATGATGAAATTCTTCTATTATTCCATTTTTATTATTCTATTGGAATATCATGTCTATGCGTTTACGCATGACCTGGTTCCGTTATTTATTATTCTGTTGGAATAACCTGTCTGTGCGGTCTATCGCATGCCTGATAATTTCTTTTGTTATTCCATTCTTTATTATACTTAGTTGGTTAAAGTTTTGATTTCTATACTCCATTAAATTAGTGGAATATCCTTGATATTTGCGCTTCATCTAGTATCTTTTCATGGAAATATTCTTCTGAGCATTCGTGAATTTTACTCTACAAAGAAGTATCATGTTGACAATTTGGACGTTATTAGTTCCTGGATAAATTAATTCTTGAACTTATTTTATTGAATTATTATGTCATTGTCATCATCTTCATGTTTATATTATGTTGAAAGTCCTATGTGGCCTGTAGTGCATAGATGGACTTGGTATGATTATGACCAGGGATTATTCGGTATAATCATGACCGTAATGTAACAAATGATGTGGAAAAAGTCCTCATTGGGCCGTAGTGCATTGATGGACAATTTTTGGTATGGTTATGGTTATGGATTCTCTTCGGCCAAGTGTGCAAAGATGAATTATTTTATGGCATGATCAGGACCGTTGATGAATACACGAATATCATTGGCCCATAGTGCATGGATAATTTGTGGTCGTGATACTAATGAATATACTTAGACATAGTGCAGGGATGATGTGGATTATTTATTAAATAGAGTCTCAACGATAAAAGTGATGAAAAACCTTTTAAATCATAAAAGATAGTAGATTTTATTCTCTACTTGACTCTTTTAATGGATTGCTTGCTCCGCTACAGTTAAACTTGATGTCTATTGTATTTATCAGTTTAACATTGTTGAAGACTAATGATAATTTATTCTGCATTATCTTAGTCATAATATTTCTTACTGGGCTAGTTGAGCTCACCCTTTCCTTCACTATTCTCTTCAGAAAATGAGAATATAGCTGGGACGAGTCGGGGAACGGATTGACAGTCCAGATGATAGCATTAGTAGTCCTCAATATTCTGTTAAATAGTGTGATAATAAATGTAATGAGGACTGAATTTGAGTTTGTATACTGTCTATGAGGACTCCATTGAGAGGGGATATTGATTAGAAGGCAATATTCTTGTTTAAACTCTCAGTTTATGTTTTGTCGTATTTTACACGACAGATGTATAATTAAGTAGTATTTGATTTGTGTAACATGTATTCCGCGACTCAAGATGGGTGATGTATACCTATTTTGGGGGCGTCACAGTTGGTATCAAAGCTTAGGGATATGATCCCTGACTGAGATGTGAGACAAGAACTAGGAGGGGAGAGACGGGGAATTCCTTCGATAGTATGACCTACCTAAGTTTATTTGGTATTTAATTGGTCGGTCAGAGTAAAGGGATAATATGTGATATGTTAATTAACCCTTGTTTTATGGCAGTATTTGAAAATGACATCCGAGAATGATGAGAATAACAATGGAGCACATGAGACCGTTGAGTCTACACATATCAATAATCAAGATAATGTGTATCAGGAAGGCGACAATCCTCAGGCAAACAACAACACTGACTAAATGATGAACGATGGAATGTTCAGAGGCTTTATGCAATTCATGCAACAACAGGTAAGAGAGACTCCTGTTCAAAATATAGGTGGAAAGAATGGCAACCCACAGTCGGTCACCGCTAAGCAGTTCAAGGAGCTGCGACCATCGGAGTTTTTGGGAAAGCCAGAACCACTTAAGGCAGAGACGTGGCTAAAGCAGATCACCAAGATATTTGATGTCTTGGGATGCTCAAAGGAGCAAAAGGTTCCATTTTCCACCTTTATGTTGCGTGAAGAGGCAGATTACTAGTGGGAATCTGTAAAACGTACCTAGACTGACGCACTCAAGATGTCTTGGGAGAAGTTCCAAGAGCTGTTCAACGAATATTACTTTCCTGAAAGTATTCGTCACATGAAGGAGGTGGAGTTCATCAAGTTGGAACAAAATAATATGACCAAATCGCAGTACGAGGCTAAGTTTGCCGTGTTGTCTCGGTTTGCATCCCATTTGGTCGATAATGAGGAGCGAATGACGCGAATGTTTCTAAGAGGTTTGAAACCCAATATACGTCAATACCTCATTTCTCACAAACTTTGTTTATATTCAGATGTTGTGAATAGGGCTCAGTTATTGGAGTGCGATAATGAGTCAGCACAACCAAAAGGCAACGACCAACATCACGATAATAATCGTACCGGTGGCAATGTTCATCGGAACAATGATAACCATCGTGGAGGAAATTATCATGCCATGAATGGTAACCATTTCGGTGGTAATCATGGCCAAGATTATAGAAGTGGAAATTTCAAGAAGAGAAGGTTCAATAATGATGGAAAGACAGAAGCACCAGCACCCGTTTCGAAGGAAGAAGAACAACCATCGGTCGTATGTTTCAAATGCGGACAGGAGGGATACATCAGTCCAAACTGTACACATTAATTCAAAGCATGTTTTAATTGGGAAAGAGAAGGTCACCTAGCTCGATTTTATCGTATGGTGAAGTCAAGTCCAGCTGGGATGGTGATGCCAAAGGATGTCCCAGACAAACCAAAGTCGGTAGTTTAAGAGAGAGCATTTTTTTTTCGTGACGAGGAACATGAATAAAATTATCATGGGTAAGTTAATCATAAACTCTTGCGAAGTCTATACCGTGTTAGATAATGGTTCTACTCACTCTTTCATTTCACCTAGTTGTGTTCAATGTTTGAATTTAACTCTGGAGAAGTTAGACTTTGATTTATCTGTTGAAACTCAGTTGGAAGAAACCTTCGTTACCTCCACTATTTATAAATCTTGTTTGATTCAAATCAACACTTTCACGTTACCTGTTGATCTTATCTCTTTGAAAATACTTGCCTTTGATGTGATTTTAGGAATCGATTGGTTAATTACTCATCATGCTTTTAGTAAGGTTGTTAGCTTTCATATTCCTAAACCAACCTGTTATGCGAATTCAAGCAACTAAACCACTAAATTCAATCATTGTCATATCAAGACATAAGTAAAGAGCCTCGGTCCTTTCGTTGTTGACTTCCTTGTGTTGAATGCACCGAAGCTAGACTTTCCGTAAGGGACGTTGTGAATAACGATGGCAAGTTGATAGGTATCAATGTGACGTGTTATCCAAGTCTTGGATGAGAGTCACAGTTGTGTATGATATTTCTATTGTTAATAAATTTCCTAACGTATTCTTAAAGACTTCTTAGCCTACCCCTAGAGCGTGAATAACTTGTTTATTTATTATTCTATTGGAATAACATGTCTGTGCGGTCTATCGCATGCCTGGTGATTTCTTTTGTTATTACATTCTTTATTATACTCAATTGGTTAAAGTTTTGACTTCTATACTTTATGAAATTAGTGGAATATCCTTAATATTTGCGCTTCATCCAGTATCTTTTCATGGAAATATTCTTCTGAGCATTCTTTAATTTTACTCTACAAAGAAGTATCATGTTGACAATTTGGATGTATCAGTTTAACATTGTTGAAGACTAATGATAATTTATTCTGCATTATCTTAGTCATAATATTTCTTACTAGGTTAGTTGAGCTCACCATTTCCTTCATTGTTCTCTTCAGGTAATGAGAATATAGCTGGGACGAGTCGGGGAACGGATTGACAGTCCAGATGATAGAATTAGTAGTCCTCACTATTCTATTAAATAGTATGATAATAAATGTAATGGGGACTGAATTTGAGTTTGTATACTGTCTATGAGGACTCCATTGAGAGTGGATATTGACTAGAATGCAATATTCTTGTTTAAACTCTCAGTTTATGTTTTTTCGTATTTTACACGACAGATGTATAATTTAGTTGTATTTTATTTATGTACCATGTATTTGGCGACTCAAGATGGGTGATGTATACCTATTTTGGGGGTGTCACAACCGACGTTGACCGGGCCAAATCTTGGTAACCCATAAAGCCTTGATCAACGTCTGACAACGTTTTGTGGGCTTAAGATCTGTCAGGTGTTATAAGTTATGTTGAGGTTGTTGTAACTAGCTTGTAGTATGTTATATGTACTCTACATCCATGTCTTTAGATTCCATAAACAACAAATATATTGGTTGTAAGAGATGGTCAAAGTAGCTCATCTGATCACGAAGACACTTTTCTGGAATTTCCATAAAGTGTATGAATAAGGGTTTTGACCATGTCTGACCGGACTTAATCTTGCGAATCGGTTGTTGTTGAACTGAGATGTTGTTATATAAATGTTTATTGACACATGTACTATAGATTTAAACCATAAGATCGACCATTTGATGACAACAACACCTAAATGATTGGGCTGGAAAGTGAGACCATGTAATTGCCTGGGTTTCTGGGTTACCCAGAAAACCCAGGAGCTGTCTGACAGCAACTTTGGGAGATCAGATCTCCTTGTTGTTTTGTTTTATGTCTGATGTTGTTGTTGTTAATTGTAGTGCTACACAAACACTACAAGATCAAAGTTTTAGATTGGACAGAACATGCTTGAACAAAGAATTACATTCGGTCAAACTAGCTACCTGGAACTCTGACAAGAAATCTGGGCAGGCTCAAGAACATCCCAAGAACACATTTAGCGACGCTTGTGTCACCTAAAATACCTTTAGTGACAGACAAATTAGAAAATTAATTATTTTAATTAATAAATTAAAATAAATAGTTTTTAATTATTAGAAATACATAAAAAATTATTTTAAAGCCTGAAAAATAGTTTTTAATTATTTTGAGTATATTTCAAAAAATATTTAATATTTTGGAAATATAAAAGGTATTTATTTATTTAATTATAATATTAAATAAATTATTTAAAATGATTTTAATTCATGAAAAATCATGAAAAATTATATTATGATATTAGAAAATATTTTAAGATATTTTTAATAAATTTTGATATTTTATGATGAATTTCATTAATAATTTATTATTAATGGTAATTAATTTATTTTATAAGTATATTAAATAAATTATGGAAAAATAGAATTAATGTTTTAAAAATCATATAAAAATGATTTAAGTGTTATAAAAATATTTTAAGTTATAAAATATAACTTTTGATATTTTGACATTAAAATATTAATATTTTAATATTAATATCAATTATTGGATAATGGATTTAAGTGTTTAAAAATCATATAAATATGATTTTAAAGTATTAAAATACTTTGTAATATTATAAATATATTATAATATTATGTAATGATTTTCATTAATATTTAATAATAAATAAATATTAATGATAAAGGAATATTGTGATATTTAATTCATATAAATACGAGTTTAGTGATTGAAAAATCATTATAAATTTATTAATTATCTGAAAATTATTGCAAGTCTATGAAAAATATTTTGACTGATAAGAAAATTATCTAAGATATCTGTGAACTAGTTTAGATCAAGTCTTAATGATTTTAGACTCAAATTTTGTCCGACAAGACCGTCGGGATGATAGAATTGTGTCGGTTTCAACTCAGACTTAAATAGTCTGACTTGATGTTGAGTCTTATGTGTATTGTAGACTGATAGGGTTATGTGTTATGTGTTTAGGTTATTCTATGTATGTATATATATAATAGTATTATATTATGATGACATTATTCTAATATTGGAGATCTATATTATTAATATTAGGTCTTCGGATAAAGCGATATAAATTGCGTAGCGGTAATCAACGGTTCAGGAAAGTTTTACTTAACTCTACTAAGAGTTGTTTCATTCAGATATGCTTATGGTTAATCATTACTGATTATCATGTAAAATTGTACTCTGTACATCTTGCATGTATAAGTCAGGTATGAAAGGCTGATCACCTTCATTACCATTCGGTCCAGATAAATTTGTTCATGTTTAATACTTGTTCAGACAAAAGTTTATTCGTGCTAGTTCTCAATTATATTGATGAATTATAGACAACTTATTATTTAGACTTTTTCAATCATGATATATCTTTAAATTGTATTCAAACTTGCTGGGCAACTTCCATGTTCACCCTTGCTATATCATGATAAACATTGCAGATAAAGCGAATGCGTTTGGATATAGGAAAAGGTTAATGCCAAGTTCAGCTTGGGATAAAATGTGCAGCTAATTTGTAATTGTATAGTTTGATAATAATATTATGTGTTAGATAGTTAATGATTTGTGTATAAGTTAATGTTACTCGATTTTGGGGAAATGTTGTAAAGTGTATTGTATAAAAAATTTATGTTTATATCTTCCGCAATAGTTATATTATGATTGTACCAGATCCATTGTAAGACCCCATCTTTTATAAATAAAGATGAATTTTCTATAAATATTATTTTTGAATATTATGGAATAAATTTGATATAATGTTATAGTTGTGGGTAATATTTATAAATTTTGCAAAGTAAGCAAGTTGTTATAAAATATTCGTTTGGTCGGGGAATATTCTTTTTGTCGGGGAATATTCGTACAACGGCTCAATCATTGGTGGACCCCACAACGGAAGTATTGTCGTAGTTAGAAAACGACAAAATTATCTTTCTATAAAAATAACGGTGGAGGTGTTACAGTTAAAACTGTTGAACTACCCGGTGGAAAAAGTGCAGTAATACGCGTGGTTGCATAGTAGCACACGGTATTGATTATTGATGCTTACGTGAGAAGTCACTTAGCTATACTCAATTATTACTACAATAATTCACGAATCATATCTCTTATATTATTGATTCAATTATTGTCACAAGATCATCTCGTATAATATGTTATATAATTAATTGAGACGACAAGTTATAAATGATTAATAATTGTTGAAAGATTAAAAATGTGTTGATTAAAAATAAAATGATTTGTGGTAATATTTATTCAATCCTCGATGTATATAAAGAGTCTATTATGAGACGTTTGTGGTAAGTTTGATTATTTTATGGGGGCCCATATGTCATCATCTAAGAGTCTCTTCATCAATAGTAATTACCTTTGTGAATAGTAATTACCTTTGTGAATAGTAATTACCTTCAATAATAGTATTTACCTTCGTCAATAGTAATTACCTTCTTCAATAGTATTTACCTTCGTCAATAGTAATTACCCTTCGCAAATAGTAGTTGTCCCTTTAATATTACCAAGAGTTAATCGCCTCTTCTTGATTGTTCCAAAGGTTAATTACCCCTTCACAAATAGTAGTTGTCTCTTCAATATTACCAAGAGTCATTTTGACCCTTCGTTAAGACCAAGAGCCACCCTCAGTTTTTCTATAAATAGAAAGCTCATTCCTTCATTATTTCTTACGAATTCATTCAAACTCTAGAGAGAGAAACTATAGAGAGAAAGAAGAAAAGTATTCTGCTACTTCACTTTTCCAATATTCAGTTCTTCTAAGGTAGGGAATATTATTTGTTGTACTCGTAAGGGGTGTTATTCTTTTGTATTCATGAAGAGAACTTCTGTTGTTCCATTCTTTATTACTCTGTTGGAATAACCTGTATACGCGGACTCCCCTATACTTGGTGAAATCTTTCTGTTATTCCATTCTTTATTATTATGTTGGAATATCCTGTAAATGCAAAGTACTGTATACATGGTGAAATTCTTCTATTATTTCATTCTTTAATATTCTATCGGAATATCTTGTCGGTGTGAATTTCACCTGACCTGGTTCCATTATTTATTATTCCGTCTTTATTATTATTATTCATTGGAACATCCTCGTCATGTGTTTTACACCGGACACGGTTCCGCTTTTATTATTATTCTGCTGGAACATCACATGCATGTGTTTTACACCGGACCGGTTCCGCTCTCTATTATTATTATTCTGTTGGAACATCCTGTCTGTGTTTTTACACCGACCGTTTCGTTATTTATTATTCTCGTTGGAATAACTCGCCTGCGCGGCTCTATCGCATGCATGGTGATTTCTTTTGTTATTCCATTCTTTATTATACCCAAATTAGTTAAAACTTTGACTTCTATACTCCATGAAATTAGTGGAATATCCTCGATATTTGCGCTTCATCCATTATCCTTTCATGGAAATATTCTTATCAATATTCTTGAATTTTACTTGTACAAAGCGAAGATTTTGTGATTTGGATGTTATTGGTTCCTAGATAAATTAATTCTTGAACTTGTTTTATTGAATATCATTGTCATCATCCTCATGTTTATATTTTTTGAAAGTCATCTCGTGGCTCTGTAGTGCATGATGGACTTGGTATGATTATGACCGAGAGACTATTCTATTGTAATCATGACCGTAATGTTACAAATGATGTGATAAAAATCCTCGATAAGTAGTAGTGCATTGATGGATGATTGTTGGCATGATCATGACCATTAATGAATACACAACTATTCTTGGCCCGTAGTGCATGAATAATTGTTCTCGTAATACTAAAGAATATCCTTGGTCAGTAGTGTGGGGGTGATTCGATGATGTGGAATATTTATTAAAGTCGAGTCTCAAATTTATAACAATGATGAAAAACCTTTTAAATCATAAAAGATAGTAGATTTTATTTTCTACTTGACTCTTTTAATGGATTCTTTGGTTTCACCGTAGTTAAACCCGATGCTCATTATATTTTATCGGTTTAACATCACAGAGTAGGCTAATGATAATTTATTTTGCATTATCTTAGTCATAATATTTCTTCTTGAGCTAGTTGAGCTCACCCTTTCTTTCACCGCTCTCTTCGTGAAATGAGAATATAGTCGGGACGAGTCGTGGACCGGAGTAATGGTCCGTAAGATAGCATTAGTAGTCCTCACTATTCGTGAAATAGTGTGATAATAATTGTAATGAGGACTCCTTTTGAGTTTGTATAATATCTAATAGACAATATTTGTATTCAAACTCACGCTTTATGTCATATTGTACCACCTACGCTTATATTAGTAAGTTGTATTTAAATTACATACCATGTATCCGATTTGAAGATGGGTGATGTATACCTAATTTTGGGGCATCACAATTGGTATCAAAGCTTAGGATATGATCCTGGCTAAGATGTGAAAATAGTACTAGGAGGGGAGAGACGGGAATACCTTCATAGTATGACCTACCTAAGTTTATGTGCTATTTTATTGGTCACGAATATAGAGATAAATTGTTACATGTCAATTAACCTTTTGTTTTGTGGCGATTCTAAAATGACATCCGAGAATGTTGAGAATAGAAATGGAGCACAAAGCGATCGTTGATTCACCACATATCAATAATTAGGATAATGTGCATCGTGAAGGCGACAATCCTCATACAAAACAACAACACCGACCAAATGATGAATGATCAAATGTTCGTAGGCTTTATGCAATTTATATGCAACAAAGAAAGTAGAGCGACTCTCATCAAAACGTAGGTGGAAACACGGAAAACTCTCAGGCGGTCACCGCTAAACAATTCAAGGAGCTGGGACCACCGGAGTTTAAGGGAGAGCCAAAACCACTTCTGGCGGAAGCATGGATAAAGCAGATTACCAAGATATTTGATGTCTTGGGATGCTCCGAGGAGCAAAAGGTTCCCTTTGTCGCCTTTATGTTGCGCGGAGAGGCAGATTACTGGTGGGAATCGGTAAAACGTACTCAACCTGCTGTATTGAAGATATCTTGGGAGAAGTTCCAGGAGCTGTTCAACGACAAATACTTTCCTGAAAGTATTCGCCACATGAAGGAGGTGGAGTTTATCAAGTTGGAACAAAACAATATGACCGTGTCGCAATACGAGGCAAAATTTGCGGAGTTATCACGGTTTGCGTCCCACTTGGTGGATAATGAAGAGAGAATGGCGCGAATGTTTTTAAGAGGTTTGAAGTCGAGATACGCCAACATCTTATTTCTCATAAACCGTGTTTGTATTCGGATGTTGTAAATAGGGCTCAGTTAGTGGAGCGCGATAACGAGTCAACGCAACTAAAAGAGAGCAGCCGACCAAATTATAATATCAGCGAGAGTAATCATCGAAGCTGTGACTACAAGCGTGGAGGGAATCAA
Organism: Panax quinquefolius; assembly: GCA_020205615.1. Classification (NCBI taxonomy): domain Eukaryota; kingdom Viridiplantae; phylum Streptophyta; class Magnoliopsida; order Apiales; family Araliaceae; genus Panax; species Panax quinquefolius. The sequence continues at coordinate 107,929,393 of CM035163.1, forward strand.
CAGGCCCGATATGGTAACCACTTCGGTGGTAATCAGGGCCAAAACAATAAGAATGGACATTTCAAGAAAAGGAGATTCAACAATGATGGAAAGACGTCAAAGACCAAAGACCTGTTGTTAAGGAAGGAGAAAGACCACCTATCATATGCTTCAAATGCGGAGGAGAGGACACATCGATCCGAATCGCACCATGCCATTCAAAGCATGTTATAATTGTGGAAGAGAAGGTCACTTAGCTCGATTTTGTCATTTACCGAAGACAAATTCAACTAGGATGGAGGCACCAAAGGCCGTTCCAGAAAAGTCAAAATCGGTAGTGCAAGGGAGAGCGTTTGTTGTGACCTCCCAGAGAGCAAGGAACCCAAATGAGGTCATCACGGGTAAGCTTATCATAAACTCTAATGAAGTCTATACTTTATTTGATACCGGTTCTACCCATTCTTTTATTTCTCCTACTTGCGTTCATCGATTAAATTTGACTCCGGAGAAATTAGACTTTAACTTATCTATGGAAACTCCGTTGGGAGAAACCTTCATTACATCCACTGTTTATAAGTCTTGTTTGGTTAAATCGGTACCCTCACATTACCTGTCGATCTTATTTCATTAAAAATACTTGCATTTGACGTGATTCTAGGGATTGATTGGTTAACTACTTATCATGCAAAAATTGATTGTTTTCGTAAGGTTGTTAGCTTTCATATTCCTAATCAACCTATTATGCGAATTCAAACGACCAAACCATTAAAATCAATCACGGTCATCTCAAGCCATAAAGCTATTCGTTTATTGAAAAATGGATGTCATGCTTTCTTAGCTCATGTCACATGATTTAAACAAAAAATACGTCGGGCTTTGAACGATATTTCTATTGTTAATAAATTTCTCGACGTATTCTCAAAGAAATTCTGGCCTACCTCCGGGCGTGAAATTGAATTTTGTATCGACCTTGAACCCTAGATAAAACCTATTTCCAAAGCCCCATATCGAATGGCTCTTATTGAACTTCGTGAGTTAAAGACCCAACTGCAGGAATTGTTAGACATTGGCTTTATTCGTCCCTAGTACTTCTCCTTGGGGTGCTCCTGTTCTATTCGTGAAGAAGAAAGATGGGAGTATGCGACTTTGTATTGATTATCGGGAGTCAATCATGTCACCATCAAAAAATAGGTATCCATTGCCACGTATTGATGACCTGTTTGACTAGTTGCAAGGAGCCAAATTCTTTTCAAAGATTGATCTTCATTCCGGATATCACCAATTGAAGATTAGAAATCACCGACATTCCAAAGACTTTTTCGTAACTCGATGACGGCATTATGAATTCCTAGTCATGTCATTTGGATTGACTAATGCTCCTGCTGCCTTCATGGATATGATGAACCGAGTATTCAAGGAATATTTAGATCACTTTGTGGTCGTCTTTATTGATGACATCCTTATTTATTCCAAAAGTCGTGAAGATCATGAACAACACTTGAGGCTGACACTCCAAAAGCTTCATGAATATAAGCTTTATGCCAAGTTGAAGAAATGCGAGTTCTGGCTTGAAGAAGTAGCATTCCTTGGGCACGTGGTATTAAGTCATGGAATATCTGTTGACCCAACAAAGATTGAAGCTATTCAAAGCTGGGAACAACCTAAATCAGTGACCGAAGTACGTAGCTTTCTCGGTTTAGCTAGTTATTATCGGAGTTCGTGGAAGGATTTTCTCGAATCACTACTCCATTGACTCAGCTGACTCGAAAAGATACAAAGTTCGATTGGAGCGAAGAATGTGAGAAGAGTTTTCAAGAACTCAAGAGGAGACTTATTTCAAAGACTGCTCGACAATACCATTTGGCTCGGAGGATTTGTCATCTGAAAGATGCTTCTTGAAAAAGGGTCGGGATGTGTTCTCATGCAACATGGAAAAGTTATAGCCTATGCCTCATGAAAACTCAAAGAATATGAGAGGAATTATCCTACTCATGATCTAGAGTTGTAAAATTTGTCTTTGCACTTAAAATTTGGAGGCATTACTTGTATGGGGAGAAAGTGGAGATCTTTACTGGATCATAAAAGCCTCAAATATTTCTTCACTCAAAAGGAACTCAACATGCGACAACGACGTTGGCTTGAATCATTGAAAGATTATGATCATACCATCCAATACCATCCTGGAAAAGCGAACGTGGTAGGCGACGCATTGGTAGAAGATCATATGCAAGTACGAAAAGCGATATTGTCAACGCAAAGGCCCATTTTGTGTGACTTGCAAAGGATGGAGATAGAGTTAAAGACTCTGTGGACGCATGTGATGATAGCGAATATACGAGTAGAACCGACTTTAATCGATAAAGTTAAAGTCGCTTTCTAGCTGCACTCGAGCTGATGCATATGAGGAAGAAAGTGCAAGAAGGTGCTATACCGGAAGCAAGAATCGATGAAGAAGGAATACTTCGAGTCAACTCCAGACTTTGTGTTCCTAACGACCCTGATTTAAAGTATAATATCATGATGGAGGCGCACAACACACCATTTGCAATCCATCTTGGGAGTACCAAAATGTATCATGATATTCGTCATACATTTTGGTGGAGCAATATGAAGAGAGAGATAACGTTGTTATTCTCAAGGTGTCTAACTTGTCAACGAGTTAAAGCGGAGCATCAAGTACCAAAAGGTCCATTGCAACCACTTGAAATTCCAGAATGGAAGTGGGAGCACATTACCATGGATTTCATTATCGGTCTTCCTAAGGTTTCTCAAGGCATTGATGCGATTTAGGTCATTGTTGATAGATTGACCAAGTCTGCTCATTTCTTACTGATACGAGAAACTTATACACTTGAACGTCTTGCTCGTATGTACATAAACGAGATTGTAAGACCGCATAGTATGCCTAATCTATAGTTTCGATCGAGACCCAAGATTCACTTCACGATTTTGGGTTAGTTTGCAAAAAAAGCTATGGGCACGCACTTACGATTTAGCTCGGCATATCATCCTCGGACGGACGGACAATGGAGAGGACTATTCAAACTCTTGAAGATCTATTAAGACTCGTGTCTTGATTTCAAGGGAGTTGGGACAAGTTCTTACCATTGGTGGAGATTTCCTACAACAATGCTTATCAAGCAAGTATTGGCATGGCTCCATTCGAAGCGTTGTATGGAGGAAAGGTTCATTCTCCAGAATTCTGGGATGAGGTGGGTGAAGCAACGTTGTTGGGACCGGAGTTGGTACGTATGACTACGGAAAAGATTCAAACGATCCGACAACGTATAAAAAACCTCACAAAATCGATAAAAGAGTTATGCTGATCTTCATCGAAAGGACGTGGAATTCGATATAGGAGATCATGTGTTGTTAAGAGTTGCTCCATGGAAAGGAGTTACAAGATTTGGAAAGAGAGGAAAACTTAATCCTCGATTCATCGGTCCATTTTTAATCCTCGATCGAGTAGGAACTGTGGCCTATAGACTCGCTTTACTGCCAAATATGTCTCGTGTTCATAACGTTTTTCACATATCCATGTTACGTAAATATGTGAAAGACCCGAACCATATTATTGAGTTAGAACCGGAAGAAATAGTGGAAGATTTGACGTATGAAGAGGTTCCTATTCAAATTTTGGATAAGAAGGAACATATTCTACGCTCCAAGGTTATACCTCAAGTCAAAGTTTTGTGGAGGAACCACGATGTTGAGGAAATGACTTGGGAGTTAGAATCTGAAATGAAATCAAGGTATCCTTACCTCTTCGACATACCAAGTACGTACCCTAATTTCGAGGGCAAAATTTCATAAGAAGGGGGGTTGTAAGACCCCAAATTTTTATAAATAAAGATGAATTTTCTATAAATATTATTTTTGAATATTATGGAATAAATTTGATATAATGTTATAGTTGTGGGTAATATTTATAAATTTTGCAAAGTAAGCAAGTTGTTATAAAATATTCGTTTGGTTCTGGGAATATTCTTTTTGTCGAGGAATATTCGCATGACGACGGCTCAATCATTAGTGGACCCCATTAACGGAAGTATTGTCGTAGTTAAAAAACGACAAAATTATCTTTCTATAAAAATAATCTATGGAGGTTTTACGATTAAAACTGTTGAACTACCCGGTGGTAAAAGTACAGTGATACGCCGTGGTTGCATAGTAGCACACGGTATTGATTATTGATGCTTACGTGAGAAGTCACTTAGCTATACTCAATTATTGCTACAGTAATTGCTGCATCATATCTCTTATATTATTGATTCAATTATTGTCACAGTATCATCTGTATAATATGTTATATAATTAATTGAGACGACAAGTTATAAATGATTAATAATTGTTGAAAGATTAAAAATGTGTTGATTAAAAATAAAATGATTTGTGGTAATATTTATTCAATCCTTGATGTATATAAAGAGTCTATTATGAGACGTTTGTGGTAAGTTTGATTATTTTATGGGGGCCCATATGTCATCATCTAAGAGTCTCTTCAATCAATAGTAATTACCTTTGTGAATAGTAATTACCTTTGTGAATAGTAATTACCTTCAATCAATAGTATTTACCTTCGTCAATAGTAATTACCTTCTTCAATAGTATTTACCTTCCAATAGTAATTACCTTCGTCAATAGTAATTACCCCTTCGCAAATAGTAGTTGTCCTTCAATATTACCAAGAGTTAACGCCTTCTTGATTGTTCCAAAGGTTAATTACCCTTCACAAATAGTAGTTGTCTCTTCAATATTACCAAGAGTCATTTTGACCCTTCGTTAAGACCAAGAGCCACCCTCGCTTTTTCTATAAATAGAAAGCTCATTCCTTCATTATTTCTTAATTCATTGAAACTCTAGAGAGAAAACTATAGAGAAAGAAGAAAAGTATTCTGCTACTTCACTTTTCCAATATTCAGCTTCTTCTAAGGTAGGGAATATTATTTGTTGTACTCGTAAGGGGTGTTATTCTTTTGTATTCATGAAGAGAACTTCATTGTTCCATTCTTTATTACTCGTTGAATAACTTTTGTATAATGCGGACTCCCTATACTTGGTGAAATCTTTCATTATTCCATTCTTTATTATTATGTTGGAATATCCTGTAAATGCAAAGTCATGTATACATGGTGAAATTCTTCTATTATTCCATTCTTTAATATTCTATCGGAATATCCTGTCGGTGTGAATTTCACCTGACCTGGTTCCATTATTTATTATTCCGTCTTTATTATTATTCTGCTGGAACATCCTCGTCATGTGTTTTTACACCGACTGGTTCCGCTTTTTATTATTACTTTGGAACATCCTGCATGCATGTGTTTTACACCCCTGGTTCCGCTCTCTATTATTATTCCGCTGAACATCCTCGTGCATGTGTGTTTTACACCTGGACCGGTTCCGTTATTTATTATTCTCATTGGAATAACTCACGCCTGCTGTGGCGGTCTATCGCATGCATGGTGATTTCTTTTGTTATTCCATTCTTTATTATACCCAAATTGGTTAAAACTTTGACTTCTATACTCCATGAAATTAGTGGAATATCCTCGGATATTTACGCTTCATCCAAAGATCCTTTCATGGAAATATTCTTATCATCATTCTTGAATTTTACTCTACAAAGCAAAGATCATGTTGACAATTTGGATGTTATTGGTTCCTAGATAAATTAATTCTTGAACTTGTTTTATTGAATATCATTGTCATCATCCTCATGTTTATATTTTTTTGAAAGTCATCTCGTGGCACAGAGCATAGATGGACTTGGTATGATTATGACCAGAGACTATTCTTTGTAATCATGACCGTAATGTTACAAATGATGTGATAAAAATCCTCGATGGGTCGTAGTGCATTGATGGACGATTGTTGGCATGATCATGACCATTAATGAATACACAACTATTCTTGGCCCAGTAGTGCATGAATAATTGTTCTCGTAATACTAAAGAATATCCTCGGCCAGTAGTGCGGGGGTGATTCGATGATGTGGAATATTTATTAAAGTCGAGTCTCATTTATAATGATGATGAAAACCTTTTAAATCATAAAAGATAGTAGATTTTATTTTCAACTTGACTCTTTTAATAGATTCTTTGGTTCATTTGTAGTTAAACTTGATGTTCATTATATTTATCGCTTTAACATCATTTGTAGGCTAATGATAATTTATTCTTCATTATCTTAGTCATAATATTTCTTCTCGAGCTAGTTGAGCTCACCCTTTCTTTCACCGTTCTCTTTAGGAAATGAGAATATAGTTGGACGACGAGTCTGGAACGGAGTAATGGTCCGGAGGATAGCATTAGTAGTCCTCACTATTCTGTGAAATAGTGTGATAATAATTGTAATGAGGACTCCTTTTGAGTTTGTATAATATCTAGTAGACAATATTTGTATTCAAACTCACAGTTTATGTCATATTGTACACGACAGTTATATTAGTAAGTTGTATTTAAATTCTGTACCATGTATCTGACTACCCAAGATGGGTGATGTATACCTAATTTTGGGGCGTCACATCCGTGGTGATTTATGACCCGAATTTGGGGCTCTCATAAATGTTCAAATGCTCCCCTGAATAGGGAATCCATGTGATGACATCAGCTGTCAACAACTCCAGCTGTAGGCAGCAATGAGTCAAACCCTCAGCTACAAGGACCTCCGCCAGTATGGAATAATTCCATCGTCGTCCTCGTGGGTAGGTATCTAATCCTAACACACTCACTGGACGTAAGCATATGAGCCTCTCATGGGCCCAAAACTGCCAACACAAGGGTAAACATCTGCTATCAGCCAACGCTCAAATAAAGTTAGGGTTAGAGCTTGCTCAAATAAAGTTTAAGGATAAAAGAACTTGCTCAATTAAAATTTAGGGTAAGGAACTTGCCTCGTGCGTAAGTTATAATTTATAACTCATGTTCACCTACATACATTATTAGAATCACAATATCTATTAGATATACTAACATTCACTTTCCAAAATAACACTCACTTCTAGTTCAACTTTGTTATTTTAGTACAAGTTTTACTTTGCCATATGCATTTCAAAAATCACAAGTATTAATTACAAAACACTTATTCACTACTCATTGTGTACCTTATATCATAATGTATCGCTTTCATAACTTACCAATATTTTTACAACTTTGGAATTACTAATCACGTGATATGATTCTCTTTTAACCTTTTCATTACATATTTGTCACATTAACATATCATTAGTCTAAGTTACAAAAGGGCGTCAAGGTCTGTTTAAGTAACAGGCATCACTTCCTCTAATCGGTGGTATGCAAGCAAATTGCACCATACTTAGGCACAGGGAATAGAGAGCAACCGCTATTATTTTTGGCCTCAATCCAAATATGAATCGAAATGGAGCACATACAGAAACTACGTAGTCTATTTTAAACACTCTGCTTAGCCCAACTATCACGACATTCATCCACAAAATAGTATATTTAACATATCCAATTGATATATGACTCATACAAACATGGTTCCTCACATATATACTAACTCAGAACAATTAAACAACACTACAACCAATTTAAATCTTTTAAATTCCATGTTTTATACCAACAACTCCATTTTTGACATCTTTAACAAAAATTTACACTATGATCATAATTATATACCAAATTAACTCATTCAAACAAATTCTCTTTGCTTCTTATCGAATTAACATATTAAAGGCACAATTTACATATTAGTTTACAAATTAACTACCAAATTTGGTACTTTCGCAAGCCATATATTTAAACATGCAATGTAAACAATTTTCTTTCTTTTTAACGTAATTAGCACACTAATTCTTGTCTAAATGCACATTTTAACACCACAATTACACACAATTTTAACAATTCAGTTTATATAACAACAATTCACCCAACGTGAATTTATAGAAAATATAAGACTCGTGAATATAAAATATTCATATATATAATATTAAGGTTTTAGATGTATACCATCTATTGCTTGAACAATCCTTGCTAACACAAAGGAATTATTTTGGATTTCCAGAACTTTTCCTTCAAACTCTATCTCAAATTCTCTGTAAACTCTCTTCCCTTTTCTTCTTAGGCTTAGGCCAAATCCTGTTTACGTAAAATTAACTCAACCCAACGCACAAAACTCAAACGTCTAAAACTGACGTTATAATAAATATAATAATAAGTTATCAGTAATAAAATATTTAATATATTTTATTTATATTTTTATTTATTTTATTTATATTATTTATTATAATTCAAATTAAAATTCAAAAGCCATAAGGCTTTGTTTGGCAAAAATACTTTTAAAATAAAGACTTAATATCTTTAAGCCTTGTTTGGTTTAATCAATTAAAACTCCTTTAATTTATTTTCATAAACAATTTATACTATAGTTTATAGTCCCATATTATTTCTTTGGATTTCCATATCCAATGTTAGTTAAATTAACTAATTACAACATACTAAATAAATTTCCCACTTAATCCACATATCCCAAAATTATAATCTCATTATAATTTTATTTAATAATTTAACAAACCATTTCAAACTATTAAATTAAATATAGCATTAAAACAACAATATAGCATGTCATATTATTTTTAACAACTCTCTAACTATTAAATTAGATTAGATTATTATCTAATAAATTTAATTCACAATTATCTACTAACAACAACCACATAAATAAAATATTCAATAAAATATTTATTTAATTTAATAAAAATTTTAAATCACAAATAAAATCTTGGATTGTTACATCATTCTCTCCTTATAAGGATTATGTCCCCAGAATCACAACTCAAACCACTCATTCGTCCCATTCTTCCATCCTTACAAAGATTTTGTCCCCAGAATCGAATACACAAATTAAACAAATAACTCAGGTTAGTTCTTCATCATTTCATCTTCAACTTCCCACTGGCCTCTTAGACATTGTGGTTTCTCCATATCACCTTCATAGAAGGTATCAACTTTTTCCTGAGGACTTGTTCTTTCCTGTCGACTATCAGGATAATAACCTCTTCATAAGATAAATCTTTATTGAACTATAACGGTTCGTACTCGATCACATGTTTGTAATCGAATTTATACAGTCGCAACACTGACACATGAAAAATGTTGTGAACATGTTCTAATTCTGGAGGTAAAGCTACCTCATAAGCTACTTCTCCCACTCTTTGTAGTACCTCGAAAGCATCCAATGAACCTCGGGCTTAACTTTCCTTTCTTGCCAAAATGAATTTTCCCCTTCCAAGGAGAAACATTCAGGAAAACAAAATTTGCCACGTCAAATTCACAATTTTGCCTGTATTGATCAACATACTTCTTCTGTTTATCCTTAGCATCTACCAGTCTTGATCTGATGAGTTTAATAATTTTAGATGTCTGTTTTACCAGTTTCGATCCTAACAGTTGATGTTCACCAACTTTATCCCATCATAGTGGAGTTCTGTATTTCATGTTGTATAATGCTTCGTATGGCGGCATGCCAATGCTTGCGTGGTAACTGTTATTGTAGGCAAATCCTGCCAACGGTAGATGATCGTCCTAGTTTTTTTTGAAATCAATGATGCATGCTCTAAGCATATCTTCTAACGTCTAGATTGTTCGTTCGCTTTGACCATCAGTTTGTGGATGATATGTCGTACTCATCTTCAGTTGCGTGCCCATGCATTCTTGTAGTCTTCTATAGAAGTTTGATGTGAATCTCGGATCTCTGTTTGATACAATTGATAGTGGAACTCCATGTCTCGACACGATCTCCTTGACGTATAGTTTTGCCAGCTGATCAAGATTAAATCTAATCTTTATTGGAAAAAAGTGTGTTGATTTCATTAATCTATCCACTATTACCCATATCGCATTGTATCCTTTCTGAGTCGTTGGAAGACCTACCACAAAATCCATTGTGATATGCTCCCACTTCCATTCCAGTATATCCAACGGTTGAAGTAATTCGCTTGGTCTTTAATGCTCGGCCTTCACTCTCTAACATCTCAATCATTTTGCAACACATTCTGCAACGTCTCTTTTCATATTTGGCCACCAAAAATGTCACCGCAAATCTTGATACATTTTCGTACTTTCCTGATGGATAGAATAACTTGAGCTATGAGCTTTTGTCATGATTTTTTCCTTAATATCTGGTACTCCTGGAACCAAAATTCATCCCTCAAATCTTAGTACTCCTTCGGTATCAACCTTGTACTTCACCTCATTACCCTCGACCATATTTTCATTTATTATTTTGCATTCTTCACCTTGTAGTAGACCATTCTTTATCTTGTCCACCAAAGTTAGACTAGCTTCCATCTGGTATAATCTTTCATCAGCTTCTTTTGAAAATTTGATTTCCAACTCTAGCCTTGCCATTGCTGAAATGAGCTCCTCCTGGTTGGTTAACAACATCAACTTTTCTCGACCTTTCCTACTCAAGGCATCTACAACCACATTGGCTTTGCCTGGATGATAAAAGATCTCATAGTCATAATCTTTTATCAACTCCAACCATCTCATTTGACGCATGTCCAGGTCCTTCTGTGTGAAAATATACTTCAAACTCGTATGATCTTTATATATCTCCAATTTCTCTCCATAGAGATAGTGTCTCCATATCTTCAGAGAAAATACCACCACCGCCAACTCTAAGTCATGAGTCGGATATCCTTTCTCTTAGTCGTTCAATTGCCTTGATGCATACGCAATGACTTTGTCGTTCTGCATAAGGACACAACCCAATCCTTTATGTGAAGCATCACTATACACAACAAAGTTTCATGTATTATCTAGTAATGACAACATATGTGCCACACTGAGCCTCTTCTTCAATTCTACAAAAAATTCTTCACACTTTTCCGTCCAAACAAATTTTATAGATGTCCTCATCAAATTTGTCAACAGAGTGGCAATCTTGGAAAAATCCTAAATAAACTGTCTATAATAACCTGCCAGTCCCAAGAAATTTCTTACTTCTGATGGAGTTTTTGGTTGTTCCCAATTTATCACAGCTTTAACATTTGATGGATACGCTGAAATTCCATCTTTTTCAATTACATGCCTAAGAAATTATACATGTTCCAGCCAAAATTAACATTTAGAGAATTTTGCGTACAACTTTTCTTTTCTTAGCGTCTCTAGCGTCAGACGTAAGTGTTCCACATGTTCTTCTTGAGATTTGGAGTACAGCAAGATATCATCAATAAATACCACTATAAACTTATCTAAAAATGGTTTAAACACCCTGTTCATCAAATCCATGAATGCAACAGGGGCGTTTTTCAAACCAAAAGACATTACCAGAAACTCGTAATATCCATACCGAGTTCGGAATGCCGTCTTCGGTACATCTTCCTTCCTTACTTTCAATTGGTGATACCCACTTCTCAAATTTATTTTCAAGAAATATCTTTCACCCATCAATTGATCAAACAAATCATCTATTCATGGCAACATATATTTACTCTTAATAGTGACTTTATTTAATTCCCTATAATCAATACAAAGATGCATTGATCCATCTTTCTTCTTCACAAATAACAGCAGCGCTCCCCACGGTGACACACTTGGCTGAATATCTTCATCATACATTAAATCTTCTACTATCTCGTCTAGTTCCAATTCAATAATGTGGTTCGGGTCGTCCACATATTTACGTAACATTGATACATGAAAAACATTATGAATACGCGATATACTTGGAGGTAAACGAGTCTATAGGCCACAACTCCTACTCGATCGAGGATTTCAAATGGACCAATAAAATCAAGGGTTGAGATTTCCTCTCTTCATCGACTCTTTCTTCTAGAATAACGCCCTCTTAAACCTTTTTCTTCACATTCATCAGCTCCGGGTCTGAAGCTTGAACGGTTTTAACATTATCGATTAAAGTCGATTCTACTCGTATATTTGATATCACCACGTGGGTCCCTAGAGTCTTTAATTCTATCTTCATCGTTTGTAAGTTATACGAAATGGGTTTTTGTGTTAACAACATCGCACTCGTAAATGCATACGATCTTTTACTCAACGCGTCAGCTACCACGTTCGCTCTTCCACAATGATATTGAATGGTATAGTCATAATCTTCAATAGCTCGAGCTAATGTCTTTGGCGCATAATACGTTCGTTCTAGGTGAAGGAATACTTAAGGTTTTTAGAAATGGGTTTTGTACTGGGGTCAATACAAAATTCGATTTAACGCTCTAGGGTTAGGCTAAGAAGTCTTAAAGAATACGTCAGAAAATTTATTAACAATAGAAATATCATTCAAAACTGTGACTCTCGTCCAAGACTTGGATAGTACGTCACATTGATACCTATTAACTTGCCATCGTCATTCACGATGTCGCCTACAGAAAGTATGGCTTCAGTGTATTCCAAGACTTAGAAGTCACCAGCGAAGGGCTCGGGGCTCTTTACTTATGGCTTGATTTAACAATGATTGACTTTAGTGGTTTGGTTGTTTGAATTCGCATAATAGGTTGGTTAGGAATTTGAAAGCTAACAACCTTACGAAAAGCATGATTAGTAGTTAACCAATCGATTCCTAAAATCACATCAAAGGCAAGTATTTTCAAAGAGATAAGATCGACAGGTAACGTGAAAGTGTCAATTTGAATCAAACAAGATTTATAAACAGTGAAGGTAACGAAGGTTTCTCCTAACGGAGTTTCAACAGATAAGTCAAAGTCTAACTTCTTCGGAGTCAAATTTAAACATTGAGCGCTAGCAAGAGAGATAAAAGAATGGGTAGAACCGGTATCTAATAAGGTATAGACTTCGCAAAAATTTATTATTAACTAACTCGTGCTAACTTCGTCTGGGTTACTAGCTTTTTGAGAAGTCACAAAAAATGCTCTTCCTGAAACCACCGACTTTGTTTTGTCCGTATCTGCCTTTGGAGCCACCGTCCCAGCTGGACTTGATTCTGGTGCATGACAAAATCGGGCTAGGTGACCTTCTCTTCCACAATTGAAACACGCTTTGGACTACTGCGTACAGTTTGGGCTGATGTGTCCCTCCCCTCCGCATTTGTAATATACAACCGGCGGTTGTTCTCCTTCCTTAACAACGGTGCTGGTGCTGACGTCTTTCCATTATTATTAAATCTCCTCTTATTGAAACATTCACTTCTATTATCTTGGCCATGATTACCACCGAAGTGGTTACCATTTCTGGCCTGATAATTTCCTCCATGATGGTTATCATTGTTTCGATGTCTATTGCCACCGGTATGATTATTCTTGTGTTGTTGGTCGTGGCCTTTTGGTTGTGTTGACTCATTATCGTGCTCCAATAACTGAGCCCTATTCACAACATTTGAATATAAACAAAGTTTGTAAGAAATGAGGTATTGATGTATATCAAGTTTCAAACCTCTTAGAAACATTCGCGTCATTCGCTCCTCATTATCTACCAAATGGGATGCAAACCGGGATAACTCCGCAAATTTAGCCTCGTATTGCGACACGGTCATACTGTTTTGCTCCAACTTGATAAACTCTACCTCCTTCATGTGACGAATATTTTTGGGAGAGTACTTGTCGTTGAACAACTCTTGGAACTTCTCCCAAGACATCTTGAGTGCATCAGGCTGGGTACGATTTACAGATTCCCACCAGTAACATAAAGGTAGTGAAGGGAAACTTTTGCTCCTTGGAGCATCCTAATACATCAAATATCTTGGTGATTTGCTTTATCCACATCTCCACCTTAAGTTATTCTGGCTTTCCCAAAAACTCTGGTGGTTCCAGCTCTTTGAACTGCTTAGCGGTGACCGACCATGGGTTGCTATTATTTCCACCTATATTTTGAATAGGAGTCTCTCTTACCTGATATTGCATGAATTGCATAAAGCCTCTGAACATCTCATCGTTCATCATTTGATCGGTGTTGTTGTTTACCTGAGGATTATTATCTTCCTATTACATATTATCCTGGGTATTGATCGTTGGTGACTCAACAGTCTCATGTGCTTCATTGTTGATTTCAACATTTTTAGATGCCATTTTCAAACACTGTCACAAAACAAGGGTTAATTAACATGTCACATATTATCCCTATACTCTGACCGACCAATTAAATACCAAATAAACTTAGGTAGGTCATACTAGCGAAAGAATTCTCCGTCTCTCCCCTCCTAGTTCTTGTCTCACATCTCAGCCAGGGATCATATCCCTAAGCTTTGATACCAACTGTGATGCCCCCAAAATAGGTATACATCACCCATCTTGAGTAACCAGATACATGGTACATAAATTCAAATATAAACTTAATTATATAAACGTCGTGTAATATACGACAAAACATAGCTGAGAGTTTAAACAGGAATATTTCCTTCTAGACAATATCCACTCTCAAATAGAGTCCTCATTACATTTATTTTCACACTATTTTATAGAATAGTGAGGACTACTAATACACCATCTCGGACCATCACTCCGTTCCCCGACTAGTCCCGGCTACGTTCTCATTTCCTGAAGAGAACAATGAAAGCAAAAGGGTGAGCTCAACTAGCCCAGTAAGAAATATTATGACTAAGATAATGCAGAATAAATTATCTAATGCCTTCAACAATGTTAAACTGATAAAATACAATAGACATCAAGTTTAACTGCAGTGGAATAAGCAATCCATTAGAAGAGTCAAGTAGAGCATGATATCTACTATCTTCTATGATTTAAAATATTTTCATCAATTTTTATCGCTGAGACTCAGCTTAATAAATAAAATTGAATCATCCTTGCATCACGGCAAAGGATATTCATGTAATCATCAATGGTCATTGTGACACCCCCAAATCCGGTACTTCTGTTTTTAAAGAATTTGGTGTTCACTGTACAAACATCATCTATCTATCTATCCATAAATAAATGTAAACCATGCAATAGATAGAAATAATAAATAAATCTCCCCTTATGGGGTTACATCAACTTCAAAATACATAAAATCCCAGGTTGCTCTAACCTTAAAACATCTGTACGAAATCATAAACAAATAATAAGTCTTAAGTAACATCAAGTCTAAATATCATTACATAACCACTTATATAATCAGTCTTCATTGCATGCTAATCTTGCCCTTGCCTTTACTAGTGGAAGGCTTGTCTGCTCTTTCGTTCTTAACTGCAATGTTATAATTACACAAGAGTGAGCACGATTGCCCACAAGTATAATAATATAACAATTGAATAATAACATGCGAATGAATTAACAACTTCTGATATAAAAGCTCAACTTTTGAATCAAGAATGAATAACAAGAATCAAAAGAAATTACGAGGTCATAAGACTTGAACTATGTCCTAGGTTGTCAAGTGTTTATTCTTGAAACCTTTAACAGTCATAAGACTATGGACACTTCTTCTCGTACTTAGGGGGATCAGCCCTTAGTACCATACTGTGCACAATATCTTAACGCTAACGCATAAGTAATCCCCTTTACATGGTTGTTCATCTCAGTTTGACATTCGAGTCTGCACCAAAGGAAGTTTGGTTTGGATAAATCATCAAGGGTTCTGAAATTTAGAACGCTCATCAACTATGGACTAGTCGAATCATTATGGTTTTGCTAGTCTAACAAGGTTTAACAATAACTGATAATTTTATTTGAATAACAATCTCAAGAGGTATACAATAGAATAAGTATTGTACAACAACATCATGCTTGAAAGATTTATAACAAAACAGACTTGGTCAATAATAATGAGAACTTACTCAATGTAGAAAGGTGAATTAATCAACTTATATAACGATAACAAGTAGGGTTAGGAAACTTGCCTCGTGCGTAGATTAAACTTTTAATTTAACTCGTTCCTTGATTTAAATCATACATATCATTTACGTTCACAATACTAGTTAATTATAACATACTAAACATCACAAGTTCATTCTTTTTGTTTAACTCGAATTCATGACTATACTTAGTCAAATTACCATACTTGCTTTCACATAATATTATACTACACGAACAACAAGTTAATTACATAATCAACGATTCAATTGACATATAGATGTCTTCTTGACTTGATAAAAACTTATTTTAATATCTCATCATATGACTAATACATTCTTATGTTCATTTGATTAGGTTACAATTATAGTCCCTAACATGAAACCATTAAAATGCTCATTCTTGACAAAATCGGAGAGTAATATGCATATTCCACCTTATAGTTCACTCTCGTATTTGCATGGCTGACAAATGATTACGACACGACAGAGGCTACCGAGGCACTTGTAATATGCTCATTGATCGGCATATGCATGGCCAAGGCAGAATTAATCGCAATTAAATGAAAAATTGTAGAACATGGCCAAAACACCCAGTTAACATATTTTTGCACGAATTTAGACATACCCAAACATTATAATGCACAAATAACTAATACTCAACCCTTCTAGCATGTTTTTAACAAGTTTAAACACATAATTTTCAGAAATCAAACATGAAATTTCACTGTTCTTGAAGGTTTTGAACAAAAACATAAAATCTAACACTACAGATTCGTTATAAGACCAAATCCAAGAATTGCAGTTTCGTTTTGTTCATTTGAGCATGCATAATCATATACAAATGGAAATTTTATAGAACAATTTATGTTTGACATATTAAAATCACGTATAAGGCCATATGCCCATATAACATACTCTGTAAATTTTTAAGCCATAACATACGTTATAATATTATGAAACTGATGATATAGAATCATATACAATATATATTAAAACATGCTGTGATGTTATATTAATATATATAATCACATAATTGTACCCTTAATAATTAACAGAGACTTTACAGAGTGAATGAAAGCCATTTTCATAAAAAAACTAATGACGTAAAATAGGAATTAGGTTGAAGAGATTACCCAAGCGTAGAGTGAATTAATAGAAAATGAATTCCTTCTCAACCCTTCTTCAATCAAAATTCACTTAACAATTCTCCGTCAAAAATTCTCAATCTCTCTCTGTATCTCCCTCTGTTTCTACTTTTCTAGACTTAGGCAATAATAAAAATAAAAGAGAAGACGTATACTAAATAAGGAAGACTGACGCATTGTGGAGGTCAGTTACCTATCATGGGTAACTACTTCCAACCTCCCTTAGTGCCATGTCTGGCTAGTTAGAATATGTTTCAAAAACCATTAATTTAATAAAACCTTATCATATAGTTAAATAATGTCACACTCCTTTATAAAATAAATCAATATCTTATTTAATTTACTTTAAATAAAATTTAATAATTTCTCATTAATTCACATAGTCACACAATAAAATTTCTCATTTGTTAATAATGTCAAATTATTAAATCTCTAATTAATTATTAAATTAATTATAATAACATTACGC
Source organism: Panax quinquefolius (assembly GCA_020205615.1). Lineage (NCBI taxonomy): Eukaryota > Viridiplantae > Streptophyta > Magnoliopsida > Apiales > Araliaceae > Panax > Panax quinquefolius. Next base: position 107,946,718 of record CM035163.1, read on the forward strand.
TTATTCAATATTTTTTAATATAATAAGCTCACATAATCACATACTTCGAATAATAAAAATTCTTCACATTAATTTAATAAATATAACACATATAATTGAATTAATCTACCATAATTTCATCAATTAATTATTTAATCTAATAATTAATTCATCGAAAAAAATATTTATTCAATCCAATAAATATTAAAAATTAAATTACAAAATCTCAGTTGTCACATCTTTTCCCTCTTAAAAGGATTCTGTGCTCAGAATCATAACTCAACAATTCATCCCGTTACATTCTCCCCCCTTAAAAAGATTTTCTCCCCAGAATCGCTTACACATAAGTTAAGTAAATAAATGAGGATAATTCTTCATCATATTCTCTTCGAGTTCCCACGTAGCTTCTTCAGCGTTGTGGTTCTTCCAAATTACCTTAACAGAAGGTATGACTTTATTTCTCAAAACTTCTTCTTTTCGGTCTACAATTTGAACTGGAATTTCTTCGTAAGATAAGTCTTTGTCGAAATGTAGGGGTTCATATTCAATCACGTGCTTGTAATCGGGTTTGTAGGGTCGTAGGACTGAGACATGGAAAACGTTGTGGACATTCTCTAGAGCTGGAGGTAAGGCTACCTCATAAGCAACTTCTCCGACCCTTTGTAGAACTTCAAAGGGTCCAATGAATTTTGGGCTTAATTTCCCTTTCTTTCCGAATCTGATCTTTCCCTTCCAGGGGAGACCTTTAAAAACACATAACTAGTCGGCTCGAACTCAACATTTTTACGGTGTGGATCGGCGTATTTCTTTTATCTGTCTTGAGCTGCTGTCAATCTTGTTCGGATCACATTAATTATTTTTGTTGTTTGTTATACCAATCCGGGCCTAGTAATTGTCTTTCGCCAACTTCATCCCAGTATAGCGGAGTTCTGCACTTTATGTCGTATAACGCTTCATAAGGCGGCATGCCAATACTGGCGTGGTAATTGTTTTTGTAGCCGAACTATACGAGCGGTAGATGGTCGTCCCAATTTCCTTTAAAGTCCATTATACAAGCTCTTAACATATCTTCCAATGTCTAAATTGTTCTTTCACTCTGTCCATCTGTCTGAGGGTGATATGTCGTGCTCATTCGCAAATGTGTACCCATGCATTCTTGTAGACATTTCCAAAAGTTCAACGTAAAACACAGATCTCTATCAGAAACAATTAACACCGGAACTCCGTGCCTTGAAACAATTTCTTTCACATATAACCTGGCCAACTGATCTAAGTTGAATCTGATTTTGATCGGAAGGATGTGTGTGGATATCGTCAATCGGTCAACAATAACCTATACTGTATCGTAGCCTTTCTGAGTTATCGGTAGGCCAACCACGAAATCCATCGTAATATGTTCCCATTTCCATTTTGGAATCTCTAAAGGTTGTAGTAACCCACTCGGCCTCTGATGTTTTGCTTTAACTTTCTGACATGTCAGGCATTTGGCAACACATTCTGCAACCTCTTGTTTCAAATTTGGCCACCAAAAATGTTGTCGAAGATCTTGATATATCTTGGTGCTACCAGGGTGAATCAAATATCTTGAGTTGTTAGCCTCGCTCAAAATTTCATCCTTAATCTCAGTTACTGGCGGTACCCAAATTCTATTCTCAAATCTCAGTATTCCTTCCTTATCCATCTTGAATCTTGATTCAGTTCCTTCGAATATCTTCTTTTTCATCGACCTCCAAAGGACACTTTACTTCTAATTCCAGCTTCTCCATTGCTGAAATTAACTCCTCTTGTACGGTCAACAACATCAGTTTCTCCCAACCATTTCTACTTAAGGCATCGGCCACCACATTTGCCTTACCCGGATGGTATAGAATCTGACAATCGTAGCCCTTAATTAACTCCAACCACCTTCTTTTGCGCATATTCAAGTCTTTCTGTGTAAAAATATATTTCAGACTCTTGTGGTCTGTATGTATTTCACACTTCTCCCCGTAGAGATAGTGCCTCCATATTTTCAAAGCAAAAACCATTGCAGCTAACTCCAAGTCATGGGTCAGATACCCCTTCTCATAATCTTTCAGTTGTCGTGACGCATAAGCAATGACTCTGCCATTTTGCATAAGCACACAGCCAAATCCTTTATGCGATGCATCACTATAAACCACAAAATTTCCTGTGTCATCTGGAAGAGATAACACATGTGTTGTACTCAACCTCTTCTTTAATTCTTGAAAGCTTTCCTCACACTTCTCCGTCTAAAAAAATTTCACCGATTTTCTAGTCAAATTCGTCAACGGAGTTGCGATCTTGGAAAAATCCTGAATGAATATTCTGTAATAACCTGCCAATCCAAGAAAACTTCTTACTTCTGACGGTGTCTTCGGCTGATCCCAGTTAATCACAACTTCGACTTTGGAGGTATCCACCGAAATTTTGTCCTTATAAATCACATGTCCTAGAAATTGTACTCTTTCAATCCAAAATTCATATTTTGAAAACTTGGCATACAACTTCTCCCTTCTCAATGTCTCTAATGTCACCCTCGAATGCTCTTCATGTTCTTCCTTGGTTTTCGAATATACCAAAATGTCATCTATAAATACCACTACAAATTTGTCCAAAAACGGCTTGAACAGTCCATTCATTAAACCCATAAATGCTACAGGAGCATTTGTTAGACCAAATGACATTACCAGAAATTCGTAGTGACCGTATCGTGTTCTGAATGCTGTCTTCGGTACATCCTCTGGTCTCACCTTCAATCAATGATAACCACTCCTCAAATCTATCTTTGAAAAATATCTTGTTCCCTTTAACTGATCGATCAAGTCGTCGATTCGCGGTAATGGATATCTATTCTTAATCGTGACCTTATTCAATTCTATGTAGTCTATGCATAGTCGCATTGTTCAATCCTTCTTCTTCACAAATAAAACTGGCACTCCCCATGATGATACGCTTGGTTGGAAATACTTCTTGTCCAGTAATTCTTTTAGTTGGACCATCAGTTCCTTCATCTCTACCGGTGCCATTCAGTACAGTGCCTTCGATATTGGAGCCGTTCCTGGAGCCAAATCGATCACATATTCAACTGCTCTATCTGGAGGAAGTCCTGGCAAATCATCCGGAAACACGTCTGCGAAATCTCTCACTACTGGTATCTCGTCTATTTTCGGATTCTCTTTACGACTATCAACTATGTAAGCTAGATATCCTACACAACCTTGCCTTAACAAACACCTGGCCTGCATCATCGTCAGACAACTCGCTTGTCTAGGTGACTTGCTACCATAAAACATAACCTTTGACGAAGTCATGAGGTTAATACGCTTCTTTTGGCAGTTAATTACGCCCCAAAATTGGATAGCCAGTCCATACCCAAAATAACGTCGAATTCTCCAAGTTGAATAGGGATAAGATCTACATTCATGATATTACCCTTAATATCCACTCTACAGTTCTTATGCACATACTTAACAGGGATTATTTCTCTATTCGCAATTTCTATGTTCATGGGGTATTCTAACTCGTCCTTAAGCAATTCTAAGTTCTTAGCAAAGTCATCGGATATAAATGAACAAGTAGCACCCGAATCAAATAACACATAAGCATTAACTTTAATGATCGGAATGATACCTAACACCACATCACGAGACTGCACTGCATCATGTACTGTCATGTTGAATGTTCTGGTGGTCGGTTGGTTGGTTGTAGTTGGTCCTACGATAGTCAGAGTGCTTCCACCGGTATTTCCTCTATTTCCTCCTGAATTTGTCCCTCCAGATCCCTTTTTAGGACACTCCCTTGCAAGATGGTCCTTTGAGCCACAAGTGAAACAGCGCCTTCTTCTTCTTGAGTTTAGACGGTGTCTTTGCTATGTGGCCTTCTTACTACAATTGTGTAGCACACGCTTTCCCTTTCATGCAAACTCCCAAATGAGTTTTTCTGCAGGTTGGGCACGCTTCGATCTTCTTCTTCTGCCCTCCTTGTTAACTTCCAGCTGACGAGTTATCACACCACTTCCTCTTCTGATTATGGTTACCCCCAGTGCTACTCCCACCACTCTTGTTATTACCTTCATTCTCACTCTTTTTCTTCTTCTAATCTTGATTATATTTTGTTATCGCATCGCTTCCACCCTTAGCGAGTATGGCCTTCTCTAACACTCCAGTAAAAGAGTTCAATTGGAACATTGACACTTTGCTATACAACCAGGGCTTCAGTCCTTGCTCGAATCATCTTGCCTTCCTCTCATCGGTATGCACTTGGTATGTGGTGAACCTAGCCAACTCGTTAAACCTTTTCGCATAATCAGCTATTGACATACTCCCCTATTTCAACTCTAGAAACTGAACTTCCATCTAATTTTGTAAACTGGTCAGAAAGTACATCTCAAAGAACATCTCTTTGAATCTCTCCCAGGTTATTACACCTTCACTTCCCCATACTTTGTTTACCTGCCACTAATAACTGGCTTCAGACTTCAGTATAAACGTTGCATACGCGGTTTTCTGATCTTCCCTTACTCTTGCGACATCGAACACCTTCTCCATCTCCACCACCCAGGTTTGTGCCTCGATTGGGTTTATGGAACCCTTAAACTCTGGCGGTCCAACCACCTTGAAATCCTTGAACGAGGTGTTTGGTAGAGCTTGTTGTTGATTGTTAATTGCTCTGGCTAAAAGGTTCACCAATTGCTGAATAGGGTTAACATTGGCGTCCTTGTTATTTATTGGTTCCTCCTGTGCTTGTTGACGGTTTTGTTTTCTTCTAGGTGGCATATTTTTGTTAAGAACATACGCTTATTAGGTCTTTATTCAATCTCTTAAATATTCAGGGCTTAACTAAAACATTTAATCATAATTCACTTAACACTTTAATTCAAATAAACTCTGACATTTTCATTCAAATTCAAAAGTTTTAACATCATAAGATAGCATCACTGCTATTTACATCAACTATCCCGAGATAAAGAATCTACAGGATTTAAAACATCAAAATATTCCTTTGTTTATAACACATCGGAATTTACATCATTAACTACCAAATAGTTTTCACATAATTAAACTAATACTATCACTTTTGCTATTAAAGTATTTGGATAGCCTTGCCACGTTCCTCTTCCAGAATACGGGACATCGTCCTGCGATCAAGCATATATGATGATAGACCTTCAAACTGATTGGATACTTCATAACTCGATCCTGGGCCGCATCCATTGCATTGTGAAGTGTAGAGTACGTCTCCCCAAGCTTAGCCTTCTTTGCACGGCAATCTTCTCCTGCGAGATCAGCACGATGCGACTCTCTTACCCAACCCTCCTCTGCTAATGCCAGTCTTTCTGAGCTCTCTTTCAGATCTTTCTTCAACTTCTCTATTTCTTCGGTCTTATCCTCAGTTTGACCCTTCTCATGAACCAAATCCCACTCCACATTTCCCAAACGCGTGTGAAGAGTCACAATTTCCTCATCCTTCTGCTCGATGGTACTCTGCTGCATAACAGTACTCTCCCACAGCTCCTGAATAGTGTCCTACAACTCTATGTTACGATCATAAAGTGCATCATACATCTCAGCATCAATGGAGTTCGGTGGGAACTCCTCTTCCTCCTCTTCCTCATCAGAATCCTCTTCTAGATCAGTCTCAGGCTCATGCTCCCGACCAACACCAGTGATCAACGGAGATGGCTCTCTCTGTACCAACTGTTCCTTGACAACATGAATGTCTCGGGGCTCCTCCTCTATAGGTACTCGGGGTACCTCCTCCCTAGCTCGACTAGCTCTTCCAACATCCGACATACTAACAACAAAATTTTAAGTTTTAGTTACTAATCTGTGCTAGTGAATACATAATTTAACACATAAGCACATAAAGTCTTTTATTATCTTTAATGAATTTAGAAATTCATTTCTTAGAACTCGATAAGAGTTTACCACCACTATGTTCTCGATCTCCTACAAGGCTACTACCTAAGGTTGTTCCCCCACCTAAGGTTCATAACCTACAGCTCTGATACCAACCTGTGACACCCCCAAATCCGAGACTTCCATTTCCACAGGATTTGGTGTTAACTGTACAAACATCATCTATCTATCTACCAATAAATAAATGCAAGCCATGTAATAGATAGAAATAATAAATAAATCTCCCCTTATGGGGTTACATCAACTGCAAAATAAATAAAATCCCAGTTTTCTCTAACCTTAAAACATCTGTACAGAATCATAAACAAATAATAAGTCTTAAGTGACATCAAGTCCAAATATCATTACATAACCACATAAATAATCAGTCTTCATTACTTGCTAATCTTGCCCTTGCCTTTACTAGTGGAAGGCTCGTCTACTCTTTCATTCTTAACTGCAATGTTATTATTATGCAAGAGTGAGCACGATTGCCCACAAGTATAACAATATAACAATTGAATAATAGCATGCGAATGAATTAACAACTTCTGATATAAAAGCTCAACTTTTGAATCAAGAATGAATAACAAGAATCAAAAGAAATTCTGAGGGTCATAAGACCTTGAACTATGTCCTAGGTTGTCAAGTTTTTATTCTTGAAACCTTTAACAGTCATAAGACTATGGACTCTTCTTCTCGTACTTAGGGGGATCAACCCTTAGTACCATACTGTGCACAATATCTTAACACTAATGCATAAGTAATCCCCTTTACAGGGTTGTTCATCTCTGTTTGACATTCGAGTTCGCACCAAAGGAAGTTTGGTTTGGATAAATCATCAAGGGTTCTGAAATTTAGAACGCTCATCAACTATGGACTAGTCGAATCATTATGGGTTCGCTAGTCTAACAAGGTTTAACAATAACTGATAATTTAATTTGAATAACAATCTCAAGAGGTATACAATAGAATAAGTATTGTATAACAGCATCATGCTTGAAAGATTTATAACAAACCAGACTTGGTCAATAATAATGAGAACTTACTCAATGTAGAAAGGTGAATTAATCAACCTATATAACGATAACAAGTAGGGTTAGGAAACTTGCCTCGTGCGTAGATTACACTTTTAATTAAACTCGTTCCTTGATTTAAATCCTACATATCATTTACGTTCACAATACCAGTTAATTATAACGTACTAAACATCACAAGTTCATTCTTTTTGTTTAACTCGAATTCATGACTATACTTAGTCAAATTACCATACTTGCTTTCACATAATATTATACTACACGAACAACAAGTTAATTACATAATCAACGATTCATTTAACATATAGATGTCTTCTTGACTTGATAAAAACTTATTTTAATATCTCATCATATGACTAATACATTCTTATGTTCATTTGATTAGGTTACCATTATAGTCCCTACCATGAAACCATTAAAATGCTCATTCTTGGACAAACTGCAGAGTGGTATTTGCTGCGCCACCTCAGAAGTTTATTCTCGGCTACATGATGCGGCCCAAATAACAAGCTACCGGAAAAAAGGCGTTGCGGCATGGGTAAACTGCAATTCGTTATAATATTATGAAACTGATGATATGGAATCATATACAATATATATTAAAACATGCTATGATGTTATATTAATACATATAATCACATAATCGTACCCTTAATAATTAATAGAGACTTTACAGAGTGAATGAAAGCCATTTTCATAAAAAAACTAATGACGTAAAATAGGAATTGGGTTGAAGAGATTACCCAAGCGTAGAGTGAATTAATAGGAGATGAATTCCTTCTCAACTCTTCTTCAATCACAATTCACTTAACAATTCTCCCTCAAAAATTCTCAATCTCTCTCTATATCTCTCTCTGTTTCACTTTTCTAGACTTAGGCAATAATAATAATAAAAGAGAAGACGTATACTAAATAAGGAAGACTGACGCATTGTGGAGGTCAGTTACCTATCATGGGTAACTACTCCCAACCTCCCTTAGTGCCATGCTTGGCTAGTTAGATTAGGTTTCAGAAATCATTAATTTAATAAAACCTTATCATATAGTTTAAATAATGTCACACTCCTTTATAAAATAAATCAATATCTTATTTAATTTACTTTAAATAAAATATAATAATTTCTCATTAATTCACATAGTCACACAATTAAATTTCTCATTTGTTAATAATGTCAAATTATTAAATCTCTAATTAATTATTAAATTAATTAAAATAACATTAGGCTTATTCAATATTTCTTTTAATACAATAAGCTCACATAATCACATATTTCGAATAATAAAAATTCTTCACATTAATTTAATAAATATAACACATATAATTAAATTAATTACAACAATTTCATCAATTAATTATTTAATCTAATAATTAATTCATCGGAAAAAAATATTTATTCAATCCAATAAATATTAAAAATTAAATTACAAAATCTTTGTTGTCACAGTCATAATTATACTGAATAATCCCTGGTCATAATCATACCACAATTGTCCATCAATGAACTACAGGCCAATGAGGACTTTCACCACATTCATTTGTCACATTACGGTCATGATTATACCGAAAATCCCTAGTCATAATCATACCAAGTCCATCTATGCACGTAAGCCAAAGATTATTTTCATCACAATATAAACACGAGGATGATGAAAATGATATAAGCATTAATCAAACGAAACCAAGGATAAATATTAAAGACATTAAATTTATCAAAATATTATCAATCACTTATAAACTCATAATCTAATATTATTAATATTATAACAATATTTTAATCACTTTCTAAACTTATAAATAATTTATTTTAATTGTTTACACTTTACCAAATAATGCATTTAATCATTCAAAAATGCCATACTCCTAAGATTTCATCACCAATGATCAAATCTCTCATCAAAAATCTGCATATACCTTATATAGGATTTCCAAGCCATAAAATCATATTTTTCAATTTTGTTACATCACATAACGTATTTAATTCATTTACTCATAACTAGTTCATTTTCATGAAAAATACCAAATCAGTCCCAAAAATATTTCTTTTCTAGGATTTAGAAGAATATAGTCCCATATTGAACATATATTTTTCTCGAAATTTTTAAAAATCATTTACTATTTTTCATATGGTCAAAACTGTCGAATATTTAAACATTTATCATAAACTTTACTTTTTCCCAAAAATTCTTAAATTTACAGAGTATACTTCTGTTATATATATGTACTCCCAATAAAAATTTCACTAATTTTGGAGTTAACCAGAAGGAGTTATAAGGGTTTACTTTTAAAATAGTTTTTTCCCATAAAATTCATAACTCCTATTCTATACATCCAGAAATCGCCATCTTTGGACAAAATATAGAAAACTCATCAAATTATCATTTCAAATTTTTTCCAGAATTTTTGAGGGTCAGAAAAATTACGAAACTGCAAATGCATTTTTACTCGCCATGCGGTAATCCACGTAGACAGATCATTTCCACAATTTAATAAAGAATGAGTACGAAGGAGTATTCACCATGCATGTGGTAATCCACATAGACAAGTTATTCCAACAGAATAATAACGAATGGAATAATAGAAGAATTCACCATGCATGATAGATAGACCGTCTTCTGATGTTATTCCAATGTAATAATGAATAATGGAACCGGGTCACGCGAACGCATTGCATGTGATATTCCAATGAATAATAAATAATGGAACCAGGTCACGCGTTAATGCACATACATGATATTCCGACAGAATAATAAATAATGGAACCAGGTCATGCGTAAATGCACAGACAGGATATTCTGACAGAGTAATAAAGAATGAAATAATAAAAAAATTTCACCATGTATGCGGTGCTTCGCATAGATAGGTTATTCCAACATAATAATAAAGAATGAAATAACAGAAGAATTTCACCATATATACGGCAGTCCTCGTATACAAGTTATTCCAACAGAATAATAAGGAATGGAATAACAATAGCTCTCTTCATGAATACGAGAGAAATAATACCCCTTACCTCAAAAGAAGACTGGATACTGGAATAGTGAGGTATCAGACTTCTCTTCTTCTTTCTCTCTATAATTTCTCTCTATAATAACTGCTCTAAAGCTTTAGTGAATTGGTGATAAATGAAGGAAGAATGAGCTTCTATTTATAGGAAAATATAGTTTCAATAATTGCACGTTTTGGGGCTCGAAATATTACAGTACAATACTTCCAACTTTTCTTTCATTTTTAATTTAGTCCTGCAAATATTATCAAACTTGCACCACCTCCCCTAACAGTAAATAATGTAAATCAATAGTTCAAACATGTGAATCAATAGTTATAATCATATGAAAATATGAATTACAATATAATACCTCCATCTATACCTCCATTTTTAACTTAGTCATGCAAGTATTATCAATCTTGCACCAACTCCCCTAATAGTACAAGAATGTGAATCAATAGTACACACATGTGAACAAATAGTTATAATCATGTGAATTAATAGCAATTAATTTCTCATTTATTCGATTAATTACCCGACTAGTCAGTATAACTTCCAGACATCAATTAATATCGAAATAAATATCGATTTCCACTAACACTAATAATTCCAACACAATGGAACTATCAATTTCATCTTTAATCAACACGAACTTATTCATCATTAATATTATAACTCACAATATTTAACAACCAGGTCGTTCCCATGAAAGAGGGGCCTTTCCGATAAGGATTTGCCATTATTGGCGCGCAATTAGGTGACCAAACCTCTCATTGACAGAACTTCTAGACCTTGTCAATATTTCAAATAATAATATGAATAACTTTGTTGTCTCAATTATTGATTTAATAATATAACATATTATGCAGATGATACTGTGACAATAATCGAATCAATAATATGAGAGATATGATGCAGCAATTACTGTAGCAATAATTGAGTATCACTGAGTGACTTCTCACGTAGGCATCAATAATCAATACTGTGTGCTACTATGCAACCACGGGTATTACTGTACTTTTACTACCAAGTAGTTCAACAGTTTTAACGGTAACACTTTCGCCGTTATTTTTATAAAAAGATAATTCTATCATTTTCTAATTACGACTATAATTCCGTTGTGGGGTCCAGCAATGATTGTGTCGTCGTTCGGATATTCCCCGACAAAAAGAATATTATATACCACTTGCTTACTTTGCAAAATTTGTAAATATTACCCATAACTATAACATTATATCAAATCCACACCATAATATTCAAAAAAATATTTTGAGAAATTTAAATATTTATTCATAAAATCTAGGGTCTCACACCGGAGACAACCCCGAGAGATCAACTCAAGCCCCAGAAGCAACCTCGGGAGATCAAGCCAAACCCGAGAAATCAAATCAACTTCAAAAATAACTGTAAACACAAACAACGGGCCAACCTCGAAGATAACCCCGAAGAAGACATATACCGCCATGTTAAGCCCAGAACCGGCCCAAGAGGGGAAAAATATTAATATTTCCAACTCAACATGAATTCAGACCAAATCACTTCAAAAGAGGTCATGCAGACCCATAACATCAATCTCGAGTGAAAACAGCACAAGATATCTCAACTGATGGACTGCAAAGACTTGAAGATCTGATTATGGACCCATCATTCTAGATTTAGAAAAGGTCAAATCTCATGTCATTGTGTGGCGCTCGAAAAGGGCTTTCCGTAAAGGTATATCACGCTTCAATCGGATTCTCGGATTGAAAGTTATGAATGTTCGAGCATACTTCAAGTTGGTCAGAGTGCACATACTTCGAGACGATCGGACCCATGAGGTCCAGACCCACTCGGGCAGCCGTAGGTAGACCCGCGGATACTTTGATCTATAAATAGACCCCCCCATCAGTTAAAATGAAAAAAGAGAGAGAGGAAAATAGAGGGAATTCCGTCCATTTCAGATCTTAACACCTCCTATAATGTTCCAAACTTCGATATTCTTCTCTGTAAACACTTGTATACATATATACTATAACATAACAAATTTTAACTGGTGGAAATAGAGTTTTCAAGCTTCAAAAGAATTTTAAAGCTCTCCTCGCTACACACTATAAGATCCTTTCATAGTTAAAGCTTTGACTCACTTTTATATATATATATATATATATGCTGAAATCGAACATACGTGTCTGGATTATAAATCCGTAGCTTTTTATTACTTTAATATATATATATATATATATATTTTGAAATCTCAAAACCCTAATAAGAATCGATTATGTAAATTCAGTTATATTAATAAAATCTCTCTGTTCTGAAAGTGTTTTGTGTTATTATATACTTTGTTTAACAAAGTACATCAAACAAATTTTCGTCTGAAAATTGACGTGCTTGACATGTCGTGCTTAAAATTTTTCTTCTGAAAACAGACTTTTCGATATATATGTTTTAACAAGCTGCTTTGTCGTGCTTACACTGACAAAACTCTTTGTCGTGCTGGTTAGGATTTATGAAAAATCTAAGTTAGGAACTCTAGATTAGAAATCCTAACCCTAGATTACAAACCCTAACCCTAATTAGCTAGACTAAACCTAATTAGGTTATCCTAACAACCTAATCATGATTTCTAAACTTAAATTAGGTACTAATAAACATCATTAAGCAACCCTAATCATAAAAACCAAAACCCTAATCAAGATTAAAGAGGATTAAGGAATAATTAAGCTACTAATTTAATCAACTAGTTCACAAGTAGGTTAGGACTCATAAACACATGCAACAACAGATTCAATAGCCAGAAATTAAAATCAAGCAAGAAAGGTGCAAACCCTAATTTTTACATAGATCTTTGATGTTATGTTTAATTTGTTGTTTATATATTTAGATATATGTAATAACATGTTAGAAAGTAAGCTAAATTGATAGAACATGTTTTCATAACATCTAGATGCATCAAAATAGTGTTTTAAGCAAACTTGAATATTTGGAAAAACAGGTCTGACAGTCGAATGTCAAAGCTTGTAGATCTGTCTATGTTAGTAGTTAGGTCTGTTAATTGTATGTTAGTTGTAGTATTACATGAGATCTTTAATCTGGAAAAGAAAACCGGTTCATTGGAACCATATATTGCAAGATATATGTGGTCAAAAGTGGTTGCCTGATCATGAAGTTCTGTTTTCTGGGTTACCCAGAAAACTCAAGAACGGGTTAAACCGGCTACTTTGACCAACTATTTAATCTCTTTATGTTTGATGTTATATTGACTAATTGTAATGAATTAATACCCTGATATGCATACAACATATTTATGACACTCAAATGTTTAAACAATTCATAAGATTACCATAATTAATGGTCAAAAGTTGTTGACCGAGCATGACTAAGTTTTCTGGGTTACCCAGAAAACTGATGAACATGAAGAACAACTTTTGGCTGTACTTTGACCAACATAGATCGAGACCTTAGAATCATACTTTGTCCAAATCATTATTACATATATGTGCCTTGATATATAGACTACCTATTACAACAAACAAAACACAAATCTATCACATGGATTGAAAGATCTAGAAGCTACAAAACCGTTGACCGACCTTGACCATTGTTCTGGGTTACCCAGAAACTCAAGAACAGCTCTGACAGTGATTTTGAACCTTTATAACTTCTTGTTATATGTAGTTTAAAACATGAAATTGGTATGATGTTGTACTACTACATGAGTATTATAACACCCATACACTTCCAAACCCAGAATCATCAATAATAGAGAATTAGATTGAGGTCAAAGTGGTCTCTAGGCCATGACAAACTGATTCCTAGAAACTCAAGAACACCTATAACGACACTTTCTTTCAATATAGGGCATTAGTGATAGATAGAAAATGTTTTCTAATAAATAAAATAATAAAAATTAGAAATAATTAATTAATAAATATAAATAATTATAAAAATAGTTTTAAAAATTATTTTAAATTATAATAATTAACTTTTAATATTTTTACATAAATTCAATAAAATAATTTATTTATTTGGATATTATTAATATTTAAGTTAATAATAAAGTAATTAGAATAATTTTTATAAATAATAAATAATTATTTAAAAATAATATTATTGATTTTAAAATCATAATAAATGATTATAAATTATTTAAAAATAGAAACAAGGTTTTTATAATATTCTATGTAAATATTAAGTATTTAGAAATAGAAATAAATTATTTAAAAATCATTTAAGGGATAAATATATACTCAAAAATTATTACAAGCTTCCGTAATTTATTATAAAAGATATATAAATGATCTAAAAATATAATAAAGCTTATAAATAAAGTTTAACCATGTTATTAACATATTAATTACCCGGTAAAGCTTTTGGACACCGAAACCATATCAAACTTAACCCGAACATAAATAGTTTATGTATTTGAGTATTGTTATCAATAATAATGTGTTAAATTTATATGAATAAACATCTTAGGTGTTTATTAACAAATCAAGTAGCATTGCTTGATTTATCTTCGCCCAGGCAAGTTACGAAAGCCTATTTTAATTAATTGAGAAAGTCTTCTAACCTATATTGTTATTTATACAAATTCTCGAACCTTGAGTATTTGTTAAATAAGATCCCTATCTTGAATTGATTTTTATACGTTATACCAAACCTAAACTTGAGTTGCCAATTGTTGTAAAGTTATTCCTATAGCTTTTCGCATAACTAAGAAATAAATTATTTATTCATATGATATTGTTTATTGAGCATAAATTGTTGTGTTAAACCAAATTGCTTTGGTAAGACATCCTATACTGAGTTGTGTGTCCCAAAAAGGATAGATGTTGGGTCAATTAAATATTGACACTTAGTGCATGTGGGCACGATTAGGATGAGATACAAACTCCTAGGATGTTGAATAGGCTGATCCCCTATCTCACATCTAAACAAAATTTCTAAGTCTTTGTGATTGACAGAAATAAAAAAAAAATCCAAAAATGGTTGAAATAGAAATTCCAGAAATGGTAACAACAATCAGTTGAGTTTTGAACTATTATACTTCTTCAAATCATATATTTTTATAAATATAAAACCTGCTGAGCATGTCATAGCTCAGCCTTGCAAATTATTCCATTTGCAGTATTTGATGGTAACCCTGGCACATCTGGAGTAAATAAAGGGAAGAGTCCTTGCTTAGATTAGTTTATATTACTGTATAGCTGAATGTAATACTTTGCAATAGAAAATTCTTTATTAAAAATCATGTAATTGAACCTTAATATATGATATATAAAACATCTTTTATTTCCATAATCGTGTTTTCTTTACATATATAGATGTAATTAGAATTTTCAATCTAGTTTGAGATCCTTGGGAACTATTTATCTGAGTGAGGGTATTAACAACATGGACTGGTCATGTTGTTGTTGATACTCTGGATTTCTAATAGATATGTACTATTGATACGATAGTGTAATTCGCAATATATATACTATACTTCTGAGTGAGGGTATTAGTAATATGGATTGTTCATGTTATTATTGGTACTCTGAATTTCAGATAGATAGATAGATAATATTTGCAGATACAATTCATACATCCAAGTGAGGGTATCCAAAAACAACAATAATTGTCCTGGGAATTGTTATCTGTTATGGGATACTGTGCATCTTATATCTATGAGAATTTAATTGTAACAATCCAAGATTTTATTTGTAATTTAAAATATTTATTAAATTAAATAAATATTTTATTGATGAAGTTGTTGTTTTGTATTTTAAAATATTTCTTAAATTTCTATTTATATGGTTGTTATTAGTAGATATGTGTGAATTAAATTTTATTATAATAAATAAAACAAATAAATAAAATATATTTATAACTCATAACTTATTAATGTTTTTATCATAACGTCGGTTATAGACATTTGGTTTTGTGCGTTAGGCTTAGTGTGTTTTACGTAAAAGAAAATTGGCCTAAGGGGAGAAAAGAAGAGAAAATGTTCAGAGAATTGAGAGAGAGTTTGAGAGAAAGTTGAGAGAGAATTCTTGAGGTGTTCAAGCAATTCTTGGTGTTTATCAAAGATTGTTCAAGCTAATTGAAGGTATTTTCCATAATCTCCATATATATATATATATATATATATATATATATATATATATATATATATATGAGTTTACGACATGAAGCTTCACACTCTGTGAATTCTATATTTTTTGAATTGTTGTATATGACTGAATTAGTGCATTTATATGTAATTGTAGTGCTAGAGTTTATGTTTAAACAAGGAATTATATGCTAATTTTGTTTAAAAAGGAAGAAAAGTAAATTACAGTGAATACTGTTCATATGGCTTGTAAAAGTACCAATTATGATGGTTAATTTGTATGTTAATCTGGAAATTGAGTGTTGTTTATGCTAGTTCATTAAGAAACGAAGAGAACATAGTTTGAACAAAGTGATTTGGTGTAGAACTGAGATTACAGTGATGATTTTTGTGAAGGAACTCAAAAAATGATGTTTTTATACGAAAACATGGAATTTGAAGAATTAAATTAGTTAAAGTTGTTGTTAAATTGTTCTAAGTGGTTGAATATATTAGCAATCATGTTTGTGATAGTTCTGTACCAATTGTATGTGTTGGTTTCACTGTTTAGTGGGTGAAATTCATGTTAGTTGGGCTAAAACGGCTACTGTTCACTACTTTCTGGTTCTGTTTGCGCACCAACGCCATACCTTGTTCTAAGTTAGTGAGTTCTGCTGCTGCTGCAGACCTAAGATATCAACATAACTTGGTATAAGGTTATGTCAACGTGCCAAATGTTTAACGACAAGGTTAAAACAACATAGTGTAACGTGGTTAGTGATTCTAATGTTATAAGAAGTTAGTAAACTATGGAAATGACATGTTGAGATTTATTGAGCATCAGGATTAGTAAATAAGTATTATGAAGGTTAACACTTAAAATTTCTAATATTTATATAGTAACATAAGACTTGTACTGAAATAACAAGTTTAGCTAGAAGAAAGTGTTATTTTGATACGTGAATGTTAGTATATCTAATAGATATTGTGGTTCTAATACTATGTGTAGGGGAACGTGAGTTTTAATATTATAGCTTACGCATGAGGCAAGTTCCCTAACATTTGCTACTTTATTATTTAGTAAGGTAACTTTTCACTATCATGTTATACTTATGCAAGTTCTCTATCTCTAATCACTTGTTGAGCAATTTATTGTTATGCAAGTTCTTTAACCCTCATTTATTGTTGAGCAAGTTAATTAATCTTTGTTTCTTTATTCCAAACGAGATTACTTTGGTTATTCAAAGTCTGTAATTTTATTATAAGAAATGTGTTTATTCAGCTACTAATAACTGTTGTTTGATCTCCATTCTCCAATGTCATTATATTATCTTACATTATTGTACCGAACTCTAAATTACCCTTGAAGTCAACCCAAACCAAACTTCTTTTGGTTTGCTTATGCACCCACACAATTTTGAAAGAATGTTGTCGATGATAACATGTGTTAAATTTCGAAATCATTAATACTCTAACTATTATTGACTCATCGATATACCTTGTTCAAGAAGATATTATAATCAAACTCTTGAATAGTCATTGGTTCCTTTCTGATTCAACCAGTATTTGGTCGATGAGCGTTCTAAAGATCTAGAATTCCATTGAATTTAATTCCCAACCAAACCTACTTTGGTACGAAACCTGATAATCTAAGCTGAGATGAACAACCCTATATCAGGGGTTTATTTTAGAGCTACGCAATAACATTAAAATGTTTGCTCAATACATAGTACAAAAGGCTAATCACCTGGAGTACGAGATGATGGTCCACATAGTCGTTTAGACTGTTGAAGGTTACAGTAGAAACACCTGTTAACCTAAGACATAGATGATGATTATAGTCTTTTAGACTATTAAAGGTTAAAGTAGAAATATTTGAAAAACCTAGAGTATAGTTCATTTTCTTGTGACCCTCAGTGTATTCTTTGATGTTGATATCTGTTGGTAACCTAAACGTTCATTATTCCTTTGAACTCGTAGGTTTTGAAATAAAGTTTATTATTCTGGTAAGAATACTTTACAATTGAAAGCTCAGTTAATTGTCATTCATTAAACATTATTATATATTATCTTTCTTGTGAGCAATTGTTTGCTCACTCTTGCACAAAAACAATGCAGATGAAGTTAAGAAGTTTGAAGAGCTTTCTACAAGCAAGGGCAAAGACAAAGTGCTTGATTAGACGATGACGTTTAATTTACCTTTTATTTATGAAGCTTATGTAATAGATTTGATTGTGGCTATTGTGGGACCCCAAATTTTATGAATAAAGATTTAAATTTCTCGAAATATTTTTTTTAATATTATGGAGTAAATTTGATATAATGTTATAGTTGTGGGTAATATTTAGAAATTTTGAAAAGTATGCAAGTTGTTCTATAATATTCAATTGGTCGAGGAATATTCGTTTTAATAGGGAATATTTGTACGACAACATAATCATTGGTGGACCCCACAACAGGAATTATGGTCGGATTGAGAAAACTATAAAAATATTTTTATGAAAATAACGACGGAAGTTTTACTGTTAAAACTATTGAACTTCTCGGTAGTAAAAGTACAGTAATACACGTGGTTACATAATAGCACACAGTATTGATTATTGATGCTTACGTGAGAAGTCACTCAGTTTTGTTCAATTATTGCTATAGTATTTATTGCATAGTATATCACATTATTTGATTCAATTATTTTCGATATTTTATATATTATTAAATCAGTAATTGAGATAACAAAGTTATTAATATTATTTTTTGTAATATTAACGATGTCTAGAAGTTCTGTCAATGAGAGGTTTGGTCACCTAATTACGCGCCAATAGGGAGAAATCCTTATTGGAAAGCCCCCTCTTTCCTGGGAACGACCTGGTCGATTAATATTGTGAATTATAATAATGATGATAAATGTTGTTAAATATATTGAGGTGTCTTTTTATGAAGTCATGGATATATATATATATATATATATATTATAAAAATTTTGTTTTATTAGTATTATTAATGTAATAAAACAGAATAATTTTATAAACTTATTTGTTTTATTAGACTATAAATAGAATATATTATATTTTATTATGCATAGTGTTTGCATAGTGCCTGCATAGTATTTGCATAGTAAAATCTGTTTATATAAATCAGAATACTTTTATAAAGTTATTTGTTTTATTAGCTTATAAATAGAATATATTATATTTTATTTAAAATATTTTATTAATACTGCATAGTAAATCAATATGGATCGTCCGTTTAAAAGTAAATCAATCTGGACCGTTCATGAATTAGTTACTATTCAGTCCATTCTCATATAAATAGAAGCTCATTCCATTATTATTTCTTACGAATTTATTGAAACTTTAGAGAGAGAAACTATAGAAAGAAAGAAGAAAAGTATTATGCTACTTCACTATTCCTAAATCTAGTTAATTCTAAGGTAAGGGGTATTATTTCTTTCGTATTCATAAAGAGAACTTCTGTTATTCCATTATTTATTATTCTATTAGAATAACCTGTATACGCGGACTACCCTATACTTGGTGAAATTCTTCTATTATTCCATTCTTTATTATTATGTTGGAATAACCTGTCTATGCGAAGTACCACATACTTGGTGAAATTCTTCTGTTATTCTATTCTTTATTATTATGTTAGAATAACCTGTCTATGCGAAGTACCACATACATTATAAAATTCTTCTGTTATGTTATTCTTTATTATTATGTTGGAATAACCTGTCTATGCGAAGTACCGCATACATGGTGAAATTCTTCTGTTATTCTATTCTTTATTATTCTGTTGGAAAATCCTGTCTGTGCGTTTACGCATGACCTGGTTCCGTTATTTATTATTCTGTTAGAACATCCTGTCGGTGCGAATTTTGTCTGACCTGGTTCCGTTATTTATTATTCTGTTAGAACATCTTGTCTATTCGTTTACGCATGACCTAGTTCCGTTATTTATTATTCTGTTGGAAAAACCTGTCTGTGCGGTCTATCGCATGCCTGGTGATTTCTTTTGTTATTCCATTCTTTGTTATACTCAGTTGGTTAAAGTTTTGGCTTTTATACTCCATGAAATTAGTGGAATATCCTTGATATTTGCGCTTCATCCAGTATCTTTTCATGGAAATATTCTTTTGAGCATTCTTGAGTTTTACCCTACAAAGCAATATCATGTTGACAATTTGGATGTTATTGGTTCCTGGATAAATTAATTCTTGAACTTGTTTTATTGAATTCTTATATCATTGACATCATCCTCATGTTTATATTATGTTGAAATTCATCTGTGGCCTGTAGTGCATAGATAGACTTGGTGTGATTATGATAAGGGACTATTCGGTATAATCATGATTATAATGTTACAAATGATGTGGTCAAATTCCTCATTGGCCCGTAGTGCATTGATGGACAGTTGTTGGCATGATCATGACCATTGATTAATATACGAATATCCTTGGCCCGTAGTGCATGGATAATTTGTGGTCGTGATACTAATGAATATCCTTGGCCGTATTGCATGGATGATGTGGATTATTTATTAAGCTGAGGCTCAATGATAAAAATTGATGAAAACATTTTAAATCATAGAAAATAGTAGATTTTATGTTCTACTCGACTCTTCTAATGTATTGCTAGTTCCGCTGCAGTTAAACTTGATGTCTATTGTATTTTATCAGTTTAACACTGTTGAAGGCTAACGATAATTTATTCTGCATTATCTTAGTCATAATATTTCTTAATGGGCTAGTTGAGCTCACCCTTTCTTTCACTATTCTCTTCAGGAAATAAGAATATAGCTGGGACGAGTCGGGGAACGGAGTGACGGTCCAGATGATAACATTAGTAGTCCTCACTATTCTGTTAAATAGTGTGACAATAAATGTAATGAGGACTCCATTGAGTGTGGATATTGTCTAGATGACAATATTCTTATTAAAACTCTCAGTTTATGTATTGTCATATTTTACATGACAGTTGTATAATTAAGTTTGTATTTGTATTCTATACTATGTATTTGGTGACTCATGATGGCTGATATATACCTATTTTGGGGGCGTCACAGTTGGTATCAAAGCTTAGGGATATAATCCCTGGCTAAGATGTGAGACAAGAACTAGGAGGGAGAGACGGGGAATTCCTTCGCTAGTATGACCTACCTAAGTTTATTTGGTATTTAATTGGTCGGTCAGAGTATAGGGATAATATGTGATATGTTAATTAACCATTATTTTGTTGTAGTATTTGAAAATGGCATCCGAAAATGTCGAGACCAGAAATGAAGCACATGAGACCGTTGAATCACCAACGATCAATACCTAGGATAACGAGCAACAAAATGATAATAATCGTACCAGTGGCAACGACCATCGGAACAATGATAATCGTCGTGGGGAAAATTATCATGCCAAGAATGGTAACCACTTCGGCGGTAATCATGGCCAAGATAATAGAAGTGGAAATTTCAATAAGAGAAGTTCACCTAGCCCGATTTTGTCGTGCACCAAAGTCAGGTCCAGCTGGGACGGTGGCACCAAAGGCGGATACGGACAAAACAAAGTCGGTGGTTTCAGGAAGAGCGTTTTTTGTGACTTTTCAAAAAGCGAGTAACCCAAACGAAGTTAGCACGGGTTAGTTAATTATAAATTCTTGGAAAGTCTATACCTTATTAGATACCGATTTTACCCATTATTTTATCTCTTTTACTTGCATTCAACGTTTAAATTTGACCCCAGAGAAGTTAGACTTTGACTTATTGGTTGAAACTTCGTTAGTATAAACCTTCATTACCTCCACTGTTTCTAAATCTTGTTTGATTCAAATCGACACTTTTACGTTACCTGTCAATCACTTTGAAAATCTTGTTTGATCTTATCTCTTTGAAAATATTTGCATTTGATGTGATTTTAGGAATCGATTGGTTAACTATTCATCAAGCTTTTCGTAAGGTTGTTAGCTTTTATATTCATAACAAACCTATTATGTGAATTCAAGCAACCAAACCCTAAAGTCAATCACTGTCATATCAAGCCATAAGTAAAGAGCCCCGAGCCTTTATCTGGTGACTTCTTTGTGTGGAATGCACTGAAGCCAGACTTTCTGTAGGCAACATAGTGAATGATGATGGGAAGTTGATAGGTATCAATGTGACGTACTATCCAAGTCATGGATGAGAGTCACAGTTTTGAATGATAATTCTATTGTTAATAAATTTCCTGGAGTATTCTTGAAGACTTCTTAACCTACCCCTAGAGCGTGAAATAGAATTTTGTATTGACCCCAGTACAAAACCCATTTCTAAAACCCTTAAATATTTCTTCAACCAAAATGAACGTATCATGCGCCAAAGATGTTGGCTCGAGCTGTTGAAGATTACGACTATACCATTCAATATCATTGTGGAAGAGCTTAATTCGTGGTAGTGGTAGGCGATTGAGTAGAAGATCGTATACATTTACGAGTGCGATGTTTTTAACACAAAAACCCATTTTGTATAACTTACAAATGATGAAGATAGAGTTAAAGACTCTAGAGACCCACGTGAAGACAGTGAATATATGAGTAGAATTGACTTTATTCGATAAAGTTAAAAGTCGCTCAAACTACACACCCGAAGCTGATGAATGTGAAGAAGAAGGTTCAAGAGGGCGTTATTCTAGAAGCAAGAATCGATGAAGAGAGGAAATCTCAACCCTTGATTTTATTGGTCTGTTTGAAATCCTCGATCGAGTAGGAACTATGGCCTATAGACTCGTTTTACCGCCAAGTATGTCGCGTGTTCATAATAGTTTTTTTTCTTATCGATGTTGCATAAATATGTGAACTACCCGAACCACATTATTGATTTAGAACCGGACGAGATAGCAAAATATTTAACGTATGAGAAGATACGTGTTAAAATCTTGGATAAGAATGATCACATTCGACACTCAAAGGTTATATCTCAAAAGTTAGAATCTGAAATGAAGTCAAGGTATCCTCACCTCTTCGGCATACCAGGTACGTACGTAAATTTCAAGGGCGAAATTTCATAAGGAGGGGAGATTATGAGACCCCAAATTTTATGAATAAAGATTTAAATTTCTCAAAATATTTTTTTTTAATATTATGGAGTAAATTTGATATAATGTTATAGTTGTGGATAATATTTAGAAATTTTGAAATGTATGCAAGTTGTTATATAATATTCGATTGGTCGATGAATATTCATTTTAACAGGGAATATTCATACGACAGCACAATCATTGGTGGACCCCACAACGGAATTATTGTCGGATTGAGAAAACGACAAAAATATTTTTATGAAAATAACGGCAGAAGTTTTACCGTTAAAACCTGCTGAACTACTTTCAGAGTAAAGTACAAAAATACGATGTCTGGCGTGGTTGCATAGTAGCACACGGTATTAATTATAGATGCTTGCGTGAGAAGTCACTCAGTTTTGTTAAATTATTGTTACAGTAATTTTTGCATAATATCTCACGTTATTTAATTCAATTATTATCGATATTTTATATATTATTAAATTAATAATTGAGATAACAAAGTTATTAATATTATTATTTGAAATATTAACGATGTCTAGAAGTTCTGTCAAGGAGAGGTTTGGTTACCTAATTGTGCGCCAATAGGGAGAAATTGAAAGTAGTATGCACACAAGCCAATCATGTTTGATGATAAAGCATATACTTTGTAACAATCTTATTCATTTATTAATAAAAAGTATTAATTTATTAAAGGCTTTTAATTATCTACATGATGCTGTTTTATAATATGTGATAAACCCATAGTTTTAAGCAATGCTTTTAGAATAATGATGATGATCATTCTAATGAGATCTAAATTCTTTGAAAGCTTAAAACTAAAATAGTTCCCAATCATTGGATTACTAAATTGGGGATTAGTGAATCCGGATAGATTGGTACATACGCTTGCTTGCTCATTGGATGAGGATGATTGATCTCATGATCATTTGTGTGGAGACACTAAAGCAAGTATGTAGGTGCTTATTAGAGAATAAGTTCACCGAACGCATTGGCTCGCTAAGGAATACCTAATGGAGTTTTATTTGCTGTCAATAGGAATTCTCAGTAGTGATAGTAGTACAAGTGATCCTTGGACTTGAGATCATCATAGTATCTTGTGTATGATGAATTATACTTTGACTTATTCCTTAAGACCCTTAGGGTATATCAAAGGGTATGCTTGGGTATAATAAGTTGTATATGGAGATAATGTATGATCAATAAAGAATCTACCACTTCTAATAAAAAGAAGAGAATGTCCTATGTGATTCGATAAATGACAACCCAAGAGTCCTTGGCCAAGGCGTAATGAAATTAGAAAGGAGTTTCTAGTTTGCATTATTTGGAGTTGTGCATTTAAGGATCGAAATACATATAATTAAATAAAATAAGACTTGTGACAAGAATTCCATGTCTTATATTTAATTGGGACATCAGATGGTGGAAGGATTGAATTGTACGGTAACTATATTTACTCAAAGGTTCTTTAATGATTAATGTTGAAATCTATATTATCCGGAAAGTCGCTTGATCGCTAGGGAGGCTTATCCCTATTGTAGAATAAATATTATTTATTTAAATAAATTAATTATTTAATTTATTTATTTAAATAAGATTAGAATTGTTCTAATTGATTTATTCACAACCTGGTTTAATATGGAGAACCTAAAGGGTCACACCGTAAAAGGAAGAATAATTATTTAAGAAGTAAATGGCATAATCGTAATAATATAGTTATGTATATTTAATTTAATCTATGGTGATAGAATAAATTAAATAGCTTAATATTTATTATTTAATATTTTAGAAATATTAAATATAAATTAATAAGAGGAGTCTTATTAATATTATTACAATTATTATTATTTTAATTTCTAAAAGAGTTTAGGAATTAATTTAATATAAGTACTCTCATTTATTCCTAATTGGATTAGGAAGGAAAATTAATTAACGGAGTTTAATTAATTATCCCTAATAAGATTAGGGAGCTTAATTAATTAAAAGAATTTAATTAATTAAATAAAACTCAATTCCTTAATTGTTAAGGTGGGTTGCCCACATCTATTAATAAGAGGAGTCTTATTATGGGTGTGATGGGTTGTTGATTTTTCAACATACGTAATAATTCCAATTGTTGGGAGAGAACACCTTTTCTATAGAGATAGAAAAACTAGGGTTTAGCCAACCACCCTTCTTCTTGAATTTTATTCTTCCTTGGTGGATCACCTCTAGAGGCCAAACATTTGGGTGGCTAACGTTGATCAAAGGAAGGAACCAAACCCGGTGGATTCAAGTTGAACGCGAAAAGGATTGGAGGTGAACTTGTACCTGAGGAAGCTCGATCTTCAAGGGTATGATTCTTATTCATCTTTTTCGTTTAATTAATAATTATGCATAAAGGATGATCCGGGTATATGGTTTGTAAATTTTTTTAAACTCTGATTTTACCACGCTTCCGCACTTTTTCGCTAATTTTATGCAATTTGATTGCGTCATGAATATTACAAACCTAACAGTGGCATCAGAGCCAAACCTTTATGCGAATTATTAATTGTTCAGATTTGATATGTATATTGATATGTGTTTAGAACAATTTAATTGGGCATAATTTTATTGTATAAAATTTATTAAAAAAAAAAAAAAAAAAACTGCCATTAAGGAAATCAAGATACAGCAGCATTTTTTTTTTTTTTTTAAAGTTCATGCAATTAAAAAGGGCCACGGTTTCAAGGTTGCCGGTTTTTTGGAAAGGCACGTGGCCCAAGGTTGCACGGAATTTAATACTTGATTTTTAACATGGCTTGATTACAATCATACAAGGATCAAGGCAAAGACAAAAAAAACCCACACGCAAGCAAATGCCACGTGATTCACTTGGAGTTGGATCAAATTTTTTGAAATCAGTCATTGAGAGTTGTCCAAAATAATTTTAAAATTGAAGTTAACTAATATATATTATATATTATAATATTTATTCTAAACCGCGCGTGGCCACCTTACTTGATAGATTCTCACATCCGGAATGTTATATGTCTTGTGCTAATCATGTTATATCCTGGTTTTGAAATTTTAATTATTTTATAATTAAAATAAATAGTTTATTTTAATCTTAAAATAAAAGTTTATTTTAATATTAAAATAAAAGATTTATTTTAATTTTAAAATTGAAATTTCATGCTAACTAATTAGAGTTGGAATTGGATTCCATGATAACTAATTGGAGTTGAAATTGGATTGCCTAATTTCCTTAAATAAAGGAGTTTATTTAGATATGAAATAGATTTCATATTATTCAAAATAAAAGAGTTTATTTGTGAATAGGAAAGAGAATCCTAATTTCCTTAAATAAAGGAGTTTATTTAAATATGAAATAAGATTTCATATTATTCAAAATAAAAGAGTTTATTTGTGAATAGGAAAGATAATCCGTGTTTCCTTTAATATTTTTTTTACATGGAATTGATTCCATAATTAATTAAAATAAAAGAGTTTATTTTAATTAAAGATTTTTTTTATTACATGGAATTGGATTCCATAATTAATTAAAATAAAGGAGTTTATTTTGATTAAAATTTTGATTAAAATAAAATAGTTTATTTTATTCAAAATTGGATAAAATTAAAATAAAATAGTTTTATTTTGATTTAAATTTGGATTTAAATAAAGGAGATTATTTTTATTCAATAATTAGATTTTATACTAACTAAATGTTGCCCATTAAATGATATCAATATATATATTAAATGTTTATTATTCATGAGATGAATGTTATTTATTGATGCATATGGTGATGTGTATGATAATAAATGGGATTGATTATGGACTATGGACCAATGCGATTGGATTTATTTTAGTTGGATGCATGAATGTATGGGTTTTATTAAATGGGGTCTGCGTGACTCGCCTTCTCTAATTTTTTCTTAATGTAAATTCTATCTTCCTCCTATGTACTTCCCTCGATCACGATCAAGGTTTCTATTTATTTTAAAATAGTTTTGTAATAGGAATAGTTAGAATTAATTTTGAAAAATTGGAGATCAAGGAGCAAGGAGCGCTTGAAGACCCGTTTGTAATGGAGCCCGGGTTTAAATGTAATAGTTATATTTAAATATTATTTCTTGCACCCTAGGTTTGACCTTTTGGTTCACTTGGTGGCTCTAGTGAACCAAACTAGAATAAAAGTCCATAATCAATCCGGGTAGAATATAGTATTCTATATGTGCATGCTTATACTATATATATATTATATATTATGCAAACATGCTTCGCATGTTAATTAATATGACGCGTTTTATATATATATATGTATGCCGCTAAAACAAGATGAGACAAATTAATAACAAACCCCTCAATTTTTATATTAAGTCCTAAGCGCTCAAAGATATTTGGAATATCGAACGTCAGCTTTCTAGCATGATAAAATTAATAGAGTATTAAATATTTAATATGAGTTTGTTGTGTCACCACAAGGCAAGTATTAAGTATTTAAGATGTTAATTTATCACATTTGATGCTTATAAAGAAAATTGAACAATATTGTTTTGTTGTGTCACCACAAGGATGATATTTTTCTTTTTGAATATATGGAGTGCTAGGTCGGACTTAACTTGGATAATTTTGATTCTTGGATGTGCCACCACTTGATCAAAATAATCTGAGAGGCAAAATACAAGGAGTTACATAGTTGATGTAATTGACAAAAGTTGTCTACCTATTTATTTATATATAGTTTGTTGTGTCACCACAAGGCTATATACATTTGAAATGGGATCCTTATTCTCACTAGCAAATCTTTAATTAGATTTTGCCGAACTATATAAGTGAGGGTAATATAGTTTGAAGAAAATAGTGGGAGATACCAATTTAAAACAAGACCTAAATTATTTTGGTATTTAATAATAGAATGTATGTTAAAATGTTGTTAATTACAAATTCATTTACGTAATTTTACAATGTCTAAAATTACTATCATCTGCGAAGCATATTAGATGCTAAATTAACCGCAATCCAAATTAAACGGATTGGTTAAGGAATTTGAGAATAGTTCTCATGGTCAAAAAGCTATCTTATGTCCTTAATACGCCTATCCCCGCAATGGTTGCGCATAATGCCTCGAGGAAGACATTGGTACTTTTAGAAAGTGGCAAGATGATGCACATTGGCTCAATGCATCATGCTCGCATCTATGAGTAACGAGCTTCAAATACAAGATGAAACTATGGATGCTTCTACTATATTCCCCACACATCAAGTAGTTGATGGTGAGGAAAGTAGGACCGATAGATATCGAGATATCTAAGGAGCTCTTCCGATCTAGAATGGCCAATGGCACTATATAGATGCATAAAAAGTTCTTAACATAATCAATTTGATTGATCAATTAGGACAACCGGGTTTTGTCATGGATGGAGAGTTGAGCCAAGATTTGATCTTGCACTCACTCCCTACTCCTTTCACAATTGTTGTGAATTTTTCATATGAACAAGCTAGATATCAGCTTCGCTGATTTGCTTAACATGTTGAAAAATGTTGAGAGTCACTTTCCAACCAAGAAAGATCAAGTCTTACTGGTAAGGGCCAAAGGATCTTCTGAAAAGAAGAACGATTCAAAGAAGGTAAATAGAAAGGCATAAACAAATGATAATAAGAGCAAAACTGATACGGATAGCAAAGGAGTTTGCTTCCACTGCTATAAGCCTGGACACTGGAAAGAAACTGCAAGAAGCATCTTGCAGAGGCTAACCAAAGAAGCTTAGTGAAGTTTCGGTTACAATACAATTTTTGTTCATGATTGAAATAAATTTTTCTTTTAGTCAAGGTTCTACTTGGGTATTGGATATCGACTTTGGTTATCATAAATATAGATTTATGAAGGGACCAAGCAGAAGTAGAAAGCTAAACAAATATAAGTAATCCTATGTGCGGGAAATGTAGCAAAGGTTGCCATATTTGCCATAGAAACTTATAGTTTAGCAATGCCTACAGGCAAATCTATTAAGTCAATAAGTTGTTATTGTATTCCAATTCTTGTTAGAAACATTATTTCCACTTTATTGTTGGACAATAAAATTTTTGGTATTATAATGAAGAACAATTGTTGTTCTATTTATAATAATAATGTTTTGTATAGAACTGGAATATTACTTAATAAATTTTGTATACTTGACTTACATGAAAATAATTTTGCATATTGAACAAATTAGTATAAGAAAAGGAGATGATCATTCAAAGAGTTGAATGTATGTATTTGTTGAAATACAAGTGTGAATTATTTGAAAGGTTCAAAGAATTCAGAAGTGAAACAAATTGACAAAGTATTAAAATTCTTTGATTAGATCAAGGAATAAATACTTGTGCAATAAGTTTCTAGATCATCTCAAATGGTTTTCTCATAATGGACGATCCCGATACACAATAATTGATTGATGTATCCGAATGGAAAAATCGTACCTTGTTGGACATAGTGCGGTCCATAATGATTTTACCGACATTCTAGTATCCTTCTAGGGTTATGTCCTAGAAATGGTTGCATATCTACGGAAAATGGTAACCTCAAAATCCGCTTTAAGACTCCATAAAAGTTATGGATAGGAGGATTCCTAATCTTAAGTATGTTAAGATAAGGGGTTGTCCAACTTATGTGAAAAGGTTTCAAAGGATAAGCTTGGGACAAGATTTGACAAGTGCTTGATTTGTGGGACATCCTAAAATAAGTTTAGGGTATACGTTCTATAATCCTACATAGAAAAAGGTGTTTATTATGAAACACGCTACCTTCTAAGATAAAGGTGTTTATCATTAAAAGGGGCTAGTGGGAGGATAATAGATCTTGAAAAGTTCAAGAACCACAAAACACTATAAGTCAAATAAGAGGAACCTGTAGATAGATCTATTGTACCACAACCGAATCGTAAATCTGGAATAGTACCGAAGATACCTAGGAGGTATGGATTCATCATAGATGATGATGATGAGGTACGCATCATAAAAGATGATGATCCGAGTTACATATGATGAGGTAAGAGTTCTAGTGTGTACAAAAGGGTCGATGGGGAGCGTCGTGACATTCCTAATATTATATGTTGATATACTACGGATGAGGAATAACATACCAATGCTACAATCAGTAAAGATAAAGTTGTCTAAACATTCCTCCATGAATGATTTGGAAGAGTATCTTAATTGGGGATATAAATCTATATAGATAGATTTAAAAGGATGCTCAACTTAACCCAAGGAACGTATATTCATTTGATGCTAAAGTCGCTTTAGCATGGCAAACTCAAGAGATGTCTCATGTTGATGAGCCATGGAGTGTATCTCTCTTAATAGTCCCCATAGACTCCAAAGAAGAGAGATCGCATGAGTGACAATCATGTATGCAATGAAATATACGAGACCTGATGTTGATCGGTCATATTCTGGAGAAGATCACTGTAAGACAGTGAAAAACATCTTAAAGTTCTTAACCGGCACTAAGGATGTGAGCAAACATGGTGGGTCTTAATTAAAACTAGAGGGCTTAATGCACTCAAGTTTTTCGCATGCACCAAGACGACGTAAAAATCCACTTTAAGGTAAAGCGTTATCTTGATCGGTAGTACGTTGAATTGAAAGGTTCCAAACAAAGAAAAGAGTTCTTTGGTTTAGTAATAAAGACAAAGTATATAGCTATAAATGAAGTCGCAAGTTGATTGTTTGGATTAAAAGTTCATTACAGAACTAGGAATAGTTCCTAAGTCTCATCTTGGATCTAAACATGTGTTGTGGCACTTTCATTTGATTATTAGAATCATTGAAAGATGGGAAATCACTATAGAGATAGTGGACTCTCATGAACAACATTACATATCCATTAACTAAAGCTTATCCAACAATGCAGGATAATCGTCACTTAGAGAAAAGAGTATGAGATACCATGGCGATTGGCTTTAGTGTAAGTGGGAGATTGAAAGTAGTATGCACACAAGCCAATCATGTTTGATGATAAAGCATATACTTTGTAACAATCTTATTCATTTATTAATAAAAAGTATTAATTTATTAAAGGCTTTTAATTATCTACATGATGTGTTTTTATAATATGTGATAAACCCATAGTTTTAAGCAATGCTTTTAGAATAATGATGATGATCATTCTAATGAGATCTAAATTCTTTGAAAGCTTAAAACTAAAATAGTTCCCAATCATTGGATTACTAAATTGGGGATTAGTGAATCCGGATAGATTGGTACATACGTTGTTTTGCTCATTGGATGAGGATGATTGATCTCATGATCATTTGTGTGGAGACACTAAAGCAAGTATGTAGGTGCTTATTAGAGAATAAGTTCATCGAACGTGGCTCGCTAAGGAATACCTAATGGAGTTTTATTTGCTGTCAATAGGAATTCTCAGTAGTGATAGTAGTACAAGTGATCCTTGGACTTGAGATCATCATAGTATCTTGTGTATGATGAATTATACTTTGACTTATTCCTTAAGACCCTTAGGGTATATCAAAGGGTATGCTTGGGTATAATAAGTTGTACATGGAGATAATGTATGATCAATAAAGAATCTACCACTTCTAATAAAAGAAGAGAAATGTCCTATGTGATTCGATAAATGACAACCCAAAGAGTCCTTGGCGGGTTATGAGAATGAAATTAGAAAGGAGTTTCTAATTTGCATTATTTGAGTTGTGCATTTAAGGATCGAAATATATATAATTAAATAAAATAAGACTTGATGAAGAATTCCATGTCTTATATTTAATTGGGACATTGTATGGTGGAAGGATTGAATTGCATTTTTTAACTATTTACTCAAAGGTTCTTTAATGATTAATGTTGAAATCTATATTATCCGGAAAGTCGTTGATCGCTAGGAGGCTTATCCTATTGTAGAATAAATATTATTTATTTAAATAAATTAATTATTTAATTTATTTATTTAAATAAGATTAGAATTGTTCTAATTGATTTATTCACAACCTAGGTTTAATATGGAGAACCTAAAGGGTCACACCATAAAAGGAAGAATAATTATTTAAGAAGTAAATGGCATAATCGTAATAATATAAGTTATGTATATTTAATTTAATCTATGGTGATAGAATAAATTAAATAGCTTAATATTTATTATTTAATATTTTAGAAATATTAAATATAAATTAATAAGAGGAGTCTTATTAATATTATTACAATTATTATTATTTTAATTTCTAAAAGAGTTTAGGAATTAATTTAATATAAGTACTCTCATTTATTCCTAATTGGATTAGGAAGGAAAATTAATTAAAGGAGTTTAATTAATTATCCCTAATAAGATTAGGGAGCTTAATTAATTAAAAGAATTTAATTAATTAAATAAAACCCAATTCCTTAATTGTTAAGGTGGGTTGCCCACATCTATTAATAAGAGGAGTCTTATTATGGGTGTGATGGGTTGTTGATTTTTCAACATACGTAATAATTCCAATTGTTGGGAGAGAACACCTTTTCTATAGAGATAGAAAAACTAGGGTTTAGCCAACCACCCTTCTTCTTCTTGAATTTTATTCTTCCTTGGTGGATCACCTCTAGAGGCCAAACATTTGGGTGGCTAACGTTGATCAAAGGAAGGAACCAAACCCGGTGGATTCAAGTTGAACGCGAAAAGGATTGGAGGTGAACTTGTACCTGAGGAAGCTCGATCTTCAAGGGTATGATTCTTATTCATCTTTTTTCGCTTAATTAATAATTATGCATAAAGGATGATCCGGGTATATGGTTTGTAAATTTTTTAAACTCGATTTTACCACGCCCAAGCTTTTTCGCGCTAATTTTATGCAATTTGATCATTGCGTCATGAATATTACAAACCTAATGAAATCCTTATTGAAAGCCCTCTTTCCTTGAAATCTAACTTTATCGATTAATATTGTGAATTATAATAATGATGATAAATGTTGTTAAATATATTGAGGTGTCTTTTTATGAAGTCACAGATGTTATATATATATATATATATATATATATATATATATATAAATTTTGTTTTATTAGTATTATTAATGTAATAAAATAGAAAAGCTTTTTATATAAAAATGTAATACTTTTATAAAGTTTTTTGTTTTATTAGACTATAAATAGAATATATTATATTCTATTATGCATAAAATACTCGATAGTGTTTGCATAGTAAAATCTTTTTATATAAAATAGAATACTTTTATAAAGTTATTCGTTTTATTAGATTATAAATAGAATATATTATATTTTATTTAAAAGATTTTTTTAGAATATTTTATTAATAATTGCATAGTAAATCAATATGGACCGTCTGTTTTCAAAGTAAATCAATCTGAACTGCTCATGTATTAGTTACTATTCACCCATTCTCCTATAAATAGAAGCTCATTCCTTCATTATTTCTTACTTAATTCAATCAAACTCTAGAGAGAAAAACTATAGAGAGAAAGAAGAAAAGTATTCTGCTACTTCACTACTCCTATATCCAGTTTCTTCTAAGGTAAGGGGTATTATTTCTTTCATATTCATGAAGAGAACTTCTGTTATTCCATTCTTTATTATTCTGTTGGAATAACCTGTATACGCGGACTACCCTATACTTGGTGAAATTCTTCTATTATTCCATTCTT
The DNA here is from genome assembly GCA_020205615.1 of Panax quinquefolius. Classification (NCBI taxonomy): domain Eukaryota; kingdom Viridiplantae; phylum Streptophyta; class Magnoliopsida; order Apiales; family Araliaceae; genus Panax; species Panax quinquefolius. Next base: position 107,980,318 of record CM035163.1, read on the forward strand.
TATTATTATGTTGGAATAAACTGTCTATGCGAAGTAGCGTATACTTGATGAAATTCTTCTGTTATTCCATTCTTTATTATTATGTTAGAATAACCTGTCTATGTGAAGTATCACATACATGGTGAAATTCTTCTGTTATCCCGTTCTTTATTATTATGTTGGAATAACCTGTCTATGCGAAGTATCGCATACATGGTGAAATTCTTCTGTTATTCCATTCTTTATTATTTTGTTGGAACATCCTGTCTGTGCGTTTACGCATGACCTGGTTCCGTTATTTGTTATTCTGTTAGAACATCCTGTCGGTGCGAATTTTGCCTGACCTGGTTCCGTTATTTATTATTTTGTTAGAATATCCTGTCTATGTGTTTACGCATAACTCGATTCCGTTATTTATTATTCTGTTGGAATAACCTGTCTGTGTGGTCTATCGCAAGCTTGGTGATTTCTTTTGTTATTCCATTCTTTATTATACTCAGTTGGTTAAAGTTTTGGCTTTTATACTCTATGAAATTAGTGGAATAACCTTAATATTTGCGCTTCATCCAGTATCTTTTCATGGAAATATTCTTCTGAGCATTCTTTAGTTTTACCCCACAAAGCTGTATCATGTTGACAATTTGGACGTTATTGGTTCCTAGATAAATTAATTCTTGAACTTCTTTTATTGAATTCTTGTATCATTGATGTCATCCTCATGTTTATATTATGTTGAAAGTCATCTGTGGCCTGTAGTGCATAGATAGACTTGGTGTGATTATGACCAGGGACTATTCGGTATAATCATGATCGTAATGTTACAAATGATGTGGTCAAAGTCCTCATTGGCCCGTAGTGCATTGATGGACAGTTGTTGGCATGATCATGACCATTGATGAATACACGAATATCCTTGGCCCGTAATGCTTGGATAATTTGTGGTCGTGATACTAATGAATATCCTTGGCCGTATTGCAAGGATAATGTGGATTATTTATTAAGTTGAGTCTCAGCGATAAAATTTGATGTAAACATTTTAAATCATAGAAAATAGTAGATTTTATGTTCTACTTGACTCTTCTAATGTATTGCTAGTTCCGCTGCAGTTAAACTTGATGTCTATTGTATTTTATCAGTTTAACACTGTTGAAGGCTAACGATAATTTATTCTGCATTATCTTAGTCATAATATTTCTTAATAGGCTAGTTGAGCTCACCCTTTCTTTCACTATTCTCTTCAAGAAATGAGAATATAGCGAGGACTTAATCGGGAACCTGAGCGATCGGTCCGATGATAGCATTAGTAGTCCTCAAGTATTCGTTAAATAGTGTGAGAATAAATGTAATGAGGACTCCATTGAGTGTGGATATTGTATAGATGACAAAATTCTTATTAAAACTCTCAGTTTATGTATTGTCGTATATTACACGACGGTTGTATAATTAAGTTTGTATTTGTATTCTGTACCATATATTTGGTGACTCAAGATGGGTGATGTATACCTATTTTGGGGCGTCATACAACAGTATCAAAGCTTAGGGATATAATCCCCGCCGAGATGTGAGACAAGAACTAGGAGGGAGAGACGGGAATTCCTTCACTAGTATGACCTACCTAAGTTTATTTGGTATTTAATTGGTCGGTCAGAGTATAGGAATAATATGTGATATGTTAATTAACCCTTGTTTTGTTGCAGTATTAGAAAATGGCATCCGAAAATGTCGAGAATAGCAATGAAGCAAATGAGACCGTTGAGTCACCAACGATCATTACCCAGGATAACGAGCAACAACACGATAATAATCGTACCGGTGGCAACGGTCATAGGAACAATGATAACCATCATGGGGAAAATTATCATGCCAAGAATGGTAACCACTTTGCTTGTAATCATGGCCAAGATAATAGAAGTGGAAATTTCAAGAAGAGAAGGTCAACTAACCCAATTTTGTCGTGCACCAAAGTTAAGTCCAGCTGGGACGGTGGCACCAAAGGCGGATACGGACAAAACAAAGTCGGTGGTTTCAGGAAGAGCGTTTTTTGTGACTTTTCAAAAAGCGAGTAACCCAAACGAAGTTAGCACGTGTTAGTTAATTATAAATTCTTGTGAAGTTTATACCTTATTAGATACCGGTTCTACCAATTATTTTATCTCTCTTGCTTGCGTTCAACATTTAAATTTGACCTCAGAGAAGTTAGACTTTGACTTATTGGTTTAAACTTCATTAGTAGAAACTTTCATTACCTCCACTATTTATAAATCTTGTTTGATTCAAATCGTCACTTTTACATTACTTGTCGATCTTATCTATATGAAAATACTTGCATTTGATGTGATTTTAGGAATCGATTGGTTAACTACTCATCAAGCTTTTCGTAAGGTTATTAGCTTTTATATTCATAACAAACCTATTATGCGAATTCAAGCAACCAAACCCTAAAGTCAATCACTGTCATATCAAGCCATAAGTAAAAAGCCCCGGGCCTTTATCTGGTGACTTCTTTTTGTGGAATGCACTGAAGCCAGACTTTCTGTAGGCGACGTTGTAAATGACGATGGCAAGTTGATAGGTATCAATGTGACGTACTATCCAAGTCATGGATGAGAGTCACAGTTTTGAATGATATTTCTATTGTTAATAAATTTCCTAGAGTATCCTTGAAGACTTCTTAACCTACCCCTAGAGCGTGAAATCGAATTTATAATTGACCCCAGTACAAAATCCATTTCTAAAACCCATAAATATTTCTTCAACCAAAACGAACGTATTATACGCCAAAGATGTTGGCTCGAGCTGTTGAAGATTACGACTATACCATTCAAAATCACTATGGAAGAACGAACGTGGTAGCTGACGCGTTGAGTAGAAGATCGTATACGTTTACAAGTGCGACGTTGTTAACACAAAAACCCATTTCGTATAACTTACAAATGATGAAGATAGAGTTAAAGACTCTAGAGATCCACGTGAAGATAGCGAATATACGAGTGGAAATGACTTTAATCGATAAAGTTAAAAGTTGCTCAAGCTACACACCCGAAGTTGATGAATGTGAAGAAGAAGGTTTAAGAGGGCGTTATTCTAGAAGCAAGAATCGATGAAGAGAGGAAATCTCAACCCTTGATTTTATTGGTCTATTTGAAATACTCGATCGAGTAGGAACTGTGGCCTATAGACTCGTTTTACCGCCAAGTATGTCGCGTGTTCATAACATTTTTTTTCGTATCGATGTTACGTAAATATGTGAACGACCGGAACCACATTATTGATTTAGAACCGGACGAGATAGCAAAAGATTTAACGTATGAGGAGATACATGTTAAAATCTTGGATAAGAAGGATCACATTTGAAAGCTGAAGACGCGTGGGTGAAGGCTTCTAAATGCATAGATTATGTTGAAGACAAGTCAAAGAGTGCCAAGCGAATGATGGAACTTAGAATTTAATCTTCCACTCTCGTGATGATTCATATCGTGGGGCAAGAGCGAAATGAAGTTGTACAACGTGGAATGTTCTTGTAGATTGCAAGAAAAATAATAAGATGATATATAAATTATAATAAAAATTAATAAGATGTAAATCCTGACTTTTGAAATAAATAGTGGGATATTATGAAGTAATCCTAGAATTTTATTATTATATGATAAATAATATAAATAGCAGCGGGGCTATTTTGTTATGTGTTATATAATAAATGAATAAAGTATTATTATTTGTTAAGATAAATTAGGGGATGTTTAAAAGTGATTGAGATAAGTTTGAAAATTTTAATGTGTGGTTGAACGATGATCTAATAGTTCAAATTTTATACAGTAAGATGCCGCCTAGAAGAAGACAACAACCTCAATAGATCCCCAAAGGATATGTATAGAATAGGGAAGCTAACGTAAATCTAGTGCTACAATTGGTGAATTTTCTGGTGGGAGCACTAGCAAATTAACTAAATTTCTAGCTATATAATAAAATGTCGATGTTCCAACCAAATTCGTTTACAACAGGGTTGGAGAGAATGATTGATATAGACGGGGAAGGTAATACGCTGGCATACAATCAAGAGCAGAGGAGAAAGAAAAGTGAAGATGATAAGGTGGGTGATAGTCATACCAGTAACGCTTGGAAAAGAAAGTGGGAAAATAATATTAACGCTCAAAATCAGCAAGGGAAGGAAAAGAAGAAGGTAGAGGCGTGTAGCAACTGCGGAAAGAAACATGTAGGTGTTTGTTTGAAGGGAAAAAGGGTGTGCTTTAACTGTGGCTAGAAGGGCCACATTGCACCAAAATGTTCAAGATCGAGGAAGGGAGCCTGATTCACGTGTGGATCAAAAGAGCACTTAGCTCGAGGTTGCCCAAATAATGTGATAGGAAAAGCAAGTGGAAGCAAGGGGGGCAGTGGTAAGCTAGTTATTGTAGAGTCAGCTCTGTTGAGTCGACCAACCGAACAATCAGCCAACATGACGATCCAGGACGCAATGCATGGTATGGTTCCGATCAGTTATCTATATGACTGCGTGTTATTTAATTTAAATGCCACCTGTTAATTTATGCTTGATGAATTCATTTAGAAACTAGATTCTCTTCGGGAAGAATTAAACTATTCCCTAAATATTGAAAGTGTGAATAGTGATTCTTTTTAAGTTGATGTGTAGAATTGTCGTATTGGTATTAAAGGCCACGTGATGTCAATGGATTTATTTTCAATTTGATTTATGAAACTCTAAAGTTGTTAAACTAGGTGGTGATAAGTCACTGTCAAAGAAAGTGCATAAACCTTAAGACTTTGAGGAAGTTAAAAGTAGTATTTTATTCTTTTAGTTGAAAGACGTTTGTACGGTAGAGTTATCTATCGATGTTGTAAATTAAGAATTTATTAAGAAAATATTGTGTGGGATACGCGAAGTTCAAGACAACAACTTCATTAGCTAACTTGACAAAGAAGTCAGTGGAATTTATATGGGCAGGAAATTATGAAGTGAATTTTCAAGAATTGAAGAAGAATTTAGTATGGTACCTGTTTTGTCTCTACCAGATAATACAGGAAAATTTGGGTTGTATAGCGATGCATCGTATAATATCATAGGTTGTGTGTTTAGGCAGAACGACAGGGTTATTTTACATGTATAGCGTCAGAAAATAGAAAAAAAAAAGTCAGAGAAGAAGCTTTATAGATGGAAAATTGTACAACTTTGCTTGACAGAGTAAAGGAAGGGCAGCTCCAAGATGAAGTTGTCAAATTCAAGATCGATACTGAAGGATAGTTGAATGTTGAAGGAGTAAACTAGGTTTCCTCAGTATCAAGAATTGAAGAGGAAGCACGAATATATATATATTGCGCTTTCACATATAATTTTGGTGGCAAGAAATGCTGATACATTTCATGATGTGTCAAAGTTAGCATATTACCTATCGATTAGTGTGCGAAGTTATATGTTAAAGAAATTGTTTCAAGGCACGGTGTTTCAATATCAATTGTATCGAACCAAGATTCGCGAGTCACGTCGAATTTTTAAAAAAGTTTACAAGAAGGCGTGGAACACAATTAGAAATAAGTATGTCATATCGTCTATAAATTAATAGCCAAACTAAAAGGAATACAGACATCGAAAGACGTGCTAAGAATACGAGGAGTTATAGATAATGTGATATGAGGAATTCGTATTAATCAAATTAAGGGGCAAGTTAAGAAGAATTTAAGAGTAAGGTAATGTTAGGTGGGATTTTAATTGAGGACTCATATGGTGACTAAGTCATACAAACCTTTGTATGGGCAGAGGTTTGGTGCATATACTTGGTTTATCACATTGATAATCATTGGAATATCGGTATTGCACTATCAATGTATATGTGGTAGAAAGTTGATTCTTTTCTCATGTATATATTTGATTGTTAGAGGTTTTTAAGATCATATTAGAAGATATTAAGGTTAGGTTCAGTTCTTAAAACTAAAACATATGGTAAATTCGTGACTCATAATCATATGGTATGTTTTGAACCCCTCAGTGAATAGACGCCTATGGTCTGACTAGGAAAAGTTCCTAAACTCATATGATTATGGTAAGTTCCTGGATTTCCAAAGTGTGGTAAGTTTGATGAACTATATTGGGTATAAAGCGGTTATAGTATATGAAACATTGAAGAAGTTGAAGAGATGGTTTTGAGGTAGCATTACCTCTACAGTTTGAGCACCTTTGCAATGTTTTTCATGTTGCGATGATATGATCGAATAAGCCCGACTACAATCATGTAATCAAGTATGAATCATTGAAGTTGATAAAATTTATCCTACAAGGGAATTTCTATCCAGATAGTCGACAAATAAGTGCTCAGGAATGAGGTGATACCTTCTGTGAAGGTGATATGGAGGAACCACAATGTCGAAGAGGCTACGTGGGAACTCGAAGTTTCAAAGAGACGCAAGTTATAAAAGATTAAGACTAAGAGTCAATGTGGTTTCATTATATGTGAAACTAATGCATGTGAATATGAACCTTAGAACTGTTGTAGGATGTACGCATTTCCTATTTAAGCAATTTTTTTTATAATTGGTAATATACGAGCCAGACAAGTCTGTTTTAAATCTTTATTGCAAATAGCATGATGTTTTATATATATGTTGAAAGCATGAAATGTTAAAGTCAATTTATGAGTAATGAATGTTGATTGAGTATGGAACTCAATCTTTGTACTTGTTATATGAACTCTAACATGTTTGTTATGTTAAATGATGAAGAATTACCCTGAGTTATTATTTCATCTGTGTCTTCAATTTTGGGGACAGAATCTTTGTAAGGAGGGAAGAATGTGACGAATGAATTATTTGAGTTGTGATTCTGGGGACATAATCCTTGTAAGGAGGGAAGGATGTAACAATCCAAGATTTTATTTGTAATTTAAAATATTTATTAAATTAAATAAATATTTTATTGATGAAGTTGTTGTTTTGTAATTTAAAATATTTCTTAAATTTCTATTTATGTGGTTGTTATTAGTAGATATGTGTGAATTAAATTTATTAGATAACACTCTAATTTAATTTAATAGATTGAGGTGGTTAAAGATTTCACGAATTGCTATGTTGCTATTTTAATTTAATAATTATAGTGATATGTTAATTTATTACATAAAATTATAATGAGATTATAATTTTGTGATATTTGGATTAAGTGGGAAAATTTGTTTAGTATGTTGTAATTGGCTATTTAACTAATGTTGAATAGGGAGGTATAAATATGAGATTTTAAACTATAGTGTAATTGGTTTATTAAAATAAAATTAAAGTAATTTTTAATTGATTTAACCAAACAAGGCTAAATATATTAAGTCTTTATTTTAAAGACTTTTTGCCAAATAAAGCCTTATGGCTTTTGTATTTTGAATTTTATTATAATACATAAAATAAATAAAATGTATAAAATAAATTAAATAATAAATAAAATATATTTATAACTGATAACTTATTAGTGTTTTTATCACAACGTCGGTTATAGACGTTTGGTTTTGTGCGTTAGGCTTAGTGTGTTTTATGTAAAAGAAAATTGGCCTAGGAGGAGAAAAGTAGAGAAAAATTTCAGGGAATTGAGAGGGAGTTTGAGAGAAAGTTGAGATAGAATTCTTGAGGTGCTCAAGTAATTCTTGGTGTTTATCAACGATTGTTCAAGCTAATTGAAGGTATTTTCCATAATCTCCATATATATATATATATATATATATATATATATATATATATGAGTTTAGGACATGAAGCTTCACACTCTGTGAATTCCATATTTTTTAAATTGTTGTATATGACTGAATTATTGCATTTATATGTAATTATAATGCTAGAGTTTATGTTTAAATAAGGAATTGTATGCTAATTTTGTTTAAAAAGGAAGAAAAGTAAATTACAGTGAATATTGTTCATATGGCTTGTAATAGTACCAATTATGATGGTTAATTTATATGTTAATCTATAAATTGAGTCTTGTTTATGCTAGTTCGTAGTTTGAACGAAGTGATTTGGTGTAGAACTGAGATTACAGTGATGATTTTTGTGAAGGAACTTAAAAAATGAAGTTTTTATATGAAAACATGGAATTTGAGGAATTAAATTAGTTAAAGTTGTTAAATTGTTCTAAGTGGTTGAATATGTTAGCAACCATGTTTGTGATAGTTCTATACCAATTGTATGTGTTGGTTTCACTGTTTTGTGGGTGAAATTCTTGTTAGTTAGGCTAAAATGGTCACCGCTCATTCGCTTTGCTTTCTTGTTGCATGCAAGACCAACAGACGTAAGCGTATGCGTTAGTGCCGTAAACGGCAAATAAGGTGATTGATTCGCGTTAATAACGGCCTTGGGTCCCATGCTGTTTAATGTATGTATGTGCAATGCCGCCATATCCTGCTACGAGATAGTGAGTTCTCATCGCTATCGCAGACTGGGATATCAACATAACTTGGTTTAAGGTTATGTCAACGATCCAAATGTGTAACGACAAGGTTAAAACAGCTTAGTGTAATGTGGTTAGTGATTCTAATGTTATAAGAAGCTTGTAAACTATGAAAATGACATGTTGTGATTTATTGAGCATGAGGATTAGTAAGTAAGTATTATGAAGGTTAACACTTGAAATTTCTAATATTTATATAGTAGCATAAAATTTGTACTGAAATAACAAGTTTAGCTAGAAAAGAGTGTTATTTTGATACGTGAATGTTAGTATATCAAAAAGATATTGTGGTTCTAATACTATGTGTAGGTGAACGTGAGTTTTAATATTATAGCTTACGCATGAGGCAAGTTTCCTAACATTTGCTATTTTATTATTCAGCAAGGTTACGTTTCACTATCATGTTATATTATGCAAGTTCTCTATCTCTAATCTCTTGTTGAGCAATTTATTGTTATGCAAGTTCTCTAACCCTCATTTATTGTTGAGCAAGTTAATTAAACTTTGTTTCTTTATTCCAAACGAGATTACTTTGGTTATTCAAAGTCTGTAATTTTATTGTAAGAAATGTGTTTATTCAGTTACTAATAACTGTTGTTTTATCTCCATTCTCCAATGTCATTGTACTATCTTACATTATTGTACCGAATTCTAAATTACCCTTGAAGTCAACCCAAACCAAACTTTCTTTGGTTTGCTTATGCACCCACAAACTTTTGAAAGCATATTGTCGATGATAACATGTGTTCAATTTAGAAATCGTTAATACTCTAGCTCTTATTGACTCATCGATATACCTTGTTCATGAAGATATTATAATCAAACTCTTGAATAGTCATTGGTTCCTATCTGATTCAACCAGTACTTAGTTGATGAGCGTTCTAAAGATCTAGAATTCCTTTGAAGTTAATTCCCAACCAAACTCCTTTGGTACGGAACCTGATAATCTAAGCTGAGATGAACACCCCTATATCTGGGGATTATTTTAGAGCTACGCAATAGCGTTAAAATATTTGCGCAATACATAGTACAAAGGTCTGATCACCTGGAGTATGAGATGATGGTCCACATAGTCGTTTAGACTGTTGAAGGTTACAGTAGAAACACCTGTTAACCTAGGACATAGATGATGATTATAGTTTTATAGACTGTTAAAGGTTAAAGTAGAAATACTTGAAAAACCTAGAGTATAGTTCGTGGTCTTGTGACCCTTAGTGTATTCTTTGATGTTGATATCTATTGTTAACTTAAACGTTCATTATTCCTTTGAACTCGTAGCTTTTGAATTAAAGTTTATTGTTCCAGTAAGAATACTTTACCATTGAAAGCTCAGTTAATTGTCATTCATTAAACATTATTGTATATTATCTTTCTTGTGAGCAATTGTTTGCTCACTCTTACGCAAAACAATGCAGATGAAGTTAAGAAGTTTGAAGAGCTTTCTACAAGCAAGGGCAAGGACAAAGTGCTTGATTAGACGTCGACGTTTAGTTACCTTTTATTTATGAAGCTTATGTAATAGATTTGATTATGGCTATGTTTTAATTTTCCGCTGATGATTGTAATAAAGGTTAGATGACCTGGGATTTATCTTAAGATTAAGTAACCCTTAATGGAAGATTTATTATTTAAGCTTTTGAGTTTAATTATATCTTTTATTTATGGGTAGTTAGTTATGATTTATTTGAACAGTGAATACCAAATATGTGGAATTGGTGTACTCAAATTTGGGGGTGTCACAATAATTGTATAGTCACTCAATTAGATATAAGCATAGAATTGGATACTATGGGCGTATAGATTTGAATGCGTTATATAAATTGACTAGTAGTAAGCACCATATCAGATACTGTGGGAATATAGATATGGGGGCATTACAGATTTACTTCTTTTATATATATATATATATATATATATATATATATATATATATCAAAATCGAGCAATCGAGCCTGGATTATAAATTCGTGGCTTTTTATTACTTTAATATATATATATATATATATATATATATGTATATATATATAAGCAACCACGTGTCCCTACATCTATATCTAGAGGAAACAGGATGCTTGGCTATGCGCACGCAAGGATTTAACTGATGAATCCTATATTTTGTGACATTTAGATTAAGTATCTATTTTATTATATTTTCTATGCAGGCTATCCACGTGACATTATGTGAGCCTAGAAGCTACGGGATCTAAGATCCAGCTGATGGATCTAGATCTGGTTCCCATGATGGACCCTTTTCAATTATACATGTAGCTTGTAAATCATATTTGCGGTGCTCGGGTCACTTTGATGGCTTTCATGCCCTTAAAGAGCTCGACACTTGTATACATATTATTTTGTCGAAGATTCTTCACATCTTGAGAATAAAATCAAAATCAGCTGAATATGGAATAAAATGGAAGTATCAAAGACCTCAATTACTATGTGAGCTTAAGGGTTTGAAAACCTACTTTCAAAATATCATTTTACATGCCTTATATTAAAATTCAACTTTTATACAAGTTAAACCCTTTGTATATAGGTGCAAACGAGGCATATCACTACTTCCAAATAATTCACTTAGGCCCAATTAACTGCACACACACTTCAAATAATTCGGGAATTGAAAAGATACTAAGAACTATCTTTTCACGGAAGTCGAAGTGCCCTAACACCTCCCACTAAAAAAAGCATGCGAACTCTATAAATCTCTGTTTCCAAGGCCTGTTATACAGAGTCCAATAATTGGGCCTTTTAGCAAAACTTTTCAAAACTCGGTTGAGTTGGTATAACCATTTCACTACTTCCAATAGGCGACTCTGAATTTTCAAATCGTCAACATTTTGTGTTGGACTCTTTTGTCAAACTAGTCATTTCAAACAACATTCAAGACATATAAAGAACATAAAAAGTAGAAAGACTAAAAGTGGAATTTCAAAAAAGGCAATTTTTCCCGACATCGACATCGATTTTCAAAAATATAATTTCGCCACCGTCTCCCCTTTCTTGAATAAATGTTGTCGCCCTTCGAGAATTAAAAAAAAATAAAGTTATGTTTTTAGCGTGAATAGTGATTTTACTTCTTTTCTGATAAAAATATTTTTATTGGAGATTTTGTCTCTCTTTTCCAAATAAACGCTATGTCGTAATTCAAAAAGTTCAAAAAATGAAAAAAATTAATATTTATTTTGCGTTTTATGAATAATGATTTGTATTTTTTCTCGAAAAAATTTATTCTCTCAAAATTCATATAGAGTCACATAACACATAACTAAGTCATTAATCGACGTAAAAACTCATAACACATAATCTATTCTATTAAAATGTTTATTTTATTTAATAAATATTAAAAATCTTATTACAAAGATATTCCATGATTTCGATCGTTACAATTATGACCAAGAACTATTGCTTGGTGTTACATGGATAAAACATTGATAATGAATTTTCTAAATGGGAGAAGATTGTGGTCATTATGATCTATTTTACTCCCCTAATTGTTTGCTACTTCCACTGCAATTATATTTCTAAAACTTGTTGTCAATTATATTCTATCATATTTATCACTGTTGTACTAAAAGATATATATTTTTATTTGCTATCTTAGTCATCAGGAAATGAGAGTGTAGCTAGGACTAGTCAGGGAGTCGAGTGATGGTCCAAGATAGTAACTATAGTAGTCTTCACCATGTTGTGAAATAGTGTAGAAATAATTGTAATAAAGACTTAGAATGACTTGTGATTTTTGTACTGTATTATATTAAGCTGGTTATTTGTCTTTTAGCGACTCAAAATGGGGTTGTGTGGACACTGTTTTGGGGGCGTCACATATATCATTGTAGTTTAACATAAACGTGTGTATATATATATATATATATATATATATATATAAGTTGCATGGATGTAGAAAGCAGGTTACAAGTATAAAAATTAGGTTTAAAATCTTGAAAACTGGAAGAAAAAAAAAGGAAAACTTTGTTTTAAAAAAAGGATATTTTCGACAGAATAAGGGAATTTCGACAAAGATTTCATCGGGAATAAAGAAATTAATTTAATTAAAATTTATTTTATTTCAGACAGAATAGTAATTAATTTTGACTAAAATTCCGTCGAAATTAGGTTGTGTCATTTCACTTTCAAAGACAACATGTGTCCTCTTATCTTCGATAACCTAAATCTGTCGACAATATTGCGTCGATCATAACCACCTTATCCTCGACGAAATAATCTCTGATGAGGTTAAATTTGACAGAATATTCTGTCCGGAATAAACTAATATATTCCTTCAGAATTAGCCATTTTCCTTGTAGTGAGAATACTACAATGTATTGCGATTTTTTTTTGTCAAATTACGATTACAACATATATCACTACATTGGGTAAGATTGTAAAATTAACCCACCATGTTAGATATGTCGTTAAAATATTATCAACAACGACTATTAACGTAACTCGCAACAAAAAGTCGACATATAAAGTAACAAAGATATATATCATTATCCATTTGTAAATTCGTTGATAAAATATATATTTAGGCAATTGCTAAAATTGTATAGCTTGGAATGGAAGTATTTACCTTTGTTGAACAATATTAACTTTTTTAAAATTAATTTCAAACATTTGCAAAATTAACATAAATTCATTTAATTATTGTCAATATAATTATAAATATCTAAAAATATTAATAATTATAAAACTTATTGTTTTGAAATCTTCAATAAATCTTATCAATTTAAATTTAAAAAAATCACAAATTAATTATTAGGTTATCAATATTAATATATTACAAGTCAAAACAAAGGGAGTATATTATAATATTTATAAAACAACAAAGTTAGCTAGTGTTTTTGTTTTTGTACTCTCGAGGATACATCTATAGCTATTGGCTCCTATACATGTAATTTTTTTTCTTTTTGGGGGTTGATATCTCTAAATCATTGTTATTACACAACTATAAGCAATTATAAATTGCGGCAACTTTCAATTCATTGTTAATTTGATTAATTTTATTGATAAAACTACTTTCAAACGACAAGTCGGGTAAATTTATTCACATGTTGAAGTAGAAGAAAATAACAAAAAGAGTTACAATGATAATGATCAGAATAGACTTCTTCTGCGCCCTCTTTTCACTACTAATGTTGTAACACCCTGAAATCCAATTTTATCTTCAAACTCAGCATCTGGTGCTACTCATTCAAAATGTGACTCCCCCAGATTTATACTCCAACGGTATCCGATCTGGTGTTCACAACTAATCAATTAATATAACACATTTAAATCTATACACACACGATATCTGATTCCATGCTTATATCAAATCGAACTACTATACAAATATTACAAGATACAATTCTCATAGATCCAAGGTTCACAATATCTCATAATAAATAACAATTTTCTAAAGAACTATTATTGTATTTGGATACCCTCACTTGTATGTATAGACTATATCTACGAATAGTATCTAATTATCTGAAATTTAGAGTACAAGTAATAATTAACATAAACAGTCCATATTACCAATACCCTCACTAAGATGTATAGTCTATATCACGCGGATTACATTATCATATCGATAGTACCTATCTATCTGAAATTAAGAGTATGAACAACAACATGAACAGTCCATATTGTCAATACCCTCACTCAGATGTATAGTTCCCAAGGATCTCAAAATAAATCAAAAGTTCCAATTACATCTATTTATGTAAAGGAAACACTGTTGCAAAAATAAAGGATGATATATATCATATATTATGATTTGGTTACATGATTCTTCATAAAGAATTTCTTATTATAAAAGTATTATATTTAGCTAGAGAGTAATTTAAACTAATATAAGCAGGGACGCTTCCCATTGTTTACTCCAGATGTGCCAAGGTTACCATCTAATACTGAAAAGGGAATAATTTGTAAGAGTGAGCTATGATATGCTCAACAGGTTTTATAATTTATAACAATATAGGATTTGAAGAGGTATAACAATTCAAAACTTTTCTCAACTGAGTGTTGTTTACCATGTCTGGAATTTTTATATTTCAATCATTTCTGGACTTTTTATTATTTCTGTCAGTCACAAAGACTTAGAAATCTTGTTCAGATGTAAGACAAGGGGTCAACCTATTCAACATCCTAGGAGTATGCATCTCATCCTAATCGTGCCCAACTTGCACTAAGTGTCAAATTTTATTGACACACATTTATCCCTTGTGGGATATACAACTCAGTATAGGATGTTTTACCAAAATAATTTAGTTTAACTCAATAATTTATGTTCAATAAACAATAACATATGAATAAACATTTCATTTCTTAGTTATGTTGAAACTATAGCGATATCTTTGTAAGAATTGGCAATCAAGTTTAGGTTTGGTATAACATATCAAAAGCAAATCAAGATAGGAATCTTGTTCAACGAATAAGTGGGGTTCGAGAAACTTGCGTAAGATAACTTGATAGGTTAGAAAACTTTCCTGAGAGAATATCGATTAAGTGAAGTTACTCAATTCATCTATAAACACCTAAGATGTTCATGTATATAAGTCTATTACATTTGTATTGATAACAATACTCAAATACATAAACTATTTAAGTTTGGGTTAAATTCGATATGATTTCGGTGTCCTAAGACTTTACCAGATAATTAATAAGTTAATATTTCAGTTCCACTTTATTTTATAAGCTTTATTATATTTTAGAAAATTTGTATATCCTTTATAATAATTTCCAGAAGCTTATAATAATTTTTAGATATTTATTTAGTAATTAAATAATTTTTAAATCATTTATTTTTATTTCTAAATTGTTAATATTTACTTAGAATATTATTATAATTTTGTTTATTATTTTAAATAATTTATAACCATTTAATATGATTTTTAAACCATTAATATCATTTTAAATAATTATTTATTATTTATAAATGATTATTCTAATTAATTTATTAATAAATTAATTATTAATAATATATAAATAAATAAAATATTTATTGAATTTATTTAAAAATATTAAAAGTTAATTATTATAAATTAAAAATAATTTTTAAAACTGCTTTTATAATTATTTATATTTATTTATTAATTATTTCTAATTTTATTAATTTATTTATTTACTATCTCGTCGCTAAAGCCCTATAGTGACAGAAAGTGTTGCTATAGATGTTCTTCATTTCTGAAAAATGGTTTGGTCATGGCTTAGAGGTCACTTTGACTTTGGCCTAATTGTTTACTATTAATGATTTTGCGTTTGGAAGTGTGTAGGTGTTATAATACTCATGTAGTACAACAACATAACAATTTTAGGCTTTAACCTACATCTAACAAAAAGTTATAGAGGCTCAAAGTCACTGTCAGAGCTATTCTTGGGTTTCTAGATAACCTAGAACAGTGGTCATGGTCGGTCAACGATTTTGTGGTCTTAATAACTTTGAATCCGTGTGATAGATTTGTATTTTGATTGTTGTAATATGTAGTCTATATACCAAGGTACATATATGTTACACTAATTAGGACAAAGTATTTCCCTAAGGTCTAGATTTGTGTTGGTCAAAGTGCAGCCAAAGGTTGTTTTTCGTGTTCTTCAGTTCTTTGGGTAACCCAGAAAACACAGTCATGCTCGGTCAACGACTTTTGACCATTTAATCTAGTAATCCTATAAATTGATTTAGCGTTTGAGTGTCATAGATATGTAGTATGTATGTCAGGGTATCAATTCATAACACTTAGACATCCTAACAACAAATAGAAAGCAATTAAATGGTTGGTCAAAGTAACTGGCTCAACCTGTTCTTGAGATTTCTGGGTAACCCAAAAATTATAATTTTGTGGGTTTGAACTGATCTAAGGCTGCTATTTATAGAATTGCTAAGCTAGGGTTTTTGGTCATTATTTCACCTTCTTGCCTCTACAAAGATTTGATGGTTGTTACTTGTGCTTCTTGGGAGTTACAAGCATGCCATGTGCTATCTTGAGACTTGGTTTGATGAGTAGTAACCTATTTGTGAGCTAGTTCATCATAATTAGTAGCTTAATTATGCCCTAATCCTCTTTAATCTTGATTTGGGTTTTGGTTTTTGATTAGGTTTGCTTAATGATGTTTATTAGCACTTAATTAAAGTTTAATAATCATGGTTAGGGTTTAGGATAACCTAACTAGGGTTTAGTCTAACCAATTAGGGTTAGGGTTTATAGATCTCGAATTAGGGTTGGGGTTTATAGATCTAGGATTAGGGTTTTCTAATTTCGATATTAGGATCTAAGCTGAGATGAACAACCCTATATCTGGGGATTATTTTAGAGCTTACTGTGATAGCGTTAAAATATTTCTTGCAATAATACATAGTCTGAAAGGGTGATCACCGAGTATTGAGATGATGGTCCACATAGTCGTTTAGACTGTTGAAGGTTACAGTAGAAACACCAGTTAACCTAGGACATAGATGATGATTATAGTTTTATAGACTGTTAAAGGTTAAAGTAGAAATACTTGAAAAACCTAGAGTATAGTTCGTGGTCTTGTGACCCTTAGTGTATTCTTTGATGTTGATATCTATTGTTAACTTAAACGTTCATTATTCCTTTGAACTCGTGGCTTTTGAATTAAAGTTTATTGTTCCAGTAAGAATACTTTACCATTGAAAGCTCAGTTAATTGTCATTCATTAAACATTATTGTATATTATCTTTCTTGTGAGCAATTGTTTGCTCACTCTTACGCAAAACAATGCAGATGAAGATAAGAAGTTTGAAGAGCTTTCTACAAGCAAGGGCAAGGACAAAGTGCTTGATTAGACGTCGACGTTTAATTTACCTTTTATTTATGAAGCTTATGTAATAGATTTGATTATGGCTATGTTTTAATTTTCCGCTGATGATTGTAATAAAGGTTAGATGACCTGGGATTTATCTTGAGATTAAGTAACCCTTAATGGAAGATTTATTATTTAAGCTTTTGAGTTTAATTATATCTTTTATTTATGGGTAGTTAGTTATGATTTATTTGAACAGTGAATACCAAATATGTGGAATTGGTGTACTCAAATTTGGGGGTGTCACAATAATTGTATAGTCACTCAATTAGATATAAGCATAGAATTGGATACTATGGGCGTATAGATTTGAATGCGTTATATAAATTGACTAGTAGTAAGCACCATATCAGATACTGTGGGAATATAGATATGGGGACATTACAGTTTTTGTGACGCCCCCAAAATAGGTCCATTCCATCCAACCCATTCTGAGTCGCCAAATACATGGTACAGAAATAACTACAACTTTACTATTACAACATATAAACTTTGAGTTTAAAAACAGATATTGCCATTTAGACAATATCCACACGCAAATAAATCCCCATCATAATTATTGATACATTATTTTACAAAAATGGTGAGGACTACTAAACGACTCTCTCTAGAACCTTCATTCCATACCCCGACTAGTACTCGCTACATTCTCGCCTCCTGAGAAGAAAAATGGAACAAAAAGGAAAAGGGTGAGCTCAACTAGCCCAGTAAAGAATATTATGACTAAGATAATATACAACAAATTATCGTTAGTCTTCAACAGGGAAAAATCTAATAGAATACAATAGACAACAAGTTTCAGATCAATCAATATTCATCTCAAATCAAATATTCATCATTGCACTACAGGCCAAAGATATTCATCAATCGGTCATGTTCATCTCAACACCTGTTCATCTTTGCACTACGGGCCAAAGATATTCATAAGAAAATCAACCTTATTTGCACTACAGGCCAAAGATATTCCATAATATCATCATTTAAGACTGAAGATGATGAAAAATATTTTTAAAGAAACGAATCTAGTGAAACAAAATGACAAGGATTAAGGATTAAGGATTCGTACTTTGTTTTATCCACGTCCAAAAATACCTCAAAAATAATCATAGGGGTGTAAAATTCAAGAATGATCAAAACATGGATACAATCAAAGCTAGTATCCAGAATAGATATTTTAGACGAAAAAAAAAAATTTCATTTTTCTATGAATAGTGCCGTATTCGTGGATAGTGTCGATACGAATAATAAAGTCGATATCGTGAATAGTTACTCCGACACACCAAAAGATAGAAATTCCATAAAAAAACATCTTCACGCTTCATGAATAGTACTTTTGAATATAGTAACTTGTGAATAGTAAATCATGAATAGTAACTCATGAATAGTAACCCCGACATGAAAAAGTTCCAAATTTGATAAAAAGTTCCAACTAATATTTCAAAGATAATGATATTGAAGAAATAATATCATTTGAGAAGAAAATAACATCCCTTACCTCGAAAAGACAAGATTTAGTCAAAAACACCTGATATAGGCTATGACTTGAACTTGCACCAGTATAACAATACTCAAAGTATACTCAAAATACTCACAAGAATACCCTCGATAATATAGAGAAAACTTGAGCTTTAAATGTGTGATTTTCAATTCTAACCTAAGCACCCTATTTATAGGAAATTACTTAGAACACCAAAGCGTAAAATTGAATATAATAATATTATTTATAAACAAAATTCCTTAGCCCACCTTTGAAATCTGATTTCAGCCATAGCACATGTTAAATGAGGTTCACAAACTCACCAAAAACGTTTTTCTCAAAATAATTAATTAAAACTCCCAAAATAAATTATTTCTAATTCAAACTTCAATAATTCATAATAAATAGCCTTTTTATCGAAAAATTGAATCTCGCTAATTTTTATAGGAAATTCAATTCTCTACAACTTTACGTAAAAAGATTTTCCAAATTCCAAACAAAAATTGACCAAATCCATAAACTGACGATTTTACAAAGTATAATCAAATTTCACCAAGAAATGGGGTCCACCGACACACAAAACATGTGTTAATCATTTAATGCCACAAAATACTCTTCCTCCTCATATACTCATATATCCCACATTCATTATAAAATATCACCGTTAATATATTATTAAAATAATATATTTAAATGAATTATTTTATCGTAAAATGATAAAATATTAATTTTCAACAATTGTCATTTTAAAAATTTCTCCATCTATATCCACATAAAATCAATATTTTCCTCATCATATAAATCAATAATTAATTATTCATAAATAATATTACGAGAATCACAAAGATCGCAACCAAGCAGCTTCCTGAAAGAGGGGCTTTCAATAAGAATTTCTTCTTCTTGGTAGCCAATTAGGTGACCAAACCTCTCCTTAGATGTAACTTTCTAGACATTGCCAATAATGTTATCTAATAATATTATTCGGATAATATTAATTATTGCTTCGATAATAAAAATCTTGTGTAATGACAATTATCAAACATCAAATATATAAAATATCAACGCAACAATTATTGAATCAATAAAATAAAATCTTGAATAAGAATTAATCGTAATAATTATTGAGTAGTGCCTTCTTACGTAAGAATCAATAATTGGTGCAATACCATGTGCTATCTTTGCTCAACAACGCCAGACATTAGTGTGTTTTAACCTCCCATTCCAACAAAGATAATAACTTGAATAACTACGCCGTTGTTTATAAACAACTTATATTTGTCGTTTTCTTCATCCAATCGCTTTCCGTTATGGGGCCCACAAAAGATGCTACCGTCGCATTTAATATTCCCGATAAGACGAATATTCCACGACCAAACGAATATTCCCTGACAATAATGAATATTTTATCACCACTTGCTTATTCAAAATATTTACGTATTTTACCCATAACTATCCACATTAATCAAATCAACCCTTACTATTTCAAAATAATAAATAGAGGAAAATAAATTTCATTTATTAATAATTTGAGGTCTTACAACCTCCCCTCCTTATGAAATTTCGTCCTCAAAATTGACGTACGTACCTGGTGTTTCGAAAAGATGAGAATAGCTCGCTTTCATTTCCGTTTCCAACTCCCAGGTCATTTCCTCAATAGCATGGTTTCTCCACAAAACTTTAACTTGTGGTATAACCTCGGTACATAGGACATGTTCTTTCCTATCCAAGATCTTGACAGGTACCTCCTCGTATGTTAAGTCTTCAGCTATATCGTCCGGTTCTAACTTAATGACGTGGTTCGAGTCGTTCACATATTTACGTAACATCGATACGTGAAAAACGTTATGAACACGCGTCATACTTGGCGGTAAAATGAGTCTATAGGCCACAATTCCTATTCGATCGAGAATTTCAAATGGATTAATAAATCGAAGGTTTGAGCTTTCCTCACCTCACCGATTCTCGCTTTTGAAATAACAACTTCTTGCACCTCCTTCTTCAAATTCATCACCCAAAGGTGTAGCTTGAATGACTTTAACTTTATCGATTAAAGTCGATTATACTCGTATATCATCACGTGGGTACTCGTACTATTATTTGTAAATTATACGAAATGAGTCTTTGACAATATCGTACTCGTACTTGTATACGATCTTCTACTCAACACGTCGCCTACCACGCTCGCTTTTCCAAGATGGCATGGTCGTAACACGTATTTGAAATGAGTCTCCTCTTGAGTTCTTCGAAGCTCTTCCCACATTCCTTGCTCCATTCAAATTTTGTATCTCTGCGAGTCAGCTGCGTTAATGGAATAGCGATTCGAGAATATCCTTCAACGAATCTCCGATAATAACCAACTAAGCCTAGAAAGCTACGTATTTCGATTACCGACTTAGGTTATTCTCAACTGTGACTCATATCCCAACCTTGGATAGACGCGTTACAATGACACCTATCGCTTTAATATCGCATACGAATATGGTGTCCCCTATGGAGAGTCTGGCTTCGGTGCATTCCACAAAGGAAGTCACCAGATAAAGGCTCAGGTACCAAATTGTATAGTTGAATTTTTAACTCCTGAAGTGAAAGTAGTATGCACACAAGCCAATCATGTTTGATGATAAAGCATTTACTTTGTAACAATCTTATTCATTTATTAATAAAAAGTATTAATTTATTAAGGGCTTTTAATTATCTACATGATGCTGTTTTATAATATGTGATAAACCCATAGTTTTAAGCAATGCTTTTAGAATAATGATGATGATCATTCTAATGAGATATAAATTCTTAGAAAGCTTAAAACTAAAATAGTTCCCAATCATTGGATTACTAAATTAGGGATTAGTGAATCCGGATAGATTGGTACATACGTTGCTTGCTCATTGGATGAGGATGATTGATCTCATGATCATTTGTGTGGAGACACTAAAGCAAGTATGTAGGTGCTTATTAGAGAATAAGTTTACTGAATGTGGCTCGCTAAGGAATACCTAATGGAGTTTTATTTGCATCATCAGGAATTCTCAGTAGTGATAGTAGTACAAGTAATCCTTGGACTTGAGATCATCATAGTATCTTCGTGTATGATGATTTATACTTTGACTTATTCCTTAAGACCCTTAGGGTATATCAAAGGGTATGCTTGGGTATAATAAGTTGTACATGGAGATAATGTATGATCAATAAAGAATCTACCTCTTCTAATAAAAGAAGAGAAATGTCCTATGTGATTCGATAAATGACAACTTAGTAGTCCTTTGGTTATGAGAATGAAATTAGAAAGGTGTTTCTAATTTGCATTATTTGAGTTGTGCATTTAAGGATCGAAATACATATAATTAAATAAAATAAGACTTGACAAAGAATTCCATGTCTTATATTTTAATTGGGACATTGTATGGTGGAAGGATTGAATTGTAGCAGTAACTATTTACTCAAAGGTTCTTTAATGATTAATGTTGAAATCTATATTATCCGGAAAGTCGTTGATCGCTAGGGAGGCTTATCCCTATTGTAGAATAAATATTATTTATTTAAATAAATAAATTATTTTATTTATTTATTTAAATAAGATTAGAATTGTTCTAATTGATTTATTCACAACCGGTTTAATATGGATAACCTAAAGGGTCACACCATAAAAGGAAGAATAATTATTTAAGAAGTTAATGGCATAATCGTAATAATATGTTAAGTATATTTAATTTAATCTATGGTGATAGAATAAATTAAATAACTTAATATTTATTATTTAATATTTTAGAAATATTAAATATAAATTAATAAGAGGAGTCTTATTAATATTATTACAATTATTATTATTTTAATTTCTAAAAGAGTATAGGAATTAATTTAATATAAGTACTCTCATTTATTCCTAATAGGATTAGGAGGGAAAATTAGTTAAAGGAGTTTAATTAATTATCCCTAATAAGATTAGGGAGCCCATTTAATTAAATAATACCATATTTTATTAAATAAGGTTACCTGATATCTTTATAAGAGTAGTCTTATATCAGATATCAGGTATGTACGTAATAATTCCAATTTGTTGGAGAGTACACCCTTTCTATAGAGATAGAAAACTAGGGTTGAGCCAATACACCATCTTCTTGAATCTTTATTTTTCCTTGGTGGATCACCTCTAGAAGCCAAACACATGGGTGGCTAACGTTGATCAAAGGAAGGAACCAAACCCGGTGGATTCAAGTTGAACGCGGAGAAGATTGGAGGTGAACTTGTACCTGAGGAAGCTCGATCTTCAAGGGTATGATTTTATTCTTTTCCTTTTCGTTTAATTAATAATTGTGCATAAAGGGTGATCCGGGTATATGGTTTGTAAATTATTTTAAACTCTGATTTTTACACGCTTCCGCATTATTTTGCAATTTGATTGTTTCTTGAATATTACAAACCTAACAGTGGCATCAGAGCCAAACCTTTATGCGAATTATTAATTATTTTTATTTGATATGTGTTTAGAATAATTTAATTGGGCATAATTTTGTTATATAAAATTTAAAAAAAAAAAAAAAAGACAATTCGCGTAGTTTTTTTTTTTTTTTTGCTTTCGATTTTTACCGGTTACTTTCCTGGATCCTGGTGACTCACGTGGGGCTTCTGCATATTAGTTATACCATAAAGTTGCTGTAGGATTTTTTTTTTAAATAAAAACAATAAATTTCGTGAGGCATTTTTTTTTTTTTTTTTATATTGTCGAAAGTATTTTCAAGGGAAGCAGGAGCTTAAAAGTGGCAGATGAAATCAAGGCAACCTTCTTAACGTAATATATATATTTGATATATATATACGGTTTTATTATATATATAATAAAATAACGGTTTTGTTTTATTATTATATATATATATATATAATATTCTTAATAATTTTATTATTAAAATAAAAATTTTATTTTAATATTAAAATAAAAAGTTTATTTTTATATTAAAATATAAAGTTTATTTTAATTTTAAAATTAAATTTCATGCTAACTAATTAGAGTTGGAATTGGATTCCATGATAACTAATTGGAGTTGAAATTGTATTCCATCTTTCCTTAAATAAAGGAGTTTATTTAGATATGAAATAAGATTTCATATTATTCTAAATAAAAGAGTTTATTTATGAATAGAAAGTGAATCCGTATTTCCTTAAATAAAGGAGTTTATTTAAATATGAAATAAGATTTCATATTATTCAAAATAAAAGGAGTTTATTTGTGAATAGGAAAGATAATCCGTGTTTCCTTTAATAATTTTTTTTTACATGGAATTGGATTCCATAATTAATTAAAATAAAATAGTTTATTTTAATTAAAGATTTTTATATATGGAATTGGATTCCATAATTAATTAAAATAAAGGAGTTTATTTTAATTAAAGATTTTGATTAAAATAAAATAGTTTATTTTATTAAAAATGGATAAATTAAAATAAAATAGTTTTATTTTGATTTAAATTTGGATTAAAATAAAGGAGTTTATTTTGATTCAAAAATTGGATTTTATACTAACTAAATTTGCCCATTAAATGATATCAATATATATATTAAATGTTTATTATTCATATGATGAATGTTATTTATTGATGCATATGATGATGAGTATGATAATAAATGGGATTGATTATGGACTATTGACCAATGCGATTGGATTTTATTTTAGTTGGATGCATGAATGTATGGGTTTTATTAAATGGGGTCTGCGTACCTCGTATTCTCTAATTTTTCTTAATGTAAATCTATCTCCCTCCTATGTACTTCCTTCGATCACGATCAAGGTTTCTATTAATTTTAAATAGTTTTGTAATAGGAATAGTTAGAATTAATTTTGAAAAAATTGGAGATCAAGGACAAGAAGCTTGAAGACCCGTTTGTAATGGAGCCCGGGTTTAAATGTAATAGTTATATTTAAATATTATTTTTGCACCCTGGGGTTTGACCTTTTGGTTCACTTGGTGGCTCTAGTGAACCAAACTAGAATAAAAGTCCATAATCAATCCGTGTAGAATATAAGTATTCTATATGTGCATGCTTATACTATATATATTATATATTATGCAAACATGCTTCGCATGTTAATTAATATATAGCGTATTTTTATATATATATATGTGTATACGCTAAAAACAAGATGAGACAAATTAATAACAAACCCTCAATTTTTATATATTAAGTCCTAAGCGTTCAAAGATATTTGGAATATCGAACGTCGCCTTCTAGCATGATAAAATTAATAGAGTATTAAATATTTAATATGAGTTTGTTGTGTCACCACAAGGCAAGTATTAAGTATTTAAGATGTTAATTTATCACATTTGATGCTTATAAAGAAAATTGAACAATATTGTTTTGTTGTGTCACCACAAGGATGATATTTTTTTTTTTTTGAATATATGGAGTGCTAGGGTTGGACTTAACTTGGATAATTTTGATTCTGGATGTGCCACCACTTGATCAAAATAATCTAAGAGGCAAAAGAAAAGGAGTTGCATAGTTGATGTAATTGACAAAAGTTGTCTACCTATTTATTTATATATAGTTTGTTGTGTCACCACAAGGCTATATACATTTGAAATGGGATCCTTATTCTCACTAGCAAATCTTTAATTAGATTTTGCTTAACTATATAAGTGAGGTAATATAGTTTGAAGAAAATAGTGGGAGATACCAATTTAAAACAAGACCTAATTTATTTTGGTAATTAATAAAAGAATGTATGTTAAAATGTTGTTAATTACAAATTCATTTACAAAATTTTACAATGTCTAAAATTACTATCACTGCAAAGCATATTAGATGCTAAATTAACCAAACCGAATTAAACGGATTGGTTAAGGAATTTGAGAATAGTTCTCATGGCTGAAAAGCTATCTTATGTCCTTAATACGCCTATCTCTGCAATGGTTGCAGACAATGCCTCTGAGGAAGACATTGTTACTTTTAGAAAGTGGCAAGATGGTGCACAGTTGGCTCAATGCATCATGCTCGCATCCATGAGTAACGAGCTTCAAATACGACATGAAACTATGGATGCTCCTACTATATTCCCGCACATCAAGTAGTTGATGGTGAGGAAAGTAGAGACGATAGATATCGAGATCTAAGGAGCTCTTCCGATCTAGAATGACCGATGACACTACAGTACAGATAAAAGTCCTTAACATTATCAATTTGATTGATCAATTAGGACAACGAGTTTTGTCATGGATGGAGAGTTGAGCCAAGATTTGATCTTGCACTCACTCCCGGACTCCTTTCACAATTGTTGTGAATTTTTCATATAAACAAGCTAGATATCAGCCTTGCTGATTTGCTTAACATATTGAAAAATGATGAGAGTCACTTTCCAACCAAGAAAGATCAAGTCTTACTGGTAGGGGCCAAAGGATCTTCTGAAAAGAAGAACGATTCAAAAAAGGTAAATAGAAAGGCATAAACAAAGGATAATAAGAATAAAATCGTCACGGATAGCAAAGGAGTTTGCTTCCACTACATAAGCTGGACACTTTGGAAAGAAACTGCAAGAAGCATCTTGCGAGGCTAACCAAAGAAGCTTAGTGAAGTTTCTACATTCTGTCGCTTTTTGTTCATGATTGAAATAAATTTTCTTTAAGTCAAGGTTCTACTTGGGTATTGGATACCGACTTTGGTTATCATAAATATAGATTTATGAAGGGACCAAGCGAGTAGAAAGCTAAACAAATATAAGTAATCCTATGTGTGGAAAATGAAGCAAAGGTTGCTGGCATTGGCCAAAGGAACTTATAGTTTAGCAATGCCTACGGCCAAATCTATTAAGCAATAAGTTGTTATTGTATTCCAGTTCTTGTTAAAAATATTATTTTCATTTTATTGTTGGACAATGAAATATTTGGTATTATAATTAAGAACAATTGTTGTTCTATTTATAATAATAATGTTTTGTATAGAACTGGAATATTACTTAATAAATTTTGTATACTTGACTTACGTGAAAAAATAATTTTGCAAATTGAACAAACTAGTACAAGAAAAAGGAAATGATTATTCAAAGAGTTGAATGTGTGTATTTGTTGAAATACAAGTGTGAATTATTTGAAAGGTTCAAAGAATTCAGAAGTGAAAGAAATTGACAAAGTATTAAGATTCTTTGATTAGATCAAGGAATAAATACTTGTGCAATAAGTTTCTAGATCATCTCAAATGGTTTTCTCATAATGGACGCCTCTCGATACATAATAATTGATTATGTATCTGAAAGGAAAAATCGTACCTATTTGAACATGGTGCGATCCATAATGATTTTACCGACATTCCAAAGATCCTTCCGGATAATGTCCTAGAAATGGTCGCATATCTACGAAAATGGTAACCTCAAAATCCAAATTTCAAGACTCCATAAAAGTTATGGATGTGGAGGATTCCTAATCTTAAGTATGTTAAGATAAGGGTTGTCCAATTTATGTGAAAAGGTTTCAAAGGATAAGCTTGGGACAAGATTTGACAAGTACAATTTGTGGGACATCCTAAAGTAAGTTTAGGGTATATGTTCTATAATCCTACTTAGCAAAAGGTGTTTGTTGCGAAACACGCCTTCTAAGATAAATGTGTTTATTATTGAAGGGGCTAGTGGGAGGATAATAGATCTTGAAGAGTTCAAGAACCACAAAACACTATAAGTCAAATAAGAGGAACTCAGTAGATGAACCTATTGTACCACAACCAATCGTAAGTCCGAATAGTACAAGAAGATACCTAGGAGGTATGGATCCATCATGGATGATGATGATGAGGTACGCATCATAGAAGATGATGATCCAGAGTTACATACGATGAGGTAAGAGTTCTAGTGTGTACAAAAGGGTCAGTGGGAGCATAATGACATTCCTAGTACTATATGTTGATATACTACGGATAAGGAATGACATACCAATGCTACAATCAGTAAAGATAAAGTTGTCTAAACATTCCTCCATGAATGATTTGGAAGAGTATCTTAATTGGGGATATAAATCTATATAGATAGATTTAAGAGGATGCTCAACTTAACCCAAGGAACGTATATTCATTTGATGCTAAAGTCGTTTAGCATGGCAAACTCCAAGAGATGTCTCATGTCGATGAGCTATGGAGTGTATCTCTCTTAATAGTCCCCACAGACTCCTGAAAAGAGAGGTCGCATGAGTGACTATCATGTATGCAATGAAATATACGAGACCTGATGTTGATCAGTCATATTCTGGAGAAGTTCACTATGAGTCAGTGAAAACATCTTAAAGTGCTTAACCGGCACTAAGGATGTGATCATATTCATGGTGGGTCTTAATTAAAACTAGAGGGCTTAATGCACTCAAGTTTTTCGAGATGCACCAAGACGACGAAAAATCCACTTTAAGGTAAAGGGTTACCTTGAACAAAGGGTGTAGTGAATTGAAAGGTTCCAAACAAAGAAAGAGTTGTTTGGTTTAGTGATAAAGACAAAGTATATAGCTATTAATGAAGCTGCAAGTTGATTGTTTGGATTAACAGTTCTTTACAGAAGTAGGAATAGTTCCTAAGTCTCATCTTGGATCTAAACATGTATTGTGGAACTTTCATTTGATTATTAGAATCATTGAAAGATGGGAAATCACTATAGAGATAGTGGACTCTCAAGAACAACATTACATAACCATTTACTGAAGCTTATCCAACAGCAGGATAATCGTCACTTAGAGAAGAAGAGTATAAGATACCATGACGATTGGCTTTAGTGCAAGTGGGAGATTGAAAGTAGTATGCACACAAGCCAATCATGTTTGATGATAAAGCATATACTTTGTAACAATCTTATTCATTTATTAATAAAATGTATTAATTTATTACAAGCTTTTAATTATCTACGTGATGCTGTTTTATAATATGTGATAAACCCATAGTTTTAAGCAATGCTTTTAGAATAATGATGATGATCATTCTAATGAGATCTAAATTCTTAGAAAGCTTAAAACTAAAATAGTTCCCAATCATTGGATTACTAAATTGGGGATTAGTGAATCCGGATAGATTGGTACATACGTTGTTTGCTCATTGGATGAGGATGATTGATCTCATGATCATTTGTGTGGAGACACTAAAGCAAGTATGTAGGTGCTTATTAGAGAATAAGTTCACTGAACGTGGCTCGCTAAGGAATACCTAATGGAGTTTTACTTGCTCATCAATAGGAATTCTGTAGTGATAGTAGTACAAGTGATCCTTGGACTTGAGATCATCATAGTATCTTGTGTATGATGAGTTATACTTTGACTTATTCCTTAAGACCCTTAGGGTATATCAAAGGGTATGCTTGGGTATAATAAGTTGTACATGGAGATAATGTATGATCAATAAAGAATCTACCACTTCTATTAAAAGAAGAGAAATGTCCTATGTGATTCGATAAATGACAACCCAAAGAGTCCTTGGGTTAAAGAATGAAATTAGAAAGGAGTTTCTAATTTTCATTATTTGAGTTGTGCATTTAAGAGTCGAATACATATAATTAAATAAAATAAGACTTGACAATAATTCCATGTCTTATATTTAATCGGGACATCAGTATGGTGGAAGGATTGAATTGTCTATGGTAACTATTTACTCAAAGGTTCTTTTATGATTAATGTTGAAATCTATATTATCCGGAAAGTCGTTGATCGCTAGGAGGCTTATCCCTATTGTAGAATAAATATTATTTATTTAAATATATTAATTATTTAATTTATTTATTTGAATAAGATTTGAATTGTTCTAATTGATTTATTCACAACCTAGGTTTAATATGGAGAACCTAAAGGGTCACACCATAAAAGGAAGAATAATTATTTAAGAAGTTAATGGCATAATCGTAATAATATGTTATGTATATTTAATTTAATCTAAGGTGATAGAATAAATTAAATAGCTTAATATTTATTATTTAATATTTTAGAAATATTAAATATAAATTAATAAGAGGAGTCTTATTAATATTATTATAATTATTATTATTATTATAATTTCTAAAAGAGTTTAGGAATTAATTTAATATAAGTACTCTCATTTATTCCTAATTGGATTAGGAAGGAAATTTAGTTAAAGGAGTGTAATTAATTATCCCTAATAAGATTAGGGAGCCCCTTTAATTAAAAGGGTTTAATTAAAAATACCTTATTTTAATAGGGTTACTTGATATCTTTATAAGAGGAGTCTTATATCAGATATCAAAAATACGTTATTCCAATTGTTGGAGAGTACGCTCCTTTTCTATAGAGATAGAAAAACTAGGGTTGAGCCAATACCCCTTCTTCTTGAAAATTCTTTTTCCTTGGTGGATCACCTCTAGAGGCCAAACATTTGGGTGGCTAACATTGATCAAAGGAAGGAACAAAACCCCGGTGGATTCAAGTTGAACGCGAAAGGATTTGGAGGTGAACTTGTACCTGAGGAAGCTCGATCTTCAAGGGTATGATTTTATTCTTTATCTTTTCGTTTAATTAATAATTGTGCATAAAGGGTGATCCGGGTATATGGTTTGTAAATTATTTAAACTCTGATTTTACATGTTTCCGCTTATTTGTGCAATTTGATTGCGTTCTTGAATATTACAAACCTAACAGTGGCATCAGAGCCAAACCTTTATGCGAATTATTAATTGTTTTAATTTGATATGTATATTGATATGTTTTTAGAACAATTTAATTGGGCATAATTTTGTTGTATAAAATTTTTAAAAAAAAAAAAAATCAAAATTTTGTCGCGGAACTCGCCATTGCTGCTCCTCCAATGGTTGCTGCCGAGGATCAAAATGGCACTTGGCCTGCATGTTGAGCCAAATCAGACTTTGATAGTTACAAAGATTTTGTAATCTTGTGGTTTGCATGGTCACGTGGATTTTGGTTTTTCATATATATGATTTATATATATATGATTTATATATAACAAAAAATTTATATATATATAATTTCGGTTATTCATGGAAATCAAGACTCTTCCCTGCAATTTTTTAAAGCCATGGTTAACTTGGTGAATTCTTTAAAACGTGGTAACCTGGTGAAGTTTTTTTTTTAAAAGCCTACAGTTATTATATATATATAATAATAATAATAATAAGTCTAGTTATTATATATATATATATATATATTCTCAATTATTTTATAATTAAAATAAAAGTTTATTTTAATCTTAAAATAAAAGTTTATTTTAATATTAAAATAAAAGAGTTTATTTTAATCTTAAAATTAAATTTCATGCTAACTAATTAGAGTTGGAATTTGATTCCATGATAACTAATTGGAGTTGAAATTGATTCCATATTTCCTTAAATAAAGGAGTTTATTTAGATATGAAATAAGATTTCATATTATTCAAAATAAAAGAGTTTATTTGTGAATAGGAAAGAGAATCTGATTTCCTTAAATAAAGAAGTTTATTTAGATATGAAATAAGATTTCATATTATTCAAAATAAAGGAGTTTATTTGTGAATATGAAAGAGAATCTATGTTTCCTTAAATAAAGGAGTATATTTAAATATGAAATAAGATTTCATATTATTCAAAATAAAGGAGTTTATTTGTGAATAGGAAAAGAATTCGTGTTTCCTTTAATAATTTTTTTTTTTACATGGAATTGGATTCCATAATTAATTAAAATAAAGGAGTTTATTTTGATTAATGATTTTGATTAAAATAAAATAGTTTATTTTATTCAAAATTGAATAAATTAAAATAAAATAGTTTTATTTTGATTTAAATTTGGATTAAAATAAAGGAGTTTATTTTGATTCAAAAATAGATTTTATACTAACTAAATTTGCCCATTAAATGATATCAATATATATATTAAATGTTTATTATTCATAAGATGAATGTTATTTATTGATGCATATGATGATGTGTATGATAATAAATGGGATTGATTATGGACTATCAACGATGTGATTGGATTTTATTTTAGTTGGATGCATGAATGTATGGGTTTTATTAAATGGAGTCTCACAGACTCGCCTTCTCTAATTTTTTCTTAATGTAAATTCTATCTCTCTCCTATGTACTTCCCTCGATCACGATCAAGGTTTCTATTTATTTTAAATAGTTTTGTAATAGGAATAGTTAGAATTAATTTTGAAAAATTGGAGATTAAGTAGCAAGAAGCGCTTGAAGACTCGTTTGTAATGGAGCCCGGGTTTAAATGTAATAGTTATATTTAAATATTATTTCTTGCACCCCTAGGGTTTGACCTTTTGGTTCACTTGGTGGCTCTAGTGAACCAAACTAGAATAAAAGTCCATAATCAATCCAGGTAGAATATAGTATTCTATATGTGCATGCTTATACTATATATATTATATATTATGCAAACATGCTTCACATGTTCATTAATATGACACGTATTTTATATATATACGTGCATGAGCGCTAAACAAGATGAGACAAATTAATAACAAACCCCTCAATTTTTATTTATTAAGTCCTAAGCGTTCAAAGATATTTGGAATATCGAACGTCGCCTTCTAGCATGATAAAATTAATAGAGTATTAAATATTTAATATGAGTTTTTTGTGTCACCACAAGGCAAGTATTAAGTATTTAAGATGTTAATTTATCATATTTGATGCTTATAAAGAAAATTGAACAATATTGTTTTGTTGTGTCACCACAAGGATGATATTTTTCTTTTGAATATATGGAGTGCTAGGTTCGGACTTAACTTGGATAATTTTGATTCGGATGTGCCACCACTGATCAAAATAATCTAAGAGGCAAAAGAAAAGGAGTTGCATAGTTGATGTAATTGACAAAAGTTGTCTACCTATTTATTTATATATAGTTTGTTGTGTCACCACAAGGGTATATACATTTGAAATGGGATCCTTATTCTCACTAGCAAATCTTTAATTAGATTTTGCCAACTATATAAGTGAGGGTAATATAGTTTGAAGAAAATAGTGGGAGATACCAATTTAAAACAAGACCTAATTTATTTTGGTAATTAATAAAAGAATGTATGTTAAAATGTTGTTAATTATAAATTCATTTACAGAATTTTACAATGTCTAAATTACTATCACCGTGTAAGCATATTAGATGCTAAATTAACCTGAATCAATTAAATGGATCGGTTAAGGAAATTGAGAATAGTTCTCACTAATGAAAAGCTATCTTATATCCTTAATATGCCTATCCCTGCAATGGTTGCAGACAATGCCTCTGAGGAAGAGATTGCTACTTTTAGAAAGTGGCAAGATGATGCACAGTTGTCTCAATACATCATGCTCGCATCCATGAGTACCGGGCTTCAGCGTCAGCTTGAAACTATGGATGCTCTTACTATACTCCTGCACATCAAGTAGTTGATGGTGAGGAAAGTAGGACTGAAAGATATCCGATATATAAGGAGATCTTCCGATCTAGAATAACCGATGACACTACAGTATAGACAAAAGTTCTTAACATAATCAATTTGATTGATCAATTAGGATAACTAATTTTGTCATGGATGGAGAGTTGAGCCAAGATTTGATCTTGCACTCACTCCCGGACTCCTTTCACAATTGTTGTGAATTTTTCATATGAACAAGCTAGATATCAGCTTTGCTGATTTGCTTAACATGTTGAAAAATGATGAGAGTCACTTTCCAACCAAGAAAGATCAAGTCTTACTGGTAGGGGCCAAAGGATCTTCTGAAAAGAAGAACGATTCAAAGAAGGTAAATGTAAAGTCGTAAACAAAGGATAATAAGAATAAAAGCGACACGGATAGCAAAGGAGTTTGCTTCCACCGCAAAGCTCCCGACATTGGAAAGAAACTACGAGAAGCATCTTGCGAGGGCTAACCAAAGAAGCTTAGTGAAGTTTCTATTCATAATACGCTTTTGTTCATGATTGAAATAAATTTTCTTTAAGTCAAGGTTCTACTTGGGTATTGGATACCGACTTTGGTTATCATAAATATAGATTTATGAAGGACCAAGTCAAAGTGGAAAGCTAAACAAATATAAGTAATCCTATAAAAGGAAATGTAGCAAAGGTTGCCATATTAGCCATAGAAACTTATAGTTTAGCAATGCCTACGGCAAATCTATTAAGTCAATAAGATGTTATTGTATTCCAGCTTTGTTAAAAATATTATTTCCATTTTATTGTTGGACAATGAAATCTTTGGTATTATAATTAAGAACAATTGTTGTTCTATTTATAATAATAATGTTTTGTATAGAACTGGAATATTACTTAATAAATTTTGTATACTTGACTTACGTGAAAAATATATTTTGCATATTGAACAAATTAGTATAAGAAAAGGAGATGATCATTCAAAGAGTTGAATGTGTGTATTTGCTGAAATACAAGTATGAATTATTTGAAAGGTTCAAAGAATTCAAAAGTGAAACAAATTGACAAAGTATTAAGATTCTTTGATTAGATCAAGGAATAAATACTTGTGCAATAAGTTTCTAGATCATCTTAAATGGTTTTCTCATAATGGACGCCTCTCGATACATAATAATTGATTGATGTATCTGAAAGAAAAAATCGTACCTATTTGAATATGGTGCGATCCATAATGATTTTACCGACATTCCAGTATCCTTCTAGGGTCATGTCCTAGAAATGGTCATATATCTACTAAAAGGTAACCTCAAAATCCAAATTTCAAGACTCCATAAAAGTTATGGATAGGGAGGATTCCTAATCTTAAGTATGTTAAGATAAGGGGTTGTCCAACTTATGTGAAAAGGTTTCAAAAGATAAGCTTGGGACAAGATTTGACATGTACATATTTGTGGGACATCCTAAAGTAAGTTTAGGGTATATGTTCTATAATTCTACTTAGCAAAAGGTGTTTGTTACGAAACACGCTGCCTTCTAAGATAAAGGTGTTTATCATTAAAAGGGGCTAGTGGGAGGATTATAGATCTTGAAGAGTTCAAGAACCACAAAATACTATAAGTCAAATAAGAGGAACTCAGAGATGTACCTATTATACCACAAATCAATCGTAATTTGGAATAGTACCAAAGATACCTAGGAGGTATGGATTCATCATGGATGATGATGATGAGGTACACATCATAGAAGATGATGATCCAGAGTTACAATCGATGAGGTAAGACTTCTAATATGTACAAAAGGGTCAGTGGGAGCGTCGTGAAATTTCTAGTATTATATGTTGATATACTACGGATGAGGAATAACATACCAATGCTACAATCAGTAAAGATAAAGTTGTCTAAACATTCCTCCATGAATGATTTGGGAAGAGTATCTTAATTGGGGATGAAATCTATATAGATAGATACAAGAGGATGCTCGACTTAACCCAAGGAACGTATATTCATTTGATGCTAAAGTTGTTTAGTATGGCAAACTCCAAGAGATGTCTCATGTCGATGAGCTATGGAGTGTATCTCTCTTAATAGTCCCCACAGACTCCTGAAAAGAGAGGTTGCATGAGTGACAATCATGTATCCAATGAAATGTACGAGACCTGAAGTTGATCAGTCATATCATGGAGAAGTTCACTATGAGTCGAGTGAAAAACATCTTAAAGTGCTTAACCCAAGCACTAAGGAGGTGATCATATTCATGGTGGGTCTAAATTAAAACTAGAGGGCTTAATGAGACTCAAGTTTTTCAAATGCACTAAGATGACGTAAAAAATCCACTTTAAGGTAAAGCGTTATCTTGAACAAAGGTGCAATGAATTGAAAGGTTCCAAACAAAGAAAGAGTTGCTAGTTTAGTGATAAAGGCAAAGTATATAGCTATAAATGAAGCTGCAAGTTGATTGTTTGGATTAAAAGTTCATTACAGAACTAGGAATAGTTCCTAAGTCTCATCTTGGATCTAAACATGTGTTGTGGCACTTTCACTTGATTATAGAAATCATTGAAAGATGGGAAACCACTATAGAGATAGTGGACCCTCAAGAACAACATTACATATTCATTTACTAAAGCTTATCCAACAGCAAAATAATCGTCACTTAGAGAAGAAGAGTATGAGATACCATGACGATTGACTTTAGTGCAAGTGGGAGATTGAAAGTAGTATGCACACAAGCCAATCATGTTTGATGATAAAGCATATACTTTGTAACAATCTTATTCATTTATTAATAAAAAGTATTTATTTATTACAGGCTTTTAATTATCTACATGATGCTGTTTTATAATATGTGATAAACCCATAGTTTTAAGCAATGCTTTTAGAATAATGATGATGATCATTCTAATGAGATCTAAATTCTTAGAAAGCTTAAAACTAAAATAGTTCCCAATCATTGGATTACTAAATTGGGGATTAGTGAATCCGGATAGATTGGTACATACGTCGTTGCTTGCTCATTGGATGAGGATGATTGATCTCATGATCATTTGTGTGGAGACACTAAAGCAAGTATGTAGGTGCTTATTAGAGAATAAGTTCAATCGAACGTGGCTCGTTAAGGAATACCTAATGGAGTTTTACTTGCTGTCAATAGGAATTCCTATAGTGATAGTAAAGTACAAGTGATCCTTGGACTTGAGATCATCATAGTATCTTGTGTATGATGAGTTATACTTTGACTTATTCTTTAAGACCCTTAGGGTATATCAAAGGGTATGCTTGGGTATAATAAGTTGTACATGGAGATAATGTATGATCAATAAAGAATCTATCACTTATTAAAAGAAGAGAAATGTCCTATGTGATTCAATAAATGACAACCAAAGAGTCCTTGGCAAGGCGAATGAAATTAGAAAGGAGTTTCTAATTTGCATTATTTGAGTTATGCATTTAAGAGTCGAAATACATATAATTAAATAAAATAAGACTTGACAAGAATTCCATGTCTTATATTTAATTGGGACATTGTATGGTGGAAGGATTGAATTGTGACGGTAACTATTTAATCAAAGGTTCTTTTATGATTAAGGTTGAAATCTATATTATCTCGGAAAGTCGTTGATCGCTAGGGAGGCTTATCCCTATCAGAAATAAATATTATTTATTTAAATAAATTAATTGTTTAATTTATTTATTTGAATAAGATTAGAATTGTTCTAATTGATTTATTCACAACCTAGGTTTAATATGGAGAACCTAAAGGGTCACACCATAAAAGGAAGAATAATTATTTAAGAAGTTAATGGCATAATCGTAATAATATGTTATGTATATTTAATTTAATCTATGGTGATATAATAAATTAAATAGCTTAATATTTATTATTTAATATTTTAGAAATATTAAATATAAATTAATAAGAGGAGTCTTATTAATATTATTACAATTATTATTATTATTTTAATTTCTAAAAGAGTTTAGGAATTAATTTAATATAAGTACTCTCATTTATTCCTAATTGGATTAGGAAGGAAAATTAGTTATAGGAGTTTAATTAATTATCCCTAATAAGATTAGGGAGCCCCTTTAATTAAAAGGGTTTAATTAAAAATACCTTATTTTAATAGGGTTACTTGATATCTTTATAAGAGGAGTCTTATAATAGATATCAAAAATACGTTATTCCAATTGTTGGAGAGTACGCTCCTTTTCTATAGAGATAGAAAAACTAGGGTTGAGCCAATACCCCTTCTTCTTGAAAATTCTTTTTCCTTGGTGGATCACCTCTAGAGGCCAAACATTTTGGTGGCTAACGTTGATCAAAGGAAGGAATCAAACCCGGTGAATTCAAGTTGAACGCGAAAGGATTTGGAGGTGAACTTGTACCTGAGGAAGCTCGATCTTCAAGGGTATGATTTTATTCTTTATCTTTTCGTTTAATTAATAATTATCCATAAATGGTGATCCGGGTATATGGTTTGTAAACTTTTTAAACTCTGATTTTACACGTTTCCGCTTATTTGTGCAATTTGATTGCGTTCTTGAATATTACAAACCTAACACTTTTGTTAACATACAATCAAGAATTTCCATGTTTTGGGTTTTCAGTGATTATTCTCTGTGAATTGATAGTCACGTTAGATTGAGGTATAAACATGTATGCATGATTTTATAATCTGCTATTGTAAATATATACACAATTGTTGGTAATCAAATACATGAAATTGGGTTGTAAGAAGAAAACTAAGAATTAACAGTGTTATTTATATGAGAAAATGGCTTAATTGAGTCCAAAAATTATGATTAATCCTTGTTATAATTTGAAATGGGTTGTGAATTCGGTTAGCATATCAAGAAACAAAA
Organism: Panax quinquefolius; assembly: GCA_020205615.1. Classification (NCBI taxonomy): domain Eukaryota; kingdom Viridiplantae; phylum Streptophyta; class Magnoliopsida; order Apiales; family Araliaceae; genus Panax; species Panax quinquefolius. The sequence goes on from CM035163.1 coordinate 108,018,178, forward strand.
ACAATGAAATTGAAATGGCTTAATTTTGGTTAAGAATTGAAGGTTTGGTGATTGAAATTACTAAATGTGTTGAAATTGAGGAAAATGGCAAAAACATGATTTAATCCTTTAGAATGTGGTTGTTTGTGAGTTTTAGGTGTTAATTGGATTAAGCGTATATGATATGTAACTTTGGTAGGATTTTCAGTGTGTGGGTTTATCCATGTTATTGAGAAATTGGGATTTTTGGCTTAAAATAGAGTCTATGTTCATGTTCTGCAAAACTAATTCTGGTGTCTAGCACGCACACCGCCTCAGCATCACGCGCGGCGTTCTTGTCGTAAAAAAGACCGATTCAAAGGGAGACATGGCGCGGCCCCGCCAGTGATCTAGCAGATCCAGAATTGAACTGTTAACAACATAGCTTTGGGAATGCTAACTTAACCTATTTTAATGATTGTAAAGGAACCTAAAACGTGTTATAAGATGTAATAACATATTGTAATCACAAAGTTGATACTATGGATTATAAATTAGAAAGTTATGAAAGTTCGTAATGTGATGTCATGAGAATTTTTATTGTTATGCAATTACCATGTCGGGTACTGTTATATAATTAGGAATTCAGATTTATGGTACGTGAATAACTAGGATAATTAGATCCTAAGCTAAAGACTATAGACTTGACTAAAATGAAAAACCAATGAAGTTAGTGTTAATATAACTACTTGGTATTGCGATTTTAATGGTATATGTAGGGTAATTTGCAAACGTTTATTATACTTGTGTAGCTTACACACGAGGCAAGTTCACTAACTTCATTCTCTTTATAATGAATGCATGTTTCATAACTACGTTATCTTTTGACGTCAATCAAGCTTTCTATTCCTAATTTATCGTTATGAAAGTTCTCAAATCCTGTATTTAAGTTGAGCAAGCTTATTAATTCCATCTTGTTATGATCATGCAAGCTCTTATAATCTAATTCTTTACATCGAGCAAGTTCCACATACCAGACTCTTGTTCTTGTTATTCAAAGCATATACTATTTAAATTCATTGATTCAAATGAGATTGTTCTAACTCTTTTAAATGTAGTACTTTGCATTTATACCATGCTTATTCAATTATATATTGTGGATATTCCATCTTTAGTGTGGAAATTATAAATTCAAACTGAGACGAACAACCCTAATATAGGGGAGTATGTACATGTTAATGTTTAGATGTTTGTGCATAATAAATGGTACAAAGGGATGATTCCCCTAAGTACATAAGAAAGGGTTTGTATAGTCTAAAATGACTGTTAAGGTTGAGGTAATAATACCTAATTACCGGGGACATAGTTCATGGTCATAAGACCCTCAGATATAAATCTTAAACTTGTTTTCTATTTTTAGTTCATAGAACAAGTTCACCATTATTCAGCATTCGTTATCCAAACTCAAATTGTTATCATTATTATTCTTTATAATAGTGGGTAATTATTTGCTCACTCTTGCAATTAACACTGCAGCTAATGTCGAGAAAGTTGATGAGCCATCTTCCAGCAAAAAAAGGGAAAGATGTCCAAGTGATGAAGATTTATTTGAATTTATTTAAATGAATTATGTTATAAGACTAATATTATTTTTTGATGTATTCCGCAAAATGGATGTTGATAGCAGATATGCTATACTTATTATGATTATGAATTAATAAAATCTCAATGTTTATTGAAATGTTATGTGTTATAGCTTTAATCTTAGAATGTTTAAGTTAAACTTCAAATACTCAAGAAGTTGAGTAATGAACTAATAATCATATATTTTAATAGAAAAATGTCTCCTAGAAGAATACAACCACGCCAACAACCACCTCCTGAGGGGTCTACTAACAATAATAACGAGGCCAGCGCTATCCCGGTTCAACAGTTGGTGACTTTATTGACTGGAGCACTTGCGAATCAATAGTAAGCCCAAGTCATGACCTTTAAGGACTTCAAAGCGGTTGGACTGCTAGAGTTTTCAAGGGTCTATGAATCCAATTGAAGGCCAAACCTGGATCATGGAAATGGAGAAGCTGTTCGATGTTGCCAGAGTCAACGAGGATCAGAAGACCGCTTTCGCAACGTGGAGGAAAAAGAAACAACAGTAGAGGTACTTTAACTATCACTGGACCAGCACAATCAAGCCGACCTACCGCAAGGACTTTCAATATGATCGTGCAAGATGTTGTGCAATCAAAGGATGTGGTATCATGTGTCATTTCGATTAATGGTATTAATGCTTATGTGCTATTTGATTTGGGTGCTACTTGTTAATTTATATCTGATGATTTTGCTCAGAACTTAGATTTGCCTCAGGAAGAATTAGATTTCCCTTTAAGCATAAAAATTGCGAATAAGGAGGTGATTCATGTTAGATTCATATATAAGAATTGTAGAGTGGTTATAAAGGGTCATGAGATGATGGTAGATTTAATACCAATTAAACTTGGGGAATTCGATGTCATATTGGGAATGGATTGGTTATTCAATTATGGGGCAGTAATTGATTTCCAAAAGAAATGGGTTAACCTTATGACTCCATCAAAGGTTATGTTCTATGGCAGCAAGTCACCTTGATAAGCAAGTTGTCTGACGGTGATGCAAGCCAAGAAGTTGTTGATACAAGGATGTGTAGGATACTTAGCCTACATAGTCGATACACAGAAAAAAGAGTGCGAAGAGATACCGATCATTAGATATTTTGCAGACATATTTCCTGACAAATTTGCCTGGACTACCGCCATATCGAGAAATTGAGTTCGTGATTCATTTAGTGCCAGGAACGACCTCGATATCTAAAGCCCCATACAGAATGGCCTTAGTAGGAATGAAAGAGTTGATGGTGCAATTACAAGAATTACTCGACAAGAAGTATATTCAGCCGAGCGTATCGCCATGTGGAGCGCTGGTGTTGTTTGTTAAGAAGAAAGATGGATCAATGCAGCTCTGCATTGATTACCGAGAATTGAATAAGGTCACAATTAAAAATAAGTATCCATTACCGAAAATCGATGACCTGTTCGATTAACTAAAAGCAACGAGGTATTTCTCAAAGATAGACTTGAGGAGTGGTTATCATTAGTTGAAGGTGAGGCCAGAAGATTTACCGAAGACATGTAACGCCCCCAAATTTAGGTACTTGAAACCCGAACTCGATGCTTTACGATAACATTTCTTTGAGCAGAATAATACTAATAATAACAATAATATAAATATCAAACTTAAATTACATTTATCAGAGTCTAATACCAAGTACGCAACCTTTACTACATTCATTACAATACATGATAATAATAAATATCATTGTCTTAATACTGTCTAACTATTACAAAAGATACCAATAAACTTATTCTGTTTACTTTTCTTTTTCCATTGTTCTTGGTCGAACCTTCTGGTTGTTCACACTTAACTGAAAATATTTAAATTAAGAAAGGATGAGCATTTGAGTTCCCAGCAAGTAATAAAAATTATAAATATTAGTTGAAAGGGTTGAATGTTTTCTTTATACGACACTTCTACAATGAATCAACAGTTGTGAAGTAAACTGAACCAATAATAATAACATAACAATTCTATATCAAATTTTTAAAACTACGTATTGACTATATATATAGATTAGTCGACAGACTATGAATATTATTTTCTATTTTCGAAAAGGTTAAACAGAACTTCATCTGTAAACCGTCATAACTTATGGGCGCGAGGATGTACATCTCATGGGCCATGTATTGATCAATACTACATGCAAGATTGATATTATCGTTCATCTTTTCCGCCTTGGGCGCATAAAGGTTTTCCCATATTCGAGATGTTCATACTTAGTCATGAATCCAAACCAAAGCAATTTGATTGTATACAATAGAGTTTTATCATATTCAACGATATTTCTGAATTTGTGTCTAGCTGGGTCAAATAGCTTAGACCGCTTTTAATTAATTTATACATACTGGAGATCAATATATATATATATATATATATATATATATATATCAACATGTGATTAAATATAATGATTATCCAAGTGGAGACACTTGTATAACCATATTTAGAAATTAACGAACATAATATTATACAATAATACTGTACTAATAAATAATGATCGGATACATCTCGATAACAATAGGGTTATTATTCTGGCACAATAATAGTAATATAATTCTAAAACTTTCTTACTTATATCCATTGCATAAAGTAAATGCAAAGGTAGGATATTTGCCTGGTCTACTGCTTACAATTACGCAATTTAGTTTTATCTTTTATATCATGACCTATCATTAATAAGATCATTCTATTGATTAGAATAACATATCATAACACATAATACTGCTTATTGCAGTCAGCACATAACCTAATCACATTGTCAAACATGTTTCACAGTCATTGGATCACAAACAAACACATATACAGACAAATTATATAAGTCCAGATCAATTTCTAAAACATGTCGGTGTACCGACGACTTAATCGGTTAATTATTGAGTCTAAGACTCAATCCTGTAGTTCAATATCCATTTAAATAATTTAAATATGAGTCATATTATTTTTTTTATAACCTTATAATAATTTTTAAACAATTATTATAATTTATCATGACTTTTCAAACGCCATAATCATTATAAAATCATTTAAATATCAAATAATTTTATTATCATTAATATTCAATAAATATTAAACTATTAATGAAACCATTGCCAAAATATTAAAGTTATTTATAATAACTTCAAATATTTTTAAAGTATTACTATTACCCTTAAATGATTTTTAAAACATTTAAAATTATTTTAAATAATTATCATTAATACTTAAATATTAATACACTATTTACCAAAATATTAAAAGTCATTAATTATAACTTAAAATATTTTGAATTCATTTATATCCTTTTTAAATGATTTTTAAATTAATAAAACCATTTTTAAACTATTTATTTATTATAATTATTAAATAAACTTAATATCATTAATATTAAATTAATATCATTAATATCAAATTATTAATGAAATTATCCTTTAAATATTAGAAGTTATATTTTATAACTTAAAATATTCTTAAACACTTTATTTTCATTTAAAATAATTTTATAATATTAAAATTATTTTAAACTAATTTATTTAATATAAATATTAAATAAATCTAATATCATTAATATTAAAATACTAATATTTTCATGACAAAATATCAAAAGTTATATTTTATAACTTCAAATATTTTTATAACCTTTAAATCATTTTTATATTATTTTTGAAATCATTAATCCTATTTTTCATAATTTATTTAATATATTTATTAAATAACTACATTATCATTAATATTAATTTATTAATGAAATTCATCAAAAAATATTAAAAGTCATTAAAAATAACTTAAAATATTTTATTATATCATAATATAATTTTAAATGATTTTTCAAGTATTAAAATCATTTTTAAATAATTTATTTAATTTAAAAATTAAATAAATTAAATACCTTTAATATTTCAAAAATATTAAATATTTATGAAATATATTAAAAATTATTAAAAACTAATTTTCAGACTTTAAAATAATTTTTAGGAATTTATTTTGTATTTTTCATAATTAAAAAGTATTTAATACTGATTATTTAATAAAAATAATTAATTTTGTAATAAAGTGTCGCTAAAGACTGCCTATAGAGACAGAACGGTCGCTATAGGTGTTCTTCGTGTTCTTTATCACACCTAGAATATCATTGTCAGCTATTTAGGTGCCACGTATGACCGGTTCTAGATCATTAGTTATCAAGTTTCTGGGTTTGTTAATGGTTTATGATTGTAGTATTAATGTAATACTACAATCATCAATAATTTTTATGTCCAAACATCATCATAACAGTGAGTTCTAGCCCATCAAAAACTTTGTCAGGACTGTTCTTCAATTTCCGGGCTTCCCAGAAATGAAGAACAGTCAAGGTACCCCCTTTTCGATCCTTATAACTTGCATCATTGTTCTACTATGTGAGATCTAATGGTTCATACTAGCAGTAGAGATGTCAAAGAACAACTTTTTATCATCAGATCATACAAATAACAACAAAAGCACAAAATTTAAGCAAGTCAAACAGTGTCAGAAAACTCGTTCATACATTTTCTAGAAATTCCAGAAATCAGAAATTGTGACCAGATGGTCTACTTTGACCATCCACTACATTCAATCAATTGATGATTTGAGTGATATAAAGGCACGGATCTAAAGTCCACATAGCAGGCTACAACATAGATACAAAAACATCATCAATACACATAAAACCTGATAGTTATGGGTCTTCGAAAATCTTGTCAGACGTGTTTAAAGGATTTCTAGGTTACCCAGAAATCACTTGGTTATGGTCGGTCAACCGACTTTGATAAAGAATAACTTCCAATCCATGAATTATTTGGTCCTGATTCAAGCTTCACAACAAAGACCCCATGACATACTATAACCTTAAACCTTCAAATAAGAAAAACCATAAACAGGCAAAGATTTACATGGTCTGACATTCGGTTGTCAGACACTAAATTCCAGTTTTCCAGATTCTTGAAATCTTCAAATCTGAGCCTAAAGATGTTTTGGATCTAACATCTATCAACCCAGATCATTGATTACAACTATAAACAACATATTTAAACAACTAAACACAACTTTTATCACAGCTAGCAAGATCAGATTATGAATTAGGGTTTTATACCTCTTTACAAAATCTTGATTCTTAGCTTCTGATCTGATATAAGTGTAATAGAGGCTTGATTTGGGACTGAATTTCTTATAAGTTTCGTGGGTGAGGAGAGAGAGAGAGAGTTGGTTGAGCATTGGTTGAACAAATGGGTAATAAAATGAACTTTCTCTCTCTCTCAATCTATATATATGATGGTAAAATGATCTTGGCTGGCAAGATTTGGCTGATCAGCTGATATTTTTAGTCACATGGTAGGTTAAAGTTAGTCACCCACTCCATATTTTATCTAGATTTGCAAGCAAGCTTCAATTATGAATGAGGGGCAATTTGGTCATTGGCATTATAATTTTAATGGCAAACATGTAATTTGGCAAACCCTTTGTCGTTAAGGATGGCATTATTTGGCTCAATGCGTGCCTTTTACTAGCAATATCCTTCATTATTTGCAGCAGATGTAGCTTTTCCTCTCTATCTGTGCGTGTTAGTCTCTCTCTCTTCTTTTACTATTGTTATTGTTAACTTTTTATGGAGTTTAGATATTTTTATATTATAAAGTTACTTGAGTTCGCCAAAATCTATTATATGCTCTATGTTTTGATGCGAGTATCCTTTGATGTTCTTAAAACAATATGATTACCTCCAAACTATTTGCCCGTATAAGCATTTTCTACAAAGGATATTATTGATTCTTGCCCGACATTTACAAAGGCCAAGTAAGAGGTACATCTTGCTTCCACAACTTGAAAGGTGATGTTGTGGTGTGCCTTCTTTGTCTTGGTACAGGTAATGGAGCAATAGCAACATCAAATTAGCTACGACAGGATAACCTATGATCAGCCATTGGCATGACTAATATACTTGGTTGCTGCCTTCTTTTATTCGGGCCATGTGAATCTCAAATGTTTCACAGAAGGATGTAAAACAGTAAGACCAAACTTGGCTACCATAGAATGTCCTGCTATGAAAATGGTTTTTGTTTTGAACCTTAACCTCAACTCCATATCATTTACTTTCCTGACCGCCTGCTGATCTAGATTATCAGTTTATAGTTTGTTGGGAAGCCTCCTTCTATTAGCTACAGAAGGTATTTCATATCATAAATTTGTGCTTATATAGGACCAAGTGTTTTATAAATTAAAGTTAAGGTAGCATTATTTATTTGGCATTCATGATATATATATGTTTATACTTTCTAATTACAGTTTTTCTATATTTGTATAATTTGGAAAAGGGGAATGTAAAAAGGATAAACATTAATAATTGACACTGTTTGAAAAAATATTTAAAAATCTTATTTTGCAATGTACAATGGTCAAACTGAAGGACATCAGTGTCTTGATTTTAAATAGGTTTTATCTAGATGCTATAAAAAGAAACTTCTTACTTGCTTATGAAGAACTCTCATAAGGCTTTATAGGGTTCTCTTGCTGCAGATTGTCTTTTTTGTATCCTCCTGCCTTTTTGACGCCGCATATACTTGATTGGCACCACATTTTAGTCTCCTTATTTTTGTATATATTTTATTTGTTAAAAAATTGAATAAGTCTCATATAATATGTTGGTTACTTATAACCTATCTTTAGGTAGTGTGATATTTTTTTGCAAACTAATGAATCTACGTTATTACTTAGAAGCAGCAAATAGATGTAACACAATGTGATACTGATACTGATACCCATTTCTTTGACTAAAACTTTCATGTGATACTAATACCCATTTCATTGACTAAAGTGGTTTTTAACTATTAAGTTTGATGTTCTCACTTTAATTTTTCAGTCTTTTTGAAGCGGTTGCTATTTCAATGCTTTCATTTGTGTATTCTGTATTGATGAGGACGAGATGTTGATAGCAAGAGACTATTCTTATCTAATTGTTTATGGTGTGAAATTCTATCAGATATTGATGGCAGCTGGTGATACGTTTAGAGCAGCTGCTAGTGAACAATTGGAAATTTGGACTGAGAGGACAGGGTGTGAGATCATTCTTGCTGGAAAAGGAGAAAAGTCCAAAGCATCAGCAGGTGAACTACTAAACTAAAATGCTTCATAAACTCAGTTTGACATCTCTGACACATGTAAATCACTAACACATTCTTGTAGTGAAATCACCAACACATATATTCACTAAAACATGTAAATCACTAACACATATACGACCGACACACTACTATCACCACTGAGTAAGTACCGCCAAGATAGCATATGACGACGATTTTAGATCGAACCAGTTGATTGCTTTTTTTATTTCCATGGTTTTCTGTAAGGCATTTTGAATCTAATCAATTACAACTCCCCATACCTTGCATTCTTGTATGTCCTTGCTTTTACTTTTTGTTAATAATACTGGTTTTCCTTGTTTATTTACTCTTTTTCAAAGGTTACAAGGTTATATTCTTTGAAATGATCTTTCTCGTGCTTGTTAAACTTTCAACAGATGATGTGGGCTCTGGAATATGACCCAGATTTTTGCTCTGTGTATGAGGAGGACTCTGACGCACCTACTAAAAAATCTGATGGATCTAAAGTAAAGGCAAAATCAACACGCCAATGTGGCAAGTATGAAAGGGAAAACATGAAAATTGGAGGCAAAGGTGCAGAAGCTGCACTCCCCATTTCTGTTTTCTTAGTAGCTAGTGTCCTGAAGGACAAGAGCTCAAAATTACTAGCAGAACCTCATGGATTGGATGATGTTGTCATGGTCAGCTTGATAAGTTCAGAAAATTTAATTATGTAGAAACGTCCACTTCAAAAGTTATTTTTAGTTAGGTCGACACATGTTCAACAAGACAGTTTAAACTTTACAGTTTGTTTTACTTGCATGCTTGTTGGTTCTGAGAGATACAATGCACCATCGTCACGGTGAGTTAGTTTCTTGAGGTGCATGTTTGTTAGTTGAAAAATTAGTTTATTGAGGTGTGTGATTTTTAGGTCTAAGAGAATATATACAATGTATCCAGTAGCTACCCGATCGCTTCCTATCGACTCATTTTTTTAAAACAAATTTATTTTGTTGATTTCAGATATTAAATGACATGACAGGAAATCTAGATGCCAAAAAAGCTTGCACTGGATCATTGAAACTACACAAAAAGTATCTAAAAAAGGTACAATTATTTTTTGGTGTTTTGTAATGTTTTTTTTGGAATTATTGTTGTGTCCCGCAACTGAAAAATTGAAAGAGATGCTATAGTGGACAATTATTGATAGTGGTATTGTTTTTAGTGGTATAGTGGTATTATCTCATGAAGTTGAAATAATACACACTAGAACTTGTCTTTCAAGTTAAGTATAGAACCCTAAGGTCCAGCATGGGTCATGGCCCCTTTGTACTTATTTTTGGAATTCTTTTGGGGATAAAATAAATGTTTTGTTCTTGGAAATTTTACACTAGATCTATTTACGGGGTTTCAATTACTCCCCTCATTTAGTATTTGTAAGTGGAACCACTTGAGCTATTTAGTTACATAATTCTTTGCTATTATTTATATCACTGATATGACAATTTCCATTCTCTAGTATAAAGGTTTTAGTAGTGCAACCTAATGAAAAAAGATTTAGCAATTATCCTCTTTTTGTATAATCTATAATGAAGTTTTTAGCTTTGCCACTTTGATAAGGTATAGCCCTCTAATACTATTTTCTAGTAAGTACACCACAACTTTGCTTGTTCTTTATGATGGATTAGAAGTTCCTTACGTAGCTTGATTGGTGGTTTGATACTCCTGGTACTGCGGCTTTTTGTAATTGAGTTGTTGATTCTGTTATTGCATGTCTTTGGTACTTCCACTCTACATTTATGTTATTTCTCTCAGTTATGTAGAGGATCACTTATGGATGATGCGATGATATTACCTTGTGGGCATTCATTTGGTGGTGGTGGGATGCATCATATTATTAGAATGACATTATATTCATTCTGAATCCTTTAGGACATCCACATACTCTTTTTGTGTTAAGTTATTAAAATCACATTATTGTATCAACCTGGTCACTAACTCTGGTGGTATGCTGACTTGAGATGCACCATGGCTTAAGTATCTGCAAATTAACTTTAAGCTACCAACATTAATGTATTCTCTCTATATATGTAGATATATACTTTGATTGAAGAACCGTGGTAGCTTTAGATGGCTAATTGTAAATATAATGAATGATTATGTAGTGGATGATTTTATTAAGTTAATAATATTTTAGTTTTTTGTATTTTTTCTATTATTTGCTATGGGGACATTGAGCCAGCTAGGTACACAAAAAGAATGTCAACTTTTGATTTGGCAAAAATATAATTCGTTTCCAAAGAATTCAACAAGTTTTAATATAGCAACAATTTTTTTATACATTTAGAAATAAATTTTCGTTGCTAATGGCATTAAAAATATAATATTTGGCAATGAAAAATTAACCTAATAACAACGGAGAGGATATTATTGCTAATACTAAAATAAAAGGCAGCATTTTTTATTGTTGCAAATCATAGCAACTTTCGTTGAACATATAAAGAAACGACAACATATAATGTCGTTGCTAATCGATGACTTTCGTTGCTATTGAAAAATAACTAGCAACAAACATTTTTGTTGTTGATTTAGCATAATGTCGTTGCCAAATAATATAATCAGCAACGAAAATTGCTGCTAAAAAGTTTACATTTCGCAACGAAAGCAAGCTTAGGCAACAATTTTCTTAATTTACTGCAATGAAAAATGTCGTTGCAAAATGGTGTCAATTGCAACGAAAATGCATGGCCGTTGCAAAAAAAAATAGTTCATTTCGTTGCCAATTAGAAGGCTTCTGCAATGAAATGGGTTTTTTAGCAACGAAATTTTAATTATTCTACAACAATACATTTTGTTGCTAAAGGATCGATGTTTCTGTACGAAAGCCAAATTTCGTTGCAAAATGTATTAATTTTGGTAACGAAAAAAATAAGTTTGTTGCGGAACAATTAGCAACGCTCATTGCGCAACGAAAGACGCAACGAAAATAAAGTCGTTGCCAAAACCCTTTTGGCACCTTTAGCAACGAAAATCGGTTGTTGCTGAAGCCCCAATTTTTTGTAGTGTTAGGGTTTAACCCTTAAGGTTTAACACATAGATTTGTAGGATTTCAATTTAGGGTTTAAAATAAAAAAAAATAGTTTCTTAAAAATACAAATTAAGGTTTCTTAATTAATTTAGGTTTTTAATTACTTATTACTTTGCTAATTAATTAGATTTAAGATCTAATAATTAGCATTAAACTTTTCAATTTAGTGATTAGGGTTTACAATTTTACAATTGAAGGTTTATAACTTAAATAATAGGGTTTCTAGAAATTAATATTTCTAAATATTAATTAGGGTTTACCTAATCAATATAAAATTCTATAATACTTAACCTTAATCATAATAACACAGTTACATAACAGTCTCAAACTCATAATTGAGTTTTAAATTAGGGTTTCCACTTAGCAATTAGCTAATTACTGTTTAAGGTTTCTAATTTAAGAAATTAGGATTTTAAATCACTAATTAGGGTTTTCCATAATTAGCTTTAACACTTACAATACAAATCATATACCACATAACACAGTGACTTAACAGATTTTGAAGTCTCGTTTGACTTTGAAACTAGGGTTTACCAGAAATACTAGGGTTTTATCAGGTTATAATAAAACTGCTCCCCAGATTAACCTTACACACATAACATACATATTTACAGCACTGAAATAAAATAATATTATATTATTATTCTCTTTCCTTATTCCAAAACCATAATTAGGGTTTGGATCCCATATCTGATTTATCTTAAACATACATACCATTATTAATTAAGTTAAATAATTATCTTAATTAATCTGAAATAAATTCATATAACAATATAATTATTATCATAATTCTATAATCATTTCATATATTATTTAAATAAAATATAATGATATTTTCATGGAAAATAATTAATAAAAAATTCTACTATAAAATTAATTATTATAAGAATATAATTTATAATGATCAATAATTGTAAAATAAAATTATTTGTAATCACTCATGTAATAAATATATTTTATTTATCACATAAATACATACGCATTGACTTATACATATTCCCCACATTTATTTTAATAAAAAAATAAAAAATTTATACGCAAAATTTCTGATTTATTTATATAGAAAATATCAGGTTATTACAAGACAGCGTTCAGATCTCGGTATGGTCATTACGAGTTTTTGGTTATGTCATTTGGTTTAACCAATGCACCTACAATGTTCATTGATTTGATGAACATGGTGTTTTAACCATTCTTAGATAAATTTGTGGTGGTGTTTATTGATGATATATTTTTGTATTTCAAGACCAAAGAGGAACATGTTAAACACTTAAGAGTGACATTGGAGACATTAAGAAAAGAGAGGTTGTACGCTAATTTCTCATAATATGAGTTTTTGTTAGAACATGTATAGTTTCTTGGGCACGTTATTGATAAGAACAGAATTTCGGTAGATCCATCAAAGGTTAAAGCTATAATAAACTGGGATCAACCGAAAACACCATCAGAAGTAAGAAGTTTCTTAGGATTAGCAGGTTACTATACGCGTTTTATTCAAGACTTTTCCAAGATCGCAACTCCATTGACGAATTTAACTAGGAAGGCGGTTAAGTTTGTTTGGACGGAGAAGTGTGAGGAGAGTTTTTGAGAGTTAAAGAAGAGAATGAGTTCAACACCTATGTTATCATTGCCTGATGATAAATGGAATTTTATGGTGTATAGTGATGCATCGCATAAAGGACTAGGCTGTGTGCTTATGCAAAACGGCAAAGTAATTACATATGCATCACGTCAATTGAAAGATTACGAGGAAGCGTATCCGACTCATGACTTAGAGTTGGCTACGGTAGTGTTTGCTCTAAAAATTTGGAGAAATTATCTTTATGGAGAAAGGTGAGAATTATATACAGACCATAAAAGTCTAAAGTATATCTTTACACAGAAAGATTTGAATATAAGACAGAGAAGATTGTTGGAGTTGATTAAAGACTATGACTACGAGATGTTCTATCATCCCGGGAAGGCGAATGTTGTTGTTGATGCCTTAAGTAGAAATGGACGGAAGAAGTTAATGATGTTGACTGCTCAGGAGAAGCTAGTATCGAAAATGGAGAATATTGAGTTGGAAATTAAATATCCAACAAAATCAGACGAAAAATTGTTCTAGATGGGAAACAGTTCAACGTTAGTAGATAAGGTGAAGAATGCACAACTCCAGGATGAGAACTGCGAAGAGATGAGAAGAAAAGTATCTAAAGGTGAGGGAAAAAAATTTAAAATCGATTCAGAAGGGTTACTTCGATTCGAAAGGAGAATTTGGGTTCCGCCAGTATCGGAAGTTAAAGAGGAAATTTTGAGTGAAGCTCACAACTCAAGATATTCGATTCACCTTGGAAGTATAAAAATGTACCGGGATCTTAGACATCATTTTTGGTGGCCGAATATGAAAAAGGATGTGGCTGAGTGTGTGGCAAAATGCTTAACGTGTCAGAAAGTTAAAGCTAAACGTCAAAGGTCAAGTGGATTGTTGCAACCGTTGGAGATACCGGAATAGAAATGGGAGCATATCACAATGGATTTTGTGGTAGATATTCTAATGACTAAGCAAGGTTTCGACACTATCTGGGTGATTGTCGATCGATTGATGAAATCAGCACACTTTTTGCCAATAAAGATTAGATTTAATCTAGATCGGTTGGAAAAACTGTACGTGAAGGAAATTATTTCAAGACACGGTGTCCCGGTGTCTATTGTATAAGACAAAGATCCACGTTTCACGTCAAATTTCTAGAAACGACTATAAGAAAGCTAGGGAATGCAGTTGAGAATGAGAACAGCGTATCATCCTCAAACCAACGGACAAAGTGAGAGGACCATCCAAACGCTATAGGATATGCTCCGAGCATGTATTATGGATTTCAAAGGAAATTGGGATGACCATCTACCATTGGTTGAATTTTCCTATAATAATAGTTATCACGCGAGTATTGACATGCCGCCTTACGAAGCGTTATATGGCAGGAAATGCAGAACTAAGTTATGCTGGGACGAGGTAGGTGAACGTCAACTATTGGGTACAGAATTGGTTTAACAAACTGTTGAGATCATCAAGGTGATTCGGACAATATTGATAGCTACACAATATAGACAGAAGAAATATGTTGATTAACACTGACAAAATCGGGAATTCGATGTCGACAATTTTGATTTCTTGAAAGTGTCTCCTTGGAAGGGGAAAATTCGGTTTGGTAAAAAAGGAAAATTAATCCCTAGATTTATAGGACCTTTTGAAGTGCTACGACGAGTTGGTGAAGTGGCGTACAAGGTAGCTTTACCTTTGGAATTAGAACATATTCACAACATTTTCCATGTTTCAGTGTTAAGGCCATATAAGCCTGATTATAAGTATGTTATATAATATGAGCCATTACAGTTTTAGAAAGACTTGTCATATGAAGAAGTCCCTGTTCAAATTATCGACAGGAAAGAACAAGTACTAATGAATAAAGTGATACCTTCTTTTAAGATAATCCGGAGAAACCACAATGTTGAAGAAGCTATGTGGGAACTTGAAGATGTTATGATGAGAAATTATCCTCAGTTATTTGCTTGATTTTGTATAGCGATTCTGGGGACATAATCCTGTTAAGGAGGGAAGAATGTAACGAATGTATTTATTGAGTCGTGATTCTAGGGACAGAATCCTTTTAAGAAGGAAAGAATATAACAAATGTATTTATTAAGTCGTGATTCTTGGGACAGAATCCTTTGAAGGAGGGAAGGATGTAACGATCGAGAAATTTTGTAATTAATTTAAATATTTATTGAATTAAGTAAATATTTTAAATAATTTATTTATTGAGAAAAATAAATAATTGATGAAATTATGGTGCAATAATTTAGTTAAGTGTGTACGTTAACTAAATTAATTAATGGTAGTTTTATTATATGAAGATTTAAATTAATGAGTGATAATTTTATTTGAAAATTTGATTTAATGAAATAATTAAATTAAATGATTTGTTTAATATTTAAGAAAATAATTAAATAAAATAAAATAATGTTCTAGTTTAATTTAATAATTAAATTAGATACGTAATTATTTATTAAGTATAAAGTATAATTATATTGAAAATTATAATTATTATAATTATTATTGTAAGTTATTTAAATTAACTAAATTAAAGTGTGACATATGGAATCATATAATATAAATATTATTAAAATAAATTAGAAAAATAAATTAAGTATAGCCAAATACCATTGGCTTATTTGAACTGACGCAACCACTTAGGTTTTGTTACCTGGCGTACATGGGAGGTCAGTTATATTATGCGCATGTTTTTCCCTAAGGCTAGAGAACAGAGCGTGAGAACGAAACACAGAGAAAGTTGAGAGTGAGAGCAAGAAAGATTTCTCTAAGATTGTCAAGAGGAAGGAGAGGGATTGCTAAACCTTGTCACCATCTTTTTCTAACATACAATCAAGAATTAAAGGTATACTTTACTCCTAATTTCCATGTTTTGGGATTTCAGTGATTATTCTTTGTGAATTGATAGTCACGTTAGATTGAGGTATAAACATGTATGCATGATTTTATAATATTCTATTGTCAATATATACATAATTATTTGAAATCAAATACATGAAATTGGGTTGTAGGAAGAAAATTAAGAATTGATAGTGTTATTTATATGAGAAAATGGCTTAATTTAGTCCAAAAGTTATGTTTAATCCTTGTTATAATCTAAAATGGGTTGTGAATTATGTTAGCATATCAAGAAACGAAAACTATGAAATTGAAATGGCTTAATTTGGTTAAGAATTGAAGGTTTGCTGATTGAAATTACTAAATGTGTTGAAATTAAAGGAAATGGCAAAAACATGATTTAATCCTTTTAGAATGTGGTTGTTTATGAGTTTTAGGTGTTAATTGGATTAAGTGTATATGATATGTAACCTGGTAGGATTTTTAGTGTGTGGGTTTATCTGTGTTATTGAGAAATTGGGATTTTTGGCTTAGAATAGAGTCTATGTTCGTGTTCTGCAAAACTGATTCTGGTGTCTAGCGCAGCGGTGGCGCCTCTCTGGTGCGGTAGCGCCACCCTCCTACGGGCACCTGGTCTTTCTATTCCTATTTTATCATTATGCAAGTTCTCAAATCCTATATTTAAGTTGAGCAAGCTTATTAATTCCATCTTGTTATGATCATGCAAGCTCTTGTAATCTAATTCTTTATATCGAGCGAGTTCCACATACCAGACTCTTGTTCTTGTTATTCAAAGCATATACTGTTTAAATTCATTGATTCAAATGAGATTGTTCTAACTCTTTTGAATGTATTACTTTGCATATATACCATTCCTATTCAATTGTATATTGTGGATATTCCATCTTTGACTTAAATAACATTGTTCACTTCTATATTATCGTGTTGAACCTTCAAATAGTAAGAAAACTCTTATTGATTAGACTAATCTATAATTGAATAGTGTTTTAAAATTCTAGAACCACTGATAAACGAGTTCCAAACTAAACTTTCTATAGTGCGGAAATTCTAAATTCAAACTGAGATGAACAACCCTAATATAGGGGATTATGTACATGTTAACATTTTAATGTTTGTGCACAATACATGGTACAAAGGGTTGATCCCCCTAAGTACGTAAGAAAGGGTTTGTATAGTCTAAAATGACTGTTACGGTTGAGGTAATAATACCTAATTATCGGGGACATAGTTCGTGGTCATAAGACCCTCAAATATAAATCTTAAACTTGTTTTCTGTTTTTGATTTGTAGAACAAGTTCACCAATATTCAACATTCGCTATCCAAACTCATGTTGTTATCTTTATTATTCTTTATAATAGTGGGTAATTGTTTGCTCACTCTTGCAATTAACACTGCAGCTAAAGTCGAAAAAGTCGATGAGCCATCTTCCGGCAAAGGAAAGGGCAAGATGTCCAAGTGATTATGATTTATGTAAATTTATTGCAATGAATTATGTTATAAGACTTATGTTATTTTGTGATGTATTCCGCAAACTTATGTAATAGTTTAAGGTTAGATTACCTGGGAATGTTTTAAGTTGATGTAACCCTTTAATGGGAAAGATATTTATTTAAGTTATTTAAGTTATGTCTTTATTCTTGTTTATGGGTAGTTAGATGTAAATATTATGGAAAGTGAGCACCAAATCCTGTGGGGAATAAAGTACCCGGATTTGGGGGTGTCACAAAAATAAACTCCTTTATTTTAATTCAAATTTAAATCAAAATAATCTTCTTTATTTTAATAAAAAAAAAAAATTTAACAAACAACATATGTGGAATCCAATTCCTTATCAAAATGAACTCCTTTATTTTGATTATTATGAAATCCTATTTCATTTCTAAATAAACTTCTTTATTTAAGAAAATATGGAATTCTTTTTCTAATCATAAATAAAATCCTTTATTTTTAGAAAATTTAGAATTTAATTTCAACTCCAATTAGTTAGCAAGAAATTAAATTCTAATTAAAATAAACACCTTTATTTTAATCCAATTCCAAATAAAAATAAACTACTTTATTTAAATTTAGAATTACTGGAAAAACATTGAATCTAATTTTTAATTTAAAATAAACCTTTTACTTTAATTAGAAATCAAATAAATAAAAAATAATATTTATTTAATATTTTGGGTATCTGCGCTGTCGTGTCGGGTCACCCATTTTTCAAAATTTCGAACCGAACCTCGCAGCCAATACCACTTTTACATTATGATTCATCATCTGCAATTGTATGTCTATTTTTTTGAAACTCGAACTTATTGCATTCACTCGATTACACACTTTAATTCGGTGTCGCGGTGCCAATCTGCATAATCAATTTTTCCACTTCGCGAATTATGTAGTTTTTCTCCAAAACCATGATTCTTTTCCAATAAGTACGCCAAAAAAAATTTGTTCTGAACACATATTAACATACATACTGAATCTGAAAAATTAAAAACTCACATAAAGGTTTGGCTCTGATGCCACTGTTAGGTTTGTAATTTTCCTGAACATATAACAAATTACATACATAGAGCAAAAACGTGAATAATCAAAGTTTAAAATTTTACAAACCATATACTCATATCATCCTTTATGCACAATTATTAATTAAACGAAAGAATAAGAAAATCAGATTCATACTCTTGTAGAAACTATCTTCCTCGGGTACGAGTTCACCTCCAATTCCTTTTCATTTTCAACTTGAATCCAGTGGGATTGATTCCTTCCTTTGATCATCGTTAGCCATCTAAGTGTTTGGCCTCTAGAGGTGATCCACCAAGGAAGAACAAATATTCAAGAAGATGGGTGTTTAGTAAAATCCTAGATTCTATCTCTATAAAATTATGTGTACTCTCCCAACTCTGGGAATTGTCATTAACCCTAAATCAAAATAAGACTCCTCTTATTTATAGATGTAGGCAACCCACCTAAAAAACTTAAGAATGGAGTTCTATTTTAATTAATTAAACTCCTTTAATTAATTAGGCTTCCTAATCTTATTAGGAATAATTAACTAAATCCTTTTAATTAATTAGTCTTCTAATCTTATTAGGAATATATGAGAGTACCTTTTATTAATTAATTTCCAAACCCTTTAAGAATTAACTAAATAATAATAAGACTCCTCTTATTAACTTATGTTTAATATTTCCAAAATAATAAATTTTAAGCTATTTAATTTATTTTATCACCATAAATTAAAATAAATACACTTAACTTATTATTACGATTATGTCATTTACTTTTTAAATAAATATTATTCCTTTTATGGTGTGACCCTTTAGATTCTCCATATTAAATCGATTGAGAATAAATCAATTAGAACAATTCTAATCTAATTTAAATAAATAAATAAAACTATTAATTTATTTAAATAATTAATATTTATTCTACAATAAGGATAAGTCTCCTTAGCGATCAACGACTTTCCAGATAATATAGATTTTATTATTAATCATAAAAGAACCTTTGAGTAAATAGTTATCGTACAATTCAATCATTTAACCATACAATGTCCCAATTAATTATAAGACATGTAATTACTGTCAAATCTTATTTTATTTAATTATATGTATTTCGATTCACAAATGTACAACTCCTAATAAATGCAAATTAGAAACTCCTTTCTAATTTCATTCCACCTTGGCCAAAGATTCATGGGTTGTCATTTATCAAATCACATAAGACATTTCTCTTCTTTTACTAGAAGCGGTAGATTCTTTATTGATCATTCATTATCTTCATATATAACTTATTACACCCAAGCATACTATTTGATATACCCTAAGGGTCTTAAGGGACATGTCAAAGTATAATTTATCATAAATAAGATACTATGGTGATCTTAAGTCTAAAGATCACTTGTACTACTATCACTTTAAGAATTTCTATTGACAAACAAGTAAAACTCCATTAGGTACTCCTTAGTGAACCATATTCAGTGAACTTATTCTCTAATAAGTACCTACATACTTGCTTTAGCGTCTCCACACAAATGATCATGAGATCAATCATCCTCATCTAATGAGCAAGCAACGTATGTACCAATCTATCCGGATTCACTAATCCTCATTTTAGTAATCCATCGATTGGGAACATTTTAGTTTTTAAGTTATCTAAGAATTTATATCTCATTAGCATGATCTCATTATAATTCTAAAATCAGTTTAAACTATGGGTTTATCACATATTATTAAAATAGCATCATATAGCTAAATAAATGCCTTTCGTAAATAAAAATATTTATAAAGTATATGTTTTATTATCATACATAATTGACTTATATGTACACTGCTTTCATCAAGACCAGACCCCTCCCTTATTATGAGCCTAAAGTGAAACCAATGTTTAAATAAGCAGATGAAATCTTCCACTTGCACTAAAGCCAATCGACATGGTATCTCGTACTCATCTTCTCTAAGTGATGATCGACTTACTATTGTGTTAAAGCTTCAGTAAATTGATATGCAATGTTGTCTTAAGAGTCCACATTCTCTAGGGTGACATCTCATCTTCCAATGATTTCTTTGATCAAATGAAACCACCGCAACACGTGTTTAGATTTTTGATGAGACTTGGGTTCCTTAGCCTGCACAACAGCTCCTGTGTTGTCAGAGTATAAAGGTACTGCTCCTCTAATGCTAGGAACCACACCAAGTTTTTTTTATAAATTTCTTCATCCAAACAACCTCCTTTGCAGCTTTACTTGCAGCTATGTACTCTACCTCTGTCACTGAATCAACAACTGTTTGTTGTTTGGAACTCTTCCAATTCACTGCGCCACCGTTCAAGGTAAACACATACCCCAAAATAGATTTACCTTCCTCTTGGTCCATTTGAAAGCTAGAGTCTATATAGCCCTCTAGTTTCAATTCAGACCCACCGTAGATAAGAAATACATCCTTAGTTCTTCTCAAGTACTTTAGGATATTTTTCACTGCCTTTCAGTGCTCTTCTCCAGGATTCGATTGATATCTGATTGTTACACTAAGTGCATGAGCGACATCCATTCTAGTACATATCATACCGTACATGATAGATCATATTCTTGAAACATAAGGAATCTTACTCATACGGTCTCGCTCCTCATGTGTCTTTGGGTTCTGTTTCTTGGAGAGATGTATTTCATGGCTCATCAGTATGAGACCTCTCTTGGAATCTTTCATGCTAAACTTCTTTAGCATCGAGTCAATGTACATTCCTTGGGACAAACCAAGCATCCTTTTAGATCTATCTCTATAGATCTTTATACCCAAAATATAGGATGCTTCTCCTAAGTCATTCATGGAGAACTGTTTAGATAACCAAATTTTATTCGATTGTAGCATAGGAATATCATTCCCTATCAGTAATATATCATCACCATATAGTACAAGGAATGAAACAGCGCTCCCACTAACCTTCTTGTATACACATTGTTCATTCTCATTTTTCATAAAATCAAACTCTTTGATTGTCTCATCAAAACGGAAGTTTCACCTATGAGAAGCTTGCTTCAACCCATAAATGGATCATTGTAGCTTAAAGACTTGATTTATTCCAACTGTTGAGATAAATCCCTCTGGCTGTGTCATATACACATTCTCCTTAAATTTCCTATTAAGGAAGGTCGTTTTCACATCCATCTGTCAGATTTCGTAGTCATGGTAAGCTGCAATTGCAAGTAAAATCCGAATGGACTTGAGCATTACTACTAGTGAGAATTTTTCATCACATTCAACTCCTTACCTATGTTTAAAACCTTTTGCAACCAGTCGAGCCTTATAGGTCTCTACCTTATCATCCGCTCCAGTCCTTCTTTTAAAGACCCATTTGCACTAAATAGGCTTAATGCCTTTAGGTGATGAAACCAAATTCCATACTTGGTTCTCATAGATAGAGTCCATCTCAGATTTCATGGCTTCTAGCCATTTCTCTGAGTCTTTACTACTCATAGCATGTTCGTAATTTAATGGATCATCATCATTCATAATGCGTACCTGATCGTCCTCCTCTATGATGAATCCAAACTTATCAGGTATCTTCGGTACTCTTCCAGATTTATGAATAGGGTGTTGTACAGAAGGTATCTCTACTTTGACAGGTTCATCCATTTGACCTGTAGTGGTTTGTGGTTCTTGAATTTCTTCAATATCTATTTTCCTCCCACTGGCCCTTTCAAAGATAAACTCCTTTTCGAAGACATCAGTGTGTTTGGCAACAAACACCTTTTACTCAGTAGGATTGTAGAAATAGTATCCTAAACTTTCTTTAGGATATCCCACAAATGTGCACTTATCAAATCTTTTCCCAAGCTTATAATTCTGAAACTTTTTCACATAAGCTGGACATCCCCAAATCTTAATATGCTTAAGACTAGGTTTCCTCCATGTCCACATCTCATATGGAGTCTTAGGGATAGATTTCGAAGGGACCTTATTTAGTAGATATGCAGCCGCTTATAGGACGTATACCCCCAGAATGACACCAAAAGATCGGTAGAACTCATCATGGAATGAACCATGTCTAACAGTGTTCGATTTCTCTTTTTAGATACACCATTCAACTGTGGTGTTCCTAGTGGAGTTCATTGTGAGATTATACAATTTTCTTTGAGACAATTGAGAAAATCACTGCTCAAATATTCACCACCTCGATCTGATCGAAGAACTTTAATAGCCAGTTTGTTTCTCTACTTCACTTCTGAATTCTTTAAACTTTTCAAACGATTTAGATTTGTATTTCATTAAAGACACATATCCAAATCTTTAATGATCATCAGTGAAAGTATTAAAATAAGAATACCCTCCTCATGCATTCGTTATCATAGGTCAACATATGTCTATGTGTACCAAGGCTAACAACTCCGTAACTCTTTCTCCTTTTCCGTTAAAAGGAGATTTAGTCATCTTAGTCATGAGACAAGATTCACAAGTTGGATATGATTTATAATCCGATAGCTCTAAGAGCCCATCTTTATACAACTTGGATAATCTTGTTTCATTGATATGACCGAGTCTACAGTGCCACATAAAGGTATAATTAACATCATCTCTTTTCCTTTTATTAGTTTGTTCAATTTGAAGTATATTTTCATGTAAGTCAAGTATGTAAAGTCCATTTCATAAATTACCAACACCATATAAGAAATTATTATTATAAATAGAACATTTTTTATTCTTTATTATAATTTCAAAACCATCTATATCTAATACAGAAATTGAAATAATGTTTATAATAAGTTATAGAATAAAATAATAATTATTTAAACGAATGGACTTGCCCATAGGCAGTGCTAAACAATAAGTCCCTACAGCTAATGCAACAACCTTTGCTCCAATACCCAAGTAGAAGACTATCTTTCAGAAAAATTAATTTTAATCATGAACAAACCTTTATCGGAACTCAAAGCTTCTCCATGCTTCTTCTTCTTTTTTTTCGTAAGAAACACCTTGCATTTCCTCTTCCAGTGATCCATCTTGGTTCAATGGAAGCACATTTCTTTGCCAGCTGGATCAAGTTTCTTTTGATCCATCACTTTTGCCTTTCCCTTAGCCTTCTTGATTTTCTTCTTTTTAGAAGATACCTTAGGCATCTTCCTTTTCTTGGAAGAATCATTCACCATTAAGACATTGTCCTTCTTGGATGGGAATTGACCTTCAACAGTTTTCAACATGTTAAGTAACTCGAGTAAGCTGACATCCAACTTATTCATGTGTAAATTCACAACAAATTGTGAGAAGGTGTAAAGGAGTGACTGCCTATCCATGACGAACCTTGACGAACCCAAGTTGTCCAAGACGTTCAATCAGATTGATTATTTTTAGGACATGAGTCTCAACAGCAGTGCCATCGGTCATCCGAGATTGGGAGAACTCCTTAGATATCTAATATCTAGCAGTCTTACTTTGCTCACTAAACAACTCTTGGAGGTGCAGCAGTATACTAGGAGCATCCATAGTTTCATGTTGACGCTGAAGCTCATTACTCATGGATGCGAGCATGATGCATTGAGCCACAAATGCATCATCTTGCCACTTTTTAAAAGTAGCAATCCTTTCCTCAGAGGGTGTTTCTGTAACATTTATAGGGACAAAAAAGTTTAGGACATAAGAAATTTTTTTAGCAGTGAGAACAAATCTCAAATTCCTTAATAAGTTTGTGTAATTTGGTCCGGTCAGTTTGTTAGCATCCAATATGCAACATAGTGAAATTAGTGAGCGTGACATTTTTAAAATTTTACAAGTAAAAGGAAAATATTTTAGCAAATATTCATTTAATTAATTATCAAAATAAATTAGGTCTTATTTTAAAATGATATCTCCCACTATTTTCTACAAACTATATTACCCTCAATATATAGTTCGAAAATATCTATTTAAAGATATGTTAGTGAGAATAAGGATCTCATTTCAAATATATATAAACTTGTGTGTGTACAAAAAACTATATATAAATAAATAGGTAGACAACTCTTATCAATTATATCACCATGTAACTCCTTGCATTTTGCCTCTTTAATCATAATGGTTAAGTGTGTGCACATCCGAACTAAAATGATTTAAGTTAAGTCAGACCTAGCATTTCCATATAAGTGAAGAGAAAACTACAGCCCTTGTGTGTGCACAACAAAATGGTAATGTTCATTTCCTTATAAGCATCATATGCAATAAAAATAACATATCAAATATTTAATATTTGCCTTGTGTGTGAACAACAAACTCATATTAAATACTCAATACTCTCTTATTTTTATCATGTTAGAAGGCGACGTTCGATATTCCAAATATATTTGAACGTTTCAACTTAATATAATTTCTTTAAGGGGTTTGTTATTAATTGCCTCATCTTGTTTAGCGTGAATGCACACACACACACACATATATATATATAATATGTGTCATATTTTTTAATAATAATATATATATAAGGGCGGAGTTGAAAGAAGAACATAGTGGCACATAAAACCACACAATTTAATTACTAAAGCGTAATAATTTTATTGATAACTGAAAATATTTACAAGACTGAAAAATAAAAGTGACTTACAAGTTTACTCAGAAAATCAAAATGATAGATGAAGAGAAGAGAGAATAGAGGCTAAAGATTTTCCAGAGAAGGAACTCTGAGCCTTTCTAAGTCTGCCTCACTAACTAAGTTCAAGTTCCTTTTATAGAATAAGGAAAGAACTATTACAACTTTACTATTACAAAAAGTAAATGATTACAGACAATTTTTACTATTGATGAACAGTAAAATAGTGCTGACTTTTTTACTATGCATGGACACTTTTGGCAACTTTTGACTAAAAGTGGCCGAATCACGTGGTAAGGAGACTACTTTCGGTGGAAAAGCAGGAGCATCTTTTGACTAAATGGCTGCAGAGGCAGGTGCATGTGACTGAGAGCTGCTTTCGGTGAAAAGCGGGAGCATCGTTTGACTAAGTGGCTGCAGGAGCAGGTGCTTCAGGCAAATGGATCCTGAGCATCTTGAAGATTGATGGTGCCATAAGGTTCATCATTATCTTCAAATTTACTAGTTGAAGTGTTTCTGGAAGAGGACGAAGAGCATGCAGATGCCTCTTCGTGTAACTCATCAATCCTTTCATGAATTGTAATAACCCGGGATTTCGAATAATCCAAAATTTATGAATAATTTTTTTTTATTTAATATTGACATTGACTGATAATATTGTACTGTGTATCTGTGATACAAGTCTCGAGAATTGGTCAGTTGGTGTATTGAATGAGAAAATATAGTAGAGTTATGCTTAACAGCTTTAGAAACCCTAGCCCTAATTTATAGATAGGGATTTGATAGAAAATATAATTAAAATAATTATATTGATAAGAACGTGGTTGTACTATATAGATTGTTGATCAATGATTGGTCGGGTAGGGTACAATATTTGTAAACCCTAATAAGGGATTGGAAACCCAAATCTCAAGATTAGAAACCCTAACACGTAGTTAGGAACCCTAATCGAAAGCTGGGAAACCCTAATTTTTAATTCGGGAATCCTAAACCCTAATTAGGAAACCCTAATCCTAATTAGTAAGCCCTAAAATGATTAGTAAATTTTAATGTGTTTAGTAACCTTTAATATAATTAGGAAACACTAATTATATTTTAGCAATCTTAATTTTCTATTTTAAAAAACCTAATCTAGAAAATCCTAGAAGTTAAAGTTATAAAATCTTAGGGTTAAAACCTCTGGGTTAAACCCTAAGGGTTTGGTAAATTCCATGTATGCCATTAAAATTACATGTACAAAGTCCAAAATACCATTTACTTAGCTTTTAAGTTAAAAGATTTGCAAGATCTAGTGAGTCATCACTTAAGAATTATCCCATGTGCTAGAAATCAGCTCCAATCTTATCCAAATGGACACCTAGCATGCTTGTATACATTGCATCTAATGATTATAAAAGATTGAGAGAGAAAGTTACTAAAGTTTGCTTATTTCCTATCTTACTCTCAACGAACTCTCTCACCCAACCTCCGAATTTAGCAAGTGATTCAGTCACTAACCAAGCCTTTAGATCACCAAAATTAGTTAAGGAGATCAAGGATCAAAGATTGGACAAGAGAGGTGTAAACCCTAACTCAACTTTGATCTTCTATGCAAAGAAAGATTTTATGTTTATGTGTTTATATTTGTGTTAAAAGTTATTTTATGATGATCTATGGTGATCCATCATGGATCCATAGCATCAAAGTGCTTTAAAATTGAGTTTTTCCAAAAATGTCCAAGAACAAAATTTGTGGTCGGACAAGTTAATGTCAAGAGCCACAGATTCTTGTTCGTTTATGCTTTTTGTTGTTTTAAAGCTTTAATCTATACTCTGTCATGTTTTCTTTGATCTGGAGGTGAAATCACAGTTGTTTAATGTCTAGATTTCAAGTTATACTCGGTCAAAGTCGGTTGACCGACCATGACCGAGTGAAATTCTAGGTAACCCAGAAATAGATTTCAGTGTCTGACAGCCTTTTGAACGACCCAGATCTGACAGATTTGATTTTGTTTGATGGTGTTTTTGTAACCAATGTATAGCCTGGCATATGTACTTTATGTTTATGGCTTTATATCGTGCTAATAATCAACAGATTGAATGTAATAGAAGGTCAAAGTAGCCATCCGAGCCTAAATTAGCATTTTTGGGAATTTCCAGAAACTTGATGAACTTGTTTTCTGACAACATTTGAACGGATTAAATCTGGCTGTTGTGTTGTTGTTTATCTGATCTGTTGATTTATATATGTTCCTTGTCATGTATACTACGAGTATGAACCAATAAATAATAAGAAGCATGACCAGAACACTATAATAATCGAGCCTTAATATGGTATGTTGTGACTGCCTGGGTTTCTGGGTTACCCAGAAAACCCAGCAATACTCTGACAATGACGTTGGGAGATCAGATCTCCTTGTTGTTTTGTTGTATGTCCGATATTGTTGGTTGTAATTGTAGTGTTACATAAACACTATGAGATCTAAGTTTTAGATTGGACATATCATATTGGACACAAAGATTTATGAACGGTCAAACGTGCACCCTTAAAACTGTCTGACTGTGTTGTTGAGAATCAATAACACCTAAGATGACAGATAAGTGTCGCTATAGGCTTTTAAAAATGGTCATAAATCTAAATTATAAAAATTATTAAAAATGGTTTCTATTTATTTTATTTTCTGATTTTCTGAAAAATACTTAAAAATAGAAAATTAATTATAAAAAGTATTAAAAATAGTTTTAAAAATTATTTTAAAGTATGAAAAATAATGTTTGACCAATTGGAATATTTTTCTTTAATATTTATAATTATTTAAATATTAAAGGTATTTTATTTATTTAATTAGTGTATTAAATAAATTAGAGAAAAATGATTTAATATTATAAAAAATCATTTTAAATAAGAATAATGTATTTAAAAATATTTTGAGTTGTAAAATATAACTTTTAATATTTTCTTGAGATTTTTAATTAATAATTTAATATTAATGATATTAGATTTATTTAATTATTTTATTAAATAAATGAGTTAAAAATGATTTTAATATTTTAAAAATCATTTTAAATGAGAGTAAAGTGTTAGAAAATATTTTGAATTATAAAATATAATTTTCAATATTTTTGGAGAATTCTCATTAATAAATTAATATTAATGATAATGGATTTATTTAATTATTATATTAAATTAATGAATTAAAATGATTTTATTGATTTAAAATCATTTAAAAATGAGAAAAGTGATATAAAAATATTTTAAGTTATAATTAATGACTTTTAATATTTTGATTTATAATTTTATTAATATTTAAATATTAATGGTGATAGTTTAAAATAATTTTAATTACTTTAAAAATCATTTAAGTAGAATATTGGTGATTTAGAAATATTTTAAATTATTATAAATAACTTTAATATTTTGACAGGTATGTCATTAATATTTTAATATTATTAAATATTAAAATAACATGGCTTAGGTGAGGTTTTTGGTAATGGTCTAGTTCTTTCACCTTCCAAATGCAAATTGCTTTTGGATCGTAATAAGGTTTCTTGGTCTTAATATCTTCAGAGGACAAGTTCAAATTTCATTGAACGAGCTATTCTATTCAATTCACGACAAGTTTCCGATAAGATAACTAATAAAACCCAAATGCGAGATTTCTTTGCTCATTTCAATTATATTGGCAAGTTTTACAAGAATCTCGTGAAGATCTACAAACCTCTTTTTCAAATACATTTACAAGTCAATCCTCCACCTTCGATCGACATTCATACCTCTCGTCGTCCAACAAGTTAAAAATACGCCGAGGCATTGCCTCTGTCTTGGTATTTCCAATGATTCAGCGTATAAAATTGTTGAAACTGACGCCTCAGATATTGGATTCGGAGGCATCCTTAAACAAAAGTTAACACCAGATTCCCCAGAACAAATTGTTCATTTTCATTCAGGTGCATGGAATACTACACAGTTAAATTACAGTACTATTAAAAATAAAATACTCTCATTGGTATTATGTATTACTAAGTTTCAAAGTGATTTATTAAATCAAAAATTTCTGGTCCGTATTGATTGCAAGTCAGCAAAATACATATTAGAAAAAGATGTTGAAAATCTAGCCTCTAAGCATTCCTTCGCTAGATGGCAAGCTTTATTGAGCATTTTTGAATTTGATATTGAATATATTAAAGGTAGTAACAATTCAATTCCTGATTTTCTCACTCGGGAATTCATCAATACAAGTACTATTCAATAATGAGCATCAGAGGAGCATCGTCCTCGAGGGGTCTAGGTCGCCCTACTGGCCCTAGTAATCAACCCAGAGGAGCTCTGACTTCTCACCCAGTCACCCCAGTTTATCAGTCAAACAAATTCTCAGTCCTTGGGATAATTCCAAAACCCTATAGTTCAGCTTTAACCAGTAAGCCTAAACCCATTGACCCTTTTAGTAATCCAGTTAAGGCTTCATCCTTAGCTTCTAGTCATCCTCCTTCGGAGTATATGTTCAGGTGGGAAAATTACTTATTCCATATTGAACCCTACATGAAACCCAAAAATGACCCCATTAAGCTTGCTGCCCAGTTATTTCCTCCAGGATGGCATTTCCAACCCCTGGCTTTTTATAAGTCTCTTGTATATTATAAGGACATTCTTATTGAAACTAAGTCAGTAAACATTAAACCCATTTACGCCAATAATGATAAGACTAAAGTCCTCTATCATTCTCTGTACATTAAACAGTTCATTCAGATCTCTGATTGGGGGAAGAATCCCTCCGATCTTATGGAACTCTCTAGTCAGAATAACTCATTCTGTTATTATGACTATATTGTAGCCTGGTATAAGGTCCTCCTTCACCAGAACGAGTCACAAAGTCATTCATGGTTCATACATTTTGACCATAAATTCAAGAGTCCAATCCCTTATTGGTTCGTTCTCTAGTGGTATAGGTTAGGTTCTTGCTATGACCTTCTTCCAGATCCTTTAAAAGTCCAATTGAATCACTTTAGCAATCATAGTAAAACTGACCCAAAGAATGAGGGTGTTCCGCTCACTCTTTTATTCATTAGTAAATATAAGATCCCTTGGATTCTTAAATGGGAGTATGGAATTCCTCCTCCATCCACTCCAATTAATTCTATTCCCTCTGATCCACTTCCTCGGTTTACTCGCCTCTTCTATTTTAAGTGGTGGGATAAGTTCGACATTAACAGGATAGTCAGTCAGGTTCAGCAGGAATTCCATGTTGCCCCGATTCCAGCTCTTCCAGTCAAAGCCATTCCTCCGGCTAGTAAAGAAAAAGAGTCTATTCCAATAGAGTCAAAATCTAAGTCAAAAGAGTCTAGAGTCAGTCCTACTGGTTCAACGTGTTCCCGTAGCATTTCAGACTTCAAAGATTGCTCCAGTAAAGAATTAATAAAGATTGCCCAGGCACTTAACAAAAGAATTGACGAAGCCTTACAAGAGGAGGCTTCTAATCATTCTTCTCTGGGTGATTCAGTCAGCCAATTTGCAGATGATGATGGCCAATTTGATCCATATGGCACCATCAATCTAAAGGATGCTCAGGATCCATTCACCAAAATCACAAGAATCGTGACACCGCTTCCGTGACAAAGACTTTCAGTGTACCAATCACCAAAGAATCTACTTTTCACTAAAAGCAGCTCCAGTCATGCACACCTACCCCGGCAGCCTTCAACGTCAAAAGATGCTCTTTCTTTTCCACCGAAAGAAGCTGCTGAGTCAAAATTCTTCCACTGTCAAATGGTATCAGAGCCACACGATTGGTTCTTAGTTCTGTTGGTGGTTCCCGGTCCAAAAAAGTTAGCCTAGCTTCTAAATGTTTATTTAAACCTTTGCTTCTTTTGCTTCATCCTTAAATCACCTAGTTTACTGTAAAACACCTGAGATCGCCATAAGTCCCATTATGCCGTTGTATGTCTCCAGCGTGGGAGCAGTTTAGGCAAAGGGAATCCTTAGATCTAAAGGTATGTGTTTACATAAGGTAAGAGGGTTTGAGTTAAGCGGAATGCCAAAAGAACAAAATTTTGATTACTTAGTTAAAACGAAGTAGACTGTTTAGATCGAGTTCACTGATAGATCAAGGCCAATCGAGTGATCCTTTGTGTCAGACGTAGTCTGATTTATTTTTAAACAAATTTTTTTACAAAATTTATGAAATTTTGAAGATGTTAACCAATTGTTCGGTGAAAAAATTTTCTCCTCTCTTTATAAACCTAATCTTTCAGGGTGAAAGTAAAAATCTTCTTACGAAAAGCGTCCATAAATAGTAGTATAAAAAGTCAAGATCAGAAGATCGTTCATCAATAGTAAAAGTAGTCACTGTTCATTAATAGTAATGTGTCTATACTTTTACTTTTGCTTTTACTTAAGTAAAATATTTTCACTTATGTAATTTATTTCTTACTTTACCCTAGTTAATGTAATAGTTCTCCTTCCTTGATCTATATAAGGAAACCGGACTCATTTGCCAATTCAGACTTTGAAACTTAGTAAGACTCTAAGTTCCTTCTCAGACGAATCTTAGGTTTCTACCACTGTTTAGCCTACTTAACCCCTCTTCTCTTCTTCTTTAAAAGTTTCTTTAATAAGTAAGTCAGTTTATTTTCTGTGCTGTTTGTAAATATTTCAATTATCAATAAATTTGTTTTTATTTAGTAATCAAAATTGTGATTAGTTGCATGCACTACTCCATTTGTTCTATTTCTTATTTCTATTTTGCTTCCGTCCCCAAATGGTATCAGTATAAAGAACTTATTCCTAATTTTTCGGGGTGAAAGGGAAAATCCTGGATAAAAATTTTGGGGCTGAATAGTATAGGGATGGTGATCCATCTGAGAAGATGATCAATAGCACTCTCCGACACCGGCAAGAGACGGACCAGTCAGTCAAAGATGGCCCCAGTCATCATCAGCTTTTGTTTTCCACAAAAGCAGAAAGCAGTCAACAACAGCATCATTGATGTCCCCTAGTAAATCAGCTTTTACTTTAAGTAAAATGCTTTTACTTTTACCTTAGTAAATGTAAATGTAAAATGTTTTTACTTTTACTTTTACTTTAGTAAATTACTTTTACTTTGTACTTTTACTTCAGTAAATGTAATAGTGAATCCTATGTGATTCAATAGTAATTTACTTTTCAGTTTTCTATTTACGTAACTCGAAGTGTTTTGAGTTACTCAGGCTTTTCTTTTGTAAGAAAACCTCACCTGAGTTCCTCTCTCTGCCTTCCCTCTAGGAAACGAAGAAGAAGCTTGTTGCTTCCTTCTTCTAGTAAGATGAAGAAGAAGTTCTTCATACTTCTCTCTTCCATTTACAGTTTATCTAGGTTATACGTAATCTATTCCTCAACTGTTTATAAATAAAAGAAAGAGATTACTTTACCGATTCACCGGTCATCTTCTTTAAGTTTCTTCTTTCTGTTTAAATTTCGTTAAGAAACTTATTTTGCTGCCAAATGGTATCAGAGCCAAGGTATTTGTTTCTAGTTGCCAGTAAGATCTAGTAGTCTGTTCATTCGTTTACTATTTTTAAAATTTTCTCTTTTATTCTTATTCCGAAGTCACTTAACTTACTTCAGTCCACCTTATTCATGTCTAGCTTTTGTAAGTCTCTTGGGTGAGCAATTATTTGGGTATAGAACACGTATGAGTCCATGCTAAGGTAAGAGGGTATGAATGGAAGAATAATGAATAAATATTTATTTTGAAAATCTGTAAAAGATGAGTATATTATTCGTGTCTAACTCCTCAACTAGTAACCTATCGACTTTTGCCTCTTGTTCGGCATATAGTTAACCAAGAATCACACCGCTTGAAAAAAACATTAGTCAAGCTTTACATAATTGGAACATACCTAGAGTATCTCCTAAAGAAATTTACCAGTCAACATTTTTTGATAACTTCAAAACCGATTATAATGTTAAAACTGTAGAAAAAGTTTACGCAATTAACAAAGAGTATAAAAATTATAGTCTTTTATCTCCTGATGTCATTAAAAAACATAGGAAGAAAGGTTACAATTTTATCCTCATAGGTCTAGTACAAGTTGCAGTTAAACCATTGAACATTAAGGGAATTAATTCATGCATCTACCTTTGTCTTAGAGATGCTAGGTTCCTGAATTACTATCCTAGTATGATAGGTGAAATGGAATCAAGTTTGCACAATGGACCTATCCATTTTAATTGCTTTCCTGATTTCACACTAAGCCTTAGTGATCAACATCTATTAAAAGCTTTAACATTAAACATTAAAACATCTGGTGAGATCACTCATATGATTGAGGGTTCTCAACTCATAGCTTTGATTTACAGGAATTATTATAAGACCATGAAAACGAATTTAAACGTTCATGCTCTTAATAAAAGTCCTAAGGATCAAATTGTATTAATTCAGAGTTCAACTAGTGATGCTAATATTCAAATCCCGAGAACCATCCTCTGGAAGGATATTACGTTACCTAGTCAATGGACTTTACCCAATGAAATTCAACAACAACCTCAGAGTCAATAATCATTAAATATTGAAAATGTTAAGCAATTTTCGATGGAACTAGTCCAAGATAAGTTTTGAGCGTGCATTCAAGACCGCTTATTATTGAAGATTTTACTAGTTCTTTAGCACCTTCAGTTCACACTAGAAGAGATAATCAAGTACTCAAGAATCCTTCATTAGGGATATTAAATTAAAGGAATCCTTAATCAAGGTCAAGCTAGTCCTCCTCACATGCACAAGTTGACCACATTGAAGAGGAATCCTCCTCTCCTACTTCTTCTGAATTTCCAACTCAGTCAGATTTTGAAATCCCTATTAATAATCAACTAAGAGTCATTAAAAAAGAATTCATATTGGATTGGGACAATCTTGTAAAGGATTTTAATTCTAAATCTAATAAAGAAAAAAGACACCAGTTTCGCTCCAATCACCCTTCTAACAAGGAACATGATAAAATGGTTAATAGATGGAAACGTTTTATTAATAGTGAAAAAATAAACATTACCTTTTACGATTGGTATGATCAATATTAAGGTAAACGTAGTGTTATTACTAAAACTCAATGGATACGAGAAGATAAGTCAAAAATTTCTTCTAGTCATCCCCATTAAAACCGTTTCTAATCCTGATTAACAATACATCTGTTGTTGCCAGCCCTTTTAAGATTTTAGATGGTAACAAAGATGATAAAAAAATAATTGAACAATTAAATTTTAGTAATCAATATCTAGAAACTGTAGGAAGACAGCTAGATAGGATTGAAGAAAAGTTTGAAGAAACCATTATCAAAAAACCCGATTCAAAAATTGAACATCCTTTAATAAGTTTACCAAAAAATAGAAGTAAATTAGGTATGCCTAATGATGATAGTGAACTTGTTCGATCAATAGATAAGTTATTTAAAAAATTAAAAACTGAACCCGGTCCAAGTGGCACTATTGCTACTATTGATCAAGTTGAAACTGATATTGAAAGCGGTAGAGTCGATGATCATTCGACAATCGATTCAATTCCGAACTTTAATGATCAGTTAAATAAATTAACAGTCAAAAACACTAGTATAACCAGAAACTGGTATTCTAGACCTACTCCTCCGGATCTACAGTTCGAAGAGAGAAATCTAGATAAACAGTTTTATGTATCATCTAATAAAATCTATGAATGGAATATTGATGGATTCAGTGAACAAGAGATATTAAATAAATTGAACCACGTGTCTATGGTAGCAAACAACTATATACCTAAATTCAACAACCTGTCTCAGCCAGATATTGTTGAGTTGTTAGCTAGTGGATTCACTGGTATTCTCAGATCTTGGTGGGAAAAATATCTCACTGAAGATACTAGATTATCAATAATTCATGCTATTCAGATAGATAATGACGGCAATCCCATCTTTGATGAAGATGTTGATATTGGTCCACCAGATGGTGTTAATACGTTAATTTTTACCATTATTAAACATTTTGTTGGTACTCCCAGTAATATTACTGAGAGAATTCACGACCAGTTAAGTAACCTCACTTGTCCCACCCTAAGTGATTTTAGCTGGTATAAAGATGTGTTTACCTCACGAGTTATGTTGCGAACTGATAGTAATAAACCATTCTAGAAAGAAAAATTCGTCAATGGTTTACCTTCATTATTTGCACATATAGTTCGTGGAGAGTTAAGCAAAGATTTAGGATATATCGATTATGATAACCTAACATATGGTGACATAATCAGTTATATTCAAAAAATTGGATTAAAAATGTGTATTGACTTTAAATTAGCTAAACAAGCCAGTAAAGACAAAGATAAAGCTAAATACGAGTTAGACACGTTCTGTGAACAATATGGTTTACCACCAGTTGCTCCTTCCAGAAGGAAGCACCTGCATAAACATATTGATTATCATAAAAGTAACAAACGTCATAAACAAAGACGCAGTCATAGAAAAGATAAAAAATCAAGAAGATTATTATAGTAAACCCAAACCCACAAATAAAAAATATAATAAAATATTATCTAAAAAATTTGATAAAAGTAAAATTGGTTGCCACAATTGTGGGCAGAAAGGGCATTACAAAAATGAATGCAAAATAAAAAAGAAATTATCTCAATTAAATATCTCTAGTGAAGATACTGAACAATTATTAGAACTAATGAGAATAGAGAACAATGTCAATAATGATGAAGGTTCTGATATTCCTTATTCTTCTAATAGCAGTTCTAGTAATCATGAAACAGATAGTGACAATGACGAAGTCACTATTTGTACTAACAATTGCAACGAAAAGTGTTGCATTAAGCAAATCAATGTAATTAATAAAGATGAAGAAGAAAGCTCTCTGCTCATTGATTTAATCAGTAAAATTTCTGATCCTGAGTTAAAATCTCAGTATACTAAACAATTAAAAGATTTATTGACTAAAGATAATAGAATTAAGGATAAAATTGTTAAGGCTAAAGTTAAACCAAAGATTTAGTCCGAATAAAACCCTGAAACGATTTAAAACTCCTAAGGTTAAGGAAGTAACCCTTCCAGAATTAAATCAAGAAGTCAATAAACTAAAAAATGAAATTTCTAACCTAAAATTAGAAGTCTCTAATTTAAGAAAAGATTTTGATGACAAAATATCCGACTTTCATGTTCAAGATTCTTCCTCTAGTGATGAAGATCACGATGAACCTGAATCATCTGGTACTAAGGAAGAAACTGATCTTTTTGTTCAAGGTCTTTCACTTAAAAGAATTAAGGATGGAGCAAAAGAAGCAAAGGATTGAATAAACATTTAGAAGCTAGGCTAACTATTTTTGACCGAGAACCACCAACAGAACCAAGAACCAACCGTGTGGCTCTGATACCATTTGACAACAAAATAAGTTTCATAACAAAATTTAAACAGAATTCGAAACTTAGTAAGACTCTGAGTTCCTTCTCAGACGAATCTTAGGTTTCTACCACTGTTTAGCCTACTTAACCCCTCTTCTCTTCTTCTTTAAATATTTCTTTAATAAGTAAGTCAGTTTATTTTCTATGTTGTTTGTAAATATTTTAATTATCAATAAATTTGTTTTTATTTAGTAATCAAAATTGTGATTAGTTTCATGCACTACTCCATCCTATCTAGCTGTCTTCCTACAGTTGCTAGATATTGATTACTAAAATTTAATTGTTCAATTATTTTTTTATCATCTTTGTTACCATCTAAAATCTTAAAAGGGCTGGCAACAATAGATGTATTTTTAACTGGGATTAGAACAGTTTCTAATGGGGGATGACTAGAAGAAATTTTTGACTTATCTTCTCGTATCCATTGAGTTTTAGTAATAACACTACATTTACCTTGATATTGATCATACCAATTGTAAAAGGTAATGTTTATTTTTTTCACTATTAATAAAATGTTTCCATCTATTAACCATTTTATCACGTTTCTTGTTGGAAGGGTGATTGGAGCGAAACTTGTGTCTTTTTTCTTTATTAGATTTAGAATTAAAATCCTTTACAAGATTGTCGCAATCTAATATGAATTATTTTTTAATGACACTTAGTTGATTATTAATAGGGATTTTAAAATCTGACTGAGTTGGAAATTCAGAAGAAGTAGGAGAGGAGGATTCCTCTTCAACAGGGTCAACTTGTGCATAACAAGGATGACTAGCTTGACCTTGATTAAGGATTCCCTTTAATTTAATATCCCTAACTGAAGGATTACTGAGTACTTCAGTATCTCTTCTAGTGTGAACTGAAGGTGCTAAAGAACTAGTAAAATCTTCAATAATAACTGGTCTTCGGGTACGCTCAAAACTTATCTTGACCGTTCCATTAGAAAATTGCTTAACATTTTCAATATTTAACAGATTATTGACTACAGGTTGTTGTGGAATTTCATTGGGTAAAGTCCATTGACTAGGTAACGTAATATCCTTCCAGAAGATGGTTCTCGGGATTTGAATATTAGCATCACTAGTTGAACTTTGAATTAATACAGTTTGATCCTTAAGACTTTTATTAAGAGCTTGAACGTTTAAATTCGTTTTCATGGTCTTATAATAAATCCCGTAAATTAAAGCTATGGGTTGAGAACCCTTAATCATATGAGTGATCTCACCAGATGTTTTAATGTTTAATGTTAAAGCTTTTAATAGATGTTGATCTCTAAGGCTTAGTGTGAAATCAGGAAAGAAATTAAAATGGATAGGTCCATTGTGAAAACTTGATTCCATCGCACCTATCATACTGGGATAGTAATTCAGGAACCTAGCATCTCTAAGACAAGGGTAGATGCTTGAATTAATTCCCTTAATGTTCAATGGTTTAACTGCAACTTGTACTAGACCAATGTGAATAAAATTGTAACCTTTCTTCCTATGTTTTTTAATGACATCAGGAGATAAAAGACTATAATTTTCATACTCTTTGTTAATTGCGTAAACTTTTTCTACAGTTTTAACATTATAATCGGTTTTGAAGTTATCAAAAAATGTTGACTGGTAAATTTCTTTAGGAGATACTCTAGGTATGTTCCAATTATGTAAAGCTTGACTAATGTTTTCATAATCTGCAGTGATTCTTGGTTAACTATGTCTGGAACAGGAGGCAAAGTCGACCGGTTACTAGTTGAGGAGTTAGACCTGAATAATCTACTCATCTTTTACAGATTTTCAAAATAAATTTTTATTCATTATTCTTCCATTCATACCCTCTTACCTTAGATGCACTCATACCGTGTTCTATACATTCTACACCTTTCACCCAAGAGACTTACAAAAGGTAGACACTAACAAGGTGGACTAAAGTAAGTTAGGTGACTTTGGAATAAGAATAAAAGAGAAAATTTTGAAAATAGTAACGAATGAACATACTACTAGATCTTACTGGCAACTAGAAACAAATAACTTGGCTCTGATACCATTTGTCGGCGGAATAAGTTTCTTAACGAAATTTAAACAGAAAGAAGAAACTTAAAGAAGATGACCGGTGAATCGGTAAAGTAATTTCTTTCTTTTATTTATAAACAGTTGAGAAAGGGATTACGTATAACCTAGATAAATTGTAAATGGAAGAGAGAAGTATAAAGAACTTCTTCTTCATCTTACTAGAAGAAGGAAGCAACAAGATTCTTCTTCGTATCCTAGAAAGAAGGCAAAGAGAGGACCTTAGGTGAGGTTTTCTTACAAAAGAAAAGCCTGAGTAACTCTAAACACTTCGAGTTACTTAAATAGAAAACTGAAAAGTAAATTACTATTGAATCACACAGGATTCACTATTATATTTACTGGAGTAAAAGTACAGAGTAAAAGTAATTTACTAAAGTAAAAGTAAAAGTAAAAACATTTTTCATTTACATTTACTAAGGTAAAAGTAAAAGCATTTTACTTAAAGTAAAAGCTGATTTACTGGGGGCAATAATGATGTTGTTGTTGACTGCTTTTTGCTTTTGCCGAAAGCTGATGATGACTGTGGCCATCTTTGTTGACTGACTGGTCCGTCTCTATTAACCTAGTTGTTGATAAATGCTTCTCTATACAGTTTCCTGCCTTGGTTGATACAGGTACAGATTTAAATTGTATACAAGAAGGTTTAATCCCAACCAAATACTATAAAAAAACCACTGAAAAACTTAATTCAGCTAATGGTAGTCAAATGGAGATAAGATATAAGTTACCTAAAGTTCATATTTGTCAAGATGATATGTGTTTTAAAACATCATTTGTTTTAATCCGTAATCTTACTGACAAGATAATTTTAGGATTACCATTTATATATTTACTCTATCCATTTATTACTAGTAATGAAGTTCTAAGTTGTAGACATTTAGGAAAGAGAATAACATTTAAATTTCTTATTAAACCAAAAGAAAGAGATTTAAAATTTATTCAAGAAGAGTCTATCTCTAAGTCATTAAACTTATTAAATAGCAAATCCTCCCATTTAAATTTCTTAAAGGAAGAAATTAAATACAAAAGAATTGAAGAACAACTTCAAAATGAAAATGTTCAGATTAAAATTGAAGAATTAAAATCTTACTTAAAGGATAACCTTTGTTCAGATTCTCCTAATGCCTTCTGGCACGGGAAAAAACATGTGGTTAGGCTTCCTTATGCTAAGGAATTCAAAGAGCATTTAATTCCTACTAAGGCCAGGCCTATTCAGATGAATCACAAACAAATGGAGATATGTAAGAAAGAGATTAATGATCTCCTTAGTAAAGGTTTAATTAAACCCAGTAAATCCCCATGGTCTTGTCCTGCTTTCTATGTTAACAATGAAGTAGAAAAGGAAAGAGGACTACCTCATCTAGTCATTAATTATAAGCCATTAAATAAGGTTCTCGAGTGGATTAGGTATCCCCTTCCCAATAAAGACGACCTTATCAATAGATTGAGTAATGCCACAATATTCAGTAAATTTTACCTTAAGTCCGGCTTCTGGAAAATTGCCATTCATCCAGATGATAAGTACAAAACTGCATTCACCACTCCATTCGGTCACTACGAATGGAATGTCCAGGCATTTGGCCTAAAAAATGCTCCCAGTGAATTCCAGAATATTCTCAATGACATATTAAACCCTTTCAGTCATTTTATTGTTGTCTATATTGATGATAATCTTATTTTTTCAAAGACCATTGAAGAACACATTAAACACTTGAAATCATTTTTTAAGACAGTTAAAGATAATGCTCTAGTTCTTTCACCTTCCAAATGCAGCCTGTTTTAGGTCAGAATAAGGTTTCTTGGTCTTAATATCTTCGAGAGACAAGTTCAAATTTCATTGAATCGAGCTATTTAATTCACCGACAAGTTTCCCGATAAGATAACCAATAAAACCCAATTGCAGAGATTTCTTGGCTCGCTCAATTATATTGGCAAGTTTTACAAGAATCTCAGGAAGATCTGCAAACCTCTTTTTCAGCGTTTGCAAGTCAATCCTCCACCTTGGACTGACATTCATACCTCTGTCGTCCAACAAGTTAAAAAATACGTCAAGGCATTGCCCTGTCTTGGTATTTCCAATGATTAAGCGTATAAAATTGTTGAAACTGACGCCTCAATATTGGATTCGGAGGCATCCTTAAACAAAAGTTAACACCAGATTCCCCAGAACAAATTGTTCGTTTTCATTCAGGTGCATGGAATACTACACCGTTAAATTATAGTACTATTAAAAATAAAATACTCTCATTGGTATTATGTATTACTAAGTTTCAAAGTGATTTATTAAATCAAAAATTTCTGGTCCGTATTGATTGCAAGTCAGCAAAATACATATTAGAAAAAGATGTTGAAAATCTAGCCTCTAAGCATTCCTTCGCTAGATGGCAAGCTTTATTGAGCATTTTTGAATTTGATATTGAATATATTAAAGGTAGTAACAATTCAATTCCTGATTTTCTCACTCGGGAATTCATCAATACAAGTACTATTCAATAATGAGCATCAGAGGAGCATCGTCCTCGAGGGGTCTGGGTCGCCCTACTGGCCCTAGTAATCAACCCAGAGGAGCTCTGACTTCTCACCCAGTCACCCCAGTTTATCAGTCAAACAAATTCTCAGTCCTTGGGATAATTCCCAAACCCTATAGTTCAGCTTTAACCAGTAAGCCTAAACCCATTGACCCTTTTAGTAATCCAGCTAAGGCTTCATCCTTAGCTTCTAGTCATCCTCCTTCTGAGTATATGTTCAGGTGGGAAAATTACTTATTCCATATTGAACCCTACATGAAACCCAAAAATGACCCCATTAAGCTTGTCTGCCTAGTTCTTTCCTCCGGGATGGCATTTCCAACCCCTGGCTCCTTATAAGTATCTTGTATATTATAAGGACATTCTTATTGAAACTGAGTCAGTAAACATTTAACCCATTTACGCCAATAATGATAGGACTAAAGTCCTCTATCATTCTCTGTACATTAAACAGTTCATTCAGATCTCTGATTAGGGGAAGAATCCCTCCGATCTTATGGAACTCTCTAGTCAGAATAACTCATTCTGTTATTATGACTATATTGAAGCCTGGTATAAGGTCCTCTCTCTTCCTTCTCTCTAGGATATGAAGAAGAAGCTTGTTGCTTCCTTCTTCTAGTAAGATGAAGAAGAAGTTCTTTATACTTCTCTCTTCCATTTATAGTTTATCTAGGTTATACGTAATCCCTTTCTCAACTGTTTATAAATAAAAGAAAGAGATTACTTTACCGATTCACCGGTCATCTTCTTTAAGTTTCTTCTTTCTGTTTAAATTTCTTTAAGAAACTTATTCCGCGGTCAAATGGTTTCTAGATCTTACTTCTTCCATTTGTTGCTTTTCTTTTGTAAGAAAACCTCACCTGAGGTCCTCTCTCTGCCTTCTCTCTAGGAAACGAAGAAGAAGCTTGTTGCTTCCTTCTTCTAGTAAGATGAAGAAGAAGTTCTTCATACTTCTCTCTTCCATTTACAGTTTATCTAGGTTATACGTAATCCCTTCCTCAACTGTTTATAAAAATAAGAAAGAGATTACTTTACCGATTCACCGGTCATCTTCTTTAAGTTTCTTCTTTCTGTTTAAATTTCGTTAAGAAACTTATTTTGCTGTCAAATGGTATCAGAGCCACACGGTTGGTTCTTGGTTCTGTTGGTGGTTCCCGGTCCAAAACAGTTAGCCTAGCTTCTAAATGTTTATTCGATCCTTTGCTTCTTTTGTCCCATCCTTAAATCACCTCGCTTACTGTAAAACACCTGAGATCACCATAAGTCCCGAGATGCCGTTGTAAGTCTCCAACGTGGGGGCAGTTTAGGCTATGGGAATCATCAGATCTAAAGGTATGAGTTTACTTAAGGTAAGATGGGTTTGAGTAAAGAGGAATGACAAAAGAATAAATTTTTGATTACTCAGTTAAAACGAAGTAGACTGTTTAGATCGAGTTCACTGACAGATCAAGGCTAATCGAGTGATCCTTTGTGTCAGACGCAGTCTGATTTGTTTTTAAACAAAAATTTTTACAAAATTTAATAAATTTTAAAGTTGTTGACCAATTGTTCGGTGAAAAAATTTTCTCCTCTTTTTATAAACCTAATTTTTCTAAGGGTGAAAGGAAAATCTCGGATAAAATTTTTGAAATTTGAATAGTATAGGGATGGTGATCCATCTAAGAAGATGATCAACAAACACCTCCCAAGACCCAAGCAGAGATGGACCAGTTAGTCAAAGATGGCCCCAGTCATCATCAGCTTTTGCTTTCCACAAAAGCAGAAAGCAGTCAACAACAGCATCATTGTTGTCCCCCAGTATATCAGCTTTTACTTT
Source organism: Panax quinquefolius (assembly GCA_020205615.1). NCBI lineage: Eukaryota > Viridiplantae > Streptophyta > Magnoliopsida > Apiales > Araliaceae > Panax > Panax quinquefolius. Next base: position 108,061,201 of record CM035163.1, read on the forward strand.
AAGTAAAATACTTTTACTTTTACCTTAGTAAATGTAAATGTAAAATGTTTTTACTTTTACTTTTACTTTTACTTTAGTAAATTACTTTTACTTTGTATTTTTTACTTGAAGAATGTAATAGTGAATCCTGCGTGATTCAATAGTAATTTACTTTTCAGTTTTCTATTTAAGTAACTTGAAGTGTTTAGAGTTACTCAGGCTTTTCTTTTGTAAGAAAACCTCACCTGAGGTCCTCTCTCTGCCTTCTCTCTAGGATACGAAGAAGAAGCTTGTTGCTTCCTTCTTCTAGTAAGATGAAGAAGAAGTTCTTCATACTTCTCTCTTCCATTTACAGTTTATCTAGGTTATAAGTAATCCATTCCTCAACTATTTATAAATAAAAGAAAGAGATTACTTTACCGATTCACCGGTCATCTTCTTTAAGTTTCTTCTTTCTGTTTAAATTTTGTTAAGAAACTTATTTTGCTGTCAAATGGTATCATTAATATTTTAATATTATTAAATATTAATGATGATGGATTTATTTGATATTTAAATCATTTAAAAATGATTTCAGTGTTTGAAAAATTATTATAAAATATAATAATTGTTAGAAAATTATTAAAATCTTCCGAAAAAATATTATAAATGATATTTGACTTATCTAAAATAATATTGAAGCTTAGAGACCGAGTTTAGTTGACAATCAATATGTTAATTGTCGGATAGGGTGACCAGAACACCGAGAATAGACCGAAGTCCAACCAGACCGAACTAGTTAGACTTGTTAAGTGTTTATATAGGTTATAAACACTAATGTGACTATGTGCTAATGTGCCTAGGAGAAAGATTGACTGTAAATTATAGTATTGTGTGTTATGAATTAACGTGCTAATTGTGAGACCGATATTATGATTATAGGTCTTTCGAATGCAGATAAGTATATTGTGTAGCAGTAATCAATGGAGAAGGAAAGTTTCCTTAACTCAACCTTGAGTTAATATTGTTCAATTATTATGGTGGTTAATTATTGTTAATTAGACCACGTCCAATAATTTATTGTTGATTATTCGCAGTTAGTGTATGCTTATTAATTCAAATTGAATTATTGATTCGGAGAATATATGATAAGTGGGTTTTATACCTACTTATTGGATATCAATTCACGAGAACTATGTCTATCTCAAGTACATTTTAGTGTGTTTTTAGTTGCATTTCATGATATTTTGCATTGCATGTACTGAGAACTCCTTTGGTGTAAAAGTGCAGGAAATGGCATAGCTTGGCGATGGTAGATGGCATGAGGTTAATGGAAGCATGACGCGAGGAACAATTGGAGATATGAAACTTAGGATTGATGAAGGAAGAGTGGCATGTCAAAGAATTAGTAGTTGGTTACAGAAGAAGTAGCAGCAGAGCTCAGAATTTAAAGTCTGAAGCGCGCCATGTACAAGGCTGCATATACATGCTAAAGGACACGCGTCTGCCGCTGATCACCCTCACCCGACCGAACATATTTTTGAACATATACCACCGATGATTGCAAAGGAACTCACATACATCAAGACGCGACATTTGTAGCTGCTAATTAATTTTATTTTATTTTTTAAATTGTAAGAGTTTTTGTGACACCCCCAAAATAGGTATACATCACCCATCTTGAGTCGCCAAATACATGGTACATAAATCAAATACAACTTAATTATACAACTGTCGTGTAAAATATGACAAAATATAAACTGAGAGTTTAAACAAGAATATTGCCTTCTAGATAATATCCACTCTCAATGGAGTCCTCATAAACAGTATACAAACTCAAATTCAGTTCTGATTACATTTATTATTAAACTATTTAACAGAATAGTGAGGACTACTAATGCTATCATCTGGACTGTCAATCCGTTCCCCGACTCGTCCCAGCTATATTCTCATTTCCTGAAGAGAACAGTGAAGGAAAGGGTGAGCTCAACTAGCTCAGTAAGAAATATTATGACTAAGATAATGCAGAATAAATTATCATTAGTCTTCAACAATGTTAAACTGATAAAATACAATAGACATCAAGTTTAACTGCAATGGAATAAGCAATCCATTAAAAGAGTCAAGTAGAGAATAAAATCTACTATCTTATATGATTTAAAAGATTTTTTAATTGACTAGGTCATTCCCAAGAAAGAGGGGGCTTTCCAATAAGGATTTTTCCCTATTGGCGCGCAATTAGGTGACCAACCATATCCTTGGCAGAACTTCTAGACATCGTTAATATTGCAAATAATAATATTAATAACTTTATCATCTCAATTATTGATTTAATAATATATAAAATATCGATAATAATTGAATCAAATAACGTGAGATACTATGCAACAATTACTGAAGCAATAATTGAACAAAACTGAGTGACTTCTCACATAAGCATCAATAATCAATACCGTGTGCTACTATGCAACCACACATATTACTGTACTTTTACTACCGAGTAGATCAACAGTATTAACTGTAAAACTTCCGCCGTTATTTTCATAAAAATATTTTTGTCGTTTTCTCAATCCGATAATAATTCCGCTGTGGGGTCCACTAATGATTGTCTTGTCGTCATTTAATATTCCCTGTTAAAACGAATATTCCCCGACCAATCGAATATTATATAACAACTTGCATACTTTGAAAAATTTATAAATACTACCCACAACTATAACATTATCTCAAATTCACACCATAATATTCAAAAAAATATTTTGAGAAATTTAAATCTTTATTCATAAAATCTGGGATCTCACAATCTCCCCTCCTTATGAAATTTCACCCTTGAAATTTATGTACGCACCTGGTATGCCAAGAGGTGAGAATACCTTGAATACCTTTATCGTCGAAAACATTACACGTTGCATATGTGCATGCCCGATGTCCTCCGATTGCCTCTGAATGCACATCAGTCCCTAAAATAGCTATTTTAGGACTTGATACCGACCTCAAATCTCAAAACATAAAGAATGATAGTTTTAGGTCTACTCGTTATCTTTTCAAATCATCCTAAATCACCTCAATCGGAGTTCGTATGAAAACGTTATGCCCAATTTACTAAAGGACATCCGACAAATTTTGCTTAACACTTGACCACGCTTAGCGCCAGATTTGCCTTGGGCAAGCGCCTAGGCGCCTCAAGAGCGAATCTAAGCGCCGAGCCTAAGCGCGCCTAAGAGCGAGAATCTAAGTGTCGAGCCTAGCGCCTAGGCGCCGAATTCTTGGCACTTAACTCCAATTTTCCAGATTTTTGCAACTTTTGCACACACACTTCAAATCTTCATAACTTCTTCATCCGTTATCTAATTAGTCCGCTGAGGCTATGGAAAGCTTGTAACATGCTCTATAAAACCCCATGATTTCATAATTTTTAGATTCATTAATTATTCTGAAATTTGGCTCCAAAGTCCCCCAAGACTAAGTTTTTACTAACAACGATACGTGAAAAACGTAATGAACACGCGACATACTTGGCGGTAAAACGATTCTATAGGCCACAGATCCTACTCGATCGAGGATTTCAAATGGGCCAATTAAATCGAGGGTTGATATTTCCTCTCTTCATCGATTCTTGCTTCTAGAATAATGCCCTCTTGAACCTTCTTCTTCACATTCATCAGCTTCGGGTGTGTAGCTTGAGCGGTTTTAACTTTATCGATTAAAGTCGATTTTACTCGTATATTCGTTATTTTCAAGTGGGTCTCTAGAGTCTTTAACTCTATCTTCATCATTTGTAAGTTATATGAAATGGATTTTTGTGTTAACAACATCGCACTCGTAAACGCATACGATCTTCTACTCAACGCGTCAGCTACCACGTTCGCTCTTCCACGATGATATTGAATGGTATAATCGTAATCTTCAACAGCTCGAGCCAACTTCTTTGGCGTATTATAGGTTCGTTTTGGTTAAAGAAGTATTTAAGGGTTGAAGAAATGGGTTTTGTACTGGGGTCAATACAAAATTCGATTTCACGCTCTAGGGGTAGGCTAAGAAGTCTTCAAGAATACATCAGGAAATTTATTAACAATAGAAATATCATTCAAAATTGTGACTCTCATCTAAGACATGGATAGTACGTCATATTGATACTTATCAACTTATCATCATCATTCACGACGTCCCCTACGGATAGTCTGGCTTCGGTGCATTCCACATAAGGAAGTCAACAACGAAAGGATCGGGGCTCTTTACTTATGGCTTGATATAACAGTGATTGACTTTAGTGGTTTGGTTGCTTGAATTCGCATAACAAGTTGGTTAGGAATATAAAAGCTAACAACCTTACGAAAAGCATGATGAGTAGTTAACCAATCGATTCCAAAAATCACATCAAAGGCAAGTATTTTCAAAGAGATAAGATCGACAGGTAACGTGAAAGTGTCAATTTGAATCAAACAAGATTTATAAATAATGGATGTAACGAAGGTTTCTCTTAACAGAGTTTTAACAGATAAGTCAAAGTTTAATTTCTCAATAGCCAAGTTCAAACATTAAACACAACTAGGTGAAATACAAGAGTGGGTAGAACCGGTATCAAATAAGGTATAGACTTCGTAAGCGTTTATGATTAACTTACCCGTGATAACTTCGTTCGGGTTCCTCGACAAACACTCTCACTTAAACTACTGGCTTTGACTTGTCTGGGACATCCTTTGGCGTCACCATCCCAGCTAGACTTGACTTCACTACACGACAAAATTGAGCTAGGTGACCTTTTCTTTTGCAATGGAAACACGCTTTGGATTGCTATGTACAGTTTGGACGGATGTCTCCCTCCTATCGGCATTTGAAACATACGACCGGTGGTCGTTCTTCTTCCTTTGAAATGGGTGCTGATGCTGCTGTCTTTCCATCATTATTGAACCTTCTCTTCTTAAAATTTCCACTTCTATTATCTTAGCCATGATTACCACCGAAGTGGTTACCATTCTTGGCATGATAATTTCCCCCACGATGGTTATCATTATTCCGATGGTCGTTGCCACCGATACAATTATTATCGTGTTGTTGGTTGTTGCCTTTTGGTTGTGCTGACTCATTATCGCGCTCCAATAACTGAGCCCCTATTCACAACATCTGAATATAAACAAAGTTTGTGAGAAATGAGGTATTGATGTATATCGGGTTTCAAACCTAGCAGAAACATTCGCGTCATTCGCTCCTCATTATCGACCAAATGGGATGCAAACTGGGATAATTCCGCAAACTTAGCCTCGTACTGTGACACGGTCATATTATTTTGCTCCAGCTTGATAAATTCCACCTCCTTTATGTGACGAATACTTTCAGGAAAGTACTTGTTGTTGACCAATTCTTGAAATTTCTCCCAAGATATTTTAAGTGCGTCAGGCTGGGTATGTTTTACAGATTCCCACCAATGATCTGCTTCTTCACGCAACATAAAGGTGGCGAATGGAACTTTTTGTTCCTTTGAGCATTCCAAGACATCAAATATCTTGGTGATCTGCTTAATCCACATCTCTGCCTTAAGTGGGTCTGGCTTTCCCAAAAACTCTGGTGGTCCCAGCTCCTTGAACTGCTTAGCGGTGACCAACCGTGGGTCACCATTGTTTTCATTATGAACAGGAGTCTCTTTCATTTAGTGTTGCATGAATTCTAAAAAGCTCCTAAACGTACCGTCGTTCGTTATTTGATCAGTGTTGTTTACAGGAGGATTATCACCTTCCTATTGCACATTATTCTGGCTATTGATCAACGGTGACTCAACGGTCTCATGTGCTCCATTGCTTACCTCAACATTTTCAGATGCCATTTTCAAATACTTCCACAAAATAAGGGTTAATTAACAAATCATATATTATCCCTATACTCTGGTCGACCAATTAAATACCAAATAAACTTAGGTAGGTCATACTAGCGAAGGAATTCCCCGTCTCTCCCCTCCTAATTCTTGTCTCACATCTCAGCCAGGGATCATATCCCTAACCTTTTATACCAACTGTGACGCCCCCAAAATAGGTATACTTCACCCATCTTGAGTTGCCAAATACATGGTACATAAATCAAATACAACTTAATTATACAACTGTCATGTAAAATACGACAAAATATAAACTGAGAGTTTAAACAAGAATATTGCCTTCTAGAAAATATCCACTCTCAATGGAGTCCTCATAGACAGTATACAAACTCAAATTCAGTCCTCATTACATTTATTATCACACTATTTAACAGAATAGTGAGGACTACTAATGCTATCATCTGGAATGTCAATCTGTTCCCCGACTCGTCCCTACTATATTCTCATTTCCTGAAGAGAACAGTGAAGGAAAGGTTGAGCTCAACTAGCCCAGTAAGAAATATTATGACTAAGATAATGCAGAATAAATTATCATTAGTCTTCAACAATGTTAAACTAATAAAATACAATAGACATCAAGTTTAACTGCAGCGGAACAAGCAAACCATTAAAAGAGTCAAGTAGAGAATAAAATCTACTATCTTTTACGATTTAAAAAGGTTTTTCATCACTTTTATCGCTGAGACTCAGCTTAATAAATAATCCACATCATCCCTGCACTACGGCCAAGGATATTCGTGTATTCATCAATGGTCACGATCATGCCATAAAATAATTCATCTATGCACCCTTGGCCAAAGAGAATCCATAGCCATAATCATACCAAAAACTTTCCATCAATGCACTACGGGCTAATGAGGACTTTATCCACATCATTTGTAACATTACGGTCATGATTATACCGAATAATCCCTGGTTATAATCATACCTAAGTCCATCTATGCACTACAGGCCACATATGACTTTCAACATAATATAAATATGAGGATGATGACAATGATTTAAGAATTTAATAAAACAAGTTCAAGAATTAATTTATCCAGGAACTAATAACGTCCAAATTGTCAACATGATACTTCTTTGTAGAGTAAAATTCAAGAATGCTCAGAAGAATATTTCTATGAAAAGATACTAGATGAAGCGCAAATATCAAGGATATTCCACTAATTTTATGGAGTATAGAAGTCAAAAATTTAACTAACTGAGTATAATACAGAATGGAATAACAAAAGAAATCACTAGGCATGTGATAGATCGCACAGACAGGTTATTCCAATAGAATAATGAATAACGGAACCAGGTCATGCGTAAACGCACAGACATCATATTCCAACAGAATAATAAATAACGGAACCAGGTCAGGCAAAATTCGCACCGATAAGATATTCTAACAGAATAATAAAGAATGGAATAACAGAAGAATTTCACCATGTATGCGGTACTTTGCATAGACAGGTTATTCCAACATAATAATAAAGAATGGAATAACAGAAGAATTTCACCATGTATGCGGTACTTCGCATAGAAAGGTTATTCCAACATAATAATAAAGAATGGAATAACAGAAGAATTTCACCATGTATACGGTAGTTCGTGTATAGAGATAATTCCAACAGAATAATAAGGAATGGAATAACAGAAGTTCTCTTCATGAATACGAAAGAAATAATACCTCTTACGGTATAACAAATAATATTCCTTTCCTTATAAAGAAGAGTACTCCGACAGGATATTCCAACAGAATAATAAATAATGGAATAACAACATAATTCACCATGCATGCGATAGACCGCACAGACAGGTTATTTTAACAAAATAATAAATAATGGAACCAGGTCTTGCGTAAACGCACAGATAGGATATTTCGATAGAATAATAAAGAATGGAATAATAGAAGAATTTCACCACGTATGCGGTACTTCGCATAGACAGGTTATTCCAACATAATAATAAATAATGGAATAACAGAAGAATTTCACCATGTATACGGTTGTCCGCGTATACAGATTATTTCAACAGAATAATAAGGAATGGAATAACAATAGCTCTCTTCATGCAGGTTTCTAGCGTAGATTCATCAAGGACTTCTCCAATATAACTAAACCACTATGCAGTTTATTGGCGAAGGATGCGCAGTTTAATTTTGATGAGGCTTGTGTGTCGGCATTTGAGCACTTAAAGGGGAAATTAACGCTTGGGCACCGCTTTATTACCGCACTGTTAGGATTTGCCATTTGAGCTGATGTGTGATGCCAGTGATTATGCCATAGGGGCTGTTTTGGGGCAGAGGAAGGAAAAGATGTTTCACGTGATCTATTATGCCAGCAAGACCCTTATAGATGCCCAGTTGAACTACACCACCACAGAGATAGAGTTATTGGCAGTGGTGTATGCCTTTGATAAATTTCGAGCATATCTGATTGGCACAAAGGTGATAGTGTACACGGATCACGCGGCAATTTGACATTTAGTGGCAAAGAAGGATGCCAAACCTCAGTTGATCAGATGGATTTTATTACTGCAGGAATTTGATTTTGAGATCAAGGACAAAAAGGGCACTGAAAACCAAGTGGCAGACCACTTATCGCGACTAGAGAATCTGGAAAGGGAAGCAAACAATAAAGTTGTAATTAATGAATCCTTTCCAGATGAGCAGTTATTTCTGGTGAAAGGGGAAGTGCCATGGTTTGCAGACTACGCAAACTATTTGGTGAGTAAGATGGTACCTTCTGACTTAGTGGGCTATCAAAAGAAAAAAAATTCTGCAGGATGTCAAATGGTATATATAGGATGAGCCTTATTTGTTTAAACAGTGTGCTGATCAAATGATAAGAAGGTGTATCTCGTATAGCAAAACCGAGAGGATTTTATAGGATTGTCATTCTTCTATATATGGGGGTCACTATGGTGGAGAACGAACAGCGGCTAGAGTACTACAAGCGGGATTTTACTGGCTGACAATTTTTAAGGATGCATACAGTTTCGTCCAGAGGTGTGATAGATGTCAGCAAGTGGGAAACATATCAAAAAGAAATGAAATATCTTTGAATACGATCCTCGAAGTATAAATTTTTGATGTGTGGGGGATTAATTTCATGGGACCTTTTCTTTCTTCTTGCGGAAATCTCTACATCTTGCTTGCAGTGGATTACGTGTCAAAATGGGTAAAAGTGGTAGCTCTTCCGACAAAGGATGCCAAGGTAGTCCTCAGGTTTTTACATAGAAGTATCTTCACGAGGTTTGGGACTCCTAGAGCCATCATTAGTGATGAAGGCAGTCATTTCTGCAACAGGCAGTTTACAGCTTTGTTGGCCAAGTATGGGGTGAACCATCGTATTGCTACAACTTATCACCCACAAACGAATGGCCAAGCTGAAGTGTCAAATCGAGAAGTCAAAAGAATCCTTAAAAAAGTTATGAATCCCACGAGGAAGGACTGGTCTCTAAAGTTGGATGATGCTGTGTGGGCATATAGGACCGCATACAAAACTCCATTGGGCATGTTACCTTTTCACACGTTTATGGAAAAGCCTGTCACCTTCCTATGGAGCTAGAGCATAAGGCATATTGGGCTATTCGGAAGCTCAATTTTGATTTGAAAGATGTGGGGGAGAAACGCCTACTCCAACTCAATGAGTTGGATGAATTCCAATCGATTACAGGCATATGAAAATTCAAAGTTGTACAAGGAGAAGGTGAAGAAATGGCATGATCGCAAGATCATAGAGAGAACATTTGAATCGGGACAAAGAGTTTTGCTTTTTAACTCCAAACTTAAACTTTTTCCTTGGAAGTTGAAATCAAGATTGTCAGGGCCATTTATAGTAAAGAATGTCTTCCCACATGGAGCTATAGAAGTGTTCGATAAATTCCCGGATTAGCCTTTTAAAGTGAATGGGCAGCGATTGAAGCATTACTTTGGTGGCGAGGTGGACAGACAAAAAGTCACCTCAATTCTTTCTTCGACATAAGATTCAGAGACAATCAAGCTAATTGACTATAACTTAGCGCTTGATGGGAGGCAACCCATTATTTTTATCTTTATTTTTTTTATTAAGTTTAGGTTGTATTTGTATTTCATTTGCATTTTTAATTGTGATAGTCAGATTAGCTCTACATAAATATTCTAGTAGCTGAATTTGGATATGAGTATGGGTGTGCATAGCATTAAAACTATCGTATTAAGTTAGACACTCATGCTTACTCATTAATTCATGCCTTGACAGTGTTTATTGATGTCTATGCAGGTATCTTGGAGTGAATGCAGTACTGCCTTACAACATTGAGAATGAAAACTAATAGTGCAGGATGCGTGACTTCATGCTACCGCCAGGACATGCTGAAAAAGTGTGCCCCGCCGCGACAAGGGAGTCTGAGTAAAATAAGTCACTCACGCTACCACGCCACATATATGCCTTGAAACGCAGCATATGGCACTGAACTGGATTTAAAAATAAATTTGGTTTTAAAATAGGTTATAGCTTATTTGGATATCAATTGAAATAACAGAAGGCGTATTCTCTTGCTCTCCTCAATACGCACGTCTCATCATTTCTAGGCAGTTACAACCTAAGCCATAACTCTTCTCTCCATTACGCGATTGTTACTTCGGTGCTCAAACCCACGTTCATCCTCTACCCATGATCAATATCTACAGTATAAAGCTAGGGTTTTAGATTGGGCGTACAATTCAGTTTGGGAGTTATCAGTTCATCAACAAGTGTTTATCTTTCTCAATCAATTTCAAATGGGTCCTAAAAGAGCTCGCTTTTCTTCTTCTTCGTCATCATCTTCCTCTAGCAGTCAAGGGGAAGATGTTGTGGATCATACCAAATTTTTTAGTCTGGCAGCCCAAACAGAGTATTACAGAATTATGGCAAAGACGTTTGTAAAGGAGTGTGGTTTCAAACCTGAGAGGCAAGATGGTCAGTTATGGAATATGATTCAAGAAAGGGGATGGTTTGGATTCATTTCCACTCCTATGCCTGTTCTGATGAGTATAGTCTGAGAATTTTATGCTAATGCTAAAGACACAATGAGTGGGTTATCCGTGGTTCGAGGATTTCAAGTCAATTTATGACCTCCTGCCATCAAAGCAGTTTTCAACATAACTGACACATCACCTACTGGGACTAAAAATTAGGTAGAAGGTGCACATTTAGAAACAGATCTGGAAACGGTTATTACTGAGTTGTGCGTACCAGGAACGAAGTGGACTTATAAGGCCGGCACGAATCAGCCTCGCATATTCCCAGCATCAGCCTTGAATCGGTATGCGAAGGCATGTAATTTGTTTATATGTGCCAAGCTAGTTCCGTCGTCTCATCAGCATGAAATCACAGAGGAGAGGGAAATCATTCTGTGGGGGCATAATCACAGGCAAATACATTAATGTGGGCTATCTGATTCATCAAAATATGTCGTTTATCTGTGGGGAAGCACTATGGGGAGTATTCCACATGCGTCAGTTGTAGTTATGATGTGTGCTCATCAAGGATGCCATTGGGATAATGAGCAAATGTAAAACCCGAGCCAAGATATCACTCATGCAACCATTGCAAAATTTGAGGATTGGGCAGGAGGTGCACCGCACCCGCGAGGAAAAGGCTTCATCATTCGACCCACATGCCTAGTGCCTCCACCACAGCCCACACACAAAACTGAAACGGGAACATCGATTTAAGCAAATGCTGCTCTGGGGGATCGACAACTCTAAAGGTTAGAGCGCAAGGTTGACGTGAAGTACGATAACTTCGTAGCATTTGCCATGGGTCTGACGAGCTCATTGGTGGAGGCATTTGCACAGCAACGGACCATGTTTGAGTGGCCACATTGGACGGTAGTGTCATATCCACCACTGTGAGTCACCACCAAGAGGGTGGTACAATTTGAAGCACTAGGGAGTTTTACGAACCTTTTCCTTCATTCATTAGGACAATGAATATTATAAGTTTGGGGGTAATGGGGTAGTAGTGTAGTTGCATATAGTATTTGCATGTTTATTTAAAGTTGCATGTTTAGTTTAAAGTTTTATATTTATGTGTTAGATAATAATTTCATGTTATATTGTTCTGTTTTTAGTCATCATTATTTGTGTTAGTATATGTTTAGTTGCATGTCTCACAGTTCTAGCTTTATGGAAATTTTTTTTAGCCTATGATGAATGTGAATTTTGAAGGATTGTTGAGTATTTTGGATAACATAAGCTTAGATATAATGTTTTACATGATGTAATTCATGATACTGTCTAAATGCTTTCGGTTTGCACTACCGTGTTCACAATTTCTTGTAGGCTTAAGAATGACGTGTTGCATTGCTTAATAGGAAATGTGGTTTTAAAAAGAGAAATATGTGGAAATTGGACTTGGACTGTACAAAACATTGATAATCAAACTGTGGGAACACATGGGTAGGCTATATATATATAAAAAATTATCTTGAAACCTTCTTGAGCTAAATGAATGACTCTTGGAAGGTCTGAGATGGAGCATAAAACGCACTCGCTGTATAAAAAAAGAAAAAAGAAATAAACACCGCGGGAAAGAGTGAGAATCGCCCTCGTGAGTAAGAATAAAGCATTTTAAACCCATTGTTGAACCTTAGTTTGTTTTGATATGTTGGAACAGTCTTTATTTCATAAGTATACATGAATCTTGATTTAGACTATAATTTTCTGTTTGGAGCAGTTTAACATGTGTATTCTTTGCTTCAATCAAGTTTTGGTGAACATAATACATACACAGCATTTTTATAGCATATATGAATTATTTGAGTGTATGATATTATGCCTATAGTTTGGTTTGAATTTGTATTCTCGAATCTGGATAATTTGTTGTGGCATTTTCGACTGAAATTCTGTTATAGCTGGAGCAATGTGAGACTAGTTGCATCATGGTATAGTTGCATAGCATGTAGTTGCATTTTCAGTGTTTATTAGTATGCATTGCTTGAGGGAAAGAAATAGTTCAAGTTTGGGGGTATTTGATAAGTGAATTTTATACCTACTTATTGGATATCAATTCACGAGAACTATGCCTATCTTAAGTACATTTCAGTGTGTTTTTAGTTGCACTTCATGATATTTTGCATTGCATGTAATGAGAACTCCTTAGGTGTAAAAGTGCAGGAAATGGCATAGCTTGGTGATGGTAGATGGCATGAGGCTAATGGAATCATGACGCGAGGAACAATTGGAGATATGCAACTGTGGATGGATGAAGGAAGAGTGTCATGTCAAAGAATCGAGAGTGTTACTGAAGCGATGCGCAGCAGAGAGCTCGTAATTCAAAGTGCGTAAGACGCGCACTATAAAGGCTAAAGGGATCGCTTACTCGCATGATCACCTCGACCGAGCAGATTTTGAACATGCACGCCCGCGCGATGATTGCAAAGGGAACTTCATGGCCATGCTTGCATCTCAGAACTACTAATTAATTTTAATTTAATTTTTAAATTGTAAGAGTTTGGGTTGGTTAAAACAATTCAGGTTGGTACCAGACGCGATTATCATTAGTTTTTACGTGTTTTTCAGAAGAGAACTAGGGTTTACACTTTGAGAGATTTCCATTGATGAACCAAGCATAAACTTATTAATTTCTCCTTCTTTGGATTTCAATCATTGTTGATGAACTACTTTTATGTTGTTGGATATTAGTGAGGATTTGAACGTTACGTTTGGATTGTAATCAGAAATTGGGTTTGATCAATTCTATCTTTTCTCTTTCAATTGTTTATTTATTTCCCATGCGTAGCTTTGATCCCATAATGGCTTTCGGTTCAGCGATGAACTAAACTTCATTATGGGATTCTAACGGATTTTAATATGTAGTCTAATTGATTGCTTGATTGATAGACTGTTTGCGTATTATCAGGAATTTTTATTATGGTTATTTTTAATGCATGAATGATTGATCACCATTCGTTTTATGTGCTTGTATGGAATTGAAAAATAACATGCAAGTATGGTTGTAATCATGATAGCATGTGTATACGAGGCTATTTTTCTTAGCTTTGTATTTCGTGAACCAGATAGATATATAATGTTTCACCGTATGAGTTATATAAGGGCTTGTGCTTAAATTCAATATTGTTGCAATTTCACATAGAAATATAGTGAGGTTGGTTTTATTGATGATTACATGCTGTCTATTGCATGTGGATGTTATGTAAGTAGGTCATAATACATTAAAAAATGGTTATGTCTACATTAGTGCTCTTGGCTAATTTCCTGTGATATATGAATAATCTTGCATGATGGTGGTAATTAGGTGAACTATTAAATGAAGTTAGGATCCCATTATTTTCAGATTTGATTTATTACATTATTATTCTTATTTTAGTTATTCTTTGCATTTAGAGTAATTCACAATTATAAGCATTAGTTTAAGCACATAAAAATAGTGATTTAGTTGATGCATAATAGTTTAATTTAGACATCTTTCTCCGTGGATCGATACTCGACTTACTCGGTATTGCTTGTTGACACATGCATGCTTGAATGAGTTAGAGCTCTTTTCTTAGAACTAAAAAAGAGGCAACAATATACTTGTAGAATAACTGTTGTTGGATATTCACATCCGTAGGAGCTATTATTGATTTCAAATAGTACAGTTAGATCCTGTCTATTGTTTAATCGTATCGAAACATGTCTTAGCTAATTATTTTGGCTAGACGAACTTTTGTTAGAACTTGATAGGTTCGAGAAGAGAAGAGAAGAAAATTCAATTATTATTGATAGATCGATGCCAATTATTTCGGCTAGATCAAAAAATAAAACTTGATAGGTTTGAGAAGAGAATAGAAAAGAATTTAATTATTATTGATAGATCGATGCTAATTGTTTCGGCTAGATCGAAAAATAAAACTTGATATGTTTGAGAAGAGAAGAGAAGAGAATTCAATTATTATTGATACATCGATGCCAATTGTTTCAGCTAGATCAAAAAATAAAACTTGATAGGTTTGAGAAGAGAAGAGAAGAGAAGTGATTAAAAATAGAAATCATTATATTTCGTTGTTAAATTAAATTTTGATTCAAAGACTGAGAAGAACAACTTTTATACAAAGGGAACATTTTATTGGTCGTAATTTCGGCCTCTGTGCGTGACTTAAGTATTATGCATAATATAAGGGTATAATAAAGTTGATCACTTGTTATACTTGCAGAGAAGTTCTACATCTTGTGTGATCACTCAACATAAATCTGGAAAATATTCCACTTTGCTATTGTGTAGAATTAATTCTTGATTATTCATTAGAATATCGTAGAAACTTCGAAAGCATTGTATACTTTCGTTAATTTGTTGCATAGGTTGCGAGAAGATTAGTTAGAGATGAACAAATTATTCAGCTATTTCAACGTTACCCGAACTTTGGAGTCATTCTATCGAATTAGATAGTTTGTTGTCTTGATCCTTATACATTTATTGTATATCTTAACTTGCGGGGCAAATTTGTTGCTCACCCTTGCTAAATAAAACAATACAGCTAGGGATGAAGAAGCCAGAGGAGTTGTGAAGATAAAAGGCAAAGGTGATATGCTGTGATAGTTGTGTTTAACATATATATTATGTTGTATTTGTAAACCCTTTTTGTATATCTAAAGGGTATGTTTGTAATACAAAGGTTAGATAACCTGGGACGAATGTATTAACTATATCAGTTAATGTGGTTTATATGTCTATTCATAATTAAATGGGTAGTTAGATGTTATTTATATTGTGGATCGTGAGCACCAAACTCGGGAGTCAGGTAACCCGGATTTGGAGGCATCAAAGGTTGGTATCAAAGTTGTAATGACCAATGTTTCACAAGTTGGTAGCAGAGCTATAGGTTATAAACCTTAAGTGGGTTGGGGAAAACCCTAGTATTAAAACCATAAGCGAAATAGAAAATACTCATTTAGAGTACTAAGTCAGGGACTACCGAAATATATCGATAGTGAGATATGTGAATACATAGTGTGAGAAGTTTGTATTGAAGAAGTATTAATAAAGTTATTTAAACTGATTGTAGGATATCGGGAGAAGATGAAATGAGTGCAGAAATGCTAGTGGTTGGTGCACCAGTGCCAGTAGCCGAGGTGCCAGCGCAAAGCGAGATAGTTGAATAAGTGGGAAAAGATGAACCTATGGTCAATCTTGGGAGTGATCATGATGATTATCCCGAGATGTATCTGAGTAGTGATGAGGAGGATGAGTCCGAAGAAGCTAAGGTGGAGAAAGAGAGTAAGACTAAAGTTGAAGAGAAGGATCAAGTATCTGCAGAAGTCTAGGAACTCCGTAGTAAAGTATTTCGCTTGGAGGACTTGTGGAAGACGGAGCGAGAATTACGCGAGATGACTGAAGAAAGGAATGAGTTGAAGGTGCAGGTGGATAAGATGAAGATTTAAGGGGGTGGATCGTCTGACGGAACAGTCAAGCAGAAGTTCAAGAATAAGAGAAAGAGGGATCACGATAGTGATAACTCTAAAAATTCAAACTCAAAAAAGAAGAAGGTCTGTAGCAAGTGTGGAAAGACTCACTTGGGAGAATGCATGATGTGGAAGAATGTGTGCTTCAATTATAAGCAAGAAGGACATGTTTTCCAACATTGTCCTAAGCCAAATTTGAGGAAGTGTTTTTCATGTGGGTGTACGGGTCATGGATTCAAATAGTGTCCCGGTAAGAAGAAGAATGTTGAAGGGAGTGGAAGGTAGACAGCTTAAGTATAAGCGATAATATCTTCTGATAATGTGTGATACTAACGGTTGTAATATTGAGAATGATGTGTAATGTAACGACCCCAAAATAGGTCCATTCCATCCAACCCATTCTGAGTCGCCAAATATATGGTACGAAAAACAACTACAACTTTATTACAACAATTGTCGTGCAAAATACAACAACACATATGCTGTGAGTTTGGATACAAATATATACCAACTGTAGCACGTCACAATGACACCTTACATAAAGGTATAGTCAAAAACTGTTTTAGAAATTAGAATCTTTGGGAAATGCTCAAGGAAACCTTTGTACATGGGAGGCCATGCTTTTAGGTTATGGTAGATATCATATGGCCACAGAATTATCCTTGGTTGACCCAATAGACCCCAAAGAAAAACGAGAAGATTACTATCATATTCTTCTCAATGGTGAGTCTTCTCTTGACATATCATTATCTCCACTGTCTCTAATTGGGTATTATATTCCAAACAAACACCAAGATTATATAGTTAGTGCTTGTAAATATACTCAGCAAGTGGATGAGCACAACCATGTCTTATGATAACACGAGTTTGTATGTCATTAGACATCTTGTATGATAGTGACAAAACACCCTTCCAAAGTTGGGTTACCTCACCTATTTAATTCACCAAAAATAACTATTAAATGATGTATAAAATACAACACACTAAAGTCCTCAATAAAATTATTTCCATACTCTTTAGGAGAACCTCAACAACTATAGACCACCATTCTATTTCCTTGTTATCCCCTCCAACCCAAATACACTTTTATTACCTGAAAGGAATTGTGAAACAAAAGGGTGAGCACAACTGGCTCAGTAAAGAATATTATAACTAAAGATACATAAATTATCAATAGTCTTCATCAATAATAAATCAGAGATTTAGAACATATGGTAGATGATAAAACTTTTCAACCATAGTTGCAGCGGAACGAGCAATCCATTAAAAGAGTCAAATAGACTATAAAGTCTATTGTCTTCTCCACGTTAAAAGTCCACCAACAATATTTTATCCCTATAACATCAATCAACAGTTCCTTTCCACAATCATATGAATAACTCATAATCATAATTGTGATTCTAAATTCCTCTTCTCATCCAGGACGAAGATAATTTCATCACCTGTCTTTACCTAAAACATCAAAGATCATGGTTATACCAAATTACAGTTCCTATTCATAATCATACTAATAAATTCATCTTTGCACTACGGCCAAAGATATTCATCAACAGATTCATCTTTACACTACAAAGCTAAAGATATTCAACAACAAAATCTTTGCATTACGAGCCAAAGATATTCATCAATAATTCATCTTTGCACTCTGAAAGCAAAGATATTCAACAACAGTCATCTTTGCATTACGAGCAAAAGATATTCATTAATAATTCATCTTTGCACTACAGTGTAAGACCCCAGCTTTTATAAATAAAGATGAATTTTTCTATAAGTATTATTTTTGAATATTATGGAATAAATTTGATATAATGTTATAGTTGTGGGTAATATTTATAAATTTTGCAAAGTATGCAAGTTGTTATAAAATATTCGTTTGGTCGGGGAATATTCTTTTTGTTAGAGAATATTCGTACAATGGCTCAATCATTGGTGGACCCCACAACATTATTGTCGGATTGAGAAAACGACAAAAATATTTTTATAAAAATAACTTGGCGAGGTGTTACTGTTTAAACTGTTGAACTACCCGTTGGTAAAAGTAATGAATATGTCTGGCGTGGTTGCGTAGTAGCACACCTGGTATTGATTTATTGATGCTTACGTGAGAAGTCTCTCATTATGCTCAATTATTGCTACGATAATTCTTTGCATCATATCTCTTATATTATTGATTCAATTATTGTCACAATATCATCTCAGATAATATGTTATAGTATTAAATCAATAATTGAGACGACAAGTTATAAATGATTAATAATTATTGAAAGATTAATTATGTGTTATGATTTGTGGTAAGTTTGATTATTTTATGGGGGGGGCTCATATGTCATCATCTAAGAGTCTCTTCATCAATAGTAATTACCCTTGTGAATAGTATTTACCTTCGCCAATAGTAATTACCCTTGTGAAAAGTATTTACCTTCACAATAGTAATTACCTCAGTGAATAGTATTTACCTTCGTCGATAGTAATTACCCTTGTGAATAGTATTTACCTTCGTCAATAGTATTTACCTTCGTTAATAGTAATTACCTTTACCGACGTCAAACCACTTGTCGTTTCACATTACAGCGTCCGAACCACTTGTCGTTTCACATTACAAAGCGCCAAACCAATTAAGTCGAGCCACTTGCCTTTTCACACTAAGTGCTAAGCTAGAAATCTTCTATAAATAGAGGCCTAGGGCTTCATTATTTTCACGAATTCATTCAAGCTATAGAGAGAGAAAGTATAGAAAGAATAAGAGAGAAAGAAGAAGAGTATTTTGTTACTACACCGCTGCGTTATTCAATCTCCTACCAAAAGTAAGGGTGTTATTCTTTCTTCTTCTTGAAGAGAACTTCATTATTCCATTCACTATTATTCATTGGAATAACTTTTAAAAGTGGCATACCCTATACATAACTTTGTACGCTGGCATACCCTATACTTGGTGAAATCCTTATGTTATTCCATTGCTTATTATTACATTGGAATAACTTTGTATACGCTGTTTACCCTATACTTGGTGACATTCTTCTATTATCCCGTTGGAACATCCATGCTCGTGTGTTTTACACCGACTGGTTCCGCTTTTATTATTCTTTGGAACATCCTCATGCATGTGTTTTACCGGACCGTGGTTCCGTCTTTATTATTCTGTTGGAATATCCTATCGTGTGTTTTTTACACCGGATCTGGTTCCATCTTTATTATTCTCGTTGGAACATCCCGCTTGGTGTGAATTTCACGACACAGTTCCGTTATTTATTATTCATTGGAATAACCCGTCGTACATGTGCGGTCTATCGCATGCATGGTGATTTCTTTTGTTATTCCATTCTTTATTATACCCAAATTTGGTTAAAACTTTGACTTCTATACTCCATGAAATTAGTAGAATATCCTTGATATTTGCGTTTCATCCAAAGATCTTTTCATGGAAATATTCTTCCGATCATTCTTGAATTTTACTCTACAAAACAAATGTCATGTTGACAATTTGGACGTTAATAATTCTGGATAAAATAATTCTTGAACTTGTTTTATTGAATTCTTATATCATTGTCATCATCCTCATGTTTATATTTTTTGAAAGTCATCTCATGGCTTTGTAGTGCATAGATGGACTTGGTATGATTATGACCGAGACTATTCGGTGTAATCATGACCGTAATGTTACAAATGATGTGGTAAAAATCCTCGATGGTAGTAGTGCATTGATGGATGGATGATTGTTGGCATGATCATGACCATTAATGAATACACAACTATTCTTGGCCGTGAAAAGCGTGAATAATTGTGGTCGTGATACTAAAGAATATCCTTGGCCAGAGTGCGAGGGTGATTCGATGATGTGGAATATTTATTAAAGTTTGAGTCTCAAATTTATAACAAAGATGATGAAAAACCTTTTAAAACCTAAAAGATAGTAGACTTTATTTTCTACTTGACTCTTTTAATGGATTGCATATTCACTATGAGATAAACCGTTGTCTATTGTATTTTATCGGTTTAACATTATTGAAGACTATTGATAATTTATTCTCGCATTATCTTAGTCATAATATTTCTTCTTGGGCTAGTTGAGCTCACCCTTTCTTTCACCGTTCTCTTCAGAAATGATAATATAGCCGGGACGAGTCGGGAAACGAGTGATGGTCCTCAAAGATAGCATTAGTAGTCCTCACTATTCGTAAAATAGTGTGATAATAAGCTATAATGAGGACTTTTTGTTTGAGTTTGTATAATATCTAGTAGACGATATTTGTATTTAAACTCACGCTTTATGTCGTATTGTACCACGATATGTTAATAAGTTGTATTTAAATTACATGCACCATGTAAGTGGCGACTCAAGATGGGTGATGTATACCTAATTTTGGGGGCGTCACAACAGGCTAAGATATTCATCAACAAGTCATCTTTGCACTCCGAGCCAAAGATATTCATATATCAAAGAAATACATAATCATTTCAGAAGTTATATAACAATAATTATAACCATGTTGATCAATTCACCTTTGCACTTAAGCTAAAAATATTCAATTGTAAATTAAATGGTCATGATCATACCAGTCAACAATTCAACTTTTGCACTACTGGCCAAAGAGAACCTATAGTCACGATCATACCAATAATCTACCCATCTTTACACTCAAGTCAAAGAGAAATATCATCATTAGGGTTATAAGAATGTTATATAAAAACAATATAATCAAAACATGGTTTTAATTTCAAGAGTAAGATTCATAAATCAACGATAATTTGGTCAAAGAAGAAACCAATTTGTCGTGAATAAGACCCGTATTATTATACATAAATACCGTATATATGCATAGTAACCTCGACACGAAAAAGATAAAATTTCATAATAAAATTCATATCCATATTTATAACACCTTAATCCAAATGTTATAAATCACTTAGAAATCTCATAATCTAATATTATTAATATTACAATAATATTTTAATCATTTCTAAAACTTATAAATAATTCAATCCAATTATTTACACTTTAATAATTAATGCATTTAATCATCTAAAATGCCAAACTCATAAGATTTCATCATCATTAACCAAAACCCTCATAAAAATCAGCATATACCTCATATATGATTCTCAAGCCAATAAATCATATTTTCCAATTTTCTTACTTCACATAACATATTTAATTCATTTACTCATAACTAGAACATTTTCATGAAAAATACCAAATCAGTTCCAAAATATTTCTTTTCTGGATTTAGCATAACATAGTCCCATATTGAACATATATTTTTCTCTAAATTTTAAAAATTCATTTACTATTTTTCATATGGCCAAAACTACCGAATATTTAAACATTTATCATAAATTATACTTTTATCTAACAATTCTGAAATTTACACGGTATACTGATATTATATAGATGTACTCCCAATAAAAATTTCATCAATTTTGGAGTTAATCACAAGGAGTTATAAATAGTTACTTTTAAAATAGTCTTTTCTCATAAAATCCATAACTCCTATCTATACATCCAAAAATCGCCATTTTTGGACACACTCTACAAAACTCATCAAAATATCATTTCAAATTTTTCCAGAATTTTTGAAGGTTCAGAAAAATTTCGAAACTAAAAACATAATAACCCTTAAAATCCCTTACTATCCCTTACCTCAAAAGAGCGACTTACATTGGAATAACGTCAAACGAACATGCACCGTAGAGTATAGCAATACTCAAAGTATACTCAAAATACTCACAAGAATACGCTCGATAATATAGAGAGAGAAAACTTCAGTTTACGATGTGATTTTCAATTCTAACCTAAGCACCTTATTTATAGGAAATTGCTTAGAACACCAAAGGAAAATTTAATAAATTATTAATATAATAAATTTGAATTCCTACGCCCACTTTTTTTTGTTCAAACTTCAACAACACAAGTATCTCACCTTACAAAACTTACAAAAAACGTTTTTCATAATTAATTAATTTAAAACTCCTAAAAATAATAATTAATTAATCCTAACTTCAATAATTCATAATAAATAGCCCTTTTTCGAGAATATTCGAATCTCGCAATTTTTATAGGAAATTCAATTCTCTACAACTTTGGAGAAGAAAGTTTTCCAAATTCCAAATGTAAATTAACCGAAATCCACAACGCAGGCGATTTTACGGTATAATCAAATTTCTGTCGAATAATTGTGTCCACCAACACACAAAACATGTGTTAAACATTTAATGCCACTAAAAATACTCTTCTTCCTCATATACTCATATATCCCACATTCATTATAAAAATATCACCGTTAATATATTATTAAAATAATATATTTAAATAAATTATTTTATCAGAAAAAGATAAAATATTAATTTTCAACAATTGTCACTTTAAAAAAAATTTCTCCATCTATATCCACATAAAATAAATATTTTCCTCATCATAAAAAATCAATAATTAATTATTCACAAATAATATTACATAATCACAATATTGACAACCAGACAGTTTCCAGGAAAGAGGGGGCTTTCCAATAAGAATTTCTCCTTACTGGCGTGCAATTAGGTGACCAAACCTCTCCTTAGACATAACTTTCTAGACATTGCCAATAATATTATTCAGATAATATGAATTATTACTCCGATAATGGAAAATATCAGTCTTTGTGACAATTATTGAAACAACAATAATATAAAATATCAACGTAGCAATTATTGAATCAATAAAATAAAATATTGAGCGATAATTCTTTACATAACAATTATTGAGTAATGCCTTTTTACGAAAAAAATTATCATGCTTCATGAATAGTACTCGTGAATAGTAACTTCGTGAATAGTAACTCATGAATAGTAACTCGTGAATAGTAACTCGTGAATAGTAACTCGTGAATAGTAACTCATGAATAGTAACTCATGAATAGTAATTAAAAAATTGAATACTTTTATTTCATAAAATTCGGTCTTACAATCTCCCTCCTTATGAAATTTCGTCCCCGAAATTTACGTGCACAGTATTTCAAAGAGTTGAGAATACCTTGCTTTCATTTCAGATTCTATCTCCCCTGTCATCATGATTTCTCCATTGCTCATCTCCTATATTTCAAATATCATTCTAGAGTACAGCTTCAAAACAAGGGTTAATTTAACAAATTAACATATCACATAATATCCTGATATTATGACTGACCCAACAAATAAGCTTAGGTAGGACACACTAGCGAAGGATTTACTCATCTCTCCCTTCTAGTTCTAATCCCGATCTCCGCCAGGAGATCATATCCTAAGCTCGATACCAAATGTAACGACCCCAAAATAGGTCCATTCCATCCAACCCATTCTCGAAGTGCCAAAATATATGGTACGGAAAACAACTACAACTTTATTACAACAATTGTCGTGCAAAATACAACAACACATATCTTTGTGAGTTTGGATACAAATATATACCAAGCAGAGTACGTCACAATGACACCTTACATAAAGGTATAGTCAAAAAAACCTGTTTTAGAAATTAGAATCTTTGGGAAATGCTCAAGGAAACCTTCGTACATGGGAGGCCATGCTTTTAGGTTATGGTAGATATCATATGGCCTGAGAATTATCCTTGGTTGACCTAATAGACCCCCCAAAGAAAAACGAGAAGATTACTATCATATTCTTCTCGATGGTGAGTCTTCTCTTGACATATCATTATCTCCACTTTGTCTCTAATTGGGTATTATATTCCAAACAAACACCAAGATTATATAGGTAGTGCTTGTAAATATACTCGAGAAGTGGATGAGCACAACCATGTCTTATGATAACACGAGTTTGTATGTCATTAGACATCTTCTATGATAGTGACAAAACACCCTTCCAAAGTTGGGTTCGCCCACCCTATTTAATTCACCAAAAATAACTATTAAATGATGTATAAAATACAACACACTAAAGTCCTCAATAAAAACATATTTCCATACTCTTTAGGAGAACCTCAACAACTATAGACCACCATTCTATTCCTTTGTTATCCCATCAACCCAAATTACACTTTTATTACACGAAAGGAATTGTGAAACAAAAGGGTGAGCACAACCGCTCGATAAAGAATATTATAACTAAAGATACATAAATTATCAATAGTCTTCATCAATAATAAATTAGAGATTTAGAACATATGGTAGATGATAAAACTTTTCAACCATAGTTGCAGCGGAACGAGCAATCCATTAAAAGAGTCAAATAGACTATAAAGTCTATTGTCTTCTCCGCGTTAAAAGTCCACCAACAATATTTTATCCTGTAACATCAATCAATGGTTCCTTTCCACAATCATATGAATAACTCATAATCATAATTGTGATTCTAAATTCCTCTTCTCATCGGGACAAAGATAATTTCATCACCTGTCTTTACCTGAAATATCAAAGATCATGGTTATACCAAATCACAGTTCCTGTTCATAATCATACTAATAAACTCATCTTTGCACCACGGCCAAAGATATTCATCAACAGTTCATCTTTACACTACAAAGCAAAGATATTCAACAACAGTCATCTTTGCATTACTGAGCCAAAGATATTCATCAATAATTCATCTTTGCACTCTGAGCAAAGATATTCAACAATGAGTCATCTTTGCATTACGAGCAAAAGATATTCATCAATAATTCATCTTTGCACTACACAGCTAAGATATTCATCAACAAGTCATCTTTGCACTACGAGCGAAAGATATTCATATATCAAAGAAATACATAATTATTTCAGAAGTTATATAACAATAATTATAACCATGTTGATCAATTCACCTTTGCACTTAAGCTAAAAATATTCAATTGTAAATTAAATGGTCATGATCATACCAGTCAACAATTCAACTTTTGCACTACTGGCCAAAGAGAACCTATAGTCACGATCATACCAATAATCTACCCATCTTTACACTCAAGTCAAAGAGAAATATCATCATTAGGGTTATAAGAATGTTATATAAAAACAATATAATCAAAACATGGTTTTAATTTCAAGAGTAAGATTCATAAATCAACGATAATTTGGTCAAAGAAGAAACCAATTTGTCGTGAATAGTACCCCGTATTCGTACATAGTACCGTATATGTGCATAGTAACCTCGACACGAAAAGATAAAATTTCATAATAAAATTCATATCCATATTTATAACACCTTAATCCAAATGTTATAAATCACTTAGAAATCTCATAATCTAATATTATTAATATTACAATAATATTTTAATCATTTCTAAAACTTATAAATAATTCAATCCAAGTATTTACACTTAAATAATTAATGCATCTAATCATCTAAAAATGCCAAACTCATAAGATTTTATCATCATTAACCAAAACCCTCATAAAAATCTGCATATACCTCATATATGATTCTCAAGCCAATAAATCATATTTTCCAATTTTCTTACTTCACATAACATATTTAATTCATTTACTCATAACTAGAACATTTTCATGAAAAATACCAAATCAGTTCCAAAAATATTTCTTTTCTGGGATTTAGAATAACATAGTCCCATATTGAACATATATTTTTCTCTAAATTTTAAAAATTCATTTACTATTTCTCATATGGCCAAAATCACCGAATATTTAAACATTTATCATAAATTATACTTTTATCCAAAATTCTAAAATTTACACTATATCTTGATATTATATAGATGTACTCCCAATAAAAATTTCATCAATTTTGGAGTTAATCACAAGGAGTTATAAATAGTTACTTTTAAAATAGTCTTTTCTCATAAAATCCATAACTCCTAATCTATACATCCAAAAATCGGCATTTTGGACACACTCTACAAAACTCATCAAAATATCATTTCAAATTTTTCCAGAATTTTTGAAGGTTCGAAAAATTTCAAACTAAAACATAATAACCCTTAAAATCCTTACTATCCCTTACCTCAAAAGAAGCAACTTACATTTGGAATAACGCAATTTGAATCGAACTTGCACCAGTATAGCAATACTCAAAGTATACTCAAAATACTCACAAGAATACGCTTGATAATATAGAGAGAAACTTGGGTTTACGGTGTGATTTTCAATTCTAACCTAAGCACCTATTTATAGGAAATTGCTTAGAACACCAAAAAGTAAAATTTAATAAATTATTAATATAATAAATTTGAATTCCTACGCCCACTTTTTTTGTTCAAACTTCAACAACACAAGTATCTCACCTTACAAAACTAATAAAAACGTTTTTCATAATTAATTAATTTAAAACTCCAAAAAATAATAATTAATTAATCCGGAACTTCAATAATTCATAATAAATAGCCCTTTTGTCGAAAAATTGAATCTCGCGATTTTTTATAGGAAATTCAATTCTCTACAACTTTGGAGAAGAAAGTTTTCCAAATTCCAAATGAAATTAACCAAATCCATAAGCAGAAGCGATTTTACGGTATAATCAAATTTGACCAATAATTGTGTCCACCAACACACAAAACATGTGTTAAACATTTAATGCCACAAAATACTCTTCTTCCTCATATACTCATATATCCCACATTCATTATAAAAATATCACCGTTAATATATTATTAAAATAATATATTTAAATGAATTATTTTATCGGAAAAAGATAAAATATTAATTTTCAACAATTGTCACTTTAAAAAAAATTTCTCCATTTATATCCACATAAAATAAATATTTTCCTCATCATAAAAAATCAATAATTAATTATTCACAAATAATATTACATAATCACAATATTGACAACTGTGCGCCTTCTAGGAAGAGGGGCTTTCAATAAGAATTTCTCCTTCTTGGCCTTGATTAGGTGACCAAACCTCTCCTTAGACAGAACTTTCTAGACATTGCCAATAATATTATTCAGATAATATGAATTATTGCTCCGATAATGGAAAATACTGTGCTGTGACAATTATAGAAACAACAATAATATAAAATATCAACGTAGCAATTATTGAATCAATAAAATAAAATATTGAACAGTAATTACTGTAACAATTATTGAGTAATACCTTCTTACGAAAAAAAATTATCATGCTTCATGAATAGTACTCGTGAATAGTAACTCGTGAATAGTAACTCATGAATAGTAACTCGTGAATAGTAACTCATGAATAGTAACTTGTGAATAGTAACTCGTGAATAGTAACTCATGAATAGTAACTCATGAATAGTAATTAAAAAAAATTGAATACTTTTATTTCATAAAATTCGGGGTCTTACATGTAAACATATGTAAATATATATGTTTGTATGAATGAAATCTTTATTTTCTATATGAATATAAGATTAAGATTAATTTGTGAGTTCTTAAAACTCATACTTATGGTAAGTTCATGACTCATAATTATATGAGTTGTTTTGAACCCCTCAGCGAATGGACGTCAAAGGTCTAACTAGGGTAAGTTCATAAACTCATATAATTATGGCAAGTTCCTGAACCCCTAGGTGTGGTAAGTTTGATGAACTGGGAATAGTTATGTGTGAATGGAGAATTACGACTTTTTGTTTAAAGTTAGAGAATTGCAACTTTTATTTAAAGTTGTGTTGTTAATCCCGATATTATTTAAAAAGGGATACTATTATATATGTGTTAAGTGCTAAATGTACGGGGTGCTATTTGAATAAATATACGATTATATGAGAAAATTTTCATTCTTATTGTGTTATTAATAAGAATCTGTGTAGAGAAGGAGAATTAATGTAAGATTTTTATCAGATAATGCTGCCAAGGAAGGGAGGTCTAAAGAGAAATATGGAAGAAAAATTTGTGAATCTGAAGTAAAGAAATATGTCAGTGGCAGAATATTTTTTCAAGTTCAATGAGTTAGCAAAATTTGCTCCACATCGAGTGGACACTGAGGAGCTTAAAGCTCAATGTTTTAGAAACGGATTGAAATCGTTGGTACTCGAGAAGTTAGATGTGCTGCAAATTAATTCATTTTCAACTTTATTAGAAAAAGCCATTATCGTTGAGGGAGAAATTGAAGCTGTATTAAAGAATAGTCAAGAACAAAGAAAGGAGGCTAAAGGAAATAATATTATAGGGGGTAATGGAGGCAGGGATTTTAATAAACGTAAGAGGGATGATAATGTTAATTCAGGAAATAATCAAGAAAAGATTAGGAAGAAAGGTGTGTTGTGTGTAGTTTGCGGGAAGCGTCATCAAGGAGGTTATTTGAAGAAAAAAGGAGTCTGTTTCAATTGTGGCCATGAGGGACACATGTCTCCCGATTGTCCTAATTCGAAGAAGATACAAGGATGTTTTGCGTGTGGATCGACGGATCATCTGGTCCGAAATTGTCCAAAAAGGAATATAGGAAGAAGTGGATTGCTAACAAGGGACTCGGTAACAAAACCCTGGCAATTAAAGAATCAGCTCAGCAGAGAAGACCAACATTATTCACTTTTAGCATGACAGTTCCAAATGTAGCAGCTGCCCATGAGGAGGCGACATGTAACGATTTCGCTTAGAAATTAAGTTACGCGAGAAATACGAGTTAGATATTGCTGTGATTTGTTTTCTTTTATAAGATCCAAGTCACATGTTAGAATTTGAAACAAAAATTAATATTGTGTTGATAAAAATGAATTGATGATACAACTTTAAAATATTGTAGAGAATAAGAAAGCGGTCAATCCGAGGATGGAATCCTTTTAAGTAGGGGTGAATGTAATAACCCGGGATTTCGAATAATCCAAAATTTACGAATAATTTTTGTTTTTATTTAATATTGACATTGAATATTAATATTGTATTGTGTATCTGTGATAAAAGTCTTGAGAATTGGTCAGTTGGTGTATTGACTGAGAAAATAGAGTAGAGTTGTGCTTAATAGCTATAGAAATCGTAACCCTAATTTCTAGATAGGGATTTGATAGAAAATATAATTAAAATAATTATATTGATATAAACGTGGTTGTACTATATAAAATATTGATCAATGATTGGTCGGGTAGGGTACAATATTTGTAAACCCTAAAAAGGAATTGGAAACCCAAGTCTCAAGATTAGAAACCCTGACACATAGTTAGGAACCCTAATCGAAAGCCGGGAAACCCTAATTATTAATTCGAGAATCCTAAACCCTAATTAGGAAACCCTAATCCAAATTAATAAGCCCTAAAGTGATTACTAAACTTTAAAGTGTTTAGTAACCTTTAATTTAATTAGGAAACACTAATTATATTTTAGAAATCTTAATTTTCTATTTTAAAAAACCTAATCTAGAAAATCCTAGAAGTTAAAGTTGTAAAATCTTAGGGTTAAAACCTTACGGTTAAACCCTAAGGGTTTGGTAAATTCCATGCATGCCATTAAAATTACATGCACAAAGTCCAAAATACCCTTTACTTAGCTTTTAAGTTAAAAGATTTGCAAGGTCTAGTGAGTCATCACTTAAGAATTATCCCATGTGCTAGAAATCAGCTCCAATCTTATCCAAATGGACACCTAGCATGCTTGTAAACATTGCATCTAATGATTATAAAAGATTAAGAGAGAGAAATTATAAGACCCCAACTTTTTGAATAAAGATGAATTTTTCTATAATTATCATTTTTGAATATTATGATATAATATTATAGTTGTGGGTAATAATTATAATTTTTTGCAAAGTATGCAAGTTGTTATATAATATTCGATTGGTCGGGGAATATTCGTTTTAAACAGGAAATATTCGTACGATGGCACAATCATTGGTGGACCCCATTAATGTAATTATTATTGGATTGAGAAAACGACAAAAATATTTTATTGAAATAACGGCGGAAGTTTTACCGTTGATACTGTTGAAGTACTCGGTAGTAAAAGTACAGTAATACGCGTGGTTGCATAGTAGCACACAGTATTGATTATTGATGCTTACGTGAGAAGTCACTTAGTTTTGTTCAATTATTCCTATAGTAATTGTTGCATAGTATCTCACGTTATTTGATTCAATTATTGTTGATATTTTTATATTATTAAATCAATAATTGAAATGACGGAGTTATTAATATTATAATTTACAATGTTAACGATGTCTAGAAGTTCTGCCAAGGAGAGGTTTGGTCACCTAATTGCGCGCCAACAAGGAGAAATCCTTATTGAAAAGCCCCCTCTTTTCTGGGAACGACCTGGTCGATTAATATTGTGAATTATAATATTGATGATATATGTTGTTAAAAATATTGAAAGAATTTTTATGGAGTAGTTGTTGTAATTTTGTGTATTATTTGGATCCCCACTTACCCATTATTAAAATATTTAGGAGAAAGTACTTCAATAATTGATTTAATAATATATATATATATATATATACATGTTTAAATTATGGGGAGAGGGGAAGTGACGTTAGTGGAGGGAAGTATCTTTATTTTGTATATAGATTTATATGCTAGTGGATTTTGATGGATGAAAGCACTTTTATTTTATATATATATATATATATGATAATGGATAATGGTGGAATCAAAAGTCATCAAAATTGTGAGAGTTGTCGGGTGGGAGCTAAGAATTCAATCAAGCATGTGCTTATATATATATATACAAATTCTTACGCATAACATCCGTAGTCGCTATAATTTAAATCAAGTAAAATTATCATTCGATGCACCAAAGGAATCGATGCTATATATATATATATATATATATATATATATATATATATATATATATTTATATAAAAGATTTTGCTTTAAAAATGGACCGTCCGATTAAAGTAAATCAATCTGGACCGGTCATGGGTTGGTTACTATTCATTCCATTCTTCTATAAATAAAAGCTCATTCCTTCATTATTTTTTTACGAATTCACTGAACTCTAGAGAGAGAAAGTTATAGAGAGAAATAACAAAAGAAGTCTGCTAACTTTCTTTTCTTTTATCCAGTTTCTTTTACGGTAAGGGATATTATTCTTTTGTATTCATGAAGAGAACTTTTGTTATTCCATTCCTTATTATTCTGTTGGAATAACCTGTATACACGGAATACCCTATACTTGGTGACATTCTTCTATTATTCTATCTTTATTATTCTGTTGGAACATCCTGTCAGGCTTTTACGCCTTACACCGGTTCCGTCTTTATTATTCTCGTTTTTATTATTTTGTTGAATATCACATGCATGTGTTTTACACGGCACACTGTTCCGCCTTTTATTATTCTCGTATTTATTATTCTATTGGAATAACTCGCTCTATGCAATCACCGCATGCATGGTGATTTATGTTGTTATTCCATTCTTTATTATTCATTGGAACATCCCGCTTGGTGTGATTTTCACCGACTTTGGTTCCGTTATTATTATTCTGTTGGAATAACCTGTCTATGCGAAATACCGCATGCATGGTGATTTCTGTTGTTATTCCATTCCTTATTATTCTCAGTTGGTTAAAATTTTGACTTCTATACTCCATGAAATTAGTGGAATATCCTTGATATTTGCGCTTCATCCAGTATATTTCATGGAAATACTCTTCTGAGCATTTTTGAATTTTACTCTACAAAGAAGTATCATGTCGACAATTTGGACGTTATTAGTTCCTGAATAACTTAATTCTTGAACTTGTTTTATTGAATTCTTATATCATTGTCATCGTCCTCATATTTATATTTTTTGAAAGTCATCTGTTGCCTGTAGTGCATAGATGGACTTGGTATGATTATGACCAGGGATTATTCGGTGTAATCATGACCGTAATGTTACAAATGATGTGATAAAAGTCCTCATTGGCCCGTAGTGCATTGATGGACAGTTGTTGGCATGATCATGACCATTGATGAATACACAAAAATCCTTTACCCGTAGTGCATAGAATTTGTGGTCGTGACCCTAATGAATATCCTTGGCCGTAGTGCAAGGATGATGTGGATTATTTATTAAGCTGAGTCTCAGTGATAAAAGTGATGAAAAACCTTTTAAAACATAAAAGATAGTAGATTTTATTCTCTACTTGACTCTTTTAATGGATTGCTTGTTCATTGCAGATTAAACTTGATGTCTATTGTATTTTATCGGTTTAACATTGTTGAGGACTAATGATAATTTATTCTGCATTATCTTAGTCATAATATTTCTTGCTGGGCTAGTTGAGCTCACCCTTTCTTTCACTGTTCTCTTCAGGAAATGAGAACGTAGGTGGGACGAATCGGGGAACGGAGTGATGTTATGGATGATAGTGTTAGCTAGTAGTCCTCACTATTTTGTTAAATAGTGTGACAATAAATGTATTAAGGACTTATTCTGACAGTGGATATTGTCTAGAAGATAATATTTCTATTAAAACTCACAGCATGTATTTTGTCGTACTTTACACGACTGTTGTATAATTAATTTGTATTTGAATTTTGTACCATGTATTGGCGACTCAAGATGGGTGATGTATACCTATTTTGGGGGCGTCATAGAAAGTTACTAAAGTTTGCTTATTTGCTATCTTACTCTCAACAAACTCGCTCTCTCTCTCTCACCCAACCTCTAAATTTAGCAAGTGATTCAGTCACTAACAAAACCTTTAGATCACCAAAATCAGTTAAAGATATCAAGGATCAAGGATTGGACAAGAGAGGTATAAACCCTAACTCAACTTTGATCTTGTATGCAAAGAAAGATTTTGTGTTTATGTGTTTATATTTGTGTTAAAAGTTGTTTTATGATGATCTATGGTGATCCATCATTTTGACAGCCCCAAATGCAGGTCCCGAATCACCACGGATCTGGTACAATCATTCTATAACTATTGCGGAAGATATAAACATAAATTGTTTATACAATACACTTTACACACTATTTTTCCAAAATCGAGTAACCTTAACTTATACACAATTCATAAACTATCTAACACATAACATTATTATCAAACTATACTATTACAAATTAGATGCACATTTTATCCCCAGTTGAACTTGGCTTTAACCTTTTCCTGTATCCGAATGCATTCGCCTTATCTGCAATGTTTATCATGATATAACAAGGGTGAGCATGAAAGTTGCCCAACAAGTTTAAATATTATTTAAGGATATATCATGATTGAAAGAGTCTGAATAATAAGTTGGCTATAATTCATCAATATAATTGAGAACTAGCACGAACAAACTTTTGACTGAACAAGTATTAAACATGAACAAATATATATGAACCAAATGGTAATGAAGGTGATCAGTCTTTCATACCTGACTTATACATGCAATATGTACAGAGTACAATTCTACATGGCAATCAGCAATGATTAACCATAAGCATATCCGAATGAAACAACTCTTAGTAGAGTTATGAAAAACTTGCCTGGACTGTTGATTACCGCTATGCAATTTATTTCGCTTTATCCGAAGACCTAATATTAGTAATATAGATCTCCAATATTAGAATAATATCATCACAATATAATACTATTATGTATATATATATATACACACATAATAACCTAAATACATAACATATAACCATATCAGTCTATAACACATAAGACATAGCATCAAGTCAAACTATTTCAATCCGAGTTGAAACCGACACAATTTTATCATCCCGACGGTCTAGTCGGACAATTGACAAGTTTAAGTTTAATTAAAATCTATCTGAACACTTAACAATATCTAAGATAATTATATTATTAGTCAAAAATAATTTTCACAAGCTTATAATAATTTTCGGATAATTATTACCATTTATCATGATTTTTGAATCATTTATATCGTATTTATATGAATTAAATACCACATAATATTCCTTTATCATTAATATTTATTTGAAATTAAATATTAATGAAAATCATAACATTATATTATAATATATTTATAATATCACAAAGTATTTTTAATACCATATGATTTTTAAACACTTAAATCCATTATCCGATAATTGATATTAATATTAAAATATTAATATTTTCATGACAAAATATCAAAAGTTATATTTTATAACTTCAAATATTTTTATAACACTTAAATCATTTTTATATAATTTTAAAACATTAATTTATTTTTCCATAATTTATTTAATATATTTATTAAATAAATTAATTACCATTAATAATAAATTATTAATGAAATTCATCACAAAATATTAAAAGTTATCAAAAATAGCTTAAAATATTTTCTAATATCATAATATAATTTTTCATGATTTTTCATGAATTAAAACTATTTTTAAATAATTTATTTAATATTATAATTAAATAAATAAATACCTTTTATATTCCAAAAATGTTAAATATTTTTGAAATATACTCAAAATAATTAAAAACTAATTTTCAGGCTTTAAAATAATTTTTCAAAATTTATTTTGTATTTTTAATAATTAATAACCATTTTTCTCTAATTATTTAATTAAAGTAATTAATTTTCGTAATTAACTGTCGCTATACGTACCATAGGCGACAAAACCGTCGCTAATGGTGTTCATGGGTTGTTCTTCATCAAACCCAGAAATGCATAGGCAGTGTTCATGGTAGGAGGTTTGACCAAGTCTAAATCATTGATCACAAGGTTTCTAGTCAGACTAATGGATTAGGGTTGTAGTATAATTGTAATACTACAACTATAAACTAAGATCATGACCAAGTTACAACAGATCAGAGATTTATTGGCCATAACAAATCATGTCAGGACTGTTCTTCCATTTCTGGGTTTCCCAGAAATGAAGAACAGTCAAGGTACCTATATTGCAAGCCTTGAATCTTGAGTTCTGGGCTCGGTTGGTGTGATCTAGTGGTTCACAAAGGTAGTATAGATGACATGGTATAATAATATAACACTATATTAACATTAAAACATCATATGTGATGTATCAAGGCTGGTCAAACCTTTTCAGGAAGTTTGGCTGATGAAGATCTGGGTTTTCCAGAAAAGGATTTTGTGACTGAGCAGTCTAGTTTGACCGTTCATTAAATGAACCCTGTTTGTTATTTAAGTGAAGTAAAAGAACAAATCTGTAGTTCCTAGACCATATTATAACATAGATATATTAACACCATCAAATCATCAAACACAATTTAGATCTGGGTTCATGAATATCACTGTTAGAGAGATCTGGGAAAAATCTGGGTTACCCAGATTTGTTCTTCAGGCAGATTGGTCAACGTAGGTTTGACCGTGATTAATTATCATTCTGGTCATGATCTAAGTAATATAAAAGCATGATTGTGCAGATCTCATGTCAAGTTATAACAACAAAACAATAACTTGACCAAACGCTTTAAATATAACAAGATCTAGGGTCATGAATATCACTGTCAAAAATTCTGGAAATTTTTGGGCTGCCCATAAAGTAGTTTAGTGCTTGGTCAATGCCTTTTGACTGATCATAACATGAAATCTGGACACGATCCAACCCTGATTCAAGTTAGAGAGCAAAGATCACATAACATACTACACGTTAAAATAGTTAAAACACAAAAACAAATAACATTGAAGGACCTAAAGCCTCTGACATAAAGCTGTCACACGACTTTTACAAAATTTTCCAGATTTCAAAAAAATGCTACTTCGTGCACTTTGATGTTATGGATCTGGGATTTAATAACCCAGATCACTAATTAACACCTTAATACACAACATTAAACAACAAACAACCGCATCTAACATCAGATCTAAGGATTGCAAGATTTAGGGTTTTTATACCTTTGAGCTTTGATTTTTGATTTCTAACTTTGATGATCTGATCTTTCCAAGTTAGAGACTGATAAAGGCTTATCATTTCTCACTTTCTCACTCTAAATTTCGAAGTTGAAGAGAGAGAATGGGCTTGGAGAAAAATGAAAATGAAAGTATACATTTTCTCTCTCTCAATCTATATAATTGGCATGATACAATGTATTTGCTAGATATAAAAGTCACATGCTAAGCTAGGTTTAGGGCTAGGGTTGGTGAACAACCAAAGATAAGGCAAGATTTGCAAGTTACCTTATTAAAGAAATAAAAAGGGCATTTTAGTCATTTCTAAACCATTTTTATTCTAGAAATGTCATTTGATACAAACCCTTAGGGTTTAACCCTTCGGGTTAAAACCTAAGGTTCCATAAATCAATTTTCAAGGATTTCCGGATTAAGGTTTTCGAAATATAAAATTAATATTTCAAAATTATTATTTCTATAAATATATTTAGATTTCCTAATCATACAATCAGTCTTGCTAATTAGGATTATTACTTCCTAATTAATATTATAATTAATAGCACTTAAGCATTATAATTCTCCTTTAAATTCCCAAATTAGGGTTTTAAATTTCTGAATTAGGGTTTCAAATTCCCGAAACTGAAATTAGGGTTTCAGAACCGGTTTCTAGGGTTTCTTAATAGTCGTTAGGGTTTTCTAACAGAACGTCGACATTTGACAATAATATTAGGGTTTGACATTGATAAAATTTATCTGGTCAACCATTGACCCTTAACCACATACTGTACACATGTAATATCATATTCACAGAACATTTTCACATATACCCTTAATCCTAAATAATTCATCACAATCTTACACATAATTTTGAAATCCTCAAAATTCCTTCCCAAAAACGGCAAACGCATGCACTTATTTTCTATCTAGGTCTATTATTTGACCTTAAATCCATCATTTAAGATTTTAATAAATTGTCTAATTTCTCGGGTTGTCAAAATCATGGATCTATAGCATCAAAGTGCTTTAAAATTGAGTTTTTCCAAAACTGACCAAGAACAAAATTAGTGGTCTGACAAGCTAATGTTAGGAGCCACAGATTCTTGTTTGTTTATTCTTTTTGTTGTTTTAAAGCTTTAATCTATACTCTGTCATGTTGTCTTTGATCTGGAGGTGAAATCACAGTTGTTTAATGTCTAGATTTCAAGTTATACTCGGTCAAAGTCGGTTGACCGACCATGATCGAGTGAAATTTTGGGTAACCCAGAAATAGATT
Source organism: Panax quinquefolius (assembly GCA_020205615.1). Taxonomy (NCBI): domain Eukaryota; kingdom Viridiplantae; phylum Streptophyta; class Magnoliopsida; order Apiales; family Araliaceae; genus Panax; species Panax quinquefolius. The sequence continues at coordinate 108,098,285 of CM035163.1, forward strand.
TCACTGTCTGACAGCCTTTTGAACGGCACAGATCTGACAGGTTTGATTTTTTTTTATGGTGTTTTTGTAACCAATGTATAGCCTGACATATGTACTTTATGTTTATGGCTTTATATCGTTTTAATAATCAACAGATTGAATGTAATAGAAGGTCAAAGTAGCCATCCGAGCCTAACTTAGCATTTCTGGGAATTTACAGAAACTTAATGAACTTGTTTTCTGACAACATTTGTCCGGATTAAATCTGGCTGTTGTATTGTTGTTTATCTGATCTGTTGATTTATATATGTTCCTTGTCATGTATACTACGAGTATGAACCAAGAAGTAATATGAAGTATGACCAGAACACTATAATAATCGAGCCTTAATATGGCATGTTGTGACTGCTTGGGTTTCTAAGTTACCTAGAAAACCTAGCAGTACTCTGACAATGACTTTGGGAGATAAAATCTCCTTGTTGTTTTGTTGTGTGTCCGATATTGTTGGTTGTAACTGTTGTGTTACATAAACACTATGAGATCTAAGTTTTAGATTGGACATATTATGTTGGAACAAAGATTTATGAACGGTCAAACGTGCACCCTTGAAACTGTCTGACAATGTTCTTGAGGATCAAGAACACCTAAAACGACAGATAAGTGTCGCTATAGGCTTTAGCGGCAGTTTCTATTTATTTTATTTTCTGATTTTCCAAAAAATACTTTAAAATAGAAAATAAATTATAAAAATTATTAAAAATGGTTTTAAAAATTATTTTAAAGTATGAATTTTTTTTTTAACCAATTGGAATATTTTTCTTTAATATTTATCATTATTTAAATATTAAAGGTATTTAATTTATTTAATTAGTGTATTTAATTTATTTAATTAGTGTATTAAATAAATTAGAGAAAATGATTTAATATTATAAAAAATCATTTTAAATAAGAATAATGTATTTAAAAATATTTTGAGTTATAAAATATAACTTTTAATATTTTTGAAGAATTTTCATTAATAATTTAATATTAATGATATTAGATTTATTTAATTATTTTATTAAATAAATGAGTTAAAAATGATTTTAATACTTTAAAAATTATTTTAAATGAGAATAAAGTGTTAGAAAATATTTTGAATTATAAAATATAATTTTAATATTTTTGGAGAATTCTCATTAATAAATTTATATTAATGATAATGGATTTATTTAATTATTATATTAAATAAATGAATTAAAATGATTTTATTTATTTAAAAATCATTTAAAAATGAGAAAAGTGATATAAAAATATTTTAAGTTATAATTAATGACTTTTAATATTTTGATGATAATTTCATTAATATTTAAATATTAATGGTGATAGTTTAAAAATGATTTTAATTACTTTAAAAATCATTTAAGTAGAATATTGATTATTTAAAATATTTTAAGTTATTATAAATAACTTTAATATTTTGATGTGTATGTCATTAATATTTTAATATTATTAATTATTAATGATGATGGATTTATTTGATATTTAAATAATTTAAAAATGATTTCAGTGTTTGAAAAATTATTATAAAATATAATAATTGTTAGAAAATTATTAAATGCTTCCGAAAAATATTATAAACGATATTTGACGTATCTAAAATAATATTGAAGCTTAGAGACCGAGTTTAGTTGACAATCAATGTGTTAATTGTCGGATAGGGTGACCGAATAACGAGAATGAGTAATCAAGTACAACCGAATAGAACTAGTTAGACTTGTTAAGTGTTTATATAGGTTATAAACACTAATGTGACTATGTGCTAATGTGCTTAGGAGAAAGCTTGACTGTAAATTACAGTATTATGTGTTCTGAATTAACGTGCTAATTGTGAGACCGATATTATGATTATAGGTCTTTCGAACGCATATAAGTATAATTTGTAGTAATGATCAACGGAGAAGGCTAGTTTCCTTAACTCAACCTTGAGTTAATATTTTTTAATTATTATGGTGGTTAATTATTGTTAATTAGACCACGTCCAATAATTTATTATTGATTATTCGCAGTTAGTGCAAGCTTGTTAATTCAAATTGAATTATTGATTTGGAGAATATACTTGTAGAATAACTGTTGTTGGATATTCACATCCGTAGGAGCTATTATTGATTTCAAATAGTACAATTGGATTTTATCTATTATTTAATCGTATTGAAACATGTCTTAGTTAATTGTTTTGGCTAGACGAACATTTGTTAGAACTTGATAGGTTCGAGAAGAGAAGAGAAAAAAATTCAATTATTATTGATAGATTGATGCCAATTGTTTCGGCTAGATCAAAAAATAAAACTTAATAGGTTTGAGAAGAGAAGAGAAGAGAAGATAATTCAATTATTATTGATAGATCGATGCTAATTGTTTTGGCTAGATCGAAAAATAAAACTTGATAGGTTTGAGAAGACAAGAGAAAAGAATTCAATTATTATTGATAGATCGATGCCAATTGTTTCTGCTAGATCGTAAAAATAAAACTTGATAGGTTTGAGAAGAGAAGAGAAGTAATTAGAAATTGAAATCATTATATTTCGTTGTTAAATCAAATTTTGATTCAAAGACTGAGAAGAACAACCTTTTATATAAAGGGGACATTTTATTGGTCGTAAATTCCACCTCTGTACGCGACTTAAGTGCTAAGCATAATATAAAGGTATAATAAAGCTAATCACTTGTTATACTTGTAGAGGGGTATGATTTAATCTTTATGTTTATCTGATACACCTGAGTATATATCAAAGTAAATCTTTGATATCTACGCGAGAAGAGAAGTTCTAGATCTTGTGTGATCACTCAGCATAAATCTGGAAAACATTCCACTTTGCTGTTGCGTAGAATTGATTCTTGATTATTCATTAGAATATCGTAGAAACTTTGGAAGCATTGTATACTTTCGTTAATTTGTCACATAGGTTGCGAGAAGATTAGTTAAAGATGAACAAATTGTTCAGCTATTTCAAAGTTCCCCGAACTTTGGAGTCATTCTATCGAATTAGATAGTTTGTTGTCTTGATCCTTATACATTTATTGTATATCTCAACTTACGGGGCAAATTTGTTGCTCACCCTTGCTGAATAAAACATTTCAAATTTAGGGACGAAGCAGCAGGAGGAGTGAAGATAAAAGGAAAAGGTGCTATGCTATGATAGTTGTGTTTAACATATATATTATGTTGTATTTGTAAACCCTTTTTGTATATCTAAAGGGTATGTTTGTAATATAAAGGTTAAATAACCTGAGACGAATGTATTAACTATATCAGTTAATTTGGTTTATATGTCTATTCATAATTAAATGGGTAGTTAGATGTTATTTATATTGTGGATCATGAGCACCAAACTCGGGAGTCAGGTAACCCGGATTTGGGGGCGTCACATGAATGGCCTGGGCGATTAACTTCAGATCTTTACTGGAATAATTCTTGATATTAGAAATATCAATGAAGCTGGATGAATTGGTTGGACTAGCTTTTGATTCTTTTGTTTTACTAGAAGATCCTTTGGCAGGGATCGATTTAACTGGAATAATAGGGAGAGGAACAGAAGGAAACTCTTTTTGGACTTGACCTACAATTCTATTAACATCGAATTTATCCCACCATTTGACAAAGAATTGGCGGGAAACATGAGTATTTGGTGAAATGGTGGTTTGAGATGCCAAATAACTATACTCTAGAGACTGAAAACCTGTTACCTTAGTTGGGGTTTGAATGTCGTACTGCCATTTAAGAATCCAAGGAACTTTATATTTATTAAGGAATTAAGGAAGAACAGGGATACCATCATATTTTGGTTGATGTTTACTGTGATTACAAAAATGACGTAGTTGAACCTGTAGAGGGTCGGGAAAAAGGTCGAAAAAAGAACCAAATCTTGACCACCAAAGAGTAAACCAAAAAGGAATCTGACTCTTAAATTTGTGGTCAAATTGTAAGAACCACGAGTGACTATGTGACTCATTCTGGTAGAGGAAGATCTTATTCCAGGCCTCCATATAATCGAAATAACAGAACAAGTTATTTTGATTGGAGAGTTGTCTATGATCAGAGGGATGATTTCCCCAGTCAGTGATCTGAATGATTTGTTTAATATAAAGTGAATGATAGAGGACTTTAGATTCATCATCCCTAGAATAAATAGGTTTGATGAAGATTGACTTGGTTTCTAAAAGAATATCCTTATAATACATAAGGGATTTATAAGGAGCAAGAGGAACAAAGTGCCATCTAGCAGGAAAATACTAGGAAGCAAGCTTAATCGGGTCATCTTTTGGTTTAATATGAGGTTCAATATGAAACAAGTGATTATCCTACTTAAGCATGTTGTGACAACCCGAGAATTTGGATATTTATGAAAATCATAATTGATTGATTTAAGATTCAATATTAGGACCTATACAGAAAATAAGTGTATAGATTAGACGTTTCTATGAAGGAATTTTAAGAATTTAAAAACTTTGTGAATGATTTTGGTGGATTTAAAATCTTTTGGTGAAGATGTGCAAGGTTAAGTATATAAGTGTATACAAGTCGGTATATGTGTTCATATGAGTGTATAGTTTGGGGATAAGGATCAAATTTTGATCTGATGAGTTACATTAATGACAAACCCTAAAATTATATTGAGAGCGTTAAGGTTAAGTTATTAAACCTTAATCAGTGATTTTATGAGTACAGTTGTGATTTAAGATCAAGGAATTGATTTGATAACTTATAACTTTAGCAAACCCTAAAATTGGGTTAAGAACATCAAGGTTAAGTTAGAAAACTCTAACAAACTGTTAGAAACCTTAACGATACGTTCGAAAACCCTAATTTTAGTTTCGGGAATCCGAAACCCTAATTCGGATATTCAAAACCCTAATTCGGGAACTCAAATGTTAAGTATAAAAGCTTAAGTGTAATAAGTTATGGGATATATTTGAAATTTACAAATTACCCTTCAAATTATAAGGGAAAAGACCAAAATACCCTTAGTGGGTGCGAAATGACCAAAATACCCTTTTCTTAAACTTTAAGTAAAAGATTTTCCAAATCTTGTGAGTCATCACTCCAAGACTTATCCCATGTGTCTTATATCTTCCAAGATCAGATTATATTGCCACCTTGCAAACATTAGATGCATGAATCAAAATAAAAGATCAAAAGTAAGTAAAGTTATTTACTTTCCTAAGCAAACCAACCAAGACCTTCTCTCTCTCTCTTCAAATTTCGAAATCTAGAGTAACAAAGACTGATAAACAAAGCCATGATCAGTTCATAGCTTTCCAAGAACAGATCAAGGATCAAAAGTTCAAGAATCAGAGTATAAAGGTATAAAACCCTAAAACTTGCTAGATCATGTGATTTATTGTTAAATGTTGTTAGTTGTTGTTTAAAGTTATGTTAAGGGATGTTATTTAGTGATCCAAGATGTTATATCAATGATCCATAACATTTAGAAGCAAGAAACTAAGTTTTTCAAACTGACCAAGAAACCTAATTTTAAGGCCTGACAGCCATATGTCAGGGCATCTAGATTTGTCTGTGTTAAGTGTTAGGTGTGTTAGATTCTATAGACTTGTTCTTTGCCATGAGGAGAGTAGACTGGAAGTGGAATCACCTCCATACCAGGTCTAGAACTCAAATTATATGCAGTCAAACATGGTTGACCGACCATGATCAACTGGATTTCTGGGCAACCCAGATTTCCAAAATGGTCTGATAGTGATTTGTAAGGCCATAAATCTTGTTGTGTTTGGATAGTTTGGCCAAATTGTTGTTTTGATCTTGTAGACTAATATAAGTACTACACAGTCATGCTAATAGATCACCCTGATCTTACATATAATCAAAGTTATGAGTGGTCAAACCGGTGTTGACCAACTGCCTAGGACGAAATCTAGAAAACCCAGATTTCTTAAGAACACGTTTTTGAAAAGCGTTTGCCCGGCCTTGATCTATCACCTGTGATGTTTTTAGACTGCACTGATGTTTTATTGTTGTTCCTTGACATCAATATTACAAGATTGAACCTTTATATCAAACACATTAGACACAAAATACAAATTACAAAGCTCCAAAAGTGACACCTTGAGCTGTTCTTCATTTCTGGGTAACCCGAAAAATGAAGAACAATCTCTAACAAGACTTTGATGCCTTATATCTCACTGATCTGATGTTGTATGGCCACGAACTTAGTATGTAGTTGTAGTATTACATAAGTACTATAACATTGATGCACTAGACTGCCCAGATAACATCAAGAACATGAACTTTTAAACCAGTCAAACTAGGCCCTTGGAAACTGAGTTTGAAGATCTGGGTTTGATGAAGAACACTTATAGCGACGGTTCTGTCGCTATACGGCCCTTTAGCGACAGATTAATTACAATATTATTATTTTTATTAAATAATTAATATTAAATAGTTTTTAATTATGAAAAATACAAAATAAATTCCTAAAAATTATTTTAAAGCCTAAAAATGGGTTTTTAATAATTTTGAATATATTTCATAAATATTTAGTATTTTTAGTATTTCATAAAGTTATTTTTAATAACTTTTGATATTTTGTGATGAATTTCATTAATAAATTCATATTAATGGTAATTGATTTATTTAATGAATATATTAAAAAATTATGGAAAAAATAGAGATAGTGTTATAAAATTATATAAAAATGATTTAAGGGTTAGAAAAATATTTGAAGTTATAAAATATAACTTTTGATATTTTTCATGAAAATATTAATATTTTAATATTAATGTCAATTAGTGTATAATGGATTTAAAGGCTTAAAAATCATATAAATATGATTTTAAGGTATTAAAAATACTTTGATATATTATAATATTATGTTATGATTTTCATTAATATTTAATATTAAATAAATATTAAAGATAAGGGAATAATGTAGTATTTAATTTATATAAATACGATATAAGTTATTGAAAAATTATGATAAATGGTAATAATTATTTAAAAATTATTACGAGCCTATAAAAAATATTTTGACTGATAATAAAATTATCTAAGATAATGGTTAAGTGTTTAGACAGATTTTAATTGAACTTAAACTCAATAATAGTCCGACTAAACTGTCGGGATGTCAAAATTGTGTCAGATTCAACTCAGACTAAAATAGTTTGATTTGATACCGAGTTTTAGGTAGTTTGTGAACTGATAATGTTATGTATTATGTGTTTAGGATATTTTATAATTATATCTGTGACAACCGTAATTTTGTAATTTAATTTAAATATTTATTGGATTGAATAAATATTTTTCGATGAATTAATTATTAGATTAATTAATTAATTGATGAAGTTGTGATAGATTAATTTAATTATATGTGTTATATTTATTAAATTGATGGGGAGAATTTTTATTATTCGATATACGTATTTATGTGAGCTTATTGAATTAAAAGAAATATTTAATAAGCCTTTGTTATTTTAATTAATTTAATTATTAATTAGAGATTTAATAATTGATATTATTATTAAATGAGAAAATTTAATTATGTGACTATGTGCATTATTGAGAAATCATTATATTTTATTTAAAGTAAATTAAATAAGATATTGATTTATTTTATAAAGGAGTGTGACATTATTTAAACTATATGATAAAGTTTTATAAAAATAAATGATTTTTAAAACCTATTCTAACTAGCCAAACATGGCCTTGGTGGGAGTTGAGGGAAGTTACCCATGATGGGGGTAATGGCCCGACCTCTCTTCTCGTCGATTGTTCTCCTTTATTATCAGACGTCTTCTCTTTTCTTATTATTTTTCTAAGTCTGGCAAAAACAGAGAGGAGAAAGAGAGAGAGAGAGAGTTTGAAAGTTCAGAGATTGTGAGAGTTAAGAAGAAATTGGGAAAGGTTTCAATCCTACTAATCTACGCTTGGGTAATTCTCTTCAACCCAAATTCTTATTTTACGTCTTTTAAGTTTCATGAATATGGCTTAAAGTCTTCTGTGAATCTCTGCAAATTGGAAAGTTGTTATAAGAATATATGTAATAATTCGAGTTGTATGGCATGTTTTATATATATAGTGTGTTTCTATATCATCAATTTCATAAGATTACAACGCATGATTATGGCTTGTTATTTTAAAAATTTGAAGAGTACGTGATATGGCCATATGGCCTTATACGTGATTTTTATATGTCAAATATAAATTATTTTTCAAAATCCACGCATTGATATGATTATGCATGTTAAAATGAACAAAATGAAACTTGAATGGTTGGATTTGGCTTTATAACGAATCCGTAGCATTAAAATCCATGTTTTTGTTCAAGAACTTCAAGAACATCAAGAATAGTCCAATTTGCATGCTTTAATTATGTGATTATGTGTTTTAATGGGTGAAAATCACTCCATAGATGTTAAGTATTGATTATTTATGAATTCTAGCATGTGGGTATGTCTAAATTCGTGTAAAAATAAGTTGATTGGAAATTTTTAGTCGTGTTCTGCAATTTTTGTGAATTACAGAAACTAGAACTGGAGTCTCGCGTCGCGACTCTAACTCCTAGTTCTTTTTCATTGTTACTATTATCCATCATGCCATGGCACCAAGTGTCCCAACCACGACAAATATGGCGAAATGTTAGCCAAGAGCCGATATAAAAAGTGGCGTACAGCATACCACTTAGCGAGATTGTCCGTAAAATGCAAATTTTTAATGTTCAAGTATAGAAATGAGTTAGTGACCTAGTCTAATGAACATAAAAACTTGTTAGACATATAATGAGATATTAAAATGAGTTTTTACCAAGTTAAGAAGACAATTACATGTTATTTGAATCGTTGATTATGTAATTAACTTGTTGTTCGTGTAGTATTATATTATATGAAAACAAGTATGGTAATTTGACTAAGTATGGTCATGAAGTCGAGATTAGACAAAGAATAACTTATGATGTTTAGTACGTTATTATTGACTGGTATTGTGAACGTAGTTAATATGTAGGATTTAATTCAAAGAACGAGTTTGTTTAAGTGTAATCTACGCATGAGGCAAGTTTCTAAACCTTATCTTGTTACATTGAGCAAGTTTACCAACTCTACATTTACGTTGAGCAAGTTTCATACCGTAAACTTTCGTTGAGCAAGTTTTCTAATCCTACTTGTTATTATTATATAAGTTGATTAATTCATCTTTCGATATTGAACAAGTTCTCATTATTATTGATCAACCATGTCTTATATATTAAAGCTTATTAATTTTCAAGCATGATGTTGTTATACAATAATTATTCTATTGTATACCTTTTTAGATGTTATTCAAGTTAAATATTCATTCACTGTTAAACCTTGTTAGACTAGCGAACCCTTATTGATTCGACTAGTCCATAGTTGATGAGCGTTCTAAATTTTAGAACCCCTTGATGAATTATCCAAACCAAACTTCCTTTGGTGTGGACTCGAATGTCAAAACTGAGATGAACAACCCTATATAAGGGATTATTTATGCTTTAGCATTAAGATATTGTGCACAGTATGGTACTAAAGGTTGATCCCCCTAAGTACGAGAAGAAGAGTCCATAGTCTTATGACTGTTAAAGGTTTCAAGTAAAAACACTTGACAACCTAGGACATAGTTCAAGGTCTTATGACCCTCAAAATTTCTTTTGATTCTTATTATTCATTCTTGATTCAAAAGTTGAATTTTATATTAGAAGTTATTATTTCTCTCGTATGTTATTATTCATTGTTATATTGTTATACTTGTGGGAAATCGTGCTCACTCTTGCGTAATAATAACATTGCAGTTAAGAACGAAAGAGCAGATGAACCTTCCACTAGTAAGGGCAAGGGCAAGCTTAGCAAGTAATGAAGATTGTTTTATTAATGTAGTTATGCGATGTAATTAGAGTTGATGTTACTAAGACTTATTTGTTTATGTTTTCCGCGCAGATGTTTTAAGGTTAGAGTAACCTGGGATTAATTTATTATTTAGTTGATGTAACCCCATAAGGGGAGAGATTTATTATATATTCTATCTATTGCATAGTTTGAAATTTATTTATGGATAGATAGATAGATGATGCTTGTACGTGAACACCAAATCCTGTGGAAATGGAAGTACCAGATTTGGGGTTGTCATAGGTTGGTATCAAAGCCGTAAGGTTATGAACCTTAGGTGGGGGGAACAACCTTAGGTAGTAGCCTTGTAGGAGATCGAGAACATAGTGGTGGTAAACTCTTACCGAGTTCTAAGAAATGAATTTCTGAATTCATTGAAGATAATAAAAGACTTTATGTGCTTATGTGTTAATCTATGTGTTCGCTAGCACGAATTAGTAACTAAAACTTAAATTTTTGTTGTTAGGATGTCGGATGTTGGAGGAGCTAGTCGAAATGGGGAGGAGGAACCCGATTACCTATAGAGGAGGAGCCCCAGACATTCATGTCATGTCGTCGAACAGACTTGTAAAGAGAGCCATCTCCGTTGATCACTTATTCTTTGGTCGAGAGATGAGGAGAGATGAGATGATCCGAGGAGGATCCCGAGGAAGAGGAAGAAGAGGAGTTCCCACCGAACTCCATTGATGCAGAGATGTATGATGCACTCTATGATCGTAACGTAGCGTAGAGTTGCAAGATCTTATGCTCGAGATCTGATTGAGCAAGTGGTTAGTCGCCATTACTATTGAAGCGTAAGGATAGAGATTGCGATTCTTCACACACGTTTGGAAACGTGGGATCTGGATCTGTTCACAAGAAGGGTCGACCGAGGATAAGTCCATAGAAATAGAAGTTAAAGAAGGATCAAGGAGAGCTCGGAGAGGCTTGCCATAGCAAAGGAGGTTGGTCAGTACGAGAGTCACGTCGTCTTGATCTTACGAAGATGATCGTCGTCTGAAAGCTAAACTTGAAGAGACGTACTCTACACTACAAAATGCAATGGATGCGGTCCAAGATCGAGTTAGGAAGTATCCAATCCAGTTTGAGGATCTACCATCATATATGCTAGATCGCAGAACGATGTGCCGCATCATGAAGGAGGAACGTAGCAAGGCCATCCAGCGCCTTAACAGACAGTGATAGTATTAGATTAAATATGTGAAAACTATTTGATAGTTAATGATGTAAATTTCAATGTGGTTATAAACAAAGGAATATGTTGATGTTTTAAATCCTGTAGATTCTTTATCTCGGGATAGTTGATGTAAATAGCAGTGATGCTATCTTATGATGTAAAGACTTTTGAATTAAATGAAAAGTCAAAGTTTATTTGAAGTAACGTGTTAAGTGAGTTATGATTAAATGTTTAGTTAAGTCTTAAATGTTTTAGAGATTGAGTAAAGATCTAATAAGAATATATTCTTAACAGAAATATGCCGCCTAGAAGACAAAATCATCAGCAAGCTCAGGAAGGGTCAACAAACAATAACAATGACACCAATGCTAACTCCGTTCAGCAATTGGTAAACCTTTTAGCTGGAGCACTTAATAATCAACCCCAAGCTCCACCAAATACATCATTTAAGGACTTCAAGGCAGTTGGACCGCCAGAGTTTAAGGGTTCCATAAACCCAATTGAAGCTCAGACGTAGGTAATGGAGATGGAGAAGGTGTTCGATGTTGCTAGGGTAAGGGAAGATCAGAAGATCAGGCAGATGCAACGCGTTATCTTTGAAGTCTAAAAGCCGCCTTGGTTGGTGGCGCAAAAACAAAGTGAGAGGAGGTGAAGGTGTAATATCCTGGGAAAGATTTAAAGAGATGTTCTTTGAGATGTATTTCCCAACCAGTTCACAAAATCAGATGGAATTCCAGTTTCTAGAGTTGAATCAGGGAAATATGTCAGTAGCTGATTATGCAGCAAGGTTTAACGAGTTGGCTAGGTTCGCCACGTACCAAGTACATACCGATGAGAGGAAGGCGAGGCGATTTGAGCAGGGACTGAAGCCCTGGTTGTATAGCAAAGTGTCAATGTTTCAATTAAACACTTTTGCTAGAGTGTTAGAGAAGGCCATACTCGCTGAGGGTGGAAGCGATGCAGTAACGAAGTATAATTAGGAGCAGAAGAAGAAGAAGAGTGAGAAGGAATGTAATAACAAGACGGGTCGGAGTAGCACTAGAGGTAATCACAGTCAGAAGAGGAAGTGGTCTGATAATTCGTCGGCCGGAAGTCAACAGGGAGAGAAGAAGAAGAAGATTGAACCGTGCCCAACCTGCGGAAAAACGCATTTGGGAGTTTGTATGAAGGGGAATCGAGTGTGCTACAATTGTGGTCAGGAAGGCCACATAGCACCAAACTGTCCGAACCCAAAGAAGGGTACATGCTTCACATGTGGATCAAAGGACCATCTTGCAAGAGATTGTCCTAAGAAGGGATCGGGAGGGACGAGTTTAGGAGGAAACATAGGAAATACTGGTGGAAGCACTCTGACAATCGCAGCACCAACTGTAACTAATAGACCAATAGCCAGAACATTCAACATGACAGTGCAAGACGTGGTACAGTCTCGCGATGTGGTGTCAGGTATCATTCTGATCAATAAAGTTAATGCTTATGTGTTATTTGATTCGGGTGCTACTTGCTCATTTATATCCGATGACTTCGCTAAGAACTTAGAATTGTTTAAGGACGAGTTAGAATACCCCATGAACATAGAAATTACGAATAGAGAAATTATCCATGTTAAGTATGTGCTCAAGAACTGTAGAGTAGATATTAAGGGTAATATCATGAACGTAGATCTTATCCCTATTCGACTTGGAGAATTTGATGTTATTTTGGGTATGGATTGGTTATCCAATTATGGAGCGGTAATTGACTGCCAGAAGAAGCGTATTAACCTTATGACTCCATCAAAGGTTGTTTTTTATGGTAGCAAGTCGCCTAGACAAGCGAGTTGTCTGACGATGGTCCAGGCCAGAAGATTGTTAAGGCAAGACTGTGTAGGATATCTAGCTTACATAGTCGATAGTCGGAAAGAGAATCCGAAAATAGATGAGATTCCGGTAGTGAATGATTTCGCAGATGTATTTTTCGACGATTTGCCGGGACTTCTTCCCGACAGAGCAGTTGAATTTGTGATCGATTTGGCTCCAGGAACGGCTCCAATATCGAAGGCACCGTACCGAATGGCACCGGTAGAGATGAAAGAATTGATGGTCCAACTACAAGAATTACTGGACAAGAAGTATATTCAACCAAGCGTATCACCGTGGGGAGCGCCGGTTTTATTTGTGAAGAAGAAGGATGGTACAATGCGACTCTACATAGACTATAGAGAACTGAATAAGGTCACGATTAAGAATAGGTATCCATTACCACGAATCGATGACTTGTTCTATCAGTTAAAGGGATCAAGATACTTTTCGAAGATAGATTTGAGAAGTGGTTATCATCAACTGAAGGTGAGACCAGAGAATGTACCGAAGACAGCGTTTAGAACATGATATGGTCACTACGAATTTTTGGTAATGTCATTTGGCCTAACGAATGCTTCTGCAACATTTATGGGCTTAATGAATGGAGTGTTCAAGCTGTTTTTGGACAAATTCGTGGTGGTATTTATAGATGACATTTTGGTATATTCAAAAACCAAGGAAGAACACGAAGAGCATTTGAGGTTGACGTTAGAGACATTGAGAAGAAAGAAGTTGTATGTTAAGTTTTCGAAATATGAATTCTGGATTGAAAGAGTACAATTTCTTGGACATGTGATTGATAAAGACGGAATTTCAGTGGATCCCTCCAAAGTCGAAGCTGTGATTACCTGTGATCAGCCGAAGACGCCGTCGGAAGTAAGAAGTTTTCTTGGATTGGCGGGTTATTACAGAAGATTTATTCAGGATTTTTCCAAGATCGCAACTTCGCTGATGAATTTGACTAGGAAATCAGTGAAATTTGTTTGGACGGAGAAGTGTGAGAAAAGCTTTCAAGAATTAAAGAGGAGGTTGAGTTCAGCACCTGTGTTATCTCTTCCAGATGACACAGGAAATTTTGTGGTTTATAGTGATGCATCGCATAAAGGACTTGGCTGTGTGCTTATGCAGAATGGCAGAGTCATTCGTATGTATGAGTCGCGACAACCGAAAAGATTATGAGAAGGGGTATCCCACCCATGACTTGGAGTTAATGCGATAGTTTTTGCTTTGAAAATTTGGAGCACTATCTCTACGGGGGAGAAGTGTGAAATATATACTGACCACACGAGTGCAAATATATTTTCACACAAAAGACTTGAACATGTCGTCAAAGAAGGTGGTTGGAGTTAATTAAGGACTACGATTGTGAGATTCTATACCATCCGGGTAAGGCAAATGTGGTGGTGGCCGCCTACTAACTAGAAAAGGTCGGGAAGAAATTGATGACGTTGACCACTCAGGATGAGCTAATTTTAGCAATGGAAAAGCTGAAATTGGAAGTGAAGTATCCTATGGAAATCGACGAGAAACTTTTCCAGATGCAAGTTGGTACAACTTTACTGGATAAAGTTAAGGAGGCTCAACTTTAGGACGAAGAATGTGAGAAAGTGAATAAGAAGATATCTGAAGGGACTGAACTGAGATTCAAAATAGACAGTGAAGGAGTACTAAGATTTGAGAGCAGAATTTGGGTACCGCCAGTACCAGAGATTAAGAAAGAAATTTTGAGCGAGGCTCACAACTCAAGATATTCGATTCACCCTGGTAGCACCAAGATGTACCAAGATCTTCGACAACACTTTTGGTGGCCAAATTTGAAACGAGAGGTTGCAGAATGTGTTGCCAAGTGTCTGACATGTCAGAAAGTGAAAGCAGAACATCAGAGACCGAGTGGGTTACTACAACCTTTAGAAATCCCAGAGTGGAAATGGGAACATATTACGATGGATTTCATGGTTGGCTCTAAACGACTTCGACTCGAAAAGGCTACGACGTAGTATGGGTTATTGTTGATCGATTGACGAAATCCGCACACTTCCTTTCGATCAGAATCAGATTCAACCTAGATCAGTTGGCAAGGTTATATGTGAAAGAGATTGTTTCAAGGCACGGATTTCCGGTGTCAATTGTTTCTAATAGAGATCCGCATTTTACGTCGAAGTTCTGGAAACGTCTACAGGAATACATGGGTACACAGTTGCGAATGAGCACAACATATCACCCTCAGACAGATGGACAGAGTGAAAGAACAATTCAGACATTGGAAGATATGTTAAGAGCTTGTATAATGGATTTTAAAGGAAATTGGGATGATCATTTACCGCTTGTAGAGTTCGGTTACAACAACAGTTACCATGCTAGTATTGGAATGCCACCTTATGAAGTGTTATACGGCAGAAAGTGCAGAACTCCACTATATTGGGATGAAGTTGGCAAAAGACAATTACTAGGACCAAAATTGGTATAACAAACAGCAGAGATAGTCAAAGTGATTCGAGCGAGATTGATAGCAGCCCAAGACAAATAGAAGAAATACGCCGATCCACAACGTAAGAATATTGAGTTCGAACCAGGTAGTTATGTGTTCTTAAAGGTCTCTCCTTGGAAGGGAAAGATCAGATTCGGAAAGAAAAGGAAATTGAGCCCAAAATTCATTGGACCCTCTGAAGTTTTGAGAAGGGTCGGAGAAGTTGCTTATGAGGTAGCCTTACCTCCATCTCTAGAGAATGTCCACAATGTTTTCCATGTCTCAGTCCTACGACCCTACAAACCCGATTACAAGCATGTGATTGAATATGAACCCCTACATTTTGACAAAGACTTGTCTTACAAAGAAATTCCTGTTCAAATTATCGAAAGAAAAGAACAAGTTACGAAAATAAAGTAATACCTTACATTAAGGTAATTTGGAGGAACCACAATGTTTGAAGAAAGCTACGTAGGAACTCGAAGAGAATATGATGAAGAATTATCCTCATTTATTTACTTAGATTGTTATATGCGATTCTGGGGACAGAATCTTTGTAAGGGGGGGGGGGAGAATGTAACAGGATGACATGTTTGAGTTATGATTCTGGGGAAAGATGTGACAACCGTAATTTTGTAATTTAATTTAAATATTTATTGGATTGAATAAATATTTTTTGATGAATTAATTATTAGATTAATTAATTAATTGATGAAGTTGTGATAGATTAATTTAATTATATGTGTTATATTTATTAAATTGATGTGGAGAATTTTATTATTAGATATGTACGATTTATGTGAGGTTATTGAATTAAAAGAAATATTTAATAAGCCTTTGTTATTTTAATTATTTTAATTATTAATTAGAGATTTAATAATTGATATTATTATTAAATGAGAAAATTTAATTATGTGACTATGTGCATTATTGAGAAATCATTATATTTTATTTAAAGTAAATTAAATAAGATGTTGATTTATTTTATAAAGGAGTGTGACATTATTTAAACTATATGATAAAATTTAATTAAATTAAATGATTTTTAAAACCTATTTTAACTAGCCAAACATGGCCTTGGTGGGAGTTGAGGGAAGTTACCCATGATGGGGGGTAACTGACCTCTACTGTGTTAGTACGAGAATTATTCTATTGTATACCTTTTTAGATGTTATTCAAGTTAAATATTCATTCACTATTAAACCTTGTTAGACTAGTGAACCCTAATTGATTTGACTAGTCCATAGTTGATGAGTGTTCTAAATTTCAGAACCCCTTGATGAATTATCCAAACCAAACTTCCTTTGGTGCGGACTCGAATGTCAAAACTAAGACGAACAACCCTGTATAGAGGATTATTTACGCTTTAGCGTTAAGATATTATGCATGAAGATGGTACTAAGGGTTGATCCCCAAGTACGAGAGAAGAAGAGTCCATAGTCTTATGATTGTTAAAGGTTTCAAGTAAAAACACTTGACAACCTAGGACATAGTTCAAGGTCTTATGACCCTCAGAATTTCTTTTGATTCTTGTTATTCATTCTTGATTCAAAAGTTGAACTTTATATTAGAAGTTATTATTTCTCTCGCATGTTATTATTCATTGTTATATTTTTATACTTGTGGGCAATCATGCTCACTCTTGCGTAATAATAACATTGCAGATAAGAACGAAAGAGCAAATGAACCTTCCACTAGTAAGGGCAAGGGCAAGCTTAGCAAGTAATGAAGACTGTTTTATTAATGTAGTTATGCGATGTAATTAGAGTTGATGTTACTAAGACTTATTTGTTTATGTTTTCCACGCAGATGTTTTAAGGTTAGAGTAACCTGGGATTTATTTATTATTCAGTTGATGTAACCCCATAAGGGGAGAGATTTATTATTTATTCTATCTATTGCATAGTTTGAAATTTATTTATGGATAGATAGATAGATGATGCTTATAAAGTGAAAATGGAAGTACCGGATTTGGGGGTGTCATAATATCTAACAGTATTATACTTTGATGATATTATTCTCATATTAGAGATCTATATTATCAATAATAGGTCTTCAGATAAAGCGATATTGAATACTTAGCAGTAATCAACTGAGCAGACAAGTTCCTAACCTTGAACTTCTAATTATTGTGCAAGTTTTCTCTAACTCGACCTCGATTTGTTCTTTAAATTATTCTTATGGCTAATCATTGTTGATTACCATGTCCATTAATTGTTAAATAGCTTTCTATGCAAATAATGCATGTGTTCATCAGGTATGAAAGGCTGATCACCTTCATTACCATCTAGTCCAGTTATAATTGTTCATGTTCTTTCTTGACCATTCAATTCCTATTGACTTGGTCGTTCAGTTATAAAAATTTGTTCATGCTAGTTCACAACTATATTGTGAATGTTAGCTAACTATTATTCAAATTCTTTCAATCATGATATATCCTCAAATAAACTTATACTTTCTGGGCAAACTTATTGCCCACCCTTGCTATATCATGATAAACATTGTAGATGAAGATGAATACGTCAGATACAGGAAAAGTCAAAGACAAGTTCAGCTTGGGATTATATGTGCAGCTATAATTATAACAGTAATGTATGACAATATCCTTGTATGTTAGACAGGATAATGAATTGTGTATAAGTTAAGGTTACTCGACCTTGGGGTTAGTGTGTGAAGTTTAATGTATAAATAATTTATGTTTATATCTTCCGCAATAATTATAAAATTAATATACCAGATCCATGGTGATTTAGGACCCGGATTTGGGGCTATAACACATGTACTGAGAAGAAGGGTGATTGGGATTTGAGGAGGAGGCCCTAGATTGATCGCAAAAAGGATCAACTAGTTTAGGGTTACTGGCTAAGACAGAACTATAGGGCTTGGGAACAGTACCAAGGACCTGATATTTATTAACTAGGTTGGGCTTAGGAACTGGGCTAACTGGATGAGGAACCAAAGTTCCTTTTGGCTGATTACTTGGGCCTGAAGGGCGACCCGGCCCTCAAGAAGATGATCATCCTCGGACACTCATTTTTACTGTATAGTACCTGTATTAATGAATTCCTGAGTGAGAAAGTCAGGAATGGAATTGTTACTGCCTTTGATATATTCAATTTCAGAATCAAAAATGCTTAATAGGGCTTGCCATCTTGCAAAAGAATGTTTAGAGGCGATATTTTCAACATCTTTCTCTAAAATATATTTTGCAGATTTACAATCAATTCGAACCAAAAAATTTTGATTTATTAAGTCACTTTGAAATTTATTAATACATAGAACTAAAGAAAGTATTTCTTTTTTAATAGTACTGTAATTTAACTGTGTAGGATTCCATGCACCTGAATGAAATTGAACAATTTGTTCAGAAGAATTGAGGGTTAGCTTTTGCTTCAGAATACCCCCGAACCTAATATTTGAGGCATCAGTTTTAATAATTTTAAAGGCTGAATCGTTGGAAATGCCAAGGCAGGGCAAGGCCTTAACATATTTTTTAACTTACTGGATGACAGAAGTGTGAATGTCAGTCCAAGGAGGAGGATTGTCTTGTAAACGCTGAAAGAGAGGTTTGCAAATTTTTTTGAGATTTTTATAGAACTTGCAAATATAATTGAGCGAGCCTAAAAATCTCTGAAGTTGGGTTTTATTGGTGATCTTATCAGGAAATCTTTCAGCAAATTGAATATCTCTATCAATAGGCTGAATAAGTCCTTGATAAATATTGAGACCAAGAAACTGAACTTTAGTTTAAATAAACTACATTTTGAGGGAGACAGAACGAGTCCATTATCTTTAACTGTTTTGAAGAATGATTTCAAATGTTTAATGTGTTCTTCAATAGATTTGGAGAAGATGAGAATATCATAATGTAAATGACGACAAAATGACTGAAAGGATTCAAAATGTCATTGAGAATATTCTAAAATTCACTTAGGGCATTTTTTAAGCTGAATGCCTGAACATTCCATTCATAATGACCATATGGGGTGGTTATTTTATACCTATCATCGGGATGAATGGCAACTTGCCAGAATCCAGATTTAAGGTCAAACCTACTGAAGATAGTGGCATTGCTTAATCTATTTATGAGGTCTTCCTTATTAGGTAAAGGATACCTAATCCATTCTAGAACTTTGTTTAATGTCTTGTAATTGATAACTAGACGAGGAACACATCTCTCCTTTTCTACTTCATTGTTAACATAAAAGGTAGGGCAAGACCGGGGAGATTTACTAGGTTTAATTAACCCTTTGATAAGGAGATCATTAATTTCCTTTTTACATAACTCTATTTGTTCGTGATTCATTTGTATTGGCCTAGCCTTAGTAGGAATAAAATTTTCTTTGAATTCCTTAGCGTAAAGAAGACTTACAATATGCTTCTTCTGGTGCCAAAAGGCATTAAGAGAGTCAGAACAAAGGTTTTATTTCAAATAAGTTTTTAACTCTTCAATCTTTTCTTGAACCCCTTTATTCTTAAGTTGTTCTTTAATATGTTTATACTTAATTTCTTTTTTTAAGAAATTCAAATGGATGGATTTATAATTTAACAAATTCAAAGATTTAGAAATAGATTCATCTTGGATAAATCTCAAATCTCTTTCTTCGGGTTTAATAAGAAATTTAAATGTTATTCTTTTTCGTAAATGTTTACAACTTAATCCTTCATTATTGGTTGTAAATGGATATAATAAATATATAAACGGTAACCCCAAGATGATCTTATCCGTAAGATTGCGAATTAAAACACATGATGTTTTAAAACACATACTATTTTGACAAATATGAACTCTAGGTAGTTTATATTTTATTTTCATTTGACTACCATTAGTTGAATTCCATTTTTCACGAGTTTTCTTATAGTACTTGGTTGAGATTAATCCTTCCTGAATACAATTCAAATTCGCGCCTGTATTAACTAAGGCAGGAAGTTCTATTGAGAAGGTTTTATCAATAACCAAGTTAATAGAGATATACCATTTCTGAATGGTAATATCTTTAATTCTTTTAAGAGAAAGACCTTGAACAAAAAGATCTCGCTCTTTTTTAGTACCTGAGGATTCTGGTTCATCGTGATCTTCATCACTAGAAGAGGAATCATGAACTTGAAGGTCAGATTTTTTGTCTTCAATCTTTTTTCTTAAATTAGAAATATCTAACTTTAAGCTAGAAATTTCTTTCTTAAGTTTATTAACTTCTTGATTTAATTCTGGAAGGGTAACTTCTTTAACCGGGGCTTTAAATCTCTCAAGGGTTTTATTAAGGCTAAATATTGGTTTTTCTTTAGCTTTAATAATCTTGTCTTTAACCCTATTATCTTTAGTTAACAAATCTTTTAACTGTTTTGTGTATTGAACCTTTAACTTAGGATAAGAGATTTTGCTAATTAAATCAATTAACAAAGAGTTTTCTTCATCTTCTTTGGTAATTACATTTAATCTTTTATTGCAACAATTTTCGTTGCAATTATCAGCACAAATAGTAACTTCTTCATTGTCACTATATGTTTCATTGTTACTAATACTGCTATTAGAGGAATAAGGAATATCAGAACCTTCATCATTATTGATGTTCTTCTCAATCCTTATCAATTCCAATAGTTTTTCAGTATCTTCACTTGAAACATTTAACTGAGACAATTTTTGTTTTATTTTGCACTCATTTTTTTAGTGCCTCTTCTGCCCACAATTGTGGCAAACAATTTTACTTTTATCTAAATTTTTGGGTTTTTTATTGTATTTTCTAACTGAGGTTTTAGGCTTAGTGTAATAACTATCTTGATTTTTTTCTTTGTTATGACTTTGTCTCTTTGTATGACGTTTGTGACTTTTATGGGAATCAATCTGTTTATGTATGTGCTTTCTTCCAGAGGGAGCAACAAGGGGTAAACCATATTGTTCACAAAGAGTTCCTAACTCATACTTAGCTTTATTTTTATCTTTACTGGCTTGCTTAGCTAATTTAAAATCAATGCACATTTTTAACCCAATTTTTTTAATATAACTGATAATATCACCATAAGTTAGATTATCATAATCAATATAACCTAAATTTTTACTTAATTCCTCACGAACATTATGAGTAAATAATGAAGGTAAACCATTAACAAATTTTTATTTCCAAAATGGTTTATTGTTATCATTACGCATCATAACTCAAGAAGTAAACACATCTTTGTACCACCTAAAATCACTTAGAGTGGGACAACTGAGATTGCTTAACTGATCGTGAATTCTCTCAGTGATATTACTAGGAGTTCCAACAAAATGTTTAATTATGGTAAAAATTAAAGTATTAACTCCATCAGACAGACCAACACCAACATCTTCATCAAAGATAGGGTTTTCATCATCATCCAATTGGATAGCATGGATTATTGATAACCTAGTATCTTCTGTGAGATGTTTCTCCCACCAAGATCTAAGAATACCAGTAAATCCACTAGCTATTAACTCAATAATATCTGGTTGAGTCGGATTATTGAATTTAGTGATGTAGCTATTAGCTACCATGGACATATGATTTAACTTGTTTAAAATTTCTTGTTCACTCAAACCATCTATGTTCCAGTCATAAATTTTGTTAGAAGAAACAGAGAATTGTTTATCTAGATTTCTCTCGTCGAATTATAGATCCAGAGGAGTAGGTCTAGAATACCAATTTCTGGTTATACTAGTGTTTTTAACTGTTAATTTATTTAGCTGGTCATTAAAATCTGGGACTGAAACAGTATCAAAATGATCTGATTGGCTATTGCTTTCATTGACAGTTTCAACTTGATCAATAATAGCTATAGTGCCACTTGTTCCAGGTTTAGTTTTTAATTTTTTAAATAACTTATCAATTGTACGGGTAAGTTCACCATCTTTATTGGGTAAACTTAATTTACTTCTAGTTTCTGGTAATTTTAACAAAGGTTGTTCAATTTTTGAATCATGTTTTTTAATAATTGACTCATTAAATTTTTCTTCAATTTTATCTATCTACTTACTTAAGGTTGCTAGATACTGATTTGTGAAATTATTTTGTTCAATAATATTCTTTTCATCTTTATTACCATCTGAAATCTTTAACGGGCTGGCAATGACAGATGTATTTTTAACTTATAAAGGAGCAGTTTCTAGAGGACGATGACGAGAAGAACTTTTGATTTGTCTTCTTTAACCCACTGTGTTTTAGTTATAACATTACATTTACCCTGATATTGATCATACCAATTGTAAAAAGTAATGTTTATATGTTCATTGTTAATAAATTGTTTCCATCTATTAACTATCTTATCTCGTTCTTTATCAGTTGGATGATTAGAACGAAATAAATGTTTTTTTTTCTCTATTAGATTTGGAATTAAAATCTTTAACAAGATTATCCCAATCAAATTTTAATTCTTTTTTAATAACTCTTAATTGATTATTAATGGGAGCTTCAAAATCAGATTGAGTAGGAAACTCAGAAAGAGCAGGAGAAGAAGAACCTTCTTCTTCAACTGGATCATTATGAGTATAACAAGGATGACTAGCTTGACCTTGATTAAGGATACCTTTCATTTTTATATCCCTAATAGAAGGGTTACTTAGAACTTCAGTATCTCTTCGAGTGTGAACTGAAGGTGCTGAAGAGCTAGTAAAATCTTCTATAATAACTGGCCTTCTAGTATGTTCAAAACTTATTTTGACTGTTCCATCATAAAATTGTCTAACATTTTTAACACTTAACAAGTTGTTAACAACGGGTTGTTGAAGGATTTCACTAGGTAAAGTCCATTGACTAGGTAACGTAATGTCTTTCTAGAGGATGGTTCTCGGGATTTGAACATTAACATCACTAGTTAAACTTTGAATTAAAACAGTTTGATCTTTAGGACTTTTATTAAAAGCATGAACGTTTAAGTTCGTCTTCATGGTCTTATAATAAATCTTATAAATCAAAGCTAGAGGCTGAGAACCCTCAATCATTTGAGTAATTTCTCTAGCAGTTTAATGTTTAATGTTAAAGCTTTTAATAAGTTGTGATCACTTAAGCTTAATGTGAAATCAGGAAAGCAAATTGAAATGGATAGGTTCATTATACAGACTTGATTCCATAATGCCTATAATGCTTGGATGATAATTAAGAAATCTAGCATCTCTAAGGCAGAGGTAGATACTTAAATTGATTCCTTTAATGTTTAATGGTTTATCTACAACTTGAATAAGACCAATATGGATAAAATTATAACCCTTCTTCTTGTGTTTTTTAATAACATCAGGAGATAAAAGACTACAATTTTCATATTATTTGTTAATGGCGTAAACCTTTTCAACCGTTTTTACATTGTAATCCGTTTTAAAGATATCCAAAAAGGTTGACTGATAAATTTCTCTAGGAGAGACTCTGGGTATATTCGAATCATGTAAAACTTGACTAATGTTTTCATAACTATGTTTTTCTTGGTTAACTATGTTAGGAACATGAGGCAAAGTTGACCGGTTACTAGCTGAGGAGTTATATCTAAACAATCTATTCATCTTTTACCAGTTTCAAAACTAAATTTTTCTCATTGTTTATTCATGCATACCCTCTTACCTTAGGCAGACTAATACCTATGTTCTATAACCAGACACTGCTCACACAAGAGACTTACAAAGGTTAGACATGAACAAGGTGGACTACGATGAAGTTAGGTGACTTCAGATATATATATATATATATATATATATATATATATATATATATATATATATATATAGAGAGAGAGAGAGAGAGAAGAGAGTCCGGTTCATATCCCACTCTCGAATTTTCTTAAAATACGGACTTTTTTTGTTGCTTTTTTGCTTTTTTTTTAAAACAACTAAAAAAAATTAATATTTTATGGAATCGAATTTTTATATAATCTGATGTTTTGGATGTGATTTGGATCGTTATAACAAAAAAGCAGTGTGTATAGTCATGCGGTATGTACATACATTTTTTGGTATAGGTATCCAAATCACGCCCAAAACATTGTATTATGGAAAAATTCCAGTTCCATAAAATATTATTATTTTTTTAGTTATCTCAAAAAAAAGTAAAAAAAAAGTTAGGGTCCAGATTTGATCAGGTCCGGGAGTCCGGACCTGATCCGCTGGCTATATATATATATATATATATATAGTATAAGCATATATATAGAATACTATATTCTACCCTGATTGGTTATGAACTTTATTCTAGTCTGGTTCACTACAGCCACCAAGTGAACCAAAGGGTTAAACCTAGGGTTGCAAGAATTAAATTTAAACATAACTATTACATTTAAACCCATGCTCCATTACAAACGGGTGTTCATGCGCTCCTTGCTCATTGGTCTCCAATTCTTCAAGTAATTCTAACTAATCTTATTACATAAACTATTTAATTTAAAGGGAAATCTTGATAAGTAGTCAAGAAAAAGTACATAGGAGGGAGATAGAAATTACATCAAGAAAAAATTAGAGAAGATGATGAACACAAACCGTATTTAATAAAACTCATACATTCATGCATCCAACAAAAATAAAATTCATTCACATTGGTTAATAGTCCTTAATCAATCCCATTTATTATCATTCATATCATCATATGCATCCATAAATAAAACATTCAATATATATATTGAAATTGATTTAATGGGCAATATTAATTAGCATATAAATCTAATTCAAATTAAAATAAACATCTTTATTTTAATCCAATTCTAAATTAAAAGAAACTTTTTTATTTGAAATTTAGAATTACTGAAAAACATGGAATCCAATTTTTAATTTAAATAAACCTTTTATCGAAATCAAATAAATAATAATAATAATAATAATAATAAATTTATTTAAATTTGGGTATCGGGCCATTCTGACCTAATGTAGATATACTAACTTCAAAGGCCGTAGCCCAGATCGCCTGCTTTTTTCAAAAATAGGGCTGGGGCTAACGATACTGCAGCGCCCTAATATATCTTATGTCGAAGTTGCAAATCTTTGGGTCACCCATTTTGAACCCAGAATCAGGTCTTTGCGGCATTACCAATTACATCAGAATCCAAAGATCGCAGTCATTGTCTGCGAATCGCTTTTCCGAGTTCATGAATTATCGCTTTTTCTCCAAGAACATGATTCTAAACCAATAATTATGACAAAAAATTGTTCTAAACGCATATCAACATACATTTCAAATCTAAACATTTAATAACTCACATAAAGATTGGGCTCTGATGCCATTGTTAAGTTTTTAATATTCGTATACAGAATCAAAGTAGCGAAAGTATGGTAAAAATAGATTTTAAAATTTTACAAACCATATACCCGGATCATCCTTTATGTAAAATTATTAATCAAATAAAAGAGATAAAGAATCAAATTCATACCCTTGAACATTCGATCTTTCTCAAGTACAAGTTCAACTCCTTGTCCTTCGTGCTCTCCTTGAATACGCAGGATTGATTCCTTCATTTGATCAACGTTAGTCACCCAAGCGTTTGGCCTCTAGAGGTGATCCACCATGGAAGAATAAAAACTTAAGAAAAAAGGTGTTTGGCTAAACCCTAATTTTTCCTATCTCAAATAGAAAAGGTGTACTCTCCCAACCCTTGGAATAAAAGTGTGTAACTTATGTCACCCTCTCTCCATAAAAAGATTTTCTTATTTTTAGATGTAGGGAACTCTCCTAAACCATTTAGAATAGGATTTTGATTTAATTAATTAAACTTCTTTAATTAATTAGGCTTCCTAATCTTATTAGGAATAATTAATTAAAATCTTTTAATTAATTAGCCTCTAAATATTAGCAATATGTGAGAGTAATTATATCAATTAATTCTCAAATCCCTTTAGGAATTAACTTAATAATAATAATAATAATAATAATAATAATAATAATAATAATAATAATAATAAGACTCATTTTATTACACTACTACAAAACAGTAAATAGACAATACTTAAACAACAACGTTTTTTTTTATAAAAAACGTTGTGATATTTTTTTTAACAACGTTTTTTAATAAAATATTGTAGATACATACGAAAAAACGTTATCTATTTATATTGACAATTTTTAATTTTAAAAAAATGTTATGTATATGAAAAACACGGAGCTTATTGAAATTAAAAACCCTCCCCGCCTCCTAGTCTTCCAACAACTGAAGCAGCTCTCCTCTTGATGTAAGCGAGTAAATTAGGGCTTCCTTTACTTTTCTTTCTATCTATTACTCTCTCGCGAGATCTGTAGTTATAGATTGGTTCTACAACAGGTTGAACTAGGGTCTGGATCATCAATGGCGAAGGAGAATATCAGATCTCGAGGTGTGGTGGTTCAGTTTAACGAGCAGAAGGGTTACGGATTCATAAAACCAGACGACGGCGACGACTATCTGACTCCTCACCTAGCTAAGCCATACCAGAAACTTCCTTGTTTTCTTTATCTCTTCACCTGACTCCTCACCTAGCTAAGCCATACCGGAATTTCTCCTCTTGCTTGTTGCACTCGCTAACTTCTCCAACTCTTCAGTCTGTGTACCTAAGGAATAACTTGCCTCTTTCTATATGAGTTAAGTTATTTAAAGTTAACCTTTTCCAGTCCAGTAGCAAGAAGTCTTCAAGCATCCGAATTGATTTCAAGTATAAAGAATAAGAAACCAAGTGTTAGAAGGTATGGTATCTTATTATGCTTATATTGTATTGTTGTGGGTTAAATGGTTGAATTATTGTAATTGGTAAGACAATTTATAACCTTAATTTTCATAGCACTTGACCATGCATAGGTTATTAAAAAATCACTGTTAGTTTGTTGATATCAAACCTTTTAAAATAATGAAAGGTTAGTAGGTATTTAATTATTGCTCACAGTCAATATGTTTGGTTTAACTGTGAAACCAACTGCTATTGGACTGGAATAGAACAAAGGAGAATAGGCTGGGTTGTGTGGAGCAATAAGGGAGCTAAACTGGGTTTTTAAAACAAACCAATAGCAATGAAAAGAGTGTTTTAAAACTGTGTATGTAAGGTGTTTGTTAGAATGCTCCAATGAACTGTTTTTATCTAAAATCAAAACTTTGGTAGACTTAGAGCTTGGGATTGATTTATTAATCATATGTGATGCTAATTAGAGGGTTTGAGTGTGTCAAGCTAGAACAAAGCTCAATTTTTAATTAACAATGAAAAGTTAGACTTAGTATGTCAAGTCATTTGGAGATTCTGTTTTGGCAGCATTTTAAGACTGAAATGGAGGGATTTTATAAGCTTGAAATACTCCCATATGTTATATATAATATGTTAAAATTGGGTATAACTGAACTTAAGTTTCAAAGGTTGAAAAATAGCAAGAAGAAGGGGGTCAAGGGCTGCTACCTATGGGCAGCAGCAGAATGCATCAAAATAGGGTGGTGGATATCTTATCTTGCTTTTGAATTTATTTTTACTTTTGACTATATTTACTTAATTAATGTGACTTTATCTTGCTTTTGAGTTTATTTTTACTTATTTTTTATTTCCATTCTATTACTCTTTTTGAGTTCCAAGCAGAGTCTAAAAGTTTACTACTAAGTTACGGTGAGTTACATGGATATCTTAGAGGTTGTGAGCCAATGCTTCCAATTGCACCCTTTATGAAGTTGCTTTAGTTATCTCATCTAACATGGTAAGGGGACGTATACCACGTGTTGTCCTCTATGAAGAACCCAATGTTAGAAAATGCACAATATTATGGGGTCATCAGTCATCACTCATTGGCGGTTTAGGTGAAATCAAATTGAGTAATGACTACAGATAGCAATTCCAATGGATGTGATACAGAAAAATAGAAATATAGCATCCTGTTTTGTAGAAGTCTAAACTAGAGTGAATTCTCTATTATCTCACATGGGAGTATTATTTATGCATATTTACAGGGCATTCTGTAGTGCCAAGGCAGGAAGCTTTGGAGCGTGCACGGAGACTCAAGCTTGATTTAGTTGAGGTAACTGCTATCTTATTACTAATTTAGGGTGAAAATTATTTACAATATAATTGTCAGTAAACATGTTTGCTGAAGAAAATTGTGTTTGGGAAAATAATACTATGATAATGTTGAATTGAGTACTCTTTTTGAGCCAGTGTTTAACACAAATTACTAAATATATTACAGGTTGCACAAAATGATAAGCCACCTGTTTGCAAACTCATGGACTATCATAGAGAAAAGTACAAACAACAACTGGAGGAAAAAGATCGTTCTAAAAAAAGGTATCGAACATATATACCTTGGTAATCATTCTTCTGGGTTTAGTGTGATAGATAATACTTTAGCGAATACACAGTCTTCAAAACAAATATTCTGTACCTGTTGTTTGTTACAGCTACTCTTCTCTCTATCAAAATGTGTGTTTCTTGATTTTTCCTTACTCTTTTCTTGTATTAAATGAGCACAATTATTACCAGTTAACACGGGTTATAATTTTTGGTTGGCAGTGTGTATGGCTGCTGCCTCGACAATAGCAGTAGGCCTATTGGGCCATGGTTGGAGTTCTTTTTGGGGCTAATAATCATTGTATTTGTGTAGCTAAATATCACCTGGTTGTTGATGCTTTATCTAATGAATGTGTCATCTTTGTTTTGCTAAAAAGAGTCATTATAAATGAAAATTATGGCTTGAAAGGAGGAGCACATCTGCTGCCCATTGGCAGCAGCAAGCGTGTGATAGCAGTAGTATTGGCATTGGGCAAAAAGCTGAGGCTTCCCTTGGGCTTTCAGTTTACAGATTTAAATTGCCCATGATACACGGCTAATGTTCTAATGTAATGGATGGGTATATCACCTATTTAGAATCTAAAATTAAACATAAGTAAATCAAAGCCGCGAGAAATGAAAAGATAACATATAAAAAAAAATGAACTGCTGCCCATTAACAGCAACTGTCAGCCACAAGGAGCATCATTTTCAGGCAAGGTGAGGGTGCAGGTGCTGCCTAATGGCAGCAGCAGTTAGCAAGAAGTGGGAGCTGCAGTGTGCAACAGTTGCTGGCCATGTTGTGCATTATAGTAAGGTGATGTGCTTGGTTTTTTTAACATTTCACATTCCATGCCTGGTATTCATATATGCCTTTGCTTGCTCTTATATTTTTATAACAATTTGATGAGGTACAACTTACCTGGGAAACAAATATTGTCATATTGATGTTTGTATATGATTGTGATCTTCTGAATGCACATAATAATATGATTTCCTGGTTTAGTTACATAATTTTTTTACATCTCAACCAGTTTTGATGTGTTTTTTCTTTCTCACTTCACATCTTGTTTTATAGTTATTGAAATTTGCATCTTTTTCTTCAGAATTCTTTTGGAGAGAACATGTTAACATATTTTTCAACAAGTAATGAAATCATAGTCATAACCATTTCAACCATCCACCTGCCTGCCTGCCTTTCTACTTGTAAATGCATGCCTGAGTTATGGCCTTTTAATATTAGCTGCAGGAAATGGGAATATTGTGAGGCTTGTACCACCATTGATAATTTCAGACAAGGAATTGGACCATGCCCTATTTAAATGTTTACCTGTTCTTGATTGGATTATTTCTCAAACAATACTGGGCTTATATGTGTCTCAAATATTAGGGATATATATTTATTATAAGACAAACAATGGATCCTTCAAAATCCCCAGTAAAGGTTTTTAACATATCCATGATCCTTCAAAATCTGATCGATGTGTGCCTTTCATATTCCAAACAGAATTCTCTGTATTGTCTTTTTAGTTGTGCATGCTCCTCGTCCTTGCAGGCAATCAAATTGCTCATGCTTCTGTTTCTGCTCCAATTGTAACGTATTCAAGTGAGACGGATGGTGTCCCGAAGAACATTTTCTTGGTGAACATAGTAGTAATTTATATTGAAAAGTGAATTTGAGATGTATATATAGATAGTTTGATATATATTTTGTGGATATATTAATTTGAAACTGTAAACGAATGATATTATTGGGATGTATTTTGAATGGTTGATACATTTTGGCTTTAAATTTAAATGAGAATTTAGACTTTTTAGCTATATATCATGGCATTAGCATATTGCAGGTGCATTGGATTGAATATCCTCTCTCGATTCCATCCAATTCCACAAAGAATTTTTGATCAGGCAATTTATAGATTCAAGCTCAAATCAATATAGATAAACTAGAAATAGACTATTGAAATCGAAAATTAAAGTTTACAAAATCATCGTTTCACTTAAAGATCCATCATAAGCCTAAAATATGAATTAGTTCATACTAAATGAAATAAACACTGAATAATGCATAGAAAACATTCTTAGATTACAAATAATAGCCTAAGACGAAGAATATTGAAAAACACCCTTCACGTAGCCTAGAATCACATTCGTCTTGAAGATCTCCTCAAAATACTCCTCCAAAGCTTGCTTTGAAAAACTTCGATTAATTTCTGTTATGTGCCTTATTGTATCTTCTTGTTGTGTTTGATAGAGTCATAGATATGTAGCACAGAAGCTCCAACTGAAATTTCCTTCAATTAGAGTTCCATTATCATGCAAAATGCTAGAAACTATGCCCAATAAGAAGTTTAATCAAAGCAGGACATCTCCAGAATTTCCACCCCCTGCCCTGGCGGGGGTTCATGTACTAATTAAGCCCGCCTCGGGGGGCTCCCTTTCTGTCTAGCTCGAATGAAGACCCCAGCCGGCTGGGTGTAAAGGCAAATGATGCCTCATCCCATGAGCTACATTATCGCTAACTCGGAGAGTATGACCCCCCTACGGCCGTGTTCGTGTTCATAGATGACTTAACTGATTTTCATGCTGTACTCAAATTTTGCTCTAATCGACCTCAAATCATCCCAATTGATTCCACATATCCGTAAAATTCCCCAACAACCATCCTACATAAGAAATAACATAAAACAAGTAAAAAGGAACATTATCACAAGAATTTAGCAACAAATAAGCATGAAATGGATATTGAATCGCGTATATAAAATCCACTTATCAAAATCCCCCAAACTTAATCCGTGCTAGTCCTCGAGCACAAAACACTATATGCAATGAGATGAAACGAATACGACCTAACTTATATGCTTTCAAATCCAACCATATCGCAGAATCAAGATTATCTTAATGGCCTCAGCGAAAACAGGCAACTATACAATACCAATTACCAAAAACTAATCTATAATTCTATTTTAATCAACGAATCTCAAGCCATCATCACCGGTATAGTGTGTGTGCAACATCGATGATAACCGATACAGACTCAAATTCAATACATAATCAATTTCTTAGAAAGAATCATGCAACGTAAACTTAAAAAATATCAAAAATAGATAGTTCCAACTAAAATTAAGCAATCACTAATCTCAGGGGTTCAAGCAAGGTACTTATACTTTATTCATATACTTCCTTTTTTTATAGATACGGGGGCTTTTTGCTCTTATTTCCTATTTTATTCTTTTTATACATATAGCTATGCAATGTCTGATTCCCTTAGGCTTTTCAATGCTACCTTAACGAGCTTTCGACCAACGACTCCTAGACCACTAAGACCTTAGGGCGCTAGGTGTAAAGACAATCCCCACGGGCTTACTTACTCAAGTAACAAAGGCCACAAACCTAGACAAGCACGCCACGGTGTTTATTCATACTTTTTTTTAATGAAATAAAGCTTATATACCCCACATATCATCTCCCAAACTTAGGTTCTTGCCTAACTTTAGCCTTTACTGTCCATCCTTGTCGTTTTATCATTTACTCTAGCATTATCCCTTATAGACCATTTAGGTATCAATTTGAACTGACCAATCAACATAGATGTTTGTTAATCGTGCTATCCTTTTATACTAGTTTCAAACAAGCTCAAGATTCGATTCATAAACAAAAATTGTTTCACAGTTCTAATACTCAATACTGTATTTGTTAACTTATTGTCAATCACATCATTGGCCCACAAATAATATAAACTACAACATTGATGGACTTACGCAAACACAATATTTAACTAGCTAATTTTTTTTTATAGATAACAAAATGCATTACAAGATTATCTACTATGCAATGACAAACATTAACCTAAGCTACTATGAATGTACCTAAGCTATCATGCAATACTGAAATTAAGATGCAATACAGAAATTTAAATGACAAAAATTCAAAATGCAACCTAAATGAGCTAAATGCATGCAAACATGTATTTAAATCCCCCAAACTTAAGGGATAAAATGTCCTCATTGGATGAATAGTCAAAATAAGTACGTGAGGACTTCCTGACGTTAATCTTGGACAATGGCGTATAAAAGTAACGCCTTCTCTTTGGTGACGTCCGAAGTGTGTTGGGACGGAAGCAATTTAGCGCATAGGAAGGCATACCAGATTTTGCCATACCGGCTAAGGTCCTTGCTGTGGAACACGGTGCCTCCCTTCCGACCTTTCATCCATGACGTTCCCGACTTTGTCATCTCCATGTTATAGCATCAAAATTCGGATCATAATTACGTAAGTGAGCATAATGGCAGTGGCGAGGTGCCCGCAGTTGGTAATAGGTGTTGATTGCGTCAGCACTGAATGGAACCAACCGTCCTCGCACAATTGCGCGAAATGGTTCTTTGCCCTCGGCATATTCATAAAACTCTTTGACAATGTTAACAACGGCTGGTTCCGGCTCCTCGGTGAATTCGGTCCATCCCTTTTGGTAAATTTGAGGCATCATCTCCCCATCATTAGGATCCGGTGCCAACCCCCACTCCGGTGTAAGGGCTTTGGTGAGCATGTAGTCATACCGGTCGGCGGCGGCGGCACTTGCAAATTTCTGGCGATTGAAGGTGCGTGTTGATTGAGATGACCGTGAGCTTTCTCCCCTTTGTCATTTAGAAGATGATGGTGAAGCCATGATCTCGCTCTAGTGTGTGACTTGCTTTAACTTTCCCCCAAACTTTTCAATTTGCTCCTCTCTAACTCTCAAGTACTCTTATGAATTTGCTATTTTAATTGGTGTGAGAGATTTGATATTAGAGGTAGTGATATATATAGAGGTTGAAGTATGGCTATTATTGGTAGAGTGAAGAGGTGGAGAGGAGTGATGGAGTTAAAGAATAAATGGGAAGTAAAAGTGGTGATAG
This sequence comes from Panax quinquefolius, assembly GCA_020205615.1. Taxonomy (NCBI): domain Eukaryota; kingdom Viridiplantae; phylum Streptophyta; class Magnoliopsida; order Apiales; family Araliaceae; genus Panax; species Panax quinquefolius. The sequence goes on from CM035163.1 coordinate 108,131,727, forward strand.
TGGGTGGTGGTTATGGGACTTAATAGTTGTAATGGGGAAATGGAGAAAGTAGGTTAGTGGTGTGTTATGGGGAAGAAGAGAAGTCTATGTAACTGCCAAGATCTGTTGCTGCCCAGGACCCCCTCCCTAGTGGGGGTATTGCACTAGGAATGCCCGCCCTGGCGGGCTTCAATTCTGTTATCTGGATTCGTGGACCCCCGCCCCGACGGGGGTTGTAGTACTGAAAAGGCCCGCCCCGACGGGCTATGCTACTGTCAGGATCTTTGTTCTGCTTCATGTTGTTTACTTAATTCTCCATTTTCCATCCTGCAAGATTTAACACATGAGAATTAGTGAGTTATTGAAAACATAATATAATGTGGAGATATTAATGAGACTTTTATTATTCTTCTACCTAGAAATTTAATGAAAACTATGATTAAACAATTATGAATTGAAAATATGAAAAATAAACTAAAGATTGCGTTGCCTCCCAATTAGCGCTTGATTTTAAGTCTTTTAGCTTGACTACTTCCTGCTTATGTTGTGTCGGTCAATGTGATGGCGATCACATCGGTGTTGGCTTCTCCACCCCAATAATGCTTTAGACGGTGTCCGTTGACTTTGAATGTTTCGAGTGGATTGTGACTGTAGATTTCGATTGCACCATGAGAGAATACCCGCTTGACCGTGAATGGTCCCGACCATCTCGATTTAAGCTTTTCGGGGAACAATCGCAGCCGTGAGTTGAACAAGAGTACTGATTGGCCCGGCTCGAATGTTCGATACATAATTTTCTGGTCGTGCCATCTTTTGACCTTTTCTTTGTATAGTTTGGCATTCTCATAGGCGTGAAGGCAAAATTTGTCGAGTTCATTCAATTGAAGTAGTATCTTCTCACCTACAGCTGTTTATCAAAATTGAGTTTTTGCACAGCCCAATATGCCTTATGTTGTAGCTCGACTGGTAAGTGACATGCCTTCCCGTACAGTAGTTGATATGGTGACATCCCGATTGGTGTCTTGTATACAGTTCGGTAGACCCATAATGCATTGTCCAATCTAAGCGACCAATCTTTCCGACTCGGATTCACCACTTTCTCCAATATCTTTTTGACTTCTCTGTTTGATACCTCAGCCTGTCCACTGGTTTGAGGGTGATACGCTGTAGCTACCTTGTGGTTGACCCCATACTCGGACAAAAGAGCAGTAAAGGACTTATTGCAGAAGTGACTACCTTCGTCACTGATAATTGCTTTTGGCGTGCCAAACCTCGTGAAGATGTTCTTTTGAAGGAATTTGAGGACCACCTTGGCATCGTTTGTTGGTAGTGCTGCAGCTTCAACCCACTTTGACACGTAGTTCACTACGAGTAGAATATATTGATTGTTCAAAGACGAGGGGAATGGCCCCATGAAATCGATACCCCATACGTCAAAAATTTCCACTTCTAGAATTATTTGTAAGGGCATCTCATCCCGTTTCAAAATGTTGTCCACCCTTTGACACCTATTGCATTGTTTGACAAACTGGTGGGCATCCTTGAATAATGTAGGCCAATAAAAACCTGCTTATAACACCTTCGCTGCTATTCTCTCGCTACCATAGTGTCCGCCATACGCCGATGAGTGACACTCATGCAGAATATTCTTCACTTCACTATATGGGACGCACCGTCGAATCATTTTTTCGGCGCATTGCTTGAACAAATATGGTTCATCCCACATGTACCATTTCACGTCGTGAAGAAATTTCCTTTTTTGTTGTCTTGTGAGGTCAGGTGGTAGAATGTTTCTCATAATGAAATTTGCATAATCACCATACCACGAAATCTCTGCTGAAATCCCAAATAGTTGCTCATCTGGGAATGACTCATTAATCTCACATCTGTCGTCTTTTGCTTTCTCGTGGTTTTCCAACCTAGAAAAGTGATCGACTACTTGGTTCTACGTCCCCTTTCTATCCTTTATTTCTAAGTCAAACTCTTGAAGTAGGAGAATCCACTTGATAAGGCGTGGCTTAGCATCCTTTTTCGCTATCAAGTACCGAATTGCTGCATGGTCTGTACAGACTATCACCTTAGTCCTGATCAAGTAAGCCCAAAATTTGTCAAATTCATACACCAATGCAAGCAATTCCTTTTCTGTGGTTGTGTAGTTCATTTGAGTTTCTGTAAGTGTCTTGCTTGCGTAGTATATGGCGTGAAACACCTTGTCTCGACGTTGGCCCAAAACAGTCCCAACCGCGAAGTCGCTTGCATCACACATAAGCTCGAATGGCATACTCCAATCCAGTGCGACTATAACGGGGGCTGTAGTTAATTTTCTCTTTAATAAGTCAAAAGATGTCTTGCATTCTTCATCAAAGCTGAACGTCGCATCCTTCTCTGAAAGACTGAATAGAGGTTTCAAAATTTTAGAGAAGTCTTTTATAAACCTCCTGTAGAACCTAGCATGTCCCAAGAAACTCGTAATACCCTTAACCGAGCTCGGTGGAGGCAGTTTTTCAATAGTTTCCAGCTTTGCTTTGTCAACTTCTAATCCGTGAGCCGATACCTTATGGCCCAAAATTATGCCCTCTTCAACCATGAAGTGCCACTTTTCCCAATTTAGTACGAGATTCGTGTCCTTACATCTTTGCAACACCACGACCAGATTCTTTAAGCAAATATCGAAGCTGTCCTCATAGACCGAAAAGTCATCCATGAAGACCTCAACGTTTTTCTCCACCATAGCTGAAAAAATGGTCATCATACACCGTTGGAAAGTTGTAGGTGCATTGCATAGCCCAAATGACATCCTCCTGAATGCAAATGTGCCGTAAGGGCACATGAATGTGGTCTTCTCTTGATCCTCCGGAGCGATGACTATTTGTTTGTAGCCCGAGTTCCCATCCAACAAACAGTAATATTGGTGTTCCGCCAATCTATCTAATATTTGATCAATAAAAGGCAGCGGAAAATGGTGTTTTCGGGTTGCCTTGTTCAATTTTCTATAATCCATGCAAACCCTCCAACCTGTCATTGTTCTAGTTGGTATTAACTCGTTGTCCTCATTCTGTACCCCACCGTCATTCCTCCTTTTTTTGGTACGCACTGAACTGGACTAACCCATTTACTGTCAAAAATCGGGTAGATGATGTCGGCATCTAACCACTTCAAAATTTCCTTCTTCACAACTTCCTTCATAATCAGGTTAAGTCGTCGATGTTGTTCCACCGTTGATTTTGCCTCATCTTCCATTAAGATCTTGTGCATGCAAAATGAAGGGTTGATTCCCCGTATGTCTGCGATTGTTCACCCAATTGCTGATTTGTGTTCCCGAAGCATTCTCAGCAACTTTTCTTCCTGCATTTCGTTAATTGCAGCTGAAATAATAACAAGTAAAGAATTTGAATTGCCTAAATACGCATACCTGATGTAAGACCCCAACTTATTATAAAAGAAATTAAATTTCCTCTATTTATTATTTTGAAATAGTAAGGGTTGATTTGATTAATGTGGTTAGTTATGGGTAAAATGCGTAAATATTTCAAATAAGCAAGTGGTTATAAAATATTCATTGTTGTCGGGGAATATTCGTTTGGTCGTGGAATATTCTTACTATCGGGGAATATTCGTACGACGGCGCAGCCTTGTGTGAGCCCCATAACGAAAAGCAATTGGATGAAGAAAATGACAAGTATAAGTTGTTTATAAATAATCTACAGAAGTTATTACTGCAATTAATATTATTGAAATACCGGTGGTTAAAACACAAGAAGACACTACCAGATTTGCACGACCAATTATTGATTCTTATGTAAGAAGGTACTACTCAATAATTGTTAAAGTAATTATTGTTCAATATTTTATTTTATTGATTCAATAATTGCTACGTTGATATTTTATATTATTGTTATTTCAATAATTGTCACTGCACAATATTTTTCATTATCAGATTAATAATTCATATTATTTGAATAATATTATTAGATAACATTATTGGCAATGTCTAGAAAGTTCTGTCTAAGGAGAGGTTTGGTCACCTAATTGCGCGCCAGTAAGGAGAAATTCTTATTGGAAAACCCACTCTTTCCTGGGAACGGCCTGGTTGTCACTATTGTGATTTTGTAATATTATTTGTGGATAATTAATATTGATTTATATGATAAGGAAAATATTCATTTTATGTGAATATAGATGAAGAAAATTTTTAATGTGACAATTGTTGAAAATTGATATTTTATCTTTTCTGATAAAATAATTAATTTAAATATATTATTATATTTTAATAATATAATAATGGTAATATTTTTACAATGAATGTGGGATATATGAATAAATGAGGAGGAAGAGTATTTTTGTTGCAATAAATGTTAAAAACATGTTAAACATGTTTGTGGGCCCATTTCTTGACTGAAATTTGATTATAGACTGTAAAATCACCCGTTTGTGGATTTCGGTCAACTTCTGTTTAGAATTTGGAAAAACTTTCTTCTGCAAAGTTGTAGATAATTAAATTTCCTATGGAATGCGTATAAGATTCAAATTTTTCTGATAAAAGGGCTATTTATTATGAATTATTGAAGTTCCGAAGTTCTAGAATAATTGATTTTTGAAGTTTTAATTATTTTTTTTAATAAAAACATTTTTGTTAAGGTTGGTGGGCCCCACTTGTTGTTAAACATGGTGAATTCAGATCTTCAAAAGTGGACGTAGGAAATTTTAAAAAAATAATGATATTTTATTAAATTTTCTGCTTTGGTGTTCTAAGCAATTTCCTATAAATAGAGTGCTTAGGTTAGAATTGAAAATCACACCAGAAACTGAAGTTTTCTCTCTATATTATCAAGCGTATTCTTGTGAGTATTTTGATACTTTAAGTGTTGCTATATACTGCAAAGTTCCTTCAAAGATTATATCCGATATTCCAAATGTAAAGTACTATTCTTTTCGAGGTAAGGGATATTATTTTTTAAAAATGATATTATTTCCTTCAATATCATTATGATGGAATATTAGAAAGATTTTTCTTGAGAAATTCTTGTCTTTCAGTGTCGGGGTTACTATTCACGTATACGACACTATTCACGAATACGGCACTATTCACAGAAAAAATAAATTTTTGGTTTTTGTCCAAGATATCTATTATGGATACTAGCTTTGATTGTATCCATGTTTTGATCATTCTTGAATTTTACTTCACTATGATTATTTATGAAGTATTTTTGAATTCGGATTGTTTAAAGTATGAATCCTTAATATTTGTTCTTTTGTTTCACTGGATTCGTTTTCTTTAAAATATTTTTCATCATCCTCAGTCCTAAATGATGATATTACTGAATATCTTTGGCCTATAGTGCAAAGATTAATGATTTTCTTATGAATATCTTTGTCCCGAAGTGCAAAGATGAACAGGTGTTGAGATGAACATGACCAAATGATGAATATCTTTGGCCTGTAGTGCAAAGTTTTAATATTTGATTCAAGATGAATATTGATTGATGTTACAGGGATAAAATATTGATGATGGACTTTTAAATTCATAGATTATAGTAGATTTCATTCTCTAAATAACTCTTCTATGAATTATTATTTTCACTGCGAATATTGATCTAAAACTTGTTGTCTATTATATTCTATTAGATTTTTTCCTGTTGAAGACTAGCGATAATTTGTTCTATATTATCTTAGTCATAATATTCTTTACTGTGCTAGTTGAGCTCACCCTTTTCCTTTTTGTTCCATTTTTCTTCTCAGGAAGCGAGAATGTAGCGAGTTTTAGTCGGGGTATGGAATGATGGTTCTAGAGAGTTCTTTTAGTAGTCCTAACCATTTTTGTAAAATAATGTATCAATAATTGTAATGAGGACTTATTTGAGTGTTGATATTGTCTAGATGACAATATTTGTATTTAAACTCATAGTTTAGGTATTGTCGTATTTTGCACGATAATTGTATTAATAAAGTTATAGTTGCTTCTGTACCATGTATTTGGCGACTCAGAATGGGTGTTATATACCTATTTTGGGGGCGTCACAATTGGTATCAGAGCTTAGGGATATGATCTCTGACGAAGATTGGGGAATAGAACTAGGAGGGGAGAGACGAGTAAATCCTTCGCTAGTGTGTCCTACCTAAGCTTATTTGTTGGTTGGTCAGTATATAGGGATATTATGTGATATGTTGATTTCTTTAATTAACCCTTGTTTTATGGCAGTATTTGAGAATGGAAGCTGAGAATGTTAACAGTGGAGTAAATGAGACTATGGAGACACCTTTACTAACCAGTGAGGAGAACGTCAAGTAGGCCGACAATGTTCCTCATCTAACAACACCACTGAGAAGACGATGAACGACGGGATGTTTAGAAGATTTTTGAAGTTCATGCAAAATCAGACGAGGGAGACTCGTGTACAAAATACAGGTAGAAATGATAATAATGCACGGTTTGTCACAAATGCAGCAGCTTCAAAGAGTCAGGACCAGCAGAATTCTGGGGAAAGCCAGATCTGATTAAGGCAGAAACGTGGGTTAAGCAAATTACCAAGATATTCGATGTCTTGGGATGCACGAAGGAACAGAAGGTTCCATTCGCCACCTTTATGTTCCATAATGAGGCAGATTACTGGTGGGAATCTGTGAAGCATACCCATCCAGCCGCACTCAACATGTCTTGGGAGACGTTTCAGAAACTGTTCAATAACAAGTACTTTCCTGAAAGTATTCTTCATATGAAGGAAGTGGAGTTTATTAGATTGGAACAAAACAACATGATGGTGTCCCAGTACGAGGCGAAGTTTACAGAGTTATCCAGGTTTGCACCTCATTTAGTGGAGAATGAGGAACGTATGATGCGGATGTTTTTGAGAGGTTTGAAACCCGGCATACATCAAATATCTCATTTCCCATAAATTTTATCTCTATTCAGATGTCGTCAACAGGGCTCAATTGTTAGAGCGAGATAACGAGTACATTCAACCGAGGGACCACAACCAGGATCATACACGTGGATGTTAGAATATCGTAACAACGATAACCAAATGGAGAAAGAAAAATACGGACAAAAGCGGTAACCACTCTAGTAGTAATCATGGCCATGAGAATAGAAGAAGCGAGTCGGGAGGAGATTTTAAAAAGAGAAGATTCAACAATGACCATGTGAAGACGTCAACACCAGCAGCAACTGGTTCTAAGGGAGGAAAACAACAACCGGTTCTATGCTATAAATGCGGGAAAGAGGGGCATATCAGTCCAAATTGTCCACAAGTTCAAGGTATGTTATAATTGTGGAAAGGAAGAACATATCGCTCCAGATTGTACGGTAGCGAAACCAAGTCCAGCGGGGATGGTGACTCAAAAGGCTGCCCTAGAAAAGTCAAAGTCAATGGTTCCTAGAAGAGCGTTTGTTGTGACTGGTCAAAATGCGAGAAACCCAAACGAGGTGATCACGGGTAAGTTAGTCATAAATTCTTGTTAAGTTTATACCTTACTAGATACCGGTGCTACCCATTCATTTATCTCTCCTGCTTGTGCTCAACGTTTAAACTTAACTCCGGAGAAATTAAACTTTGACCTATCCGTGGAGACTCCGTTAGGAGACACTTTCATTACATCCACTGTTTATAAATCTTGTTTGATCTAAGTTGGCACAATCACATTACCTATTGACCTTATCTCTTTAAAGATACTTGCTTTTGATGTGATTTTAGGGATTGATTGGTTAACTACTCATCATGCCAAAATTGATTGTTTTCGTAAGGTTGTTAGTTTTTATATTCCTAACCAACCTCTTATATTTAATTCAAGCAACTAAACCACTAAAATCAATCACCGTCATATCAAGTCATAAAGCTATTCGCTTATTGAAAAACGGATGTCGTTTTCTTAGCCCATGTTAAAGATTTGAATAAAGACACGCTTGATTTGAATAATATTCCCCGTTGTTAGTAAATTTCCGACGATTTCAAGAACTTCTTCGGCTACCCCGTAACGTGAAGTTGAATTCTTTATTGACCTTGAACTTGGTACAAGGCCCATTTATAAAACCCCATATCGAATGGATCCTATTGAACTTCAGGAGTTAAAGATCCAACTATATACAGGAGTTTTTGGACATCGATTTCATTTGTCCTAGTACATCTCCTTGGGGTGCTCATGTTTTATTTATAAAGAAGAAAGACGAGAGTATGCGACTTTGTATTCACTACCGGGAATTGAACCATGTCACCATCAAGAATAGGTATCCGCTACCTCGCATTGATGACCTGTTTGACCAATTGCAAGGAGCACAATTCTTTTCAAAGATCGATCTTCGTTCTGGATATCATCAGCTGAAGATTAGAACTAAGGATATTCCAAAGACGCCTTGTAACTCCTGCACATTGAGCATTATGAATTCTTAGTCATGTCTTTTGATCGACTAATGCTCCTCAAGCGCTTTCATGGATATGATGAATCGAATATTCAAGGAATATTTGATCGGCCTCGTTGTTGTTCAGATTGATGACATCCTCATATATTCCAAAATTCGTAAAGATCATGAGCACCATTTGAAGCTGGTACTCCAAAGGCTTCGTGAAAAAAGCTATATGCCAAGTTGAATAAATGCGAGTTCTGGCTTGAGGAAGTAGCATTCCTTGGGCACGTGGTGTCAAAACATGGAGTAGCTGTTGACCCGGCAAAGATTGAAGCAATACAAAGTTGGGAGCAACCGAAGTCGGTAACCAAAATACGTAGATTTTTAGGCTTAACTGGTTATTATCGGAGATTTGTGGAAGGATTTTCTCGAATCGCTACTCCGTTAACTCAGCTGACTCGAAAAGATACAAAATTTGTATGGAGCGAGGAATGCAAAAAGAGTTTCTAAGAGCTTAAGAGGAGACTCATTTCGGCACCTGTTCTGACAATACCATCTGGTTCGGATGGATTTGTTATCTATAGCGATGCTTCGAGCAAAGGGTTAGGGTGTGTTCTCATACATCATGGGAAAGTCATAGCATGTGCCTCGCGACAACTTAAAGAATATGAGAGGAATTGTCCTACTCATGATCTAGAGTTGGCAGCAGTCGTTTTCGCGCTAAAGATTTGGAGGCACTATCTATATGGAGAGAAAGTGGAGATAAATTCAGACTATAAAAGCCTCAAATATTTCTTCACCCAAAAGGAACTCAACATGCGGCAATGACGTTGGCTCGAGCTTTTAAAAGATTATAACCACACCATTCAATACCATCCTGTAAAAGCAAACGTGGTAGTTGACGCGTTGAGTAGAAGATCATATGCATGAAAGAGTGCGATGATTTCAAGTATACGCATAGAACCAACTTTAATCGATAAAGTTAAAGTTTCTCAAGCCACAGACCCGGAGCTGATGCGAATGAAGAAGAAAATACAAGAAGGTGTTATTCCAAAGTCAAGAATCGATGCAGAAGGAATACTTCGAGTCCACTCCAGACTTTGTGTTCCTAACGATTCTGATTTAAAGAACAAGATCATGATGGAGGCACACAATACACCGTTTGCAATCCATCCTGGAAATACCAAAATGTATCGTGATCTTCAACATACATTTTGGTTGAACAATATGAAGAGAAAGATTGCAAAGTTTATCTCGAGGTGTTTAACTTGTCAACGTGTAAAGGCGGAGCATCAAGTGCCTAAGGGTCCATTGCAACCACTTGAGATTCCGAAATGGAAGTGGGAACACATTACCATGGATTTTGTTACGGGTCTTCCCACGGTTTCTCAAGGCATAAATGCTATTTGGGTTATTGTTGATAGATTAACTAAGTCTGCTCATTTCTTGCCGATACGGGAGACTTATTCCCTTGAACGTCTTGCTCGTATATACGTAAATAAGATTGTGAGATTGCATGGCATGCCAGTATCCATAGTTTTGGATCGTGACCTAAGATTCACGTCACGATTTTGGGTAAGCTTGCAAAAAGCTATGGGCACGAATTTACAATTCAGTTCGACATAGCATCCTCAAACGGACGGACAATCAGAGAGGACTATTCAAACTCTTGAAGATCTATTAAGACTATGTGTCCTAGATTTCAAAGGGAGTTGGGATAAATATTTACCTTTGGTGGAATTCTCCTACAACAACAGTTATCAGGCAAGTATAGGTGTGGCTCCATTCAAAGCATTATATGGACGTAAGTGTCGCTCTCCAGTATGTTGGGATGAGGTTGGTGAAACAACATTGTTGGGACCAGAGTTGGTATGTATGACTACAGAAAAGATCCAAATGATTCGACAACGTATACAAACGGCACATGATCGACAAAAGAGTTATGCGGATCTTCATCGAAAGGACGTGGAATTTAGTATTGGGGATCATGTATTGTTGCGTGTTGCTCTATGGAAGGGAGTTACAAGATTTGGGAAGAGAGGAAAGCTCAATCCACGATTTATTGGTCCATTTCAAATTCTTGACCGAGTAGGAAATGTGGCCTATAGACTCGCGTTACCTCCAAGCATGTCTCGTGTTCATATTGTTTTTCACATATCCGTGCTCCGTAAATATGTAAAAGACCCGAACCACGTTATTGAGTTAGAACTAGACGAGATAGCCAAAGACTTTACGTATGAGGAGGTACCTGTCAAGATCTTGGATAGGAAGGAACATGTCTTAGGTACAAAGGTCATACCATAAGTCAAAGTTTTGTGGAGGAACCATGCTATTGAGGAAATGACTTGGGAGTTGGAAACAGAAATGAAAGCGAGGTATCCTAACCTTTTTGAAACATCAGGTACGTACGTCAATTTCGAGGACAAAATTTCATAAGGAGGGGAGGTTGTAAGACCCCAACTTATTATAAATGAAATTAAATTTCCTTTATTTATTATTTTGAAATAGTAAGGGTTGATTTGATTAATGTGGTTAGTTATGGGTAAAATACGTAAATATTTCAAATAAGCAAGTGGTTATAAAATATTCATTGTTGTCGGGAAATATTCGTTTGGTCGTGAAATATTCTTATTATCGGGGAATATTCGTACGACGGCACAGCCTTGTGTGGGCCCCATAATGGAAAGCGATTGGATGAAGAAAACGACAAGTATAAGTTGTTTATAAATAATTGCGTGAAGTTATTACTCAAGTATCATGTTGAAATACCCTGGTTAAAACACAAGAAGATACCAGTATTGCACCAATTATTGATTCTTACGTAAGAAGGCACTACTCAATAATTGTTACAAAGAATTACTTGCTCAATATTTTATTTTATTGATTCAATAATTGCTACGCTGATATTTTATATTATTGTTGTTTCAATAATTGTCACTACACAATATTTTTCATTATCGATTAATAATTCATATTATTTGAATAATATTATTAGATAACATTATTGGCAATGTCTAGAAAGTTCTGCCTAAGGAGAGGTTTAGTCACCTAATCATGCTACCAAGAAGGAGAAATCTTATCGAAAACCCCTCTTTCCAGAACCACCGTCACAATTATTGTGATTTTGTAATATTATTTATGGATAATTAATTATTGATTTATATGATAAGAAAAATATTCATTTTATGTGGATATAGATGGAGAAAATTTTTAATGTGACAATTGTTGAAAATTGATATTTTATCTTTTCTGATAAAATAATTCATTTAAATATATTGTTATATTTTAATAATATAATAATGGTGATATTTTTACAATGAATGTGGGATATATGAATAAATGAGGAGGGAGAGTATTTTTGTTGCAATAAATGTTAAAAACATGTTAAACATGTTTGTGGGCCCATTTCTTGACTAAAATTTGATTATAGACTGTCAAATCGCCCGTTTGTGGATTTCAGTCAACTTCTGTTTGGAATTTAGAAAAAATTTCTTCTGCAAAGTTGTAGAGAATTAAATTTTCTATGGAATGGGTATAATATTTAAATTTTTCTTATAAAAGGGCTATTTATTATGAGTTATTGAAGTTCCGGAGTTCTAGAATAATTAATTTTTGAAGTTTTAATTATTTTTTTTAATAAAAAAGTTTTTGTTAAGGTTGGTGGGCCCCACTTGTTGTTAAACATGCTGAATTCAGATCTTCAAAAGTGGGCATAGGAAATTTTAAAAAAATAATGATATTTTATTAAATTTTCTGCTTTGGTGTTCTAAGCAATTTCTTATAAATAGGGTGCTTAGGTTAGAATTGAAAATCACACCAGAAACTGAAGTTTTCTCTCTCTATATTATCGAGCGTATTATTGTGAGTATTTTGATACTTTAAGTGTTGCTATATACGGTGCAAGTTCCTTCAAAGTTATATCCCGATATTCCAAATGTAAGTACTATTATTCTTTCGAGGTAAGGGATATTATTTTTTTAAAATGATATTATTTCCTTCAATATCATTATGATGGAATATTGGAAAGATTTTTCTTGAGAAATTTGTGTCTTTTAGTGTCGGGGTTACTATTCACGTATACGACATTATTCACGAATACGGCACTATTCACAAAAAAATGAATTTTTGATTTTTGTCCAAGATATCTATTACGGATACTAGCTTTGATTTTATCCATGTTTTGATCATTCTTGAATTTTACTTCACTATGATTATTTATGAAGTATTTTTGAATTCGGATTGTTTAAAGTATGAATCCTTAATATTTGTTCTTTTGTTTCACTGGATTCGTTTTCTTTAAAATATTTTTCATCATCCTCGGTCCTAAATGATAATATTACTGAATATCTTTGGCCTGTAGTGCAAAGATTAATGATTTTCTTATGAATATCTTTGGCCCGTAGTGCAAAGATGAACAGGTGTTGAGATGAACATGACCAATTGATGATTATCTTTGGCCTGTAGTGCAAAGTTGAATATTTGATTCAAGCCGAATATTGATTAATGTTACAGGGATAAAATATTGATGATGGACTTTTAAATTCATAGATTATAGTAGATTTCATTCTCTACATAACTCTTCTATGAATTATTATTTTCGCTGCGAATATTGATCTAAAACTTGTTGTCTATTATATTCTATTAGAATTTTTCCTGTTGAAGACTAACGATAATTTATTCTATATTATCTTAGTCATAATATTCTTTACTGGGCTAGTTGAGCTCACCCTTTTCCTTTTTGTTCCATTTTTCTTCTCAGGAAGCGAGAATGTAGCGAGTTTTAGTCGGGGTATGGAATGATGGTTCTAGAGAGTTGTTTTAGTAGTCCTAACCATTTTTGTAAAATAATGTATCAATAATTGTAATGAGGACTTATTTGAGTGTTGATATTGTCTAGATGACAATATTTGTATTCAAACTCACAGTTTAGGTATTGTCATATTTTGCACGACAATTGTATTAATAAAGTTGTAGTTGTTTCTGTACCATGTATTTGGCGACTCAGAATGGATGTTATATACCTATTTTGGGGGCGTCACAGTTGGTATCAGTGCTTAGGGATATGATCTCTGGCGAAGATCGGGGAATAGAACTAGGAGGGGAGAGACGGATTTGGTGTATCCTACCTAAGCTTATTTGTTGGTTGGTCAGTATATAGGGATATTATGTGATATGTTGATTTCTTTAATTAACCCTTGTTTTATGGCAGTATTTGAGAATTGCGACTGAGAATGTTAATAGTGGAGTAAATGAGACTGTGGAGACACCTTTACTAACCAGTGAGGAGAACGTGCAAGTAGTCGGCAATGTTCTCTCCCAACAAACAACACCATTGAAAGCGTATGATTTGAAGACGACGGATGTTTAGAAGCTTTTTGCAGTTCATGAAAAATCAGACTAGGGAGACTCGTGTACAAAATGCAGGTGGAAATGATAACAACGTATGGTTTGTCACAGCCAAGCAGTTCAAAGAGTTGGGACCACCAGAATTCTGGGGAAAGCAGATCTGATTAAGGCAGAAACATGGGTTAAGTAAATTACCAAGATATTCGATGTCTTGGGATGCACGGAGGAACAGATGTTAGGTTTGTAATATTCATGAACGCAATCAAATTGCATAAAAATGCGAAAACGTGAAAAATCAGAGTTTAAAAAAATTTACAAACCATATACCCGGATCACCCTTTATGCACAATTATTAATTAAACGAAAAGATAAAGAATAAAATCATACCCTGAAGATCGAGCTTCCTCGTGTACAAGTTCACCTCCAAATCCTTTCGCTCAACTTGAATCCACCGGGGTTTTGTTCCTTCCTTTGATCAACGTTAGCCACCCATATGTTTGGCCTCTAGAGGTGATCCACCAAGAAAGAAAAAAAGATTCAAGAAGATGGGTATTGGCTCAAACCCTAGTTTTTCCTATCTCTATAGAAAAAGGGCGCGATTCTCCAACAAATTGAATTATTACCTATATTTGATATCCGATATAAGACTCTCTTATAAAGATATCGTAACCTTATTTAATAAAATAAGGTATTATTTAATTAAACTCTTTTAATTAAATGGGCTCCCTAATCTTATTAGGGATAATTAATTAAACTCCTTTAACTAATTTTCCTCCTAATCCTATTAGGAATAAATGAGAGTACTTATATTAAATTAATTTCTAAACTCTTTTAGAAATTAAAATAATAATAATAATTGTAATAATATTAATAAGACTCTCTTATTAATTTATATTTAATATTTCTAAAATATTAAATAATAATATTAAGCTATTTAATTTATTCTATCACCATAGATTAAATTAAATATACATAACATATTATTACGATTATGCCATTAACTTCTTAAATAATTATTCTTCCTTTTATGGTGTGACCCTTTAGGTTCTCCATATTAAACCTATTGTGAATAAATCAATTAGAATAATTTAATCTTATTTAAATAAATAAATTAAATAATTAATTTATTTAAATAAATAATATTTATTCTACAATAGGATAAGCCTCCCTAAATATCAACGACTTTCCGTATAATATAGATTTCAACATTAATCATAAAAGAACCTTTCGAGTAAATAGTTACCGCATAATTCAATCCTTCCACCATACAATGTCCCAATTAAATATAAGACATGGAATTATCACAAGTCTTATTTTATTTAATTATATGTATTTCGATCCTTAAATGCACAACTCAAATAATGCAAATTAGAAACTCCTTTCTAATTTCATTCTCGCCGCCAAGGACTACTGGGTTGTCATTTATCGAATCACATAGACATTTCTCTTCTTTAATAAAGTGGTAGATTCTTTATCGATCATACATTATCTCCATGTACAACTTATTATACCCAAGCATACCCTTTGATATACCCTAAGGGTCTTAAGGAATAAGTCAAAGTATAACTCATCATACACAAGATACTATGATGATCTCAAGTCCAAGGATCACTTGACTACTATCACTATAGAATTCCTATCGACAGCAAAGTAAAACTCCATTAGGTATTCCTTAGCGAGCCAATGCTCAAAGGAACTTATTCTCTAATAAGCACCTATATACTTGCTTTAGTGTTCCACACAAATGATCATGAGATCAATCATCCTCATCCAATGAGAAAGCAAGCAACGATGTACCAATCTATCCTGGATTCACTAATCCCCAATTTAGTAATCCAACGATTGGGAACTATTTTAGTTTTAAGCTTTCTAAGAATTTAGATCTCATTAGAATGATCATCATCATTATTCTAAAAGCATTGCTTAAAACTACGGGTTTATCACATATTATAAAACAAAGATCATGTAGATAATTAAAAGCCTTTAATAAATTAATACTTTTTATTAATAAATGAATAAGATTGTTACAAAGTATATGCTTTATCATCAAACATGATCGGCTTGTGTGCATATACTACTTTCAATCTCCCACTTGCACTAAAGCCAATCGCCATGGTATCTCATACTCTTCTTCTCTAAGTGACGATTATCCCGCATGGATAAGCTTTAGTTAATGGATATGTAATGTTGTTCATGAGAGTCCACTATCTCTATAGTGATTTCCCATCTTTCAATGATTCTAATAATCAAATGAAAGTGCCACAACACATGTTTAGATCCAAGATGAGACTTAGAACTATTCCTAGTTCTCAGAATGAACTTTTAATCCAAACAATCAACTTGCAGCCTTCATTTATAGCTATATACTTTGTCTTTATCACTAAACCAAAGAACTCTTTGTCATTGCTTTGGAACCTTTCCAATTCATCGCACCACCGCTCAAGATAACGCTTTACCTTAAAGTGGATTTTTCTCGTCATCTTGGTCTATCTCGAAAAACTTGAGTCCATTAAGCCCTCTAGTTTTAATTTAGACCCACCATGAATATGATCACATCCTTAGTGCCTGCCTTAAGCACTTTAAGATGTTTTTCACCGACTCATAGTGAACTTCTCCATAATATGATCGATCAACATCGTGTCTCGTACATTTCATTGCATACATGATTGTCACCATGCGACCTCTCTTTTCGTGAGTCTGTGGGGACTATTAAGAGAGATACACCCATAGCTCATCGACATGAGACATCTCTTGAGTTTGCCATGCTAAACGACTTTTAGCATCAAATGAATATACGCCTCGGGTTAAGTCGAGCATCCTTTTAAATCTATCTATATAGATTTGTATCCCCAATAATGATACTCTTCCCAAATCATTCATGGAGGATTGTTTAGACAACTTTATCTTTACTCGATTGTAGCATTGGTATGTCATTCCTTATCCGTAGTATATCAACATATAATACTAGGAATGTCACGATGCTCCCAATCGACCTTTTTGTACACACTAGGTTCATTCTTATTTTGATAAAATCAAACTCTTTTGATTGTCTCATCAAAACGAATGTTCCATTATTTGAGAAACTTGCTTCAATTCATTTCTCCGAGTGTCATCACTCTTACCTCATCGTATGTAATCGGATCATCATCTTCTATGATGTGTACCTCATCATCATCATCCATGATGAATCCATACCTCCTGGTATCTTCTAAGATTATTCTAGATTTACGATTCTGCCAGGTATAATAGGTCTATCTACGTGTTCTCTTATTTGACTTATAGTGTTTTGTGGTTCTTGAACTCTTCAAGATCTATTATCCTCCCACTAGCCCTTTCAATGATAAACACCTTTATCTTAGAAGGAAGCGTGTTTCGCAACAAACACCTTTTTCTAAGTAGGATTATAGAACATATACCCTAAACTTACTTTTAGGATGTCCCACAAATCAGATACTTGTCAAATTTTGTCCCAAGCTTATCCTTTGAAACTTTTTCACATAAGTCGACAACCTCTTATCTTAACATACTTAAGATTAGAATCCTCCCCGTCCATAACTTTTATGGAGTCTTGGCCGGATTTTGAGGTTACCATTTTCGTAGATATGCGCACCATTTCTAGGACATTATCCTGTAAGGATACCGAAATGTCGATAAAATCATTATGGACCGCATCTATGTCCAACAAGGTACGATTTTTCATTCAGATACATCAATCAATTATCACGTAGACGATGTGTCCATTATGAGAAAACCATTTGAGATGATCTAGAAACTTATCAAGCACAAGTATTTATTCCTCGATCTAATCAAAGAATCTTAATACTTTGCCAATTTGTTTCACTTTTGAATTCTTTGAACCTTTCAAATAATTCACACTTGTATTTCAAAGAAATACACACATTCAACTCTTTGAATGATCATCTCCTTTTCTTATACTAATTTGTTCAATATGCAAAATTATTTTCATGTAAATCAAGTATACAAAAATCCATTAAGTAATCTTTCATTTATATACAAAACATTATTATTATAAATATAACAACAATTGTTCTTAATTATAATACCAAAGATTTCATTCTCTAACAATAAAATGGAAATAATATTTTTAACAAGAACCGGAATACAATAACAACTTATCGACTTAATAGATTTTCCCGTAGTATTGCTAAACTATAAGTTTCTATATGCTAATATGCAAAGAACCTTTGCTTCATTTCCCACACATGATTACTTATATTGTTTAACTTTCTACTTCGCTTGGTCCCTTCATAAATCTATATTTATGATAACCAAAGTCTCTATCCAATACCCAAGTAGAACCTCGACTTAAAGAAAATTTATTTCAATCATGAACAAAATCGATTGTAACCAAAACTTCACTAAGCTTCTTTGGTTAGCCTCTCGCAAGATGCTTCTTGCAGCTTTTTTCCAAAGGTCCAGCTTATTGTAGTGGAAGCAAACCTTTGCTATCCGTACGTTTTGTTCTTATTATCCTTTGTTTATGCCTTTCTATTTACCTTCTTTGAATCGCTTTCTTTTTCGTAATCCTTTGCCCCTACCAAGAAGACTTGGTCTTTCTTGGTTGAAAGTGACTCTCAACATTTTTCAATATGTTAAGCAAATCAACGAGGTCGATATCTAGCTTGTTCATATGAAAAATTCACAACAATTGTGAAAGGAGTCCGGAGTGAGTGCAAGATCAAATCTTGGCTCAACTCTCCATCCATGACAAAACCAATTGTCCTAATTGATCAATCAAATTGATTATGTTAAGAACTTTTTGTCTGCATTATAGTGCCATTGGCCATTCTAGATCTAAGAGCTCCTTAGATATCTCGATATCTATCACCCCATTTTCCTCACCATCAACTACTTGATGTGCAGGAATATAGTAGGAGCATCCATAGTTTCATGTCGACGCCAAGCTCACATCATGGATGCGAGCATGATGCATCGAGCCAATCAGGCATCATCTTGCCACTTTCTAAAAGTAGCAATCTCTTCCTCGTAGGCATTGTTCTGCAACCATCATAGGATAGGCGATTATGACATAAGATAGCTTTTTCACCATGAGAACTATTCTCAAATTCCTTAACCAATCCATTTAATTTGGCCCGTTAATTTAGCATCTAATATGCTTCGCAGTGATAGTAATTTTAGACATTGTAAAATTCTGTAAATGAATTTGTAATTAACAACATTTTAACATACATTCTTTTATTAATTACCAAAATAATTTAGGTCTTGTTTTAAATTGGTATCTCCCACTATTTTCTTCAAACTATATTACCTCACTTATATAGTTCTTCGCAAAATCTAATTAAAGATTTGCTAGTGAGAATAAGGATCCCATTTCAAATGTATATAGCCTTGTGGTGACACAACAAACTATATATAAATAAATAGGTAGACAACTTTTGTCAATTATATCAACTATGCAACTCCTTTTCTTTTGCCTCTTAGATTATTTTGATCAAGTGGTGGCACATCCGAATCAAAATTATCCAAGTTAAGTCCGACCTAGCACTTCATATATTCAAAAAGAAAATATCATCCTTGTGGTGACACAACAAAACAATATTGTTCAATTTTCTTTATAAGCATCAAATGTGATAAATTAACATCTTAAATACTTAATACTTGCCTTGTGGTGACACAACAAACTCATATTAAATATTTAATACTCTATTAATTTTATCATGCTAGAAGGCGACGATGCTCGATATTCCAAATATCTTTGAACGCTTAGACTTAATATAAAAAATTGAGGGGTTTGTTATTAATTTGTCTCATCTTGCTTTAGCTGCATTTATTATATATATATAAAATACGCATCATATTAATTAATATGCGAAGCATGTTTGCATAATATATAATATATATAGTATAAACATGCGCATATAGAATACTATATTCTACCCTTGATTGATTATGGACTTTTATTCTAGTTTGGTTCACTAGAGCCACCAAGTGAACCAAAAGGTCAAACCCTAGGGGTGCAAGAAATAATATTTAAATATAACTATTACATTTAAACCCTGCTCCATTATAAACGGTCTTCAAGCGCCTCGCTGCTTCCTCGATCTCCAATTTTTCAAAATAATTCTAATTATTCCTATTACAAAACAATTTAAAATAAATAGAAACCTTGATCGCTAAATAAGGGAAGTACATAGAGGGAGATAGAATTTACATTAAGAAAAATTAGAGAAGACGAGGTACGCAGAATTCCCATTTAATAAAACCCATACATTCATGCATCCAACTAAAATAAAATCCAATCATATCGGGTCAATAGTCCATAATCAATCCCATTTATTATCATACACATCATCATCATATGCATCAATAAATAACATTCATCTTATGAATAATAAACATTTAATATATATATTGATATCATTTAATGGGCAAATTTAGTTAGATAAAATCTAATTTTGAATCAAAATAAACTCCTTTATTTTAATCCAAATTTAAATCAAAATAAAACTATTTTATTTTAATTTATCTAATTTTGAATAAAATAAACTATTTTATTTTAATCAAAATCTTTAATCAAAATAAACTCCTTTATTTTAATTAATTATGGAATCCAATTCCATGTAAAAAAAAAAAAAAAAAAGGAAACACTTAATTATTTTCCTATTCACAAATAAACCTTTTTATTTTGAATAATATGAAATCTTATTTCATATCTAAATAAACTCTTTTATTTAAGGAAATACTTGATTCTCTTTCCTATTCACAAATAAACTCCTTTATTTTGAATAATATGAAATCTTATTTCATATCTAAATAAACTCCTTTATTTAAGGAAAGATGATTCTTTTTTTCCTATTCACAAATAAACCTTTTATTTTTTTATGAATAATATGAAATCTAATTTTATATCAAAATAAACTCCTTTATTTAAGGAAAAATAGAATCCAATTTCAACTCTAATTAGTTAGCATGAAATTTAATTTTAAAATTAAAATAAACTCTTTTATTTTAATATTAAATAAATCTTTTATTTTAAAATTAAAATAAACTTTTTATTTTAATTATAAAATAAATAAAATATATATATATATATATAATAATAATAACTAATATATATATATATATATATATATATATATATATATATATATCCTAATTTCCGTAACAATTTCCGCAACCTTTAAAATTTCCTTGAAACCCTTTTTTTTTTTTTTTTTTCAAGACGTGATTCCTTTTTATTTTAAATGTGCAGGATCCGGATAAAAGCCAACAACACCTTTTTTATGAAGAAATCAAACATGTTCTCCAGGAGAAACAAATCTCCTTGATTTCCGTGCATGTCCCTTACCAATCATTAACTAATCATGGCAATCATTAACCAAGATTCCTAGAAGCACGTGAAGCAATCATGCCAATCATTAACGCAACAGGCCTGGCAAAAAAAAAATCGGTCCTTTTTTTTTTAAAAAATTTTTATACAATTAAATTATGCCCAATTAAATTGTTCTAAACACATATCAATATACATATCAAATTAAAACAATTAATAATTCGCATAAAGGTTTGGCTCTGATGCCACTGTTAGGTTTGTAATATTCATAACGCAATCAAATTGTATAAAAATGCGGAAACGTGAAAAATCAGAGTTTAAAAAAATTTATAAACCATATACCCGGATCACCCTTTATGCACAATTATTAATAAAACGAAAAGATAAAGAATAAAATCATACCCTTGAAGATCGAGCTTCCTCAGGTACAAGTTCACCTCCAAATCCTTTTCGCTCAACTTGAATCCACCGGGTTTTGTTCCTTCCTTTGATCAACGTTAGCCACCCATATGTTTGGCCTCTGTGAGGTGATCCACCAAGAAAGAAAAAGATTTCAAGAAGATGGGTATTGGCTCAAACCATAGTTTTTCCTATCTCTATAGAAAAAAGGGCGATTTCCCACAAATTGAATTATTACCTATATTTGATATCCGATATAAGACTCTCTTATAAAGATATCGTGTAACCTTATTTAATAAAATAAGGTATTATTTAATTAAACTCTTTTAATTAAATGGGCTCCTAATCTTATTAGGATAATTAATTAAACTCCTTTAACTAATTTTCCTCCTAATCCTATTAGAATAAATGAAAGTACTTATATTAAATTAATTTCTAAACTCTTTAGAAATTAAAATAATAATAATAATTGTAATAATATTAATAAGACTCTCTTATTAATTTATATTTAATATTTCTAAAATATTAAATAATAATATTAAGCTATTTAATTTATTCTATCACCATAGATTAAATTAAATATACATAACATATTATTACGATTATGCCATTAACTTCTTAAATAATTATTCTTCCTTTTATGGTGTGACCTTTTAGGTTCTCCATATTAAACCTATTGTGAATAAATCAATTAGAATAATTCTAATCTTATTTAAATAAATAAATTAAACAATTAATTTATTTAAATAAATAATATTTATTCTACAATAGGATAAGCCTCCCTAAATACTCAACGACTTTCCGTAATATAGATTTCAACATTAATCATAAAAGAACCTTTGAGTAAATAGTTACCGCATAATTCAATCCTTCCACCATACAATGTCCCAATTAAATATAAGATATGGAATTTCCACAAGTCTTATTTTATTTAATTATATGTATTTCGACTCTTAAATGCACAACACTAAATAATGCAAATTAGAAACTCCTTTCTAATTTCATTCTCGCCGCCAAGGACTACCGGGTTGTCATTTATCGAATCACATAGACATTTCTTCTTTTAATAGAAGTGGTAGATTCTTTATCGATCATACATTATCTCCATGTATAACTTATTATACCCAAGCATACCATTTGATATACCCTAAGGGTCTTAAGGAATAAGTCAAAGTATAACTCATCATACACAAGATATTATGATGATCTCAAGTCCAAGGATCACTTGACTACTATCACTATAGGAATTCCTATCGACAGCAAGTAAAACTCCATTAGGTATTCCTTAGCGAGCCAATGCTCAAAGGAACTTATTCTCTAATAAGCACCTATATACTTGCTTTAGTGTTCCACACAAATGATCATGAGATCAATCATCCTCATCCAATGAGAAAGCAACGATGTACCAATCTATCCTGATTCACTAATCCCCAATTTAGTAATCCAACGATTGGGAACTATTTTAGTTTTAAGCTTTCTAAGAATTTAGATCTCATTAGAATGATCATCATCATTATTCTAAAAGCATTGCTTAAAACTATGGGTTTATCACATATTATAAAACAACATTATGTAGATAATTAAAAGCCTTTAATAAATTAATACTTTTTATTAATAAATGAATAAGATTGTTTCAAAGTATATGCTTTATCATCAAACATGATTGGCTTGTGTGCATACTACTTTCAACAGAAGGTTCCATTCGCCACCGTTATGTTCCGTAATGAGGCGAGACATCGTGGGAATTTTTGAGCGCACCCATCCAAATCAAGACTTCAAAGATGTCTTGGGATACATTTCAGAAACTATTCAATGACAAGTACTTTCCTGAAAGTATTCGTCATATGAAGGAAGTGGAGTTTATTAAATTGGAACAAAACAACATGATGGTGTCCCAGTACGAGGCGAAGTTTGCAGAGTTATCCAGGTTTGCACCTCATTTGGTGGAGAATGAGGAACGTATGACGCGGATGTTTCTGAGAGGTTTGAAACCCGACATATGTCAATATCTCATTTCTCATAAATTTTCTCTCTATTCAGATGTCGTCAACAGGGCTCAATTGTTAGAGCGAGATAACGAGTACGTTCAACCGAGGGACAACAACTAGGATTATTCCGGTGATAGCAGTCATCAGAACAACGATAACCAGCGGAGAAAGAAAAATATAAACAAAAGCAGTAACCACTCTGGTGGTAATCATGGCCAGGAGAATAGAAGAAGCGAGTCGGGAGGAGATTTTAAAAAGAGAAGATTCAACAATGACCATGTGAAGACGTCAACACCAGCAGCAACTGGTTCTAAGGGAGGAGAATGACAATCGGTCGTATACTATAAATGCGGGAATTAAGGGCATATTAGTCCAAATTTTCTACAAGTTCAAGGTATGTTATAATTGTGGAAAGGAAGGACATATCGCTCCAGATTGTATGGTAGCGAAACCAAGTTAAGCGGGGATGGTGACTCAAAAGACTGTCCCAAAAAAGTCAAAGTCAATGGTTCCTAGAAGAGTGTTTGTCGTGACTGGTCAAAATGTGAAGAACCCAAACGACGTGATCACGGGTAAGTTAATCAAAATTCTTGTGAAGTTTATACTTTACTAGATACCGGTGCCACCCATTTATTTATCTCTCCTACTAGTGCTCAACGTTTAAACTTAACTCTGGAGAAATTAGACTTTGACCTATCTGTGGAGAATCCGTTAGGAGACACTTTCATTACATCCACTATTTATAAATCTTGTTTTATCCAAGTTGGCACCATCACATTACCTATTGACCTTATCTCTTTAAAGATACTTACTTTTGATGAGATTTTAGGGATTGATTGGTTAACTACTCATCATGCCAAAATTGATTGTTTTCGTAAGGTTGTTAGTTTTTATATTCCTAACCAACCTGTTGTACGAATTCAAACAACTAAACCACTAAAATCAATCACTGTCATATCAAGTCATAAAGCTATTCGTTTATTGAAAAACGGATGTCAAACTTTCTTAGCCCATGTTATGGATTTGAATAAAGACACGTCGGATTTGAATAATATTCTTGTTGTTAGTAAATTTCCTGACGTATTTCCTGAAGAACTTCCCGGTCTACCCCCAGAACATGAAGTTAAATTCTTTAATGACCTTGAACCTGGTACAAAGCCCATTTCTAAAACCCCATATCGAATGGCTCCTATTGAACTTCAGGAGTTAAAGGTCCAACTACGTGAGTTGTTGGACATCGGTTTCATCTGCCCTAGTACATCTCTTTGGGGTGCTCCTGCTTTATTTGTAAAGAAGCCCCAAAATAGATTTGTATACATCACCCATATTCTTGATACAAAATTTGAGTCGCCAAATACATGGTACAACAATACCATCCGGTTCGGATGGGATACAAATTCGGGAAAATCTTTGCCTCATGATTATACAAGGAATTATCCTACTCAATCTAGACTTAAAGTAGTACTTAAAGAGTTTTAATACAAATATTGTCTTCTAGACAATATCCACTCTCGTAATAAGTCCTCATTACATTTATTATCACACTATTTAATGTAATAGTGAGGACTACTAATACTATCATCCGGACCATCACCCGCTCCCCGACTAGTCCCTACTACGCTCTCATTTCCTAAAGAGAACAAAGAAAGAAAGGGTGAGCTCAACTAGCCCAAGAAGAAATATTATGACTAAGATAATGCGTAATAAATTATCATTAGTCTTCAACAATGTTAAACCGATAAAATACAATAGACATCAAGTTTAACTCAAGAAGCTTTAACAAGCAATCCATTAAAAGAGTCAAGTAGAGAATAAAATCTACTATCTTTTATGATTTAAAAGGTTTTTCATCACTTTTATCACCGAGACTCAAATTTTAATAAATAATCCACATCATCATCCCCGCACTACTACCAAGGATATTCATTAGTATCACAACCACAAATTATCCACGCACTACGGGCCAAGGATATTCGTATATTCATCAATGGTCATGATCATGCCAACAATCGTCCATCAATGCACTACGGCCAATGAGGACTTTTACCACATCATTTGTAACATTACTACCATGATTATACCGAATAATCCTCGGTCATAATCATACCAAGTCCATCTATGCACCACAAAAGCGTATGACTTTCTTTCAACAAAATATAAATATGAGGATGATGACAATGATATAAGAATTCAATAAAACAAGTTCAAGAATTAATTTATTCAGAACTAATAACGCCCAAATTGTCAACACGATACTTTTTTGTAGAGTAAAATTCAAGAATGCTCGTAAGAATATTTCCATGAAAAGATATCGGATGAAGCGCAAATATCAAGGATATTCCACTAATTTCATGGAGTATAGAAGTCAAAACTTTAACCAACCGAGTATAATAAAGAATGGAATAACAAAAGAAATCACCATGAATGCGGTATTTGATGTATAAAAGTTATTCCAATGTATAATAAATAATGGAACTGTGTCAAAGCGTAATACGCATCGACAGGATATTCCAATGTAATAATAAAGAATGGAATAACAACAAAAATCACCATGCATGCGGATTCTGATGATAGGTTATTCCAATGTAATAATAAATAATCTAAACCAGTCCCACAAAAATGCATGCATGTGATATTTCAAATGTAATAATAAAGATGTAACCAAATGTCAACAGAAAAAATGCATGTATGTGATATTCCAATGTAAAATAAAGACGGAACCAAACCAGTCCCAAGAAAACGCATGCATGTGATATTCCAATGTAATAATAATAAAGAATGGAATAACAATGAATTTCACCATGTATGCAGTATTTCATATAGATAAGTTATTCCAAAATAAATAATAAATAATGGAATAATGTAAGAATTTCACCAAGTATAGGTAGATCACATATACAAAAGTTATTCCAACAAAATAATAAAGAATGGAATAATGTAAGTTCTCTTCATGAATATGAAAAAAATAATACCCTTTACCTTATAAAAAGAAGAAACCGGATATAGAAGTAAATGAAGTAGCGTAATATACTTTTCTTCTTTCTCTCTATAGTTTTCTCTCTAGAGTTTCAAAGTGAATTCGTAAGAAATAATGAAGGAATGAGCTTCTATTTATAGAAGAATGGATCTAATAAGAAACCAATCCATGAACGGTCCGTATTGATTTACGTTAAAACGATGGTCCATATTAAATTGGTTTTACAATAAAATATATATATATATATTTATAATCTAATAAAACGAATAACTTTATAAAAGTATTCTATTTTATATAAAAAAATTTTACTATGCAAAAACACAGTAACTATGCAACTATGCAAACTATATGCATAATAAAATATATATATATTCTAATTATTGTATAATAAAACAAATAACTTTATAAAAGTATTCTGCTTTTATATAAAAAGATTTTACTATTATTATTAATAAAACGAATAACTTTATAAAAGTATTCTGCTTTATATATAAAAGTTTTTCTCGCTTTTATTACATTAATAATACTAATAAAACAAAACTTCATCATCATTATTATTATTCACACTATTAATCGACTGTGTCGCTCCTGTGAAAGAGGGGCTTTCCAATAAGGATTTCTCCCTATCAAGCGCAATTAGTGACCAAACCTCTCCTCGCGTAACTTCTAGACATCGTTAATATTGCAAATAATAATATTAATAACTTCGCTCATCTCAATTTAATAATATATAAAATATCGATAATAATCAATCAAATAACGTGAGATACTATGCAACAATTATCATCAAGCAATAATTGAACAAAACCGAGTGACTTCTCACGTAAGCATCAATAATCAATACCGTGCTACTACTATACAACCACGCCAGATTCATCGCATTTTTTAACACCGGTGTTTCAACAAAGCTAAACGAAAAACTTCCGCCGTTATTTTCATAAAAAATATTTTTTGTCATTTTCAATCCGATAATAATTTCGCTGGGGTCCACTAATGATTGTGCCGTCGCATTTAATATTCCCTCGTTAAAATGAATATTCCCCACCAATCAAATATTATATAACAACTTGCATACTTTGCAAAATTTATAAATATTACCCACAACTATAACATTATATCAAATTTATTCCATAATATTCAAAAATGATAATTATAGAAAATTCATTTTTATTCATAAAAGTCAGGGGTCTTACAATCTCCCTTCTTATGAAATTTCACCCTCAAAATTAGGGTACGACTGGTATGTCAAGAGGTAAGGATACCTTGATTTCATTTCGCATTCTAACTCCCGTGTCATTTCCTCAACATCGTGGTTCCTCCATAAAACTTCGACTTGAGGTATAACTCGAGCGTAGAATATGTTCCTTCTTATCCAAGATTTGAACAGAACCTCTTCATACGCTAAATCTTCCGCTATTTCGTCCGGTTCTAACTCAATAATGTGGTTCGGGTCTTTCACATATTTACGTAATATGGATATATGAAAAAAACGCATGAACACGAGACATACTTCACAGCAGAAAAGCAAGTCTATAAAGCTACAAATCCTACTCGATCGAGGATTAAAATGGGCCAATGAATCGAGGATCGAGCTTTCCTCTCTTTCCAAATCTCGTAACTCCTTTCCATGGAGCAACACGTAATAACACACGATCTCCAATATCGAATTCCACGCCCTTTCGATGAAGATCAAGATAACTCTTTGTCATTGATCTTGTGAGGTTTTTATACGCTCATTTGATCGTTTGAATCTTTTCCAGTAGTCATACGCACTCAACTCCGGTCCCAACAACGCTTGCTTCACCCACCTCATCCCAAAGATACCGAGAACGACACTTTCTTCCATACAACGCTCAAATGGAGCCATGCCAATACTTGCTTGATAACCGTTGTTGTAGGAAAACTCCACCAATGGTAAGAACTTGTCCCAACTTCCTTGAAGTCAAGGACACAGAGTCTTAATAAATCTTCAAGAGTTTGAATAGTCCTCTCGATTGTCTCGTCCGTCTCGAGGATGATATGCCAACTAAATCGTAAATCCGCGCTCATAGCTTTTTTTGTAAACTAACCCAAAATCGTGAAGTGAATCTTGGGTCTCGATCGTAAACTATGGATACCGCATACCATGCAATCTTACAACCTCGCTTATGTACATACGAGCAAGACGCTCAAGTGTATAAGTTTCTCGAGATAGGTAAGAAATGAGCGATTTGGTCAATCTATCAACAATGACCCAAATCAGATCTATACCTTGAGAAACCTTGGGAAGACCAAAGAATCGAAATCCATGGTAATGTGCTCCCACTTCCATTCTGAATTTCAAGTGGTTGCAATGGACCTTTTGGTACTTGATGTCCGCCTTTGACTCGCTGACAAGTTAAACACCTCGAGATAAACAAATATATCTCTCTTCATATCGCCCCACCAAAATGTATGTCAAGATCATGATACATTTTGGTACTCCTGTGATGGATTGCAAACGGTGTGTTGTGCGCCCATCATGATTTTATACTTTAAATCGTGGTCGTTAGAACACAAAGTCCGGAGTCGACTCAAGTATTCCTTCTTCATCGATTCTTGCTTCCTAAGATAGCACCTTCTTGCACTTTCTTCCTCATACGCATCACCCTCCAGTCCAGAGTTTGAGCAACTTTTTAACTTTATCGATTAAAGTCGGCTTCTACTCAGATATTCGCCATCATCACGGGGGTCCCTCGAGTCTTTATCTCTATCTCCATCCTTTGCAAGTCATACAAAATGGGCCTTTATATTGACATATCGCACTCGCATTCGCATATGATCTTCTACTCAATGCGCCACCTACCACGCTCACTTTTCCAGATGGTATCGATGGTATGATCATAATCTTTCAATAGCTTCAAGCCAACGTCATTGTCGTGCATGTCGAGTTCCTTTTGAGTGAAGAAATATTTGAGGCTTTTATGATCCGTAAAGATCTCCACTTTCTCCCCATACAAGTAATGCCTCCAAATTTTAAGTGCGAAGACAACAAATGCTAACTCTAGATCATGAGTAGGATAATTCCTCTCATATTCTTTGAGTTGTCGAGAGGCATAGGCTATGACTTTCCCATGTTGCATGAGAACACATCCTAACCCTTTGCCCAAGCATCACCAGAGATGACAAATCCTCCGAGCCGATGGTATTGTCGTAACAAAATAAATGAGTCTCCTCTCGAAGTTCTTGAAAACTCTTCTCACATTCCTCGCTCCAACCGAATTTTGTATCTTTCGAGTCACCGAAGTTAAGGGAGTAGCGATTCGAGAAAACCCTTCTACGAATCTCCGATAATAACCAAATAAGTCGAGAAAGCTACGATTTCTATTATCGATTTAGGTTGCTCCCCAAATTTTGAATAGCTTCAATCTTTGCATCGGTCAATGATATTCCATGACTTGATACCACGTGCCCAAGGAATGCTACTTCCTCGCCGTAACTCGCATTTCTTCAACTTGCATAAAGCTTATATTCACGGCTTTTGAAGTATCAAATTCAAGTGTTGCTTTCATGATCTTCACGCTTTTTGAAATAAATAAGGATGTCATCAATAAAGACGACCACAAAGTGATCCAAATATTCCTCAATACTTGGCTCATCATATCCATGAAGGCAAAGAGAGCATTAGTCAATCCAAAAGACATGACTAGGAATTCATAATGCCCGCATCGAAGTTCTCGAAAGCCGCCTTTGAATGTCATCGGCTCTAATCTTCAATCGGTGATATCCTAACGAAGATCAATCTTTGAAAAGAATTTGC
This sequence comes from Panax quinquefolius, assembly GCA_020205615.1. Lineage (NCBI taxonomy): Eukaryota > Viridiplantae > Streptophyta > Magnoliopsida > Apiales > Araliaceae > Panax > Panax quinquefolius. The sequence goes on from CM035163.1 coordinate 108,161,844, forward strand.
GCCTTTGCAACCGGGTCAAACAGTCATCAATACGCGGGCAATGGGTACCTATTTTTGATGGTGACATGATTCAACTCCCGATAATCAATACAAAGTCGCATACTCCCATCTTTCTTCTTCACGAAATAGAATAGAGCACCCCAAGGAGAAGTACTAGACGAATAAAGCCAATGTCTAACAATTCCTCGCAGCTGGGTCTTTAACTCCTCAAGTTCAATAGAGCCATTCGATATGGGCTTTTGAAATGGGTTTTGTACCGGTTCAAGGTCGATACAAAATTCAATTTCACGCCTGGGGTAGGCCAGAAGTTCTTCGTGAATACGTCAAAATTCATTAACAATAGAAATATCATTCAAAACCCGACGATTTTTGTTTAGATCCGTGATATGAGCTAAGAAAGCTTGACATCCGCTTTTTCAATAAACGAATAGCTTTATGGCTTGAGATGACAAAGTGATTGATTTTAATGGTTTGGTTGTTTGAATTCGCATAATAGGTCAAGTTAGAATATGAAAGCTAACAACCTTACGAAAAATATCAATTTTTGTATGATGAGTAGTTAACCAATCAATCCCTAGAATTACGCCAAATGCAAGTATTTTCAATGAAATAAGATCGACAGTAATGTGAGGGTACCGATTTGAACCAAACAAGACTTATAAACAAAGGGATGTAATGAAGGTTTCTCCCAACGGAGTTTCAACAGATAAGTCAAAGTCTAATTTCTCCTGAGTCAAATTTAAACGCTGAGCGCAAGTAGAGAAATAAAAGAATGGGTAGAACCGTATCAAATAAGGTATATACTTCACTAGAGTTTATGATAAGCTTACCCGTGATGACCTCGCTCGTTCCTTGCTTTCGGGAGGTCACGACAAACGCCTCCTCAGACTACCGGGTTTTGACTTTTCTCGGGACGCCCTTTGGTGCCTCCATCCTAGCTCGAACTTGTCTTCTGGTGAACGACAAAATTGGGCTAGGTGACCTTCTTTCCACAATTATAACATGCTTTGACGGCATCGCAGCAGCTTTGACCGATGTGTCCTTCCCCTCCGCATTTGAAGCATATGATAGGTGGTCGCTCTCCTTCCTTAACAACGGGTGTGCCGGTGTCCGACGCCTTTCCATCATTATTGAATCTCCTCTTCTTGAAATGTCCATTCTTATTATTTTGGCCATGATTACCACCAAGTGGTTACCATTTCGCATGTTGATTCCTCCACGCTTATTGTCACCGCTCATGATCAAGTATCACTGGTATTATCATTTTGTTACGCACCGCTTCTTTTTGTCATTGACTCATTATCGCGCCCAATAATCGAGCCCTATTAACAACATCCTAATACAAACACGCTTTATGAGAGATAAGATATCGACGATATCTCGGTTTCAAACCTCTTAGAAACATTCACGCTATTCTCTCCTCATTATCAACCAAATGGGACGCAAACCGACAACTCGCAAACTTGGCTTCAGATCGCGACACTGGGCCATGTTGTTTTGCTCCAACTTAATGAACTCTACCTCTTTCATGTGACGAAATACTTTCGGAAAGTACTTGTCGTTGAACAATTCTTAGAACTTCTCCCAAAGTCATCTTCAAGGCAGGCAGTCGAGTACGCTTTTACGATTCCCACCAAGAATCATGCCTCTCCACACGCAATATGAAGGTGGCAAAGGAACCTTTTGCTCCTCGAGCATCCCAAGACATCAAATATCTTGCAGATCTCGCTTTATCCACGCCTCCGCCTTTAAGTGGTTTTGGCTCTCCAAAAACTCCTATGGTCCCAGCCTCGAATCGCTTAATGCATGACCGTCCGAGAGTCACCAGTGTTTCCACCGTATTTTGGACAGAGCCGCTCTTTCCCGATGTCGCATGAATTGCATAAAGCCTCCGAACATTCCATCGCTCATCATCCGGTCAAGGTTGTTGTTTGCTTGAGGATTGTCGCCTTCCTCGATGCACATTATCCTCGATTATCGATCTATGGAGACTCAACGGCCTCCTGGCTCCATTGATGTTCTCAACATTCTCGATGCCATTTTCAAACACCGCCACAAAACAAGGGTTAATTAACATATCACATATTATCCCTATACTCTAACCGACCAATTAAATATCAAATAAACTTAGGTAGGTCATACTAGCGGCGGAATTCCCTGCCTCCCTCCTAGTTCTTGTCTCACATCTCAACCAGTGATCATATCCCTAAGCTTTGATACTAACTCGTGACGCCCCCAAAATAGGTATACATCACCTATTCTCGAGTCGCCAAATACATGGTACAAAATACAAATACAATCTTTAATATACAACAAGAGAGTCAGAGTTTTAATACAAAAATATTGTCTTCTAGATAATATCCACTCTCGTAATAAGTCCTCATTACATTTATTGTCACACTATTTAATGTAATAGTGAGGACTACTAATACTATCATCTCGACCATCACTCCGCTCCCCGACTAGTCCCTGCCACGCTCTCATTTCCTCAAGAGAATAAAGGAAAGAAAGGGTGAGCTCAACTAGCCCAAGAAGAAATATTATGACTAAGATAATGCGTAATAAATTATCATTAGTCTTCAACAAAGTTTAAACCGATAAAATATAATAGACATCAAGTTTAACAAGCAATTTAACAAGCAATCCATTAAAAGAGTCAAGTAGAGAATAAAATCTACTATCTTTTATGATTTAAAAGGTTTTTCATCACTTTTATCACCGGGACTCAAATTTAATAAATAATCCACATCATCCCCGCACTACTACCAAGGATATTCATTAGTATCACAACCACAAATTATCCATGCACTACGGGCCAAGGATATTCGTGTATATTCTCAATGGTCATGATCATGCCAACAACTCGCCCATCAATGCACTACGGGCCAACGAGGACTTTTACCACATCATTTGTAACATTACTACCATGATTATTATAATCGAAATAATCCTCAATCATCATAATCATACCAAGTCCATCTATGCACTACAAAGCCACGTATGACTTTCAACAAAATATAAATATGAGGATGATGACAATGATATAAGAATTCAATAAAACAAGTTCAAGAATTAATTTATTCAGAACTAATAACGTCCAAATTGTCAACATGATACTTTTTTGTAGAGTAAAATTCAAGAATGCTCGTAAGAATATTTCCATGAAAAGATACTCGATGAAGCGCAAATATCAAGGATATTCCACTAATTTCATGGAGTATAGAAGTCAAAACTTTAACCAACTCGAGTATAATAAAGAATGGAATAACAAAAGAAATCACCACGCATGTGGTACTTTGATGATATAAAAGTTATTCCAATGTAATAATAAATAATGGAACCAGTCAAAGCATAACACACAATCGGCGTGATATTCCAAATGTAATAATAAAGAATGGAATAACAACAGAATCACCACGCATGCGGTATTCAGATGCATGTAAGTTATTCCAATGTAATAATAAATAATCTAACCAGTCCCCAAAGTAAATGCGCATTGTATATTCCAATGATATTCCAACAATAATAATAAAGAATGGAACCATATTCCAATGTAAAATAAAGAAAAAATAACTATGTATGAATGTGATATGATATTCCAAATGTAATAATAAAGAATGGAATAACAATAGAATTTCACCATGTATGCAGATTGTGATGTATGTTATTCCAAAAAATAATAAATAATGGAATAATGTAAGAATTTCACCAAGTATAGGTAGATCACAGATACAAAGTTATTCCAATGTAATAATAAAAAGAATGGAATAAAAGTAAGTTCTCTTCATGAATATGAAAAAAAATAATACCCTTACCTTATAAAGAAGAAACTGGATATAGAAGTAGTGAAGTAGCGTAATACTAATTTTTCTTCTTTCTCTCTAGTAGTCTCTCTAGTTTTTCAAGAATTCGTAAGAAATAATGAAGGAATGAGCTTCTATTTATAAAGAATGGATCTAATAGTAACCAATCCATGAACTATCCGATTGATTTATTTTTAAACAGACGGTCCAATAATTAGTTTACAATAAAATATATATATATTCTATTTATAATCTAATAAAATGAATAACTTTATAAAAAAGTATTCTATTTTATATATAAAAGATTTTACTATGCAAAACACTATGCTATGCACTATGCAAACACTATGCATAATAAAATATAATATATTCTAATTATTGTCTAATAAAATAGATAACTTTATAAAAGTATTCTATTTTATATAAAAAATTTTACTATTAGCCTTTATAAAACGAATAACTTTATAAAAGTATTCTGCTTTATATAAAAGCTTTTTCTTTTTATTACATTAATAATACTAATAAAACAAAACTTCATCATCATTATTATTATTCACACTATTAATCGACTGTGTCGCTCCTGTGAAAGAGGGGCTTTCAATAAGAATTTCTCCCTATCAAGCCCAATTAGGTGACCAAACCTCTCCTCGCGTAACTTCTAGACATCGTTAATATTGCAAATAATAATATTAATAACTTCGTCATCTCAATTATAATTTAATAATATATAATATCGATAATAATCAATCAATTAACGTGAGATACTATGCAACAATTATCAAAAGCATAATCGAACAAAACCGAGTGACTTCTCACGTAAGCATCAATAATCAATACCGTGTACTACTATGCAACCACGCCAGATTCTCGCATTTTTTAACACCGGTGTTTCAACAAGCTAATGGTAAAACTTCCGCCGTTATTTTCATAAAAAATATTTTTGTCGCTTTCTCAATCCGACAATAATTCCGCTAGGGGTCCACTAATGATCAGTGTCATCGCATTTAATATTCCCTCGTTAAAACAAATATTCCCGACCAATCGAATATTATATAACAACTTATGATTTTGCAAAATTTATAAATATTACCCACAACTATAACATTATATCAAATTTATTCCATAATATTCAAAAATGATAATTATAGAAAATTCATTTTTTTATTCATAAAAGTTGGGGTCTTACATCACGATTTTGGGTTAGCTTGCAAAAAGCTATGGGCACGGATTTACGATTCAGTTTGGCATACCATCCTCATACGGACGGACAATCAGAGAGGACTATTCAAACTCTTGAAGATTTATTAAGACTCTATGTCCTAGATTTCAAAGGGAGTTGGGATAAATATTTACATTTGGTGGAATTCTCCTACAACAACAGTTATCAGGCAAGTATAGGTGTGGCTCCATTCGAAGCATTATATGGACGTAAGTGTCGCTCTCCAATATGTTGGGATGAGGTTGGTGAAGCAACATTGTTGGGACCAGAGTTGGTACGTATGACTACCGAAAAGATCCAAATGATTCGACAACGTATACAAACGGCACAGGATCGACAAAAGAGTTATACGGATCTTCATCGAAAGGACGTGGAATTTAGTATTGGGGATCATGTATTGTTGCGTGTTGCTCCATGGAAGGGAGTTACAAGATTTGGCAAGAGAGGAAAGCTCAATCCATGATTTATTGGTCCATTTCATATTCTTGACCGAGTAGGAAATGTGGCCTATAGACTCGCGTTACCTCCAATCATGTCTCGTGTTTATAATGTTTTTCACATATCTGTGCTCCGTAAATATGTGAAAGACCCGAACCACGATATTGAGTTAGAACCAGACGAGATAGCCGAAGACTTAACGTATAAGGAGGTACCTGTTAAGATCTTGGATAGGAAGGAACATGTCTTACGTACAAAGGTCATACCACTAGTCAAAGTTTTATGGAAGAACCATGCTATTGAGGAAATGACTTGGGAGTTAGAAACGGAAATGAAAGCGAGGTATCCTCACCTTTTCGAAACACCAGGTACGTACCTCAATTTTGAGGATGAAATTTCATAAGGAGGGGAGGTTGTAAGACCCCAACTTGTTATAAATGAAATTAAATTTCCTCTATTTATTATTTTGAAATAGTAAGGGTTGATTTGATTAATGTGGTTAGTTATGGGTAAAATGCGTAAATATTTCAAATAAGCAAGTGGTTATAAAATATTCATTGTTATCGGGAAATATTCGTTTGGTCGTGAAATATTCTTACTGTCGGGGAATATTCGTACGACGGCGCAGCCTTATGTGGGCCCCATAATGGAAAGCGATTGGATGAAGAAAACGACAAGTATAAGTTGTTTATAAATAACGACGTAGTTGTTACCGTTAATACTGTTGAAATACCCGGTGGTTAAAACACAGTAGCACACGGTATTGCACCAATTATTGATTCTTACGTAAGAAGGCACTACTCAATAATTGTTACAAGAATTATCGCTCAATATTTTATTTTATTGATTCAATAATTGCTACGTTGATATTTTATATTATTATTATTTCAATAATTGTCACTACACAGTATTTTTTATTATCAGATTAATAATTCATATTATTTGAATAATATTATTAGATAACATTATTGGCAATGTCTAGAAAGTTCTATCTAAGGAGAGGTTTGGTCACCTAATTGCGCGCCAATAAGGAGAAATCCTTATTGGAAAGCCCCCTCTTTCTTGAACTGTTGATCACAATTTGTGATTTTGTAATATTATTTGTGGATGATTAATTATTGATTTATATGATAAGGAAAATATTCATTTTATGTGGATATAGATGAAGAAAATTTTTAATGTGACAATTGTTGAAAATTGATATTTTATCTTTTCTGATAAAATAATTCATTTAAATATATTATTATATTTTAATAATATAATAATTGTGATATTTTTACAATGAATGTGGGATATATGAATAAATGAGGAGGAAGAGTATTTTTGTTGCAATAAATGTTAAAAACATGTTAAACATGTTTGTGGGCCCATTCTTGACCCGAAATTTGATTATAACTATAAAATCGCCTGCTTTGAAGATTTCTTTTAAACTTCATTTGGAATTTGGAAAAAATTTCTTCTGCAAAGTTGTAGAGAATTAAATTTCCTATGGAATGGGCATAAGATTCAAATTTTTCTGATAAAGGGGCTATTTATTATGAATTATTAAAGTTTCGAAGTTCCAAAATAATTGATTTTTTAAGTTTTAATTTTTTTTTAATAAAAACATTTTTGTTAAGGTTGGTGGGCCCCACTTGTTGTTAAACATGCTGAATTCAGATCTTCAAAAGTGGGCGTAGGAAATTTTAAAAAAATAATAATATTTTATTAAATTTTATTCTTTGGTGTTCTAAGCAATTTTCTATAAATAGGGTGCTTAGGTTAGAATTGAAAATCACACCAGAAACTGAAGTTTTCTCTCTCTATATTATCGAGCATATTATTGTGAGTATTTTGATACTTTAAGTGTTGCTATACGGTGCAAATTCCTTCAGCGTTATATCTGATATTTCAGCCAAAAGTACTATTCTTTTCGAGGTAAGTGATATTTTTTTTTTAAATGATATTATTTCCTTCAATATCATTATGATGGAATATTGGAAAGATTTTTCTTGTGAAATTCTTCTCTTTCAGTGTCGGGGTTACTATTCACATATACGGCACAATTCACGTATGCGACACTATTCACAGAAAAAATAAATCTTTAGTTTTTGTCCAAGATATCTATTATGGATACTAGCTTTGATTGTATCCATGTTTTGATCATTCTTGAATTTTACTTCACTATGATTATTTATGAAGTATTTTTGAATTCAGATTGTTTAAAGTATGAATCCTTAATATTTGTTCTTTTGTTTCACTGGATTCATTTTCTTTAAAATATTTTTCAACATCCCCGGTCCTAAATGATGATATTATTGAATATCTTTGGCCTGTAGTGTAAAGATTAATGATTTTCTTATGAATATCTTTGGTCCGTAGTGCAAAGATGAACATGTGTTGAGATGAACATGACCAACTGATGAATATCTTTGGCCTGTAGTGGAAAGATGAATATTGATTGATGTTACAGGGATTAAAAATTGATGATGGACTTTTAAATTTATAGATTATAATAGATTTCATTCTCTACATAACTCTTCTATGAATTATTATTTCCGCTGCGAATATTGATCTGAAACTTGTTGTCTATTATATTCTATCAAATTTTTCCATGTTGAAGACTAACGATAATTTGTTCTATATTATCTTAGTCTTAATATTCTTTACTGGGCTAGTTGAGCTCACCATTTTCCTTTTTGTTCCATTTTTTTCTCAGGAGGCGAGAATGTAGCGAGTTCTAGTCGGGGTATGGAATGATGGTTCTAGAGAGTTTTTTTAGTAGTCCTCACCATTTTTGTAAAATAATGTATTAATAATTGTAATGAGGACTTATTTGAGTGTTGATATTGTCTAGATGACAATATTTGTATTTAAACTCACAGTTTAGGTGTTGTCGTATTTTGCACGACAATTGTATTAATAAAGTTGTAGTTGTTTTTGTACCATGTATTTGGCGACTCAGAATGGGTGTTGTATACCTATTTTGGGGCCGTCACACCTGAGGTGTTTAGGGAGTGGCTTAAGTTCCAGCTTTAGTGGCTCTTCCAATGATGGTTTCAGTCTTTCTGCGGTTACCTCCTCCGTGTGCAGTGGTTCAAACGGTGTTCTAAATCTGAAACTCATGGCAAAGAGTCTAGCATTTGTAGGTAATCCGCTAATTTCGGATCGTCGATCTCTTTATCCCCTAATAACGTTGTTTCTAACGGATCGTTGCCCAAACTCTTTCTCATATCATCACTGATGATTTGCTCATTTAAATCCATTCGAAAACATTCTTCCTCATCCGTAGGGAATTTCATGGCCTTAAACACATTGAATTTTACTTCTTGATCTTGGACCCTCATTGTGAGTTTTCCTTTTGTACATCTATGAGTGTCCTCCTTGTAGCCAAAAATGGTCTCCCTAGGATAATTGGGATGTTCTTGTCCTCTTCAAAATCCAGAATGATAAAGTCCGCAAGGAATATAAACTTATCCACTTTTACTAAAATGTCCTCTATTATGCCTCTCGGATATGTGACTGACCTATCCACCAACTGTAATGTAATGTTCATAGGCCTTGGTGCAGGCAAACCCAATTCTAAGTATACTAACAATGGCATAAGGCTTACGCTTGCCCCCAAATCACATAAACACTTGCTAAAATGCATATTTCCGATTGTGCATGGGATATTGAAACTCCCCGGGTCCTTGAGTTTTGGTGGTAATTTCTGCTGTAATACCGCACTACACTCCTCTGTTAGTTCCACAGTCTCAAAATCTTCCCATCTCTTCTTCCTTGACAGAATCCCTTTCATAAATTTTGCGTAGCTCGGCAATTATTCTAGGGCCTCTGCAAATGGTATGTTGATTTGAAGTTTCTTGAAAACTTCCAAAAATTTTGCAAATTGTTTGTCTAATTTTTGTTTTTGAACTCTTTCCTGGAATGGTGGGGAGGATAGACAACTGGCTCACTAACTGGTTTATTCTTTTCCATTTGTTTGTCGTTCCCTTGCTTTACCTCACCCACTATATTTTCTTTGTCTATTTCAACCTCCTTTGTAATCGAAATTTATGTCTCTTGACAATCAAGTTGTTTTCCACTTCTCAACATAATAGCTTGACACTACTCGTGATTACCCTTAGGATTTCTCTCGGTGTCACTTGGTAACGTCCCTTGTGGTCTATTATTCAATGCTAACGCAATTTGTCCTATCTAATTCTCTAAATTCTTGATCGCCATCTCTTGTGATTTCATAGCCATCTCTTGTGATTTCCTAGCCATTGCTTGATTTTTTTCATAGCCACCTCATTGCTAGTTATGTATTTTGTCACCAACTCCTCTAAATTTGATTTCCTTTCTTACTATTGAACTGGTTGTTGGTGATTCTGAAAACCTGGGGGGTATGACTGTCGTGGAGCTTGATTTTGCTGGTTGTTGCTCCATGAGAAATTCGGATGATTCCTATTTCCTTGATTGTATGTGTTCTGGTATGTGTTCTGTGGAATTCTGTTATAATTGCCAATGAACTGCACAGATGCTGGATTAATCGCACATTGATCCATTGGGTGCTCTCCCGCGCATAACTCGTATATTATTGCAACTTGTTGTACTTGATGTGCTTATTGTGCTTGTGCAGCTGTCACTGAATCCAACTTCTTTGAAAGTACAGAAATCTGTGCTTGTATAGCTATCACACCATCTACTTCTAACACCCTAGCTGCCCTTGCTTGTGTCATTCTCGCTGTGGGCCACTGGTAGTTATTAGCCGCCATGGTTTCAATCAACTCGTAGGCTTCCTCGTAACTCTTAGCCATGAATGCTCCACCCGACGCTGCATCAATCTTATCCTGAGATTCCCATATAGTCCATTGTAAAATGTGTTTCATTTGCAGCCACTTGGGTAATCCATGATGTGGGCATTTTCTGAGCAATTCTTTATATCTCTCTCATGCCTCATATAGCGACTCCCCATGTTGTTGCTCAAACATCATTATATCGTTCCTCATCTTCGCAGTTTTCGCCGGTGGAAAGAATTTGGCTAGGAATTTCTAAGCTAAATCTTCCCATGTAGTGATCGATCTAGGCGATAGAGAATGCAACCAACTCTTCGCCTTGTCCCGTAGAGTGAATGGGAACAAGTGAAGTCTCACCGCATCATCCGACACCCCATTATACCTAAAGGTGTCGTAAATCTCCAGAAAATTGACTAGATGTTCGTTCGGATCGTCATTTGCCAATCTCCCAAACTGAACTGAATTTTAAATCATTTGTATCATCCCTGGCTTAATTTCAAATGTATTCGCTGCTATTGCTGGCCTGGTGATGCTTGTCTGCAGTTCAGTCACCTTGGGTGTGGCGAAGTCCCTTAAAGCTTTCCGATCTTTGGCTGTCATTTCCTCTTCTTTCTCAGGTGTTTCAAATTCTTGTCTCGTTTCCTTGATCCACTTACTCAATCTCTGAAACCTTTTCTCAATGTCGTCCTCTAAAGGAAGCAAGTCTGGATTTTTGGACCAAGTTTACATAAACTACTTTCAACACCTGAAATAAAAGAAACAAAACAAAATAAAAATGTCTAAGTAAAACTAGATTAATTAAACTGATATTGTAAAAGTATTAAGAACTATACTAAATAGTCCCTGGCAACGGCGCCAAAAAGTTGTTGTGTAAAATCTGTATACGCACAACACGCAAGTATACGTGATCAACAACTAATAGAGTGATAAGTAGAGTATCGTTCCCACATAGACTAACTAGAAATAACCTTAACTTACAATTACCAATTTCCTATTAACACTAATTTTATTAAACAAGTCAACTCAATAATTGAAATTAAAGAATCTAAATTAAAGAATAATATAAACTGCCACAAACCAATCATAAATATCAAAATCTAGAATTTCAAACAATCAATGGAGAATTAGACTTATGATTTCACCCTAAGCTTCACTTTGATTTTAACACCTTTATTCAAATTCAATGCACTATCCCAGTTTATTAATCAAGAACACGAATGTAGTATTAACCACCTCTCGATGCACTAATACCGTATTAACGTCAATCCACAATTAAGATAGAAATTCGTTAAACACCTTAATCAACTAACCCACTCTATCTCTATGTGAATTACAATTGAAGAAGGTTCAAGAATAAGTTCTCTATCTGATTACATGTGATGTCAAGCATATCTCTACCTTAACATTCATCAAGATTAAGCTATTCACAAAATCATGAACACATGCTATATCAACTATGTCTGGAATTGAATATCCTCTCTCGATTTCATCCAATTCCACAAAGAATTATTGATCAGGCAATTCATAGATTCAAGCTCAAATCAATATAGATAAACTGGAAATAGACTATTGAAATCAGAAATTAATGTTTACAAAATCATCGTTTCACTTAAAGATCCATCATAAGCCTAAAAAGTGAATTAGTTCATACTAAACAAAATAAACACTAAATAATTCATAGAAAACATTCTTAGATTACAAATAATAGCCTAAGACGAAGAATATTGAAAAACACCCTTCACGTAGCCTAGAATCGCATTCGTCTTGAAGAACTCCTCAAAATACTCCTCCAAAGCTTGCTTTGAAAAACTTCGATTAATTTCTGTTATGTGCCTTATTGTATCTTCTTGTTGTGTTTGATAGAGTCATAGATATCTAGCACACAAGCTCCAGCTGAAATTTCCTTCAATTAGAGTTCCATTATCATGCAAAATGCTAGAAATTATGCCCAATAAGAAGTTTAATCAGAGAAGGACATCTCCAGAATTTCCAAACACACCCTTCGCCTCAATGGGTTCATGTACTAATTAAGCCTCACCTTACGGGTCAATGATTTCTATCGCTAACTAGAGAGTATGACCCCCTGCCCCGGTGGGGGTGTATAGTATAAATTGGCCCACCCTGACGGGCTTGTGTTCTGTCAGATGATTTAACTGATTTTCATGTTGTACTCTAATTTTTCTCTAATCGACCTCAAATCATCCCAATTGATTCCACATATCCATAAAATTCCCCAACAACCATCCTACACAAGAAATAACATTAAAAAAGTAAAAAGGAACATGATCACAAGAATTTAGCAACAAATAAGCTTGAAATGGATATTGAATCGCGTATATAAAATCCACTTATCAAGCATCTGCTAATTTATGGAAAACAAATGTACAACATTTTTTTCTTAAAAAACGTTGTGTAATGCGCTTAACTACAACGTTTTAAAAACGTTGTGTAAGGGTGTCAAATAGATGATACCCTTAACCACGACGTTTTTCTGACTGAAACCACAACTTTTTTTCCGCGTTGTCTATTTACTGTTTTGTAGTATTGTTAATTTATATTTAATATTTCCAAAATATTAAATAATAAATATTAAGCTATTTAATTTATTCTATCACCATAGATTAAATTAAATACATTAAACTTATTATTAAGATTATTTCATTTACTTCTTAAATAAATATTATTCTTTTTATGGTGTGACCCTTTAGGTTCTCCATATTAAACCGGTTGTGAATAAATCAATTAAAAAAATTATAATCTCATTTAAATAAATAAATAAAACTATTAATTTATTTAAATAAATAATATTTATTCTACAATAAGGATAAGCCTTCTTAGCGATCAACGACTTTCCAGAGAATAAAGATTTTAACATTAATCATAAAAGAACCTTTGAGTAAATAGTTATCGTATAATTCAATCCTTCCACCATATAATGTCCCAATTAAATATAAGACATGGAATTACTGTGAAGTCTTATTTTATTTAATTATATGTATTTCGATTCACAAATTCACAACTCCTAATAAATGAAAATTACAAACTTCTTTCTAATTTCATTCCACATTGGCCAAGGATTCATGGGTTATCATTTATCAAAACACACAGGACATTTCTCTTTTTTTACTAAAAGTGGTAGATTCTTTATTGATCATTCATTATCTTCATATATAACTTATTACACCAAAGCATACCCTTTGATATACCTTAAGGGTCTTAAGGGATATGTCAAAGTATAACTGTGACGCCCCCAAATCTATATGCCCACGGTATCCGATCTGGTGTTCACAACTGATCAATAAATATAACGCATCCAAATCTACACACCCGCGGTATCTGATTTTGTGCTTATATCTAATCGAAATATTATACATATATGATAAGATACAATTCCTATCTATCCAAGGTTCACAATATCCCATAACAGATAATAATTCATTATAGAACTATTGTTGTGTTTGGATACCCTCACTTGGATGTATAGACTGTATCTACAAATAGTATCTATTTATCCGAAATTCAGAGTATCAGCATTAACATGAACAATCCATATCACTAATACCCTCACTCAGATGTATAGTCTATATCTTGCGGATTACTCTATCGTATCGATAGTACATATTTATCTGAAATCTAGAGTATCAACAATAACATGAACAGTCTGTATTGCCAATAACCTCACTTAGATGTATAGCTCCCAAGAATCTCATAATAAATCAACAGTCCTAATTACATCTAATTATGTAAAGGAAATGACGTTGAGGAAATAAAGGATGATATTAAAGGTTCGATTACATGGTTCATCAAAAAAAATTCTTTATTACAAAAGTCTTATCAGACTTACATTACACTAGACAGTAATTTAAACTAACCTAAATATGGCCTTTTTCCATTACAAAAGTCGTTTCGACTTAATTCAATGACATAGAATGAAGACAATAACAAAATATCTCTTCAACTTTCTCTTCATCGCTAGAATTTTCTGATAAGTCTTCCGTAGCTAAAATTTTTAAAAGATAATTGCAAGAATGAGCATAATAATTCCCAACAAGTCTACTATATATATATATATATATGAGAAGAGAATCACCTTTTCAAGATATATATATATATATATATATATATATATATATATATATATATATAGAATAAGATGACACAAAACTTCAACGATTATCAATATAGCAGACTAAGTGGTTCCTAAACTGTAAACTAATGAATTTGTTCCCCGTCTTATCAATACTTATACCAATGTCCAAATAAATGTGCATTATTCTTTCTGACAACCACATCGAATTGTCCACATTAGTACCTACAGTATTGTTCAATCGATTTCCTAGCACATCTTAAACTCATGTCCATACAAGAGAGTTATTTAACTCATATACTAACAGGATTTTCAATTGAAATTCAACAATTACTATCACGTTGCGAATGACAGATAACAAGCACGATAATTGATGAGTGGGTTTTATACCTAAGAATCGGGTTCCTATTTGGACTTAAACATTGTTTAATTTGTCTATTTTGGGATTGTTTTATGTGTTTGTGTTTGTTTTGTTTGGAGGTTTCATTATGTGTTAGCTTTGGTACAATGGTGGCAATGTGGCAGAAATTAGCATGGAAAAGCAAGGAAATCAGTAACTGCGGCTTGATACTTGCGACGGCGGGCATTTTATAAAGGAATTACCCCACCGGAGCGGGGGTGTACGTGGCAAAAGAAGTTAGCACCCTGCTGGGATGAAAGTTCTCAAGGATAAATATCCCGCCAAGGTGGGGGTGCGCGGACAGAAGGGAAGTGTTTTGTTGTGATTCTAACACTTTTGTGGCGTAGACTGAATGAAATTGGCTTCGATTGGGACTGGAATTAGGTCGTGTTTATGGGCTTTTATAGAGACTTGAGTCATTCAATAGGATAATCATCAATTGCAACTTTTGAAACCCTAATTTAAGAAAAGATCGTGGAGGAGCAAAATGAAGAAGCTAGGATCACGAAGATTTCAGAACTGAGTGCAGAGAAGGGTGGTTCTATACTATTCTTAGTCTTTTATTTAAGTTTCTATAATTTGGATGATGTATTATTTAATCTACTTATTTTTTAATTCATTCGTTATGAACTAATTATTTTATTAAGCTTGCAATGGATCTTTAAGTGAAACGATGATTATCATGCTTTGATTTCAGTTTAATAAAGCTATCTTTTCAGTTCATCTATTTTGATTTATGCATAACTTATGAATTGCTTGATCACCAATTCTATGTGGATTTATATGGACTAAATCATAATAACATGTGTTCTTCTTGATTTATGTGTTTTGATGGAATTCTTGATGTATGTTTAGGATAGAGATACACCTAACATTGCATGTAATCGTGTAAGAACTTGGAATTTAAATCTTCTTTGATTTTAATTCACATAGAGATATAGTGAATTAGTTAATTAGGGTGTTTGGCTTAATTCTATCAATTGTAGATTTAAGTTGATATGGTGTTAGTGCATTGAGAGATGACTAATTCTATTTTTGTGTTCTTGATTAATGAACTAGAATAGTTAAGTGAATTAAAAAGAAGTGTGATAATCTGAGTGAAGCTTAAAGTAAAGTTATAGGCTTAATTCTCCATTATCTGATTAAAATTTATTGTAATTAGTTGAGTTGATTTGTTTTGATTTTTATTTATTAGTTTTTCATTATTTGCAATGATTAATTTAATTAGTTTAATAAAATTAAAATAATACAAAACTGGTAATTATTTGATTAAAATTAATACTTGTCTATGTGGGAATGATACTTGAGTTATCATTATATTACTTGTTGATCACGTATACTTACGTGCTCTACGTAACTAGATTTTACCCATCATTAATGCACGGGGGTGCAAAAGAAACAATACTTGTATAACAGTAAACTGCATAAATAAGACATGTTATGGCACGGAGTGCATTTCAACAAATAAGTAGACTTGCCTGATTCGCCTCTATCGTTTATGCTAATTTTGTGTCTCTCGATCCATTTATACAATTATAAGTTCATGTAAACTAATTAAGTGTTAGACGATTAAATCTTTTAAACTTTATTTTTGGTATTATAACCACTTATAAATAAGATTCCTTGTCCTATACATGAAATAATTTCAGCTTTATAATAGCTTATAAGATGAATATTCATCAACTATATTTAAAATAAATTAAGCATTATAACCGCTTGAAAAATGAATATTCGCTTTACTATGTTTAAAATAAATTGAGCATTATAACTTCTTATAAAATGAATATTCAACTATTATATTTGAGATAATTTTAGCAATATAACCGCTTATAAAATAGGACTTTTGTACTATATACTTAAAATAATTTGGACATTATAACTGCTTGTAAATGTATATTTTTACTAAATATATAAAGAATGAATGAAAATAATAACCACTAAAGTAATACCTCTTATAGTTGCTAGCTTTACTTCCAATTGTGTAGCGCTTCGATGCTTTGAAAGTAATTATTTTATCTCACAATATCTCTCAAAATATAAATATAGAGTATTTTTACTCTTGAATTCCTTATGATTTGGTAGGAAATGAATGAATTTAGCTTACTATTTATAGAAAAATACAGTTTCACTAATTGCACGTTAGGGACTTGGCTTATTATAGTTTGCACCCGACTTATTACACTTTGAATTATACTTTGCACCCTGTTACACCCCCAAATTCGGGTTACCTAACTCCCGAGTTTGGTGCTCACGATTCATCATGTAAATAACATCTAACTACCCATTTATTTTTGAATATAAACATACATGTCATTAATTAATATCATTATACATTATCCCCAGGTTTTCTAACCTTGACATAACAAATATACCCTTAGATATACAAAAAGGGTTATACATAACAACATAATAAATAAACTTCATCATAACTACTCCTGCACTTTGGTCTTGCCTTTGTCCTTCTCCAACCCTCCTGCTACTTTGTTCTTAGCTGAAATGTTATATTTAAGCAAGAGTGAGCAACGAGTTTGCTCCGCAAGTTAAAACATATAATAAAGTATAGTAATCAAGAAAATTAGAGTCTAGATTCGACAGGACTTCAACAATGTTCAAAGAACTTTGAATTAGCTGAATAAATCATTTATCAATAACAAAACTTTATCGCATTTCATGCTAAACAACAATTCAATGATGAAAGAGTAAAATGCTTTCGGAGTTTGAATAATATTCAATCGATTATCAATAGATGATCCTACACAATTAACAAAGTGGATTATTTTCCAGATTTTATGCTGAGCGATCCAAATGGATCATGAATGTCTCGAGGCATTATCAATATTCAATACCAAATTACCCCAGAATTATAAATTAGCTATAAAAACTAAACTATAACCCTCTATAAGTACATAAAGTGATTAGCTTCATTGTACCCAATATTATTCATAATACTCAAGCTCGCGCAAAAGTCGTATATCCGACCACAAAGTTCCCTTTTATATATAGGTTGTTCATCTCAGTCTTACAACAAGAATTCGTATCGCAATAATATAGCTTGTATTTAAAGAAATACTATGATTTCCCATCTAATATCTATCTTGATCTAGCCAAAATAGTTGCCATTGATCTTTCAATAACAATTGAGTTAGAACTTATCAAGTTTCAATAAATATTCGTCTAGCCAAAATAATTAGCTAAGACATAACTCAAAAACTGTTTAATAATAGATAGAAATCAACTGCAGTAATTTAAATCAACAATAACACTTATAGATGCGAATAACCAACATTAGTTATTCACCAGTCACACTTTTGAAATTTTAAACTCAGTTTAAATTAATGAACTTGCAATAACTGCGAATAATTAACAATAAATCTCAGACGTGGTATAATTAGCAATAATTAACCACTACTATATTTGAAAAGTAATAACTCGGTATTGAGTTAAGGAAACTTTGCTTGGTTGTTGACTACTGCTACACAATATAATATAGCTGCTTTTAAAAGACCTATAATCAATAATATCGGTATCGCAATTAGCATAACATATCACAATACATAACACTATCATTTAAATTCACTATATCACTTAGACATATGATCACGTAGTTATAACAGTGTTTATAACCTATACAAATACTTATTAGGTCTAACTAGTTCAGTCTGGTTGGACTTCGGTCTCAGTTCTAGGTCTTGATTACTCTATTCGACAATTAACGAGTTTATTTATAATAAAACTATATTTCAAAGCTTCAATATTATTTTAGATAATTAAAATATCATTCATAATATTTTTCGGAAACTTATAATAATTTTCAAATAATTATTATATTTTATAATAATTTTTTAAACACTAGAATCATTTTTAAATGATTTAAATACTGAATAATCACATTATCATTAATATTAAAATATTAATTAAATACTTGTCAAAATATTAAAGTCATTTATAATAACTCAAAATATTTTTAAAACATTAATATTACCCTTAAATGATTTTTAAAATCATTTTTAACTAATTACCATTAATATTTAAATATTAATGTATTTTTTGTCAAAATATTAAAAGTTATTTATTATAACTTCAAATACTTTTAAATCACTTATATCATTTTAAAATGATTTTAAATCAATAAAACCATTTTTATACCATTTATTTGATATAATTATTAAATAAATCTAATATCATTAATATTAAATTATTAATGAAATTTACCTCAAAAATATTAAAAGTCATCTTTTATAACTTAAAATATTCTTAAACACTTTATTATCATTTAAAATGATTTTTATAATATTTAAATTATTTTTAACTAATTTATTTAATACATTTATTAAATAAATTTAATATCATTAATATTTGAATAAATAAAAAAATTAATGAAAAATATGTAAAATTATCAAAAGTTAATTTTGATAGCTTAAAATAATTTTTAAAACTCATTTTGGAATTTTTAGAAATTAATTTCTATTTTTAATTATTTTTAGAAATTAAATATAATTAATTTTTAATAAAACTGTCAATTAAGCCTTTAGCGACAGAAACTATCACTATAGGTGTTCTTGAGCCTCAAGAACATTCACAGTCAGATTCTTGGTGCCATGTTTGACCATCTTCAAATCTCTGTTCATGTTGTTTTCTGGGCTTGCAAAGGTATTGATCATGTAGTATTGATATAATACCACATGTATCAACAATGATCAGGGTCATACAACATCAGACCATGAAGATCTAAGGCTTCAAACACACTGTCAGACCTATTCTAGATTTTCTAGACAATGATTTGGAGTTTAAATTAATGGTACAAACTGGTAGTCCTCATATCAAAGTACAAATATACAACATTAGGTTAGTCTAACTACATCACAATTATAAGATCTGAGTTGGTCAAACCTTGTCAGAAACTGTGTTCATACGTTTTCTAGAATTTCCAGAAAACTCAATCCGTGTTCAGTCAACCTACTTTGACTACTCACTACTTTGAATCTATTTGTTATTTATGTAATCTAAGCCATGAATCTATAGTCCATATAACAGAGTATAACTTTGATACACTAAAATAATCAAATCACATAACATCTGACAGATCTAAGCTCAACAAAATCTTGTCAGACCTTCCTAGGAATTTTCTAGGTTACCAGAAACACAAATTCATGATCAGTCAACCCACTTTGACCATTAATATCTTGGAATCTGAATATGATATGACCATGATTTCACTTCCGTATCACTCCCCTCATAGCATACTACAAGCCTATTAATTACATCAAACAAGACAAATCATAAACAGATCTAGATCTATGGCCTCTGACATTCGGTTGTCAGACCATAAAACTAGGGTTCTTGACAATTTTGAAAACTTGATTTTTGTGCACTTTGATGTTATGGATCTATGATATAAAATCATGGATCACTAAATAACATCTAATAACATAAATTTAAACACATAAACAAACCTTTTATCTTAGTATACAAGATTAAACTCAAGTTAGGGTTTATACCTATCTTTGAAGAATCTTTAATCCTAGCTTTCTTAACTGATCTTGAGGTGTTATGAACTTGATTAGGGACAGAATCACTTAACAATTTTGTGGCTTAGGTGTGAGAAAAGTTGGCTAAGTGTTTGGTTCTCAAATGAGCTTTCTTTTGCACTTTCTCTCTTAATCTCTCTAATCTTTGATTCAATGAATTTGGATGTTGCAAGGTGGCACTTAGATCTGATTTGGTCTTGATTTCCAACACATGTTGATATCCCAAAGTGGTTACTCACTAGATTTGTAAAAATCTCTTAACTTAAAATTTAAGTAAAGGGTATTTTAGTTATTTTGCCTCCAAAAGGGTATTTTGGTAATTTCTCTCATGATTTTAAGGGTATATTAGTCAATTGACATGCTTACCTTTAATTCTAACCCTTAGGGTTTGATAATCACCCTTAGAGTTTGTTAATTAGGGTTTAGGGTTCCCAAATCAGAAATTAGGGTTTTTAGAAATGCAATTGGGGTTCCTAAGTGTTCATTAGGGTTTAGTAACTATAAATTAGGGTTTCTAATCCACATTAAGGTTTACTAAGGCTAAACCTTATCTGATCAACCTTTGATCATTAATCCTATATTGTACAAACACACACTCATAAACATAATTATAATCACTGTATTAACTATCGAATCCCTATCCGTAACTAAGGTTAGGGTTTTCCTTATCTTTTTAACGTAACTTCACTTATATTACTCAAATCAATACACAGTTTGACCATCTTGCTAAACTCGTATCACAGATACATAGCACAATATTGATAATCAATATCAATATTAAATAAATAAAAAATTTATTCGTAAAAAATGAATTGTTTAAAATTTTGGGTTCTCACACACCCAATTTATTACACTTTGATACCTAATTTAATTACACTTTAGTACCTAGTGTGTGCCAGACGTGTGTCAGTGTGTGTCGGGCGTAAGCAGAACAAAGATTTTTTTCAGTGTAAGCACGACAAAGCATTTTGTCAGTGTAAGCACGATAAAACAGCTTGTCAAAACAAATATACCGAAAAGTCCGTATACATAAAAAAAATTTAAGCACGATGTGTCAAGCACGACGTTTTTCAAAAAAATTTATTTATTAGATAATACAACTTTTCACGACATATTACCGGTAGATCTTGAAACGGAAAGTTAATTCGACATATGGATCTCTCAAAAGAGCTTAAGGTCAAAACCTAATTTATATCGTTCTTCGCGTGAATAATGTTTTTACGCAAACTTTCTTAGAAAATTTTTATCTTCATCTTTAAAATTCTTATTCTAAGATTCATGCACGCAACAAAATACTACAATATTATCACCATCCTAGGTCATAAAATGAAATTTAAACACATAATACAAATAATATTCAAAACTTAAATTTTAAACTAGGTAAAATTTTTCGGTCGTTATAATAACTTATGATACAAGATACTATGATGATCTCAAGTCTAAGGATCACTTATAATACTATCAATTCAGGAATTACTATTGACAGACAAGTAAAACTCTATTAGGTATTCTTTAGCGAGCCACGTTCAGTGAACTTATTCTCCAATAAGCACCAAATAGCACCTACATACTTACTTTAGTGTCTCCACACAAATGATCATGAGATCAATCATCCTCATCCAATGATCAAGCAACGTATGTACCAATTTATCCGGATTCACGCACTAATCCCCTTTTTAGTAATCCGTCGATTGGGAACATTTTAGTTTTTAAGCTATCTAAGAATTTAGATCTCATTAGCATGATTACATCATAATTCTAAAAGTATTACTTAAAACTATGAGTTTATCACATATTATTAAAATATCATCATGTAGATAATTAAATGTCTTTATTTAATAAATACTTTTATTAATAATGAATAAAAATGTTTACAAAGTATATGATTTATTATCATACATGATTAACTTGTATGCATACTATTTTTATCAAGACCAGACCCCTCGATCCCTTGCTATGAACTTAAAGTGAAACCAAGGTAAGTAAGCAGATGAAGTCATTGCACTTCAATTTTTAGGTGATGATTGCCCACAGATCTCAGTTTGGCCCGAGGACCAACCTTCAGACCCCAAAAGGAGTAGTAGCTTTAATTTACTTTATTCGACGAAAGGTGTAAAGATTCAATCTTTACTAGGTTAGCTCTTTGTTGATCAATAGGAAGCGGAAAGAGAGAGTCAGATGCTCAAAAGAAAGATGTACAAACTTTTTGAAAAAATAATCCGTCAAGATTAATTTATTTTCAAAATTTTCATCAAAAATAATTCTGAGAAAATTAGACCATTTTCTTGGAGTGACATTCTATTAGATTTAATCATTGGTTATATGGCACAATTAATGACTGCATATGAAGATAATTCTAATTTATAAACCACTAATATTTTTGGGTCACACTTTGTGTGCAATTAAATTAAATAGATAAATTTTAACTAAAATTATAATGTATGCATTGTGTGCAATTAAAATAATAAATAAATTTTAAATAAAATTACAAAATATAAGTGAGAAAATATAAGAGTGATTATAGAGATAAAAGCGGGGAAAAGGGAGAAAAATAGAATTTAATTATATATGACAGTTTCAAATGTGTCAATTATTTCCACCGCTCTCCTTTCATAAAATAGATAAATAAAGTAGTAATCATCAATAAAAAATTAAGTAATAAGGGGGGAATTGTTTTGGACGACCATATCTATTTAGTGTTTTGAAACGTTCATATCAAAACCCATTTAACTACCAAGTTCATTTTTTATGATCATTTCCATATGTAATCCAAATTTAAATATGGAACTTGTCTACATCAATCCATAAAATCAGTCGAGTCTTCCTTATATAATTCAAATTTAAATATGGAACTTGTCTACATCAATCCATAAATCAGTCTAGCCTTACCAGAATGATTAAGCATATAAATTTCATAATATGGTGATATAGAAATATATAGTAGAATCTCCAAATGCCAAAAAGACCACCATAAGCAAAAACTATCCATATACAACAATTTTACCTCCACGACAATTTTTTTAATCAGAAAACATATTCAAAATGCCAATTCTACCTCCACAATATTTTTTAATCTTAGTACTAGGACATCTCCGTTCTCCTGAAAGGGGCGGAGACAGAATATAAACCTAACTAGTTAAAAAGAGAACTATCAAAACATATTATACCAATAGGAAGAAATACTTATACACCCTCTGTTCCAATAAAATAAAATGAAATGAAAAATTCTATTTGCCATAAATAAAATAAAATAATCCTCCTAAAAGAAAAAGAGTTCTACTTCTTAAAGAGAGAATAATATAACACAATATCTTTAAGTTTAAGACTAGAATTTTACCATCATGTCATCGGATTTTCTTAAAATTTATATACTTTACAAATTAAAGAAACCCAGGTAGATAATAGCTACTACCTGCTGGAACTTAACAAAATTTTCGAATAAAGATCGCATGCGCAAGAATTAAAAAGCTGAAAGATTAAAGAGAAAAAGAAAGGTTTATTTTTTTTGTGTGTGAGGACCATCCTACTTGTTTACATATTTAATTCTCCCGTAAGGGTAATGGTCCCATAATAATGCAGTTTTCCGTTAAATAAGCACAGTAATTAATTAGGGCTACCAAAACCCATGGAAAGTCACGCTTTCAACCTAATTAAATAATATATATATATATATATATATATATATATATATAAAATGTAGGTATACAGTCGTTATAATGACGATTTTATGGACTAACCGTCGTCATAATTATTCTGGAATACGGCGACGGTTTTATAGACTAATCGTCGGTATAATTATTCTGGACTACGACGACGGATGAATCGTCGTCATACCCATCGTTATATCCGGACGATTATGTAATACACAACTCTCTCTCTGTCTCTCTCTCTCTATATGTATAAGCAAATTCAACCAAACAAAAAAGCATTACCAGAGATATTTCAGAAAAGTACCTCTTTTTTCGTTTTCTTGACTAGGTAATGCTTGTATGCATCTCTCTCAGGTAGTTCTTTCTTTAAGAGCCACATCATAAAAAACGGATCTTGACTCACTACTTTTGAGTAGTATATAATTGCATTGATATAACATAGAATCAAGGGCGGTTCCATCTTTTTAAGTCGGTGAGGTCAAATTTTAAATAAATAAATTTTTGTAAAAAATAAAATTATAATAATAAAATAAATTACAGAATCAAATAATGCTCAAATATTATTTATAGTAATATTTTTTAAGATTTCTTTATTTAAAATTGTTACATGATAATTTCATTTTTATTAGTTAATTCATAAGCAATTATAAAAAATCACAAATAATTACAATAAATTTCAAAACAATTGCTAAATTTGTAAAATTATAAATAAAATAAGATTTTTTTAAAGTCAAATTAGTTGGAAGAATTAGGTCAAATCCCTAGACGAGAACAGAGAGATAAAGAGTATTGTAGTAACCAATATAATATATGATATGAACTTTAAAGAATTTAATACTACCTCCATTTCAAAATTAAATATATATTTTAACTTTTAAAATCTGAAATCTTAAAACTTAAATTAATATAAGTTCGTTCAAATTTTAAAACAATAAAAATAATAATAAATAATATTTTATAGCAAGTTTACAATTGTTATATTTATCGTATTAAAATTAAATAACTTCATATCAATTTTAAATTTTAAAATTTTGAAAATTAATTTTAAAAATCAAAATATATCTATAATTTTAAAATAAAAATATTATTTTTTAATTTAAATTTTAAATTTTTTATTAAACCCCTTAAAATTTTAACCTTCCTTTTTAATCCCTAAAAATTCAGTGGGGTCTAAATCCGCCCTTCCATAGAATACTTGATATTTCGGATCTCATTTGTTATACAAGCATTATTATACTAGTCTCCATGTATATGCGTGTCATAATAGAGGTTTAAAAAAATAAGGCAAAGGAATTCACAAATAAAATTACAAAATAAAAAAAATAAAGAAAAATAAACCTGCACAAAGATGTCAGAATAAGATTGGAGGAGAAAAATAATCTATAAATTCTTTGTTTGGGTGAAAGATGGAGTGTTCGATCATGGAGGGAAAAAAAAAGAGAACAAAAATAAAAATAAAGGGAGATAACTAAAACATTAAGAAAAAAATAAGAAAAGAGAAAAATAAATAAAATTATTAATTATTATGTATGTATATGAGACCCAAAAATACTAAAAAAACATATACAAAAAGCCTTATAATATAGATATAGATATGATAATTTCTATAAGATTATCTAATTAGACTACCTAAAATCCAAATCTATCAAAATAACCCATTATTACTCGTATATAATTTATACACATTTAAACTGCCTGGAATCAAGATTCATCAAAAACTTATTATTCATATATAAGTATACACATACATAGACAAGTTAAGACTACCTGAAATCTAAATCCATAAAAAACCCATTATTCAAATATAATTATATACATATATACAGAAAAAAAAATTGCTGCATAGAGGGAGAGATATATGGCCGGAAAGGAGGAGAAACAAATTCCTCCATTGGAAGCTGACAGATAGAGCAGTGAGCACGCAAAAGCAATAGTATTATTAATAATACAATCTGCCTCTTGTGTGCTCACTCTCTTCTGTCAGTTTCAATACCCATCACCTCTTCTTTCCCAAATATGGCAACAACCCATAAACAGAATATTCAAAAAATAAATAAAATTTCACCCAGATCTGAAAACAAACATACCCTATAATATATACCCATTTAAGAAAAACATCAAACAAAAACATTACAAATATTTTTATATAATATATCATTCAAATCATCTAGGGTTTGCTCCTCAGATCAAGAAAAAAAATAGAAACACCAAAAACAAAACCGATAACCTCTATCTCTGATCTATTGGTTTCTTTTTGCTTTGTCTGTTATCCAACCATTTGTATCCTCTATCTTCTCTCTCCTACATGCAAGACATACAGGTGTGAACGAAAGATTTTTAGAGAGAGAAAGTGCAGAGATTTGACGGTGAGGGATGAGAGGAGTCACTTCATAGTGACAGAAAAAAGCAGTTTTTGTTAGATTCTTATCACTTAGGAGTTTTTATTGTACTGTGGGCCAACATCAAACGAGTGCACGGAAACTTTTTGGTAAATACGGATCGTACGTGTTCGTTCTTGATTGGCGAGATCTTTAGGTTATGTTTGTTCGAAGAATTATTGTAATTACTTGATAATAGCGCTAATTACATTTCTGCTGGATAAAGTACTATTAAATTTATAATTGGACTCTTAAAGAATCGGATCTTAAGTTCACCCTTAATTTAGTTCATATTGCTCATCTCTTTTAGCGACGGACCGGGTGAAGATTCGGTCCGTCGCTATATAGAACCGTCATCTTAATTTTTAGCGACGAACAACATATAGCGACGGACAACACATAGACGACGGTTCTATATATAACGACGACGAATCGTCTCTCCCTCCTTATCTCGTCATTAAAAAAGTGAGCAAGTGGTAGAATAAGAGAAAGAGTTTAAGATCTGAATTCTCTTAAAGAATTTGGACTTATAATTTACTATATCGTGCTTAATTTGATACAATTTAATTCTCCGATTTCCAAATTCTACAAAAATTAATCGGAATACCTGACTCTTCCATGAATTCGATCGAATTTTGTGTGTTTAATATTAGTTGACTGTATAAATATACAATTTGACTTAATTTAAAAAAGAGTTATTTACAGTCCCGTTACATCAAGTACTACCATATTCATGATTCGTCCTCCAAAAAAAATAATTATAAATATAATAATTTTTAGACCTTTAAAAAATAGTACTCCCTCCGTCCCATAGTTATAGGTTGATTTTCCATTTTGGGATGTCCCAATATATAGGCTACTTACTATTTATAAAATTTAGTTGGTTCATTGTTTTACTTTTATGCCCTTATAATAAATATTCAACCATTACTTATTTTTTTGAAGAAACAACATTCAATGTCATTATTGTTATCACCACATTTAATGTTGTTGTATTCTCAATAAAAGAATTCAACTTTTTAGGCTCAATAAATAAATTTGGAATAACATAAACATTTTGTGATTGGTTGAAAGTTTATGTAGATTAAAAATTCATCTTTGGTTAAAGTTTTATTTTAATGGTCAGTACACGTTGATCAATTAAGTTGAGAGTTTCAGTGTGATAAGTAAGGAGTAATTAATTTATTCATTAATTCCATATTAAGGGGTATATGTGGAAAATTTTTGTTAAAATTACCACTTAAACTGATTTTCTTAAA
The DNA here is from genome assembly GCA_020205615.1 of Panax quinquefolius. Lineage (NCBI taxonomy): Eukaryota > Viridiplantae > Streptophyta > Magnoliopsida > Apiales > Araliaceae > Panax > Panax quinquefolius. Next base: position 108,189,363 of record CM035163.1, read on the forward strand.
CTATGTGCCAAAAAAAATCAACATATAACTATGGGACGGAGGGAGTAACTAATACCGTAGAAATACGGTATAAAAGTATACATACAATTTAAATTTATAATATTTATAAATAAAATTATAAATACAATTTATAAATTTAAGCTGTGATATAATTTGTAAAATTTAAGACTTCAAATTTATGATATAATTTATAATTTGCAAGATTTAAGTTTTAAATTTATACATACAATTTGTTAAATTATAGATACAATTTTAAAATTAAATTTGTTTATAAATACAATATATGTATTAACTATTGTTTGTTTGAAGAATAAATCGAAAAACGAACGGAAAGAAAGTGTTGTTGGATAAACTAATTAGCTATGATTGTTTGAAGAATCTTTTAACTAAATAAAAATAACTCACTTTCCAAATCTAAAATACATTATCTATGTCGCCTTATGTACCTTCTCTATTTGAAACTCACTTTTTGCACACCATCTCCTCTCTCCTCCTTCAATGGCAAAAAATAGTCTTTTTTCGTCAGAAAATGTCTATGAATTAACATAAAATTTCAAGTTATTTTTTGCTTAAATCAATCACAACTACTAGACAGAATCCAAGGCGCTGTAATTTCCAAATTTGATGGAACAAAACAATTTGAAGGATTAGGAAAGATCACGAGGAGAGGAGAGAGAACAAATGAGTCTTTTTTTTTCTTTTTTCTTTATCAATTTTGTCTTGTCGACGTTGAGATTTTTTACTGTCCCTTTTTTGTTCTTGTCTTTTGGTGTTCTCATGTTAGGTGAGATTTGTTTGAAAAAACAAGTTGTGAAAAGGTCCGACATGTATATGTCGATGATTGGACTGTAAGAGTCGCCAGTTAGTATTTTTAAATATTTGCACCAACTCAACCGAGAAAAGGTTTGCACATTGACCCAGTGATGTGACACTGCTTAACAGGTTTGTGAAATCGAGATTCGTTATAATGTCCACGAATTTGAAACTCCTTATTAATTAAATATGTGATTTAATTTTAATGAGTTAGTTTTGTGAGTCTATTTAAACCTTATGTGGTTATGTGAATTTATGAATTGATTAAAGGGAGTCACTAATAGTTATTTAAATTAGTGGACTAACCCTAAGACTGTGATATCAAAGAATTGATAGGATTATTAATAATTAAATATTCAATTTATTTGACTATAGTAGCAAGAGTTGAACATATTGATTAATTGTAATTTTGAGTAATTAATTGATAATGTGTTAATTAATAATTATTATGAATAAATAATAAATTATTGAGTAAGAGATTAATAAATATAATGTGATTATATATTTACTTGATTAATTTGTGCAAACATGCAATGTAGTAAACCTTTATTATATGGTAGTTAACTATACATTTTATATAGTACAAGGTGGCACATTAATATGTCTATATATTATATATATAGACTATATAGTAAGAATTATTTGCATTCATGTGAGTTGCATAATAATATTGTTATATGATATGAAGTGTGTGGGTAAACATTCATGTATACTCTATTGACATATAATAATATCAATTGTTAAATTAATAATGATTTCATTAAGTTATTATGATAATAACAATCATGGTAATTAAAAATGTACATGAATTATATGTATGTGCACTACTTGATACCTTGTAATTGGGAAATACATTGTATATTCTTTAAATCATTATACCCTATTTTATATGAAATAAATTGTATATACATATTTTATAACCAAAATTTATATTATGTGTATATAGGATATAAGCCAATTATTACATTTCATTATTTGCAAGTGCTGAGATTTTTGTCCCATAATTAGAGTCACATTCTTTTCTTCCATGTGAAAACAAAAGGAAGCTAGCAAACCTACTCTATCTTCACCTCAAAATCAACCAACTTAGATGAGGAGTGGGATTCATGAGTGGAATCACCAATTATCTCTTAACCCTTGTGCATTCTTGAAATCTTTTGGTTTGATTTGTGAGGTAATGGCATTATCTAGATAACCATTATCCTATAAATGAGACCTCCATCTTCCTCATTACAATTTGCTGAGAATTAGTTTTCTAAGAGTGAGTAGATTGATAAATTGCAGCTGAACTGAGTCACAAAGGTATAACTTCCATTCCCATTCTTAATTTTTGATAAATTGTTTAATGGGTTGATTCTTTGAATTAAGCATGTATTGGTTGTTAGTTGATTTGGGTTATGTTTCTTAGTGTTATACATACTTACAATACAACAAAAAGGCTTATCAGCGACCGCATTTGGTCGTAGATGAGTATCAGCGACCGCATGCGGTCGCTGATACTAGTCGCAGATAATCTGGTCGCTGGATGGACATCAGCGACCAATTTCGTAGCGACCGCAATCAACAACCGCAGTCGTCGCTATTCTGACTCATGCTGAGTCATCTGTCAGGTGTGACGTGGTACACGTGTCAGTGTCCGGTAGTAGCGATCGAATCGGTCGCTGACGTCCAAGAAGGTAACACAGTCGCTGTTATAGTATTAGCGACCGCATGCGATCGCTAATATTGTTTATTTTTATATAAATATTTTCCCTGTTTTATTGATTTCCCAAAAATAACCTGCTGTGTACCTGCTTTCTATCCCAACACACAGCAGTATATATACGCATCCATCCATCCATGATAACTACCATATGATAAACATTCATCCATGATAACTACTATATGATAAACATTCATCCATACAGTCCAAAGAATGAATCTAAACCAACACAACACAATACAATCGTAAACATCCACATAATAGAATCGTAAACCAATGCAGTCCAAAGAATGAATCTAAAAGATTACAAGGCTTTAAAAAATCTAAAAAACAAGTCTAACAAGGCTTTACAAATCTAACATGACTGGTCTAGCTCTTCATGGATCATCCAAATTAGTACCCTGTAATTAACAAAAGAATAAAACATATATGTTACATGTGTTGATACTGCTATGACTTGGGAAAAGCTAAACAATAGACAATGTAGTGAAGCATATAAGTAAAACTGTGACAGTAACAATATCGATATATATACCTGGTCGCCACTCTAATGCTGTGATGCTGCTGCTGCCGCCACTGCCTCCGTCAACTCATCAGGACTAAGAGAATGCAGATGCACCCCAAGATAATGAAGAAGATCATGATTCGGCGCAGATCGCTCTCACCACGATATTTGTGTAGACCGGTGTGAGCTTCTTCATGCCACCGATGGTCGGGCTTCGTTTTTTGTCCTTGGCCTTTAACATAGTTTTTCTTTCACGACGGACGCCTCTCCCCACAATTCTTGATCAATCGATTTAACGCGGGTGCCTTCGAGGATAGCGCTTTCATTCATTAAGCCCTTATAAGTGTCTTGTCGGAAAATTCAACAATTAAATAGTTAAAATAAATAAAAAAAAAATGCTAAAAAGGTCATCACAATTTATAAACAACATATTAGTATAAAGTTAACTTATTACCGCTTATCCTAATAAAGATCGTGCAGCGTACCATCACGGGTGGCCACATTGCACATCCAACCAATTGATAGTTTGACCTTGAGACTCAGACTCCTACAGTTCATGTTCTCATATTAATATGTAAACATATGATATTTTAGCTACAAAACATGATTGTAAACATAAAAACAAATAACTAAGCCAATAAGCTTGATATACATATCGCACTTAGCAGCAGCATATATCTTGCAAATACAGTGATATATCGCCGCCCAGATGCGTTTTTTGCCTTTTTGCCTTCGAGATACACTTGAGGATCTGTTCGAGGCGGCAGACTTGCGTCTCTTGACCCAACTCTCAGCTCTCCACTGGTCACATATCTGCACCCATATGGGATGTACGCACCACCAGGGACTATGCTCATGCATATACCGCTTCACCCGTCCCCGGATGGTCAATCTCAAAGATTGTCGGCGCTTTTTAATCATTCCTTGTTCAGATTATCTTTAGTTCGAACAACGCACTTCGCTTAGAACGATTGTCTAAATAACTCGATGCATAATAAGTCCGTCGTCCCATCTATACCGCTTCTGCAAATAAAACAACAATAATATTATTAAAACTGTTATATTATATTACCATAATCCAATATTACTAAACAATATTATTTGATTAACTATGTATTATCTATCAGAGTGATAAAAAAATATGCCTGAAATTCAGCACAAACTTATGAAATGCACTTCACAATTTTACTATCTTGAAAATCACTACAATATACAATAATTTACAGTCATATATATTTATAACAATGGAAATATTAAACCCTTAGATATACACGATGTTTAACTTACGTGCTTTCTGGAGGAGGACAGATCTGTATAAGAATGCGATCATCCGGATTAGTCGGGGCCTTCGGCACATGATTAGGGCCCCGACCCAACCCGCGCTTTCGTGCTGCAGGTTCAGAAGACATCTATAAATAAAAAATTTAGGATGTTAGTATGAGTTATAAATGAAAGGTACATAAACGCGTCAAGGATATAGAGAACATGTACATATGTAATTGTATGTAATACAATTAAAACTAAACATATATTTTATAGAAAAGGACAATAATGACAATTAATTGTATGAAATAGTTAACTATGACAACTATAAAATGAAAGGTACATAAACATGTTAAGGATATAAAGAACATTCCTATATGTAATTCATTGTAATATAATTAAAACTAAACATACATTTTAATGAAAATCGTTGTCCGAGTCAGAATCATTTTGTACAAGTGTCGGAGATTCATAACCATCTTCTTCTTCGATTCTCGTATAGTGTCGATCAATAACTCTTCCTCAAAGATCACCGCTCATTTGGTACAATAATCTGCCTCTTGGATCCAATTCATCAGGTTCATCTCCACCCTCTAACTGGATTACATCATGGTTGTCCTCTATATTTATTATAGTTCGTCTATAAAGCATCTCCTCTTGGTAGAAATCCCCGTCTATTACTTGGACACGACTGCACGCAGGAGTATGAATTACAACTTGCCAATCTGTAGGCGGTCTATCCCTTTTCCTAATAGGACTAGGAGTGTAGTATACTTGTACTATTTGAGTTGGTAAAACAAACGGTTCGTTGGAGTAAGCCAACCTATGGAGGTCAATATCAACGATTCCATGTCTGTCAACACGTATCCCTTTTTTTGAATCAAACCAATGACACTTGAACAAGTTAATATGACCCCCGTATGTGCCCTTGTACGGCAACTCTATGATTTCCTCCAACTCCCCATAAAAGGCACGACCAAGCTCATTGTAACAATCTCCTTGGACACACACTCCATAGTTTGTTGTTCTTTTACCGCGCCTATATGCCTTTGTATGAAATTCACAACTATTTATTTTGTAACCATTACGGCTGACTTGGTCCCTGTCTGGTCCCATAGCTAGGACTTGTACATTAGCCGGAATTGTTGATCCCTCAGTCAAAGCCTACAAAAACTCCATCTTATTAAATGAAGTCATAGTTAATATGGAGTGTGTGTGTATATATATATATATGTCGTGCTTAATAAATTGAACTTACTTTGTCCTTTAGCCAAAGTGCAAATTTTTTATCACAATTGATTTGAATATCTTTATCAGTTATGTCGGGATGCTTCACTTTTAACTCATCATCGTACAATCTATACGATGTTATAAACATTAACATATTGGAATAAATTTTCAACTTAAAAGATAAATTATCATGTTTACATGTGTACCTCACAAATTCGTCAATTTCCTCGCAATTGAGAAGAATGTAAGTATGTGCAGCATATAATTCTTGCTTAGAGAGGAATATGCATAAGTGCGACCCGATAGACCAAATACAGAGACCCGACCATTTAGTTCAACATTTCCCCCATCATCATGTCTCGATACTCGATTGGCCTTTGTCAAGACTTTGTCCAAAAAATAGTCTGAGACAAACGTAGATATCTCATCGAAACTGTATGCCTCATATATCGACCCCTCGACATAAGCTCTATTCTTCACCTTCCTCTTAAGGTTTCCCATCACCCTCTCGAAAGGGTACATCCATCTATATTGAACTGGACCCCCAACACGAGCTTCATAGGGAAGATGGATTTGCAAATGCTCCATGGAGTCAAAAAACCAGGTGGGCATATTTTTTCTAGTTTACACGTGATCTCTATGATGTTCTTCTCAAGTACAGACATGTCCTTCTCATTTAATGATTTTGAACATGAATCTTTGAAGAAACGACTAATCATAGACATGCTAATCCCGAAATGCTATAGGCATGAGTCATGACTGTCATCTCTATGATTTAGTTTACACGTGATCTCTATGATGTTCTTCTCAAGTACAGACATGTCCTTCCCATATTGGTTTATCAAGCTAATCCCGAAATGCTATAGGCATGAGTCTCTCCATGAACACATGACAGTCATGACTCTTCATCCCTTGCAATTTCCCACCCGTAACACACCTTGCAATGTTTGACGCATATCCATCTGGTAGTTTCAGAGACTTAACCCATGTGCACACATCTTCAACTTGCTTTTTGGACAATGTGTACCTTACATGCGGTTTGATAATCTTACCATTAGGAGATTCATAAAGTTCTAATCCAGGATGCTTACAAATATCTTTCATGTCCAAACGTGCCTTATCATTATCTTTTGTCTTCCCTGTAACATTCATCATGGTGTTAAACACATTTTCAAACACATTCTTCTCAATATGCATCACATTTAAATTATGACGAATCAAATTTGTAGACCAATAAGGCAATTCCCAAAAGATGCTTCTCCGAACCCAGTTATGAGATTCTCCAAACCCATTGATTATGTTTGTGGCATCAATCTTACCAAATGGGATAACCGGCAATCTCATCACACGATCTCGCATCTCCGTTCCCGACAATCGTGGTGCAGGCATATCATTGTCTACTTTCCCTTTCCTAAAGTGTTCTCTATTTCTTCGAAACGAGTGATCTACCGGCAAGAATCAATGATGACAATCAAACCAGCAAGGCTTTCGACCTTTTGATAGATTGAAAGACTTTGTATGCTCCATACTATACGGACAAGCCAACTTCCTGTGTGTACTCCATCCAGCTAACATACCATAAGCTGGGAAGTCACTTATAGTCCACATAACCACTGCCCTAAGGATGAAATTTGTTTTTGTTGCAACATCCCAAGTCTATACTCCATCCTCCCACAATACCTTCAACTCGTCTATAAGAGGTCTCAAGTAAACATCTAAGTTCTTTCCAGGACTCTTAGGACCAGGAACCACGAGTGAAAGAAACAAGTATGGTTGTTTTATACACATCCAAGGAGGCAAGTTGTACAGAGTAACAATCACAGGCCAACATGAGTACGGAACAGTTGAGTGGCCAAACGGATTAAAACCATCGGTGGACAATCCAAGCCTCACATTTCTAGGCTCCAATGCAAACCCAAGATGTGTTAAGTTGAAATCTTTCCAAGCCTGCCCATCTGCGGGATGATTTAGTTCTCCATCTTTAGCTGGAGATTTCGCATGCCAACTCATATGTTCAGCTGCTCTTGAAGACATGTACAATCTTTTTAGCCGATGTGTTATTGGAAAATACATTAGAATCTTAAACGGTATACTTGATTTTTTTGTAGTCACACCCTCTTTATTAGGCCTAAACCGATCATGAATGCAAAACGTGCACCTTGTCATGTGGTCATTTTCCTTACAAAACAACATATAATCGTTGGGACATGCATCGATCTTTTGGTATCCAAGACCCAACTTCTTCACCATTTTCTTACAAAAGTAATAGTTACCAGGTACTTTCTCACCTTCAGGTAACGTACTCTTAATGGCCTTAAAGAGCGACTCAAAACACTCATGGCTTATGTTGTGATCAGCCTTGATGTTAAGTAATGTCTCCACTGCAGACAATGTAGTGTGTTTGGTGCAACCATTCCATAATGGCTCGCTACCCTCGTCTAACAACTTAAAGAAGTATTTGGCATCAGAATTCATAGGTTGCTCTCTGCCTTATTCCCAATCAAAATTTGGCCCTACAATATCATGAACCATTTCATTCATACGATGAGTACTACTGCCCGAATTGTGTACTTTTGTGATTCCACCATCTCTTCTCTGCCCATGTGCCAACCAGCATTCTTTGTAATTTTTCATGAACCAGGAAACAAGTAAATGATAGTTTACCATGTCTCTGTCCATATAATTTACATTCTTACACTTCAAACATGGTCATCGTATCTGCGACTGACCATTCATACATTCTGGGTGACTATACGCATACTCCAAAAACACTTGGCAACCAACTCTAAATTCAGCTGTAGCACCTATCTGGGCACTTGACTTTCGTCGTGCCATCCAACTACGGTCTGAATATAGGTCCATGATTCCACGGTACCTACTACAGACAACATTATAAATGTTAACATATGACTTGAGCATACTTGTAAGCATATGACTTGAGCATACTTGTAACCATATGACTTGAGCAACATATGATTAACATATTGCGCCCATACTTGTAATTAAGCATATGACTTAAGCATACTTGTAACCTTATGACTTGAGTATACTAGCTACTAAGCATATAACTTGAGTATACTAGCTACTAAGCATATGATTAGCTCGTTAATGTTATAAATGTTCGCAACTACCTGACCAACAAAAAAATTTCTCCAGAGTCTCCCCTATAATATGGACTAGCCACATGCACGACGGCATGCATATATTGTCATTTTTAGGCACCCAAGACACAAACCAAGAGAAATATACAAATTCTCAATATAATAATGCAAATTAAAGCAGTAAAAACTCTTGGTCCATATCTGAACACAACAAAAACTCTTCTATATAGGACATTTGGGAAAGAAGAAGTGTGTCATTCATGTTAGAAACTAGTACTCTCTTAGTTGTCTCCATAACCTCTGATTAGACTATGAGTTGGACTTGTGTTTCATTCAAAGTCAGGCGTCGATTTATGATTAGACTGTGAGTTGGAATTGTGTTTCTTTTAAAGTGCAGGGAGTTTTTTCTATGTATGCTGCTGCTTATATTTGAATCTGAAAAGTAAGTAGTTTTGTCATTTTCTGTTTTACCATCACAGCATCACTGTGGCAGGAAGTAACTATGTTGCTCTATAGAAGAAAGTGGTCCAGCCGTGAATCATATTTGCTATTCTCTAATCAATTATAATCATATGTGAAGGAATTTAATCAAAATCTGGAGAGTGGATTCTGACAGTGGTTCTTACCTTCTGAGTTGTGGAGTTTTTGCTATTCACTTGTAGAGGAAGACAAGGATATCTACTCTTACATTCATCATCAATCCTATAGAGTTTTCCAGCTTCAACGTGTACAATTTTGTTGGAAATTAGGTCCCTTTTTAATTGTCAAGACTAAAAAAGTAGTATTAACTTAATCAGCAAAATCCTACTGATAAGCTATTTTGAAGACAAAAGAAGCACCCCATAAATTACATTCTCCTTTTACATACTTTTTGAAGGCCCAAATGCAACAAAAAGATTTATTAAATCAAGCAAAAACAAAGTCTTAATTCCTCAAGTTGAAAGATAAAAGAAGCACCCCAACCCTCTTTCAAAAGATTGGATTGACAGCAATGTGCACATACACAAAAAGATAATCCCCTCACCCACATCAAACAAAAGTAAACAAATACAAAACAGATAGTGGAGTGGGTGTGAGCACTAGCAGTGTTAATCAAGAAAATAAACACTAATAAGCAGTATCACTCACTATTAACAAACAGTCTTCAATGGCCTTGTGGACTTCTCTTTGGCCCTTGCTTCCTCCAGAATTCAATTTAAACTACTTTATTCAGCTTCTTTACTCCTTACTGTATTCTATAAAGTTTTTATTTACTTCCTATCACTATTTTCTTTCTTGCCTGTCATAGGCTTTGGTATTTTTGTTGGGTATTGGAAAATTGAACCCTCATCAACTCCAAATACAACCCTAATTTGGTAGATTAATGTATACCCGTAATGCAATGTGGTAGTTCTAACTAACATAACCCTAATTTTGGATGAGGTTTTAAATTTAATCACCACTACTCATTCAATTAACATATATTTATCTATTCATTTGGACTCCTGCTATTTTCTCTATGAAAATATATATATGGATATATGAAAGTTAAATGGAGAATTTAAATGTATAACTGTTAGAAGATCCTTTTGAAAAAGATATGAACAAACATCAGCGATTGTCTGTACTTAAGAACTTAATTTAAAGAGACTACATTGCTTTTCAGTCTGAATTTAAACTTTCAACTCTTTTTAATGCACAAACTGTGTTGATATAATTCCATAGATGTGTGTATGTGATCATATTTAAATTCTCCAATCCATTTTCAAGGAATAACAAATACTTCACAGTCGTGAATCAAGTGTGCACATATGATTTTCTTACTTGTGCAGGTAGCGGTGGCGTCGGTGGCGGCTGTGGTGGTGGCGGCGGCTGTGGTGGTGGTGATGGTGGCGGCGGCTGTGGTGGTGGCAGCGGCTGTGGTGGTGGTGATGGTGGCGGCGACGGCCTCTTCTCCCTCTTCTCTTCTCCCCCTTCTTCCTCTTCTCCCTATTCTTTTCTCCCTCTTTTTTTTCTTATGTCGATCGAGAGTGATGAACTGGAACTGGAACTGGTTAATTGAAATAGATCAGCGACCGATATCCGTGACCGCATGTGGCCGCTAATTTTAAATGATGTGGAATTATCAGCGACCGCATGTAGTCGCTGATGGTGAGTAGTGGCAAATAACTAAGGCGCCAACGTTTCCTGCCAATTTTTTTGGAGGTAAAATTGAACCAGCGATCGAGTAGCGACCGGGTTTGGTCGCTAACATAATCTAGCGACCAAATTCAAGGGCGGTCACTAATATTGGTCGCTAATAATCATATCTGCGACCGAAAGTGTGGTCGCTGTTAGAGCATTTTCTTGTAGTGTTATAAGTGTGTTAGGTTATGTTAGAAGCAATGTTTGTAAAGATTTTTTTATAGCTACACCCTAAATGTACTAGGTTGCGGTAGCAGCTTCTTATAACCCAAAGTCGGTTTATGTTCGGCATGGTGCATTTAAGCATTAATTGACTTGGGGTGCAAATAAGAATCTGCTGCTGACACTGCACTGTGTCCTGATGTGTTCTGTTATGATTCAGTTGTGCTAACTTGTTGACACTTGGTTAGAGCAAGCATGTAAACTATTTTAGCACACACACATAAGCATGAGCATGTAGTATGAACAAGTATAACCATGTTAGTACCTACAATGGACACAATACTTGTGGTCTTGAAATAAGATAATAATTTCAAAAATGAACTTTATCACGAACACATCATGTGAGCATATTCTGACTTTATAAACATGATAATATGAGTTATATTGACATGAGATGCAAGACTAAATTGATTGAACACACTAACATACATGATTGAAAGATTAGACTAGTTCAAAGATAAGAAACTTAAGACCTTTCAAAGTGAACCTTACCAAGACTTTTATCTTGTAAGTTCTGACCATTTGAGCATGCATATGTGACTTTAATATATGTTGTAAATACATGAGAGTTATATGCTAATATGCCTTGTATATGCTAAGTTGACTTAGTATAAAATTCAAAGAAAATTAGAATGAGAAAGGTAATGTCATCAAGATATGAGTAAAGTACGTTATGACCATGCAAGCATGTATATTAGGACTCATTATGCCTATAGACATATTGGCATGAACATCGTTTGGTTAATATATGGTTTTCACTTATTTCACACATAGTCATAAAAAGGAAATTTCTAAAATATGAACTACGTGAGTAAAGTATACATGTGTTGTTTATATGCAAGCATGACTACTGAGTATGGTATAGATAAGTTACAAAGTATGATGATTACATGACCTTTTTATGCTTTAATAACATATAACTTGTAAGTTAAACTTGTGGTATTAAACACAAGTATGGTCATGTGTTATGTGTGAAACACTAGCATGTATGTATGTTAAAATATATGTGTAAGTAGTGTGTTAGAGTTGGAATGATGTCAGGAAAGCAAAGCTCAAACCTGATCTTGTCAGGGGATAGCGCAGCTGCGCCATCCCTAAGCCTAGACCAGGCGCAGCTGCGCCATCCTGCAGTCACAAATATAATCTATTTTTTGCTTGAAGTTTCAAGGCATGCTTAGGTGATTTCTTTACCTTGTAATATATGACCAATATGCTATATAATGTGTTGAGAAGCATGCTATGTGATGACTTGATTCTTTTAAGTGTAGACGCGTACTAGTTTACACATACTAATTGAAAAGAATGAATTGTTATTATTAGGTCATTTCAACGCAAGTAATTAAAGCTAGAATTATTGTAGCTGAGCAAACAGGCAAGTTTCCTAACTTACACAAGCTTTGGATTTTGTGCAAGTTCTTGAATTTCATATGATTCGTATGTTGAATGCAAGTTTCCCTAAACTTACTCAAATTTATATTGAGCAAGTATCCGAACACTATTTTATTGTGTTGCAATGTTTCCTAACTTACACAACTTTGTTTGTTTTGAAATTTTCTTATCCTTCTCATATTTTATTGAGTAAGTTATTTTTGAATTGAAAGTTATTCATTTAAGCTTGAATCTTATTTCCAAGCATGCTATTAAGTGGTTTAATTACCTTACAATTAGTTCACATCGATATTATTGATATTCACACTTAGTTTACTTGAGTTCGTACAGTCTTGGACTTGTACATCATTTAAAGTTCAAATAATTCTTGAACTATGTGAGATAGAGTCTCAACCTTGTTCGGTGAGACAAGCGTATGAAGTTTTATAAAAGCTATCCAAACCTATTGAGGTTAAGGATTCTTAGACTGAAAGAACACCCCTTTCTATGATAGGGGAGTACCAGGTATCTAATATAAGATACACAAAGCAGATTTAAATGTTATGCATATACATAGAGTACGTGAGGCTGATCCCCTCAAGTACTTATTTTGTAGCCAGTAACCAAAGGGTCAAGTAGCTATTGGTTCCATTGGAGTGTTATAGTTCAAAGTCTATTCAACTAGCAGTTATTTTAAAAGCAATCATTATCTTTGCTTATGATATTCATATTGTTAAATCCTTCAGATATTCATATTGTTGAATACATTGCCAGATATTTTTCCATTCATCATGCTATATCTTTATTGTTGTATTTAAACTTGTTGAGCAAACTTGTTGCTCATCCTTGCTATATCATGACTATATTGCAGCTAAGCCTGAGACCTTAGGGAAGGACAAGGGTAAAGGAAAGATGTAGAATAGTGGCAAGGAGCAGACTTTACCTTGCACTTAGTTTAAATTACTATGGTATAATATGAACCCTAATATTTATTTTAGGGTATGTGATAAGTAGGTTTTATACCTACTTATCCGGTATCTGTTACTTGAATTAGTTGCTTATATTCATGCTTCGTAGTTACTTTTCATACATTTTATGTTATTTTTTAGGCTATGACATGACATTGGCATGAAGAAGCAAGGGAAAGCAATTTGGACATCTTTTGGACTAAAATACGTAAGCAAGTGCAAGAACGGAATATTGAAGGACTTTTAACACCAAGTTGGATGCATTTTCTTGGCTTGGAACTTGGATTTTATGCTAGCTCTACTTCTTAGCTTTCCGGAACATCTTGAATCTTCTCAATCGGAGTTCGGATGTGAGAGTTATGGCCTTTTTATCAACGAAGATCAAAGCTATGAGTTGTCATACTTGCCAATTACATATTGTCTACTTCAATCCCGATTTAGGCCTTGATCCAATCCGATTCTGTCAATCCTTAAAGAATGGAAGTTGTATATCTCGTCGTTATCTTCGATTTGATAGGTAGCAGGACCCGTAACTCCAAGCGGATCAAAAGTTATGCCTATTTTACCAAAGTACGTCGCAGCAGAAAATAGAGTAGCGCGAACCGCACTACGCCTAGCGCGGAGCGCGCTAGGACACCAGAAACTACTGCTTCAGTAGCACGGACAGCGCCAAGAAGGCCTAGGGTCAGCGCTGAGCGCGCTAGGCGGCGAGAATTGAGTCAAATTGGGTTATTTGATGTCCAATTTGAGCTAGAATAGGATTCTTAGTTGCCTAACTTGCTAGGGTGTCCATTAGAACTCTAAATACTTGAGTTTAACTTGGATTGGGAGGCTAATTCTAAGACTTTATAAAATCCCTCTTGGGATAGATTTCTAGAAAAAAATTCTTTACTTTCTTTCTTAGATTAAGAACCCTAGATTAGATTAGAATTGAAGATTGAAGCTATTGATTATCATTGGAGAATCAAATTGGAAGCAAGAGAATGCAGATTTATTTATCTCAATTCTAATTTATTTTCTTATTTATTTGTATCTTTTTAATGATTAATCAATTGTGGATGATGGATTCTAGTTTATTTATGAATTAAACTCTATTTTGAGATTACTATGGATCTTATTGTATAGTTTACTTTGATATGCGTCTTTGTTAGTCTTATTAGCTATATTTGGATTGTCTATTATGATTTGTAATGAATTGCTTAATTGTCTAGCTAACAATTACTGTGATAATCTATATGAACTCGAGAGATGAAGTATAGATTTAGATATGATCATGATAGCATGTGTTTGTGATTTCTGCATGGATGGAATTCATGATTTGTGTTTAGGATAGAGATACGCCTTTACGCCATATGTAGTCTAATAAGAACTTGAACTTAAACCCTTTTTAATTGTAATTCACATAGAGATATAGTGAGTTAGTTAATTAGGGTGTTCAAATTGATTCTATCATCTGTGGATTTGATTTGATATGAGTATGGTGCATTGAGAGATAGCCATATTTCACTTTCGTGTTCTTGATTAACAATCCAGTATAAATAATTTGGCTTAACAGGAAGTGTGTTAATTTAAATGTAACAATAAGTGAAATTATAATCTCAAGTCTTCAATATCTTGTTTCATTCTAGGGATTGTTAGTAATAGTTTATTTAATTATTTTAAATTAAATTATTAAATCATTTGTTTAAATAAGATTAAATTGGTCATATGTTAGTAATTGGTAATTCTTATTAAATAATTCTCTGTGGGAACGATACTCAACTTATCACTTTATTACTTGTTGACCACGTATACTTGCGTGTTGTGCGTATATAGATTTTACCCAACAGTATGTTTGTAAGATGATATTAAGGTTATCGTATCTTGGTACTAGTCACACCTTTTGAATGAATAACATATGTTTATTATATTCCGCATTTTAGTTATCATAAGTTGTTTATAGGTGGATGTTTGTAGTTTATTGTGATGACCGAACTGGGGTCAGAGGACCCGGATTTGGGGGCGTCACATGTTGGTATCAGAGCTGTAGGTTATAAATGTTAGGAATGCGAAACCTAGGTTATAACCTTATTAGAAAACTCAAGTAGAGTATGTAAGTGATGGGTTGAGGAAATCCATCGAGTTTTTTTGTGATAAAGAAGTTATTTATTTAAATCAAAAATGATTGATAGACGTCTTAAACTTCTTAATGCTAACATGGATAGCATATCATAGAAATCCTAATAGTTTTCTTCCTTTCTTCAGATCATGCCGCCTAGAAGAATTCCGCGGAATCAGAGGGAGGAAGGATCCGTTAACAATGGCAGAGGGGCAAATGTTAATCTAATGCAGAACTTCGTTAACATGTTAACTGAGGCAATGCAAAACATACCCCCACCAGCAGCAGCGCAGCCAGGACAACTGTAACGCCCCAGAAAATCGAACAATTGTAAATACTTTTAATAATGAATAAAATAATATTATTTATTATTATTATGTGTTGATAAGATGAATGTCGTTCTATAACCTAGAAACGTCGGAATGTCGTAGTATTTTAACTACATGAATGAATTAAAGTGATTGAATTTCTAAGATGAAAATAAAAGCTTTCCGAGAAATTTTTCGAATATTCATCGATTTCTGCTTGGGAATTATTTTTGAACTTCCGATAAATACGTAATGTTATAATATCAAGGTGAGATGGATTATGTAATAATAATCTAAGTATGGAAAACGTAATATTTCGCATGTGGACTTAATTTGGGAACGTTAGATTTATTAAGCGTTAAGGAAGAAAGTTGTTATCGTATAATGTGTATTCAGTATATTAAGGTAATGAATGTAAGTATAATACGACGTATTGTACTATTATGTATGAAGAATGAAATAACGTATATTATAAATTAATATACGAGCTAGCATACGAAGATTATACGTGGTATATTATGTTAAGTTGTTAAATATAAGGTAATGGACTTGTAGGATTATTAACCTAATAGTATAAGTCCAATAGAATGTGACAATCAAGCCCAAGAGTTTGATAAGTCATGAGTCCAAACTATGGTAGCACAAGCCCATTAAAGAAGTAGTTAGATTAATTATCAAAGCCCAATGTGAAGCCATGATCCATGGGGCAATCCAAGTGTAAAATGGGTAAGCTTGATGGACAAACAAAAAGTGTGGAGACCAAGTTTTAGAAGTGGCTAGCAAGTTTACTTAGTTGCTAGGTTATGAATAGTAAGAAGGTGGAGGATTAAGGAGGTGGAATGAGGAGGTTAGTTAAGGAGGTGGAAGATTATAATGACCATTCTACCCTAGATTTGGATGGCCTATAAATAGAAAGCTCATTTCAATTTTTGTTGGTTGTTATTTCATCCAACATTCTTCTCTCAATATAAAGCTACTTATTGGTTAGGGAGAATAAGCACTTTTAAGTTAAAGCTTCCTTTGTTAGACTTTCCAAGAAGAAGAAGTTAGACTTCAAAGGTAATGATCTTGTGTCCAATATTCTTTCATCTCTATTATAATAGGATGATAAGAGAAGTGTAATTAATGAACATGTATGCTAAGAACATGTAATAAGTTAATAAGGAATGAACTTAAGCCGAATAAGTTGAATAAGCAACTTGAACTCTAATAAGTTATTGGAATCTTGAAGAACTTTTCATATGTTTGTCATATGATGTTAGTATGTTGATAATAGTATGAGAAAATTGATTGGTGGACTTAAGTTCATAGAAAGTCATAAGCATGAGGAATTGTAGTTCATAAGTTAAATAAGTCATTGAATTATGAGAATAAGTCAAAACCTACTTTGTCTATAAGTTTGTTTAATATGTAACTTGTAATGATCCTTTGTTGATTAAAATCCATTTAGAATCATTAAGAATGTTGTTTTTCCGGAATTCACACGATTAGACGATTATCGTCGAATTCGTAAAATTCTTGGAATGGAAGTCGTATTTTGTGTTTAAAGTCGGAAACATTGGTTTTTGATGGAGACAAGTGTTGAACGTTCACGAACGTTTATCGTTTTTGTTAAAAATGAACTCATAGGTGAAATTTTAGCAAACAAAGTCAAATAGATAAAATTCTTGCATGAACGTATAGAGTACGTAATTTGTGAACCGTAGGCTTTTGAACGATCCAATTCGGACTTATAACAAAGAAGTTATGTGTCCGGGAAGTTCACAAAATTTGAAATTTGTAAAAATTTTCTAAGGCACAGAGTTGGCACCGCGGCGCCAACCCAAGGCCAAATGAGTGGCGCTGCGGTGTCTGAGCACAATGCTAACTCACGCCGCAGCGCGAGATGAAGAACAAAATGTGGCGCCGCAGATCCAGATCCGGATGCCAGGTACTGCTAACTCGCGCCGCATCGCGAGATGAAGGGTTATGGGTGGCGCTGCAGCGCCAACCCTAGACCATGGACAGTAAAGAATGTTTTCAAGTACAGAATGAAAGAGAACTTGATAGTAATAAATTGAGATATACACATAACATTGTAAGGTACTTGTAAGACACTAATGCATGATGATTAAGAGTTAATAATCAGTTAAAGATAATCGAAATGTGAATGACGTAATGAAAGCCGGAAACCCATAATAGTAGATCTAAGTCAGGATTTACATTGAGATGAAGGATAAGATATAATAGTATACATACTTGATTATATATGACCTAATGTGGTACGTTATATGATCATGTGTTGTAGAAACTTAGAGACTTATAGTGTGTGTGTGTGATAATCAGTAAGCAGACGCTGAAGGCAAGTATTCTAACCCTTGTTCCAGTTCAGTCTGGACAAGTTTTGTAATTCATGTATTCTTTCACATGAAGTCTTGAATGATGAAGTCTGAAGCCAATTCTTTTGGCTAGACTTATATTATGATTCTGTCAAGCATGATTTATGTTTACCGAGTTATATTGGTATGGTTTTCAATCGAAGACCAAGTATGCTAAAATATTTTTGTAATTTAACGACAGGCACGTGAGGTTGGCACAACTTAAACGTATACACGTTTAATGAATGTAGTGTTGATCAACATAGAGTACTATGGGCTGATCACCCAGAAGTGCTCGTAAGCTATGCTGCACTTACTTGACTTAGTCTTGGGTTGTCCTTTTCAAAAGAAATTATGAACTGCTCATAGTTACGAGCCTTAGTTGATATTCTCACCCAATATTGTTGTTGGAAAACGCGTTTTGAATGAAAAGAAGTGTTATTTTGAATTATCGATAGTACTTCGTAACTATTGTTCAGTTACTGAAGATATATGAGTTCTATGTTTCAAGCATGTTGTTTATTAGAATTGTAGTACTTGCTGAGCTAGTCATGCTCACTCTTACTTGAACCATATGAACACATCCAAGATCGAGCGGAATGAAAGCTCAGGCAAGGACATGGGCAAGGCAAAGATGAACCCTTAGATTACTTATGTAATAGTATAGGTGAACGACTGTAATATATTTGATATTATGACAAGAACAAACGAATGGGTTATAAAGAACCTAGGAAATGTAATATTATTTTGGATATATAGAAGTTATATTAGTCCTTTTGAGACTATTCAATTGAATGAATGAATGGTAGTACCGTGTAGCACCATCTGTCGGGTTGGAAGAGACCCAGATTTGGGGACGTCACAGGTTGGTATCAGATCATTAGGTTATAAAACGTAAATGGGGATTAAAAACCTTAAGTCATAACCTTAAGAGGAGTCAAAGAAGTACAAGAAGAAAATAACCTTATAAAAAAGTGCATTATGATTCTGTTATGTGTTTTTATTATTCTACTGACGTGTACTAATCAACTTAATTATTTTGTGTAGATGTCAGGAGTAAATGAGATGTTTGTTAATGAGCAAACCATTAGTGAAGAATCGGTGAACCAAGTAGAGATTATACCGAACCCTATAGCAGCAGAGCCAGATGTAGTGATTATTGAGTCTGGAGACTCAGAGGAAGTTGACTACATGTCAGTATTTGACGGGATGATAGAGGAGGAGGTAGAGACAGTTTCCTTTAACCCGGTGGCTATAGCAGCAGAGATAGCTCCTGGGGGGTCGATGATGTCTCTTTTCATGTTAGTGTTGGATAGAAATATCCATTACTGTCAGGAAGTCAAGGAGCTGAAGGCAGAGCTCCAGATGGTTATAGAGGACAAGACTGATGTCGAGTCCATGTGGGAGCAAGAACATAACGAGAGTATTTTGGCTAAGGACAAAGTCCAGGATTTAAAGCACGAGGTCTTTGAGCTTAAGGAGGAGCTAAAGACTAAGGTACAGAAGATAGGGAGGATGTCCTATATCTATAGGAGTTCTCATACAGATTTCCAGCAGCAGGTAGCTGGATATCCTGTGGAGGTAGGGCAAACACGACATACTATTAGCCGTGATATCATTATCGGTCTTGCCAAGGAAGATTTCGATAATACCTTGAGGCAGATGTAGACTAGTAGTAGTTAGAGTAGTATGTAAATATTTTGTAAGTAGTAGTGACATAAAGCCCGTTTTGTATAGTAAGGGGTATTCTTTTGTAAATCCCAATTTTTGGAAAGCGATAGCGGGAAAGTAATGTAATCGACTTAGGTCATATGTAAAAGCGATGTAGTATTATACTACGAGAATGAATATAAAGATCTTTTTATGGAAAGCAATGTGTTATGGATGTTGGAGTTATTGTTTACTATTAAATGATAACTAATAAAGAAAGGAATAATAACGAAATATGTTTATTGTACGAAGAAAATGCACTTGAGAAGAGTGCAACGTAATCAAGGTGCTAACGTAAATCAACCAGAGGGAGGTCCAGTTAACCTGATGCAGGAGTTTGTTAATTTAATAACAGCTGCCTTTAATAGAACAGGGGCTAATATCCCCATAAATCCAGGAGTAGCACGAGCTACTACCTTTAAGGATTTCAAGAGTGTAGGTCCGCCGGAGTTCAAAGGAACTACGGACCCTATCAAAGCCCAAACGTGGGTTAAGGAGATTGAAAAGGCATTTGTGATAGCAAATGTCGATGAGGCCCAGAAGGTTTCCTTTGCAACTTATATGATGAAGGGCGAAGCTAACTTTTGGTGGGAAGCCAATCAGGTTAGGGTTGGGATAGCGAATCTGACGTGGGATCGGTTCAAGGAGATATTCTTCGAGAACTACTTTCCCACGAGTATGCAGGGAAGGATGGAAATGCGGTTTTTAGAGTTGAAACAAGGGGATATTATGGTTCCCCAATACGCTGCCAAGTTCAATGAACTTGTGCAGTTCGCTCCACACCAAGTGGATACGGAGGTGAGGAAGGCGCGACGGTTCGAGTAGGGCTTGAAACCATGGCTCTATAACTACATATCGGTGTTCTAAAGTACTTCTTTTGGGACCATTTTAGAGAAGCCGATAATCGTCGAAGGTGGTAGTGAGGCATTGAGCCAATACCACAAAGAAAAGAAAAATAAGGGTAAGGTAGATGGGGGAGTAAAGATCGAGGGAGCCAGTGGTAGTGGCGAGGGTCAGAAAAGGAAGGTATTTAGCTCTAGGAATACCGGAGTGAAGCAAGGAGACCCGAAGAAAAGAATGGAGGCCTGCAAGACCTGTGGGAAGACTCACTTAGGAGTCTGTCTCAAGGGGAAGGCTGTCTGTTACAATTGTGGACAAGAGGGGAGCATTATGCCTAATTGTCCGAGTCTGAAGAAGAACCACGGATGCTTTGTGTGTGGATCAACTGACCACATGGCAAAGAACTGCCCGAAGAAGAGGACAGACGGGAACCGGGGCACTAATAGCGGTAAGTTAGCTATTAGTGGGCCAGCATAGATGGGTAGGTCGATGGGCCGTACCTTTAACATAATAGTCCAAGATGCAGTTGCATCAGGGGATGTCGTTGCAGGTATTATTCCAATCAACAATATCAATGCGTACGTGCTATTTGATTCGGGTGCTACTTGTTCGTTTATAGCATGCGATTTTGCTAGACGATTAGGATTACTTTCCGAAAAGTTGCCTATACCTTTAAATATTAAGGTAGCAAATGAAGAAATAATTCCTCTTGAAGATGTTCATAAGAGTTGTTGTGTAGATATTGAAAGTAGTATGCACACAAGCCAATCATGTTTGATGATAAAGCATATACTTTGTAACAATCTTATTCATTTATTAATAAAAAGTATTAATTTATTAAAGGCTTTTAATTATCTACATGATGCTGTTTTATAATATGTGATAAACCCATAGTTTTAAGCAATGCTTTTAGAATAATGATGATGATCATTCTAATGAGATCTAAATTCTTTGAAAGCTTAAAACTAAAATAGTTCCCAATCATTGGATTACTAAATTGGGGATTAGTGAATCCGGATAGATTTGAACATACGTTGCTTGCTCATTGGATGAGGATGATTGATCTCATGATCATTTGTGTGGAGACACTAAAGCAAGTATGTAGGTGCTTATTAGAGAATAAGTTCAATTTGAACGCGTGGCTCGCTAAGGAATACCTAATGGAGTTTTATTTGCTGTCAATAGGAATTCTGTAGTGATAGTAGTACAAGTAATCCTTGGACTTGAGATCATCATAGTATCTTGTGTATGATGAGTTATACTTTGACTTATTCCTTAAGACCCTTAGGGTATATCAAAGGGTATGCTTGGGTATAATAAGTTGTACATGGAGATAATGTATGATCAATAAAGAATCTACCACTTCTAATAAAAGAAGAGAAATGTCCTATGTGATTCGATAAATGACAACCCAAAGAGTCCTTGGCGGCGAATGAAATTAGAAAGGAGTTTCTAATTTGCATTATTTGAGTTGTGCATTTAAGGATTGAAATACATATAATTAAATAAAATAAGACTTGACAAGAATTCCATGTCTTATATTTAATTGGGACATTGTATGGTGGAAGGATTGAATTATATTTAGTAACTATTTACTCAAAGGTTCTTTTATGATTAATGTTGAAATCTATATTATCCGGAAAGTCGTTGATCGCTAGGAGGCTTATCCCTATTGTAGAATAAATATTATTTATTTAAATAAATTAATTGTTTAATTTATTTATTTAAATAAGATTAGAATTGTTCTAATTGATTTATTCACAACCTAGGTTTAATATGGAGAACCTAAAGGGTCACACCATAAAAGGAAGAATAATTATTTAAGAAGTTAATGGCATAATCGTAATAATATATTATGTATATTTAATTTAATCTATGGTGATAGAATAAATTAAATAGCTTAATATTTATTATTTAATATTTTAGAAATATTAAATATATAAATTAATAAGAGGAGTCTTATTAATATTATTACAATTATTATTATTTTAATTTCTAAAAGAGTTTAGGAATTAATTTAATATAAGTACTCTCATTTATTCCTAATTGGATTAGGAAGGAAAATTAGTTAAAGGAGTTTAATTAATTATCCCTAATATGATTAGGGAGCTTAATTAATTAAAAGAATTTAATTAATTAAATAAAACCCAATTCCTTAATTATTAAGATGGGTTGCCCACATCTATAAATAAGAGGAGTCTTATTATGGGTGGTAAGGGTTGTTGACTTTTTCAACATACGACATAATTCCAATTGTTGGGAGAGTACACCCTTTCTATAGAGATAGAAAAACTAGGGTTTGAACAAATCCTATGTGCGGGAAATGTAGCAAAGGTTGCCATATTAGCCATAGAAACTTATAGTTTAGCAATGCTACACGGCAAATCTATTAAGTCAATAAGTTGTTATTGTATTCCAATTCTTGTTAGAAACATTATTTCCATTTTATTGTTGGACAATAAAATTTTTGGTATTATAATTAAGAACAATTGTTGTTCTATTTATAATAATAATGTTTTGTATAGAATGGAATATTACTTAATAAATTTTGTATACTTGACTTACATGAAAATAATTTTGCATATTGAACAAATTAGTATAAGAAAAGGAGATGATCATTCAAAGAGTTGAATGTGTGTATTTGCTAAAATACAAGTGTGAATTATTTGAAAGGTTCAAAGAATTGTAAGTGAAACAAATTGACAATGTATTAAGATTCTTTGATTAGATCAAGGAATAAATACTTGTGAAATAAGTTTCTAGATCATCTCAAATGGTTTTCTCATAATGGGCGCCTCTCGATACATAATAATTGATTGATGTATCCGAAAGGAAAAATCGTACCTTGTTGGACATAGATGCGGTCCATAATGATTTTACTCTAAGCATTCTAGTATTCTTCAGTGGTCATGTCCTAGAAATGGTCAGATATATCTACGGAAAAGGTAACCTCAAAATCCATTTCCAAGACTCCATAAAAGTTATGGACGGGAGGATTCCTAATCTTAAGTATGTTAAGATAAGGGTTGTCCAACTTATGTGAAAAGGTTTCAAAGGATAAGCTTGGGACAAGATTTTATAAGTGTCGATTTGTGGGACATCCTAAAGTAAGTTTAGGGTATATGTTCTATAATTCTACTTAGCAAAAGGTGTTTGTTATGAAACACGCGCCTTCTAAGATAAAGGCGTTTATCATTGAAGGGGCTAGTGGGAGGATAATAGATCTTGAAAAGTTCAAGAACCACAAAACACTATAAGTCAAATAAGAGGAACACAGTAGATAGACCAATTGTACCACAAATCCGATCGTGAAGTCCGGAATAGTACAGAAAGATACCTAGGAGGTATGGATTCATCATGGATGATGATGATGAGGTACGATCATAGAAGATGATGATCCGAGTTACATACGATGAGTAAGAGTTCTAGTGTGTATAAAAGGGTCATGGGAGCGCCGTGACATTCCTAATATTATATGTTGATATACTACGGAAGGAATGACATACCAATGCTACAATCAAGAAAGATAAAGTTGTCTAAACATTCCTCCATGAATGATTTGGGAAGAGTATCTTAATTGGGGATATAAATCTATATAGATAGATTTAAGAGGATGCTCGACTTAACCCAAGGAACGATATTCATTTGATGCTAAAGTCGTTTAGCATGGCAAACTCCAAGAGATGTTTCATGTCGATGAGCTATGGAGTGTATTTCTCTTAATAGTCCCCATAGACTCCAAAGAAGAGAGATCGCATGAGTGACAATCATGTATGCAATGAAATATACGAGACACGATGTTGATCGGTCATATTCGGAGAAGATCAACATAAGACGGTGAAAAACATCTTAAAGTTCTTAACCCAAGCACTAAGGATGTGAGCATACATGGTGGGTCCGAATTAAAACTAGAGGCTTTACGGACTCAAGTTTTTTAGAGCACCAAGAGGCAATGAAAAATCCACTTTAAGGTAAAGTGTTACCTTGAACAATTAGGGTGCGATGAATTGAAAAGGTTCCAAACAAAGAAAGAGTTCTTTGGTTTAGTGATAAAGACAAAGTATATAGCTATAAATGAAGCTGCAAGTTGATTGTTTGGATTAAAGTTCATTACGTAACTAGGAATAGTTCCCAAGTATCATCTTGGATCTAAACATGTGTTGTGGCACTTTCATTTGATTATTAGAATCATTGAAAGATGGGAAATCACTATAGAGATAGTGGACTCTCATGAACAACATTACATATCTATTAACTAAAGCTTATCCAACAAACCAGGATAATCGCCACTTAGAGAAGAAGAGTATAAGATACCATGATTTATGGCTTTAGTGCAAGTGAGAGATTGAAAGTAGTATGCACACAAGCCAATCATGTTTGATGATAAAGCATATACTTTGTAACAATCTTATTCATTTATTAATGAAAAGTATTAATTTATTAAAGGCTTTTAATTATCTACATGATGCTGTTTTATAATATGTGATAAACCCATAGTTTTAAGTAATGCTTTTAGAATAATGATGATGATCATTCTAATGAGATCTAAATTCTTTGAAAGCTTAAAACTAAAATAGTTCCCAATCATTGGATTACTAAATTGGGGATTAGTGAATCCGGATAGATTGGTACATACGTTGCTTGCTCATTGGATGAGGATGATTGATCTCATGATCATTTGTGTGGAGACACTAAAGCAAGTATGTAGGTGCTTATTAGAGAATAAGTTCAATTTGAGCATTGGCTCGCTAAGGAATACCTAATGGAGTTTTATTTGCTGTCAATAGGAATTCTCAGAGTGATAGTAGTACAAGTAATCCTTGGACTTGAGATCATCATAGTATCTTGTGTATGATGAGTTATACTTTGACTTATTCCTTAAGACCCTTAGGGTATATCAAAGGGTATGCTTGGGTATAATAAGTTGTACATGGAGATAATGTATGATCAATAAAGAATCTACCACTTCTAATAATAAAAGAGAAATGTCCTATGTGATTCGATAAATGACAACCCAAGTGAGTCCTTGGCCAAGGCGCGAATGAAATTAGAAAGGAGTTTCTAATTTGCATTATTTGGAGTTGTGCATTTAAGGATCGAAATACATATAATTAAATAAAATAAGACTTGATGAAGAATTCCATGTCTTATATTTAATTGGGACATTGTATGGTGGAAGGATTGAATTGTCGGTAACTATTTACTCAAAGGTTCTTTTATGATTAATGTTGAAATCTATATTATCCGGAAAGTCGTTGATCGCTAGGGAGGCTTATCCCTATTGTAGAATAAATATTATTTATTTAAATAAATTAATTGTTTAATTTATTTATTTAAATAAGATTAGAATTGTTCTAATTGATTTATTCACAACCGGTTTAATATGGAGAACCTAAAAGGGTCACACCATAAAAGGAAGAATAATTATTTAAGAAGTTAATGGCATAATCGTAATAATATAAAGTTATGTATATTTAATTTAATCTATGGTGATAGAATAAATTAAATAGCTTAATATTATTATTTAATATTTTAGAAATATTAAATATATAAATTAATAAGAGGAGTCTTATTAATATTATTACAATTATTATTATTTTAATTTCTAAAAGAGTTTAGGAATTAATTTAATATAAGTACTCTCATTTATTCCTAATTGGATTAGGAAGGAAAATTAGTTAAAGGAGTTTAATTAATTATCCCTAATATGATTAGGGAGCTTAATTAATTAAAAGAATTTAATTAATTAAATAAAACCCAATTCCTTAATTATTAAGATGGGTTGCCCACATCTATAAATAAGAGGAGTCTTATTATGGGTGGTAAGGGTTGTTGACTTTTTCAACATACGACATAATTCCAATTGTTGGGAGAGTACACCCTTTCTATAGAGATAGAAAAACTAGGGTTTGAACAAATCCTATGTGCGGGAAATGTAGCAAAGGTTGCCATATTAGCCATAGAAACTTATAGTTTAGCAATGCCTACGGGCAAATCTATTAAGTCAATAAGTTGTTATTGTATTCCAATTCTTGTTAGAAACATTATTTCCATTTTATTGTTGGACAATAAAATTTTTGGTATTATAATTAAGAACAATTGTTGTTCTATTTATAATAATAATGTTTTGTATAGAACTGGAATATTACTTAATAAATTTTGTATACTTGACTTACATGAAAATAATTTTGCATATTGAACAAATTAGTATAAGAAAAGGAGATGATCATTCAAAGAGTTGAATGTGTGTATTTGCTAAAATACAAGTGTGAATTATTTGAAAGGTTCAAAGAATTCAGAAGTGAAACAAATTGACAATGTATTAAGATTCTTTGATTAGATCAAGGAATAAATACTTGTGAAATAAGTTTCTAGATCATCTCAAATGGTTTTCTCATAATGGACGCCTCTCGATACATAATAATTGATTGATGTATCTGAAAGGAAAAATCGTACCTTGTTGGACATGGTGCGGTCCATAATGATTTTACCGGCATTCTAGTATTCTTCAGGGGTCATGTCCTAGAAATGGTCAGATATATCTACGGAAAAGGTAACCTCAAAATCCATTTCAAGACTCCATAAAAGTTATGGATGTGGAGGATTCCTAATCTTAAGTATGTTAAGATAAGGGTTTGTCCAACTTATGTGAAAAGGTTTCAAAGGATAAGCTTGGGACAAGATTTTATAAGTGTCGATTTGTGGGACATCCTAAAGTAAGTTTAGGGTATATGTTCTATAATTCTACTTAGCAAAAGGTGTTTGTTATGAAACACGCGCCTACAAGATAAAGGCGTTTATCATTGAAGGGGCTAGTGGGAGGATAATAGATCTTGAAAAGTTCAAGAACCACAAAACACTATAAGTCAAATAAGAGGAACACAGAGATGACCTATTGTACCTGGCAAATCGAATCGTAAGTCCGAAATAGTGCACCGAAGATACCTAGGAGGTATGGATTCATCATGGATGATGATGATGAGGTACGATCATCATGAAGATGATGATCGAGTTTACATACGATGAGTAAGAGTTCTAGTGTGTATAAAAGGGTCGATGGGAATAGTGACATTCCTAATATTATATGTTGATATACTACGGAAAGGAATGACATACCAATGCTATAATCAAGAAAGATAAAGTTGTCTAAACATTCCTCCATGAATGATTTGGGAAGAGTATCTTAATTGGGGATATAAATCTATATAGATAGATTTAAGAGGATGCTCGACTTAACCCAAGGAACGTATATTCATTTGATGCTAAAGTCGTTTAGCATGGCAAACTCAAGAGATGTTTCATGTCGATGAGCTATGGAGTGTATTTCTCTTAATAGTCCCCATAGACTCCAAAGAAGAGAGATCGCATGAGTGACAATCATGTATGCAATGAAATATACGAGACCTGATGTTGATCGGTCATATTCGGAGAAGATCACCGTAGACGGTGAAAAAACATCTTAAAGTTCTTAACCCAAGCACTAAGGATGTGAGCATACATGGTGGGTCCGAATTAAAACTAGAGGGCTTTACGGACTCAAGTTTTTTAGATGCACCAAGACGATCGAAAATCCACTTTAAGGTAAAGTGTTACCTTGAATAATTAGTGCGTTGAATTGGAAAGGTTCCAAACAAAGAAAAGAGTTCTTTGGTTTAGTGATAAAGACAAAGTATATAGCTATAAATGAAGTCGCAAGTTGATTGTTTGGATTAAAAGTTCATTACGTAACTAGGAATAGTTCCCAAGTATCATCTTGGATCTAAACATGTGTTGTGGCACTTTCATTTGATTATTAGAATCATTGAAAGATGGGAAATCACTATAGAGATAGTGGACTCTCATGAACAACATTACATATCTATTAACTAAAGCTTATCCAATGAATGGGATAATCGCCACTTAGAGAGAAGAGTATAAGATACCATGACGATTGGCTTTAGTGCAAGTGGGAGATTGAAAGTAGTATGCACACAAGCCAATCATGTTTGATGATAAAGCATATACTTTGTAACAATCTTATTCATTTATTAATAAAAAGTATTAATTTATTAAAGGCTTTTAATTATCTACATGATCTTTGTTTTATAATATTTGATAAACCCATAGTTTTAAGTAATGCTTTTAGAATAATGATGATGATCATTCTAATGAGATCTAAATTCTTTGAAAGCTTAAAACTAAAATAGTTCCCAATCATTGGATTACTAAATTGGGGATTAGTGAATCCAGATAGATTGGTACATACGTTGCTTGCTCATTGGATGAGGATGATTGATCTCATGATCATTTGTGTGGAGACACTAAAGCAAGTATGTAGGTGCTTATTAGAGAATAAGTTCATTTGAACGTTGCTCGCTAAGGAATACCTAATGGAGTTTTATTTGCTTTGTCGATAGGAATTCTGTAGTGATAGTAGTACAAGTAATCCTTGGACTTGAGATCATCATAGTAACTTGTGTATGATGAGTTATACTTTGACTTATTCCTTAAGACCCTTAGGGTATATCAAAGGGTATGCTTGGGTATAATAAGTTGTACATGGAGATAATGTATGATCAATAAAGAATCTACCACTTCTAATAAAAGAAGAGAAATGTCCTATGTGATTCGATAAATGACAACCCAAAGAGTCCTTGGCGGCGGCGAATGAAATTAGAAAGGAGTTTCTAATTTGCATTATTTGGAGTTGTGCATTTAAGGATCGAAATACATATAATTAAATAAAATAAGACTTGACAAAGAATTCCATGTCTTATATTTAATTGGGACATTGTATGGTGGAAGGATTGAATTATGCAGTAACTATTTACTCAAAGGTTCTTTTATGATTAATGTTGAAATCTATATTATCTGGAAAGTCGTTGATCGCTAGGGAGGCTTATCCCTATTGTAGAATAAATATTATTTATTTAAATAAATTAATTGTTTAATTTATTTATTTAAATAAGATTAGAATTGTTCTAATTGATTTATTCACAACCTAGTTTAATATGGAGAACCTAAAGGGTCACACCATAAAAGGAAGAATAATTATTTAAGAAGTTAATGGCATAATCGTATTAATATGTTATGTATATTTAATTTAATCTATGGTGATAGAATAAATTAAATAGCTTAATATTATTATTTAATATTTTAGAAATATTAAATATATAAATTAATAAGAGGAGTCTTATTAATATTATTACAATTATTATTATTTTAATTTCTAAAAGAGTTTAGGAATTAATTTAATATAAGTACTCTCATTTATTCCTAATTGGATTAGGAAGGAAAATTAGTTAAAGGAGTTTAATTAATTATCCCTAATATGATTAGGGAGATTAATTAATTAAAAGAATTTAATTAATTAAATAAAACCCAATTCCTTAATTATTAAGATGGGTTGCCCACATCTATAAATAAGAGGAGTCTTATTATGGGTGGTAAGGGTTGTTGACTTTTTCAACATACGACATAATTCCAATTGTTGGGAGAGTACACCCTTTCTATAGAGATAGAAAAACTAGGGTTTGAGCAAATACCCCTTCTTCTTGAATTTTCTTCTTCCTTGGTGGATCACCTCTAGAGGCCAAACATTTGGGTGGTTAACGTTGATCAAAGGAAGGAACCAAACCCGGTGGATTCAAGATTGAACGCGAAAGGATTTGGAGGTAAACTTGTACCTGAGGAAGCTCGCTCTTCAAGGGTATGATTTATTCTTTATCTTTTCGTTTAATTAATAATTGTGCATAAAGGGTGATCCGGGTATATGGTTTGTAAAAAATTTTAAACTCTGATTTTACACGCTTCCGCTTAATTTTGCAATTTGATTGCGTTGATGAATATTACAAACCTAACAGATATACGGGGTTGTAAATTATCGGTAGATTTGTTACCGATAAAGTTTGGAGAATTTGATGTAATTCGCAGAATGTATTGGTTAGTAAACCATGGGGCAATTATAGATTGTCAAAATAAATGTGTGAACATTAAGACGTTAGAACAACCTCGGGTAGTATTTTATGGTAATAGATCGCTGGGACGTTCGTGTTGTCTAACCATGACACAAACTAGGAAATTATTGAGGAAGGGATGCGTAGGCTATTTGTGTCATGTTGTTGATACCCAGAGAGTGGTAGCAACCATGGAACAAATACCTATAGTGAGGGAATTCGCCGATGTATTTCCGAACGAATTGTCGAGACTTCCACTGGATAGGGAGACAGAGTTTGTGATAGACATTGTGCCAGGATCGGCACCAGTTTCTAGAGCATCGTATCGTATAGCGCCAGTGGAGATGAAGGAGTTGATGGTGCAGTTGCAAGAACTGTTGGACCGGAAGTACATTCAATCGAGTGTTTCACCTTGGGGAGCACCAGTACTATTTGTCAAGAAGAAGGACGGATCGTTAAGACTATGTATCGACTATCGAGAGTTGAACAAGTTAACGATAAAGAATAAATACCCATTGCCCAGGATCTATGATCTCTTTGATCAGTTGAAAGGGGCTAAGTATTTTTCAAAAATAGATTTAAGAACGGGGTATCACTAGTTGAAGGTTAGGGAGGAGGATGTGCCAAAGACAGCATTCAGGACTCGTTATGGTCATTACGAGTTTTTGGTGATGTTGTTTGGGTTGACAAATGCACCAGCTGCATTTATGGATATGATGAACATAGTGTTCAAACAATATTTGGACAAGTTCATCATGGTGTTTATAGATGATATTCTAGTCTATTCTAAGACGCCAGAAGATCATGATGAACACCTTAGATTAGTGTTGGAGACACTTAGGAAGGAGAAATTATATGTGAAGTTCACTAAGTGTGAATTTTGGTTAGAGAAGGTGCAGTTTTTAGGTCATGTTATTGACCTTGAAGGGATTTTAATAGATCCAGGGAAGGTGGAAGCCGTGATGAATTGGGAACAACCGAAAACGCCGACTAATGTGCGGAGTTTCCTAGGGTTAGCGAGTTACTATCGGAGATTCATCCATGATTTTTCAAAGATAGCTACTCCGTTGACTAACTTGACTAGGAAGACGGTGAAATACGCTTGGACTGACAAGTGCGAGGACAGTTTTCAAGAACTAAAGAAGAGATTGAGTGAAGCGCCTGTTTTGTCATTGCCCGATGACATAGTAAATTTTGTAGTTTATAGCGATGCTTTGCATAGAGGACTTGGTTGCGTGCTCATGCAGTATGGCAAGGTCATTGCATATGCATCTAGGCAGTTGAAGGATTATGAGAAAGTTTACCCTACTCATGATCTAGAACTGGCCGCAGTAGTTTTTGCTCTAAAGATATGGAGACATTATCTCTTTGGAGAAAAATGTGAGATATACACGTACCACAAGAGTCTAAAATATATCTTCACACAAAAGGAGTTGAATATGAAGCATAGAAGATGGCGGGAGTTGATAAAGGATTACGACTGTGAAATCCTGTATCACCCGGGAAAAGCCAATATAGTTGTCGACGCCTTAAGTAGGAAGGGTCAGGAAAAGTTGTCTTTGTTAACTGCTCAAACTGAGTTGATAACAGAGATGGCTAGGATGGAGTTGGAAGTGAAGCTGCAAAGTGAAGGAGGACAAATGCTGTTTGCGACGGAGATGCAATCTACCATTGTAGAGAGAGTTAAAGAGGTACAACTCAAAACGGATGAGTGTGACCGGATGAAGGAGCGTCTGGTCAATGAAAAAGATACTAAGTACAGTCTTGATAATGAGGGATTATTGAGATTTGAAGGACAAATTTGGGTCCGAATGAGACGGAATTAAGGGAGCAGGTTCTACAAGAGGCTCATAGTTCAAGGTTTTCGATTCATCCTGGTAGCACTAAGATGTATCAAGATCTTCGACAGAGTTTCTGGTGGCCGAACATGAAGAGAGAGATCGCTGAGTATGTGAGTAGGTGCTTGACTTGTCAAAGAGTTAAGGCCGAACATCAACGACCTAATGGCTTGCTACAGTCATTAGAAATTCCAGAGTGGAAATGGGAGAATATCACGATGGATTGTGGTGGGACTTCCGACTACTTAGAAGGGGTATGATGCGATTTGGGTTATAGTGGACCGGTTGACAAAGTCGGCTCACTTTTTGCCAATTAGGGTTAAGTATAACTTAGACCAATTAGCTAGACTTTATATTAAGGAAATAATCTCTAGACATGGAGTACCAGTATCGATTGTGTCAGATCGTGACCCACGATTCACGTCGAACTTTTAGAGGAGTCTACAAGAGCAGTTGGGGACGCAGTTGAAGCTGAGTACGACTTATCATCCAGAAACGGATGGAAAAAGTGAGAACAATTCAGACGTTAGAAGATATGCTAAGATCTTGCATCATGGATTTCAAGGGTAGTTGGGATGATCATCTACCATTAGTGGAGTTTGCGTATAACAATAGTTATCATGCAAGCATAGGTGTGTCGCCTTACGAAGCTTTGTATGGGAGGAAATGCAGAACGCCACTGTATTGGAATGAGGTAGGGGAACGTCGAATGTTGGGACCAGAGTTGGTACAACAGACAACAAACATTGTCAAGAAGATACAAATGCATCTCCTAGTAGCTCAAGACAGACAGAAGAAGTTTACGGATCCGCATAGAGAGAATCGAGAGTTTGAAGTTGGTTCATATGTATTTCTAAAAATATCTCCCTGGAAAGGAAAGATACGTTTTGGAAAGAAGGGAAAGTTAAGTCCAAGGTTCATAGGACCTTTTGAGGTATTAAAACGGCTAGGTGAGGTAGCTTATATGATAGCCTTACCTCCAAACCTAGAATGAATACATAATGTATTTCACGTATCTGTATTACGTCCTTATAAGCTGGATTATAAGCACGTAATGGAATATGAGCCTATTCACATCGAGAAGGACTTGACATACAAGGAAATGCGGATTCAAATTGTCGATAGAAAAGAACAAGTTTTGCAGAATAAAGTCATACCTTCGGTAAAGGTGATATGGAAGAACCACGATGCAGAAGAAGTAATGTGGGAGTTAGAAGAAATGATGAAAAAGAATTACCCTCAATTATTTGTGTATTTTTTTTATATAGCGAGATTCTGGGGACAGAATCCTTATAAGGGGGAGAGAGTGTAACGCCCCAGAAAATCAAACAATTGTAAATGCTTTTAATAATGAATAAAATAATATTATTTATTATTATTACGTGTTGATAAGATGAATTTCATTCTATAACTTAGAAACGTCTGAATGTCGTGGTATTTTAACTACGTGAATGAATTAAAGTCTTTGAATTTCTTAGATGAAAATAAAAGCTTTCTGAGAAATTTTTCGAAAAACACTATTCATCGATTTCAGCTCGGGAATTATTTTTGAACTTTCGAGAAATACGTAATGTTATAATATCAAGGTGAGATGGATTATGTAATAATAATCTAAGTATGGAAAACGTAATATTTCGCATGCGGACTTAATTTGGGAACGTTAGATTTATTAAGCGTTAAGGAAGAAAGTTGTGATTGTATAATGTGTATTCAATATATTTAGGTAATGAATGTAAGTATAATACGACGTATTGTACTATTATGTATGAAGAATGAGATAACGTATATTATGAATTAATATACGAGCTAGCATACGCAGATTATACGTGGTATATTATGTTAAGTTGTTAAATATAAGGTAATGGACTTGTAGGATTATTAACCTAATAGTATAAGTCCAATAGAATGTGACAATCAAGCCCAAGAGTTTGATAAGTCATGAGTCCAAAATATGGTAGCACAAGCCCATTAAAGAAGTAGTTAGATTAATTATCAAAGCCCAATATGAAGCCATGATCCATGGGGCAATCCAAGTGTAAAATGGGTAAGCTTGATGGGCAAACAAAAAGTGTGGTGATCAAGTTTTAGAAGTGGCTAGCAAGTTTACTTAGTTGCTAGGTTATGAATAGTAAGGAGGTGGAGGATTAAGGAGGTGGAATGAGGAGGTTAGTTAAGGAGGTAGAAGATTATAATGACCATTCTATCCTAGATTTGGATGGCCTATAAATAGAAAGCTCATTTCAATTTTTGTTGGTTGTTATTTCATCCAACATTCTTCTCTCAATATAAAGTTACTTATTGGTTAGGGAGAATAAGTACATTTAAGTTAAAGCTTCCTTTGTTAGACTTTCCAAGAAGAAGAAGTTAAACTTCAAAGGTAATGATCTTGTGTCCAATATTCTTTCATCTCTATTATAATAGGATGATAAGAGAAGTGTAATTAATGAACATGTATGCTAAGAACATGTAATACGTTAATAAGGAATGAACTTAAGCCGAATAAGTTGAATAAGCAACTTGAACTCTAATAAGTTATTGGAATCTTGAAGAACTTGTCATATGTTTGTCAAATGATGTTAGTACGTTGATAATAGTATGAGAACATTGATTGGTGGACTTAAGTTCATAGAAAGTCATAAGCATGAGGAATTATAGTTCATAAGTTAAATAAGTCATTAACTTATGAGAATAAGTCAAAACCTACTTTGTCTATAAGTTGGTTTAATAATTAACTTGTAATGATCCTTTGTTGATTAAAATCCATTTAGAATTATTAAGAATGTAGTTTTTCCGGAATTCACACGATTAGACGATTATCGTCGAATTCGTAAAATCCTCGGAATGGAAGTCGTATTTTTTTGTTAAAGTCAAAAATGTTGGTTTTCGATGGAGACAAATCATATTTGGCATTATAGAGTTGCGGACTCAAAAATGACCAAATTCTAACTTATAACGAAGAAACGAGTGTTGAACATTCAAAAACGTTTATCGTTTTCGTTAAAATTGAACTCATAGGTGAAATTTTAGCAAACAAAGTCAAATAGATAAAATTCTTACATGAACGCATAGAGTACGTAATTTTTGAACCATAGGCTTTTGAACGAGCCAATTCGGACTTATAACAAAGAAGTTATGTGTCCGGGAAGTTCACAAAATTTGAAATTTGTAAAAATTTTCTAAGGCACAGAGTTGGCGCCGCGGCGCCAACCCAAGGCCAAATGAGTGGCACAAGAACGCCAGCAATGTTGATTCCTGAGTACATCGCTAACTCATAATAAAGCAGAGATGAATGAAGAACAAAATGTGGCGCCAAGCACGAGATCCGGATGCCAGTGTATCGCTAACTTTCGCGTCGCGGTAGTGAAGATGTAGGAGTTATGGGTGGCCACAAATGGCCAACCCTAGACCATGGACAGTAAAGAATGTGTTCAAGTACAAAATAAAAGAGAACTTGATAGTAATAAATGGAGATATAAACATAGCATTGTAAGGTACTTGTAAGACACTAATGCATGATGATTAAGAGTTAATAATCAATCAAAGATAATCGAAATGTTAATGACGTACTGAAAGCCGAAAACCCATAATAGTAGATCTAAGTCAGGATTGACATTGAGATGAAGGGTAAGATATAATAGTATACATACTTGATTATATATGACCTAATGTGGTAAGTTATATGATCATGTGTTATAGAAACTTAGAGATTTAAAGTGTACGTGTGATAATCAGTAAGCAGACGCTGAAGGCAAGTATTCTAACCCTTATTCCAGTTCAGTCTAGAAAAGTTTTGTAATTCATGTATTCTTTCACATGAAGTCTTGAATGATGAAGTCTGAAGCCAGTTCTTTCGGCTAGACTTATATTATGATTCTGTCAAGCATGATTTATGTATACCGAGTTATATTGGTATTGTTTTTAGTCGAGGACCAAGTATGCTAAAATGTTTTTGTCGTTTAACGACAAGCACGTGAGGTTGCCACAACTTAAACGTATACACGTTTAATGAATGTAGTGTTGATCAACATAGAGTACTATGGGCTGATCACCCCAAAGTGCTCGTAAGCTATGCCGGACTTACGGACTTAGTGCCGGGTTGTCCTTTTCAAAAGAAATTATGAACTGCTCATAGTTATGAGCCTTAGTTGATATTCTACTGAATATTGTTGTTGGAAAACATTTCTAATGAAAGGAAGTGCTATTTTGAATTATCGATAGTACTTCGTAACTATTGTTCAGTTACTGAAGATATATGAGTTCTATATTTCAAGCATGTTGTTTATTAGAATTGTAGTACTTGTTGAGCTAGTCATGCTCACTCTTGCTTGAACCATATTAATATAGCCAAGATCGAGCAGACCGAAGGCTCAGGCAAGGACAAGGGAAAGGCAAAGATGAACCCTTAGATTACTTATGTAATAGTATAGGTGAATGATTGTAATATATTTGATATTATGACAAGAACAAATGAATGGGTTATAAAGAACCTGGGAAATGTAATATTATTTTGGATATATAGAAGTTATATTAGTCCTTTTGAGACTATTCAATTGAATGAATGAATGAATGGTAGTACCGTGTAGCACCATTTGTCGGGTTGGAAGAGACCCGGATTTGGGGGCGTCACAACAACACTTGGCTAGCTTTAAGGACTTTAAATTGGTAGGACCACCGGAGTTCCGAGGAACTTTGGATCCAATTAAAGCCCAGACATGGATAAAAGAGATGGAGAAAGTGTTTGAGGTGGCACGCGTGGATGAAGCATAAAAGCCGTGTTTTGCCACTTTCATGATGAAGGGCGAAGCTAACTATTGGTGGAAAGCCAATAAAGGGCTATCAGAAGAGGGAATTATTCATTGGGACATATTTAAGGAGCTATTCCTCGAGAATTACTTCTCGGAGAATACGCAATAGGATATAGAAGTTAAGTTTCTAGAACTGAAGTAAGGTAGTATGTCTGTCACAGAGTACACGATGAGATTTAACGAGTTAGCCAGATTCGCTCCACATCAGGTTGACACGGAGGCCAGGAAAGCAAGAAGGTTAGAATTAGGACTGAAACCATGGGTGCAGAAGGCAGTGGTTGTATTGAAGATCAAGACTTACTCTGATCTTTTGAAAAGGGCTATCATTGCCGAAGGAGGCAATGAAGCCATCTCACGATTTAAGCAAGAAAAGAAGGCCGATCAGGAAGGTAAGAAAGGGGGAACCAGCGGAGGCAGCAACCCCAACAAGCATAAAATGGATGGAGAGCCAATCCTTTGGAGGCAATAAGTCTGGAGGGGAGGCCAAGAAAAGTATGAAGTGCAACAACTGTGGGAGGAGTCACTCGGGGGAGTGCATGAAGGGAAAGAGTGTTTGTTATCATTGTGGACAACCGGGGCACATGGCTCCTCAGTGTCCGAATAAGCAAAAAGGAGGATGTTTCTTGTGTGGAGCCACGGACCATCAAATTAAGGACTGCCCGAAGAAAAAGGGCGATGCAGCTAGCAGCAACCGCAACAATAACAACAATGGACTGAACATTGGAGGGTCAGCCAGTCAAGCCAACAGACCAATGGCATGAAAATTTAACATGACCGTACAAGATGTGGTGGAGTCTAAGGACGTGGTGTCAGGTATCATTCCGATCAATGATATAGATGCATAGGTGTTATTTGATTTGGGTGCTACCTGCTCTTTTGTTTCCGAAGAATTTGCTAAACAATTAGACTTACCCCGTGAGAGATTAGAACACCCTATGAACGTAGAAGTAGCGAACAAGGAAATTATTCCCGTAGAATACATTCATAGGAATTGTTATACCAAATTGTGAGGATTTAAGCTCAAGGTGGATTTGATACCGATTCGTTTGGGGGAGTTTGATGTAATCCTTGGGATGGATTGGTTATCAGTTCACGGAGCAGTTATAGACTATAAGAGGAAGTGTGTACACCTTAAGACTCCAAATAAGTCGAAGGTGGTATTTTATGGTAGTAAATCGCCGAGACAATCTCATTGTTTAACGATGGTGCAAGCACAAAGATTGCTTAGGAAGGGTTGTATAGGTTATTTGGCTCACGTGGTCGATACTCGACGAGTCGAGGGTGAACTGAGTCAGATACCTATTGTAAGGGATTTCATTGATGTCTTCCTGCATAAGATTCTCGGATTGCCACGGATAGAGATTGAGTTTGTCATTGATTTGGCACCGTGGACAAACCTTAGATATATAAAAGTCATGTCGTCGTATGGCACCGGTAGAGATGAAATAACTAATGGCTTAATTACAAGAATTATTAGATAAGGGATTCATTCGACCGAGCATATCACCGTGAGGAGCACCAGTCTTATTCGTAAAGAAGAAAGATGGGTCATAAAGACTCTGATCACTACCGAGAGTTGAATAAGGTCACCATTAAGAACAAGTACCGCTTCCCGGGATGTATTTATTTGTTTGATCGGTTGGGGGAAAGTACTTTTCAAAGATTGACTTGAGGACCGGTTATCACCAACTGAAAGTGAGGCCGGAGGATATTCCAAAGATGGCACACTACAAAAAAATGGGCCTTTAGAAACGATTTTTCGGGCAACGACTTTATAAGTCGTTGCTAAAAGTATATGTTTAGCAATAAAATTTGTCCTTCGTTGCAGATTGTGTCAGGCTTTCACTTTTTGCAATGAAATTCATAAGTCGTTGCAAAAATTTGTTGCTAATTCATTGGCGGGAAAAAATTTCGTTAGAAATTCGTTGCAAAATTTTCGGCCACTTGCTTTCCCGTCGTCATGGGCAACGAAAGTTATTTTGTTGCTAAAAATGGGGCTTTAGCAACTCTTTTTCAGGCAACGACTTATAAAGTTGTTGCTAAAAGTGTATGTTTAGCAACGAAACTTGTCCTTTATTGCAGATTGTGTCAGCCTTTCACTTTTTGCAACAAAATTCATAAGTAGTTGCAAGATTTGAAAACAAAATTCGTTAGAAATTTGTTACAAAATTTCTAACCATTTGATTTCTCCTCATCGTGGGCAACGAAAGTTCTTTTGTTGCTATATTTCGTTGCCTAATATGAACAACATTCATTTGCAACACTTTTTATTTTCGTTGCATATTTTATACAACTTTTTGCAACGACTATTAAAATGTTGCCTTAAATTAAGATGATGATAATAATAATAATAATAAT